>JAMPIV010004368.1:0-1262896 GCA_024509875.1 Oreohelix idahoensis
AATCATTGTAAATAGAGTGGTTAATATTTCCAAAATATATGTGTGTGTGTGTGTGTGTGTGTGTGGGGGGGGGGGAGGTTGTTACGCACGGATCATTATTATTTTTCGTTTGTATAAACATTTTTCATATGTATGATCATTTTTTTGACTGAAGTGTGTATTATGTTTTCTATGGTCAAAGGGACATAATCCGAGTTATCGAAACTACAATTTTTTAGGAGTTGCCTTCTCTTGTATAGAGACACGTTCGGTCTATAATTTCTTGAACGAAGCGTGACCACATCTCCTTATTTGGTAGTATCAGTCAACTATGGTAGATGTCTGAAACCTTTCTTAACGCTTCTTTTCATGACCATAAAAGGCGCGACTGTGTAAGACTTTTATCTCGAATGTTCTTCGAATCGTCTTATTGTGAACGGCAACTCAGAGATTGTCGTTCTGCGCATGTCAAACCGGGAGTTCGTTCTGTGTGTTCCGCCCAGTTGGGCAGTTTAGAAATGGTTTAAGAAGCGAGCAGACGCAACTGCGTCTTGTGATTCTCTGAGGGAAATACAGTGTCTTAGTGAGTTAGTTAGCTAACTAGACTATTTCCCAGTATTATGCAGCCTGCCTGGAGGCATATGTTCATGGTTGATTTTCCGAAATAAGGTAATTCCTCTTGTATCGAACTTTATGCTATCGTCTAGAGGTTCGTCATTTTGTCGCCTATTTGCTCGCCTGTGTGATGCAAAATGGAGAGGTACTTTGACTAGGATTAAGTCACCGGTATCTGTATACCTGAACTAGTTAAATATATATGGGTCGCTCTAGACCAACAAGACTGTTGTCTGTGTTCCAGGATTCGTTATATCAGAGATCACGTCCAAGTCAGATGGTTAGACTTAGGAACATTATAAAGGTCGAGCTGACCTGTAGCCCATGTATGCTATTCACGTGCAGACAGTGAACGGACTTATTGTATACAACTGATCTGCTAGCATCAGAATGGGAGCATTTATTATTGTTTATGAACATTGAAGATCTGTAGCTGACACTGTTGCAGAAGTTATAGAAATTATTATTATTTATACAGCTTCACGAACTAGCACTCGATGATTGATGAATTTCTGAATCTATTGAACTGTGATGTCTTATGACGCATATATACAACAGCTATCATTGCTGACTACAGAAATTGTTTTCAATGTGCCATATCATCTTGCTGAACTCGTTAACCATGTTGATGTCATAAGTATCATGACTGTTTTGTGGCGTGCAATAAATGAAAGAAACTTATACAACGAAGTTACCCTTTCTATGACTCTACACGTCATGTTGCCTGTGTGATAACCCTGTGAACTGTTCCACTACCACATACACAGCAACATCCTAAATCAGAGAAGACACCTACATCTTACACTTTAACACCAGGTGTCGATAAGGGTGGCAAGTTACCACTTCAGCACAAATCCACCCTTATCATTTTTGGTGGCCAGAGCTGGTTCTATCATCTGATATTTTGGCGCACCATATCATTTTTGGTGGCCATAGGTTGGTTCACTCTGATTCCAGCTATCAAGGGGGTCAGCAAACCCAGACATCATCATCATACTAGATACAACTACAGCATCAACTACCACCTTACAAGAAATTTTATTGAAAGTATCCGGATTTTCTGACAGTTGCTGATTTTGAAACTACCCGGCGCTGCTCGGCAATATTGAAGTTTATGTAAAATTAGAAGGACAAGTACCGAGCGAATGGATTTCCTGATCTGGTGAAAAGAAGGACAAGTGCCGTAACAACTGTTCCGGTCTCAGGGGTACTGTTGCGGGTTCAGAAGGTCAAGTGCCGGTTAAATCAATTTAGAAGATTCAGAAGGTCAAGTGCCGTAACAACTGTTGCAGTATTAGAAGCTCATTTCCTTCGTCATGGCTGTTTATGGGAGCAGAAGTTAATCAACGTTGGATCATTATCCTCAGAATGCTGATTACATCCTGTTCTGCACCGTGCTGACGCTGGATTTATAGAAGTTAAGTGGCCTGTTTTGTTTGTGAACTGTGCCCTTATGTTCTAACTGAGCCTTCTGTACTTTCACACTTTCTCCTATTGTTTTCATGATACATGTTTATATGTTATATGTTATTTGTTATTTGTATATTTATATGTTTATATTTCAGCGGGTTTTCTCGGTTGGGCGGAGTCTTGCAGTAGAAGATACCACGTCACAGAGGTTCTACTGTTAGCGTTTTCGTTAGGGACTGTGCGAATTTCCTACAGTGAAATTTGCTAGCGACAATCGTTGCTATATCTGTTTAGTTGTGACGAGTTGTGCTTTATTTTTGTTTCTTGTATATATATATTTTTTTTTCTTTTTTCTTTTCTCTCTTTCTTTGTGTTTTTAGTTTCGATTTCGATTGTTTGTATTTGTAGGTCTCCCCTTTGCTATTATTCAGTTCTTTACGTATATTTTTGTGTATACACTGTAGCGTCATTTGTTAGTCATATCTTCGCATATTTCTTTTTAGTTTTGCTGTTTGTGTATTTGACTTATGCGAATGTTTTCGTATTGTTTGATCTTTGTTGATTGTTTACATTGACTCTGATCTTTGTTATTGTTTACATTGACTCTGATCTTTGTTATTGTTTACATTGACTCTGATCTTTGTTGTTGTTTACATTGACTTTGATCTTTGTTATTGTTTACATTGTTGGTGACCTTTGTTATTGTTTACATTGTCTTGTTATTGTTTACATAGTTCTTGCATAGTTAGCTTTCACTATTGTTGATATATGCTCATGCACTATTGGTCTATAGTGCACTTATCATAACAAACTGGTGTTTTTTGCTTATGCACTATTGTAGTGCAGTTATGATAAATAACTGATGGTTATGCACTGATTTGGGTAGTGCACTGTTAATTAAGAGGTGACTTGTGATATTATTATACATTTGATAATACAAGTTGGTGTCAACTCCTGTTTCCCACAGAGATTGGGTTCAACATAGAGATTATACAAGCACTTTATTAAGTCTTGTTGCTATTTAACATTGAAATAAGATAATTAATTATTTCAGGTTCTGTACTCACATTTTAGACATCATGTCTACATTTGAGTACTTTATTGAGCAGGGTAAAGCCCTTGGGAAGACAGGTGATAAATTAGAAGAATTTGCGACTGTTCAATATGCCAAGGCATTGAAGTCGGAAGAAAAGAAAATGAAAGAACAAACTGAACAAAAGAGAATAGAGGCTGAAATAGAACAAAAGAAACTGCAGATGCAGGTGGAGGAAAAAAGATTTCAAATGGAAATGGAAAAACAAAAAAGAGAAGCTGAAAATAAGAGACTTGAAAAGAAGCTGAAGAAAAGTTACAGGCCCAGGCTGAAGCTGAAAATAAGAGACTTGAAAAAGAAGCTGAAAATAAGAGACTTGAAATAGAGGCTGAAGGAAAAAAGTTACAGGCCCAGGCTGAAGAAAGAAAGTTACAGGCTGAGGCTGAAGAAAGAAGGTTACAAAGAGAGGCTGATGAGAGAAAAGCAAAAATGGAACATGATGAAAAAGTCTTAGCTTTAGAGTTAGAGAAGTTAAAGTTATTGAACACTGGTAATGCTAATGATGCAAATAAGGTGTCAAATAAGACTAATGCTAAGGATTTCAAGCTTAATCTACCAGCATTTAATCCCTCAATCGATGATATAACATTTTATCTAGATAGATTTGAAAGTGCATGTAATGTGCATAATATAGATAAAACATTATATGTGTATCATCTGTCCAAGATACTTAGAGGTGATGCTTTGACTTTGTTGAGTATGGTAGATGTGCCTGACAAAAACAACTATGAGGTTGTCAGGGCGGCATTGTTAAAGAAGTACCAACTTAACGAGGACGGATATCGTCTTAAATTTAAAACCATGTTACCAGAAACTGGAGTTGAATTCTCTGAATTCATCTCAGGCATCCGTCTTACTTTTTTACGATGGGTTGAGTTGTCTAAGACAGAAAATACATTTGAAGCTCTTATGGATTTACTACTTAGAGATAAGGTTATGTCTTCTGTTAATGAAGCTTTTCTATCTTTTCTTCATGAGCGTAAGCCTAAAAACATAAAAGAAATGGAAGAATACTGTAGCCAGTATGTTACTGCGCATCCGCACATAACCATTAGTAACTCTAAGGTGAAAGAAGGTCTGCCAGTTGCTTCGGCAGCACCTTATGGCCCAAATTTTATGCGTAAATTTCAGGGTAGCCAGAAAAATTTCAATAAAAAGAGTAATCGTAATTATGCCCAGAACCATAGTGATCAATTCCAGGGTGATTCTTCTTCCCAGAACTGGAGACAACCTAATACTACACGTTATTCTACTCCGGTTAACTTTAGAAATTTTCACAAAGGTAATCGGTATAGAGGAAAATATTTTATGCAGAGACCTCAATACCAAGATAATAGAGGTTCTCAACAGCATAGAGATAGTAATGACAGTTATGGAAACTGGAACTCAAACCAGGATAAAAATTACAGTAGGGACTTTAATGATAATTGCAGAGGCAATAATGGTCGCGGTAGATCGCAACATAAGAGAAAAAGATATCAACAGACAAACTCTGTTCAACAAGAATCTCAGGGAGCAGATAAACAGGTTAATAATGATAAAGACCATAATGCTATCGGATGCTCATCTTTTGATTTTGGTAGGGCAAATAAATGTATCCAATGCAGTACTTTATTTGATCCGAAAACCGTTAGTACTCTAAGCTGTGGTCATCCTTTGCCCGCTCTTCCTGCTAATGTTGCTCATGATGGGAGAGGTTCTCTTATATTACATAAGGGGCTAGTAAATAGTAATCCAGTCTCAGTGTTGTTTGATTCTGGATGTACTACTGTCGGCGTTAGGCAATCTCTTGTAGATCCATCCTGTGCTACAGGAAAAGTCATCAAATGTGTCACATTTGGTGGCACGTTAGAAAAGTATCCTACTGCTATAATACACATTGCTACTCCTTTCTTCACGGGAGAGGTCCACGCGTGTCTACTTCCAAACCCTATTGCGGACCTTATTATTGGTCGTATTCACGGAGTTAGGGAATGTACCCCACAGCAGATTGCTGTTTGGGAAGAGCAAAACATTGAAGCTACCAATGCGGTGGTCACAAGAGCACATGCTCTGGATCCACCTCAAACTTCATTAACTAATAATGATGAAGTAAATGACCAAGATAGTCACTTGACTATTACACGTGACTCATTTATCAAATTGCAAGAAGAAGATCCTTCTTTACAAAAATTCTTCATTCTAGCAAAAAAAGGTGATCCTAATCAGAACACTAATAGGAAATCTTGGATTTCTATGAAGAACGGCGTACTTGTACGTATGGTACAAGACTCGACTACGTCCACTCATTCACAAATTCTTGTGCCTAAGAGCATGAGATTGCAAATATTGCAACATGCTCATGACTCGCAATGTGCTGGACATATGGGTTTTTCCCGTACAAAGTCGAGGGTTCTTGCGGCTTTCTTTTGGCCATTTGTGAGCAAGGACATACGAATGTACTGTCGCTCTTGCAAAGTATGTCAGGAGGTCAAATCTAAAGGACCACGACATGCTGCGCCTATCCAGGCTGCTGACATTCCTATTCGCCCTTTTCAAAAAATGGCAATAGATATTATCGGTCCTTTTAGAATTAAGTCGGCTAGAGGACATCAATTTATCCTTACATGTGTCGATATGTGCACACGTTGGCCAGAGGCAATACCTCTCAAGAGCATCTCAACTGCTGATATCGCAGACGCTCTTTGGCTGATATTTTCTCGCTTGGGTTTTCCCGGAGAAATATTGTCAGACCATGGCACTCAACTTATATCAGACACTATGTCACAGGTAATGTCTATGCTACACATTAAAAGGTCTCTCAGCAGTATCTATCACCCAATGTCTAATGGGTTGGTCGAACGTTTAAATAGGACTCTGAAAACTTTACTTGGTAAAATAACTGAGGATCATCCTCAGGATTGGGACAGGGTCTTACCCGCGGCTCTCTTTGCGTATAGAGAGGTCCCCAATGAACATACGGGGTTTTCCCCTTTTGAACTTGTCTTTGGCGCGCAACCGCGCGGCCCTATGTCTTTACTTCACGATCTAATCACTGCCGATAATATTAGCGATGAGACTCAATCTTCTTATGAGTACGTCATTGCTCTTAGGCAAAAGATCATCGAGGCATGCAAACTAGCAACTTCGTCTTCAGAATTTGCTAAAGAAAAGGCAAGGCAGTTTGCAAATAAGAATAGATGTCTACGACAACTTTGTCCAGGTGACAAAGCTCTCGTTCTACTTCCTTCAAGGGAGAACAGACTTCTAATTGCATGGAAAGGTCCATATGCAATAGTCTCCAAAATTTCTGATGTCGACTATGTTGTCGATATTGATGGAAAGCATAAAACTTTCCACATAAATATGCTCACAGAATTTTATGAAAGACCTGACTATTTGCAGCCTATTTTCCAGGCTACGGACAATTCACAAGCAACTCATGGTCAGTACTCATCTCTGTCAGTTATACAGGATGAGGAAACTACTTTTTCTGATGTCAATCTTCCTCTTTCTATGGTCCCACTTTATTCTACGGAATCTTGGAAAAACGTGACCGTTTCTCCAAATCTTTCCGCTGAGGAACATCGACAAGTTTCTTCGATGTTGCAAACATTTCAGGATGTTCTTACAGACATCCCGGGACACACACATGTCATAGAACATGACATTGTGCTAACTGATCACAATCCTATCAGAGTCAGACCATATCCAATACCTATTCATTTCCAGTCTCAAGTCGAAAAAGAGTTGGATGAAATGATACGTTTGGAAATCATTGAACCATCCACTTCAGCATACTCTTCGTCTATGGTTATTGTTCGAAAGAAGGATAATAACATTCGCATTTGCGTAGATTATCGCAAATTGAACCAAGTTACGAAGTTCGATGCTGAACCTATGCCTTCATTAGAAGAGCTACTCAATAAACTTTCTAATTCTAGATTCTTTACCAAACTAGATTTGTCTAAAGGTTATTGGCAAGTCCCGCTAACTGAACGTGCCAAACCTTTTACAGCTTTTTCTACACCTAGGGGTTTATTCCAATGGAATTTCATGCCTTTTGGTCTTATGAACGCCCCTGCTACATTCGTACGCATGATGCGGCGAATTCTCGCATATCGTACAGATGTCATAGCATACCTAGATGATATCTGTCTATTCAGTGATTCTTGGGAAGATCATTATTTGGGTTTATACGAATTACTGTCTACTCTTCGCGAGTATAACTTGACTGCAAAACCCTCTAAAGCCTTTATAGGATTTAGCGAGATTTCTTTCCTAGGTCATCGGGTTGGTCATGGTCTTTTAAAGACAGAGGACCACAATGTTTCAAAAATACTTAACATTTCGGTCCCTAAGACGAAGAAACAAGTAAGGAGTCTATTAGGTTTGATTCAATTCTACGGACGATTCATTCCGAATCTGTCCTCCATTATGGCACCGCTTTCTACTTTATTGAAGAAAGGGTCGCCTAATCTGATCCGCTGGTCTAAAGAATGTCAATCCTCATTGGACCAGGTTAAAGCCCTATTTTCATCTCCACCTATTCTTAAGTTACCTACTATTGAGAAGACTTTTGTTCTTCGAAGTGACGCCTCGTCAACAGGGATTGGGGCAGCACTAATGCAGGAGTATTCTGATACTTTGCATCCGGTGATGTATATCTCTAGGAAATTAAACGCTGCAGAAAAGAATTACTCGGTTTTAGACCGTGAGTTATTGGCTATGGTATGGTCTATTCTGAAGTTACAAAGATTTCTTCTAGGCGCACATTTCATTGTGGAAACCGACCAGAAAGCGCTTACTGCTATTCAGAGCAAAAACTTGAAGAGCTCGAGGTCCACTCGTTATGCCATAGCTCTTCAACCATTTCATTTCTCGGTTCGAGCTATCCGTGGTTCGGATAATGTAATGGCAGACATTCTGTCCAGATGTCCACACGATTCCACATGATTCTTCTGTCATATATATATATTTCCTGATATACAGTCCAATGTTATAATGACATGTTAGTAGATTTTGTCTCACTTTTTTTTTTTGAGGGAAATTTATAACATTGTACCATGTAATTATCTAAGAAGGCTTAGTTAGTGATATACGGGCCAAAAGATCACTCGGCCACATTTAAATAAATTATTTTCAGGATTGTATTAAGAAATTTACCAGTTGTCTTTAAGATTTGTGTTATTGATATTTTCGCAGCACATCATTGAAGTCTGCGAGTTTATGTCCATTGTGGAACTTTGAGGATATCAAGTCCTGTCCTACATTGGGAGCGGATGATGTCCACATCTTCTTCTATTGAATGTTTTATGTCACCGAAGAGCAACACATGTATTACTTATTAATTACTGTTACTTTATATAATGTAATAATATAGTGCGGTATATTAGTAAATTACACCGCTATTTGCAACACATTGTATGATAACACATAATATATTTAATTTCATATATTGGTATGAGTATAATTTGATTGTCATTATGTTGTTGCCATCATTGTGGCGTGTGTTGGTGGCACCTTCCTGGAATATATCAGCGTATACTTAGATAAATTTTTTCTCTAAGGATCTGAGATATGATCTCAGTGTCGCTCCATGCGTTGAGCTAATTTGTTAGGTATATATCCACGCATCATACGTGCGTTAGGAGCCTAGATTTTTTCCGGCTCCAGGATTTAAAAAAAAAAAATGTTTCATTTTTTTTTTTCCAGGGAGGGTGCGGTAATGTTACGCACGGATCATTATTATTTTTCGTTTGTATAAACATTTTTCATATGTATGATCATTTTTTTGACTGAAGTGTGTATTATGTTTTCTATGGTCAAAGGGACATAATCCGAGTTATCGAAACTACAATTTTTAGGAGTTGCCTTCTCTTGTATAGAGACACGTTCGGTCTATAATTTCTTGAACGAAGCGTGACCACATCTCCTTATTTGGTAGTATCAGTCAACTATGGTAGATGTCTGAAACCTTTCTTAACGCTTCTTTTCATGACCATAAAAGGCGCGACTGTGTAAGACTTTTATCTCGAATGTTCTTCGAATCGTCTTATTGTGAACGGCAACTCAGAGATTGTCGTTCTGCGCATGTCAAAAACCGGGAGTTCGTTCTGTGTGTTCCGCCCAGTTGGGGAGTTTAGAAATGGTTTAAGAAGCGAGCAGACGCAACTGCGTCTTGTGATTCTCTGAGGGAAATACAGTGTCTTAGTGAGTTAGTTAGCTAACTAGACTATTTCCCAGTATTATGCAGCCTGCCTGGAGGCATATGTTCATGGTTGATTTTCCGAAATAAGGTAATTCCTCTTGTATCGAACTTTATGCTATCGTCTAGAGGTTCGTCATTTTGTCGCCTATTTGCTCGCCTGTGTGATGCAAAATGGAGAGGTACTTTGACTAGGATTAAGTCACCGGTATCTGTATACCTGAACTAGTTAAATATATATGGGTCGCTCTAGACCAACAAGACTGTTGTCTGTGTTCCAGGATTCGTTATATCAGAGATCACGTCCAAGTCAGATGGTTAGACTTAGGAACATTATAAAGGTCGAGCTGACCTGTAGCCCATGTATGCTATTCACGTGCAGACAGTGAACGGACTTATTGTATACAACTGATCTGCTAGCATCAGAATGGGAGCATTTATTATTGTTTATGAACATTGAAGATCTGTAGCTGACACTGTTGCAGAAGTTATAGAAATTATTATTATTTATACAGCTTCACGAACTAGCACTCGATGATTGATGAATTTCTGAATCTATTGAACTGTGATGTCTTATGACGCATATATACAACAGCTATCATTGCTGACTACAGAAATTGTTTTCAATGTGCCATATCATCTTGCTGAACTCGTTAACCATGTTGATGTCATAAGTATCATGACTGTTTTGTGGCGTGCAATAAATGAAAGAAACTTATACAACGAAGTTACCCTTTCTATGACTCTACACGTCATGTTGCCTGTGTGATAACCCTGTGAACTGTTCCACTACCACATACACAGCAACATCCTAAATCAGAGAAGACACCTACATCTTACACTTTAACACCAGGTGTCGATAAGGGTGGCAAGTTACCACTTCAGCACAAATCCACCCTTATCAGGGGTGTCTTCCTTTTTTGTCCTAAAATTGTAACGTCTCACACTTTGTGTTGTAGGAAGGGGGGGGGGGGGGGGCAGTGGGGGGAAAGCTTGGGGGGGTTTGGGTTTATATTTTATTTACTCATCATTATTAGAACCTAACCAGATATTCTCTTTCCCATCATACCTCCAATAATCAGCATACATGGTAGTTTTTTTCCTTGTTAAACACTTTTTTACTATATTGTACAGTTCTCTCGGTTGGAGCTCTGAGTCTTTAAGAAAGCTCTAGAAACCCTATCCCCCACCACCACCACCATCACCACTGAGAAAAACATGGGAAAGACAGGAAAAAGAGGTTATATCCTAATTATAACCTATCAGAGGTTGAAAGGGATATTTCTCATCATCAAATTTTAAAAAAATGATGACAGATGAATAGAGAATTGGGTGTAATCCCAGACATCTAGGACTGTTCCACCCCCTGTTAACAAACATGACAGGTGTCAGAGACTGTCGTTTCAGGGCAAGGGATGACACGCACAGTTTAACACTTTTTGATTTACTCTATTTGAACTGCCTGGAGGGACGAAATGATGCAATATTTAGGTATCAGAAATCAAAATTATTATCTTGAATTAGCGACACTACAGATCATAAGTTTTAACCCATCAGAGGTTGAACGGGATATTTTTACCTTAAAACAATATCATAATCTGACACAGGAAAACAAAATTATTATTATAAGCTGTTAAACATATACCAAATGCATATATGCCAGAACACATAATTCCATATCGCATTAAGGAAACAAAAAAGAATGAACATTGGAACAAAAACCCAGTACCATGGTGGACAGTTAGATGTACAGAAATTCAAAAACAAAGAAAACATGCTCTACAAGAATATAGAAAGCATAGATCTGAAGATAATTTAGATATTTATAAGAACATAAGAAATGAATCAAACAGAATAATACTTAAGGCAAAAGAAAATCATTGGAGAAATTTCTGCCAAACACTGAACCCTACAACTAACTCTACAACAGATGTGTGGAATAAGTTAAAAGCCATTAAAGGCAGAACTAAACATATGATAATCCCTAATATAAAAAGACCTGAAAGGGCTGAGACTGACTGGCAGAAAGCAGAGGTGCTGGCCAGGTACTACCATAGAGTTAGTTCTAAGGAAAATCTAGGACAGGCTGAAGTCAACAGAAGAGCAACACTTCTTAAAAAACTCAGTAAAGAAGTACCTTATAATGCTGAAAATTTATTATATTTAAATGCAGATATTACAATGGAAAAAGTTGAACATACAATAAAGGACAAAACAAATACATCAGCAGGGCATGACATCTTGAGCTATGAAATCTTGAAACACGTACCAAAAAGTACCAGAGAAATTATAACATCCCTTTTTAACAAAATTTGGAATACAGGAAAAATTCCCAAAACATGGAAAACAGCACAACGGGCTGATCACCCGTTTGCCAGTCACTTCGATTACGGAAACAACAGCAAATGGGTTGATTTGCCGTTGCCCTAAAGACGCCACTAGGCGTGATGGGAAACAATGGCAAAGAAAAACTATCTGCTGTTGCCCTAAGACGCCACTAGGCGTAATGGCCACTGACTGCTTTGACGGTCGGTGGCTAAGGACGGAAGAAGAAGAAGATGGAAAACAGCAGTAATTATTCAAATACTAAAACCAGAAAAAGATGCCCATAATGCCAGTTCATACCGACCAATTTCTTTAACTTCCCATCTAGGTAAAATATTAGAAACCATATTAAATAAAAGATTAAAGTTTTATTTGGAAAAGAATAATTTATATAATCAAACTCAGTCAGGATTTAGGAAGAACAGATGCACTATGGATCAGATAATTAAATTGGAACACAGTAACAAGATTAAATTAGACAGAATTCAGCATCAGGCTTTATGTATAATAGCAGGTGCAATCAGATCAACATCAATGGGAGCTATAGGGGTGGCTTTAGGAATTCTACCCTTAGAATTACGGAGAAAGGAGTTAAGACTAAATTACATGAACAGAGTTATGTTAGATAAGTCTCACCCAGCACATACAGCTTTTACCAGATGCCAACTAACAACTCAGGCCAATCCAATGAATACCACTAGATACCCTACAGGATGGAAGTGTATGGAGGAAATTGTCCACCTGGGTACATTAATTACATCAATTAATAACAGTTGTGAATACAGGCCAGTGGTTCCACCCTGGGAGATCAAGAAACCAGACACGGACTACCACCTAGCAGAAATACTTAAGAAAACAAATAATATAGAAAATATTAAAAACACAGCCAATAAATATATACAACAAATATCAAAAGACAGCATTACTGTGTACACAGATGGATTCAAGTGGGAGGGTGGCAAATACGGGATAGGAATATATATTCCAATATGGAAAATGGCAAAAGAATATAGCATCACGGAAAATACATCCATTTTCACTGCAGAGATGGTGGCAATACTAAAAGCACTAGAAATATTCTCTAATAACCCTCCCCAAAAACTAACAGTTTTAACTGACTCTCTTTCAACAATTAAGGCACTTAGAAACTTTCGAGAATGTAGTAGACCCGATATAGCAGAGGAGATATTTCTGGCTACTACATACTTATATTCCAGAGGATGTTCAGTCTTAATTGCTTGGATACCTTCACATGTTGACATAGAAGGAAATGAAAAGGCAGATAAAGAAGCCAAGAAAGGTAGATCTGATAAAAATCTAATAAATGTAGGGACGAGTAAATCAGAGATTAAGAGCTTAATTAAAGATTTAATAACAGATGAATGGAAAGCAGAGTGGGATAAAAATCTGAAAGGAAGATATGCATATAAGATGTTCAAGGCTCCAACAAGAAAATGTCAGATATCTAGGGAATTGAAAATTCCCAGTAATAAGAAACTTCTCAGACTACAGCTGGGAAAAAGCTATTTCAAAATAGAAGAACCTTACTGTGCAGGATGTTTTCAAGACAATAATATAGAACAATTCTTGTTAAAATGTAAGAGGTATGAACAAATGAGAATACCAATATTAGATTATTTGCAAGCATCCAACTTACCTATAAATATAGAAGAGGTGTTAAGAATAGACAGACCTAGGAACTGCATAATATAGTTAGTTGCTTATCCTTAACAGGACGTGGCAATCAACCCCAGCTTTTATTGGCTGTTTGTGATTTTTCTAGGCAATTTTTTTTTCATTCAGTAGTTCGCCATTGCTTTCTGAACGGTACGGCGCTTATACCATTGTTAAAAATCCACACAAAGCGATCTGCTACCAAACCGCCTGCAGCAGGTTTCGAACCTGGTATATCTGGATTATGAAACTGCGTTCATATCCATTAGACCACAGACGCCGACACATAATATAGTCAAACAATATTTAACACGAACACATGTTAATTATACAGTGGCTGGGAATGTGAAGGTCTGATACTTGCTTACAATGCATATGACTTTTAACAGATGAAAGTCAATTAACTATCTGTTAAAGTCAGTTATATAACTGGAACCACCAGGCCTTTACACCCCTCCACTTTAATAGTATTCTTGTTCAGAGTTTCTTCTTCATTTTGTTTGTTTTTTTATATTTTTATTTATTTAACATATAAGCACAATTGTGATTGTCCCTATTTACAACGATTTGACAAATGTGATGCCACTTTCTCGTACCGGCAGTTTTTCATATTATTTGGAATTGAAAACAATATATATTCTAATTATAACCCATCAGAGGTTGAACGGAGTTTTTTTTTTCATAAATTAAAAACAAAAAGTTCTCTAGGTCCTTCAGTTCTCGTATCCATGCTTCCAATAATGGATACAGACTACATTAAATAAATGGTTCCAAGTTGTATGTACAGTTTGTAAAATTTACATACCTCCTTGAAATAAAAACTTCAAAGTATTGTGTGAAAGTTCAACAGATGTGCCAAATTGTGCAGAATCTGAAAGTAAATCATTTTAGAATGTTTCCAATGTGTCCGTGAGCACAAGAAGTGAGTTATGGACAATGACGAAACAATGTTTCCAATGTGTCCGTGAGCACAAGAAGTGAGTTATGGACAATGACGAAACAATGTTTCCAATGTGTCCGTGAGCACAAGAAGTGAGTTATGGACAATGACGAAACAGGCAGGAAAATCCCTAGACACCACAGAATGTTAAGAATACCATGAGCAGCTAACAAGCATTGGCGTATCCAAAGGGGTGGCGACGGGGCGATCCCCCATCCATTGGGACTTTGAAAACTTTTATTTCATATCAACCACTCCAGTATTCTCCCCCCCCCCCCCCTTTCCTTTTTGGGACTTAAATGTAAGTAATCTTTAGGTTGGAAGACGGGCGAATTAAAACGTGTCTGGTACTGGACAATGGTAAGTACCCTAAAGGTTACGAACGTAGCGTGCAAGTAATTCTACGTGGTGGGAGAATGATAGACAATAAAGGGAACCGCCATACAACAATAAGACAAAAGACAGCGACAGGCAGACGACATAAGGGTACTTCACTCGAGCTGCAAAAACTGAAGTCTTTGTGTCAAGAGGTGGATGCATAGAGAAACATCCACGCAACACCTGGACCCATGCATACACAGATGGATCAGCAACAAATGCAACAGAAAATGGAGGTGGGGGTGTCTTTCTGCTGTCAGTGGCGACAGGACGATTCTCCAGCAACTTCAGAGCAGAGGCAGAGGCCTTGAAAACTGCAGCAGATGTTATATTGACAGAAGAAACGGCAGAGAGACAAGTTGCTTTCTTTACTGATGCACAGTCAGTAATTGCAACGTTGAAAAGACAAAATAATACAGACCTGGATGATCTCAGAGTAGTTCTCCACAAACTTTGTCAACGATTCAAAAGTGTTGTGATCCAGTGGCTCCCATCTCATTGTAACATCGCCGGCAATGAAGAGGCTGACAGAATAGCAAAAGAAGGTTCACATCTACCTCAGCCTGATGCAAGCATAACTTTTGAGGAGGCAAAGAGTTTTATCAGAATCAGTTACAGAAACAAATGGAATGTAGAACATCCAGGGCACACACAGAATGATGCTTACTACCAGCTCCACAGAAGAGAACAAGTGGTAATCTTCAGACTCCGCACTGGCCACAACAGATTGAGATACCATCTATTCAACAAGCTAAACATAGGAACTACCGATCAGTGTAACTGTGGCACTGATAAAATGACTGCTGAACATCTGCTTCAAAGTTGCCCCTTATATGTGGTACAGAGAAAGTGCATATGGCCGACGCCAGCTCCTTTCGTGGAAAAGCTTTACGGGGATTCAAATAGCCTCAAACTGACTACTGCTTTCTTTGAGAACATTCAAGTGGACGTCTGAGAGTGTACGAAGAAGAAGTAGAAGAAGAAGTAGAAGAAGAAGAAGAAGAAGAAGAAGAAGAAGAAGAAGAAGAAGAAGAAGAAGAAGAAGAAGAAGAAGAAGAAGAAGAAGAAGAAGAAGAAGAAGAAGAAGAAAAAGGAGGATGCTGTCTGTATCGGACGGCCAATCCCAAATAAAAAAATTGTATCCTATAATATAAAATATAAATATGAATTGTTATCAAATTTTGCCTCTTTGTAGTTGTACCTTTCTTGTATGTAATTATGTTATAAATAGTTATTTAAAAAAAAAAAAAAAGAAATGAATATTTTTGAGTTACTGTACAATAAAACTATCCAGTTGTCAAATTTTTTTCAAAATGTGTTATTTTGTTTTTTAATTGTCTAAAACTATGTGTAAATAAGGAGCGGGTAGGGGGGCCTTATAATTCGTATGTATCGCCCCTCCCTTGGACAATTCCTAGATCCGCCACTGCTACAAAAACAGTGTGCAAATGAAGCTTATTACCCGCATTAGAAGGAAGTAATCCACTTTCTTTGGAAATTTTATGAGAAAAATAAAGTTGGAATATATTTTGTAAACAGAAAAATGTGCAGTAAAAAGAGGCAGAGGACGACAAAGAGAGAACGAACGAACGAGCGAACGAACGAACGAACGAACTTTATTTTCAAAGGGTTAAGAATTGGGCACGCAGGCCCGTCTGACATTCTGCCCTTCCTCTCTCTCTCTCTCATCATATATATACTTCTTCTTCTTCTTCGTTCGTCCTGAAAAGAACGGTGGTTGCGTTGTGTCTGTTTACGCCTAAGCTGTGATATCTGGACCTTTCGGTCGACACATCCGACTTCAGCACGGCATTTTTTAGGGACCGGGTTTGCCTTCCCATTGCGATCCGCACTCGCTCAGCCAGACTGCACTGCTGCAGACTGTTTCCAGGACCACCACGTGGAGGTGGAGTGCGGTCTTGACCAGCTCTGGTTCGCTGGTCCTGATGCAAGCAGTACAGCTATGGGTCGCTGACTGCATTCACTATTGCTGCATCTTGGGGTCCCATCATATATATACTATATCCTTTCATCCTCACATTTACTTTAAGCATTATTAAGGCATTTATCATTATAGAAGTAATATTACATTTGCAATAATCATCATAATTAAAGTATGTTTTTAAAATAAAGAAAACAAAAATAAAAAATAAAGAATTACAACAACAGCAACAACAAAATTAACGGAAAAAAAATATAATAATAAATTTTTAAAAATAAATAAATTAATTTTAAAAAAACAAACAACAAGACTGATAAAAATTGGTGATTTGAGACATATTCAGAGGTGTGTTATAAGAACTCGTGAAATATTCAAACGGTCTTCTACTGAATGCCTCAGGGACTCGGTGTTTTTTCCAGTGCGCGCGAACAACTTTACGAGAGGTGAGCAGCTTTGAGTCTCATAGCAGATACTGCTGCAATGAATGCAATGATAGGTGCAACATTACAAGGAAGTATAACAGCATACATTAACAGTATCTGATCATAAAATTAAGAATATAAGTTATTAAGAATATAATATTAAGAATAAGTATATTGTAATGAAAATTAGATCATCAGAGCCTCAATACAGTATATTAGATAAAAGTACAACACAATCAGTTAGGGTGGCATATAATCAGCACTCATAAAGTATTTGAACAGTATACGATTGTACTTGTATGATTAAGGACTGTGCATGTTTTTCAGGTCATTGGGAAGATTGTTCCAAAGATGAGCAGCTAAGTAAGCCAAACTAGTCTTAAATAGGTCTAGCCTGGGCTTGGGTACCTGTAATTTGTTTAAGCGCTGACTACGTCTTTCATTATATTTTAAAAGCGGCCAAAGATACTTTGGAGCATTCTGTGACAGGATTTTGTGAATAAATTTCCCTTTGTTAAATAGGAAGCGCTTCCTGAGGGGTAATATTTGAAGATAATTATATAAATCTATACAATGTGATTGATGTTTATGGCAACAAGGCGCATTGCGCGTTTTTGAAGAGAGAGAGAGAGAGAGAGAGAGAGAGAGAGAGAGAGAGAGAGAGAGAGAGAGAGAGAGAGAGAGAGAGAGAGAGAGAGAGAGAGAAGATACGGCACAGTTGGACATCGTAGCGTGGGAAGAAGTCAACAACATAACTGATAAACAGTACAGGAGATAGGAAATCTTGCAGATCTAAGATGATCTACGCTATCAGGCATGGTACTGTCACAGGAATAGTGACATATTGCTTCAGCACGGCGTAAAAGGGACTAATTAGGCTGTCAAATAAAAGATACTCTCAGCGCTACATGCCGAGAGATAGTAGTAAAAAGTTCTACGTCATAGAGACAGTGACGTAAAAGATTTTAACAAACTAGGCAACAAGAGAATCTAGACACAAGATAGGCAGAGGAATGATAAGAAACGCCAACAACTTGGGCTGAATTAATCTACAGTCTACATAGTTACTATAAAGTCATATTCAGCTTGTAGAACATCTTCATGATAATGGATTCATGTTAGAATTTTCGGTTTGGCATCATCGACAGCCATGCTTACTTCCACTGTAGAAGGATGGTTGCAAGGAAAGGTCAAACAAGCATAGACACCATTCTAACGTGAACTGTATCACTCACAGACGTGTCCTTTCTACCAAGATAAAAGGTTGGTAATCATAGCTCGAGTTGATGAGTTAATCCTACGTAGAAATAAATATCCTATGGAATTCCTCAAGAAAATTATGAAAAGTAAAAGAAATATTATCCCTGGGAATCCCCCGTATACTTTACTTAACCCCAAAATCATAGGCCCATAAAAATTTTTTCCAAAAAGAGGGAAGGGAAGGAACAATCACCACGAACAATTTTGTAGCAGATGAATACCTACCTGGTAATGCGCCACATCAGAATGATTCTCAGCAATTGTTTTACGTTGCATGCCTTATCCATGACTTTTCATGTATGAACGTTTTTTCCCATCTTCATATTTGTTAACGAATGAAATGACAATATATAGAAATAGAAATAGAAAGATAATTTAAAAAAATATGTCTGGATATGAAGAAAGGAATAAAATGACAGTCAAAATGAAATTACTTGATCTTTTCGTGCACCATACTTGAACTAAGAAATTTGTCATCGTTCAAGTTAACGTTTTATATTCTACGTGTTGCTTCACTTGATTTTGTTGATGAGAAACAATAACAACTAAATAAATAATGCTGAAGAATGAAGAGTGTTGATGTTGTATATATCTGTTTCGATGTTTAGTTTGTTTCCCACTAGAGTTACTTGCCCTTATGGGAACTCTTCTTACTTCTTCCTACTTCCTGCTTCTAAGATGGCGAATTAAACATGTCGATCCTTGTATCTTGTGTTCAAGCTTCGTGATTATGCTTCGTAATGTGAGTATGTATGACAGTCAGCCACGTCTCATTATAATTAACAATATTTACTACACACGACGGTAAATATCAACATGGTGGCAGCGGTGTTTATTTCTACAGAATTCGGACTATTCTGCTGAATATCTTGTAACACGTGTGCTGAATGTCATTAGACTTGAGGTGAGATTACTGGTTAGTGCTTGCATACCATTATTAGACATTTCGTCATGGCAGAACGGCCCTTATTTCGGTTACCACCCTGCCTAGACATAAATAACGTCGAACCAGAAACATTTCGTAAATGGAGACGACAGTTAGAACTATACATGCATGCATCAGAGGTGGCGACTAAACCTGATTCTGTTCGGGCGGCCATTATTCTACACTGTGCTGGACCTCAAGCTGTTGAAGTTTTTCATCAACTTGCAGAGGAAGGAGACCACTCTAATCCTACTAAAAATCTCGATTTGCTCCAGAACCATTGTAGCTCACAAAGCAATGAAGTATTACATACATTCAGATTCTGGAACACACCTCTTCAAGAGCCTTTTAATTCCTTTTTAACTGAGCTGAGAACTAAGGCAGATTTGTGCAACTTTAACGACAAGGATCGTATGATAAGAGACAAAATTGTCTTTACTGTCAACAAAAGGTTACAAGAGAAGCTCTTGAGAGAAGCTGACCTCGATCTAAAGAAAGCCATTCACATATGCAGAGTCTTCGAGCAAACTGGAAACGACATAAGAGAGATGAGTAATACAGTACAACCTTCTGAAGCAAGGGTTGAAAAGGTACAAAAAAATCACTCAACCATAAACCTCCCAAGAGAGACACTGGGCATGCTGCTGGTAAAGCTTGTCAAAGTAACACTGACAGTGGGTACTTTGAACCTAGAAAGGAGTGTCATTACTGTGGACAGAAACATCTATTGATTAAGAAAAAGTGTCCTGCATGGGGGAAGTTTTGCTCAAACTGTGGGGGAAGAAACCACTTCAAAGTTAAATGCAAGAAAGTTCACACTGTTCACACAGAGTCAGTGGAAGATTCTGAAGTTTTTCTTAACTGTGTGAAGTCTAGTAAAGCTTGTACATCTGCACAACTCATTGTCAATGGAAAAATGGTAAAATTTCAGCTAGACACAGCAGCTGATGTGAATACAATCTGTCAACGCTTTGTGATGCAAGAACAATTGTTACCCACTAAACAGAGGCTTGTTATGTGGAATGGTACTAAGATGACTCCACTGGGAGAAGTTCTATTAACTGCTGAGAATCCTAAGACTGGGACAAAACACAATATAAGGTTTACTGTTGTGAAAAATAAATTCACATGTTTGCTGGGCAACAACACACTGCAGGATCTACAGTTTGTGACAGTCAACACAAACAAATTTATTGCTAAGGTGGCTACTGACAGTTTAGATAATAATCATAACTCTGATAACTATCTAGGTGTCCTGGGTGAAGCTGTGTTGCATATTGATCCTAATATTCGTCCAAAGGCACTGCCATGCAGAAAAATACCATTTTCACTTAAGAGCAAGGTAAAATCAGAGCTTCAAAATCTAATGAACAGAGGTATATTAATACCAGTAGAGGAACCGACTGAATGGGTTAACCAAATGGCTGTTGTTGAATAGTATGATGGTTCTTTAAGAATATGCATTGATCCTAGACCCCTGAATGAGGCTTTGCAGAGGGAGCATTACAGATTACCAACTTTGGATGATGTATTGCCTGAACTCAATAATGCCAAGATTTTCACAAAGCTGGATATCAAGGAAGCATTCTGGCATATCAAACTTGATGAGAAGTCTAGTAAACTTACAACAATGATTACACCTTTTGGTAGGTTCAGATGGTCTAGACTACCATTTGGCTTGAATGTAAGCAGTGAAATTTTCCAGAGGCATCTAGCACAAGCTCTTGAAGGTCTTCATGGTTGCATCAATGTTGCTGATGACATAGTTATTGCAGGTTGTGGATCAAACAGACAGCAAGCAATTAAGGACCATGATCTGAAGCTTAAAGCACTGAAACATAGGTATAAAGAGAAAGGCATTAAACTGAATGATGCTAAAGCTCAGGAGAAGAAAGAAATTACCTTCATGGGTCACCTTATTACTGCTAGAGGTGTTGAACCAGACAAGAAAAAGGTTGAGACAATACTAAACATGCCCGTTCCTAAGGACTGTCATGAGGTTCGCAGATTTTGCGGCATGATACAGTATCTAGCAAAGTTTCTCAACAATCTTTCAGAAGTTCTTCATCCAATAAGAGAACTTACACGTAAGGATACTCCCTTTATCTGGTCTGCTGAATGCGAACAAGCTTTCAAGAGAGTCAAGAAACTGATTACTTCTACTCCAGTACTCGCATACTATGATCCTGATGAATCTTTGTGTATTCAAGTTGATAGTAGCAGCTATGGACTTGGGGCTGTCCTCCTACAAAATGGTCAGCCAATAGAGTTTGCTTCTAGAGCTCTAACTGAAACAGAACAACGCTGGGCTCAAATTGAGAAGGAGCTTTTAGCTGTTGTATATGGTTTGGAACGCTTTGACCAGTAAACTTATGGAAGGAAAGTTACAGTCATCATCGACCATAAACCTTTGGCGGCCATCGTTAAGAAACCTCTGAGTCAAATTCCTCGAAGACTGCAGAATTTACTGATGCGCAGCCATCGATATGACTTTGAATTCCAATGGGTACAAGGTTCCGACCTTCTTATAGCCGACACACTGTCCAGAGTTTGTATTCATAATGTCACATTGGATTCCTTAGCTGATAGAGAGAGAGAGCAATGCAGGAGCTGATGCACCTGTAAGATTACCTGAAATACCAGATGTGATGATGGAAAAGATTAAAGCTGAAACTCTCAAAGACAGCGTGCTCCAGAGGTTGAAGTCGACCATTTTGGATGGGTGGCCTAAAAGAAAGTCTGATGTACCAGCTGAGCTTATGCCTTATTTTGACATTCGTGACACTCTGACAACAGAACAAGGCATAATACTCAAAGGAGAGCGTATTCTTATCCCAAAAGCACTGAGGCCTGAAATCAAGCAGAAGCTACATGCTGCTCATCTTGCATTTGACAGCATGATGCGCCGGGCCAGAAGTTGTCTGTTTTGGATCGGCATGACGGCTGAGATTCGACAGATGGCTGACAGTTGTCCAGAATGTCAAGAAACGAAGGCAAGGAATACTAAAGAACCTTTAAACCAACACTCAAGAGGTTTATCACCCTCGGAGAAAGTTGGCACTGACATCTTTATTATAGAAGGCCGATATTATTTAGTCCTGATTGACTACTTCTCCAACTTCATTGAAGTAGACTTTCTACCTACAATGACAGCACAGTTAGTCATCAGGAAATTGAAGTCTCATTTTGCTCGTTATGGTGTCCCTAAAGTTATTGTATCTGACCAAGGTACCCAGTTTACGTCTGCACAGTTCAGATCATTTACTGCTAGATGGGGAATACTTCATGTTAAATCAGCACCAGGTCACCATAAAGCCAACAAATTAGCTGAATCTGCTGTGAAACTCATCAAGGGTATGATGAGAAAGACTGTTCAAAATAATACAGATGCATATGAGGCACTACTTGAACTTCGTAATACGCCGAGACAAGGGTTTGATCAAAGTCCAGCAGAAATACTGTTCAACGGGAAATTGCGTACACTGATACCTTCTGC
This sequence comes from Oreohelix idahoensis, assembly GCA_024509875.1. Classification (NCBI taxonomy): domain Eukaryota; kingdom Metazoa; phylum Mollusca; class Gastropoda; order Stylommatophora; family Oreohelicidae; genus Oreohelix; species Oreohelix idahoensis. Next base: position 22,647 of record JAMPIV010004368.1, read on the forward strand.
AGTGAAACCCGTTGCATCTCACAGTAGAGTTATTGAAAATAGAGGCAAGAGAGACAGATCAGTGAAGACGTATCATGATAAAACTGCTCATGATCTGCCCAAGTTGTCTCACCAGCTCACACCTGATCCCGCGGACTGATTTCTCCTCTCCAGGTCTACCCGAGCAACAGGTTGCTTTGTCAGACATGGAGAACACTAGTGTAGTGAACAGTTCCAATCCTCCAGAAGTTGATCCTTCAACTCCAGCTATTCTAGTCCTGGGAAAGCTGGCAAAGAACATTCTCTCCTACCAGCTAGCCCAAGAGACCTCAAAGAGATCGCAAGAAACCCTCTTGGATGAATGACTTTGTTCACTCAGAAAGAAGGGGGGGATGTTGATGTTGTATATATCTGTTTCGATGTTTAGTTTGTTTCCCACTAGAGTTACTTGCCCTTATGGGAACTCTTCTTACTTCTTCCTACTTCTAAGATGGCGAATTAAACATGTCGATCCTTGTATCTTGTGTTCAAGCTTCGTGATTATACTTCGTAACGTGAGTATGTATGACAGCCAGCCACGTCTCATTATAATTAACAATATTTATTACACACGACGGTAAATATCAACAAAGAGTATTAAAGATCAGATTCATAATAAATAAATAATCAACTGAGAAGTCACAGAGAAGTATTTCTCTATACATCACGAACATCATTGAGGATTATAGATAACCATAATCTTACCTCGCACGGCTTTAAAAGTCAATAAGAACATAAATATGTTAAGAACATGTGGTACCAACTAAAAGCAACGTTGGTTAGCGATCACAACCTAATTAAGATCAACTGTGACAGTACTTAAAGAAGTCAGTGGCCCCAACCTTAATTATTAATTTTTTGTTTTAAATTTTCATTTGGTTTTGACCACGTTTCCACGCGCATGCGCGCTTTTCAGACACTGACATGTGTACTTCGGTTATATTCGGTGTGACAGAGTATGTAAATATATTTACATGTATCAACACGTTTTTGCTTCCACCTGTTTCCCACCTCTCTTTGCTTTTTAATATCCACGTTTCTTTAACGCAGAAGGCATGCGCTTCGATATCTGTCGAACTCAAATTGTAGTCACGCCTATTTTCTTGTTCTCTGTCTTACAGGCACTAGTGATGTTTACCATCAGACCTATTAGTTAGTCCTGAGCCGTTAACTGTATGTAGAGCCTTTTTCGTAGGCCTTTACAGTCGTTTACAGATGAGGGTAGTCGCATATTTATTAATATGTGGTCCTACCTCTGTAATAAACTTTACGCACCGACTTACATGATAGTAAGTATTCTTGGTGAGTTTGATTTTTCGTAGCGCACGATTGTGCACTAATGCGAGTATTGGGTTACCCCGCCCGCACGTGTTGCCAAAGACCAGTCTACGTCATAGCTGGGGTTGAGAAGTTTGTGCCCAAGAATCAGTCGATTGATTTGTGGCGTTCGAACCCGTGTTGCGGGTATATTTATTCTTTAGTGTGACCGTCCGTCTATGAAGAAGATGAGGACCTGGGTCAACATTATACTGGTGATTTTTCTCGGGAAGAGAAGCAAGTATGATATATATATATTAATGTAATTCTGTCGCATGTAGACGTCTAGTTGGACCAGTGACGTATTGGTTCAAAATGGAGTCCTACGTGAACTTATTATGTAAATGTTAAATCCGACGGATTCCTGCATTGGGAATTATCCAGGATTGGCTTAGTATTTTATGAGGTGAATCTGTATTCGGCGTTTCGAATACATACTACGTATAGCAGAGGTGAATCAAGGATTATATAGATAGAAGCTCTAATGCCACGAGGGTCGTTGGCATGAATTGTTATTATTATAACTCAACATTGTTTAAAGTAAGAGGCCAGTACCAGCAAAGTACGTTGGAAAGATATTGGAACATTGTTTCTATCATATAGAAGACCTGACAAGGATCTTCGTCATTTGCCAAGGTCACAGATAATTTGATAGATGACCTGTCGCACATAACTGCCTTATTTGTTTACTTGGATGCCATTGATAAGGAATACTGTATAACCAGTCAGACATTTCAAAAGAGATTACCTTACGAAATGGACTCACTATGTTTTGCTTTAAAATATGAAATCTACGCTGTATACCGTAATGTTAACAGTTAAACGTCCGTCATCCTTGTTGACCAGTTTGTCTCGTCCATCGTGCATCGTCCAATAAATGGTTATAAACTGAAACCGTCTTTGACATTTGCTGATGTGCCCATTGTTGGCCGTTGTTATTTGATTGATTACTTCAGTTTTCAAGAAGGGATCCATTCGCGTTATAGTCGATAATAACAGACTCTACACCTTCAACAACCTTTCAAAGAAAAGCACTCTAACAGAAATGGCGGCGCAGTGTGCTCTGAAAATATCCAGTTTTCAGTAGCGGTATCGAACTCAAGTCTACATTCAAACTCGGTTGAACAGAAATATGCTATCTTTCAAGGCGACAACATCCTGGACCTTACAGCAACTTTAACGGTCATCTCATGTCAAGGACAACCCAGGGACTTTAGCTTTCAAAGTTCAACATTGGACTCTGGCATTACATTGCTTCAAATAGATGTCTCATACATGCAGTCCCGGATGCGAGGGATATCTTTTTGTTATCAATTGAGATAAGTAAAAACGTCGTGTTTATTTCACCGTTTTACGTTTAGCTGCATCGTATCTCCTAGTAATATGTCCAATACTTTCTTATTCATGTTTCATGTTCTATGTTTTATGTTTATCGTGGGAGGTTGGGAATGGCGACTTAGGACGGAAAAAAATACCAGTTTCACCACAGGTCCGTCTTGAGTGTTCTATAGGAATTATTTTGCAGACTTCCCTCAGTGAAATGTTCCTATGCGTGAGCATAGAAGGATTTTAGGTCCACTGTGTCTGGTGGTCTGTGACACCTGACTGTTTTAGTTGTAGCGTCAAGTTTTAATTGTTGTTTTTGGTAGTTATTTTACTCGTACTTTAGTTTTATGATGTATTTTGTTTGTATACTACGTCCTTCTAACCTGACTTTCGTTCAGTTTTTTACACCATTAATGTGTATACACTGTGTTGTAAACTGTCTTGTTTATTATCTGATCGTAGATGTCATCGTAATTTTTTATGACATCCTATCTTAGTTCCACATTTTTATTTTAGTTGATTTCTACGATTGTGTTCACTCGTCTTTGATTATCGTGTCTTGTCAGCATTGTGCTATTGTCTGTCACGTTATTGCTTTCATAACATTTCATTGCATAAATTACTTTATTAATTATTAATATAATTGCCTATTATATGACTTTAAATTACCGTTCTAGGACAGGAACGAAGACCACTTGGTGTAGTAACACTTTTATGTAGAATTATTTCAGAATAATCTTGAATAATGTCTACCTTAGACTATTTTATTAAGCAGGCTAAGGCGCTTAATATACCTCCGGAAGAGATTAGATCATTTGCTATGACAGAATATAAAGAATCTCAGAGGTTGGAATCTCAAAGATTAGAGGCAGAAAAATTAAAATCACAAAATCTTCAGATGGAACTGGAACATAAAAAGTTTGAGGCTGAAGAAAATGAGAAAAAAATGAAACTAGCGGTGGAGGAAGATGAGAAAAAAAATGAGATTAGCCGCTGAATTAGAAGAGAAACGTGCTGAGGAAAATGAGAAAAAAATGAGATTAGCCGCTGAATTAGAAGAGAAACGATTTCAGCGTGAGTCCGAACAGAAAAAATTCGAGGCTAAAGAAAAATTTAGATTTGATGTTGCAGAAAAGGAAAGACTGCTTAAAATTGAAATGGAAGTTAAACAAAAGGAGATAGAAGTTAAACAAAAGGAAATGGAAGAAAGAAGATTAATAGCTGAACAAAATGCAAAAAGGCTTCAGCTTGAGACAGAAGAGAATGATAAGAAACGGCAGCATGATTTGAAACTTGCCGAATTGGAATTTGATAGAATAAGATTGTCAAGTGAATGTAATACACAAAAGACTCAGGAAGGCCAGTCGTCATCTAGACATGAGAATTTTAGAGAGGTTCATCTAAAATTGCCAAAGTTTACTCCACCATCCGACGATGTGATATTCTTTTTGGACAGATTTGAGGCTACATGTAGGTCGTACAACTTGGATAAATCATTATATTGCACCCACTTATCCAGATTACTTACAGGAGAGGCAATGGCTGTTTATCACACTACTAGCTCTATAGATAAAAATGATTATGATGCTCTTAGGGCCGCTCTTCTAAACAAATTTCAAATGACAGAAGATCAATATAGAATAAAGTTCAAGTCTATGCTCCCACAATCTAGCAAGAATTTTGATGATTTTCTTTCTCAAATACGTCTTACCTTGGAAAGATGGATCGAACTGTCCAAGGTAGAGAAATCTTATGACGGTATTTTCGACTTATTATTACGAGATAAAGTTTTATCGGCAGTAAGTCCTGCATTTCTTGCGTTTCTACATGAACGTAAGCCTGGTAATATAAAAGAAATGTCAGAACATTGCAAAAATTTCTGCACCGCTCATCCTAACATGGATATCAGCAATGCGCAGATTAAGGACGATTTACCCGTTGCTTTCGCTATGCAACATAACAATTTCCCTAGAAATCGTTCGATGAGTAGCGATAGAAATTTTCAAAGGGGAAGTAATAATAATTTCAACTTTGGTCATTTTCAAAAGGGGAAACAATACCAACAGTCTGCTCCATTTAATGTATCATGGGGCCAATCTCACAGATCTCGAGATTTTATTAACAACAATCCTAAATATAATCAAGGTAATAATAATAAACAACATTGGAGATCTCAATCACATCATCCTGAGAATAGACATAGATTTATGAATAAGTCATTTAGCCAACATCACAACAGTGATAACTTTCATTGGCGGACTCATCCAAATTTTAATGATAGCAGAAATAGTAATTATAGCAATTTTAATGACAATAATCAGAATCGATCGCGTCGAAGAGATAGATCGTCGAGCAGGCCACGACAACATTCCAATGTTGCTTCAATTGAAGCACAAACTAACAAAGATAAAGACAATAATGTTAATCAACATAACGCTATGTCTTGTATCGATCTAGAGCAGGTAAAGACATGTCAAGAATGCTCAACGCTATTCCAGCCCAAGGCGATCACAACGCTGCGATGCGGACCCATTCTACCAAGTCTACCAGCAGTTTGTACAGCTACTTCTGCATCAGTTCACCACGGAAAGGGTTGTTTAAGATTTAACAAAGGATATGTCAACTCGATTCCTTGCTCTATTTTGTTTGATTCAGGCTGCAGTACTGTCGGAGTGCGGAACTCTCTGATCGACCCTTCCTTGGCCACTGGCAACGTGGTCAAGTGCGTCACATTCGGGGGAACTGTGGAAACCTTCCCTACAGCCATCATTAATTTACATACACCTTTCTTTTCAGGGAAGATCCATGCCTGTCTTCTACAGAATCCAGTTAGCGATGTGATACTTGGTTGTATACACGGTATAAAAGAGTGTACACCACAGCAGATTAATGAATGGGAAAAGCGACATATTCATGCTGCAAATGCAGTGGTTACCAGAGCGCAAGCTACTGAATTGTCGCGTGAATCAACTTCTGAACCTACGGTTCATAATAGTAATGATGATGATTCTCCTATTTCAAGGGAGCTGTTTGCTAATTTACAAAAGAATGATAATTCTTTGCAGAGATTTTTTCAATTGGCGACTAAGAGAAATAATAACAACACAATTGCAAAGTCTAGACACCAATTTGCTCTTAAAAAGGGTATTTTAGTTAGATTAATAAGAGAAACAGATTCATTGGTGCGTTCACAAATTCTGGTCCCGTCTTCTATGAGACCTAGAATATTACGACATGCTCATGATTCTCAATGTGCAGGTCATATGGGGTTTTCGCGAACCAAATCTAGAGTGCTATCCGCATTCTATTGGCCTGGCGTTCATAGGGATGTTAATCTCTATTGTCGTTCCTGCGTGACATGTCAGGAAGTTAAAGTAAGGGGTCCATATCATGATGCTCCTATCCAAGCTGCGGACATACCTATTAGACCATTTGATAAAATGGCGATCGACATCATTGGTCCTATATTGCCATCTGCAAGAGGACATACACATATTCTTACCTGTATCGATATGTGTACGCGTTGGCCTGAGGCCATACCTCTTAAGAACACCTCATCTGCCAGTGTTGCAGAAGCTTTAATGTTGATCTTTTCACGCATTGGTTTTCCGCGTAAGATCCTATCGGATCATGGTGTCCAGTTTATTTCCGAATCCATGTCACAGGTTATGAAGACATTGGGTATAGATAGATCTCTCAGTTCAATATACCATGCAATGTCCAATGGGTTAATTGAGAGACAGAATAGGACACTTAAGCAGTTGTTGGGTAAGATGACTCAAGATCACCCTCAGGAGTGGGACCGAGTCCTGCCCGCTGCTCTGTTTGCGTACCGTGAGGTGAAAAATCAAGCCACGGGGTTTTCTCCCTTCCAGTTAGTTTTTGGCATACAACCACGCGGACCTATGTCTTTAATCCATGATTTATTGGTTGAAGATAATATACCTGAGGAAACTCAATCCTCATATGAGTATGTCATCTCTTTAAGAAAGAGAATAATAGATGCTTGTAGAATAGCTACTGCATCATCCGAAGAGGCTAAAGAAAAAGCTCGTCTATTTGCAAACAGGTATAGACGTCTTCGCCAGCTTATTCCTGGTGACGAGGCTTTTGTTTTACTGCCTTCTCATAACAATCGTCTACTGATCACATGGAGAGGTCCTTTTAGGATCATCTCAAGAATATCCGATGTTGACTACATCGTCGATATTAACGGAAAACACAAAACCTTTCACATTAACATGTTGAAAGAGTATTATTCACGTCCTGATTATCTACAATCAGTATTTCAAGCGACTGACGATCCTACCCCTCACATTCACAACTATACTAATTTGTCAGTTATACAAGAAGAAGAGTCTTCTTTTCAAGATGTACAATTGCCCATACCAGTTGTACCAATTCATTCCACTGAAAACTGGAATGATGTCACTATTTCTTCTTCTCTTTCGGCTGATCAACGACAGCAAGTTTCATCACTACTCCAAACGTATGATAAGGTTCTCACTGACATTCCAGGTTATACGTCAGCTATTCAACATGATATCCTTCTAACTGATGAAACACCTATCCGTATTCGTCCATATCCCATACCTTTACACTTTCGAGATAAGGTCGAAAAGGAATTGGATGAGATGCTTCGATTAAACATAATTGAACCATCGTTGTCACCCTATGCTTCATCTATGGTGATAATTAGAAAGAAAGATAATAACATTCGTCTATGTGTAGACTACAGAAAATTAAATAAAGTCACACAATTTGACGCAGAACCTTTGCCACTTTTAGAAGATTTATTAGTAAAATTATCTCATTCTACTTTCTTCTCTAAGTTTGATCTGTCAAAGGGCTATTGGCAAGTACCATTGACAGAAAGGGCAAAGCCACTCACTGCTTTCTCGACTCCTCGGGGTCTATTCCAATGGAATTTTATGCCTTTCGGGTTAGTCAACGCTCCTGCCACGTTCGTGCGCATGATGCGCCGAATTCTATCTCATCATCCCAATGTCATTGCGTACATAGATGACATTTGTCTTTTCAGTGACTCTTGGGAAGAACATATAGAAGGATTAAACTCATTACTGTCCACGTTACAAGATCATAACTTAACTGCTAAGCCATCAAAGGCATTTGTGGGTTTCCACGATATTTCTTTTTTGGGTCACCGTATTGGTCGCGGTATGTTATATACAGAGGACAGTAATGTCTCTAAAATCCTTAATATCTCTACACCTAAAACAAAGAAACAAGTGCGATCTCTGTTGGGGCTAGTACAATACTATGGCAAATTCATACCACATCTTTCGTCCATTACTGCTCCTTTCTCTTCATTACTTAGGAAGGGTGCAGCTAACGTGATTCGGTGGTCAAACGAACATCAAATCGCGTTGGATACCATAAAGAAATTTTTTTTCGGATGCTCCTGTTTTAAGGTTGCCTAATGCGAACTTACCATTTGTTTTACGCAGCGATGCTTCTAACTACGGCGTGGGAAGCGTGTTACTACAAGAATATAATGGCACCTTGCATCCAGTTCTCTATGTATCACGGAAGTTAACTCCGACTGAACAAAATTACTCTGTTCTAGATAAGGAACTTCTTGGACTTGTTTGGTCAATAACTAAACTCCAGAGATATCTGCTTGGATCACACTTTATTGTGGAATCAGACCAAAAAGCGCTTACTGCTCTCAACACGAAGGACGTGAAATCTGCCAAATCGACTAGGTATGCGATCGCTCTCCAACTATATAGTTTCACGATTCGATCCATACCTGGTACTCAGAATGTTCTCGCAGACGTTTTGTCGAGATGTCCTAACGAATCACAGTAACAGCTACGCACTGCAGATAACTGAACTTCGACACTGACAGTTCGTCAATTGTAGCTTTTTACGTGTGATACCTCTATGACAAGAGTCATTAACATTCAGTCAAGTGAAATCTACAATGCTTATGTATTAAAATAACATGGAACGTTAAGGTATATGACTATCTTTGTGAAAATAACATTTACTCACTCAGGATATTGAAGAGAGAATAACGTTGAATAAAACCAGATTATATTTTCTCACTGAAATAACATTGCGAACACTTGGTTGGTTTTTTTTCATGGAACGGAACCTAGTATAATTTTACGGTTTCCTAACAGGACAATGGAACTTTCTTAATCTACGAAATTTAATGACATTGTTAATTTGTTTTTAAAATAAATAATTCGGTAGATTAGTAACCGTTGATACTTAGTTAATGAGTATAAGAATTAATTTGGATCACTATGAAATATTTAATTACATTGTAAACATTTAATATTTATCACTCGGTAAGGACAGTGATTTAAGATTTGCACTTTTATTAGTACCACAAAGGAACTTTTAGACACAGTTAAGTGTGTTGATCTATACATGTGTTAAATTGTATTCTTTCATTTTTTTTTTCACTTGTCATTTTTAAGACATATCCATCACTTTTCTGTTTATTCATTGGTTTTTACATTTCTTTTCATTTTGCGTTTCTATTCGGTTTAATTCATTATTTCTATATGCGGTTTTATTTCATTTACCACATTGTACCAAAGGTGGTCAATTGTGGATGTATGCTTTTGTGCATACCTTTTGTTTATTTGAGTTAACTTAAATTTCATATTTATGTTTTGATGATTCTATGTCATGCTATATTAGTATTATATGATTATGTACACTTGAATCACCTCTAGTTTCGAGTAGTAAAGAAAAAAATTAATATAATTAATTTTTTGGGGGGGATTGGTAAGGAATCTGTAGAGCCTTTTTCGTAGGCCTTTACAGTCGTTTACAGATGAGGGTAGTCGCATATTTATTAATATGTGGTCCTACCTCTGTAATAAACTTTACGCACCGACTTACATGATAGTAAGTATTCTTGGTGAGTTTGATTTTTCGTAGCGCACGATTGTGCACTAATGCGAGTATTGGGTTACCCCGCCCGCACGTGTTGCCAAAGACCAGTCTACGTCATAGCTGGGGTTGAGAAGTTTGTGCCCAAGAATCAGTCGATTGATTTGTGGCGTTCGAACCCGTGTTGCGGGTATATTTATTCTTTAGTGTGACCGTCCGTCTATGAAGAAGATGAGGACCTGAGTCAACATTATACTGGTGATTTTTCTCGGGAAGAGAAGCAAGTATGATATATATATATCAACGTTGGGCCTAAATAATGTGCAAGAGCTAAGAGGAGTGGCGTCACAACGAACAACCTGGATAGCACTGGTTTCTGCCTTATGCGCCGTGTTTGGTGCTTAAAGAATTTATTATTATTATTATTATTATTATTATATATATATATATATATATATATATATAATATATATATATATATATATATATATATATATATATATATATATATATATTAATGTAATTCTGTCGCATGTAGACGTCTAGTTGGACCAGTGACGTATTGGTTCAAAATGGAGTCCTACGTGAACTTATTATGTAAATGTTAAATCCGACGGATTCCTGCATTGGGAATTATCCAGGATTGGCTTAGTATTTTATGAGGTGAATCTGTATTCGGCGTTTCGAATACATACTACGTATAGCAGAGGTGAATCAAGGATTATATAGATAGAAGCTCTAATGCCACGAGGGTCGTTGGCATGAATTGTTATTATTATAACTCAACATTGTTTAAAGTAAGAGGCCAGTACCAGCAAAGTACGTTGGAAAGATATTGGAACATTGTTTCTATCATATAGAAGACCTGACAAGGATCTTCGTCATTTGCCAAGGTCACAGATAATTTGATAGATGACCTGTCGCACATAACTGCCTTGGCCGGCGTGATGCCGACCACATCACCCCTCGTGTGCCGACGGTCAAGATAATATGGGCCTAACACCATATTCCCAATATGCCTCAATGGGCGTGTAACGGGTTCCTTTACCTTTTTTTACATAACTGCCTTATTTGTTTACTTGGATGCCATTGATAAGGAATACTGTATAACCAGTCAGACATTTCAAAAGAGATTACCTTACGAAATGGACTCACTATGTTTTGCTTTAAAATATGAAATCTACGCTGTATACCGTAATGTTAACAGTTAAACGTCCGTCATCCTTGTTGACCAGTTTGTCTCGTCCATCGTGCATCGTCCAATAAATGGTTATAAACTGAAACCGTCTTTGACATTTGCTGATGTGCCCATTGTTGGCCGTTGTTATTTGATTGATTACTTCAGTTTTCAAGAAGGGATCCATTCGCGTTATAGTCGATAATAACAGACTCTACACCTTCAACAACCTTTCAAAGAAAAGTACTCTAACACTGTATTTATCACGCGAACGATTGGGCAATCGCTGAAATATTGACAGATCAGAGAATGAGTCGTCTAATGAGGAAAAAAAAACTTATCTGGAATTTGCCTAGATCCTTCACTGGAGTGAGACTCCAATAGCCCTGATGCACCTCGAATGCTTGTCGTATATAATGTCCGGTTCGTTATCCTTGGTAGAGGGCCTTTTTATACCGAGTATACTGCCACAACGCGTACACATTTTCAGGGTCATAGCTGTTGGGAATCGTGTTGCACGTGTAACTTTCATTGTTTTCATGTAGTCTGTACACAAACCCGTGGGTTGAATCATGCACTTTCCATTCCAGCAGCCATTCGCTCTCCACCTCATGACAAACAAGGGGAAAATCCATTCCCACACTTTTTTTCCCAGCTTCTCGGCATCAGTATATATAATAGTGGTGCGTTTTTAATGTGCTTCAGTATATATAGAAATGATAAATCCTAATGTTACTTTTTTCAGAAAAATTTCCAGAGTGATCTGTCCATGTCACTATAGCGACCTTATCATACCATTTCAATCCTTCTATTCAAATAAGTAAATTAATAATAATAAATAAATAATAGCAATAAATAATAACAAAAAGAAAGTTACGAGGATAACAATTTGACAGACATGTTAGTGCAACAAGTTACCAACAACACTTTTGGAATTTGACACTCAACAACCTCTCAATCAAAATCCTGTGTTTAGATTACTGATCTGAGTAATATCCCCCCCGACTTCCAGTGACCAATCAAACTATTAATATCTGTTTGCTATATGGCTTGTGTGGGCTGTTTCTGTGCTGTCTACATCTTTCTGTATGTGTGTTTGCAAATTTGTATATGTATGTGCATGAAAAGCAAATGATAGATATCTATTAGCTGTATAGTTTGAGTCTTTGTGTAGGCTTTAATATATTTGTGTGATTGTGCATGTCTTTATGCATGTCAGCCATATATATATATATATATATATATATATATATATATATATATACATATATATATATATATATATATATATATATATATATATATATATATATATATATATATGTCGTGTGAAATTCTAATCCACATATATAAATTAAAACGTAAATGTAAAGCCTAACAAATAAATTTAATAAAAGGAAAGAAGAATGGTAAAGAACAGTGCTGTCACAATGACTGTACTCGAAATCCCCCTTGTTTTCTCCTTCGTCTGCAAATTGTAACGTTTCACGTTGATAGTAAAAGCCTACTGCTTCAATACCCGCTTTCTACGATAAAACGTGTACTGCCTTTCTAAGAAAAACCTTGAGATACGCAAGCTGACCTATATTTAATATTCCATTCATGTCATTTTATACACTAAGTTACCATAAACGAAAGAAAGATGGACTAAGGATAGAAAGAAAGGGAGGGGCTGAAAGCCGGAACGCAGGCAATACTACCACAGTCTCGCGATACACAATTAATGCCACCCCTAACACGCGTGTAAGGCCACAAGCACTAACTTTTTTTTCAAATCGACAGTGATAAAAAACACTACCCATACGAGAGTTAGGTTTTAAAAACCGGAAAAACGCTTATTAGGAAACATGACATTATACTGGTTTACGTTTGAAAACATTACAGTACCCAGACACCACATCGATCGAAGTGAACGGGAGGTAGAAGAAAATACATATTTTGAACGCAGCCCCTTAGCCCCATTAAATTTATATATTTGGGTTCCTTAGGACTTGCTGACAAAGAATATGTTAAACGTTACGCAAATAGTCTAGGAATTAACAAATTATAGCCAAAAGAAATAGTGAGGGATGTCAGACAACACCAAAATCAGAATCGCTCAGTGGCAGATTTTCACACCACCATTGTACGGGAAATAGGTCCCCATGTTACCTCCTATTTGATTGGCGGAAAGTAAATGTAAGGCTAAACACGATTAGTCGGGCTATAAATATTGATTCTTTGTTGTTAGGGAAACGTGAGTAGGAGTACTTTTTTTCAAACGCTTGTGTAAACATGGCTCGATTGGTTAGACCCGCCAATATAGGCAATTTGAAGCGTTAGTTCAGCACCACATTTTCAAATAAACTTACTAAAGAACCAGTGCGTTGAGCGCCAGTGCATATTTTTCTAAATAAAAGCCTGGGACATCGGCAGATCGAAATTGTGCTATATTCATTGCCAGTCAACGTAACTGTGTATTATTCCATGAATTGTGGTAAGCTTGAAATATTTGATATCTTTTTAATGAAAATTGAATGTAAATTGATAATTTATGTCTGTATATATGTGTGGTTCAGTAGTGAACATGAGGTAAAGCCTATATAGTGCTCCAACCTGAACAGAAGGTGTCGGAGGAAAGTAAAACTATATGGAATTGCCAAACAGTACACTGACACCTATCTTATTGACTAGAAAGAAATAATGCTGGAATTGCAGAGGCGTAGTAACCATTCAAACATTCTCAGATCAGAAGTAGAGAATGCCATTCATATGATACAAAAAGGAAAATCAGCAGGCATGGATAACATAAAAATTGAAATGATAGAAGCTCTGGAGAGCTTTGGTATAGATACAATCACAGAAATATGCAACGATGTATACAATACAGGATATATACCACACGACATGAAGACATCAGTTTTTATAACATTACCCAAAAAACCAAATGCAACAGAATGTTCAGACTTCAGAACAATCAGCCTGATGAGTCATGCAATTAAGATACTGCTCAAAATCATACAGGAAAGAATAAAAAGTAAAGTAGACAGCGAAATCCAGGAAGAACAGTTTGGTTTTAGACGGAACAGTGGAACAAGAGAGGCAATATTTTGCCTAAGAATATTAGCAGAAAAATATACAGAGGTCCAAAAAAGTATGTATATGTGCTTCATTGACTATAAGAAGGCTTTTGACAGAGTCCATCATGAGAAAATAATTGAATGCCTCGAAGACATAGGTATTGATGGAAAAGATATAAGAATACTCAGTAACCTTTATTGGGAGCAAACTGCCACAGTAAGAACTGGAAGGAATTATTCACCATACATAGACATAAAAAGAGGTGTCAGACAAGGTTGTGTGCTGTCCCCCTGCCTATTTAATTTATACACTGAAAAAATTTTCAAACAGATACAGGAAATACCAGGACTGAACATCAGTGGAAGGTCAATAAACAACCTTAGATATGCAGATGATACCGTGTTGTTAGCTGAAAGCGAACAGGAGTTACAGGAACTAGTGAAGCAAGTGAACAGTATAAGTCATGAATATGGACTCGACATTAATATTGAGAAAACAAAAACTATGATAATTAGCAAAACAGACGATAAACCCACATTAAAGATAAGCGTAAATGGGGAAATCCTGGAACAAGTCAAGAGCTACGTATATCTCGGTCATATAATAACAGAAGATGGCAGATGTGAAACAGAAATCAAGAAGAGAATAGGAATGGCCAAAGCTACATTCAACAACATGAAACATATACTGACATCCAAACAGTTATCTCACAAATTAAAACTGAGAATCATAAAGTGTTATATATATTCTGCATTTCTGTATGGTGCAGAAACATGGACGATGAATAAGCATTTGGAAGAAAGAATTGAGGCTCTTGAAATGTGGATATATAGAAGAATGGGGCGTATCTCATGGAAAGAGATGAAAACAAATAAGCAGGTCCTAGAAAATCTAGGTATGAAAAGAGAACTAATGAGGGAGGTCAAAGTTCGACAGCTAAAATACTTTGGCCACATAAAAAGGCATAACACCTTGCAGAAGACCATAACAGAAGGGAGAGTTGAAGGCAAACGTGCAAGGGGAAGACAGCGCTATAAGTGGGAAGACAACATCAAGAGATGGACAGGAAAGAGTCTGTCAGAGTGCACCATCAAGACAAGAGACAGAAGACGTTGGAGATCCATTACAGCCAACCTTCGTTGTGGAGATGGCAACTGATGATGATGAGTAACCATTAGGGAGGAGTATACTGGTGAAAATTGTTTCAGATGAAGATAGCAGTTGGCCTACCGCTCTGAACTCAGTGTTTGTTATGTATTGTGTTCAGTCTGGAAATTTATTATAAATTAGTTCTGAAATAGGAGGTACAACCTTCTTGTTTCAGGGACCGTGGTCCTAAAGTTATTGAGCAGCACCTGGTCTGAGCTTTGCTGAATCTAGAGGCTGACAACATACTCCTGGGTCCAGATAGTGACCAGTGAGGTGTCTCCAGAACACAGGGAGGCTATCGAGCAGAGGAGTCTTTTCCTGCCGCCATCACGAAAGATAAGCGTCTGTGGCCAGAGGAGCTCAACATTATGCCCCCCTCAAAATCTGACTTTATAATAAAACAGAGGGAAAATACAGTGTTTAAATTGATAGGAACTGTGAACTTTTCCCCATACTATTTCCAAGATAAACAAACACTTGAAGTCATGATGACAAATAACAACATAGCTTGAAAAAACAAAACCAGTATTACCTCATATTACTACTACACAACTGACACACATAGGATAATATTAATAAAATATGTCACTACAAGGTTCATATTGATAAATTCTGTACATATAAATTGTAATTACAATTGATTGTGATTCCTGGTTCACTTTGTAGTTGAATCAGGACATATATATTAGTGAAAGTAATTAATACATATTTATATTTGAAACTTTACCAGTGACTCATTTAAGATAGTCTTATAGAGTGTTAAATGTGTGTGAGTGTCACAGTGTTGTCAAGTGTGGTGGAATAAATTAAATTGTTTATCTGTCTGTTGTTGTTGTGACTTACACTTCATCATATACATACCCTAGACATTTAACGTAGTCATCACAATATTCCAGAATAATTCTGACTGAGGTATAATGTGGTAGCAAGTAAGGTTATCTGCAAAACACTAGACCTATTAGATACAGATACCTTCACAGCTGATCTCAGTCAGTACACTAAGTCCCCTATAAATATTTATAACATCCCACTTTACCACAATATATACGCGCACATACATGTGTGTGCACAGATGGTTGTACTTAGGTATATGTACATGAACATGTACATGTTTAATGTGTGAGAGAAAACGTTTCTGAAAGGAAAATAAACAAATGAAAGATCCATCATTCAAATCTTTCCCGTCATTAGATTTATTAAAAAATTCAGAATATTTTTCAAACGCCTTTAATTGTATATTCTCTGAGAAATTATATCTATGGGATCTTGGAGGTAATTATTTGTTTCTGAATTCAGCTGGATAGACATGATGTGTATCCATGTGGGGAACAAAAGTAAATGGTAAAACGTGTACACCAGATAGCCATCACTAACCTCCATGAGGGAAAAACTGTAAGGCATACAGAGAAGCTTGCAACAGACTACCAACTTTAAGAGGGAAATAGATGTAGCTGTGACAAACTCAAATGATGGGTATAAGAAAATGAAGAGAACTGAAGTAAGTTGGTGGTAAATAGTGGGATAAACAAAAGTTGGTGATGTGTCTTACGAGGACTAAGGACAAAGAGAACTGCCTAGATTATAGCCACAAGGCCTTCATCAGGCAGAACAAACAAAAACAGTAGGGAAAGAAAGGAAGAACTAAGTGAAACATGAAAAATTAATAAAATTATGACACAACTCATAGAAAAACATGGCTCATGTTACTTGCAATTTATATGCAAGATTGCAATAAACATCAAGCACTTTTTCCTATTGGATGTTTCATAATTTTTATACATTTTTCATGTGTTTCACTTAGTTCTTGCTTTCTTTCTTTTCTGTTTTTGTTTGTATGCCCTGATGAAGGCCTTGTAGCTGTAAGGTAGGCAGGTTTTATTGTCATTGTCTTAAGTGCTTTCCCCAACAAGACCACATGCTGAATAAGGAGAATGTGTTGATGATTAACACAATGTCTCTAGAGACATGAAATCCATGGTTTCAGCTGAAACAGTGGATTCTCTGTGTTCAGCTAACATGTTGTAGTCTGAACTCTAGAGACATGAAATCCATGGTTTCAGCTGAAACAGTGGCTTCTCTGACTGTGTTCAGCTAATATGATGCAGTCTGAACTCTAGAGACATGAAATCCATGGTTTCAGCTGAAACAGTGGCTTCTCTGACTGTGTTCAGCTAATCTGATGCAGTCTGAACTCTAGAGACATGAAATCCATGGTTTCAGCTGAAACAGTGGATTCTCTGACTGTGTTCAGCTAATATGTTGTAGTCTGAACTCTAGAGACATGAAATCCATGGTTTCAGCTGAAACAGTGGCTTCTCTGACTGTGTTCAGCTAATATGCTGCAGTCTGCATTCTAGATCAGAGTCTACATTAGGCTGACCACATGGAATAGTGCTATCTTTCAGCATTTAAAAAAAAATAATTTAAAAACAATAAAATGATGTTCAAGAAAAATTATAAATGTCAGAGCCAACGGAAGAATGCATTCTTATTCCTAAATTATTTGGTAATGATTAATCTTTTATACTAATGAATGAATACTGTATCTGGGTTCTGATATTAGATACAAACTTATTTCTGACTTTCTTCATCAGTACCTTTTAGCTCCCCCGTGCAGGAGAGGTCCTCAATAAAACATGCCAAACCCTCCTGCACTGTACCATCCGTTCAAGATGCCTTCTTTCTCCCTTTCATGTTAGTCTGCAGTTCTCTTCTCTGTGTTTTTCTGGTCTCCCACTACATCTCTTACCCTGGAGATTCCAGATTAGGGACTGCCTTGTAATATTATCAACTGGTTTTCTTCATTTGTGTATTTTCAATTGCCAGCGTCTTCTCCATCTCCTGTTCCACAGGTGTTTGTCTGGATCTTTCCATCAGTTCCACATTGGAGATCTTGTCATATTGTTTTTATTCTTATATTCTGCACAATCACCCATTCATGACATTCTGTACATTTCTAGTTGTCATTTTTGTTGTTCTTCTTAGTTCAGAACCAAATAACAGGCAGACTTTGTTATTTAAATAAAAGAGAACAGATAGGAATCAAGACCTCTTGAAAATTTAGCAAAACCTGTATTAACTACTACATATATTTTTCACATATTCCCACTGGTTACATAACCATCATAAGTAAAAACTAAAACATGAAAATAAGAAAATGACTTTCTTTCTTATAAAACATCATATGTAGAACTCATATTTTCACCGGCATGAAATCTCAGTCTAGAATTGTTACATGTTTTTGATTGCAAAGTTTAATCAGAAGACTCTTAAAAAATGAAGTAATAATAATTGAGTTTACAGCAGATGACTGAGTGCACAAAAATTGTTGGAACTTGGGAGGTTCACAGACCTGGTACCAATTTAGTCATCTTCAGTTAAGGACCAGATCTCAGTGCTAGTGTGCCATGCTAACAAAGTTTGAGAAACACACATAAAAACACAAACACATGCACACAGAATGCACATACCCATACCCACAAACACGACACTGTTTGTTAAATAACGACTTAAATAAAGATCAGACTAATGTTGCCCGACATTCTCCAAATATACAGATAAGAATCTGTACATTATTAAACCATTAGCAGTTTTGAATGTGAGCTAACATCACCCTTCTCATTGGGTGAATTTTATCCATCAGTGGGTTGTCCAGGATTTGCTTTTTGCGGGCCTGAAACTCTTTCTCTGTTTGCTGTGCCTTCATGAACTCGTCTATCTCTAGTGCTCGCTCTTCTTCTCGCATTCTCATGTTTGAACCCATTTGATCCACCAGGTCACGCTGGTGCTTGAGACCATTTTCCAAACGCTTGGCAGCTTCATCTGCCTCTTGTCTCTGATTCTCTTCTATTTGACGAAGAAGTAATTCTCTCTCCTTTGCTGCTTCCATTTGAAGACGTTCATTCTCTTGCACTGAAAAAAAAAACACACACTGAAATCAAGACACATCTAGGGACTGGATGTACACAATCTCATGACACCTTCTATATGTTTCATCATGTGTTGGATTCTTAATTGACATGCACATTTTCTATTTCACTTTTCACCATATAACAACTTTATATTGTTATTCTTCTGTGTGCATTATCTCTTATAATGCTTATTATGCCACTCCTGTATGCTTCATTTTGTTGTATCTACTATCTTGTGTACAGTAACTAGTTTTCATTTGTGGTATTCAGGGTTAGAAAATGTCTTAAAGCATTTCATTAGCCAAAGACAAATTTACTCAGGCTTTTTTTTAAAAACTTTTCTTCCTTCATTTTTAACCCCCTTTGTGTATCTTTTACAACCACAGCAGTTGTCATTCTTGTATGAAGCCAGCACCAAAGCACTCTGTGTACTTGTGCAATGATATTTTTGTAGCAGTTTGATTTAAATGATAAGTTGCCAGCAGTCTCACACACAACACTCCATTTTATGCCATACCTGGCACAGTGCACTCGTCCTATTGTTGGTCTCCATCATATCAGGCAGGGATTCACTTACATACTTAGTCGTTCCCCTTCTACCGTGAGGTGTAGAGGTGTAGAGGTGTAGAGGGATTCACACAAGTAGTTATTAAAGGCACTACATCCAAACAAAATGCAAGCTGGCAAGTCCAGAGACTAGTAGATCACATAAAATTATGATATTTTCTCAAAACTGCAGATCATGTCAGATTCTGCTGTCATGTCCTGATAAGACATTCACTCTAGTGGATCTCCAGTGTTTAATGATACCTTTTGTCTAGGCAGCAAAACCCTGATAGGCTATTTTTTGCCCAGGTGTTTATGTATTTGTCCTGCCTACAGTATGTCATCATGTTGTCCATTTGCCTTACATTTTTCATTCAAATATTGTTTTTAACGTAGTGTAATGTCTCATTGTTAGGTCACTCGAAAAGGCCGAGGTTAGCCAAACCGGTGGGTCATGTGACTACCGGAAGTCGGGGGGAAGAGGCGCAAAGTTTGGGAGTCAGAAACTAGCCTTCGTCCAGGAAGGATGCATATTTCCATTTTGCCAGCGAGATTGCTGTGTGGTTCAGATTATGGACTATTAACTGAGTGCTTGCCATATTTCGGTCATGGTTGATATTTACGTTGTAATTCTACAGCAGTGAAGGGTCTAGGTTGTAATTTCTACAGGCCGTAGTTTAATAAGATGTCAATGATGTGAGTGTGTCATTGTCACAGTTTTGCCGCTCAGGTGAGCGATATTCATTGCAGTGTTCTTGTTGTAAGTCGTACCTTCGTGTATGATGCTGATAGATTAAGCCGCTTAGGCAAGTTTACAGTGGTTTTTCATTATTGAATGTGATGCGTTGATTGGCCGTGTGAGGCCTTATTGTGTGTGTAAATAATTAAAGGGAAGTACCTGTTGAAGGTGTTATTTCTTATGTCAGCCATTGTTGTGTGGTTGTACCCTTGGAAGAACGAGCCTTTATTTGTTATTATAAATCCAAACTGCAGTGGTGTAACCAGTGGAGTGTTCTCCACGGTAAGTGGTTACTGACAGCTGGGGAGCTCTTGTCCGATTCTTTAGAGGCCGTGGGGCCAATATTTTACAGTATAGGCTAGAAGTTTCTATGCACACATATATATAGAGGTTTATAGCAGCATTGTGTACACTTCATCGTGTTTTCCAGTGTTCACGGCAGTGTGTTTGTTTTCTGGTGTTAGACAGTACCAGTGAACTGTGTTCGGTCAGGTGTGACCCGTCGCGGTATTTGTCCTACTTTGGGAAGAGTGCACAGTGGAAGGTTTATGGTGACATTTATGGTGTTCAATGTGGTGTTGGAAAGTTTATTTTGTGCTAGGTTGTTCAAGTATTGATAGAAGGAGTGTCACAAGTTGTAGAGTAAAGTTGCAGCTGGCGTCTAGTATCACAGTTTGATATATTACAAGGCGCACTTTGTAGCTTAGTGCTAGGAAGGTGGTGATCCAGACGGAGCAGCGGAGGTTAGTTGTGCAAGGTGTTAACAGTTGGTCTATGTGAGGATGTAAAGGATAGCAGAATTTCTTGTGAGGTTGGCAGTATTTGGGCCCTGGTGACTGACTGTGGTGTCATCAGAAGAGATTAGACCGTCATTATTTGTTGGTATTGGTAGTGTCAATAGTGTTGGTGGCAGTATTTGGGCTCTGGTGACTGACTGTGGTGTCGTCAGAAGAGATTAGATCGTCGGTGTTTGTTGGTAGTGGTAGTGTCAATAGTGGTGGTGGCATCTCAAGGTGTGTGTAACTCCTCTTATCAGGATCATGGTCTAGATCATCGCAACCATTGTCGTGCATGTAGCCAACCTGCAGCAGTGTCATTGTTCGTACTGCTCTACCTACCTGGGGAACATTACATTCCCGCGTTCCTGCCAAGTTCTGTCGTCATCATGCCTTACCGATGTGCCTTTCCAGTGGGAGCCTACCCTTGCCTCTTTGGTGGCCCTAGTACCATTTGAAGGGATGCCAGTTACTGAAGCCTGCTGATCTGAGTGGTCCTGGAAATATACTGTGCTGAAGAGTGAAGACTGCTGGGTCCTCCTAAGAAGTGACGTAGTGTTGAACTTTACTTAAATATTATACGCATCATCGTGCCAAAGGACTCGTTCATTATTTTCTGGCACATAGTCTAGTGAAGGAGTCTTGTCACCAGGACATTATTGCGGATACGGTGGTTATTCTTGCTGTGGACAGTGCTTTGATAACACCATGAAGAACATTGTTTACGTTTTGGATATTTTCAAGTTTGTGGAGATGAGTTTGTGATGTTTTCATCTACCATCATCTGTGTTTGAGGAGCTACGTGGAGGTGCATCGCTGGATTGTCAGTTAAGCTATTGTTTGAATATCTGTATACAGTGATTTGTTGTATTTTTTTCCCCTTCAATTCTGTCTTCTTTTTCTGTCTATCCATCTGGTACGATTTATCTTACAGTCTGGCCTTTTAGATTAGTGGGATCTTTCTGTTGGGATCGTCTTAAGTAAGCATAAAGCTATAAGCATTTTTCTGTTCGTTTTCAACGTCTGTTTCTTGAAGTATTCTTATTTGTTTTGTCTTTTTTGCTTTCCTTTTGTTGTCTTCGTGTTTCACCTTCTTTGTAGAGACTTAGTCTGTGACTTTATATGGTGAATATATTTATATGCTACATCGTTATTATTGCTTAAATGTTAGTTAGTGTGATTTTGATTCATATTATTCAGTTAACGGCTAGTTAGTGCGATAGCTCTCAGCACTTCATTGTTAAGTGTAGTTGTAGTTCTAGTCTGCTATGTTTAATGTTATATTTGTGAGTTCAAGGGAGGATGGGTGGCGAGTTTAATTCTTCATTTTCTTACCTGTGGGAAAAGATTGGATTAGACTGATCCTTTTTAGGGTGTGGCTGCATGTGTTTAGTGGTGGAGTCAGGCAGAAAGGTTTCCTGCGACTGCCCTACTTAACATACCAAGCTCAGTATTTGTTAGGTGTACTGGTGTGATTTGTATTTACATTGTCCTGTACATTCAGTAATTCTATTGTTGTGTTTAAGTGGTGTTATCTCTCGTTCCTTCTTGCTATCTTGTACATACATTAACGGGTATCCCTTGTTTTCGTTTGTTGTCAGTCACGCATTGTATATATCAGTCTATCTCTGCTCATACCTTGTCTGTCATCTTAGTTCTCGTGACTGGTAGTTATCGTGGTGTTTAGTGTGTGTCTTCTCATCTGTGGAGTTCATTTTTGCCATTTGTAAACATATTGAGTAGAACTGATACTGTCAGAGTACAGCACCAGTGTGTGTGCTAGTAAGACACTGTGGTGTAAAACCTGACTTATTGTTCAATTTTTGTGTCGATGCCCCTTACAGTTGTGAGGTGGTATAGTACCAAGGGGTATTATCAGCTAGTGAGATACAACTATCAACTACAGTAAGGGTCTTTTCAGTTGTATCACAGAGACTAAGTGGTCGGAAGGACCAAAACCTAGAGAGTAAGAAGACATTAGCCAAGAGGCAGAGAACGGTCATACTGAATTGAGGGGTGAAATGGATTATATATACATTCATATGTTTGTACTTTGAGCAGTGATATTGCTATGTACATATCATTACTGTATACTTTGTAAGCAGAGAGTTATCTGTTGATATAAGTGAGGTGGTTTATAGTACATGTTATTGAGTAGTTGCATAGTCAGAATCTATAGCAAAAGAAGCAGAGGTATAGATAATATTGAGTATAGTGAGTGTACATCATGGACTTACAGGGTTTCATTCTGATAGGCAAAGAATGTGGGTACACTGGGAAAGAACTTATGGATTTTGCCAAGGCAGAATTCCAGTCAGAGGAAAATCAAGAAGCTTTGGAGAAGAAGAAGATTGAGAAGCAGAAGCAGAAAAGAGATACTCAAGCTGAAGAGTTAGAGCTCAAAAGAAGAGAGTTCGAAGTTCAAGAAAAGAAGATGAAAGAAGATAGAGAATTACAAGAAAAGAAGATGAAAGAAGATAAAGAGTGGAAACAGAGAGAGTTCTAATTACAAGAAAAAAAGATGAAAGAAGATAAAGAATTTCAAGAAAAGAAGATGAAAGAAGATAAAGAATTTCAAGAAAAGAAGATGAAAGAAGATAACGATTTGAAACAGAGCGAGTTTGAATTACAAGAAAAGAAGATGAAAGAGGATAGAGAGTTAGAATTAGAAAAGGAGAGAATGAGATTAGTTCTGGAGGGAAAAAAAATGCAGATGGAAGCTGATAAGGAAATACAATTAAAGAAACTAGAAGTGGGTGCGAGTGGTCAGAACTCGACTCCAAGGGAGTCCCATCGTCCCTTTAGGCTGCGTCTGCCGAATTTTAATGACAAAATTGATAGTTTGGATTTCTTCCTTGAGAGGTTCGAGGATGAATGCGTGTCCTGGAAGGCTAACAGAGACGAGTGGCCATCTCTGTTATCCACATTGCTAGTAGGGCCTGCGATGGAGACTTTTTATAGCCTCCCGCTGGAAGAGCGGGCAGATTACGACAAGGTGAAGGAACGGTTGCTTCAGAAGTTCCGTTTGACGGCTGACGGGTAACGGACACGGTTTAGAAACTCTATGCCAAGTGCAGACCAGGACTTCGAGGACTTCATCGATAAGATCAAGCTTCTGCTGAATAGATGAATCGAATTGGAAGGAATTACAAAGGACTTTAATGGCTTGGTGTCGCATAGAGATTATGATCAATAAATTTTCTATATTTCCTTTCTTTTTCTACCCGTGTCCTCTACTTTATTATCGCTCTTTTATCATTTTCCTGTGTTTTTCGCATTCGTACGTTTGCGACTATAAACATTACTATTTTCCCATTCAAACTTTTGCCTGTTTCTTTTCTCATTTAGAAACGCACATGCATGTTATTATATAACGTGTCAGTCGCTGCAGTCAGACGAGATGTGTGATTATGTTTCATACTCAGACATAGGAGCAGACTTTTGGTCTAGCATTTTCACCTGACACGAACGTTTCTCCGGCGTGAGGTGTGATAACCGACATCTGCACAGCGCAGAATGAGACATTTGTCTGGTATTTTCCTCTGTCACGGCACTCTCAGACAGTTTCGTAGCGTGAGGTGTCTAAGACGCGTTTGGCATGTTATGTCCAGCGTCTAAGGTACGTAGGTGTTAGGAAAGGGGAGAGATCGGGTTTTTGGAAATAGTGGGATCTTTTGTCTGGTTTAAGATATTAACCAGAGTTTGAAACTAGATTTTCATTCGTACTCCTAAATCTGCAGTAGACAGATCGCCAGGCTAGAAGAATATCTTGTGTATTGAAAAGTCTTTAGTTTCTGGGCAATCTTTGCCGAGTTCTAGACTACCATTATATTGAATGATTCTAGTTCGTGGTATTAATCTGTAGTTCTGTGCGGAGGTAAATATTATATATTAGATATCTAGTATTTCGTGAAGTGTTTAAAGTGTTAAATCGCTTATTCCATATTTCACTAGTTCTTTTGTGCAGAGAGAATTAAAATATAGTCTGTATTATTTTCTAGTGACGTGTTTCAGTGGAAAGCAGAATAAATTATATTTCTAGCTTAAAATTATGCAGCTATAAATGAATTTGATTTTACTGCTAAATAATCAGACGAGAATATATTTTAAAATTAACTTATAACTGAAATGCTACATCAGTGAGTATTGACGGGATACGTATGTATTCCTAATTCATGATGATTGATTTTATGAATATAACTTATTTCACGGGAAGTTTTAAATGATAAGTCAAGCTGTACGCTTGCAGTTTAAAATGTAAGTTATAATGAGTACATAGTATGTACAATTATTTTATATGTGTTTTTTCCTCTATTTAGTGAAGAAAACTGGGGTTAACCCAAACTTTGCCACCGTTAAGTACTGATGAGTAATATCTGTGAAGAACTAAAACATTTTCCTTAAAAGACTTGGTGTAAAATCTTTACAAGAACTTTAAAGGTGAAATGACATAACGGGCCTATTGCGCCAGATTTTATTCTTCCTGAGAAAACTTAAGTACAGTTTAGCACTTGTGGCAAGTAAACTATTACAAACAGTAATGTTCCGCAAATTATGTCAACTTGTGGTGTGACCAAGAATTCTTTTACCTTTTGATCGAAGTTACAAACCTGACATTGTTCCTAAGTAGTGGAAACCTCGTGATTCTGATCCTGTGAGCCCGCTTGAAAACTAATTCTTACCTGAACTGATAAAGTGACACTAACTTAAAATCTGAACAAAATTATCGCCTGAAGAGGACGCTCCCCGGACAAATTGGATGAAACCAAGATCTGCAGAGCTGGGTATCCACTTCATCAAACGATAAAACAGATTGTGTCATAACGTGCGCCAGACGGCGAACAGCAGCACGATTGTAGGTAAGGTTGTGTGAGATGGGGCCCTGATGAATGAACCGAGAGAAAGCAGGAACGAGTGACTCTTTCTTTATGGTATACCAAATTTCACACACTTTGTAATTTCTTTATGCAAGTTTTGTTGCAAACAATATACTTTTCCTTAGGATAGATCATACTAATATCTAAGTCTGTTCATACCTTTAAAAAAAAGGGGGGAAATCATTAGATTACCGCTAATGTTTCCTTGGGGCTATCACTTTCTTCTAACAGGACTGTGGGCATACCTTGAGGGATAAGATCATACTGTGGGTCTATCATTCTGGTAGAAATTCATTGATTTTATGACTATGTGTATATGTTTCTTGATGTAAGTTTTGTGTGTTGTGATGAAATTTTAGATCATAATTAAAATTTCTCTAACTTAATCAGCGCGTTGGTCAGCTTGTTCCAAATTATCTGTATAATCACTGTTATAGTTTTTCCCACGTCTGTGCGTCTAACTGTCGTCACTTGTGTGCGTGCACGTGAGTGGTACGTTCATATATATTAATATATGTTGTCACTAGACTGTCTGACTCCTCTAAATCTGTTGTAGAAGATAGGCTGAGAAAGAGAGAAGATTCTCGAGTTCTCAGAGACAGCCTCTATCACATTGTACCATCTCACTCGTGGAAATCTATTTCTACTATCATCTCTCACTGTGGCTATCACTCATTTTAATCTATTCAGAAGGGACCAACCCAAGTCTTAATTCCCCTATCAAAAATCTACGACACTTGGTTGATCTAATGCTACGGGACAAAGTGTTGTCGTCTTGTTCTACTGAGTTGGTAGCATTTTTCCAGGAACGACAACCTAAGGATATTGCTTCTATGGCTCAATTGGGGCACCATTATGTCCTGGCCCATCTGGGCAAACCCATTCATCGGTCTGGTCTGTCTGACGCCTTAGTTGCAGGTGTCGGCAAAGTTCAGCGACAACCATGGCAAAATCAGTCAGGCAATGCAGACAGGTGCCAAGAGCAGAAGGACGATAGGCCCTCCCGTCCCTATCCACCACGCAGAGGGAATTATGGTAACTTCCGATCACATCAGAGTGGCCGGTTGAACTGGCACAACCGACAGTGGAGAAGTGATAGCGACGGAGGAGAGTGCCAAATACGTAAGCAAGTGCGCTTTGAGGAGTTTCGAGACGAAGATTGGTTTCACTATAAAACAAAACCTTCCAACCGGAGGAATGGATCCGCAGATAGCCGATCATATGCGGTACCATGTCAGTCGGTCCATGAGACTGGCAAGGTGGCACTCCACAAAGGTGTGGTGGAGAAGAAACCAGTCTCGGTATTGAGGGACACTGGATGTACCACAGTCGGGGTGCGTCGGTCATGCATCGACGAATCCTGCCTTACAGGCAAAACTGTAAAGTGTACCACGTTTGGGGGCAAAGTTGAGTCTTACCCCCCAGGCGTGTATTAATGTGGACACCCCATTTCTTTCAGGTAGAGTGAACGCGTTTGTCCTTGAGAACCCAGTTGCCGATTTGATCGTCGGCAATGTACGAGGAGTGCATAACGCCATGGGAGGGGCTGGAGCAGGGGCTCAGCAACACCAAAGTCCCGAGGGGGACGATCAGATGGTCGCGATATCACCACCTGAGAAGAAAGTACATCTTGGGCAGGGTTCACGGCAGGCATCCAATGGTTCTCAGAGTCCTGTGCCAATGCGCAGGGAGAGAAACCACGAGGGTTCT
The DNA here is from genome assembly GCA_024509875.1 of Oreohelix idahoensis. Taxonomy (NCBI): domain Eukaryota; kingdom Metazoa; phylum Mollusca; class Gastropoda; order Stylommatophora; family Oreohelicidae; genus Oreohelix; species Oreohelix idahoensis. Next base: position 50,126 of record JAMPIV010004368.1, read on the forward strand.
TCTGAAGGCCTGATAGCGAGAGACCACGCAGTGTGGGTTCGCAATGTCCCCCCGAGTGCTAGTTGGTGCACACTCAGACGAGTGTTTAATGAGGTCGCACCAGTGAGGTTCGATGAGGTATTGTCATTGCGAGTCAATACCAAGGTTGCACAAGTTACTTTCACGAATAGGTGGGGTGCACGTGATGCAGTCAGGTGGAAGCACATGTCGTTGCTCCATTACCACCTGCTGATAGTCCAGCAATAGCAAGGGAGAGGTATTGGGTTTGCGTTCAGTTAGGGCATTTCGGTTAACGCGAACCGAACTGTAGAGTCTGACCCACGCCACCAGTACTGTTCTGATAAAATATAAGTTGTTCTGTACAGCTTTATAATGTAGTGAGGGTGACTAGGGAGGTGGATTTCAAATATGAATACCATATTTGTGCTAAATGTTATGCTTATGAATTGCATGTATTATGGCACCATAAAGGCAATTTACCATATGGTTGAATTTGGTAGATGTTTGAACCTTGTTACGAAAGATTGTTGGTGCTATTTGGATATCAACTGTAATGTTTGCTTATGTAAGAGTTGCTATTAGTGTACAGTGCACTGTGTTATGGTTGACCAGGGGAGGACAGTCATTGTCATTTTTCACGACTGCCAGAACCTTGGGTAACATACTTCATACTCATGTTGTGTTTTCGGTTGCTGGGAGAATGCAGTAACGACAATGGTAGTGGAGAACTATGGCACTCTATGTTCATATGAGGATATGCTGTTAGTGGCATATGGTTGTCCTGACTCCTAAGGGGGTTGGGCGAAGCTTCCTCCCGATGGAAGAAAACTTCGTTTTCTTTCTTGGGGGGGGGGGAGTGGATGTCACAGCGCTATTTTGCAGTGCATCTTGGGTATTGTGTTTGGCGTTAGGTCACTCGGAAAGGCCGAGGTTAGCCGAACCGGTGGGTCATGTGACTACCGGAAGTCGGGGGAAAAAGGCGCAAAGTTTGGGAGTCAGAAACTAGCCTTCGTCCAGGAAGGATGCATATTTCCCTTTTGCCAGCGAGATTGCTGTGTGATTCAGATTATGGACTATTAACTGAGTGCTTGCCATATTTCGGTCATGGTTGATATTTACGTTGTAATTCTACAGCAGTGAAGGGTCTAGGTTGTAATTTCTACAGGCCGTAGTTTAATAAGATGTCAATGATGTGAGTGTGTCATTGTCACAGTTTTGTGGCTCAGGTGAGTGATATTCATTGCAGTTATCTTGTTGTAAGTCGTACCTTTGTGTATGATGCTGATAGATTAAGTTGCTTAGGCAAGTTTACAGTGGTTTTTCATTATTGTTTGTGATGCGTTGATTGGCCGTGTGAGGCCTTATCGTGTGTGTAAATAATTAAAGGGAAGTACCTGTTGAAGGTGTTATTTCTTATGTCAGCCATTGTTGTGTGGTTGTACCCTTGGAAGAATGAGCCTTTATTTGTTATTATAAATCCACACTGCAGTGGTGTAACCAGTGGAGTGTTCTCCACGGTAAGTGATTCCTGACAATGTCCAAGATGTAAAAACCCTGGAAACAACGTTCATAACCAAATTGACTACATACTAATATGCATGAGATTTAGAAGCAGTTTGAAATCTGTGAAAACTAGGGACAGGAGCAGACTGATACAGTGACCATGTACCAGTAATAGGAAAACTTAGAATAAAATTGAAGAAAGTAAAGCAAGCTTCAAAATACATTGTTAGACTTAGCCTTACTTAAATCAGATAAGGAAATGAGTGAAAGATACGAGGGAAGGTCAAAAAGTAATGCCTCCTATTTTTTATGTATGTAAATACTGCATCGGTGTGCAATTTGTAAATTTAGCAGGATTCCTCAAACACTCTTCTGCACTGTATAGCATTACCAACCTGTTTCAGTAACGGGTGGCACTACTGTAACAGTTTAAAAATGGCTGCCAAAGACGTTCGGTTAAAACAACGTTATGTCATAGAATTCCTCAATGCTGAAGGCGAGACCCCAATTCACATCCACGAACGTTTGAAGAATGTTTATGGAGATTCAACAGTGGATGTTAGCACTGTCCAACGTTGGGTACATCGTTGTGACGAAGCTGAAGTAGGTCAATCCTCAATGGCTGACGCAAAGCGGACTGGCCGTCCGTCTACCGCAGTGACTCCAAACAACATTCATCGAGTTGATGGCATCATTCGTGGTGACCGTCGGGTAACACTGGATGAACTTTCTTCCATGTTGTCCATCAGTAAAGGCAGTGTCCAGAACATCATTAAAGACCTGGGTTATTCAAAAGTTTGTGCACGGTGGGTACCCAGAATGTTGACAGACAGACATAAAGAAACAATGAAAACCATAGCCATCAACCTCCTGCACCGTTACGAAACTGAAGGAGAAGAGTTTTTATCAAATATTGTGACAGGTGATGAGACTTGGGTTCATTTTTTTGAACCAGAATCCAAGAGGCAGTCAATGGAATGGCATCACACAACATCGCCGACAAGAAAGAATTTCAAAAGTTCACCATCTGTAGGGAAAGTTATGGCCTCCGTGTTTTGGGATGAGAAGGGTGTTATTCTTTTCGACTTCTTGGAACAGGGAAACACGGTGAATGCAGACCGTTACATTGAAACTTTGAAAAAGCTTAGAGGTCGTCTTCGGCGACTTTACCCATTAAAAGATCAGAGAACTGCACTACTGTTGCACGATAATGCCACGCCACACACTGCTAAACGCACCATTGATGCGATTGCAGAATTTGGCTGGACATTATTACCACATCGCCCTTATAGTCCCGATCTTGCACCTTCTGACTTCCATCTGTTTGGACCACTGAAAGAAGATCTTCGCGGACATCACTTTGAGGACACCGAGACCCTTAAACTCGCCGTACGCCAGTGGTTTAGGAAAAAGGACACAAATTTTTACCGTGCGGGGGATACATGCCCTTGTGAGAAGATAGACAAAAACTGTAACAAATAACAGAGACTACATTGAGAAATAAATTTTTGAAGTTCAGACTTGGGGCTACATTTCAGTGTGAATTTTATCTGTTTTCTTGCCTACTGAATGAATTTAAAAATTATGAGGCATTACTTTTTGACCGTCCCTCGTACAACATTACAATACAGAATAGGTACAATGCAATACAAAAAATACAGAATATAGATAGTAGGAAATGTATCAAGGAGTCAATACATCAAACAGCAAAAGAAATCATACCAGAAATTAAGAGAACAGTAAAGAAGAAATGGATGACAGATGAAATTTTACACTGATGGACATCAAGAGAGAAGAAGAAGCAAGACAAAGAAGAATATGACAGACTTAATAAAGAAATAGTAAACAAATGCAAACGAAGCATGGCTAAACCAGAAATGCAGAGAGCTTGAAGAGCAGCACAGAAAAAAAAACAAAATATGTATACAAGCAAATAAATGAGTTAACAGGTAGTAGGACATAGGGAGCCGCGCTAGCGTAGTGGTTACAACACCGCTCTGGCGACCGGGTGATACAGGATCAAACCCGGGCGACGGCATTTGAAGATTTTTCGTCGACCGGGATTTGGACTGGATTAACTCGAGACCTGGCGAGGACATTTGAAGGAGTGTCGTCGACCAGGGACTGGCGGCTCCTGAGCCGACCCAGCTGCAATGGGTACCTCCGAAATCGGCGAGTATTTGCCTGAATGGCGAGGGACACCTGTCTCTGTACAAGAAATAAAGGGATACTCACGTAAAATCAATGTCAGGTTAGACATAAATAATAACCTGAGATTTCGCCTCGAGTATTAGCGGGCGTACGAAAAAAGAAAAAAAAAAAAAAAAAAAAAAAAAAAAAAAAAAAAAAAAAGTAGGACATAAACAGCCACTTGCATTTTTAATGGGTCAAGAGAACATAATAGAAATATGGACTGAATACACAATGGCGCTGTATGATGATGATGAAAGATCAAAACTGAACGTTCAAGACAACTGCGAAGGACCACCAATATTTGTGGCAGAAGTTATGGATACCATGCACCACAAGAAGACTAGCAAAGTGCCAGGACCAGATAATATAACAGTAGAGCAACTGGAGGCTTATATCAAATGTTAGAAATCATAAATATCAATGGTAAACACCTGAGAATAATGAAGAACAGGTACTGGCAACAATTAGCAGCAATAACAAATAGCAGCAATAACAATTAGCAGCAATAACAAATAGCAGCAATAACAAATAGCAGCAATAACAATTAGCAGCAATAACAATTAGCAGCAATAACAAATAGCAGCAATAACAATTAGCAGCAATAACAAATAGCAGCAATAACAAATAGCAGCAATAACAAATAGCAGCAATAACAATTAGCAGCAATAACAAATAGCAGCAATAACAAATAGCAGCAATAACAATTAGCAGCAATAACAAATAGCAGCAATAACAAATAGCAGCAATAACAATTAGCAGCAATAACAATTAGCAGCAATAACAATTAGCAGCAATAACAAATAGCAGCAATAACAAATAGCAGCAATAACAAATAGCAGCAATAACAAATAGCAGCAATAACAATTAGCAGCAATAACAATTAGCAGCAATAACAAATAGCAGCAATAACAAATAGCAGCAATAACAAATAGCAGCAATAACAATTAGCAGCAATAACAATTAGCAGCAATAACAATTAGCAGCAATAACAAATAGCAGCAATAACAATTAGCAGCAATAACAAATAGCAGCAATAACAATTAGCAGCAATAACAAATAGCAGCAATAACAATTAGCAGCAATAACAAAGAGCAGCAATAACAAATAGGAGCAATAACAATTAGCAGCAATAACAAATAGCAGCAATAACAATTAGCAGCAATAACAAATAGCAGCAATAACAAATAGCAGCAATAACAAATAGCAGCAATAACAAATAGCAGCAATAACAAATAGCAGCAATAACAAATAGCAGCAATAACAATTAGCAGCAATAACAAAGAGCAGCAATAACAAATAGCAGCAATAACAATTAGCAGCAATAACAAATAGCAGCAATAACAATTAGCAGCAATAACAAATAGCAGCAATAACAATTAGCAGCAATAACAAATAGCAGCAATAACAAATAGCAGCAATAACAAATAGCAGCAATAACAAATAGCAGCAATAACAAATAGCAGCAATAACAAATAGCAGCAATAACAATTAGCATCAATAACAAATAGCAGCAATGACAAATAGCAGCAATAACAAATAGCAGCAATAACAAATAGCAGCAATAACAAATAGCAGCAATAACAAATAGCAGCAATAACAATTAGCAGCAATAACAATTAGCAGCAATAACAAATAGCAGCAATAACAAATAGCAGCAATAACAAATAGCAGCAATAACAATTAGCAGCAATAACAAATAGCAGCAATAACAAATAGCAGCAATAACAAATAGCAGCAATAAAAAATAGCAGCAATAAAAAATAGCAGCAATAAAAAATAGCAGCAATAACAAATAGCAGCAATAACAAATAGCAGCAATAACAAATAGCAGCAATAACAAATAGCAGCAATAACAAATAGCAGCAATAACAAATAGCAGCAATAACAAATAGCAGCAATAACAAATAGCAGCAATAACAAATAGCAGCAATAACAAATAGCAGCAATAACAATTAGCAGCAATAACAAATAGCAGCAATAACAAATAGCAGCAATAACAAATAGCAGCAATAACAATTAGCAGCAATAACAAATAGCAGCAATAACAAATAGCAGCAATAACAAATAGCAGCAATAACAAATAGCAGCAATAACAATTAGCAGCAATAACAAATAGCAGCAATAACAAATAGCAGCAATAACAAATAGCAGCAATAACAAATAGCAGCAATAACAAATAGCAGCAATAACAATTAGCAGCAATAACAAATAGCAGCAATAACAAATAGCAGCAATAACAAATAGCAGCAATAACAATTAGCAGCAATAACAAATAGCAGCAATAACAAATAGCAGCAATAACAAATAGCAGCAATAACAAATAGCAGCAATAACAAATAGCAGCAATAACAAATAGCAGCAATAACAAATAGCAGCAATAACAAATAGCAGCAATAACAAATAGCAGCAATAACAAATAGCAGCAATAACAATTAGCAGCAATAACAAATAGCAGCAATAACAAATAGCAGCAATAACAATTAGCAGCAATAACAAATAGCAGCAATAACAAATAGCAGCAATAACAATTAGCAGCAATAACAAATAGCAGCAATAACAATTAGCAGCAATAACAAATAGCAGCAATAACAAATAGCAGCAATAACAATTAGCAGCAATAACAATTAGCAGCAATAACAATTAGCAGCAATAACAATTAGCAGCAATAACAATTAGCAGCAATAACAAATAGCAGCAATAACAATTAGCAGCAATAACAAATAGCAGCAATAACAATTAGCAGCAATAACAAAGAGCAGCAATAACAAATAGCAGCAATAACAATTAGCAGCAATAACAAATAGCAGCAATAACAAATAGCAGCAATAACAAATAGCAGCAATAACAAATAGCAGCAATAACAAATAGCAGCAATAACAATTAGCAGCAATAACAAATAGCAGCAATAACAATTAGCAGCAATAACAATTAGCAGCAATAACAAATAGCAGCAATAACAAATAGCAGCAATAACAAATAGCAGCAATAACAATTAGCAGCAATAACAAATAGCATCAATAACAAATAGCAGCAATAACAAATAGCAGCAATAACAATTAGCAGCAATAACAAATAGCAGCAATAACAAATAGCAGCAATAACAAATAGCAGCAATAACAATTAGCAGCAATAACAAATAGCAGCAATAACAATTAGCATCAATAACAAATAGCAGCAATAACAATTAGCAGCAATAACAAATAGCAGCAATAACAATTAGCAGCAATAACAAATAGCAGCAATAACAATTAGCATCAATAACAAATAGCAGCAATAACAAATAGCAGCAATAACAATTAGCATCAATAACAATTAGCATCAATAACAAATAGCAGCAATAACAAATAGCAGCAAAATCGGAAATTGTCAGTAAAAGGTAGTGCCATAGCAGATACTGCCATAGGGAAGTCAAGTGTTAGAGACTTCACCATACAAGGTCCAGCATCGAGAGGTGGGGTAACCAGTTCCCTTCCTCGCTGCCTTTTCCTTCCCTAACTCAAAGAGTAGAGTCAGGTACCCATTTACAGCTGGGTAGAATAGAGCATGTCGGCACCATGATTTGAAACCCAGTACCTTTGCCGCAAGAAGCCAGTACTCTAACCACTCTGACAGTAGGTAACAAAAACGTGTAAAGCAGGGATATGTGCCATCTATTTAATCTGCAAAGTGAAAATATAATGAGATCCACAGAGGACATGTCATGAATATCAATTAGCGGACATAATATAAACCACTTCAGATATGCTGATGATACAGTCTAAAAAGTAAAAAGTGAAAATGTTGCAGGAAATTATTGACACAATAGTGATAGAAAGTGGAAAAAAAGGCCTTAGCCTTAATAGCAAAAAGACAAAAGTAATGGTCATCTCAAAGAAACTGATTTCTCCAGAATGCATTATCAAAATAAAAAGAACAGTCATAAAACAAGTCAATACATTCAAATACATAAGCATGTTAATAACATCACAAGTCAATACATTCAAATACATCGGTATGTTAATACCATCAGATGGAAGAAGCATCTCGGAGAGTAGACTAGCCTGAGCACTAAAATGAAAAGTATTTTAAGCAACAATTTTTGTGAATGGAAGAAGGATTGTGAGTTCTTCAGTGTTATATAGAAGCAATTATGACATATGGAAGTGAGTTACGGACAATTAGTAAACAAGTAGGACAAGCACTAGAAGCCACACAGAGATGTGGTTGTACAGAAGAATGTTAAACATACCCGCCACTGACAGCTACAAAGATGTGGTTGTACAGAAGACTGTTAAACATACCACTGACAGCTACAAAGATGTGGTTGTACAGAAGACTGTTAAACATACCACTGACAGCTACAAAGATGTGGTTGTACAGAAGACTGTTAAACATACCACTGACAGCTACAAAGATGTGGTTGTACAGAAGACTGTTAAACATACCCGCCACTGACAGCTACACAGAATAATGAGAAAGTAATTAAAGAAGCCAATGCACAAAAGGAAGCTTCATGTTAGAAGGAAGCAATCCATTTCCTTTTAGCGTGTTATGAGAAGAAGAAAGATTGAATATTTGTTGTTATGCATCTTTATGTGTTTTCTTCTATCTGACTGATTTATGCTTGTTTCTTTGTATATTCCCCAGTTCCAGGGCCTCAACGTTTTTTCAAGATGTCCTCCATCAATGTTTCTGTGGTATATAGGAATGAAGAGTATGAAAGCAACACTTGAGGACTCTTATTTTTAATTTGTTATAATACCGCAAACAATTCAGTCACTCATTGCTCTATCGAGAAGCTATAACCATCATCCACAACAAGTACAAATACCTGTGGAAGGAGAAAGGTTATTATACAATAGAGATTACCCAATCCACCAACTTAACAGACACAAGCAGACCATTATTTTCTGCCTGAGAACTGGCCACTGCAGATTACTTGGCCACCTCTATCGCCTCAGGATATCATACAAATGAATGTCTTTGTGGAACTGGAATCCAGACCCCCAAACACATTCTCCAAAACTGTCCAACTCATGATGACCCACGATGTTTGACCTGGCCAAGGGGTGCTGAGCTCAGGCAGAAGCTATGGGGCTGCAGTGCTGACCTGGAAAAGACTGTGGACTTCGTCCTGGTGACAGGCCTGCAGATTTAGCATGACTACAAACTGAACGCAGAAGAAGAAGAAGATATAATACAGCACAGTCATTTTAATTTAAATAATGGAGCACATGGCTACTTACATCTCTCTCTGATCTGTCTTGCTCTCCCTTCCATCACATCATTCATGAGAAGTTTACGAGCTGTTCTGTCTTTCCTCCACTGCTCAATGCGTTTTTCCCAAGCTGCATCCATGTCTTGTTGAATCATTTTTTCTAACTCCTTTTCTCTGGCTTTCTCTTCTGCCATCAACTTTTTCAGATACTCTCGATATCGATTATCCTCTTCACGAAGTTCTCTCTAAAAATACAATCACATTTGTTAAATTTAACAAACTGCTCTATTATGTGGTTGTGTGCTTGTAAATATGAGAGATGTAATGATTAAAAAATGTGTGGGAGCCTAATTGCATGAATACATAGGAGAAATATTTGTGTGTGAATGTGAGACAGATTGAATAACACTGAATGTATTTGTTAGATATGATGACAGAGGATGAAGAGAAAGAATGCTTGTGAGACATAAGAATGTGATCAAGATAATGATAGTGTGAGAAGACTCATCTTAGAAGTGTGTATAAGTGAGGGAGTGATAATGGCAGCAAAGGAAATAAGACATGTGTATGTGTTTATGCAGGAGACAGTTATAAAAATAATGGGACACACATTAAAGAATGTGTTTGTGCTTGTGTGTGTCAGTGAGAAAGAAGTCAGATAAAGGAAGTAGCAAGGTATGTCAGAGGGGTATTGTGAGTGAGTGATCAACATAACAGTAGGGCATATGAGAATATGTGTGAGAATGATCAAGATAACAGAAGGACTTACTAGAGCAGTGTTTCTCAACGGGGGCGGTACTGCCCCCTGGGGGGCGTTTTCAAGATGTCTGGGGGCGTTCTGATGGGTTGCAACGATTGGGGGTCGCTGCTTCCATTCAGGGGGGCGTTGTGTACATTTTTACAAGAATCAATATGAAACAATTACAAAAGATATTCCCATTCGCATAGCTTGTAACACGATAGTTTTTAATTTGCCTTGCGTCCCATAGAGTGTTTCAAGGATTCCAAACGCAAAATTTTAGTACCTGGGATGTTACCACTGTCAGGAGACAGTAGGCGGAGATTTATGTCCCTTCAACACTCGAAACATTCATTAGCCTCTCGACACAGCCAAGCTAACCTTCTCTCTCCACTCTCGACACATATTTTCTTCTGGAAACACATTTTTGTTGGAAAAAAATTCCTTTTTCCAATGTCATCGCATGTTCGACAGACGGAGCACCAGCTATGGTTGGTCGTCATCGTGGGTTTCAGGCCTACTTAAAAAATGTGGCACCAGGTGTTTTAAAAATTCATTGTGTTTGTTACGCACGGATCATTATTATTTTTCGTTTGTATAAACATTTTTTGATATGTATGATCATTTTTTGACTGAAGTGTGTATTATGTTTTCTATGGTCAAAGGGACATAATCCGAGTTATCGAAACTACAATTTTTTAGGAGTTGCCTTCTCTTGTATAGAGACACGTTCGGTCTATAATTTCTTGAACGAAGCGTGACCACATCTCCTTATTTGGTAGTACCAGTCAACTATGGTAGATGTCTGAAACCTTTCTTAACGCTTCTTTTCATGACCATAAAAGGCGCGACTGTGTAAGACTTTTATCTCGAATGTTCTTAGAATCGTCTTATTGTGAACGGCAACTCAGAGATTGTCGTTCTGCGCATGTCAAAAGCTGGGAGTTCGTTCTGTGTGTTCCGCCCAGTTGGGGCAGTTGAGAAATGGTTTAAGAAGCGAGCAGACGCAACTGCGTCTTGTGATTTTCTGAGGGAAATACAGTGTCTTTGTGAGTTAGTTAGCTAACTAGACTATTTCCCAGTATTATTCACGCCTGCCTGGAGGCATATGTTCATGGTTGATTTTCCGAAATAAGGTAATTCCTCTTGTATCGAACTTTATGCTATCATCTAGAGGTTCGTCATTTTGTCGCCTATTTGCTCGCCTGTGTGATGCAAAATGGAGAGGTACTTTGACTAGGATTAAGTCACCGGTATCTGTATACCTGAACTAGTTAAATATATATGGGTCGCTCTAGACCAACAAGACTATTGTCTGTGTTCCAGGATTCGTTATATCAGAGATCACGTCCAAGTCAGATGGTTAGACTTAGGAACATTATAAAGGTCGAGCTGACCTGTAGCCCATGTATGCTATTCACGTGCAGACAGTGAACGGACTTATTGTATACAACTGATCTGCTAGCATCAGAATGGGAGCATTTATTATTGTTTATGAACATTGAAGATCTGTAGCTGACACTGTTGCAGAAGTTATAGAAATTATTATTATTTATACAGCTTCACGAACTAGAACTCTATGATTTATGAATTTCTGAATCTATTGAACTGTGATGTCTTATGACGCATATATACAACAGCTGTCATTGCTGACTACAGAAATTGTTTTCAATGTGCCATATCATCTTGCTGAACTCGTTAACTATGTTGATGTCATAAGTATCATGACTGTTTTGTGGCGTGCAATAAATGAAAGAAACTTATACAACGAAGTTACCCTTTCTATGACTCTACACGTCATGTTGCCTGTGTGATAACCCTGTGAACTGTTCCACTACCACATACACAGCAACATCCTAAATCAGAGAAGACACCTACATCTTACACTTTAATACCAGGTGTCGATAAGGGTGGCAAGTTACCACTTCAGCACAAATCCACCCTTATCATTTTTGGTGGCCAGAGCTGGTTCTATCATCTGATATTTTGGCGCACCATATCATTTTTGGTGGCCATAGGTTGGTTCACTCTGATTCCAGCTATCAAGGGGGTCAGCAAACCCAGACATCATCATCATACTAGATACAACTACAGCATCAACTACCACCTTACAAGAAATTTTATTGAAAGTATCCGGATTTTCTGACAGTTGCTGATTTTGAAACTACCCGGCGCTGCTCGGCAATATTGAAGTTTATGTAAAATTAGAAGGACAAGTACCGAGCGAATGGATTTCCTGATCTGGTGAAAAGAAGGACAAGTGCCGTAACAACTGTTCCGGTCTCAGGGGTACTGTTGCGGGTTCAGAAGGTCAAGTGCCGGTTAAATCAATTTAGAAGATTCAGAAGGTCAAGTGCCGTAACAACTGTTGCAGTATTAGAAGCTCATTTCCTTCGTCATGGCTGTTTATGGGAGCAGAAGTTAATCAACGTTGGATCATTATCCTCAGAATGCTGATTACATCCTGTTCTGCACCGTGCTGACGCTGGATTTATAGAAGTTAAGTGGCCTGTTTTGTTTGTGAACTGTGCCCTTATGTTCTAACTGAGCCTTCTGTACTTTCACACTTTCTCCTATTGTTTTCATGATACATGTTTATATGTTATATGTTATTTGTTATTTGTATATTTATATGTTTATATTTCAGCGGGTTTTCTCGGTTGGGCGGAGTCTTGCAGTAGAAGATACCACGTCACAGAGGTTCTACTGTTAGCGTTTTCGTTAGGGACTGTGCGAATTTCCTACAGTGAAATTTGCTAGCGACAATCGTTGCTATATCTGTTTAGTTGTGACGAGTTGTGCTTTATTTTTGTTTCTTGTATATATATATTTTTTTTCTTTTTTCTTTTCTCTCTTTCTTTGTGTTTTTTAGTTTCGATTTCGATTGTTTGTATTTGTAGGTCTCCCCTTTGCTATTATTCAGTTCTTTACGTATATTTTTGTGTATACACTGTAGCGTCATTTGTTAGTCATATCTTCGCATATTTCTTTTTAGTTTTGCTGTTTGTGTATTTGACTTATGCGAATGTTTTCGTATTGTTTGATCTTTGTTATTGTTTACATTGACTCTGATCTTTGTTGTTGTTTACATTGACTCTGATCTTTGTTGTTGTTTACATTGACTTTGATCTTTGTTATTGTTTACATTGTTGGTGACCTTTGTTATTGTTTACATTGTCTTGTTATTGTTTACATAGTTCTTGCATAGTTAGCTTTCACTATTGTTAATATATGCTCATGCACTATTGGTCTATAGTGCACTTATCATAACAAACTGGTGTTTTTTGCTTATGCACTATTGTAGTGCAGTTATGATAAATAACTGATGGTTATGCACTGATTTGGATAGTGCACTGTTAATTAAGAGGTGACTTGTGATATTATTATACATTTGATAATACAAGTTGGTGTCAACTCCTGTTTCCCACAGAGATTGGGTTCAACATAGAGATTATACAAGCACTTTATTAAGTCTTGTTGCTATTTAACATTGAAATAAGATAATTAATTATTTCAGGTTCTGTACTCACATTTTAGACATCATGTCTACATTTGAGTACTTTATTGAGCAGGGTAAAGCCCTTGGGAAGACAGGTGATAAATTAGAAGAATTTGCGACTGTTCAATATGCCAAGGCATTGAAGTCGGAAGAAAAGAAAATGAAAGAACAAACTGAACAAAAGAGAATAGAGGCTGAAATAGAACAAAAGAAACTGCAGATGCAGGTGGAGGAAAAAAGATTTCAAATGGAAATGGAAAAACAAAAAAGAGAAGCAGAATCTCAGGAGAAGAGGCTTCAGGCTGAAGCTGAAAATAAGAGACTTGAAAAAGAAGCTGAAAATAAGAGACTTGAAAAAGAAGCTGAAAATAAGAGACTTGAAAAAGAAGCTGAAAATAAGAGACTTGAAAAAGAAGCTGAAAATAAGAGACTTGAAATAGAGGCTGAAGAAAAAAAAGGCTGAAGAAAGAAGGTTACAAAGAGAGGCTGATGAGAGAAAAGCAAAAATGGAACATGATGAAAAAGTCTTAGCTTTAGAGTTAGAGAAGTTAAAGTTATTGAACACTGGTAATGCTAATGATGCAAATAAGGTGTCAAATAAGACTAATGCTAAGGATTTCAAGCTTAATCTACCAGCATTTAATCCCTCAATCGATGATATAACATTTTATCTAGATAGATTTGAAAGTGCATGTAATGTGCATAATATAGATAAAACATTATATGTGTATCATCTGTCCAAGATACTTAGAGGTGATGCTTTGACTTTGTTGAGTATGGTAGATGTGCCTGACAAAAACAACTATGAGGTTGTCAGGGCGGCATTGTTAAAGAAGTACCAACTTAACGAGGACGGATATCGTCTTAAATTTAAAACCATGTTACCAGAAACTGGAGTTGAATTCTCTGAATTCATCTCAGGCATCCGTCTTACTTTTTTACGATGGGTTGAGTTGTCTAAGACAGAAAATACATTTGAAGCTCTTATGGATTTACTACTTAGAGATAAGGTTATGTCTTCTGTTAATGAAGCTTTTCTATCTTTTCTTCATGAGCGTAAGCCTAAAAACATAAAAGAAATGGAAGAATACTGTAGCCAGTATGTTACTGCGCATCCGCACATAACCATTAGTAACTCTAAGGTGAAAGAAGGTCTGCCAGTTGCTTCGGCAGCACCTTATGGCCCAAATTTTATGCGTAAATTTCAGGGTAGCCAGAAAAATTTCAATAAAAAGAGTAATCGTAATTATGCCCAGAACCATAGTGATCAATTCCAGGGTGATTCTTCTTCCCAGAACTGGAGACAACCTAATACTACACGTTATTCTACTCCGGTTAACTTTAGAAATTTTCACAAAGGTAATCGGTATAGAGGGAAATATTTTATGCAGAGACCTCAATACCAAGATAATAGAGGTTCTCAACAGCATAGAGATAGTAATGACAGTTATGGAAACTGGAACTCAAACCAGGATAAAAATTACAGTAGGGACTTTAATGATAATTGCAGAGGCAATAATGGTCGCGGTAGATCGCAACATAAGAGAAAAAGATATCAACAGATAAACTCTGTTCAACAAGAATCTCAGGGAGCAGATAAACAGGTTAATAATGATAAAGACCATAATGCTATCGGATGCTCATCTTTTGATTTTGGTAGGGCAAATAAATGTATCCAATGCAGTACTTTATTTGATCCGAAAACCGTTAGTACTCTAAGCTGTGGTCATCCTTTGCCCGCTCTTCCTGCTAATGTTGCTCATGATGGGAGAGGTTCTCTTATATTACATAAGGGGCTAGTAAATAGTAATCCAGTCTCAGTGTTGTTTGATTCTGGATGTACTACTGTCGGCGTTAGGCAATCTCTTGTAGATCCATCCTGTGCTACAGGAAAAGTCATCAAATGTGTCACATTTGGTGGCACGTTAGAAAAGTATCCTACTGCTATAATACACATTGCTACTCCTTTCTTCACGGGAGAGGTCCACGCGTGTCTACTTCCAAACCCTATTGCGGACCTTATTATTGGTCGTATTCACGGAGTTAGGGAATGTACCCCACAGCAGATTGCTGTTTGGGAAGAGCAAAACATTGAAGCTACCAATGCGGTGGTCACAAGAGCACATGCTCTGGATCCACCTCAAACTTCATTAACTAATAATGATGAAGTAAATGACCAAGATAGTCACTTGACTATTACACGTGACTCATTTATCAAATTGCAAGAAGAAGATCCTTCTTTACAAAAATTCTTCATTCTAGCAAAAAAAGGTGATCCTAATCAGAACACTAATAGGAAATCTTGGATTTCTATGAAGAACGGCGTACTTGTACGTATGGTACAAGACTCGACTACGTCCACTCATTCACAAATTCTTGTGCCTAAGAGCATGAGATTGCAAATATTGCAACATGCTCATGACTCGCAATGTGCTGGACATATGGGTTTTTCCCGTACAAAGTCGAGGGTTCTTGCGGCTTTCTTTTGGCCATTTGTGAGCAAGGACATACGAATGTACTGTCGCTCTTGCAAAGTATGTCAGGAGGTCAAATCTAAAGGACCACGACATGCTGCGCCTATCCAGGCTGCTGACATTCCTATTCGCCCTTTTCAAAAAATGGCAATAGATATTATCGGTCCTTTTAGAATTAAGTCGGCTAGAGGACATCAATTTATCCTTACATGTGTCGATATGTGCACACGTTGGCCAGAGGCAATACCTCTCAAGAGCATCTCAACTGCTGATATCGCAGACGCTCTTTGGCTGATATTTTCTCGCTTGGGTTTTCCCGGAGAAATATTGTCAGACCATGGCACTCAACTTATATCAGACACTATGTCACAGGTAATGTCTATGCTACACATTAAAAGGTCTCTCAGCAGTATCTATCACCCAATGTCTAATGGGTTGGTCGAACGTTTAAATAGGACTCTGAAAACTTTACTTGGTAAAATAACTGAGGATCATCCTCAGGATTGGGACAGGGTCTTACCCGCGGCTCTCTTTGCGTATAGAGAGGTCCCCAATGAACATACGGGGTTTTCCCCTTTTGAACTTGTCTTTGGCGCGCAACCGCGCGGCCCTATGTCTTTACTTCACGATCTAATCACTGCCGATAATATTAGCGATGAGACTCAATCTTCTTATGAGTACGTCATTGCTCTTAGGCAAAAGATCATCGAGGCATGCAAACTAGCAACTTCGTCTTCAGAATTTGCTAAAGAAAAGGCAAGGCAGTTTGCAAATAAGAATAGATGTCTACGACAACTTTGTCCAGGTGACAAAGCTCTCGTTCTACTTCCTTCAAGGGAGAACAGACTTCTAATTGCATGGAAAGGTCCATATGCAATAGTCTCCAAAATTTCTGATGTCGACTATGTTGTCGATATTGATGGAAAGCATAAAACTTTCCACATAAATATGCTCACAGAATTTTATGAAAGACCTGACTATTTGCAGCCTATTTTCCAGGCTACGGACAATTCACAAGCAACTCATGGTCAGTACTCATCTCTGTCAGTTATACAGGATGAGGAAACTACTTTTTCTGATGTCAATCTTCCTCTTTCTATGGTCCCACTTTATTCTACGGAATCTTGGAAAAACGTGACCGTTTCTCCAAATCTTTCCGCTGAGGAACATCGACAAGTTTCTTCGATGTTGCAAACATTTCAGGATGTTCTTACAGACATCCCGGGACACACACATGTCATAGAACATGACATTGTGCTAACTGATCACAATCCTATCAGAGTCAGACCATATCCAATACCTATCCATTTCCAGTCTCAAGTCGAAAAAGAGTTGGATGAAATGATACGTTTGGAAATCATTGAACCATCCACTTCAGCATACTCTTCGTCTATGGTTATTGTTCGAAAGAAGGATAATAACATTCGCATTTGCGTAGATTATCGCAAATTGAACCAAGTTACGAAGTTCGATGCTGAACCTATGCCTTCATTAGAAGAGCTACTCAATAAACTTTCTAATTCTAGATTCTTTACCAAACTAGATTTGTCTAAAGGTTATTGGCAAGTCCCGCTAACTGAACGTGCCAAACCTTTTACAGCTTTTTCTACACCTAGGGGTTTATTCCAATGGAATTTCATGCCTTTTGGTCTTATGAACGCCCCTGCTACATTCGTACGCATGATGCGGCGAATTCTCGCATATCGTACAGATGTCATAGCATACCTAGATGATATCTGTCTATTCAGTGATTCTTGGGAAGATCATTATTTGGGTTTATACGAATTACTGTCTACTCTTCGCGAGTATAACTTGACTGCAAAACCCTCTAAAGCCTTTATAGGATTTAGCGAGATTTCTTTCCTAGGTCATCGGGTTGGTCATGGTCTTTTAAAGACAGAGGACCACAATGTTTCAAAAATACTTAACATTTCGGTCCCTAAGACGAAGAAACAAGTAAGGAGTCTATTAGGTTTGATTCAATTCTACGGACGATTCATTCCGAATCTGTCCTCCATTATGGCACCGCTTTCTACTTTATTGAAGAAAGGGTCGCCTAATCTGATCCGCTGGTCTAAAGAATGTCAATCCTCATTGGACCAGGTTAAAGCCCTATTTTCATCTCCACCTATTCTTAAGTTACCTACTATTGAGAAGACTTTTGTTCTTCGAAGTGACGCCTCGTCAACAGGGATTGGGGCAGCACTAATGCAGGAGTATTCTGATACTTTGCATCCGGTGATGTATATCTCTAGGAAATTAAACGCTGCAGAAAAGAATTACTCGGTTTTAGACCGTGAGTTATTGGCTATGGTATGGTCTATTCTGAAGTTACAAAGATTTCTTCTAGGCGCACATTTCATTGTGGAAACCGACCAGAAAGCGCTTACTGCTATTCAGAGCAAAAACTTGAAGAGCTCGAGGTCCACTCGTTATGCCATAGCTCTTCAACCATTTCATTTCTCGGTTCGAGCTATCCGTGGTTCGGATAATGTAATGGCAGACATTCTGTCCAGATGTCCACACGATTCCACATGATTCTTCTGTCATATATATATATTTCCTGATATACAGTCCAATGTTATAATGACATGTTAGTAGATTTTGTCTCACTTTTTTTTTTTTGAGGGAAATTTATAACATTGTACCATGTAATTATCTAAGAAGGCTTAGTTAGTGATATACGGGCCAAAAGATCACTCGGCCACATTTAAATAAATTATTTTCAGGATTGTATTAAGAAATTTACCAGTTGTCTTTAAGATTTGTGTTATTGATATTTTCGCAGCACATCATTGAAGTCTGCGAGTTTATGTCCATTGTGGAACTTTGAGGATATCAAGTCCTGTCCTACATTGGGAGCGGATGATGTCCACATCTTCTTCTATTGAATGTTTTATGTCACCGAAGATCAACACATGTATTACTTATTAATTACTGTTACTTTATATAATGTAATAATATAGTGCGGTATATTAGTAAATTACACCGCTATTTGCAACACATTGTATGATAACACATAATATATTTAATTTCATATATTGGTATGAGAATAATTTGATTGTCATTATGTTGTTGCCATCATTGTGGCGTGTGTTGGTGGCACCTTCCTGGAATATATCAGCGTATACTTAGATAAATTTTTTCTCTAAGGATCTGAGATATGATCTCAGTGTCGCTCCATGCGTTGAGCTAATTTGTTAGGTATATATCCACGCATCATACGTGCGTTAGGAGCCTAGATTTTTTCCGGCTCCAGGATTTAAAAAAAAAAATGTTTCATTTTTTTTTCCAGGGAGGGTGCGGTAATGTTACGCACGGATCATTATTATTTTTCGTTTGTATAAACATTTTTTGATATGTATGATCATTTTTTGACTGAAGTGTGTATTATGTTTTCTATGGTCAAAGGGACATAATCCGAGTTATCGAAACTACAATTTTTTAGGAGTTGCCTTCTCTTGTATAGAGACACGTTCGGTCTATAATTTCTTGAACGAAGCGTGACCACATCTCCTTATTTGGTAGTACCAGTCAACTATGGTAGATGTCTGAAACCTTTCTTAACGCTTCTTTTCATGACCATAAAAGGCGCGACTGTGTAAGACTTTTATCTCGAATGTTCTTAGAATCGTCTTATTGTGAACGGCAACTCAGAGATTGTCGTTCTGCGCATGTCAAAAGCTGGGAGTTCGTTCTGTGTGTTCCGCCCAGTTGGGGCAGTTGAGAAATGGTTTAAGAAGCGAGCAGACGCAACTGCGTCTTGTGATTTTCTGAGGGAAATACAGTGTCTTTGTGAGTTAGTTAGCTAACTAGACTATTTCCCAGTATTATTCACGCCTGCCTGGAGGCATATGTTCATGGTTGATTTTCCGAAATAAGGTAATTCCTCTTGTATCGAACTTTATGCTATCATCTAGAGGTTCGTCATTTTGTCGCCTATTTGCTCGCCTGTGTGATGCAAAATGGAGAGGTACTTTGACTAGGATTAAGTCACCGGTATCTGTATACCTGAACTAGTTAAATATATATGGGTCGCTCTAGACCAACAAGACTATTGTCTGTGTTCCAGGATTCGTTATATCAGAGATCACGTCCAAGTCAGATGGTTAGACTTAGGAACATTATAAAGGTCGAGCTGACCTGTAGCCCATGTATGCTATTCACGTGCAGACAGTGAACGGACTTATTGTATACAACTGATCTGCTAGCATCAGAATGGGAGCATTTATTATTGTTTATGAACATTGAAGATCTGTAGCTGACACTGTTGCAGAAGTTATAGAAATTATTATTATTTATACAGCTTCACGAACTAGAACTCTATGATTTATGAATTTCTGAATCTATTGAACTGTGATGTCTTATGACGCATATATACAACAGCTGTCATTGCTGACTACAGAAATTGTTTTCAATGTGCCATATCATCTTGCTGAACTCGTTAACTATGTTGATGTCATAAGTATCATGACTGTTTTGTGGCGTGCAATAAATGAAAGAAACTTATACAACGAAGTTACCCTTTCTATGACTCTACACGTCATGTTGCCTGTGTGATAACCCTGTGAACTGTTCCACTACCACATACACAGCAACATCCTAAATCAGAGAAGACACCTACATCTTACACTTTAATACCAGGTGTCGATAAGGGTGGCAAGTTACCACTTCAGCACAAATCCACCCTTATCAGTGTTATTCGAAGGAACAGTCGAAGGTAAACGGAGAAGAGGAAGGCAAAGAAAATCCTGGGCTGATAACATCAAAGAATGGGCAGGACACGGTTTTTCCACACTTGTACGCATTGCTGAGGACAGAGAGCAGTGGAGGACCCTGTCTGCTGATGCTTCCACCATGGCACCCCTACGACCCATGACGGGTTACGGGTTGAGATGAGATGATGATGTGTTATTCATCGGCAACATTTAGTCACCAAGCATCTTAGTGACAGACTCCACAAATCATTGAACTGTATTATCAGTGTTATTAACAAAATTAAGGCGCATTCGTTGAACGATAGATTATTTCGTAAACTTTGTTGTGATAATGGTGAAGAGTTTGAACATCTTCTCCTACACACGGAAGTACGATGGCTGTCCAAATATAACTGTTTAAAAAGATTGGGGCATTATTTGATTCTGTTTTAGAGTTTTTGGATTCAATCAGAGAAGACTTTAGCATCAAAAGAGAAGTATTGCGAAACGATGTGGCCTGTCTTTTAGATATATTTGAAAAGTTAAATGAGGTTCTTCTTAAGCTACAAGGAAATGAGATCAGTCTGATTAAAGTGAAATTAATTATCATGGGGTTCATCAACAAATTGACATTAGGCCTATATAAAAATAATCTTAGTCGCCGAGAACTTTCTCATTTTCCATGTTTACTACAGTTAGGTGGGGACAGGCTTAAAGATTCCGATTTATAGGTTTATTGCAGTCATTTGGACGCTATTAAAAATGATATGAGCATAAAATTTAAGGACTTGCAAGAACTAATAATACCGGACTGGGTGATTAATCCGTTTGAATCAGACGTGGAACAAGTTAGTGACTATTTATAAGAAGAATTAATTGAGCTACAAAATGACTTCGAGGCAAAATCACGATTCAGTCACACACATTATGAAAAATTTTGGATCCAGCAGAGGCTTGCATATCCCGTTCTTTGGCGTGAAACTAAATTGCTAATTACAGCATTCCCAATGTCGTATTTGGTGGAGAAGGGGTTCAGTGCAGTAGTGCTGCTACTACATATGCAACGAAACCGACTGCAGATTTGTAACAGGAGATTTGAGACTTCTTTTAACAAACTTGGAATCAAATATTACAAAACTGGCTGAGTCACACCAAGCGCAAGGATCTCATTAAGCTTCATTAGTAAGTGAATTTTTATATAATTATATCATTATTATCAACTAATAATTTTTTCAAGTGGTTACATAAGGAGAGGCTTAAATATTCAGATTTGAAGATATATATGCAGTCATTTAGGCGCTATTAAAATGATATGGTTATGATAATTATAGAGTTGTAAGAACTAATATCGTTTACTCTGCCAATTTGTAATTCAAGGATAATGAACCTGTGGTGTATATAATTCCGTACTTAAACACAGATTTAATATAACTATGCTTTTCTACAGTTGGGCGACAGCAGCTGAGGTTCAAAGATGTGTGCAAGAGAGATATGAGGGCACTGGACATAAATCCAGCAATGTGGGAGGATGAAGCTGCTGATCGCACCAAGTGGCGATGCTATTTACGGCGCCACCTCAGATTGGGCGAAAAGAAGCTCACAGAAGAAGCCGAAGAGAGAAGAAAACGTCAAAAACATCAGGAAAATAAGCAGCCGAGAGCTGTCACCTCAGAGGCGCATTCCCATAGTCAGTTATTACTGAAGGGGCTATTATTATTATGCTTTTATATATGTGCTTTCTCTTTTTCTTTATATTATAAGAAAAGATAACTCATTAACTGCATTGTGTTTTTAAAAGTATGATGGAATATATGTATATGTGTGTGTGTGTGTGTGTTTGTGTATACACGATAAAGAGCAAGGGGGTGTTAAAAGGGTGGGGGGTTTTTTAAAATATTAGTTGTCAAAAGGGGGCGTTGCTACTATCAAGGTTGAGAAACACGGTACTAGAGTATGAGTGAGAAAGATCAAGAGAACAGAAGGACATACATGAGTATGTGTGCAAGTGATCAAGATAACAGAAGGACATATGAGAGGATGTGTCAAAGACAAAGTGTGCCTAAAATAATGGTGGCAACCATTAGAGTTTTTGGGGTGTCTGATGGTAAGCATGAGTTAAATCTACTTTATCCTTGGCTCTTACTCCAGTCATTGTTCTCCAAAACATGATATAAAAGACTATAAACATTACTCTTTGTTCATCAAAATATGACATGAAGAAAACAATTTATCTCACTCATAACTCCCTAAAATGTAGTATGACGTGCTATCTACCTCACTCATAACTCCCTAAAATGTAGTATCACATGCTATCTACCTCACTCATGGCCCCCAAAACATTATATAAAAGACTATCTACATTGCTCATTGTTCACTAAAATATGACATGAAAATAACTTTTACTTCGCTCATAACTCTCTAAAACATAATATAGATCCATATCCAATTATCAGAATTTCCAATAGTCTAAAAATACTTTTATTTGTCGTTTTTATATTTGTTTACTATTTCACTTTTCAGTCTATAAAATTTGTTTTTGTCATCTTTTTGTGTCCCTCAGTTGTAAAATTTCATCTGTCATCCATTTCTTCTTTGTAGTTCTCTGTAATGTTAGCATGATTTCTTTTAATGTATTGACTCCATAGCATTTCCAGTTGTTCTTCAATACTCTGAATTTTTTCAAATTGCATTATATCTATTCTGTTTTGTAATGTTATATCCCCTACTCATTTGATTTAAGTAAGGCTAAATTAGCTTGATATCTTTTGGAAGCCCTCTTTACTTTCTTCAATTTTATTCTAAACTTTCCATTTACCAGTACATGGTCGCTGGTGCAGTTCACTTCTGGTTTAGTTCTCATAGATATCAAACTATTTCTAAACCTCCTGCATATTAGCATGTTGTAAATGTAATTATAAACTTTGTTTTCTGGGCTTTTCCACGTCCAAGGTGCCTGGGATGTTGTCTAAACCAAGTGCTTCCTATTATCATACCATGTGTTCTTTCCCCCTCTATCAGTTGATTATTCTTTCTCCCATGCCATAACCATCAGTCACATCTTCTACTTTTTTTGTTACCAACTTAGTGCAGTGATATCTCCAAGTACTATAGTCGTCTCATGAGATTTGCACTTGTAGACTACACTAGGCACTTGACAAGGTGAAACATGGGGAAACTATCAACACGTTAGCCTAAACCTTGATGGCTAAGAATTGATAATAATGAAGAGCATGTATGATATAATAATATAATAATAGTAATAATAATATAATAATAATAGTAATAATAATAGCCCCTTCAGTCATAAATGACTATGGGAACGCGCCCCTGAGGTGACAGCCCTCAGCTGCTTACTTTCCTGGTGTTCCTTTCGACGTTTTCTCCTCTCTTCTGCTTGTTGTGTGAGCTTCTTTTAACCCACACTGAGGTGGCTCCGCAGACAGCATCGCCACTCAGTGCGATCAGCATCTTCATCCTCCCACGTTGCTGGATTAATGTCCAGTGCCCTCATATCTCACTTGCACACACCTTTGAATCTCAGCTGTGGTCGCCCAACTGTTCTTTTGTCATCTGCAAGTTGTCCGTAGAAGATATCTTTCGGGTTGCGACCATCTTCCATGCATCGGACATGGTCAAGCCAAAGTAGTCTGCGCTGTGTAAGCAGTGCATACATGCTTTGAAGGCCAGCACGTGACAACATCTAGACATTTGTCACTTTATCTTTCCACGAAATGCCAAGGATGTGGTGCAGATACCATAGATGGAAGGTATTGAGCCATCTTTATTGATTAGCATAGGTTGTCCATGTCTCACTACCATACAAAAGGGTGCTGGTGACGCAGGCGTTATATACCACAGCTTTGGTTTTCACTGTGAGTTTGGAGTTTCCCCAAACACGCGATGTGAGGTGAGCAAAAGTAGCTGCAGCTTTGCCAATGCGGCTGTCAATTTCTGTGCCCATAGAGAGTTTGTCATTGATGGTAGACCCTGGTATGTGAAGTGGTGCACCACTGCCAATTCATAGTTATCGATAGTGATAACTGGTGCAGCACCCACATCCTGGCTCAGCACATTTGTTTTCTTTAGACTTATTGTGCGGCCAAAGTCCTTACATGCTTGAGTGAAGCGATTCATCAAGCTCTGAAGCTCCTGTTGGCTTTGAGTGACGACTGCAGAGTCATCAGCGAATAACAAGTCTCTTATGGTGACACTTCTGATCTTTGTTTTTGTCTTCAGTCATGCGAGATTAAACAGACGGCCATCTGACCTAGTGTGAAGGCATATTCCTTCAGTTGCATCTCTGAATGCATGTTTCAAGAGTAAGGCAAAGAAGATCCCGAAGAGGGTTGGAGCCAGAACACAGCCTTGTTTAATGCCACTGTATATGTCACCGTGGGGTTTTTGCAGCATTATTAGTGCTGAGTTTAAAGTCAGTTGAACAGTAATTTTGGGTCATTAATGTAACAAAGTATGAGAATATGGTTTTAGAAATTTGAATAATTTGAGTATTAATTTATTTCTAAGATGGGAGATAAAAGTTAACGAATGTAATATTTTTTAGTAAGGGAGGGAACCTTTTTAGATTTTAAAGTAATCTAAGTATACATCATTAGAGTTTACCAACTTTGCATATCAGATTAATTTTAGTAAAGATATAGAAGGATAAATGAAACTAAGGTAAAAATCACTAAGGGAGATAACAATATTATTAGCGCCCTTTACAGTTAAGAGAACAGAGAGCAGAATAAACGCACGTGAAAAGTGAGCGAAATATAAACAGTTATGTAGCACAGTTCACGGGGTTGACAGAGTAGGGTTAAAAGCGTGAAAGGTGAGATTAGGTGAGTGAACTGAGGATCATGGGAATAAATTGAAGGGAAAAAGAGATTAGTCCCATCAGAAACCTTAACCAGGGTAGACGTGTCGCGCTGGGCGCTCAAGAAATGTGAAACCTGCGGTTTGCAGAAGGTCTACAGAAATAGCTAGATATAGAAAGGTAGTGATAGGAATTCAGGAGAACACTTAGATTTGATTGATAATTTGTGCTGTTAAACATAGGATTAGCTCATAGGTGGTGCTAGTAGGACAGTGATAGGTAACGGACTTCTGTATATTACGGTAAGAGGTCTTTGACTCTAATTATGCTTAACTTATGTGAAGAGAGACATGTTTTTTTAGAAACACGCTCAACATATTGTCGCAGGCTAATGTCGCTCATATTTAAGGGAGCGAGCTACAGAAGAGACTATTGAAGCAAAGGCATAATTAAAGCTTAAAAAGTGGATAACTTTTATTATCAGATGGCCAGGATGGGCTGTCATACAAAGAAGATGAGGCATTGTCATTAAACAAGAATATGTTGAACAACTGGTTTACAGCACTGACATTTCATGAAACATCTCATGCGCTCTCTCATATAAGAGTAAGTATGAAGACGCCACCACAGTTGTATCTGACGTTTATGAAACATCTCATGCGCTCTCTCATATAAGAGTAAGTATGAAGACGCCACCACAGCTGCACCTGCCATTATATTACTTTGTTTAGGTGAACTATGAATTGATATTGATGCATGAAATTGAGCTATGCCTAGCAGATTATAGTGCTTTAGACAAGAGTCTACAGTAGAGAATATTATAATATACCTTTGGAAAAAATTACATTGAGCCTAAGTCTGGAGGCCGGGATAAAAGGGAGATTGAAACATACCCTTATGAGAAAAGAATTGTGGAACACATGTTATGTAAATAAAAGCCATTATGTTTGGAAATTCAACACTCAAGTTGGTTTAATCAATAAAAAGGATGTGGAGTGGGTATGTGAGGAAGAGTTAAACCTATATAGCATATAGAGCCTTAAAACCACTAGTACTAGGAAGTCGCTATAACAACAAGGAGAGAAGAACGTGGTCTGGGTTGAAGAAAAGACGAACCTTATCTCATCCAGGAATCACCATCTCTGGCGAAAAAAAGGCCAGTCAATGAGATAGCTCTACTTGGAAGATAAGTCAAAGGAAAAGAGTTTGACTACTTGAATTATAAACTAGGCCTGCCACAGTAGCACCTAGTTAAAATATATAAGAAGAAACACCGACACTGTCACACATATATCAAAGGGCTGTGATGTGCTTCCAGCGTACTGGACTGTTCCCTTCATGTCCACATGGAATAACTATCATTTCCAGCAATTTAGCAGGACAGCCTATTTTCAGGAGGATTTTGAAGAGTCCATCCCTTCTAACCAGGTCAAATGCCTTTGTGAGGTCTATAAAGGTGATATAAGGTCTTTTCTGCTCTCTTGATTTTTCCTGGAGCTGGCGGAGAGAAAAGATCATGTCTGTTGTTGATCTACCAGCTCAGAATCCACACTGTGACTCTGGATATATGCGCTCAGCTAACTTGTGTAGTTGCATTAAGATGACTCTGGCAAAAACCTTACCAACAATACTAAGAAGAGAGATGCCTCTGTAGTTATTGCAATCACTTCTGTCTCCTTTATATGTATACAGTGTTACAATCTTGGCATCTTGCATGACTTGAGGGATAGTTGTCTCTTCCCAGCACTGGTGCAGCACCCTATGCAGGGGATGTAATAGTGTGCTATTACAGCATTTGATTAAATCAGGAGGAATCCCATCACTGCCTGGTGCTTTGCCAGAGGCCAAGCTATCAATGGCCTTGCTGAGTTCTTCTAATGTTGGTTCAGCATCCAGCTCCTCCATAGTTGGCAGACATTTGACAGCATCAAGGGCTGCAGGTGTGATGGTATTTTCTCTAGCGTAAAGCTCAGAGTGGCGCCTGTGGCCTAATGGATATGAACGCAGTGTCATAATCCAGATATACCAGGTTCGAAACCTGCTGCAGGCGGTTTGGAAGCAGATCGCTTTGTGTGGATTTTTAACAATGGTATAAGCGCCGTACCGTTCAGAAAGCAATGGCAAACTACTGAATGAAAAAATTGCCTAGAAAAATCACAAACAGCCAATAAAAGCTGGGGTTGATTGCCACGTCCTGTAAAGGATAAGCAACTAACTTTAACTAAAGCTCAGAGTAGTGCTTAACCCACCTCTCCATCTGCTTACCCTTATCGGTTAACTTCTCTCTGCTGATGGTTTTTAGTGGTGCCTGCTTACTTTTTTGGGAACCAAGGGCTTTCTTTATACTGTCATACATTTGTCTAGTGTTGCCTGTTTGTGCTGCAGTCTGGATACTCTCACTGAGCAGGAGCCAATAGTCATTTGCACAACGTTGAGCAGTTTGTTGAACTTTGCTTCTCGTAACCTTCAGGATGTGTAGGGTTCTAGCACTCGGTGAACATGTGTATTCAATCGCAGCACTGCGCTTAGCTTCAATGACAGGTGTCATCACATCTGATGAAGTACCAAACCAGTCGTTTGACTTCGCTGTTTTCTTACCAAAGGTGGCAAGTGCAGTACTTTGAATAGTGTTCCACAGGTGCTCCCAGTTCTCTGTAACAGTATCACCATGCTGTGGGCTACTGAGCACTTTCTTGAAGGTCACGGTAAATTGAGCGATCATGACAGGGTCTGACATCTTGCTGGTATCAATGCGTGGTTTCCCTTCCTGTCTGACATGATGGAGTTTTCTAAGTTGTGCTCTGATTTTGCAGCAAACCAAGGAGTGTGATCTGTATCACAGTCTGCACTATGGTACAAGCGAGTGGAGAGCACAGACCTAAGAAAATGCCTTCTGACAAGAATCAGATCCAATTGGTGCCAGTGTTTGGATCATGGGTGTTTCCATGATACCTTATGCTGAGGTTTTGTCTGAAAGTAGATGTTGGTCACGCAGAGGTCATGGTGAACACACAACTCTAAGAGCCGTTGTCCATTTTCATTCATCTTGCTAATACCAAACCTACCCAGACATGAAGGCCATGAAACATTATCGGCACCCACTCTAGCATTAAAATCACCAAGGAGAACAAGCTGTTCTTGCCTAGGTGTGCTTTTGATGACTGCTGCTAGATTCTTGTAGAACTTGTCTTTAGCTTCTGAGGCAGAGTACAGAGTGCTCCTGGCAAGGGTGATGGGACCTGCACTGGTTTGCAGGCGGAGCGTTAACAGGCGTTCTGACCCATTCTCGCCTGGTTCAACCATTTTAGTTAGCGATATTTTTACCGCAAAACCTACTCTGTGTTCTCTAGTTTTATTAAGGTCTTTCCCTTGCCAATAAAATGTGTAGTCCTTCTCGCTCACCATTCCTGAGCCTGCCAGGCACGTTTCCTGACGTGCAGCTATATCCACCTGAAGACGTTTGAGTTCGTCATTGATTACGGCTGTCTTCCTGACATTGTTTATGTCCTGCAGGCTTTCAGACAGTCCAGTCAACATAGTCCGGACATTCCAGCATCCCAATCTGATAAGTTGTTTATTTCTATTACTTCTTGATATTTGATAATTGCTTGGTGCAAAATTTTCTGTCCACAGTTCAGGTTTCTTCTTCTTCTTCTGCGTTTGTCCTGAAAAGGACGTTCGTAACGTTGTGTTGCCGTTCACAGCAAAGCTGCAATATTTACGCCTTTCAGCCCGACACATCCGCTTTCAGCATGGCATTTTTGAGACCGGGTTTGTTTTCCCTCTTCGATCCCTACTCTCTCAGCCAGACTGCAGTGATGCAGCCTGTTTGCAGGACCACCACTTGGAGGTGGAGTAGGGTCTTGGTCAGCTCTGGCTTGCTGACCCTGATGCAAGCAGTCAAGCTATGAGTCACTGACTGCATTCATCTCGTTTGCTGCGTCTTCGGTCCCCAGTTCAGGTTTGACCCTAATCCCTATGCACCCAATGGGGAAAGCAGACAGTGGGGGGACAACACCTAATTGACTGGGGGCTACCCAGCTTGAAGCGGGCGGTAGCTGTCCAGTGAGATCCTAGAACCTCTCCCACTGTCGGAAGTAGCCCCTGGCACCATGCCCTATGCCAATTGGGTAAAATGCTTATAACCGGTAACTGCTACTTCCCGTATTTTGCCTGTCACGAGAGGTTCAGATGTTATTAAAATGAAAGATATCCTGGACAAAAAGATGTTTCAGATGATACCAGATGGTGCCAGATAAGAGACTGGTCTTATAAGAAATACCCCTTTTTCTGAAAAGAGCAAGGGTGTATCGACCCTCAAAGGTAGGGTCAAGCTGTATAAACCTTCAAGTATGATGTTAGTGTTTGTTCCTGAAGGTCTAAGTGCTACCTCTCAAGATCCTCCCTTGAATAATGGTTATTATATTTTTATTGACTCTGCTAGGGGATTAATTAAGTAACCAAATATGTAATATCTATTTATAATAACCAGAACCTTAACTCAAATTAAATAATTAAGCAAGACTGATTATATAAATATATTTACAATTTATTGATCCTATACCGTTTCTCTTTTCGGTTAGGAAAATGATAAAGAATTTCAAAGGCTTTTACAAAATAAAAATAAATACTCATGGAATGTCATTTCCACAATACTTCAATAGGATAAAGTTATATTTAAAATGTCAATTATTTATTTAACATATATTTGTCACTTTTGCTGGACTGTGAAGTGATGTATCTTAGTTTAATAAAGTCCTTCTTGATTCATAAACTGTTTGTATTTTATTTGTTGTAATAATTCTGGATAGGCTGACCAGTGGAATTGTGTTTCCACTTATCTGTAAAATGAGAAGCATCCAACTATAGCCAGGATCACACAATGTCTGGATCTCCAGGCCGGGGAAAACCGGGTGTCTAGTTCTAGGTAACTTGAGAACATTTGCACCACAGAGTCCCACAGAAGTGGATGTCTCGTACAATCTTGGTAGTTGCAGGATAAAACATGTAATACAAATAATCACAACCCTTGTATGGTCCAGCACTATTCTATCCACACACACAATGGACGTAACAAACAGTGTCAGACATTGTGCTAACATTTGCACAGGACAATTTACCTCAGTACCACTCACAGCCAGTTCAATGTGATTACACTTTCCTTATAAATCCTACGTTAGATCCATTTGTCCATGATCTGCTTCCATACAATGATTTGATTTAATACAAACTACTAAGTGACCTTGATTAATACATGTTAACAAATCCTGTCATCCTTTCTTATGTTCCTGATCAGTGTGTCGTTCCTTTAAGAAATACTCCTTCAAAGGCATTATTAAACTTACAGTCGTATTTTTGCCATCATTCTCATTTATTCTACACATTTGCCAATGCTGGCTTTCATCTCTAAAAGTGGGAGCCGCGCTAGCGTAGTGGTTATAACACCGCTCTGGCGACCGGGTGATACAGGATCAAACCCGGGCGACGGCATTTGAGGATTTTTCGTCGACCGGGATTTGGACTGGATTAACTCGAGACCTGGCGAGTACATTTGAAGGAGTGTCGTCGACCAGGTATTGGCGGCTCCTGAGCCGACCCAGCTGCAATGGGTACCTCCGAAATCGGCGAGTATTTGCCTGAATGGCGAGGGACACCTGTCTCTGTACAAGAAATAAAGGGATACTCACGTAAAATCAATGTCAGGTTAGACAAAAATAATAACCTGAGATTTCGCCTCGAGTATTAGCGGGCGTACGCAAAAAAAAAAAAAAAATCTCTAAAAGTCAACACCTGCTTGCATTCAAGCCGGCAGCACACTTGTCCTATAATTTTTTTCTTAACACATTCAACACACTTCATAACACACAAGTGGATTAATCACAGGAAAATTACATAATTATATACATATATATATATATATTCTTTCTTACCCTCAGGCAATTCAATTAAGCTGTAACAGGCTGTTAAGAGGTATCTAGGTCTGCTATGCAGATACAGTGGCAAAATATTTGACAGCACACGTTTTACCGCTCTCTTCTGTTTCGCTTTGTGTTTGAAAAAGTTGTGGCCTAAAATCAGCCAAGTTCAAGGACTTTTATAGTACCGCACCCTCCCTCTCGGATGGCATGGGGTAAAAACAGCGTTAGGAATCTAAAATTGAAGTGATTTCTGCCTTCTTGTTCAATGTGCAAAACTTTTAATATTTATTATCTCTCTTAATTCTGGGCCGATTTTGATCATTTTAAAGTTAGAATTATACTGTGAATTTATCTCTACCTTTCTATCTAATAATTGTTTAGTTAGCAAAATGCATTTAAATCTATGCAGACTTTAACTAACTAAATTGGGGACTACCCTGATGTATAGATGTCATTTAAAATGATTTTTCTCTATAATTGAACTACTATTCGAGGAAGTCTTTGCACCTACCTCTCAAGTAACATTCCCGTTGTTGAAATATCTATATCTTTCTGTTTAAACATCTTTAGTCTTTAAGAAATTCAATAAATTCTTACTATCATTTACACAAAATGGGCCTCTATGTTAAGCCTAAAAGGTTTCATTATACACACCAGAAAAAGGAGCGTTTTCATTGGTTCTTATATCGGTCCATTTTCTTATAGTATTGCGTGTGGTAAATATGACCGTGATGTAAGACAGACCAAAACACGACATTGCCGACACCTATAGGGTGAAGCTGGAGTGTCCTCTCCAGGGTACAAGCTTGGGCACAGTTATATGGAGACCAAGCTGTTGCCTATGCAGCATGTTCCCCCTCTCCATGCAGCCGGTAGATCCAAAGGAACAGCAGTAGCCGATACAGTTTGGTTGTTGTTGGTGTTGATTTTAGAACCTTACACAAACCACTGAATTTTTATTTGTGCATGGCATACCTGGTTTAATCCCATATGGGTTATAATTTGATTATATAGTGTTCCTTTTTCCATATATTATCTTACATTTGTTATTTTTCCAGACTGTGAATTCTCTGGCATATGGTGTGGCATTTTCTAAGATCTGTTGGTGTTTGAGTGTATCTCCTTTTACCTTGTTGAGCCTTGTGATGTTTGGGCTCTGATTTATTGTATGCCACCTTCTTATTTATTGCCCATGATATTAACTCTTGTATTTATATTTGGAATACACTGCTTTGTAATGTTTTGAAATTTATCTTACTCTTGTAGTGAATATATGTGGTGAACATTTTATTTAAGTATTTTGTTTTACTTTAAAATTTCTCCTTTGATCTGGTACTTACATGTGAATTTTTGTTTTGGTAATATAACATTTTATTATGTTTTGTAGTTCCCTGGGTAGGTCAACTTTTAGCACATTTTCTAGTGATAGTGAGTGTTGTGCTTTCAAATATTCTTTAAGTGGTTTTCTTTGCCATTCATATTTCTTGCATGTTAGCACATAATGAGCTATGGTATTTCTCTCAAGACATGCTTCACTGTGGGGTTCCTCTATCATAAAATATCTTATTCCTAGTTGTAGTCTAATAAGCTTTTTATTGGATGGAATTTTCGGTTCTCTATTTATCTGACATGTTTGTGTTGGATCTTTCAGCAGCTTATAAGCGTGTCTAGCTTTCTGGCTTTGTTTCCAATCTTCTGTCCATTCCATTGTTATTAGACTTTTTGATTATGCTTTTGTTCTATGTTGAGCCTAAACCTGTGTTTATGTGGTTAAGGCTGCTTCTTCCTGTTTTAGCTTCCTTGTCTGCTACCTCATTTCCTTCTATTCCCACGTGTGAAGGTAGCCATGCTATTAGTACTGTACAGCCTCTGATTTTTAGGTGTGTGCTAGGTTGAAATATTTCTTCTGCTATGTCTGGTCGAATGGAATATTTTATGATAGAGGAACCCCACTGTGAAGCATGTCTTGAGAGAAATACCATACAGTTTGGTACCAGCCACGTCGCAGGAGTTGCCAGAATAATGTTGATTCAACATTAGACTGCCTTAGGGACTCAGACTCCGGATTTTTCCTCAGGGCTTACTCCTGAAGCCTTTCCCATAAATGGAAATTCCCGCTAGGCAGCGGTGGTTTGAATTCAGAGTTTTACCTTCTCTTAGACAGGCTACCAATCAATGATCACGAGCCCTATCTGCCTGTATGACAACAACAACTAATAATAATAAGAAGAGGAAAAACTATCCACAGAAGAACTATCTACCTTACTCTTAATTACCCAAAACATAATAATAAGGACCATTTATCCCACTTGTGGCACCCCAGAACATAATAATAAGCACTATCTACCCCACTTGTGGCTCCTTAAAACATAATAATAAGCGCCATCTACCCCACTTGTGGCTCCTTAAAACATAATAATAAGCACCATCTACCCCACTTGTGGCTCCTCAAAACATAATAATAAGCACCATCTACCCCACTTCTGGCTCCTTAAAAAATAATAATAAGCACCATCTACCCCACTTGTGGCTCCTCAAAACATAATAATAAGCACCATCTACCCCACTTGTGGCTCCTTAAAACATAATAATAAGGACCATTTATCCCACTTGTGGCTCCCCAGAACGTAATAATAAGCACTATCTACCCCACTTGTGGCTCCTAAAAACATAATAATAAGGACCATCTACCCCACTTGTGGCTCCTTAAAATACAAGAACTATCTACATTACTCTTGATGCCCTAAAACACATTTATTTAGGACTGTCTACCTTACTTTTGGCTCCCCAAAACATAATGGACTATCTCTGTCACTCTAGGTTCCCAGTAACATTATAACAGAAATAACTATACCTTGCGCTGCATGGCCATTGCATTTTCATTACGGGATTCCTCAAGAAGTTGCTCCAACATTTTCAGGTCAAAGGCTAATTGCTCCTGCTCTTCCTTTCCTTTCTTTCTTGCCTTGGAAGCCAGTGCACGGTCCAACATTTGTCGAGTCTCGTTCTGCAGATTAATCTGTTCCTTCAGCTTAAATTCATCCTCCAGTTTCCACAGTGCCTGTTGCTCTTTCTGTTGGATTAGTTTTTTGTTTTATTCGAAGGTTACAAACATTTGTTAAACAATCAACTTATAAGATTATAACACTAGGTTATCTTGTACAGATAATACATTATGTTAAACAATCAACTTATAAGATTATAACACTAGGTTATCTTTTACAGATAATACATTATGCTAAACAATCAACGTATAAGATTATAACAAGCAATGTATAAGATTATGACACTAGGCTAAAAATAAATAAAATGAGATTATAACTTTGATGAAGCAAATAACTTATAAGCTGTAATTTAATCATTTAATTCAAAGTTATAATCTTGTAGCACTAATAATAATAAATTCTTTAAGCGCCAAACACGGCGCATAAGGCAGAAACCAGTGCTCTCCAGGTTGTTCGTTGTGACGCCACTCCTCTTAGCTCTTGCACATTATTTAGGCCCAACGTTCTTCCTTCTCTTATTATTGTTCTTCTGAGTGTTTCTTTTGGTCTTCCTTTTTTCCGCTTACCCTCAGGAACCCAAGTGAGCGCCTGTAGTGGTATTCTGTTGTTTTGCATTCGTAGGACATGACCGATATATGACCATCGTCTTTTCCTTATATAGTCGGAGACATATTTCTGCCTAGAGTCTTCTCTTATTTGTCGATTAGTCTTGAATTCTTTCCAACTGATGTTCATGAGTTTTCTAAGACATTTGTTCTCGAATGTATTCAGCTTGTTCTCCAATGATTTTGTTATTTTCCAACTCTCACAGCCGTATGTTAACACTGAGATAACATTTGAATTAAACAGACGAAGCTTGGTATGTATATTCAATGATCGTAATTTCCAAATGTTAGATAATCTATTGAAGGCGCTAGCTGCCAAAGCAATTCTAGTATGGATTTCTCTTGTTGTGTCACCATCCTGAGTCATTTTACTGCCTAAATAATTGAAACTTTCAACTTTCTGTAGTTTTTCCCCGTTCAAGATGATATCAAAGGTCTCGTTAGAAAAGTTCATAGCTTTAGTTTTAGAGGCATTTATTTGGAGACCAATTTTAACCGAGAGATGACACAAATTATTTATTGCTTCTTGGGATTGTCTTGGTGTTGAACTTAAGAATGCTACATCATCTGCGAAATCCAGGTCCCCCAGGAATTTTCCATTTGTCCATTTTATACCCAATTGTTCATTGTGGGTATAGTTTCTCATAACCCAATCAATAGCTATTCCAAAAAGTAGTGGTGACATAATACAGCCTTGTTTCACCCCTGTTTCTACTGTAAACCATTCTGTATTCCCTTTATTTGTTCTAACACAACATCTTGCATTGTCATATAGCGCTTTGATTATATTCACATATTTTGTTGGAAAACCATAGATTGTAAGTATCTTCCACAATGATGGGCGGTGTAGACTATCAAAGGCTTTTTGAAAATCGACGAAGGTGATAATAAGTGGCGATTGCCTTTCCACTGATTCTTCTATAATTGTTCTTAGTGTGAATATTTGATCAATACATGATCGTTTCGGCCTGAAACCCGCTTGTTCTTCTCTGATCTTTTCGTCAGCATGCAATTTAAGTCTTTCTAACATCATGCAACATAATAATTTTCCAGGTACTGATAATAGAGATATACCACGCCAGTTATTACAGTCTGATAGATCACCTTTCTTCGGTAACTTTACAATAATACTGTCTTTCCATTGTTGTGGTGGTTGTTCTTCTCTCCATACTTCATTTATAATATCTAAAATTCTCAAGAGGTTGTTGTCATTAACTGCTTTAATCATTTCCCCTGAAATTTCGTCAACTCCAGCAGCTTTAAAATTTTTTAATCTTTTAACGGCTTGTTTGATCTCGTCCAGCGTGAATTCATCGCAAGTTATTGGCAAGGTGGTTGTGGATGTTTCATTATTAAAATCAGGTGTTACTGTTGGTGGTGGTCTGTTTAGCACCTCCATGAAGTGCTCAGCCCATCTCTTCATTTGTTCTTTTTCTGTTGGTATTGAATTCCCTAATTTACCTTTAACAGGTGTTTCCATAGCAGTAGGCTGGTGACATAGTTGTTTTGTAATTTGATAAAGGCACCTACTATTACCAGTTCTTGCAGCATTTTCAGCTTCTACGGCCAGTTCATTGATGAAATGTCTTTTATCTCTTCGAGTTTTTGTCTTCACTTCTTTATTTAACAAGTTATAAGTTAGTTTGCAAGATTCAACTGCATTATGTGTACTTGCTGCTAGTAGTTTAAGTTTTGCTGTTTTCCTTTCTTGTATTTTGTAGCACTGCTTTAAACAATATCTTTGACTTAAATATTACCCTGTGTGTAATAAAAATGAGGTGCTAACACTCATCAACAATATAATTTTTTTTTAAACTGAAGATTTGGCTTTCCAAAGAGCAGCAGCTGGGAGACTTTTTCAGGCCATAAATCCAGGGTTCCTCAGCAAAAGGGAAATTGGCAAGAAGACGAAGGTGGCTGTATACTGCCCTACCTATGTTCCAGTCTTGAATTATGGATGTGAGTTGTGGGCAATGACTATAACCCATAAAATCCAGCTGCAAACCTCAGAAATGAGGTATCTGAGGAAAGTGGTCAAAGTAACAAGAAGGGACATGGTTTTCAACTAGATGATACTTTATGGCCTCGATTCCCAACCCCTGCAGACTTAAATGGAACAGTCCCAGTTACGATTGCTTGGCTATGTCTGCTGAATGTGAGAAGATGGACTACCATGACACAAATGGGAAACCAATAACCAGGGATCCAGATCTGTAGGGCAACCCAGAGTTTGGTGGGAGGACTACATCAGACAAATCCTGAAGAACCGAGGACTGGACTTGAACCAGACCAAGAGGAAGACAGGATAGTATGGCAATATCTCTGGCAAACTTCTACACCCCAAAGCAGAAGAAGAATGGCTAAGTAGGTAAATTCAAACTGAAGATTGAATGACAGAACCAGATCAACGTAATTGAAACTCTGAGAGGATAAGCACAATATTTTCAACCCAGATACAGCTTACTTTTTTGTTTTTTGCATTTCTGTTTACTCTGAAGATAAATTGTTCTTGTTTATCACCACAAATGGACAAAAGATAGCATTCTTTTTTATTTTTTTAAACTGATGGAGACAAAATAACCTGTTCAATCTCTGATGGGTTATAATTATTACATATCGTGTTTATACTTTTTGATAATATGTTCAGTTGCCACCATTCATTATGGCATTATCCCCCCTTGTCATTTATTGTACTTAGGGTTAATAAAAATATTTTAATTGTGTGTGCATTCAATTTTAAAAATTGATATAATGGAAGATTTACTTTGTGTATTTTTAAATATATATTTAAAAAAAAAATATATATATATATATATATATCCCAAAAAATCCAAAAAAGAACAGTGCAAAGACCAAAAAACGTATCAAAAGAGTTAATTTATGTAAAAATATTTTCAGTTACAGAGGGCTACATTATAATTGAGACATGCAGACTTTGCCTTTTAAAACAGATCTTCACTTATTTTAAAACCCAAACAATAAGTGTTTAAGTTTATTTTATACTATAAAAATTATATGATGGTGTCATCATTTAGTCTATTTCTGCTCTTAACCGTGGACTGGGAAATCCTGTGTTCAATGGGACTTTATGAAAGAATTCTCAGACAAAGTAATAAAAGGGTTTGGGTTAGAAATCCTAAACCTAACCCTGAACCCAAACCTTAATCTTAACCCTAAAGACGTTTGCGACTTACAAGGATGACATCAAAGAAGACATCCCACTGTTCTCACAACTAATTTTACTATTTCGTTATCATCATTATTGCAAAGAGAAAAATTGAACTAAACTATATTATCCTGTTATATGATATGGAATGGGGAGTTTTAGGGCGGTTTTGATTTATTTCAGTAAATTTCTGATGTAATTTTAAAAATAATCTCATAATTTGCAACGAA
Organism: Oreohelix idahoensis; assembly: GCA_024509875.1. Lineage (NCBI taxonomy): Eukaryota > Metazoa > Mollusca > Gastropoda > Stylommatophora > Oreohelicidae > Oreohelix > Oreohelix idahoensis. The sequence goes on from JAMPIV010004368.1 coordinate 88,168, forward strand.
AATATAAACTGGCGCTAGTGTAATTTATCCTCTATCAAACTTCAAAAATGAAAATAGCTGTTTTAGCCTAATTGGCAGCTTTAAATACCAATATGACTTTTCATGTCAATGGTCAATACGACAAACATTGAATGTAATTAATTATTTAATAAAAGTAACTCACTGGATGTATTTGTTTTTAATTTTTGTTTTTTGAAAAGGGGAGGGCACACACACATACATTCACACAATTTTACAGTTTTGATTTACTGTATCTGGATTGAGTGGAGGAGGAAAAGATACTATATTTAGATATCGGAAATCAGATTTTATTATCTTGAATTTACTACATTATATACCCTAATTATAACTTTTTAAGGGTTGAACGGGATACTTTGTCTTTAAAAAAAACAGAAAATAAAAACTGGATGATCATAATAATGATAGTACGCCAAAATAAAATAAAAAAACAAAAACAAATCACAATGTTTTTAAAGAAATGAAATTAAAACCTAGAAGAGAAGTAACTCCAAAAATACTTTTCCCGGGGATCAGATTGGGTTAAGATGGAAATTTGCCTTGCTTGCGTGATTTTTTTTTTTTCATTTTCATATTTCTTATTATATTACTATTCAAATGTGCATTTCTTATGCAGATTCTTCAAGTTTTAGTGAAATCAAGTAATATGTAGTGGTATCCACTTTTTTGTGCTTATAAGCAGCCGTAAATAATAAATTATGCTCAATGCAACGGGATCATTAAAATAATCGGTAACCTGCTGGCTGCCATCAGCATTAGCGTAGGATAATGAATGAAAGACATGCAAAGACTCTCACAAATCCCTTATCAATCGAAAAATAGGCAGCTTGATTTCATTGGTTAATTTTTTTTTATTCATGTGGCCTATCATCTCGCTGTATGTAACAATGCAAATATCCGCTAAGGTGTGGCTCAAGACAGCCTATTTATATATACTGGTATATTTAATAATTAGGCAAAAAACTTGTAAAAAAATTATGTACAGGGCGTACAAATCTGAAAACGAGAATTACTTGTACAGATTATGGGTAACCCGTAGTACTTGACATGTATGATATATATATATATATATTTATATATACACACACATATATAAGGGGAGAGGGGTGAAAGTTAGGAGTATGTGTATTTATGTTTAATTTCATACTTTTGATACCTAACTTCAGCTGGACTAATGTTTTTCCTTCTATATTTGATCCATTATTTCCTTACTTTTGCTCAGTTACAAGTTTTTATTTATTCTATTTTTTAGATTTTGCTCTGTTGAAATTTTTTCTTGTGTTTTATTTACTAATAATTAGGACAACGTTGAGTTTACCATGAGCTGAGCTTCTTCTTCCTTCAGCTTTCGTGCTTCTTCCTTCTGAGCTTCCAAAGCTGACATTTGTTTTCTGAGGACATCCAGCATGCTGCGGTTTCTCTCGTGGAGATCTTTGGCCTCTCGCTCTTCTCTGGCTGCTTTTTCCAACATGTCCTGTTCCCACAACCTGGCATATAAGTCATTATATGCATTCTGTTCCAGCACGATCTCCTCCTTTTGACGAAGCTGATCAAGACGATCAAGGCAGATTTGTTCAAGGTGTTTTTTGCTCAATGCTGACCTCAGTTCTTCACACTGTGCCCTGTGGACAGATGTCAATTTTTAGTAAAGAGATCAGTAGATGTAGAAAGTCAGATAGTGTGTTCATAAGAGGCTGAAATACATTTTTTAATGAGTGCCTGACTGGGAGCCGCGCTAGCGTAGTGGTTACAACACCGCTCTGGCGACCGGGTGATACAGGATCAAACCCGGGCGACGGCATTTGAGGATTTTTCGTCGACCGGGATTTGGACTGTATTAACTCGAGACCTGGCGAGGACATTTGAAGGAGTGTCGTCGACCAGGGACTGGCGGCTCCTGAGCCGACCCAGCTGCAATGGGTACCTCCGAAATCGGCGAGTATTTGCCTGAATGGCGAGGGACACCTGTCTCTGTACAAGAAATAAAGGGATACTCACGTAAAATCAATGTCAGGTTAGACATAAATAATAACCTGAGATTTCGCCTCGAGTATTAGCGGGCGAACGTAAAAAAAAAAAAAAAAAAAAGTGCCTGACTTTTATTTACTTTAAAAAGTGATGCATTGTTTGTGTTACATTCACAGTTGATTGTAATACATATCTATGTCATTTTGCAGTTGATTGCAATGCAATTAAAAATAAAATTAAAATCAACATTAGGAGCACATAAAATCCACAAGTTATCTACCTGAACTGCTGGTCATACTTTTCTTGCACAAAAGCAAGTCTCTCTGACTCTCTTTTATCTTTAAGAAACTTCGCTCTCTCCCTCATCTTTGCCTGCCTCTCTAGCACAGTCTCTTCTTGTGCTTCTATTTCTTTAGCAAAACAAGCTTCCTCACTGACCAGTAGGTTCTGTAACCTGGTATTTTAAAATAAAAACACAAATAAACAAACATGTATAACCAATGATAATGACATGGGATATAGCCTCAACATTGCATACATCCAAACTAGTACATGGGATATAGCCTCAACATTGCATACATCCCAACTAGTACATGGGATATAGCCTCAACATTGCATACATCCCAACTAGTACAGGTAATCATATTCTGTAATGGTTTTTTGTGTGTTTCCAGATGTGTACAGCTGTACATACCAACGGGCTGATCACCCGTTTGCCAGTCACTTCGATTACGGAAACGACAGCAGATGGATTGATTTGCCGTTGCCCTAAAGACGCCAATAGGCGTGATGGGAAACAATGGCAAAGAAAACCTATCTGCTGTTGCCCTAAGACGCCACTAGGCGTAATGGCCACTGACTGCTTTGACGGTCGGTGGCTAAGGACGGAAGAAGAGAAGAGAGAAGACAGCTGTACATACTTTCTGTACAGGTTTTTTTGCCTAATTATATATCTCTCTGTCTGTCTGTCTGTCTGTCTGTCTGTCTGTCTGTCTGTCTGTCTGTCTGTCTGTCTGTCTGTCTGTCTCTCTCTCTCTCTCTCTCTCTCTCTATATATATATATATATATATATATATATATATATATATATATATATATATATATAATATATATATATATATATATATATATATAATATATATATATATATATATATATATATATATATATATATATATATATATATATATATATATATATAGGTTGTTACAGCCGGGAGTTGTAGTGAGGATAAGCTCTCACTGCAGATAAATGCTTCTATGGTACGCGCCTCATGCAACCTCTGACAACCAAGTCCAGCTCCCGGCCTTCACGTGTGGCTCAATTTGAACCTGGCGGAACTGTTTTCACTGACGGGAGAAGGGGCAAAGGCGAGCGGCTGGCGCCTTAAAACCAGCAGCTTCAGGCAGATAGGGCTCGTGATTCTTGGTTGGTAGCTTATCTAAGAGAAGGAACTCTGAATTCAAACTACCGCTGCCTTGCGGGAATATCCATTTATGGAATTGGCTTCGGGAGTAAACCCTGAGGATAAATCCGGAGTCGGAGTCCCTAAGGCAGTCTAATGTCGATTTGACATTATTCTGGCAACTCCTGCGACATGGCTGGTACCAAACTGTATCGGCTACTGCCGTTCCTTTGGATCTACCAGCTGTGTGGAGAGGGGGAACATGCTGCATGGGCAACAGCTTGATCTCCATATAACTGTGCCCAAGCTCGCGCCCTGGAGAGGACACTCCAGCTTCACCCTATAGGTGTCGGCAAAACATGGGAAGTAGCAGTTACCGGTTATAAGCATTTTGCCCAATTGGCGTAGGGCATGGCGCCAGGGGCTACTTTCGACAGTGGGAGAGGTTCTAGGATCTCACTGGACAGCTACCGCCCGCTTCAAGCTGGGCAGCCCCCAGTCAATAAGGTGTTGTCCTGCCACTGTCTGCTTTCCCCATTGGGTGCATGGGGATTAGGGTCAAACCCGAACTGTGGACAGAAAATTTTGCACCAAGCAATTATCAGAATAATAGAAATAAGCAAACTCTCAGATTGGGATGCTGGAACGTCCGGACTATGTTGAATGGACTATTCGAAAACCTACAGGACGTAAACAATGTAAGGAAGACAGCCATAATTAATGATGAGCTTAAACGACTTCAGGTGGATATAGTTGCACTTCAGGAAACGCGCCTGGCGGACTCTGGAACGGTGAGCGAGAAGGACTACACATTTTATTGGCAAGGGAAAGATCTTAATAAAACTAGAGAACACAGAGTAGGTTTTGCGGTCAAAAAATCGCTAACTAAAATAGTTGAACCAGGCAAGAATGGATCAGAACGCCTGTTAACGCTCCGCCTGCAAACTAGCACAGGTCCCATCACCCTTGTCAGTGTGTATGCTCCTACTCTGTACTCTGCCTCAGAAGCTAAAGATGAGTTCTACGAGAATCTAGCAGCAGTCATCAAAAGCATACCTAGGCAAGAACAGCTTGTTCTCCTTGGTGACTTTAACGCTAGAGTGGGTGCTGATAATGTTTCATGGCCTTCATGTCTGGGTAGGTTTGGTATTGGCAAGATGAATGAAAATGGACAACGGCTCTTAGAGCTGTGTGTCCACCATGACCTCTGCGTGACCAACACCTACTTTCAGACAAAACCTCAGCATAAGGTGTCATGGAGACACCCACGATCCAAGCACTGGCACCAACTGGACCTGATTCTCATCAGAAGGCCACTTCTCAGGTCTGTGCTCTCCACGCGCTCGTACCATAGTGCAGACTGTGATACAGATCACTCCTTGGTTTGCTGCAAAATCAGAGCACAACCAAGAAAACTCTATCGTGTCAGACATGAAGGGAAACCACGCATTGATACCAGCAAGATGTCAGACCCTGTCATGATCGCTCAATTTACTGCGACCTTCAAGAAAGTGTTCAGCAGCCCTCAGCATGGTGATACTATTACAGAGAACTGGGAGCATCTACGGAACACCATTCAAAGTACTGCACTTGCCACCTTTGGTAAGAAAACGGCAAAGTCAAATGACTGGTTTGATGCTTCATCAAATGTGATGGCACCTGTCATTGAAGCTAAGCGCAGTGCTATGAATGAATACAAACATTCACCGAGTGCTAGAACCCTACAGATCCTGAAGGCTACGAGAAGCAAAGTTCAACATACTGCTCGACGCTGTGCAAATGACTATTGGCTCCAGCTCAGTGAGAGCATCCAGATCGCAGTGCAAACAGGCAACATTAAATAAATGTATGACGGTATAAAGAAAGCCCTCGGCCCCCAAAAAAGTAAGACGGCACCGCTAAAAACCATCAGTGGAGAGAAGCTAACCGATAAGGGTAAGCAGATGGAGAGGTGGGTCGAGCACTACTCTGAGCTTTATGCTAGAGAAAATACCGTTACGCCTGCAGCCCTTGATGCTGTCAAATGTCTGCCAACTATGGAGGAGCTGGATGCTGAACCAACATTAGAGGAACTCAGCAAGGCCATTGATAGCTTGGCCTCTGGCAAAGCACCAGGCAGTGACGGGATTCCTCCTGATTTAATCAAACGCTGTAAGAGCACGCTATTACATCCCCTGCATAGGATGCTGTGCCAGTGCTGGGAGGAGACAACTATTCCTCAAGACATGAGAGATGCCAAGATTGTAACACTGTACAAAAATAAAGGAGACAGAAGTGATTGCAATAACTACAGAGGCATCTCTCTTCTTAGTATTGTTGGTAAGGTTTTTGCCAAAGTCATCTTAATGCGACTACACAAGTTAGCTGAGTGCATATATCCAGAATCACAGTGTGGATTCTGAGCTGGTAGATCAACAACAGACATGATCTTCTCTGTCCGCCAGCTTCAGGAAAAATCAAGAGAGCAGAAAAGGCCTTTATATATCGCCTTTATAGACCTCACAAAAGCATTTGTCCAGGTTAGTAGGGATGGACTCTTCAAAATCCTCCTGAAAATAGGCTGCCCTTCTAAAATGCTGGAAATGATAAAGTCATTCCATGACGACATGAAGGGAACAGTCCAATATGCTGGAAGCACGTCACAGCCCTTTGACATACGAAGTGGCGTTAAACAAGGCTGTGTTCTGGCTCCGACCCTCTTCAGGATCTTCTTTGCAGAGATGCAACTGAAGGAGTATGCCTTCACACTAGGTCAGATGGCCGTCTGTTTAATCTTTCAAGGCTGAAGGCAAAAACAAAAATCAGAAGGGGTCACTATAAGAGACTTGTTGTTCGCTGATGATGCTGCAGTCGTCACTCAAAGCCAACAAGAGCTTCAGAACTTGATGAATCGCTTCACTAAAGCATGCAAGGACTTTGGCCTCACAATAAATCTAAAGAAAATGAATGTGCTGAGTCAGGATGCGGGTGCTGCACCAGTTATCACTATCGATAACTATGAATTGGCAGTGGTGCACCACTTCACATACCTAGGGTCTACCATCAATGACAAACTCTCACTGGATACAGAAATCGACAGCCGCATTGGCAAAGCTGCAGCTACCTTTGCCCGCCTCACATTGCATGTTTGGGGAAACTCCAAACTCACAATGAAGACCAAAGCTGCGGTATATAATGCCTGTGTCACCAGCACACTCCTATATGGCAGCGAGACCTGGACGACCTATGCTAAGCAAGAAAGAAGGCTCAATACCTTCCATTTACGGTGTCTACGCCGCATCCTCGGCATTTCGTGGAAAGATAAAGTGACAAATGTCGAGGTGTTGTCACGTGCTGGCCTTCAAAGTATGTATACACTGCTTAGACAGCGCAGACTTCGCTGGCTTGGCCATGTTCGCCGCATGGAAGATGGTTGCATCCCAAAAGATATCTTCTACGGACAATTAGCAGATGGCAAGAGAACATTTGGGCGACCACAGCTGAGGTTCAAAGATGTGTGGAAGAAAGATATGAGGGCACTGGACATGGATCCAGCAACATGGGAGGATGAAGCTGCTGATCGCACTAAGTGGCGATGCTATTTACGGCGCCACCTCAGATTGGGCGAAGAGAGTCTCACACAACAAGCAGAGGAGGGGAGAAAATGTCGAAAGGAGCACCAGGAAAATAAGCAGCTGAGGGCTGTCACCTCAGGGGCGCATTCCCATAGTCAGTTATGACTGAAGGGGCTATTATTATTATATATATATATATATATATATATATATATATATATATATATATATATATATATACACACACACACATTGGGTTGAAATGAAGCACAGTGGGCAGTCTTCTATTCAATAGGGCCTAAAAAAAAGAATTCAGATGCAGTAAAAACAGGTAAGGGCTAGGTTTAGGTAACCTAAACCAAACCCTAACCCCAATGCATGGAGGCATATCTGGAGTCATCTTTATTTGACCACCAGCTATGCACAATGTTACAATATACATATATTGAAGTGAACCTCTGGGTGCTAACTACACCCTCATGAACTCTTGAAATCATCCACACACTTCCAGGGATTCCCCTTGTGGTGAAACTTGTTGAGAACCCACTATGCTCGGTGAAGTCACTTGAGCCGCAGACATGATTCTTTGGCTTTGATCTGGTTGACTGCATGCAGGAGGATCTCACTATGGACCCAGTGATAGGCAGGGAGAGGTGAGAAGTGGTTCTGTGCAGGACGTGATAATTCCTTGGGAGAGCCCAGAAATAGAGCATAGTATGTTAGCTCTGTATATTTGGAGAACCCCTATGATGGCGGGGAATGCACAGTATGCCATGTGCTTCTTACTCCTAGCTAGGGACCAGATGTGATGTTTTAAATGCAAGCCAACCTGGAGAAACTGGAGCTCATGACTTCAACTCAACACATTTCGGAATGGCAGAAAAGCCACAGGAAAAGCCTAGATCTACAGAGTAGATAAACCAATCAGTCTTCAACTTGGTATTGGCTGCATAAGAGCCCTAGTTAAACATCAACAACAACAATCCTAACCCTAACGATGTTGGCGACTTACTGGGATGACACCAAAGATGGTCCATTGTGCTTCATTTCAACCATATATTGTTGTAACATTGAGTTTCCTATTAAATCCAACATGAAGAATTGTACCAAATGTGCTCATTACAAACAAGGAAAAAGCAGTTAAAAATAACTTTTGTGAAAACAAAGGCAAAAAAAAATCTCTTTTGTTTTCTCAAAAGAACTAAACAGTCATTGTCTGGTTTTTTTCCTGTCTTTTTTATGGGTTGTTGTTTTTTATTTTTTGTACAGGTTTTTCTTTTCCAGAAGTTGACATGTATGACATTGAAGCAGCCACTTAATTTGCATCCAGGCAGCTTTGTTTCTCATATTGTCTCTGCTATTTCATGTTGATATAACCTTTCTGAGGCAACTATTTCAATACTCTGCAGCTTCAAGTTGTTGGTTTTGGTCCATGTCCAAGAAAACTTAGGTATTTATCAGTGCATGGATTATCTGATTCAGCCCCGTGGGGATTATAATTTGGTACATAGTGTATTTTTTGCTTTAAGACACATACTATTTTTTTGTTTTTCTTATAGTTGTTTCTTTCGGGCTTCAGTTTCTGGTGTTTTTTATTAATGGTGATCCAAATTGTCAATAGTGCATATGGTAGCACACTATCCCAGAACATTGTCATTGATGATGAGGTGAACACCAGGATCTCCAAAGCCAGCAGCACATTTGGCAGACTATACACCAACGTTTGGCATCGAAGTGGCATTAGTCTACAGACAAAGCTGAAGGTGTACAGAGCTGCGGTGCTTCCAGTGCTGCTATATGCATGTGAAACATGGACTGTATACAGGCGCCACGTAAAGAAGCTAAACCACTTCCATACAGTCTGTCTCAGGAAGATAATGAACATCAAATGGCAAGACAAGATCCCGGATACCGCCGTTCTTGACAGAGCTGGTATCCCTAGTATTGATACTATTCTGATGCAGTCACAGATTCGCTGGGCAGGTCATGTAGTCCGCATGCCAGACCATCGACTGCCAAAGATACTCTTTTATGGTGAGATGCAGAAGGGTAAACGCTCCCATGGTGGCCAAAAGAAGCGTTTCAAAGACACGTTAAAGACGTCATTGAAAACCTTTGACATCAACCCAGACACATGGGAAGCTGCTGCGCAAGACCGAACTGCTTGGCGCACATCTCTTCGTAAAGGTGCAGTGGCATGCGAATCATCCAGAAGAGCAGCAGCGGAACAGCGGAGACAAGCTAGAAAGGACCGTGTAATAAAACCTTCACATGAAGCAAACATTCCCTGCCCACACTGTCCAAGATCTTTCCAGGCCCGCATCGGGCTCTTCAGTCACCTTCGTACCCATAGACTAACCTAACATATTCCTAAATAATTGGATGAACAGAGTGGTCTTCATCACCCGTGATGGACGAACAACAGTGCATATGAAGTACTCTGTTGCCTTCTTTTTAATATATATCTATTTACATTGGGCTCCAGTTACTCATTTTAGTTTGCTTTATTGTAGGCCTATCACCATTTCATTTAATTGTAATTATAGCTATTTCTAATATATGCTTTATATTTATTAATTTTTTTAAGTTTACTATGATTTACATATTTTGTGCATTGAAACTGGCTTCTATTTCTGTATTTGTTTATCCTTAATCCTCCTCTTTGACACTGATCTTTAGCAGCTGTCAAAGCGGTCAGTGGCCATCACGCCTGGTAGTGTCTTGTAGGGCAGCAACAAACTGCTTCCCCCTTGCTCGGTCGGCAGCCATCCTTCGTACAGTGCCCCACTTTTCTTCATTCTTTGCATCTCTGCCTCCATAGTTCTCCACCAAGTTGCTTTTAGTTGGCCTCTCTTTCGGTTTCCTTCAGGGGTCCATAGCATAGCTGTTTTTGTGATGGCATCAAGGTCTCTTCTAAAGACGTGTCAAACCGAACTTCAGCGTCTGCCAATTATGAGGGTGTGCATGTCCTGTATAGCCGTCTCTGCAATTCTGAGCCCTGTTATATAATGTTCCTGAGGGTGAATATATGATCTGCACATCTTCTGTTCTTTCTGAATTCCACTTGTTCTTTCCTCAGTTTATGGTTTACTGCTTTTAAAATTCTCTGGATAATTATCCTGCCTAGAGAACTGAGAGGAGAGTAATTCCTCTCAGGCTATTGCAGTCTGCAAGGTAGCCCTTCTTGGGCAATTAGACAATTTTTAAAATGTGTATATATTTTTTATTTATTAATTATTTTTTTTTAACGTACGCCCGCTATTACTCGAGGCAAAATCTTAGGTTAGTATATCTAACCTGAGACTGATTTTATGTGAGTATCCTATTTTCCCTGTACGCTGACAGGTGTCCTCTCACCATTCAGACTGATACTCGCTGTCTTCAGAGAGTACCCATTAGAGCTGGGTTGGCTCAGGAGCCGTTCGGGTTATTCCAGTCCCTGGTCGACGACACTTCTTCAAATGTACTCACCAGGGCTAGAATTAATCCAGTCCAAATCCTGGTCGATGACACTACTTCAAATGTCCTTGCCCGGGCTTGAACCTGGATCACCCGATCGCCAGCGCAGTGTGGTAACCATTACACCAGTGCGGCTCCCATTATACAATTAAATCCTTTATTCCACTCCATTGATGTTGTCTCTGTTTTCCAGACATGTGCAAATAGTGGTTCTAATATTTCTTCTGCTAGTTCAGTGTCTGTCTTAAATAAATCAGCATTTAAATTGTCGTGACTAGGAGCTTTTCCATTCTTTAACCCTTTGATAGCTGTGATGATTTCTTCCCTTCGAGGAATGTCTATATTTACGCCTTGATTATTTTCAGCCTCAGGGACATTCAGCTGCATCTCTGGTGGTTCCTTATTCAGTGCTTCTCTGAAGTGCTCTACCTATCTTGTTTCCTGCCCCTGTGTTGTGGTGATGAGATTTCCGTGATTGTCTCTTACTAACATAATATTGCTTGCACTACGTTTTCCGCTGATGGTTTTAGTTATTTTATATACTGTGCTTTGTTCCTTTCTCAGTGCTGGCTCCTCTGCTTGTCTTGCAAGATCATCTAGGAATTTCCTTTGTTGGCACGGGTTTGACGTTTTACTTCCTTGTCCAGCTGATTGTACCACTTGCTATAAATGTCCTTTAACCTGGGGGACTTTGCTTCTATTTTCCTTCTTTTCATTTCTGTTCTCATCGCTATGGTGTTTTAATGTTTCTGGTTTTATCCAATCTTGTCTCTTCCTTTCCTGGAATCCCAAGCAAGATTTGCTGCTTTCCTTATATATTGTTGAAATGGTGTTGAATTTCTGGTCAACATCATCAATTGCTGTCTTTTCCTGGCTATTGGCAACCGTGGTAAAGGGCACAATGCTGTTGGTAAACAATTATATATTAAGGCCGTATGTACACTCATTACGCTGGACAGCATCACGTCAAATCCAAAGTATAATAATTAAAAAGTCACAGACTATATTCACAGTTCTACAAGACACCAACCGTATCTGTCGATGGATGGCCGCAGAACCCCATCTCACATCTCAGTATTCTCTCTACCAAGTATGCTAACAGTGTTTATTCCGCATGTTTTCCACAGGCGCATATAAACCTCGATTCACACTCTACGCCCCTGAATCCTCTTCGGTCACGCTACGTGCTCACAACATTAACTTACATGTTATACTCCATGCTTGTGCACTTTAAAAATAATGGTACACTCTAAACAGGTTACTCCATTCTTCACCCATACACATGTATACGTCATGCAAATCATGATAGTACAGGTCCGTATTTCTTTTTCTTCTTAGATCCTTAACCACCGACCATCAAAGCAGTCAGTGGCCATCACGCCTAGTGGCGTCTTGTAGGGCAACAACAAATTGATTCCACTTTGCTCAATCGGTGGCTATCCTTCGTACAGTGTCCCAACTCTGGTCCATTCTTTGCATCTCAGCCTCCACAGTCCTCCGCCAGGTTGTTTTTGGTCGGCCTCTCTTTCGTTTTCCTTCAGGGGTCCAAAGCATAGCTGTTCTTGTGATGGCATCGGGGTCTCTTCTGAGGACATGGCCAACCCAGCTCCAGCGTCTGCCAGCTATGATGGTGTTGATGTCCTCTTGCTTGCTCCGAGTAAGCAGATCTTGGTTGGTGGTGGTATTTGGCCAAAAGATGCGGTGAATTTTTCTCAGGCATGTTGTGTGAAAAGAGGACAATTTCGACATTTCCTTCTCTGTAACTCTCCAGCATTCCACACCATAGAGAAGCACAGAGAGCACACAGCTCTGATATAATTTTAATTTTGTGCTTGTGCTGTATTGAGAGGACTTCCAGATGTTGTTTAGGCTAAAAAAGGCTGTTCTTGCTTTATTCGTTCTGATGTTGATGTCTTTGCCTGCCCCGCCGTCTAGTGTTACTATGCATCCTAGGTATGTGAAGGTGTCTGTCTGTACCAGTTGCTGATTCCTTACTGATATGGGCTCAGGGTTGCTTACATTGAGCGTCATGACCTCTGACTTCTTTAAATTGATGTTCAAGCCCACCTGCTGGCTATACTTATTAAGCCTATCTGTTTTTTCCAGGATGTGTTGATGTGAATGTGCTAGTAGTGCAATGTCATCTGCATATTCCAGATCTTCCAATGTAGAAAATGTAGTCCATCTTATTCCTCTTGGACTGCCCTCTGTTGTCTGGCGCATCACCCAGTCTATGACTGTTAAAAATAGAGTTGTTGATAAGGGGCATCCCTGTCATACTCCTGTCTTCACCTCAAAGGTTAGGTTGCTCTGCCCAACACTACATGTAAAGTTGGCATAGAGGCTTTTTATGATTGACACTATGCAGCTTGGAATGCCATAAGCCCTCAGTATTTTCCATAAACTGTCCCTATGTATGCTGTCAAAAGCCTTTTCAAAATCAACGAAATTAATGTACAGCTGTCTTTGCCATTCTGAGCACTGCCTATAATGTTCCTGAGAGTGAATATATGATCCACACATCTTCTGTTCTTTCTAAATCCTGCTTGTTCTTTCCTCAGTTTGTAGTCTACTGCTTTTGAAATTCTCTGTATAATTATCCTGCCTAGTATTTTGCTGGGAACTGAGAGAAGAGTGATTCCTCTCCAATTATTGCAGTCTGCAAGATCTCCCTTCTTGGGCAATTTGACAATTATTCCTTTGTTCCACTCTGATGGTGTTGTCCCCATTTTCCAGACTTGTGCAAATAGTGGTTCTAATAGTTCTGCTGCTAGCTCAGGGTCTGTCTTAAATAGCTCTACATGTTATCATGGCCAGGAGCTTTTCCGTTCTTTAACCCTTTGATTGCTGTGATGATTTATTCTTTTCATGGAGTGTCTGTATTTACATCTAGATTGTTTTCAGCCTCAGGAACATTCAACTGTGTCTCTGGCGGTTCCTTGTTCAGAGTTTCTCTGAAGTGCTCTGCCCATCTTGTTTCCTGTCCCTCTGCTGTCGTGATGAGATTTCCTTGCTTATCTCTTACTAATGTAATGTTGTTTGCACCTCGTTTTCCGCTGATGAATTTAGTTATTTTGTATACTGTGCTTTGTTCATTTCTCAGTGCTGCCTCTTCTGCCTGTCTTGCAAGATCGTCTAGGAAATTCCTTTTGTTGGCTCAGAATTGGCGTTTAACTTCCTTGTCCAGCTGACTGTACTGTTCGCTATATAGTTGCTTTAACCTGGGGGACTTCGCTTCTGTTTTCTTTCTTTTCATTACCTTTCTCAGTGTTATGGTGTTTAATGTTTGTGGTGTTATCCAGTCTTGCTTCTTCCTTTCCTGGAATCCCAAGCATGATTTGCTGCTTTCCTTATATATTGTTGAAATGATGTTGAATTTCTGATCTATATCATCAGTCAATGTCTTTTCCTGACTTTTGGCAAATTGATATCGTTTCTTTATGTCAGCCGCAAAAGCTTTTCTGGTAAGGGGGTCCTTCAATTTGCTGATGTCAAACCTTTTCTGTGTAGTTACAGTTGGTCCAGCCCTTCTTAGTTTCACTTTTAGTTTTGCTACTACTAAATAGTGATCACTTCCCACATCTGCACCTCTTCTTACCTTCACATCTTGTAATGCATGTCTCCATCTACCATTAATCATGATGTGATCTATCTGGTTTCTGTCCCGACCATTTGGTGATTCCCATGTTAATTTGTGAATTTCTTTATGTGGGAAAAGTGTTCCTCCAATGACCAGGTTGTTAATACTACAGAAACTTATTAATTTATCCCCATTTTCGTTTTCTGTTCCGCTGCCGCATTTCCCCATTACTCTTTCATTATATGTATTGTGTGTACCAACTTTCGCATTGAGGTCTCCCATTACTATAATTACTACTACAGAAAGTTGAAAGTTTCAATTATTTAGGCAGTAAAATGACTCAGGATGGTGACACAACAAGAGAAATCCATACTAGAATTGCTTTGGCAGCTAGCGCCTTCAATAGATTATCTAACATTTGGAAATTACGATCATTGAATATACATACCAAGCTTCGTCTGTTTAATTCAAATGTTATCTCAGTGTTAACATACGGCTGTGAGAGTTGGAAAATAACAAAATCATTGGAGAACAAGCTGAATACATTCGAGAACAAATGTCTTAGAAAACTCATGAACATCAGTTGGAAAGAATTCAAGACTAATCGACAAATAAGAGAAGACTCTAGGCAGAAATATGTCTCCGACTATATAAGGAAAAGACGATGGTCATATATCGGTCATGTCCTACGAATGCAAAACAACAGAATACCACTACAGGCGCTCACTTGGGTTCCTGAGGGTAAGCGGAAAAAAGGAAGACCAAAAGAAACACTCAGAAGAACAATAATAAGAGAAGGAAGAACGTTGGGCCTAAATAATGTGCAAGAGCTAAGAGGAGTGGCGTCACAACGAACAACCTGGAGAGCACTGGTTTCTGCCTTATGCGCCGTGTTTGGCGCTTAAAGAATTTATTATTATTATTATTACTATAATAAGATCATATCTAGGTGTGTCTTCCATTTCTTTCTGCAGTTGTTGATAAAATTCATCCTTGACCTCTTCATCGCTGTCATTCGTTGGTGCGTAGCATTGTATTATTATAGTATTGGTGAATCTACCTCTCAATCTTAATCTTATCAGTCTGTTGTTGATGGGTTTCCATTCCAGTAATGTCCTTTCTATTCCTGTCTGTGGAATAATGGCTACACCTTCATTGTGCTGTCCATCCTCTCTTCCAGAGTAAAGTACTGTTTCTCCTGTTGCTGTTTTAACTTTTCCTGCCCCTGTCCATCTGCTCTCGCTTATCCCTAGAATGTGTAACCTATAGTTTTTCATTTCTGCCATGACCTGTTTTAGTCCATTTACTTGAATCCAAATTCAAAGCGGCCAAGTATAGCGATCTGTCCACGGATCTGAGACACAACGGGTTCACTGCAAGGGTCATGGCTGTTGAAGTGGGCGCAAGAGGGCTTGTGGCTGCATCAGTGTATGATTTATTGAAACTGTTGGGGCTGAGGGGACAGTCGAGAACAAGGGCACTGAAGAGGCTTAGTGAAACTGCCGAAAAGGCATCATGCTGGCTGTGGAACAACCGCAATGGGCAATGGAAATCATGACAATAAACGCTGCGGTACAGAAAACACCTAAATTGTTCTAAGTCCACAATAAGCTGATTTTTTGGTGTACTAGCGAAAGGGCTGTGACTCAGTGGCAACAGGCGGTGTATACTATAAGGGGTGTCAGGAACAGAATTGCAGTGGCTAGACTCGTCGGCTTTGCGCTGGTGTCTCAGTGTGTGTCCTTAATTGTGATGTGCAACGGAACAAACAGAATAATTTGTCTTCTCTTTGTTACTTTCACAATTGCCTCCACGGCTGGCGGAGTTGTGGATTTAAAAGTTGCTACCATAAGTGAAATGGGTTCATTTTCGATACAAGACAACAGGAGGCTGAGACGCTTGGGAGTCATGACCCAAGTAGGCCCGCCCCCCTTAGAGTGTAAAGGAGTCATCTCATCTCATCTCAGCCCGTAACCGGTCATGGGTCGTAGGGGTGCCATGGTGGAAGCATCAGCAGACAGGGTCCTCCACTGCTCTCTATCCTCAGCAATGCGTACAAGTGTGGAAAAACCGTGTCCTGCCCATTCTTTGATGTTATCAGCCCAGGATTTTCTCTGCCTTCCTCTTCTCCGTTTACCTTCGACTGTTCCCTGAAGGATCGTTTTCGAAAGGGAGTCATGACGAGTTACATGCCCAAACCAGGCAAGCTTTCGACGTTTCACTGTTGACAAAAGTGGTTCTTGGTGGCCTGCATAGGTGTTTATCTTCTCTCTAACATAGACATTTGTTTTGTGCTCTTTATAGCAAATGCGCAAAATTCTTCTATAACATTTATGCTCGAAAGCCTGAATCCTTCGCTCCGTATCTGCAGTGAGTGTCCAGCTCTCACACCCATACAAGAGAATAGATAATACAAGTGATTTGTATAATTTGATCTTCACAGGAAAACTGATGTTACTTTTCCAGATCACATTCAACCTTGTCATGGCAGCTGAGGCCATCTCAAGTCTTGTCTTGATTTCTTTAATTGATCTTCCATCACTGCATATAGTGGACCCGAGATATTTAAAGGTGTTAACTTCTTCTAACGTTTGCCCATTTAACGTAATGTTGGTCGGAACATGTTTCTTATGGCTATTCACCAATATCTTGCTTTTTTCTATATTAATTTCCATCCCATACGTTCTTGTTACTTTCTCCAGTCTAGAGGTAAGGTCTTGAAGTTCTGATTCTGATCCAGCTATCAGATCAATATCATCAGCAAAACGTAGGTTGCACAGAGGTCGGCCTCCAATCGATATGGTTGATTTATAATCGTAGAGAGCCTCCTGCATAATATGTTCTAGATAAATATTAAAGAGCACTGGGGACAGGATACATCCCTGCCGAACTCCTACAGTTGTTTTGAAAAATTCTCCAATGTCGTTGCTTGCAAAAACAGCACTGCTTGCGTCCTTGTATAGTGCTTCAATGATATCTATGATGTTGGTATCAAAATTGAATTTTCTCATTACTTGCCATAAGCCTTCATGCCAGACTCGATCGAAGGCTTTTGTGAAATCGATGAAGTTATGGTATAAATCGTGTTGATGTTGGAGATGTTTTTCGATAAGTAATCTAATATTGAAGATTTGTTCTGAGGTACTTCTTTTTGGTCTAAAGCCAGCCTGTTCCTCTGACAAGATTTCTTCTGATTTCTGTTTTATTCTGTTCAAAAGTATCCTTAACATCACCTTACTTGGATGACTAATAAGGCTAATGGTTCTGTAGTTCTTGCACATTTTTAGATTTCCTTTCTTTGGAAGCCGTATTACTAATGACTGCGTCCATTCTTTTGGCCATTTTTTTGTACTCCATATCTTCTGGCAAATTGTTGTCATGATTTTTACTATATCTGGTCCTCCATATTTCAAGAGCTCTGCTGGGATATTATCCACACCCGGTGACTTCCCTCCTTTCATCGAACATATAGCCTCTTCCACTTCTTCCCGTAATATTGCTGCATTTCCGAGTTCCCTGTTTTCGCACTTAATGTTGTTTAATATGCCTAAGTCAGTGTCAAGTTTACAGTTATATAATTCTTTACAATATTCTGTCCATCTTCTCATTACAGCTGTTTTTTCATTGAGCAGAGCCCCATTGCTATCTTCTATGACAGTTACCCTGGGCTGTTGGGGTTTTGATAGTTTTCTTAATGTGTCAAAAGCTGCCTTGCTGTTACCTTTTATTAGCCCCGTATTAATGGACTCACATTGATCAGCTACCCATTTTAGGTAAAGGAGTAATTGGGCCAAAACACTTGTCGGACGGGGGGACTTCTTCTGATGATCAGATTGCTTCCTGTTGTATTGCTCTGTAAAGAGTTTCCTATCATCAAACACCCTAAAACTTAAATATTCTGAAAATCAAGTCTTTTTGGCCGAATTTCAACACGGTTTTTGTAACTTCCAAATGCACTTTGGGCAATGTTGGACTATTTTGGGAATCATAAGTT
The DNA here is from genome assembly GCA_024509875.1 of Oreohelix idahoensis. NCBI lineage: Eukaryota > Metazoa > Mollusca > Gastropoda > Stylommatophora > Oreohelicidae > Oreohelix > Oreohelix idahoensis. The sequence goes on from JAMPIV010004368.1 coordinate 106,147, forward strand.
ATTTTAGGCAACTTTGGCTACTTTGGGTAACATTTGGAAACTGAAAAAAATCCAATTTCTGAAACATGACTGTCCCCGAGCATTTTGGATTCAAGGATACAAACTTGTATTATAAAATTTGACTATGTTGTGTAGCTCTCTGAGGAGATCAATTTTCAGCATTTTCTAGTAATGGTGGTGTTGCTTAGGAGTTATGTCATTCAATATCCTTTAGCTCCCCAAGGAGCATAGTCTGAGGTGTACTCCTGGAGTTACAACGTCTGAACTAAGCATAATTCTGGAGCAAACAGCAAAAATGATAATGAGAATAATCTCTGGTGTGTACTTCTGGAGTTACAACGTCTGAACTAAGCATAATCCTGCAGCAAAAAAATGTATGCGACTAAACACTATAAACACACATGTACAAACAAAATGAGTTTACTTTTCTCTTCTGCACTCCAAGCTGCATTCATTACACAGGATTTTGATTATGAATAATGGGTCAGCTTTTTAAAACAAGACAATTTCAAATTCAATGTACAAATTAAAGCCCATGGAGCCGCGCTAGCGTAGTGGTTACAACACCGCTCTGGCGACCGGGTGATACAGGATCAAACCCGGGCGACGGCATTTGAGGATTTTTCGTTGACCGGGATTTGGACTGGATTAACTCGAGACCTGGCGAGAACATTTGAAGGAGTGTCGTCGACCAGGGACTGGTGGCTCCTGAGCCGACCCAGCTCTAATGGGTACCTCCGAAATTGGAGAGTATTTGCCTGAATGGCGAGGGACACCTGTCTCTGTACAAGAAACAAAGGGATACTCACGTAAAAATCAATGTCAGGTTAAAAATATTAATAATAACCTGAGATTTCGCCTCGAGTATTAGCGGGCGAAAAAAAAAAAAAAAAAAGCCCATGGAATGTTGAATTTTACTGCAATGCATATAGTAAAAACCATAATGCTTCGAACATCATACATTAATCATATGACACTTGACAGCACACTGAACATCATAAAGTTGACAGCACCACCATCTAAAGATCTACTCACAGCCATGAAAACAAAGGCAAACTTCAATGGTATGGCCAAGAGTCAAGGTCAAATAGGTTGCCCCCATATGATACAGTGTTTATAGGGACAGTTCCAGGAACAAGAAAAATGAGCAGACCAAAGATGTGCTGAGCAGACAATATTCAGAAATGGACAGGAGGACTTTCACAGAGACACAGATACTGGCAAAAGGCAGACAAATGTGGAAACAAAAAAATAAAGCTTTCACAGATAATGGTGTGTAAAGGACCATTTGGTAGTGTGGTGTCCAGAACTCACACCAATCTCACCTTTAACAGTGGGTGACATTGCAATAACTGTAACAAATTCTTTTTATGAAGACATGCGCAACACATCATCAGCCCTCATTGTAACCATCATTATTCATGTCCTAAATACATCACTCACGTAACTGTAAACTTGTCTAGTTAACTGAAAGACCTCATCTGGCAGAATGATGACACCAACTAGTTTGACAGTTACTTCAAGATTACAGTATTAAAATATTATTAAGCTAAAGGTCAAATTTAAATGTCTTGTTTACTTACACATGTATACACATATGAGTTGTATCACTTTATTCTAAAGAACACAAGTTCATTTTCATAATTTTTTCACAGCCTAAACTCTTGCTTGACATCATCTCGGTCGTGATGGGATGTAAATTTTTACTAGAAGTTCAAGTGGCAGCATATATTTGAACTTAACTGCCAATGATGGTTCTGCTCCTTCTTATGGGTTGGTTCTTTTCACTCTGCTCACGCTCGTCTCTAATCAAGAAATGTCAAGGAGAGTCTACCACGTGGGTCCTTCATCTTAAAGCTTAGGCCACGGTTCCCTTCTTGTTCCAGAGATAGTACTTTCTGCTGGTACCACCAATAAGCCAATCCTGGCTCACAGACTTTTTTGCTCAGAGATTTCAAAATATTCTTGACATGGAAAAATTTTGAACGTAATGTAGCTGTCACGTTTTCCATATATGCCAATCCTGACATTCAAATATTATCATCAATGTTTACATATAACTTCTTACATCTACCCGGAAATATTACAACATTTCCGCACAGGTGTGTCTGTCATCCCACCAGGTCGATACTTGACCGGCGCTCCTTGTGTAAACACAAACTTCTGTTTGACCATCTGTGCTGTGTCTTATCACAACAATAATTAGTCGGTCACACGAGCCATATCAGCGCTAAGTAAACTTGCTTGGCTATTTACGTGCGAAAACAGTTGCACTCTTGCTGTACAATAGGATTTCAGTCGGTCAACCTTGCATCACCATCGACTATTTCTGCAGGGATAGACAGGTAAACACACAGACATGACGACTTTCCCTGAGAGAAGTGTAAGAATATTTTAAAATGAGAAAATATCTGCTACACAGCAGAAAGAAATGGTACTACTATTGAAAAGCACTTAATTAAATCAGTACAACAAATGAACTGAGTACTGCAATAGTGAAAGAGAGATTGAGATGACGGGTCGCCCCAATCCTTTATGTGACAAGTGTTCGTGTTCACAGTAGGACAACTTTTCAAAGTGATTCATGATTCTCAAATTCTTTCTCACTGCCATGTATCCAATAAATATAACTGATTTGTGCCCCCACTAACTACCAATTCTTCCTGTTAATTTCCTTTAGCATTTTTAACTTCTCTTACCAAAGTACTCTAACACTTGGTTATTGGATAAAGAAAAGACAACCTCTGGATCCCCAGATAAACAGAATGAACATGGACAAACAAAAGACACAAGTTGTAATCATAAATTTATAATTTCGCTTCCAGATAGTCATTTATAGGGTTCACACAAACTGAGTTGGCATTTTGTTTGCTAAAACAAAAATTACAATAATTAGAAAAACACACAAGCAGAAAGAGAGAGAGAGTCTATAAATTTATAACATTACTGCAGCAAGCGAAAAAAATATTATTTCTTAGATATACAGTAAACGGGGATGGAGGAAATAAAATTAAAAGAGAACAGGAATACCCTAAATATTTTCATCAGTGCAGGACAGATGCAGGAAGACCTGGAATAAGTTTGCTAAATGTCTATGCTTCTTGGGGAGTTGAAAGAAGAAGAATAAGTAATCCAGTTTTGGTATCAGCTTGACTTTTCCATAGCGTAGAAGTTCTAGAGAATTGCACAATGTAGTAAAACTGTAACAAGAACTAAAATTAATGTATAAGGATCAATGATGGTGGGAGGAAAAGGGGTAGTCTGATGGGGTGCTTGTACGGCTGATGGCAGATAATTGGTGGATTTGATGTAATCTCGGACACCCTCAGGCTTTCTCACCCCTTTTCACCTTGTTAACAACAGGGCAGTTATGACAGACTTCATTTTATTTATTTATTTAATTTGTTTATTAGTTTTTTTTAGTTTTTTTATTTAGTTGTTTTTTTTTAATATTGTTTTTTGTTTCTTGGAAAAGGATCGTCATGCACAAAAACATTCACACAAATTTAGTTTTGATTTACTCTATTTGGACTGAGTGGAGGGGGGAAGAAGGTACTATATTTGGATATTGGAAATCTGACTTTGTTTTCTTGAATTAGTCGACCATATGTTTTTTGTTTGCTTTTTTAACATAAGCATAATTGGTATTTACAATGATTTGACAAATGTGATGCCACTTTCTCATATTGGCAGTTGTTCATATTATTTGGAATTGAAAACAATATATATCTTAATTATAACCCATCAGAGATTGAACGGGATATATTTTCAATAAATGTAAAAAAAAATATGTGTCCTAATTATAACCCAACAAGGGTTGAATGGGATACTTTATTTAAAAAAATAGTGCAGAAACACTGACACTGAACAAGCAACTGGAAGAAGTAACTGAGATACTACAAATGTGGATGTACCAGAGTATGGTGGGATTTCATTAAAGCAGAAGTAAACAAAGATATCCTCAACAACAACAAAAATTGCGTGGAAAAACAGAAATAATTATAATTTAATTCACGTCACTAAATATTTTGTGCACATAAGAACACAACATTACTTTTTTGCAAACGCATAATGGAGAAAAAGATTAATGCAAATGGACTAAAACATGACAACGATATAAGTCAAAAGAAGATGGACAAGAAATTTTGTTAAAACTCACAATAGCTACAGAGTTAGGCTGAATTCCCCTGTATTCCCTGGTACGTGGTATATAACGCGAAGCCATCATTTTCGAAGCTTGATTGTAGACTGAAAGTAGGAAAAAGCGTTATCAAAGTTAAGACACGGCAATTTTTTTTAAATAATTTCACGTTTCTGAATCTACATTGCGTAAACACCAAAGGGTGTTTGCGGGAACCATGAAAATTGTTGACGCCGCACATGTAACTAAGGAAGTAGAATAAATTACGGAGCAGCAAGATGAAACGCACAAGTTAAATACAAGATAGCATTTCCAGTCGTTGACTAATTATATTTAGCGCAAGCTGGTGCGTAGTTGTAAATACCATATTAATACTAGAAATAACCAGTATCTCTCTCAAATATAATTGGCTACACAAAGAAATAAACAACTTATTACTTTTTTTATAATTGACATATTTCCAATGGTCCAGACTGACCTGTGTGAAAACTCATCAGCGGCGGGTCTTTCGAAAAGTTATCCAGAATTGCTACGGACGATTCGTGATAGAAGTTCTAGGTTGTAGTTTAAATTTGTGTTGCGCCATTAGTTTAATGCTTCGATTTTAACAAACAATTTCAACTAATTTAATGACATGTACTTCATCATTCAGCTCCCTGTGAAGTATAGGCCTTGAATTAGTAGCCTACATGCCAAATCCTCCAGTCTTAAATGACGGTGCAGGCCCAATCTAACCCCCTCCGTTAGACGGGAGTTGTGCAGTATAATCACCTATCAGTAAACACTTCGTTTCTGTAATATATGATTTTATGAGGAAAGAGTTTTCTGAACATTGCTGTACAGGTAGTTCTTTGTTCACACGACATATGCGTCCCCGAGACTCACGTAAACAAAAATCGCGTAGATGGAACATGATTTTCTCATTCAAAAACATTTAAAGTAAGGGGGATGCGTTCCACCAATGCCGAACATAATAGTAAAAATATATAGCCTAGACCTACTTGTAATAATAAACAGTTTAAATGAATATGTACAATTCATATTAAGTACGTGTAGAAAAAACAAAAATTGACAAATTATTTAACATTGGCAGGGGTAGGACCCTTACTTTCTTCATTTTCCTCAGCTTCTAATTCAACGAGGGGTAGGGTGATGAGTCATCTGAGTGAGAAGCAGGCGATGCAGCAATGAATTGTTTCCTGAAGTAAGTTGTCCAGAGTTGAATTTGTGGCTTTCTCTACTCATGGAGGATTTATTAATATGGAGCAGCACGTTCCACCATATTCCTCCAGACCATAAATCTCCCATCATTAAAACTCCTGTACATGTTAGAATCATCTTGTTCAAAGATCATAAGGCAGGATTCAAGAAGAAGGAAGGCCTCTTTTAATCGTTTCACTGTAAATAGCTTTTGTATACATATAGTGTGTTATTTAGCTTTTGCACACATTCACAAGTGATATATAGTGCGTTATATATGTTTTTCGACGGCCAAAATGCATTTGCAAGCTAAAAAAAGAATGGATTCCGCTTTTCGACAATTTCCGCTTTTTGACAGTGCTCTGGTCCCTAACCTGTCGAATAAGCGGGAGATGCCTGTATATAACATTCTGCCTCACTCTGCTGTCTCTGTATAAACTGTCTCTAGTGGCTATTAGGTTTACATGTTGAGAACCACTGTTCTTGTTGCTATAGTTGCTATACCGTCAATATCTCCCTACTTGAAACTGTTTATCTCAATGTTCAGTTATAGTCAGCTGAAGCTATCTTGGCGAATCTCTGTTAGGAGAACTGGCCTACCACCAGGGATGTACGTTAGCCAAGCTCATTCTGCTTACTTGACTGTCTGCCTGTCTACTGTACTTCACTACAACTAAAAAGGTTCATAACTTTCAACGTACCTGGTCTTATGAACACAACACAGTCCTTCCTTAAGAAATATATACTGACATCTTGTCATCTCACAGAAATATAACACTGTCATACAACCAGAGTGGCATGGAGAGAAATTTGTGATTATATTGTATCTTCTGCAAACGCAGGTCAACCCAGATACCTTGGGCTATAGGATACGATTCGCGAATTCTCTGGACAAATGCTCACTCCATCAAAACTCAGAACCAACTGATTTTATCTAAAACCACGATTTACCACTACAACTATTTTCGAACCATCCAGAACAGAACCTTCGCTCACCCAAACACTAAACCCACATGAAACTTGATTTGTTCACCCCGCTTCAACAAACAAAACAAAATACAAACTCTATCACTTAGACAAGGGATGTAAGACTCATCTTAACCCCCATATCTATATTTCTATTTATTACTTCCCTTAGACCATTTGCCTTCAAGAGTCTTTCTGGTTACACCAGCATCAACAACTCTTCATTGCTCAGTTCTATTTTCTGAGATTTTAGCAAATTTACAATTTCATTTTGGTCTCCATCTAAACCAACTCTTGAGGCCATTCTGACACCATCCTTAATAGCTGTGATACTACTGTCCTCAATGCAAAACCCTTGAAAGCAGTGCTTCTTAACCAGGGGGTGAGAGACTTACCTTCTGGGGGTGTGAGACATACCAGATAATTTAGAACGTGAATCATCATAAACAATATATAAAACATAGAACTTAAAGGTATTTGTACAAAATAAAACATTTACAACATGAATTAGATACTGAACCTTAGTCACATTCTGTAAATAACATTTTCTCAAAATACACTTGCATCTGTTTTAAGTATTTCTGGCATGCTTTGCAAGCTATAAGATAAAGGAATGCAAGGCTTCTTCAGATGCTGTAAAGAGGTGTGAGGCTTCTTAAGATGCTGTATAGAGATGCAAGGCTTCTTCAGATGCTGTAAAGAGGTGTGAGGCTTCTTAAGATGCTGTAAAGGGGTGTGAGGCTTCTTAAGATGCTGTAAAGGGGTGTGAGGCTTCTTAAGATGCTGTAAAGGGGTGTGAGGCTTCTTAGATGTAAAGGGGTTCGGGAGCTCTAAAAGGGTAAGAAACACTGCTTTAAAGTCATAACAGAATGGAGGGCAGTTTTTTCCATACACCGTTCATGCATCGTCGCAAAACTTTCCATGCAGTCTTGATTAGCAAAAGTGCATCTTTATGCCTTTCAAAAACCTCTCAAAGAAATATTCAACCTGGCATCATCTTGCCGTTACGCTCCCGTTAGGGTGCAGATAAAATACGAACTGTAAAAATGTCTAAAAAGTCAGGTCACGTAACTTAAGAGTTTGACGCGTAAATAAAACAAAAAAGCCTTAAATTTGGTGCTCGTAAGTTTGAATTTGCGTATATGAAACACGCATAAAGAGAGAACTACCTGTACTTTGTTTCTGTATTGATGAGATAGATGCTTGGGAACAACATTCCTTCTAAAATTTCAATAATAGCCCCTTCAGTCATAACTGACTATGGGAATGTGCCCCTGAGGTGATAGCCCTTCAGTCATAACTTACTATGGGAATGTGCCCCTGAGGTGATAGCCCTTCAGTCATAACTGACTATGGGAATGTGCCCCTGAGGTGATAGCCCTTCAGTCATAACTGACTATGGGAATGTGCCCCTGAGAACTGACTTTGGGAATGTGCTCCTGAGGTGATAGCCCTCAGCTCCTTATTTTCCTTGTGTTCCTTTCGACATTTTCTCCTCTCTTCTGCTTGCCTATGAGAACTTCTATTCACCCAATCTGAGGTGGTGCCGTAGATAGCATTGCCACTTGGTGCGATCGGCAGCTTCATCCTCCCAGGTGTCTGGATTTATATCCATTGCCCTCATATCTCTATTGCACACATCTTTGAACCTCAGCTGCGGTCACCCAGCTGTTCTTTTGTTTTCTGCCAGTTGTCCGTAGAAGATATCTTTCGGGATGTGACCATCTTCCACGGCGGCGGACATAGCCAAGTCAGCGTAGTCTGCGCTGTCTAAGCAGTGTATAAGCCAAAGTCCTTGCATGCTTTTGTGAAGCGATTCATCAAGCTCTGAAGCACCTGTTGACTTTGAGTGATGACTGCAGTGTCATCAGTGAATATATATACAGTACTTTGCAAAAAAAATGGCAGTGATATTTTCGGAACGCAGCACACTCATAGAAGCAAATAATAATAAAAACTGTATGTCCAGAGGAAGATTGGTATCTCCCCTATCTATTAACAGTGGTTTCAGTACAATATAATGTTGCCTTCTCCAGCAAGGCAAGCCTGGATGCGGCGAGGCATACTTCCCACAAATGTTTGTAGGTAATTGAGAGTCAGACTGTCCCAGTATTTTTCAGCTACCTTCTTCAATTGTTCAACGTCTCTGAGTCCACTCTTTTTTAAATGATTCTTGATTAGTGCCCAAACGTTTTCAATTGGGTTTTGATCGGGACTGTTGCTGGGCCACTTCAGCACTATCACATTCTTCTCTTGCAGCCATGCTTTGGGGTATGAGCTGTATGATTTGGGTCATTGTCATGTTGAAATGTGCACCCATCGGGGTACATGACCTGCATAAATGGCAGAAGGTGTCCCTCTAGTATGTCGATGTACCTTTCTTTCGTGAGAATTCCTGTGAAAACACACAGTGGGGTGGCACCTCTTGCTGACACCCCTCCCCAAAGATGGAATTTCTAGGTATGTTTCGGTCGCTGGTACACAGGCGTTACAGAGCCTTTCGTCCAAATATTTATTTGAGCAGGATAAGACCAAAGAGAACATTCATCTGAAAAAATCACATTGTCCCATGACAAATTTTGGTGTTCGTGGCACCAGTTCAAGCGCATCTGTTTGTGAGTCTCTGTGAGCAATGGTGACGAAATTACCCGCTTTTTTGTGTAATTCATCCTGTGTAGCTCCCGGTTGACAATAGCATTAGATACCTCTGGCTTCCCAACTCGATCATGCGCTGCCGTATGTTTTCTACACTCTTCATTGGCCCAGCCCGAACGATTTGGGCGAGACACCGATGGTCCTTTGTGACCAAAATTCTTGGCCTCCCACTACCTTCTTTTCGCTCGATTCCATTACCTGCTTTTAATTTACTCACAACTCTGTAGACAGTCCGCTCAGGAATGTTCAAGGTTTTAGAAATGTTGGAACATGTTTGATTTCCTTCATTCCAAAGCTGTGAAATTAACATACACTTTGACTTTGTATCCATTTTCTGCCATAGCATTAGAAATTGTCGTCTGCTCTTATATCAAGGGACGTTACTCTACGCTAATTTTTTTTTTTTACTTTTGGTAGTGTTTGCTCACTTAAGTGGAGTGCAAATTTGGGGCAGAACATGCATATTTAATTAGATTTCAGCTTATTTAGGTGAGCAATATGACTGCCATTTTTTTTGCAAAGTACTGTATATATATATATATATATATATATATATATATATATATATGCGCTGATTTCATAACCTATGTGTGTGCACACACAGCGTAGAGGAAATATTGCTTTTCAGACATGTTTACTTTGTGATGTCTTATTGTGATTGTGTGCGGGTAAATTTTTCTTAGGAAAACTGACACAATAAACAGAATAAAAATGTACGCCAAAGTCTGAGTTGTTAGATGATGTTTTCAAGCATTTGGTACTTTAGCTAATTGCCCATTGATACATCGGCCATGTTAGTTGCGCGTATTAAAACATACTTGCTACTGCTAACCTTAACCATAACCCTAACTCTGTTTCAAGCTTTTGCCGTCAATCATTGAGGCTGTTTAAAAAAAAAAGTACCAACTACTAACTGTGAAGACTGTCTGCCTTGGAATGTGCTCTTAAGTGAATAAATCATTAATTTGACTTGCCTCTTTTAAAAAACGTTCAGAACTTTGTTACTTTCAATTATGCTTATAGTCCACATCCTTTGCCATGGAATGGTGAAACTCATTTAATTTACAGTATTCGTCTATCTTGCTTAGAAGAATGGATCTTATAACTCTCGCTGATTACTCTTTCCGAACTTCTTCAGTGTCCCAAACTCTTATAGCTTTCCACAAACATCCACTGACATTCTGTTTTCAACTCTCCAGATTACAATTCCAGGCTGTTTCAGCACCATTGTTGTGCTGTTCATCCATTTTCTTGGAAGCCAATTTAATCTTACATCCAGAAACAGCTTTACAGACATTTTTCTTATCTCTGTTAACTTCCATTCATTCAGTATGCCTGTCTCAGTCTGTATAGTCTCATTATATTGACTATTTGTGGGTATATAGTTGGTTATAGTGCGGTTGCACTCAAGTTTTGACTGGCATTAGCCCAGCTTTTTTTACATAGTAACTAAAAGAATGTAACATAAAGTGGAAATAATTGCATGAAAGTCAGGGAAATTATGAACTGCAAAAATAGATTGTGTTTCAAAATTGGAAGAGGTGGGCTTCAGATGAATCATGATGACTTGCTAATTAAATTTGTTTCTTCAAACAACTAGGTCAGCAAGTCTTGTTTTAAAACACAGCTCTAGTAATGGCCCACTTCCTTGTAAATGTTCCATTAGGTGTTTAAACTTATTCAAGTATATTTCATTGAGAGATAATTTCAGTAGACAGAGGAAACACTGATCCCCAAAATATTATTATTTAGTTGTGACTTAAGATTTAAAAAAAAAACAGTTTTAGGGATCCAATTTTCTTATTGTTCCTAAATGCTTTAAAGCACAACAAATAACTTTTTTATGTATTATGTTACATAGAATAAATGTATAACAAATCAGTTCCTTGTCAGTGAATTTGTGTGTGTGGAAAGTCTCAGCATTGTTAGGTACAGGTCAGCTTATTTTTTTTGTACATCTATAACAAAGCAGTTCCTTGTTAAGGATTTGTTTTTTCTTTCCTCAGAATTTGAAAACAGAATGTCATAATTTCCTCGAGCACCTGCAGTTTGTCTTAACCAATATACCTTCGAAACTTCCCACCAAGTACGTGGCCATTTTTAAGTGAAAAAGAGAATATCATCCTTTGATGTTATATTTAATACTACTTTTTAAAATATTGTGTTTCTACAGATTATAGATTATAATTTCTTCTTTTTATTAGCTTATTCATTAAATTCTCTGAATGATTTAATATAATAGAAATATTAGACAACCAATACTTTTATGAGATAGAGGGAGTAATTTTTGGAAAAACATTATTTTCATGTTTCTATGATGAATCAGGCAGTCATTCAGTGCCCTTGACTCAGTTAGTGCCCTTGGCTTACTTGGTTATCAGTCATTTCTTTCTTCTTTCCCCTTTTACGCTGTTTGATGATCATGTTGTCACACAGAGGTTAGCCATCTTGCATGAAGCCTGCACATAAATTCTTCCTGTGCTCTTGCAGTAATGGAGACCTGTGGTTTGATTCTTGTCTCCTAATAATCCCTGGAAACCAGAGTTTATCACATCAGATCAACTGCCATCTCTGCATTCGGAGGTTGGCTACTTTGATTCACCATCATCTTCCATCTCATACCTTGATCATACACTGATCTACTGTCCGTTTCTTGATCTGACCTTCTCTCTTGTAATTCTGTCATCCTCTTGACTCTGTAATTATTTTCCACCCTGTGCCGTAATTAATGTTTGAAGAATTCTAAACGGTGTAATGTACTATCTTTTAGTGTAAATTTTATGTTAATCTTTTCTGTGAACATGTACTTATTATATACCAAACTGTAGGGAAATAGATAGAGAATTGTAATATATAGTGTCTTTGGTAGTATTAACACAAGTACGTTCGGTATACTTAAAACATTTTGCATGTAAAATTAAAAAACACTAAAAAGTTGACTGTAGTATACGAGCTTACCGAAGACAAATTACTGTTGTAGACAAAAAAACTTTCTATTTAGTCTTCAAACATCAAGGTAATCCATTTACGAAGTAAAAAACATTGATTATGGCCACAGTTAGTACATTTAGTGTTATTCACACCAGTTTTTACTGTGGTCCCTTGTAAGAATAAAATAAATTATGCAATCTTGCATTACGTAATTTTCAAACAAATAAAGAAGAATAACATCATATATAAACTTGTTACATATTTTTAATGTTTTAATAGTATCCCTAGCTTCATCTTTTACCTACGACTAGTGATTAGATGTTACTGTAGGTCTAGTTTGTTGCTTTTCGATTGGCCAGAATAGGACTACGCCCACTCATCAACTAAATCTAATATGTCTAGCTTTTCTGCACCGATTCCGTTATTAGACAACAAACTATGGCTACCAAACAATCATCATCTGTGTCAGCAATGTTTCTAAGTAGTATGACACAATTATTCGCTTAGGAGGCTTAGAAATAGTAAATATAACGCTCGTCATATTTCTGTAGCAATAACAACGAAAAATGCAAACACAAGAATCATCACATAAATTGTAATAATGTCAAAACACACAAACCTGCTGCTTAAATACACTAAAATTAGTTGTTTAAATAGTAGCGAAAGTCATTCTAAGAGTTTTAAAATATGAACTGCATTAAACCGGAGATTTTTGGGGTTTATTCATGATAAACTAAAAACAATGCTCTGAGCATTATAATGGCACGGCTGTTACAATTTTGCAATGCCCTGAGCATTGTTCTGGGGTCAAAGAGTTAATATATAATGAAAAAAAAATCCTTTTTTAAAATGGACGGTACACTGGAAACACAGGACGTTTCAGGGTTCACCCATCGTCAGCCACAGTTACAAAGAGACGACGAAGACAAGAAATATAGACAGGTCAAGAGAAAATAAAATTACAGACACTGCAATCGTGTACAAAATATGAACAATTGTTGCTTGTTTGCCCTCATCTTTTCCTTCTATTATGGTATTCCACAAAGCAGTATGTCTTTTACTCCTTTATGTCCAAAATATTTTGTGTGTATATTTGTTATCAGTTCATATATAGTTGTTCTAAGGCTTGTTTATTTGCTTTCTTTTGTCCATCTCTTCTGGCCTTCATGTTATAATCACTGCTGTTGCTGTCTGTATTTCTTTTTCAGAACTGTTTGATCTTCATGAGCATGAATTATGGTTTGTTGCCTGTGTTATCACCAAATGATCATCTTTCATATTGGTACTGGAAGTGCTCATTGATAATTGAATGGGAAAATCCACCATGACTAGTAATAGAATCTTAGCTTAATGATAAAACAGTACCTTGCTGTAATTTGAGTTAAATCAAGAACATGCACCTTATGAAAACAAATGGATGTATTTGTATTACATCACCCCAACAGTATGTAAATATTTCATGTAAGCATCCTCATAAGACACACGTGTGTTACCGGGGCCCGAAAGGGGAGCAAAGAATAGTAACACTGTTCCCTTCCATGCATGTCGTAGAAAGCGACTAAGGAGGGTTGGGCATGGGGCTGGTTACCCCATCCTGTAATAAAGTTAAACCACAAAAACCTTCAACAAACATGGACAAGTCAAATAATGGAAAATAAAACACAGCCATCCAAGACAGGGGAAGGTCCTCTCGCAGGGAGGCTTATGATGCAACACAGAGAAAGCCGAAAGGAGTCTGTGTTGCTGACTAACCTTCTTTCTTCTAGGAGAACTTCCAGATTTGGCACCTGAAATGTTCAGACATTAAACGAACAAGGGAAAGTGGCACAAGTAGCAGCAGAAATGAGGGAATATAAAATCGAGGTTCTGGGAATGTGTGAAACAAAGTGGAAGGGGGTAGACAGGAAGAAACTCAGCACAGGTGAATTGGTGTTGTCCTCAGGACATGAAGACGTAAGTTCACACCACAGTGAAGGGGTTGCTCTTATGTTATCTAAAGAAGCACAGAAAGCACTCATTGAATGGGAAGCTGTTGAACCCAGAATAATAACAGCCACTTTTAAAACAGCTAAAAAGAAAATGCATGTAAATGTCATCCAATGTTATGCACCAACTAATGACAAAGAAGAGTCGGTGAAAGAAGCATTTTATACTAGACTACAGGAAATTATGGATAAAGTAAAAAGAAGAGACATCACAATTTTGATGGGTGACATGAATGCAAAGATAGGTACAGTCAATACCGGATTTGAAGAAGTCATGGGAAAACATGGGCAAGGAATAATGAATGAAAATGGGGAGCTATTCTCAAACTTCTGTGCTTCAAATCAACTGGCTATAGGAGGAAGCATGTTTCCACATAAGAGAATACACAAGGCAACATGGATATCACCAGACCATAGAACAGAAAATCACATTGATCATATATGCATAAACAAGAAGTTTAGATCATCATTGCAGGATGTAAAGGTATATAGAGGAGCAGATGTGGCATCAGATCACCACCTTCTGATAGCCAAAGTAAAAATGAAACTCAAGAGATATGCAACAATGCAAAATTATAGACAACAATTTAATGTAGGACATCTAAGAAATCAAGAGACAAATTTGCGGTCACAATATCCAACAAATTCCAAGTGCTCCAACAGCTGGAAGATGTAGAGAATACAGAAGACTATTGGCAGCAGGTCAAAACTGTATGGAAGGAGACATGTGAAGAAATACTGGGGAAAAGGGAAAGACAACAACAAGCATGGATAACAACAGAAACCATCAATAAGATAAAAGACAGAAAAAACAAAAAAGCAGATTTAAACACAAGCAAAACCAGAAGTTCCAAAGCCAAGGATCAAGAAGTGTACACAGAAGCAAACAAAGAAGTATCAAAAGAGACAAAAGGAAGTATATTGAGGAGTTGGCAAGAGAGGCAGAAGATGCTGCAGCCAAAGGAAATATGAGAGAACTATATAGCAGCACAAAGAAGCTAACGGAAATACAAGCAAACAAGTTTCCTCATAAAAGACAAGAATGGGAAACTGCTCAGCAATATACAGGAGCAAATGAAGAGGTGGACAGAATATTTTGGTGACCTTCTCAATAGACCAGCTCCACAAAACCCCCCGGACATCCAGCCAGCAGAAGAAGAGCTACAAATTAACGGTGAAAGACCAACGAAGGAAGAAATAAAGAAAGCCATAAAGCTTCTAAGAGATGGAAAAGCGGCTGGACCTGATGGCATTCCAGCAGAGGCCATAAAAGCAGATATCGACACGGCTGCAGAGATGTTATTTTATTTTTTTTTTTGCGTTCGCCCGCTAATACTCGAGGCGAAATCTCAGGTTATTATTTTATGTCTAACCTGACATTGATTTTACGTGAGTATCCCTTTATTTCTTGTACAGAGACAGGTGTCCCTCGCCATTCAGGCAAATACTCGCCGATTTCGGAGGTACCCATTGCAGCTGGGTCGGCTCAGGAGCCGCCAGTCCCTGGTCGACCACACTCCTTCAAATGTTCTCGCCAGGTCTCGAGTTAATCCATTCCAAATCCCGGTCGACGAAAAATCCTCAAATGCCGTCGCCCGGGTTTGATCCTGTATCACCCGGTCGCCAGAGCGGTGTTGTAACCACTACGCTAGCGCGGCTCCCCAGAGATGTTATATAAATTACTTGGTAAAGTTTGGGAAAAGGAAGAGATACCAGCAGAATGGAAGGAAGGATATCTGGTTAAGTTGCCTAAGAAGGGAAATTTACAAGAGTGCACAAATTATAGAGGAATAATGTTACTATCAGTGCCAGGAAAAGTATTAAACAGAATTATCCTTGAGAGATTAAAAGAGTCCATAGACAAGAAACTGAGAGATGAACAAGCAGGTTTTCGACAAAACAGATCATGTACAGACCAGATAGCCACTTTGAGAATAATAGTTGAACAAAGTCTGGAATGGAATTCACCACTATACATCGGATTTGTGGACTACGAAAAGGCATTTGACAGTGTAGACAGAGAATCACTTTGGAAATTGATGAGGCGTTATGGAGTTCCCCTGAAGATCATTAATTTAATAAAGAAAACATATGAAGACATGACATGCAGAGTTCTTCACGAAGGACAGCTTACAGAACCGTTTGGGATAAGAACAGGAGTGCGACAGGGATGCCTCTTGTCTCCATTTCTTTTCTTACTAGCAATAGACTGGATTATGAGATCATCGACAACACACAACAGAAATGGAATCCAGTGGACTCTGACTAAGCAGTTGGATGATCTGGATTTTGCTGATGACTTGGCTCTTCTGTCCCATAACCATAATCAGATGCAGGACAAATTGAAAACATTTGATGAGAGGTCACAGCAATTGGGTCTGAAAATACACAGGGAAAAGACAAAAATAATGAGAATAAATGCAGGTAATGATAACAGGGTTGGACTTGAAGAAACACCAATACAAGATGTAGAATCGTACACATATCTTGGCAGCAATATAGACAAAATTTGAGGGACAGACAGTGATATCAAAATAAGAATACAAAAGGCAAGAGGAGCTTTCATTGCATTGGGAAATATATGGAGATCAAGAGAAATCGGATCCAACACGAAAATAAGAATCTTCAACTCAAATGTAAAGTCAGTCCTATTGTATGGCTCTGAGACATGGAGAACAACAACCAAAAAGCTACAGACTTTCATAAATGGGTGCTTGTGTAGAATAGAGGGATTAAAATGGTATGACAAGGTTACCAACGTGGAACTGATGACAAGAACTAGACAAGTGCCAGTGGAACAAGAGATGAGAAGAAGACGATGGCGATGGATAGGACACACACTGAGGAAACCTGTTGGTAGCATTACAAGGCAGTCCTTGTTCTGGAACCCCCAGGGCAAGAGAGGCAGAGGTAGACCAAGAAGCACATGGAGAAGAGAGCTGGAAATAGAGGTGAAAATGATGAGGAGAACGTGGAAAGAACTTGAGATGATGGCACGTGACAGGAGGACTTGGCATGTGTTTGTTGAAGGCCTATGCTCCTTTGGGAGTGGAGGGTTATGAAGAAGAATCCTCATAAGAGTAGTAAAACATTAGCCATTTTGAAATGTGGAGGTATTAGTACAGAAGACAGATTTTTTTTAAAACTTGGAACAGTGAAAGAAAATTTGATGAAAATGTGTGCGTGTGTGGAAAGGTCACAACAGAGAAAATTGGGATAACATTCTTATTTATGTTTCAGAACAAGTGAGACATTTCCTTGAGTGAACAAAATAGAAAACCTGTCAAACTGTTTCATATGTATTGAAGATCATTTCTGACAAGTGACCATGACACGTTTTGATAGCAGATCTCATAAGTTGTATTAATAGCCAGATTGTAGGTTTTTCTCATTGTTCTCTAAATCAGATATTTCTGTGAATGAGAAAGAGAGAGTTTCATGATGGACTGAGCAAATAAAGAGATCTTTAAATCTTGATTTTTAAAAAATTTCTCAGAAAGTATTCACAGAATCAACCGACATCAAATGTCATTTCATGTGACCAGAGTGGGATGAACCATAATTTAAAACCAGCAACTGACCAGGTGACCAGAAGTTGCGGTTACCTTGACTTTCTCACAATAGATGAGTTTGAGCTTTTGCCCAAGTGAGTATCACAATCTTGACTTCTCCTGCCACACCAAATCGTGTTCAAAGACCTATCTATTAATCCCAGTAATCATAATTTAATTTCTCTCTCCTACCTGTAATTCTTCTTCTTATTTGATCCTTAGCCACAAACTGTCATCACGCATGGTGGCGTCTTGTAGGGCAGCAACAAATTGCTTCCACTTTGTTTGGTCGGGGACCATCCTTCGTACAGTGCCCCAACTCTGGTTCATTTTTTGCATCTCAGCCTCCACAGTTCTCCGCCACGTTGTTTTTGGTCGGCCTCTCTTTCGCTTTCCTTCAGGGGTTCATAGCATAGCTGTTGTGACGAAATGTCTGTCCCTGTCCTTTTGTGTGATCTCTCACACTTTTAGCCCTCCGGCAGTAAACTTCTTTTCTTCATATTTCTTCATTATTCACTTGTTATTTGGCATTTCATTTTGCCCTTTCATACATTTTACGCTTTATGCTGGACATAGCATGGGGAAAGTCTCTAACACACCACTCCCCTATGGCAGTATTTGCAATGGGAGTAATTCTTATCTTATTGTGTCGCATTCACGCATCACGAAGACGTGTTAAGTTACGTCAGGTTATTAGACGGTCAGCGACAATATTTTATCGCATAATCTGTCTGACCATCTATTCAAGCGACGGTGCCTGTTTATCCAAGCTTGTGTTGGGCAGGAGTGCTGAATAGAACAAGATTTGTTTGTCTGGCGAAACACAGGTGACTAGCGACCATCCCTGAGTCATTACGCCAGAAAAACACGGTCACAATATTGTGATGGGAAGAGGTGCGGCCGGAAGTCTTATGTAACAATATGACATCACTGTTGTAAGAGGCCACGCGTGTATATTAAAATTAATATTTTAAACACGCAAGGGGATATTTAAAACTTCCCCACCCAAACAGTGCTGGAGATTTGATTTGGTTGGTTTGATTTTAGATGCCGAATAAACAATGCATTTGATTGGAACATTCAGCGGAAACCCAGCTGGATTTGAACTGGAAACTACAATATAATGTAGTGAAATCCCAGACACAGTATACACAGAGAGATCACATTGTACAGCAAACAACTCCCCAGAAGCCAATGAGATATTGGACTTAGTATTCCATACTTATAAGTGACAGTTCAACGTATTTGGGCAACTCTGAAAACTTTAAGAGTAAACCCGCACATTTAAATACAAGACTGAAAACTTAAGGAGCCAGGACTTTAATATAACAAGACTGGAAACCTAGGAATCAGAGGACTTCATCTATATATAAATACTTAGACGTATATTTACACTAAACAGAGCTATACTTTATAAGTGGATTTCATTGGATTACACCAACTGGGGGCTTGAACGGGCTAAACCATTGCTTAAATTCTTCACAAAAGGCGACGGACCAGATATAATGCGTTAACAAGTGTTCAGCACAATGCAACATTGTTCGTGACTTCTGGGAATATCTTGTGAATACTCCCTTCAGGTAGAAGTATTATTAACCTTCTATCTACATCTCTGCCAAGAGTAATCTTGCACGCAGGTAGATATCTTGGACGCCAATATTAGATACTCTTGAGTTTTGGTCACTGTTGGACCACTACTGCAAAGCAGGGGAGGCAATCCGTGACAGTTGTTCTTGTAATGACATCTGGGTCTCTTCTGAGGACGTGGCCAACCCAACTCCAGCGTCTGCCATCTATGATGGTGTGCATGTCCTCTTGGTTACTCCGAATAAGTACTTCTTGGTTGGTGATGGTATTTGGCCAAAAGATTCTGTGAATTTTCCTTAGGCGCGTTGTGTGGAAAGAGGACAGTTTCGACATTTCCTTCTCTGTTACTTTCCAGCATTCTGCACCATAGAGAAGCACAGAAAGTACACAGCTCTCATATAATCTTAATTTGGTGTTTGTGCTGTACTGGGAAGACTTCCAGATGTTGTTGAGACTTTCAAAGGCTGTTCTCGCTTTATTCATTCTGTTGTTGATGTCCTTTTTTGTTCCGCCGTCTGGTGTTACTATGCATCCTAAGTATGTAAATGTGCCTGTCTGTTCTAGCTTCTGGTTCCTTATTGGTATTGGCTCAGGATTGCCCACATTGAGTGTCATGACCTCTGTCTTCTTCAGATTAATGTTCAGACCCATCTGCTGGCTATACTTATTCAGTCTATCAGTTTTTCTTGGATGTGTTGATGTGATTGTGCGAGTAGTGCAATGTCAACTGCATATTCCAGGTCTTCCAGTGTAGAAAATGTTGTCCATCTAATTCCTCTTGGACTTCCCTCTGTTGTCTTGCACATCACCCAGTCTATGACTGTCAAAAATAAAGATGTTGATAAGGGGCATCCCTGTCGTACTCCTGTCTTCACCTCAACAGTTAGGTTGCTCAACCCAACACTGCATGTAAAGTTAGAATAAAGGCTGTTTATAATGGAAACAATGCAGCTAGGAATTCCATAAGCCCTCAGTATTTTCCATAGGCTGTCCCTGTGTATGCTGTTAAACGCCTTTTCATAATCAACAAAGTTAATGTATAGCTGTCTCTGCCATTCTGAGCACTACTCTATAATGTTCCAGAGGGTGAATATATGATCTGCACATCTTCTGTTCTTTCTGAATCCCGCTTGTTCTTTCCTCAGTTTATGGTCTACTGCTTTTAAAATTCTCTGGATCTGTTTTCCAGACTTGTGCAAATAGTGGATCTAATAGTTCTACTGCTAGTTCAGGGTCTGCGTTTAATAACTCAGCATTTAAATTGTCGTAACCAGGCGCTTTTCCATTCTTTAACCCTTTGATAGCATTGATGATTTCTTCTCTTCGTGGAATGTCTGTATTTACGTCTAGGTCATTTTCAGCCTCAGGAACATTCAGCTGCTTCTCTGGTGGTTCCTTATTCAGGGCTTCTCTGAAGTGCTCTGCCCATCTTGTTTCCTGCCCCTGTGCTGTGGTGATGAGATTTCCTTGCTTGTCTCTTACTAACGTTATATTGTTTGCACCTCGTTTTCCGCTGATAGTTTTAGTTATTTTATAAACTGTGCTTTGTTCATTTCTCAGTGCTGCCTCTTCTGCCTGCCTTGCAAGGTCATACAGAAATTTCCTTTTGTTGGCACGGGTTTGGCATTTTACTTCTTTGTCCAGCTGACTTTACTGGTCGCTATATATTTCCTTTAACCTTGGAGACTTTGCTTCTGTTTTCTTTCTTTTCATTTCTTTTCTCATCGCTATGGTGTTTAACGTTTCTAGTGTTATCCAATCTTGTCTCTTTCTTTCCTGTAACTTAGTCGAGCGATTTTTGACTAGTTTCAATCTATCAGGGCTTTGTGTGAACTGAAATATTCAGCATCTATCAGCTGATTTAAAACCATGTTATATTTTGTGTGGAAACTGTACAGACAAAGGTAGATTGCTATTTGCAGCACGATAATGTTAGTTCAGTAAAAGTTCTCTTTAGATTAGTAAATTATGATAGTCTCGAAAATGATTCTTATAAACAACAACAACAACCCCCCCCCCCCCCCCCCCCCCCCCCCCCCCCCACTTTTTTGCTTGTTGTTTGTTTGGAGTGCTAAGAATACAAGGGGATGTTATTCTATAATTTACTAGTCCAAAGAGAACTTTTATCATTAGTTCTTAGATTATGTTTGTATCTTAATTTGTAATATTATTCCTAAGTGTCTGAGTTTCAAGATTTAGAAATGTCACTTAGCTGTACACATAAACTTGAGATTTTGTAACATTGTTCATATAATGTTAAAGATCATGTCTGCTTCAACTTGCAGGTATATGAAGGGACGTCTGACTTATGAGAAAATGAATACCATTATAGAACAACTGGACAAGGTGTTCTCAGAGAAATATCAAATATTGAAACAGAAGACAGCCTCCTTGAGTGAATTAAACAGAAAACGTGTGGAGGCCTTTAGACTGCAAGAGAGCAAAGAAATTGAAGGTTTGTGTTTGGTTTGTTCTAGCTTCCTGAAGCATTTCACTGCTCCAGTCTCCATCTTGTGGCTCTTAGTTGTTGCATCTGTAGAGCCATATCTGTGCAGACATCTTAAGATACATTACACAAGAATAATTGTTTCCATAAAAGACTTCACAGGAATGTAGATACAATCCTGTGCCAAACACATCATCTCTAGAAATCTGAAAGTTCCTATTGTCAAAACAAAAAGTAATAAATGCATGCATCTGTATTGACAGTGATATTCAGGTGATTTTTCTATCATCTGTTCTGTTTTTAAAAAAAACCTGTTATTGTCTGCTCTTTGTTCATCATCTCACCTTAATAGATAGAGCACAAAAAACCAGTGGCAGTAGGTCAAGCTCTTGTATCCATCTTGTGTGGAAAGAATTTCAACACAAAGTAAGGAAAATTGTCAGAAAGATAAATTAGGAAGACAGACTTAAACAAGAATAAAAAAAGAATTTCCAAAGCCAATAAATAAGCAAAAGCCAGTGTCAGATACATGGACATAAGGTACACTCAAAGACAAGCAGAGGAAACAACAGTCAAAGAAAATGTGAGTTATTTGTACAGCAACACAATGACGAAGTGAAGCCAGTAAATGGACATGCGAAAGATAAGAATAAAAAGTTGTTTTAACACATTAACTACTGAAATGAAAAACACACAGTGGCCTAATTAAATTTTTTTCCCATTTTTATCCTGTAGGTGTTTGCACAAAGTAAGCGGTAGTTTTCGTAATTGTTTACAGAATTTTATGAATTACACGTCATTTTAAAGATAAATGAATGTACTATTACAATAAGCATAGTTTGTAACTCTATTAGAGGTTGTTGCTATTTAACGGCCCTCCGATGGCCGAGGACTTGCAATATTTTCACAATTATTACTGCTTGTGCCCCATCTCTACCAAAATCCTTATTTCAATCAATGTGCACATCGTTTTCACTCTTGTCCTCGTCGCTAGATCTATCAGTCAATTGTTGAAACAAGTTTCTAGCCTATTCAGCTATTAGACAAGATGTACAAGCATTTTTTGTGGTCCTATCACTAGTTGCCACAGTAAACAGTTTTACACAATTTGGTAACTAACCAAAAACGCTGAAAAACATGAACATAATATCAATTTTCCAGTGATCTACAACAACCATGCTTTGGTAATTTATTTTCGGGTAGCAACTTAAAATTTCGAACTAGATCATAAAGTGTTTCAGTACATTTTTCATTCGTTTTATTACTAAAATTAGATCGACGCTCTGGGCGGCTTGCAGTCCAAATGATAGGATTTCAAAAGCCGGTCCCACCGGCTTGCGGTAGTTAATGTGTTAAAGGTTCAAAGTTCAGATGAAGAGATGGCTGGAACACTGAAAAACAGATTAAATTTTCATGAAATTCATTGTTCTTCATAACAGACAATGTACAGAGGCTGCTGAGATAAAAATTAGAGGGTGATAGGAATTCCTCATATTCCATTTTTATTCTGGTCACATACTAGATTATGAAATCACACTTAAAAAAATAGAATTCTGCAAACTAATAAAACAAGTAGTTGACCTGTACTATTCAGACTATCTGGCCCTTCTTTCCCGTAGATGAATTTAGATTTTTAATAACATGGTAATCACAGCATTTCCGTCTGCCAGTTGCCCATAGAAAATATCTTTGGGGATGCGACTATCTTCCGTCGAGGAAGTTGAGGGGAACTGCGGTAAGACGTGGAGTACAATGGATGGGTATGGAAAAAAAATCGAAAATAGGTGATTCGTCTTATGAGGACAAAAGACAAAGAAAGTAGTCTACGTTACGGCCACAAGGCCTTCGTTAGGAAAAGAAAGAAAGTGAAGGCTAGATAGGAGACATAAGAACTTAAAGAAATATAAAAATAAAACCTAGGTACTTCCCTGAAGGCGAAGCATGGCTGAAAAGGAAGTGACTTCTGCCCCCGGATGTACACAATACATACTAAGAAACTAAAAACTAAAAAACGAAACTGAACAAAAAACTACCCAAACGTAATAAAAGTGGGGACTGGAAATAGAAGAGGACAGAATGAGTAGGAGATAAATGAATATGAAATAAAAAAATCAAGACAAATTAGAAACCGTGTATATCCATACATATTATGGAGGATGGCATAAAAATAGAAGAATAGGATAAGAGTGGAAAGAGTCCAAGTAGAGCAAGAGAGGAAAGGGTGACCTCAGACAAAGGTGTGGAAAGTGTTGAGACCGGCTGGTGAAATGGGTCCTAGCTATGCCTGCCTGTTCATGGGCCACTTGGAGCATCAGATATGGCAACAATACTTCGGTCCTTTCCCCGGGTTTTACCGCAGATATATCGATGATGGCATAGGTCTCACAGATATGTCTGAGACTGATTTATATCGCTTCATCGACTTTGTCAACCACTTTCACCCCACCATCAAGTTCACCTCCCTCATCTCCACAGTATCTGTCAACTTCCTTGACATTACTATTTCTATTACGCCCTCCGGCCTTAATACCTCAGTATACTACAAGCCGACAGATGCCCACAGCTACCTCCTGTATACCTCTTCTCATCCTCGGGCCTGTCGTGACTCCCTTCCTTTTTCACAACTTCTCCGCCTCCGCCGTTTGTGCCAAGACGACGATGACTTCCACTTCCGAGCAAATGAGATGTTGGATTTCTTCCGTAGCAGACTTTATCCGGAACATGTTCTCACCTCTGCTCTCCAACGTGTGCTCCCCATCTCTCGTCAGGAGGCCCTCATACCTCACTATAAGTCCACTTCAGATAGAGTCAAATTAATCTTGACCCATCACCCTCATAGTACTGCATTCAAACAGATCCTTTTCCGCCACCTCCCTATCCTCCAAGCAGAGCCTGCGACCCAGGAAGTATTCGGTGAAGCACCTTTAGTGGCATATAGACGCGACAAGAACTTGAAGGATCTTCTTGTTCACAGCCATCTACCAAAGGAGAATGCCACTCACTTTGGCACACTACCCTGTGGTCGGACACGATGCAACACGCGCAAGTATGTCATCTCAACCCAGAAGGTCTCCTTTCCTAAGGCTACGTACACCATCACTAGTAGCTTCACGTGTGAATCGCGTAATGTCATTTATACGATCATATGTAAACGTTGCTGCAAAACCTATATTGGCCAAACAGGCAAACGACTTGGGGACAGATTCAGCCAGCACTTAAATGACATCTCTCAGCAAAAGTCCACACCAGTTGCCACACACTTCAATAGTCCTGACCACCATGGTCCCATCGACATCCAGGTCACTGCGATCCGATCCTGCTCCTCTGACACTGCCAGCCGAGAACAGCTTGAGAACCGTCTTATCCACTGCATGGGGTGTCTAAAACCAGCTGGTCTCAACACTTTCCACACCTTTGTCTGAGGTCACCCTTTCCTCTCTTGCTCTATTTGGACTCTTTCCACTCTTATCCTATTCTCCTATTTTTATGCCATCCTCCATAATATGTATGGATATACACGGTTTCTAATTTGTCTTGATTTTTTTATTTCATATTCATTTATCTCCTACTCATTCTGTCCTCTTCTATTTCCAGTCCCCACTTTTATTACGTTTGGGTAGTTTTTTGTTCAGTTTTGTTTTTTAGTTTTTATTTTCTTAGTATGTATTGTGTACATCCGGGGGCAGAAGTCACTTCCTTTTCAGCCATGCTTCGCCTTCAGGGAAGTACCTAGGTTTTATTTTTATATTTCTTTAAGTTCTTATGTCTCCTATCTAGCCTTCACTTTCTTTCTTTTCCTGACGAAGGCCTTGTGGCTGTAACGTAGACTATTTTCTTTGTCTTTTGTCCTCGTAAGACTAATCACCTATTTTCGATTTTTTTTCATACCCATCCATCTGACTATCTTCCATGTGACGGACATGGCCAAGCCAATGTAGTCAGCGCTGTCTAAGCAATATATACATGCTTTCAAGGCCAGCACATGACAGTACCTCAATATTTGTCACTTTATTCTTCCACGAAATACCAAGGATGTAGCGTAGACATGTAGATGAAAGGTATTGAGCCTTCTTTCTTGCCTAGCATAGGTTGTCAATGTCTCGCTGCCATATAGAAGCGTGCTGGTGACACAGGCATTATATACCGCAGCTTTGGTCTTCGTTGTGAGTTTGGAGTTTTCCCAAACACGCGTTGTGAGATGGGCAAATATGGCTGCAGCTTTGCCAATGCGGCTGTCAATTTCTGTGTCCAGAGAAAGTTTGTCACTGATGGTAGATCCCAGGTATGTGAAGTGGTACATCACAGCCAATTCATAGATGGCAGATATTTTATATCATGCTTGTATTTGGTTGTTTTGAGAACTATTTATGCAGCACTAGTTTCATTAGTAAGTATACTCCAATTATTAGACTTGAACAAGTTCATCGCAGAAATAAAAACTCGCATGAAAATGTCGATGAAAATATTGTTAATACTGTCATTGCTAGATTTTTCAGGCAGAGCAAACTGAAGATAATCTTTCAAATGTGAGCAGGGAGGTGTAATTGTTTCATGATGTTTTTATATAAATTGTGAATTAAAACACGTGTTGAGTGTGTATTATATTAGCAGACGCTAATGAATGGCCGTGATATAAAAATAAATCCATAATTAACTAGCTGATAAAAAAAAAGTTATGCATAAATAATAGTAATAAATACTGATATGTATTCTGGGCCTGCGAGGATTTCAAACCGTATAACATGTTCTTGCAACCAAGCCAACTTAAGAGATCTTCTGTGAATACCTCACTGCTCCCTGTTGATAAAAATTCATCCACAGCTTCATTTCCATAATGATAATTATTATTTATTTATTATGGGTGGAGCATAGAGAATCTTGGGGCAGCACTACATACTGGGTGCCAAAACAAATGTTTCACATGCCACATTGGGCACACATGCCATAGGTTTGCCACCCCACTTTTAAGGAAATTAGTGTGAGGTGGAATTGGGCTCGGTGGAATGATGAAGATTCTGATGTTTTTATGGAATCTGAAGGATTTCAGTTTCTGACTGAATTATTGAAATCAGTCTGTCTAAGAGAACAACACCTCTTCTATACATTTGCTCAGTAAAACTATGTTTACATAACGTTAAAATATGTAATGTGTGTACTTAATGTTTAAGTAGGGAGCCGCGCTAGCGTAGTGGTTACAACACCGCTCTGGTGACCGGGTGATTCAGGATCAAACCCGGGCGACGGCATTTGAGGATTTTTCGTCGACCGGGAATTGGACTGGATTAACTCGAGACCTGGCGACGACATTTGAAGGAGTGTCGTCGACCAGGGATTGGCGGCTCCTGAGCCGACCCAGCTGCAATGGGTACCTCCGAAATCGGAGAGTATTTGCCTGAAGGGCGAGGGACACCTGTCTCTGTACAAGTAAAAAGGGATACTCACGTAAAATCAATGTCAGGTTAGACATAGTAATAACCTGAGATTTCGCCTCGAGTATTAGCGGGCGTACGAAAAAAAAAAAAAAAAAAAAAAAAAAATGTTTAAGTATTAAAATATGTACTGTGTACATAATGTCCTCCTTCTTTCTGTCTTACGAGCACCTGCTGTTTACCTATATTTATTTGTTTAGTACATAAGGTTTAAGTATTAAAATATGTACTGTGTATACGTATTGTTTAAGTATTGAAATACATATAGTGTGTACATAATGTTTAAATTTACACATATGTATTGTGTGTACATAGTGTTTAAATATTAAAATATATCTGTTGCAGGTGTTCCTTTTATAATTGAGAAGGACATCAGTGACTTATCTTCCTTGAAAGTAGACAGTAACGTCAGAAATATTTTGATCATTCTGCGACACTGCAGTATTGTACGTGAACTTCGAGGAGGAGGCTATGTACGATTTGTCTCTGCTTCAAGATATTAAACTTTTTTTTATTTATGTTGATGTGGGATCAGACAAGTAAGATAACATCAAGTGGGTGTGGGATCAGACAACTAACATTAAGTGGGTGTGGGATCAAACAACTAAGATAACAAAGTGGGTGTGGGATCAGACAAGTAAGATAACATCAAGTGGGTGTGGGATCAGACAACTAATATCAAGTGGGTGTGGGATCAGACAACTAAAATCAAGTGGGTGTGGGATCAGACAAGTAAGATAACATCAAGTGGGTGTGGGATCAGACAATTAACATCAAGTGGTTGTGGGATCAAACAACTAAGATAATATCAAGTGGGTGTGGGATCAGACAACTAAGATAACATAAAGTGGGTGTGGGATCAGACAACTAAGATAACATCAAGTGGATGTGGGATCAGACAACTAAGATAACATCAAGTGGATGTGAGATCAGACAACTAAGATAACAACAAGTGGGTGTGGGATCAGACAACTAAGATAACATCAAGTGGGTGTGGGATCAGACAACTAAGATAACATCAAGTGGGTGTGGGATCAGACAACTAAGATAACATCAAGTGGATGTGGGATCAGACAACTAAGATAACATCAAGTGGGTGTGGGATCAGACAACTAAGATAACATCAAGTGGATGTGAGATCAGACAACTAAGATAACATCAAGTGGGTGTGGGATCAGACAACTAAGATAACATCAAGTGGGTGTGGGATCAGACAACTAAGATAACATCAAGTGGGTGTGGGATCAGACAACTAAGATAACATCAAGTGGATGTGGGATCAGACAACTAAGATAACATAAAGTGGATGTGGGATCAGATATAAGACGCCACTAGGCATGATGGCCACTGACTGCTTTGACGGTCGGCGGCTAAGGATCAAAGAAGGGATCAGACAACTAACATCAAGTGGATGTGGGATCAGACAACTAAGATAAGATAAAGTGGGTGTGGGATCAGTCAACTAAGATAACATCAAGTGAATGTGGGATCAGACAACTAAGATAACATCAAGTGAACATGGGATATTTATTTGCAATTTTCTTTGTTTTTGGTAAATCTTGTTACTTTAGTCTTTGATGTATTTATTTGAATGTCATTTTTGTGACTGCTGCACTGTTTGGGCTGATCAGTATTTCCACAATTCTAGGAAGTGTATGACATATTGTTCATCAGCATAAAGCAGCTGATTGATGTTTGTGGTTGTGAGCAGCTATGTGGGTGACCTCATTTATATTGAAAATGAAAAATAATAGATCAAACACTGTCCAGTCTTACTTTAATGTGTACATTACCCTATTTCACTTTTCCCTCCATAAAATAAGTTAAACTCAAATATTAATTGATTTATGTTTATTTTGTGCTACCTGCATGACTTAACACTTTGCTGACCAAATTCGACGATCGTCTAATTTCCGTTATATACCCTTGGTGACCAAATTCGACGATCGTCGAATTAACACGACTATGAAAGTGACAGGGCCGCCGTATCGATAGTTTTATTAAATAAGCCTCATCCGGGTATGTGTAGCATTCCAAAATGGCTGCGCCCACGATTCATATCATGTAGTGGTGTTAGAAGTGGAAATTTGATTAAAATTTCATTATTTTTAGTACAAGAGCCCGCTCATTTTCGTCGTGAGTGATAACGAAAACCAGACTTATAACAGAGATGATTCTGACTCTGGCAGCGAATCTGGGGCTGAAAGTGATATCTCATGGCGAAGTGGAGATGGCTCACTGAATAATAACATTAGTCACAGCAGCGACAAACTAACTGGAGGTGATGTAGGTTGGTCTGAAGCAGAAGATGGGCGTGGCACAAGGGCCCATAGCAGGACTGCATGTCAAAATAATCCATGGAAATGGAGAAAGCTTGCTCAAAATTAACTTATTGAGCTTCCATTCTTCCTCCATATAAAGAGCAAGAAGGTATCAAGGCAGACTTAACGGAATTCAAGTCCATTGATTTTTTTCGAACTTTATTTTCCTGACATGGCCATAGATGTGATCACTGACGAAGTGAATAGGTACGGAGAAAATCACCTCGCTCAGCTCACAGGGAGGAATATATTTCAAGCAGCACCTGCCAGCAAAACCCACAAAGTGGGGATTCAAACTATTTGTTCTCACTGATGCTAAAACACAATAGGCCCCAATTGTCAAACTGTTTGTTCTCACTGATGCTAAAACACAATAGGCCCCTATTGTCAAACTATTTGTTCTCACTGATGCTAAAACACAATAGGCCCCAATTGTCAAACTATTTGTTCTCACTGATGCTAAAACACAATAGGCCCCTATTGTCAAACTATTTGTTCTCACTGATGCTAAAACACAATAGGCCCCTATTGTCAAACTGTTTGTTCTCACTGATGCTAAAACACAATAGGCCCCTATTGTCAAACTATTTGTTCTCACTGATGCTAAAACACAATAGGCCCCTATTGTCAAACTGTTTGTTCTCACTGATGCTAAAACACAATAGGCCCCTATTGTCAAACTGTTTGTTCTCACTGATGCTAAAACACAATAGGCCCCTATTGTCAAACTATTTGTTTTCACTGATGCTAAAACACAATAGGCCTCTATTGTCAAACTATTTGTTCTCACTGATGCTAAAACACAATAGGCCCCTATTGTCAAACTATTTGTTCTCACTGGTGCTAAAACACAATAGGCCCCTATTGTCAAACTATTTGTTCTCACTGATGCTAAAACACAATAGGCCCCTATTGTCAAACTATTTGTTCTCACTGATGCTAAAACACAATAGGCCCCTATTGCCTGAAAATGAAAATGTAGGCCTATACTGATAATAAAAATGTTGGTTATGTGTGGGGCAACTTCCAGGGTTGTGAAAGTTCTTGGTGGATATGCCAGCAAAGGACATAATTTTTACTGCGATAGCTTTTATTCAGCCCCAGCTTTATTTCAAGAGCTGAAAGAAATTTAGATTGGTGCATATAGAACAGTAGCTGAGAATAGAAAGCATTTTCCTGAAGCACTGAAAGAAAAGCAGTTCAAATTGAAAAAGGCAGATCATCCTGTGTTTTGTGCCACAGAAGATAAAGGCATGCCGGCAGTCACCTGGCATGACACGAAAAGAGTTAACTTTATATCTACAGCTCACTTCAATGATATGATGGATAAGACAGTTAGAAAAAGAGGAATTCATGAGGGCAGAACAATTCAGAAGCCAGTGCTTGCAAAAAAATACAACAAAAGTATGGGAGGTGTCGACCACTTCGGCCAACTGCGTGCAAGCTACCCCTACCCACACAGATCCTTATAAATGGTAACTGCCATTATATCATTTCTTAGTTGCTACTGCCCTGGACAATTTTATAACTTACAACACTGCCAACTCTACAAAAAAAGATCAAAGCAAAGAGGTTCAGACAGTCAGTCAGTCTCACTCTTATTGAGTCTGCAGTTCTTCGACGCAATGTAACACCTTCAAAACCATGTCACAACAACACGGCTTTCTGAGCGCCACTTCATTGCCAAATATGAAAGAGGCACAAACCAGACTGTAAAGTGTGTAAGGCTGCAGGGAAAAGAAGCCAGACTTTCATGTACTGCCCAGGTTGCAATGTACCCTGATACCTGCTTCAAGTTATACCACACAGTCGAGGATTATCAACATTCCCGACAAAGACTCTTGCAGAGGCCTACAGCTACAACTTCAACCCCAGTTATTGAAGGAAGCAGCTCAGACTCCAACTAGAGGTACTTAACTACTCAAACATTCACAAACACTCATTGTCAGATGCCGCAGACACAGAATCCACTCAAAAAAGACAAATACAAAAATTAAATTTTCTTTGCATTTTATTCACAATTTTTGTTAGCCTTTTATGTTGAAATACATGGTTAATCGTTAAATCAGTACGTCAATCAAGCTTATTTTGTTCATTGCCATCAATGTCCCTAACATTTTATTGAACTGACATCGAGCAAATTCACTAAACACTGGAAAAATATCATGGTTTTAAAACATCTCCTGAAATAGCCACACAAATTCAAGATGGCCGCCATGCTCATGTGACCAATTTGCATAATATATTTTTTTTTTCAGATGTAGCAACTATTCATACCTTGTAATGGCACTCTGAAAATTTCAAAACCCTATGTCTGTTTTTCAATTTTTTATGAATTAAAAAAAAAACCAGTTATTTTTAAAGAAATCTGCAAACACCCTTGGTAATGGGAGACAGTAATGCTCCGGATTGCTGGTCAGCAAAGTGTTAAACACAGAACATGGATTTCACATAATAGTGTGACCTGAATTCATTCAATAAATTCAGTATAATTCTATGAATCTGAAAGAAAATTGCAAAGGGAGACAAGAGGCATCCCTGTCTCACTCCCATTCTTATCCTAAACGGTTCTTAAGTTGCCTTCATGAAAAACTCTGCATGTCATGTCTTCATAGGTCTACCTTATTAAGTTAATGATCTTCATGGGAATTCCATAATGCCTCATCAGTTTCCAAAGTGATTCTCTGTCTACACTGTCAAATGCCTTTTCTATTTTATGGCTCTGAAACATGGAGAACAACAACCAAAAAGCTACAGACTTTCATAAATGGATGCTTGCATAGTTTAGATGGATTGAAGTGGTATGACACGATCATTAATGTGGAACTAATGACAAGAACTTGACAAGTGCCAGTTGAAGAAGATGCTGGTAATGTATAGGACACACATTGAGAACATCTGTTGATAGCATTACCAGACAGTCTCTGTTATAGAATCCCCAGGGTAAGAGAGGTAGAGGAAGCCCAAAGAGAACTGGAGACAGACAGGAAGAAGATATGGAAAGATCTTGAGCTGATGGCACAGGACAGGAAGACTTGGTATAAGTTTGTTGATGGTACAGGACAGGAAGACTTGGTATAAGTTTGTTGATGGTACAGGACAGGAAGACTTGGTATAAGTTTGTTGATGGTACAGGACAGGAAGACTTGGTATAAGTTTGTTGATGGTACAGGACAGGAAGACTTGGTATAAGTTTGTTGATGGTACAGGACAGGAAGACTTGGTATAAGTTTGTTGATGGTACAGGACAGGAAGACTTGGTATAAGTTTGTTGATGGCCCAGGACAGGAAGACTTGGTATAAGTTTGTTGATGGTACAGGACAGGAAGACTTGGTATAAGTTTGTTGATGGTACAGGACAGGAAGACTTGGTATAAGTTTGTTGATGGTACAGGACAGGAAGACTTGGTATAAGTTTGTTGATGGTACAGGACAGGAAGACTTGGTATAAGTTTGTTGATGGTACAGGACAGGAAGACTTGGTATAAGTTTGTTGATGGCCCAGGACAGGAAGACTTGGTATAAGTTTGTTGATGGTACAGGACAGGAAGACTTGGTATAAGTTTGTTGATAGTACAGGACAGGAAGACTTGGTATAAGTTTGTTGATGGTACAGGACAGGAAGACTTGGTATAAGTTTGTTGATGGTACAGGACAGGAAGACTTGGTATAAGTTTGTTGATGGCCCAGGACAGGAAGACTTGGTATAAGTTTGTTGATGGTACAGGACAGGAAGACTTGGTATAAGTTTGTTGATGGTACAGGACAGGAAGACTTGGTATAAGTTTGTTGATGGTACAGGACAGGAAGACTTGGTATAAGTTTGTTGATGGTACAGGACAGGAAGACTTGGTATAAGTTTGTTGATGGTACAGGACAGGAAGACTTGGTATAAGTTTGTTGATGGCCCAGGACAGGAAGACTTGGTATAAGTTTGTTGATGGTACAGGACAGGAAGACTTGGTATAAGTTTGTTGATAGTACAGGACAGGAAGACTTGGTATAAGTTTGTTGATGGCCCAGGACAGGAAGACTTGGTATAAGTGTGTTGATGGTACAGGACAGGAAGACTTGGTATAAGTTTGTTGATGGTACAGGACAGGAAGACTTGGTATAAGTTTGTTGATGGTACAGGACAGGAAGACTTGGTATAAGTTTGTTGATGGTACAGGACAGGAAGACTTGGTATAAGTTTGTTGATGGTACAGGACAGGAAGACTTGGTATAAGTTTGTTGATGGCACAGGACAGGAAGACTTGGTATAAGTTTGTTGATGGTACAGGACAGGAAGACTTGGTATAAGTTTGTTGATAGTACAGGACAGGAAGACTTGGTATAAGTTTGTTGATGGCCCAGGACAGGAAGACTTGGTATAAGTTTGTTGATGGTACAGGACAGGAAGACTTGGTATAAGTTTGTTGATGGTACAGGACAGGAAGACTTGGTATAAGTTTGTTGATAGTACAGGACAGGAAGACTTGGTATAAGTTTGTTGATGGCCCAGGACTGGAAGACTTGGTATAAGTTTGTTGATGGCCCAGGACAGGAAGACTTGGTATAAGTTTGTTGATGGTTGTCGTAATTTTTATCTGAGAGAGTTCTGATGGATATTGGTCCTTTAGAGTGTAGAATGATAGTGAAGGCTCTGTGAGAATAAGGATTTAGGAAAGTGAGGTAGTAGATTCACAAGGGCTGGGGAAGAGTAAGGACAGTCTCTTATTACGACAATATTTGTCTCTCAAAACTATTCCTACCACTCTTCTGAACAAACAACTGTTTGTCAGTTCCAGTTGCTCATGCGCACACACCGATTTGGTGATCCTGACGCACAACGTACATGAATACACACTACGATAACAAAATATGGGAAATGTTTGGGTTTTGGGCCAGCCGACACCAATGCTAATAAAGTTTTTAATACTTTTATTATCAAAAAAATCAAGTTACAAGTAAGTATCAATGTACAGTCAGAAATCATGGGTTACAAAACACAAAATAACAGGGGGGAGGGTTTCTGAGGAGAAGTATCCAATGCACCTTTTCCCGCTTGTATTTACTAACAG
The DNA here is from genome assembly GCA_024509875.1 of Oreohelix idahoensis. NCBI lineage: Eukaryota > Metazoa > Mollusca > Gastropoda > Stylommatophora > Oreohelicidae > Oreohelix > Oreohelix idahoensis. Next base: position 140,422 of record JAMPIV010004368.1, read on the forward strand.
AAAAGACCGGGTCCCAAAGACGAGAAGGGGGGGGGGGGGGGGTGGTGATGATGATCAGAGATAGGCAATTTAACCCAATGGTAAATTTATTACTCTGAGTCAAGGGGGTTACAGTAATAAGGGGTAAAGGAAAAGCTAGGGTTCATCAAATGTTTTCCTTTAATCAACCAATTTTCCCGGGAGGGGGGAATGCTCACAGTTAAATAATCCCGCTAGGAGAAATCCCGTACATTTAATACAGTACACCTTAATACTAGGTTGAACTAATTATAAGGGTAAAAAGATTAAATCTCCTTTTTCATTAAAAAAAACACGCTTGGCTGGCCAGCACACAGTCACACACACACAGACTTACCAAATGGTGAATTCTGGCACTTCATAGGAAATACATAAAAAAAACAGCACTAAACCTTGGCTTAGGTAAAAGTATTTTCTTCCGTGTACAGCCCCAGATTAGCGGGTTGTTGAAGTTAACAAAGTGTCCCGAAATCGCTGGACGTTGAAGTTTAACGGTACTGTTTGTTTATTAGATAAAGTTCCTAAAGAATGGCACAGGCACTTGGCTAGGTGTGAGGAATGGTGTGGTGTCTAAGATTGGCACAGCTGGTGGAGATAACTTTCTTTTGCAGTAATGTCACAAACTACAAAACACTGAGGTAAGTTCTTCAGGGGTGGTAAAATCCAATGATTATGCTTGACAGACAGTGTCAGGGAAATCTATGTTCTTCTTCACAAATAGAGCAGTGAGTAAAATATTGCTACTGTTAACTGTTCTTCTTCCAGTTTGATAACTATAAAACGACTTTATGAATTGGGATTTTAAAATAGTCTTTGGGTTTGCTTTGTTTCTGTATACTTCAGATAGCTGAATCCCAACAGGATCGCCACAAAGATTAAATTTCAAATATGTTCATAAGTCACTGGAGTAATCGAACTGAGTCGGAAAGACTCTAGATATATATTATTGCTGCGTACTGGCTGCTTAAATGATGTTTCATTGCTGCTAAATTGCTGCTTAAATGATGTTTAATTGCTGCTTAAATGATGTTTCATTGCTGCTTAATTGCTGGGATGCGAGGTTCAAAAGATCATTCTGAATGTAATAGAAAAACATGAAATGCAATAAAATCATATTAAAATCTAACGCGCGATACATTTACAGTTTAACTATTTTCTTCACTCGCTGTTGCAAGGTGGTTTGCTCTGAACAATGTTCCATGTGATATGAATAAAACAATTATAAATTTATGGCCATTGTTTTTTCTTTGATAGGTTAGTTTTTTTTATTCAGTGATAGTGCATCGTGCCTTCGATGGAAGATTAAGCGAATGCGGGGATGGAAGATTCCGAACAATACTTGAACCTTGGAATACGATTGATTTGATAAGTCATTTCATTGAGTCCATACATTTAATTCACAGTTGTACACACAGGATGATCATTTCAAATAGGAGTAGAACATAAGTCCATATAAGTCATGCATAAATTAATCAATAACGTAGACTGCTGGTTTACGTGTCAATGTCCGTTTAAGGATACAATGCAGTATTGTCGTCAGAACATCACAGCTATATGCACGCGCAGCTAGACATGGCTACCTGCCGACAGTGAGACTGCGAGTCTGAATATTTCATATGAATTTGACGATTATTCTTCTCCTTCTGAGAATTCTAGTTAAATACTAACCTCCATAAATTTCCCTCTCATATAGAGTTCTAGGACTGACCCTGGTCCATCAAAAAATGCATATATAAATGGCTATATCATGCCATTGAATTGGAAGGTTAGAAAAACGCAGCTATTCAGCTTGGCGGTCAAGTAACAAAGGGTAGCGTTTCTTAGTTACCGACTGTGACCCAAACAACGCTATACACGTCATAATCGATCGTGTATGGAGCGTTCAATAATTGAAACATCTATCGCAATATATTAAATGCCTTAACCTTTACAATTGCACGTCTGATAACCTTTAGCAGACGGCGTTAATATCATATACCGTAACAATTTCCTGTACACCGGGGAAAAAAAAATCGATAGATTTTTTTTCAAGATCTATCCGACTTAACAATTTTTCAAAAAAAATTTAACACAATTGTGACATATGGCCGACGATGTTCTGAGTAGAACCGTGTTGCGGTCATGTCAACTAACTATTTGTCATAGTCATCTAACATTAATCATATTATATATCAATTATACATATTATTATATCAACTAAATAAATGTCCAATGTTAATAGTGAATGATAGAATTAAATTAAAGTAAGGTCTGTCGTATTAGTATGTCATATAGGAATTAATTTGACTAATTAAAATTAAATTAATTAATTAAACTAAGAGTTAAATTATTAAGGTTCTAATGTAACGCGATGTTATGAGAGAAGAAAAGACAAAATAAGTGAGAAGAAATAGAAAGAAATTCGAATATAAGTTTAACTTAATTGTGTGTGTTAAGTGTTAGTGAATAATAACTATCTAATTTAACTAACTAAATAATGTATAGGTACATTAAAAAAAAATATTAATCTAATACTTGTGTGAGATTTATTTTCTCTTTTCATAATTTCTTCTTTTTATATTTCGTTCTCTTTTTTTTTTTTTTTTTTCATTTCATTTTTTTCTCACATTTCATTTTATTGATAATAATTCAATTAAGAAGTTAAGTTAACTAATTAATTAGTATAGGATATGATGATCCATCCGTAGTCTTGATCCTGATGAATTCTTTTAGGCAAAAATGTTCAAACGTTTACGTTGGAAAGAAATGTCATTTATCCCAGCATCCAAGAATTAAGTGCACATAGGATAATAAGTTCGACTTGTCGTCAGATATTGTTCCATGATTGTTCAACGAATATTCATATATCGTGTATGGACGTTAGACGAAGTTTCAATGTCAATATGTATACCTTGATTGTCTTTAGTTCAATTCTGTGATGCATATAGTGTTTATAAAGTTTAAATTGAAGGCAAGGTTAGTTCCTTTATAGTTGATATGTTTTAGGAATGTTAATGTTGATTATTCGTCGTCAATAGGATTACGTGACAACGCATCCGCCACAATGTTTTCAGTGCCAGGAATATGTTCAATGGAGAATTCAAATGGCTGTAGGATGATTGCATATCTGGCGAGTTTCTGGCTTTTATGGTTAGATCGACGCAAGGATGCTACAGCACGTTGGTCCGTCTGTATGGTGAAGGGAGCACCAAGCAGGAACTTTTCAAGTTTAGTTATTGCCCATATCACAGATAAAAGTTCCTTGTCCACTGTGGAATACTTTGTTTCTGCCGGCTTTAGCTTTCTTGAAATATATAAGGTAGGATGTAGAATGCCATCATGGTTCTGGAGCAGGCATGCACCAATGCCGTAGTTACTAGCATCTGTTCGTAAGAAAAATCTTTTGGAAGCATCGGGAAGTCTTAAAATTGGTTCATGCGAGAACAAATTTATAATTTTGTTGAAAGTTTCATTGCATGTACCAGTCCATGTCACCTTCACCGGCATGTCTTTTTTTAACAATGAAGACAATACAGCCGTGATGGATGACAAGTTTGGTATGAATCTACTGTAATATTGAACAAGTCCTAACAAACTCCTGACCTGTTTCTTCGTCTGAGGAACTGCTATGTTTAGAATTTTGGAGACTGTACTAGGTAACGTTCGGATATATCCCGATCCAATGATATGTCCCAAAAAGGTTATCTCATTACACGCGATTTGCACCTTTGTAGGTTTAGCAGTTAGATGATAATTCCTTAGAGTGTCGAAAACATATCTAAGTCCCGAAACATGTTCCTCAAACGACGAACTAAACAAGCATATGTCGTCAATATATGTAATAACGTCTGGTCTACCTGATAAAATTTGTCGCATCAGGCGAATGAAGGTAGCTGGCGCATTAACAAGCCCAAAAGGCATCACATTCCACTGGTATAGACCTTGTGGAGTGGAAAATGCGGTGTAGTACTTAGCCTTTTCGGTCAGTGGTATCTGCCAATAACCTTTAGTTAAGTCTATCTTACTAAATATAGTTGCGTTGGATAGACGTGGCAGTAAGTCGTCGATAAGTGGATGTGGTTCGCTGTCAACTATAGTCTTAGCATTTAATTTTCTATAATCAACACATAGTCTGATGTTATTGTCCTTCTTCCGGACAATCACTAATGGAGAAGAGAATGGCGAATTACTAGTCTCAATGATTCCCAGAGACAACATCTGTTCAAGTTCCTTAGTAGTTTTAGCAAGGAAATGTAAAGGAACAGAATAGGGATGTACACGAATAGGTGTATCATCATTGAGAGTAATGTCATGACTGATAGCCGATGTGCGACCCGGGACGTCGGTCAACACATCTGGATAAGATTGTAATAGATTAGCAATCTGTAGACGCTGTTGCGGTGTAACCGTTGAAGAGATGGTTACATCCCGCCAAGATTCAGTAGGTTGAACTACTGGTACCGGTAACGGTAACTGTACCTCAGGAAAAGAAGATTCTTCTTCCTGGATGACAGATAAGTTAGAATAATAACAAGTAGATACTGTGTTGTCATCTAGTTCATGAAAAATTGACTGTAAGTGTTCAGGACGTGTATGAAATTGCTTGAGCATGTTAATATGAAATATCTTTTTGTGTCCCTTGATATCTAAGACGTATAAGAATAAATGACCAATAAGGAAAAGAAATGATGACTGACTAGAGCTGAGTCATCAAGAAATAAGACAAAAGGGTGAGCGTACACCATTATCTGCGTGGCGCAGAATCATGTACTAATTGTAACTTTAGATAACGGTGATGAAAATAAACACCATTATCACGCTCGATTACCCAACGAGCGTCTCGATTGTTACGAAATGTAACCATCGCCTGTCTATTCTGCCCATTGCATGATGGCAGAAGACGAACAAACTTAACGTTTGCTGTATAATCAAAAAAATTTCTAAGTGCCTGCCAGGTAGTATCCTGCGGCAGATTTCGCACTAACACTGTGCGAGAATACGCACTTTTCCCAATATATGTAGTATCATTGTCACGAAATAGTGGACAATGATGATATGTATTCTTTGTCAAAGAATTAACCTTCCCTTTCAACACCGACATTGTCTTTCTGTTGGATGTCGTATCATCCTGACTGGACTGAGGATGATACCTATCATCACCAAAGGTATTAAGTTTCCTACATGTCGTAGACATGTCCTTGCTGGGCAAAGTAAAAACTTTTTCATCATAATTATTTGTGTTAACTTTATGTTTCCTTTTAAGTCCAGCATTATTATTTAACCTATTATTCTTCCTCATAATGTTTTTGTCAATGTTGACAACGTCAACAGTTTTATTAGGATCAGTTATATCCTTAGTATGTTGTCCAATAGATCTATCATCTTCATCAATTTCCAGGATAGTACTGAGAGTGAAGTTGGAAACTGCTGTGCCACATGTATTTATGTTGTTGGCACGAAGTGTAGCCATATCAACAACAGCGTTAGCGTTGCTAAAAGAATGCAAATTTTTTTTCTCCCAATCATTAATTTCTTTAGGAGTGCAATCTTTACTCCCATGTATGCGTCCTAATGTAAGATCAGCTGATGGATTCTGTAGCATGCACACCTTGACATTACCTGAAAAAAATGGTGTATTAACATGTACTATGGCAGTGGGGTAGTACTCAATAGTACCCCCGAATGTCATGCAACGGACATAGTCCCCTGTTGCATAGCTAGGATGTACCAAAGACTGCCGAACTCCAATGGTTGTTGATCCAGAGTCTTTTAAAACTGAGACCACCGTACCATTGACTAATCCTCTATTGAACATCAGGGTACCCTTGCCATCGTTCGCTGAAAGACCAACTGCTGTATGAAGGTGTCCACAATTCAGCACCGTTTCCTTGGCCTTCTGAAAAATAGTATTACAATCTTGGCAACTATTTGCCACATTATAATTAATAGCAAAACATGCAGCAGAAGACTGTGTTGTATTATTGTCAAGTGGGACCTGAGCTATAGGGGTAGTATTATTTGTAACTGCCGCCCCTGTATTATGGTTGTAATGAGATGATCCCCGAGAATGAGATCGATTCCGAGTATAATTGTTAGAATTATCTCGTCGTCCTCTATAGTAACTATTATCTCGATGTCTCGAGCCATGATTATTACCATTCCAGTTACTATTATTATTGGGAGTATGTGATCGATTATAATTAGTGTTATGTTGACCATTGTGGTAGTTTGTTTGAGGTGAATAATTTCTATCTCGTGATCTACCTCTGTTGAACTCATTTTTATTGTTGAAATCATTATTATGTCCCTTCTGAAAGTTAACATTGTGATTTCTTTGGAACCTGCTTCTGTCTACACTGTGATGTCTTTGTTTGTTATTATGATTGTAGGCCATATTAGACGCCACAGGTAGAGGTTCTCTTAATGAGGAGTTAGAAATGGTTGCATTCGGATGTGCCGAACAGTAGTTTAAAGAAATTTTTTCTAACTCGTCCATAGTACCTGGTTTACGCTCCTGCAAATATGCAAAAAATGGCTGGCTAACCGAAGATAATACCTTATCCCGTAGTAGTAAATCAACTAATTTGTCGTATGATTTGTTGACTTCTGCCAGTTCAACCCATCTATTAAATGTATTGCGTATGTTCGCAATGAATCCTGCAAAATCTTTTGGAGATTCAGGTAAAATTCCCTTAAATTTCAACCTACAGTGTTCCTCGTCCAGGTGAAACCTTCGTAAAAGCAAGGACTTAATAGCACCGTAGTTATTTGCTATTGATGGGTCAGCATTTTGAGAAGCCGTCAGTGGTTCTCCAACCAAGAATTCATTTAACTTGAGTACCCATGACTCTTCAGGCAAATGGTTAGTTTTGCAAGTCTGTTCAAAACGTGACAGGAACGATGAAAGGTCGTCCACGTTCAAGTTGAGAGTGGGTAATTTAAAGTTGTAGAAATGTTTAGTTTGGCTGGATGATGATCCATTTTGTGCGTTATTATTCTGGTTTGCATCAGCACTTTGTGCTTGTAATCTTGCTGTCTCCAATTTAATACGCGCCAATTCCATTTCTTGTTGTAAAATAATTTCCTCTCGTTTCAATTTATTCTCTTCTTCCTGTTGAGCAATTTTTCTTAATCTATTTTCCTTGGCAATTTGCTTCATCTCACGTTCTGCTTCCTCTTTCTTTAATGCAGCCTTTTGTTCCTCTTCCTCTTTCTTTAATGCAGCCTTTTGTTCCTCTTCCTCTTTCTTTAATGCAGCCTTTTTCTCTGCTTCTTTTCTTTCATGTTTTTCCAGTTCTGCCTCAGCAAACTGACGAAGTTCTTGAGATTTATAACCATATTCCCTACCAATTTTAACGAAATGGTCTATAGTAAGCATTTTGACTTTTATCTGTAAGTAATTATTGATAATTACTGATTAAAATAGTCAATAGTAGCTTCAGAGTAATTATTATACTTACTCAACTTAGAAATATTCAATATAAATAATCACAATAGTACTGAACTCTAATGTCTAAGTTCAACTAATAGACAATATTTTGTAACAATATTGTATCTAAATAATACTATATCATAAATAGTTATGATATCTGTTAACTATTATGTAATTACTTCACACAATTAATCTTAATATCCAATAATGTTGGGTATGATTCCTAGTAATTATATTGTTCAATGTACTAAGTCACTCTCTTAGTACCAGAAAAGTATATTAAATAATATACAATGGGTCTATTACCTCAAAGATAGACTATAAGATTATTTTATTTGGTCAATATATATAATATATTATTATGCCATAGGCATCTCTTATAAATTGTAGTGCTACTTTCTTGGACTATCACTGCATAATTATGCAATGTCCCATTGTTACGCACAAATAATTACTTTTTTCCAAAGTCTTTGTATGATCGTTTTTCGTATGTATGATCATTATTTGACTGAAATGCATGTTATATATATTTTATGGTGAAAGGGACAGAACCCGAAATATCGATACTGCTATTTTTTATGAGCTTACCTCCTCTTGTATAGAGACACGTTCGGTCTATAATGTCTTGAACGAAGCGTGACCATATCTCCTTATTTGGTAGTATCAGTCAACTGTTGTAGATGTTTGAAACCTTTCTTAACGCTTCTGTTCATGTCCATAAAAGGCGCGACTGTGTAAGACTTTTATCTCGAATGTTCTTAGAATCGTCTTATTGTGAACAGCGACTCAGAGATTGTCACTCTGCGCATGTCTCGACTGGGTTGTCGTTTTGTTGTTCCGCCCAGGTCGGGCAGTTGAGAAATGGACTGATTAGCGAGCGGACGCGACTGCGTCTTGTGATTCTCTGAGGGAAATACATTGTCTTTGTGAGTTAGTTAGCTAACTAGACTATTTCCCCGTATTATTCAAGCCTGCCTGGAGGCATATGTTCATGGTTGATTTTCCGAAATAAGGTAATTCCTCTTGTATCGAACTTTAGGCTATCATCTAGAGGTTCGTCATTTTGTCGCCTTTTTGCTCGCCTGTGTGATTCAAAATGGAGAGGTACTTTGACTAGGATTAAGTCACCGGTATCTTTATACCTGAACTAGTTATATATCTATGGGTCGCTCTAGACCAACAAGACTATTGTCTGTGTTCCAGGATTCGTTATATCAGAGATCACGTCCAAGTCAGATGGTTAGACTTAGGAAGGTTATAAAGGTCGAGCTGACCTGTAATCCATGTATGCTACTCACGTGCAGACAGTAAACGGACGTATTGTATACATCTGATCTGCTAGCATCAGGAAGGAATAATTATTATTGTCTATGAACATTAAGGATCTGCAGCTGACCACGGTTGCAGAAGTTATATGTATTATTTATCAAGCTTCGCTATGATATTTGTTTTCCATACAACTATTGAGTATTGACTTCTACATGACTGTCAGTTAACATGAGTTTGAATGCTGCATTCGTTGTACTATGCCGATGATAACATAAGTATCATGACTGTTTTGTGGCGTGCAATAAATGGTATAAACCTAAAGCGAAGTTACCATTTCTATGACTCTACACGTCATGTTGCCTGTGGTGTACCCTGAACTGTTCTACTGCAACACACACACAGCAACAATCTAAACCAGATAAGACACCCACATCTTGCATTGTAATACCTGGTGTCGATAGAGGTGGTAATTTGACGGCATCCTAATTCCACCCTTATCAATTCATGGTGGCCAATAGTTGGTTTATTCTGGTACCAACTCTCAAGGGGGTCAACAAACCCAGACATCATCAGCAGACTACAAGACAACATTGCAGTTGCTATTCATCACCTTTGATGAAATTTTTTTGAAAGACGCAGCAGTACTGACAGTTGTTGATATTTTGAAACTACCCGGCGCTGCTCGGCGGTATTGAAGTTTGTCTACAAATAGAAGGACAAGTACCGAGCGAATGGATTTCCTGATCTGTTGAGAAGAAGGACAAGTGCCGTAACAACTGTTCCGGTCTCAGAATTACTGTTGCAGATTCAGAAGGTCAAGTTCAGAAGCTGTTTCCTGTCAGAAGCTGTTTCCTGTTAGAAGCTCATTTCCTTCGTCATGGCAGTTTACGAGAGCAGATATGGATCAACGTTGGATCATTGTCCTAAGAATGCTGATCACATCCTGTTCTGAACTGTGCTGACGTTGTGGATACATAGAAGTTAAGTGGCCTGTTTTGTTTGTGAACTGTGCCCTTATGTTCTAACTGAGCCTTCTGTCTATCACATTTTTCGCACTTTTTATATGTTTACATGTTATATGTTATTTGGATTTGTATTTATATGTTTATATTTCAGCGGGTTTTCTCGGTTGGGCGGTGTCTTTCAGTAGATGATACCACGTCACAGAGGTTCTACTGTTAGCGTTTTCGTTAGGGACTGTGCGAATTTCCTACTGTGAAATTTGCTAGCGACAATCGTTGCTATATCTGTTTAGTTGTGACGAGTTGTGCTTTATTTTCGTTTTTTGTATATTTTTTTTTTGTTTCTCTCTTTCTTTCTGTTTTTTAGTTTCGATTTCAATTGTTTGTATTTGTAGGTCTCCTCTTTTCTATTATTCAGTTCTTCACGTAAATTTTTGTGTATATACTGTAGCGTCATTTGTTTGTCATATCTTCGCATTCTGTCATCATATTCTTTTTAGTTTCGCTGTTTATTTATTTGACTTATGCGAATGTTTTCGTATTGTTTGATCTTTGTTATTGTTTACATTGACTCTGATCTTTGTTATTGTTTACATTGACTTTGATCTTTGTTATTGTTTACATTGACTCTGATCTTTGTTATTGTTTACATTGACTTTGATCTTTGTTTTGTTTACATTGTTGGTACTTTGTTATTGTTTACATTGTCTTGTTATTGTTTGCATAGTTCTTGCATAGTTAGCTTTCACTATTGTTACATATATGCTCATGCACTATTGATCTATAGTGCACTTATCATAACTAGCTGGTGGTTTTTTCCTTATGCACTATTGTAGTGCAGTTATGATAAATAACTGATGGTTATGCACTGATTTGGGTAGTGCACTGATAATTAAGAGGTGACTTGTGATATTATTGTACAACTGATAATACAAATTGGTGTCAAGTCTTGTTTCCCACAGAGATTGGAGTAAACATAGTAATTATACAAGCACTTTATTAAGTCTTGTTGCTATTAAGATTGAAATAAGATAATTAATTATTTCAGGTTCTGTACTCACATTTTAGACATCATGTCTACATTTGAGTACTTTATTGAGCAGGGTAAAGCCCTTGGGAAGACAGGTGATAAATTAGAAGAATTTGCGACTGTTCAATATGCCAAGGCATTGAAGTCGGAGGAAAAGAAAATGAAAGAACTAACTGAACAAAAGAGAATAGATGCTGAAAATTTAAAACTGCAGATGCAGGTAGATGAAAAGAGATTACAAATGGAAATGGAAAAACAAAAAAGAGAAGCAGAATCTCAGGAGAAGAGACTTCAGGCTGAGGTTGAAAATAAGAGACTTGAAAAAGAAGCTGAAAATAAGAGACTTGAAATAGAGGCTGAAAATAAAAGATTAGAAAAAAAGTTACAGGCTGAGGCTGAGGAAAGAAAGTTACAGGCTGAGGCTGAGGAAAGAAGGTTACAAAGAGAGTCTGATGAGAGAAAAGCAAAAATGGAACATGAAGAAAAACTCTTAGCTTTGGAGTTAGAAAAGTTGAAGTTATCTAGTAATGCTAATGATGCTAATAAGGTATCATCTGCTAATAAGTCTAATGCTGTTGATTTCAAGCTTAATTTACCAGCATTCAATGCTTCAATTGATGATATAACATTTTATCTAGATAGATTTGAAAGTGCATGTAAGGTGCATAATATAGATAAAACATTATATGTTTATCATCTGTCCAAGATACTTAGAGGTGATGCTTTGACTTTGTTGGGTATGGTAGATGTGCCTGACAAGAACAACTATGAGGTTGTCAGGGCGGCATTGTTAAAGAAGTACCAACTTAACGAAGACGGATATCGTCTTAAATTTAAAAACATGTTACCAGAAACTGGAGTTGAATTCTCAGAATTCATCTCAGGCATACGTCTTACTTTTTTACGATGGGTTGAGCTTTCTAAGACAGAAAGTACATTTGAAGCCCTCATGGACTTACTTCTTAGAGACAAGGTTATGTCTTCTGTTAATGAAGCTTTTCTTTCTTTTCTTCATGAGCGTAAGCCTAAAAATATAAAAGAAATGGAAGAATACTGTAGCCAGTATGTTACTGCACATCCTCACATAACCATTAGCAACTCTAAGGTAAAAGAAGGTCTGCCAGTTGCTTCGGCAGCACCTTATGGCCCGAATTTTATGCGTAAATTTCAGGGTAGCCAGCAAAATTTCAATAAAAAGAGTAACCGTAATTATGCCCAGAACCATGGTAATCAATTTCAGGGAGATTCTTCTTCCCAGAACTGGAGACAACCTAATATTACACGGTATTCTATTCCCGGTAACTTTAGAAATTTTCATAAAGGTAATCGGTATAGAGGAAAATATTATTTGCAGAGACCTCAATACCAAGATAATAGAGGTTCTCAACAGCATAGAGATGGTAATGACAGTTATGGAAACTGGAACGCAAACCAGGATAAAAATTACAGTAGGGACTTTAATGATAATTGCAGAGGCAATAATGGTCGCGGTAGATCGCAACAGAAGAGAAAAAGATATCAACAGACAAACTCTGTTCAACAAGAATCTCAGGGAGCAGATAAACAGGTTAATAATGATAAAGACCATAATGCTATCGGATGCTCATCTTTTGACTTTGGTAGGGCAAATAAATGTATCCAATGCAGTACTTTATTTGATCCGAAAACCATTAGTACTCTAAGCTGTGGTCATCCTTTGCCCGCTCTTCCTGCTAATGTTGCTCATGATGGGAGAGGTTCTCTTATATTACATAAGGGGCTTGTAAATAGTAATCCAGTCTCGGTGTTGTTTGATTCTGGATGTACTACTGTCGGGGTTAGGCAATCTCTTGTAGATCCATTCTGTGCTACAGGAAAGGTCATCAAATGTGTCACATTTGGTGGCACGTTGGAAAAATATCCTACTGCCATAATACATATTGCTACTCCTTTCTTCACGGGAGAGGTCCACGCGTGTCTACTTCCAAACCCTATTGCGGACCTTATTATTGGTCGTATTCACGGAGTTAGGGAATGTACCCCACAGCAGATTGCTGTTTGGGAAGAGCAAAACATTGAAGCTACCAATACGGTGGTCACAAGAGCACATGCTCTGGATCCACCTCAAACTTCATTAACTAATAATGATGAAGTAAATGAACAAAATAGTCACTTGACTATTACACGTGACTCATTTATCAAATTGCAAGAAGAAGATCCGTCGTTACAAAAATTCTTCATTCTAGCAAAAAAAGGTGATCCTAATCAAAATACTAATAGAAAATCTTGGATTTCTATGAAGAACGGCGTACTTGTACGTATGGTACAAGACTCGACTACATCCACTCATTCACAAATTCTTGTGCCTAAGAGCATGAGGGTGCAAATATTGCAACATGCTCATGACTCGCAATGTGCTGGACATATGGGTTTTTCCCGTACAAAGTCGAGGGTTCTTGCGGCTTTCTTTTGGCCATTTGTGAGCAAGGACATACGAATGTACTGTCGCTCTTGCAAAGTATGTCAGGAGGTCAAATCTAAAGGACCACGACATGCTGCGCCTATTCAGGCTGCTGACATTCCAATTCGCCCTTTTCAAAAAATGGCAATAGATATTATCGGTCCTTTTAGAATTAAGTCGGCTAGAGGGCATCAATTTATTCTTACATGTGTCGATATGTGCACACGTTGGCCAGAGGCAATACCTCTCAAGAGCATCTCAACTGCTGATATCGCAGACGCTCTTTGGCTGATATTTTCTCGCTTGGGTTTTCCCGGAGAAATATTGTCAGACCATGGCACTCAACTTATATCAGACACTATGTCACAGGTAATGTCTATGCTACATATAAAAAGGTCTCTCAGCAGTATCTATCACCCAATGTCTAATGGGTTGGTCGAACGTTTAAATAGGACTCTAAAAACTTTACTGGGTAAAATAACTGAGGATCATCCTCAGGATTGGGACAGGGTCTTACCCGCGGCTCTCTTTGCGTATAGAGAGGTCCCCAATGAACATACGGGGTTTTCCCCTTTTGAACTTGTCTTTGGCGCGCAACCGCGCGGCCCTATGTCTTTACTTCACGATCTAATCACTGCCGATAATATTAGCGATGAGACTCAGTCTTCTTATGAGTACGTCATTGCTCTTAGGAAAAAAATCATTGAGGCATGCAGACTAGCAACTTCGTCTTCCGAATTTGCTAAAGAAAAGGCAAGGCAGTTTGCGAATAAGAATAGATGTCTACGACAACTTTGTCCAGGTGACAAAGCTCTCGTTCTACTTCCTTCAAGGGAGAACAGACTTCTAATTGCATGGAAAGGTCCATATGCAATAGTCTCCAAAATTTCTGATGTCGACTATGTTGTCGATATTGATGGAAAGCATAAAACTTTCCACATAAATATGCTCACGGAATTTCATGAAAGACCAGACTATTTGCAGCCTATTTTCCAGGCAACGGACAATTCTCAAGTACCTCATGGTCAATACTCATCGCTGTCAGTTATACAGGATGAGGAAACTACTTTTTCTGATGTCAATCTTCCTCTTTCTATGGTCCCACTTTATTCTACGGAATCTTGGAAAAACGTGACCGTTTCTCCAAATCTTTCCGCTGAGGAACATCGACAAGTTTCTTCGATGTTGCAAACATTTCAGGATGTTCTTACAGACATCCCGGGACACACACATGTCATTGAACATGACATTGTGCTAACTGATCATAATCCTATCAGAGTCAGACCCTATCCAATACCTATCCATTTCCAGTCTCAAGTCGAAAAAGAATTGGATGAAATGATACGTTTGGAAATCATTGAACCATCCACTTCAGCATACTCTTCGTCTATGGTTATTGTTCGAAAGAAGGATAATAACATTCGCATTTGCGTAGATTATCGCAAATTGAACCAAGTTACGAAGTTCGACGCTGAACCTATGCCTTCATTAGAAGAGCTACTCAATAAACTTTCTAATTCTAGATTCTTTACCAAACTAGATTTGTCTAAAGGTTATTGGCAAGTCCCGCTAACTGAACGTGCCAAACCTTTTACAGCTTTTTCTACACCTAGGGGTTTATTCCAATGGAATTTCATGCCTTTTGGTCTTATGAACGCCCCTGCTACATTCGTACGCATGATGCGGCGAATTCTCGCATATCGTACAGATGTCATAGCATATCTAGATGATATCTGTCTATTCAGTGATTCCTGGGAAGATCACTATTTGGGTTTATACGAATTACTGTCTACTCTTCGCGAGTATAACTTGACTGCAAAACCCTCTAAAGCCTTTATAGGATTTAGTGAGATTTCTTTCCTAGGTCATCGTGTTGGTCATGGTCTTTTAAAGACAGAGGACCACAATGTTTCAAAAATACTTAACATTTCGGTCCCTAAGACAAAGAAACAAGTAAGGAGTCTATTAGGTTTGATCCAATTCTACGGACGATTCATTCCGAATCTGTCCTCCATTATGGCACCGCTTTCTACTTTATTGAAGAAAGGGTCGCCTAATTTGATCCGCTGGTCAAAAGAATGTCAATCCTCATTGGACCAGGTTAAAGACCTATTTTCATCTCCACCTATTCTTAGGTTACCTACTATTGAGAAGACTTTTGTTCTTCGAAGTGACGCCTCGTCAACTGGGATTGGGGCAGCACTAATGCAGGAGTATTCTGATACTCTGCATCCGGTGATGTATATCTCTAGGAAATTAAATGCTGCAGAAAAGAATTACTCGGTTTTAGACCGTGAGTTATTGGCTATGGTATGGTCTATTCTGAAGTTACAAAGATTTCTTCTAGGCGCACATTTCATTGTGGAAACCGACCAGAAAGCGCTTACTGCTATTCAGAGCAAAAACTTGAAGAGCTCGAGGTCCACTCGTTATGCCATAGCTCTTCAACCATTTCATTTCTCGGTTCGAGCTATCCGTGGTTCGGATAATGTAATGGCGGACATTCTGTCCAGATGCCCACACGATTCCACATGATTCTTCTGTCATATATATATTTCCTGATATACAGTCCAATGTTATAATGACATGTTAGTAGATTTTTTTTTGTTCTCACTTTTTTGAGGGGGAATTTATAACATTGTACCATGTAATTATCTAAGAAGGCTTAGTTAGTGATATACGGGCCAAAAGATCACTCGGCCACATTTAAATAAATTATTTTCAGGATTGTATTGAGAGATTTACCAGTTGTCTTTAAGATTTGTGTTATTGATATTTTCGCAGCACATCATTGAAGATGCGAGATTGTGTCCATTGTGGAACTTTGAGTATATCAAGTCCTGTCCTAGATTGGGAGCGGATGATGTCCACATCTTCTTCTATTGAATGTTTTATGTCAACGAAGATCAACACATGTATTACTTATTAGTTACTGATGCATTACATAATGTAATAAAATAGTGCGGTATATTAATATATTACACCGCTATTTGCAACACATTGTATGATATCATAATAATATATTTGATTTCATATATTGGTATGAGAATAATTTGACTTTTATTATGATGTTGCCAGCATTGTGGTTTGTGTTGGTGGCACCTTCCTGGGATATATACGCGTATACTTAGATAAATTTTTCTCTAAGGACCTGGGATATGATCTCAGTTTCGCTCCAAGTGTTGAGCTATTTTGTTAGGTATATCCGCGCATCATACGTGCGTTAGGAGCCTAGATTTTTCCGGCTCCAGGATTTAAAAAAAAAAAATGTTTCATTTTTTTTTTCCCGGGAGGGTGCGGTAATGTTACGCACAAATAATTACTTTTTTCCAAAGTCTTTGTATGATCGTTTTTCGTATGTATGATCATTATTTGACTGAAATGCATGTTATATATATTTTATGGTCAAAGGGACAGAACCCGAAATATCGATACTGCTATTTTTTATGAGTTTACCTCCTCTTGTATAGAGACACGTTCGGTCTATAATGTCTTGAACGAAGCGTGACCATATCTCCTTATTTGGTAGTATCAGTCAACTGTTGTAGATGTTTGAAACCTTTCTTAACGCTTCTGTTCATGTCCATAAAAGGCGCGACTGTGTAAGACTTTTATCTCGAATGTTCTTAGAATCGTCTTATTGTGAACAGCGACTCAGAGATTGTCACTCTGCGCATGTCTCGACTGGGTTGTCGTTTTGTTGTTCCGCCCAGGTCGGGCAGTTGAGAAATGGACTGATTAGCGAGCGGACGCGACTGCGTCTTGTGATTCTCTGAGGGAAATACATTGTCTTTGTGAGTTAGTTAGCTAACTAGACTATTTCCCCGTATTATTCAAGCCTGCCTGGAGGCATATGTTCATGGTTGATTTTCCGAAATAAGGTAATTCCTCTTGTATCGAACTTTAGGCTATCATCTAGAGGTTCGTCATTTTGTCGCCTTTTTGCTCGCCTGTGTGATTCAAAATGGAGAGGTACTTTGACTAGGATTAAGTCACCGGTATCTTTATACCTGAACTAGTTATATATCTATGGGTCGCTCTAGACCAACAAGACTATTGTCTGTGTTCCAGGATTCGTTATATCAGAGATCACGTCCAAGTCAGATGGTTAGACTTAGGAAGGTTATAAAGGTCGAGCTGACCTGTAATCCATGTATGCTACTCACGTGCAGACAGTAAACGGACGTATTGTATACATCTGATCTGCTAGCATCAGGAAGGAATAATTATTATTGTCTATGAACATTAAGGATCTGCAGCTGACCACGGTTGCAGAAGTTATATGTATTATTTATCAAGCTTCGCTATGATATTTGTTTTCCATACAACTATTGAGTATTGACTTCTACATGACTGTCAGTTAACATGAGTTTGAATGCTGCATTCGTTGTATTATGCCGATGATAACATAAGTATCATGACTGTTTTGTGGCGTGCAATAAATGGTATAAACCTAAAGCGAAGTTACCATTTCTATGACTCTACACGTCATGTTGCCTGTGGTGTACCCTGAACTGTTCTACTGCAACACACACACAGCAACAATCTAAACCAGATAAGACACCCACATCTTGCATTGTAATACCTGGTGTCGATAGAGGTGGTAATTTGACGGCATCCTAATTCCACCCTTATCACCCATATTAACCTTAAATATCAGAAAAAATTAATTAAATTAAATTACAAGTGTATTATTGCATATAATATCATATTATTAATGTAGTATTTAATATATATCATGAGGACAAACAAAACAATGATGCAACTAAAGGGTACAAACAATGTTAAGACGCAAACAAGACATTTTCACAATTAAAAATGAATTTATGAACTAAATAAAACAAGCGGAAGTGTCACAAGCCAAATGAAGGGTCAAGGTCTGACCCGAGGTCAACTTAATATTCAAAGTACACAAAAAAAATGACTGCAAAAAATGATGACATCACAGGACTCATAACGGACGAACATTTAACAATCATAAAATAAATTATAGTGAGAGTAGTCTGGACGAAATAGTTAACGAACATGATACAAAACTGAATAAAATTGTTAACTGAGTACGAATAAAATACACCAGTTATCTACGGAACGGTACAGCTAACACAAATCGTCAAACGACAGCAGATTTGGACAGATAGTCCAATGGCAAACCTCAATGGGGCTTCCAAAAGTGCAATCGTTTAACTGCCCTAAGAAACGACCGAAATCAATTCAGGCATCGTGAGAGCCACAGAATCTAATTTCGGTTCATCCTCCCTACCTCCCACGAATTAACAACACATTAAGACAACAAAAAGTCCATTAAACATAGGTAAAAACATGCCGATGTAGGCAGAGGGCATGGACTCAGTTAGCACTGTTTGCAATAACAACAGTTAAACACCTAGACTTATCTTTTCCGTTGCTTAGATCAGTGCTAGAGGTCGTCAACAGCTAGGCCTGTGCCTTTGACTGTCTGCTCCTGATGGGCAGGCAACGGTAGTGCATCTTGATCAATTTGAAGCGAACTAGAGAGGCGTTGAAAAGATGTCTTCTTCACTGCGACAATGCAACAGTGACGTCATGTTGCTATTCATGATCACGTGCGTCACGTCAGCTTCGTAATGGTCATGTGATCGAAACTTGATCGTAAATATTTCATTCGAAAGTCATGAAAAATTTTTTTGGTTTTTGGTTGTTTTTCGTCCCCACATACCGGGCACCACTGTTGCAAGGTGGTTTGCTCTGAACAATGTTCCATGTGATATGAATAAAACAATTATAAATTTATGGCCATTGTTTTTTCTTTGATAGGTTAGTTTTTTTTATTCAGTGATAGTGCATCGTGCCTTCGATGGAAGATTAACCGAATGCGGGGATGGAAGATTCCGAACAATACTTGAACCTTGGAATACGATTGATTTGATAAGTCATTTCATTGAGTCCATACATTTAATTCACAGTTGTACACACAGGATGATCATTTCAAATAGGAGTAGAACATAAGTCCATATAAGTCATGCATAAATTAATCAATAACGTAGACTGCTGGTTTACGTGTCAATGTCCGTTTAAGGATACAATGCAGTATTGTCGTCAGAACATCACAGCTATATGCACGCGCAGCTAGACATGGCTACCTGCCGACAGTGAGACTGCGAGTCTGAATATTTCATATGAATTTGACGATTATTCTTCTCCTTCTGAGAATTCTAGTTAAATACTAACCTCCATAAATTTCCCTCTCATATAGAGTTCTAGGACTGACCCTGGTCCATCAAAAAAATGCATATATAAATGGCTATATCATGCCATTGAATTGGAAGGTTAGAAAAACGCAGCTATTCAGCTTGGCGGTCAAGTAACAAAGGGTAGCGTTTCTTAGTTACCGACTGTGACCCAAACAACGCTATACACGTCATAATCGATCGTGTATGGAGCGTTCAATAATTGAAGCATCTATCGCAATATATTAAATGCCTTAACCTTTACAATTGCACGTCTGATAACCTTTAGCAGACGGCGTTAATATCATATACCGTAACACTCGCGTCTTCAATTAATAAAGCAAGAGAGAAAAAAAAAACTCCCCGTGAGGTTAATAGTTGAAAGCACATCTATTTATACAGAACTAAACTGTATTAAAGTTATAATTCCCTTAAGCGGCTATTGTATTAGGAAATAAACTTATAGATGTAACATTTAGTTGGCACTAGAACTTTGAAGATGGGCTTATTTAATAAGGTTAAATTTACACCACAATCCAGTGAACTAAATATGAAATAACTAGACCACTGATCACTCGAAGCTAATGTATAAATTACCGTCTGCACAGAAAAGAATTTCACTCCAATAGCCAACAATTTAGATGAAATCTAGCAGGAATTTTTTACTATATGCTAGTGAATCTTAGAATTCTGTCAGAACGAATGACACGTTGCCCTTTTCAGATTCTGTATTTATCTATTAGAAAGGCAAGATAAATGGTACATGTGAAAATTTCGCGCCTCTTCAGGTCCCAGGGGAAGTCGAAGTTATTTAGCCGCCATGCTAACCACGATGGCCCGACTGGCTTCCGATCTATGTTCGTCTCAGGCTGCTCACACAAGGATGTGAAATTTCGGCGAGACTAGCCTTGTTTGCGGTGAGTTTCCTGATTCCTCAGATCGTATCCGCTACGCTGAGCGTTCCGTCTTTCGGGCAAGTCTGCTGGTGGCCACAGACGTGCGAAGTCTGCAAGAAGCTTTCTTCTGACCGCTCGTGTCCGTCTTGCGAACGGTTCAGTGTTCGTACGAAGATGCTACACTTCTGCTTCTCTGTTCTGGGGATCTTCTTTGACTGCTTTGATCCTAGCCGCTACTCTTCATTGATGAAAAGTTACAACAATACTGATGTTCAGGGATTCTAATGTTATGAAAAGCTAAAGTCCCTTTAATCATCCATCAAATCAGGGAAAATTCACTTGACAAACTAGACGTACGTCACAATGGTACAGGACAGAAAGACTTGGTATAAGTTTGTTGATGGCCCAGGACAGGAAGACTTGGTATAAGTTTGTTGATGACCCAGGACAGGAAGACTTGGTATAAGTTTGTTGATGGCACAGGACAGGAAGACTTGCTATAAGTTTGTTGATGGCACAGGACAGGAAGACTTGGTATAAGTTTGTTAATGACCCAGGACAGGAAGACTTGGTATAAGTTTGTTGATGGCACAGGACAGGAAGACTTGGTATAAGTTTATTGATGGCACAGGACAGGAAGACTTGGTATAAGTTTGTTGATGGCACAGGACAGGAAGACTTGGTATAAGTTTGTTGATGGCACAGGACAGGAAGACTTGGTATAAGTTTGTTGATGGCCCAGGACAGGAAGACTTGGTATAAGTTTGTTGATGGCCCAGGACAGGAAGACTTGGTATAAGTTTGTTGATGGCACAGGACAGGAAGACTTGGTATAAGTTTGTTGATGGCCCAGGACAGGAAGACTTGGTATAAGTTTGTTGATGGCCCAGGACAGGAAGACTTGGTATAAGTTTGTAGATGGCCCAGGATAGGAAGACTTGGTATAAGTTTGTTGATGGCCCAAAACAGGAAGACTTGGTATAAGTTTGTTGATGGCCCAGGACAGGAAGACTTGGTATAAGTTTGTTGATGGCCCAGGACAGGAAGACTTGGTATAAGTTTGTTGATGGCACAGGACAGGAAGACTTGGTATACGTTTGTTGATGGCCCAGGACAGGAAGGCATGGTATAAGTTTGTTGATGGCCCAGGATAGGAAGACTTGGTATAAGTTTGTTGATGGCCCAGAATAGGAAGACTTGGTATAAATTTGTTCATGGCCCAGGACAGGAAGACTTGGTATAAGTTTGTTGATGGCCCAGGACAGGAAGACTTGGTATAAGTTTGTTGATGGCCCAGGATAGGAAGACTTGGTATAAGTTTGTTGATGGCCCAGGACAGGAAGACTTGGTATAAGTTTGTTGATGGCACAGGACAGGAAGACTTGGTATAAGTTTGTTGATGGCCCAGGACAGGAAGACTTGGTATAAGTTTGTTGATGGCCCAGGACAGGAAGACTTGGTATAAGTTTGTTGATGGCCCAGGATAGGAAGACTTGGTATAAGTTTGTTGATGGCCCAAGGCAGGAAGACTATGCATAAGTTTGTTGATGGCTGTGGTGAACTTCTAAATACAATATCTAAATTGGAATATAACAGTCTAGTGCATAAAGTCAAAGATGGGATAGTACTAAAAATTTTCGGCGAGAAGTGTAGTCGTCGCCTACGCCTTCAGCGTATTAATTGATAACGCATTGGCCGAACCAAAAAGGTACCCAATTTTTCAAATTCGTCCTTGAGACAAACGTACCACTTTTCGAAGTTTAAATGAAGTATTTGCCTAGAATACATTGTAGAAGGGAGGGGGACGGATAGATAACCAACGCAAATCACGTCTCACATTGTTTCTAAAAATAAAACCAACTTGCTAGCCTTGCCCTTAGGTGGTTTTCAAATTACGATGTAAACGTTAGAAAATGTGGACATTACGGTCAGGAAAACACGCTTAGCTCTTGTTGCGAATGACGTAACTCTCGTGTATTATGAGAGACTCTCGTATTTAGCTTGAAAGTACATGGAAAAAGAATTGAACAGGAGTTAGTTTAATAATAAACACCTAACATAGAAAAAAAGAGATAGAATTTTGAACCAAGCCACTTAGCCCCATAAAAATCATATATTCGTGTACATGAAGACTTGCTGACCAAGAATATGTTAGTTATCTAAATAGTCCATTAAATAATAAAATATTGGTAATAATACATAGAGAATCGGAGATACTGTCAGGTCAAGTCATGTCTGCTTAGATTGGATAGCATATTTTTTGGGGGAAAAAAATTAGGTGAAAAAAAGGCTAAGATAGTACGATGAAGTGGATTGATGAAATTTGAAGGAAGCCGAAATATTATTGGCTAACCTAAATATACAAATCTAGTTGGTAATAGTAACACATAGTGGTTTGAGATTTAAAAAAAAAAAATAAAGTTTCATTCAAAAAAAAAGATGCTTGGCTTATTGGCCAAAGCCTTTTACATTTAACGAAATAGTAAGCTGCTCACTGCCATTTTTTTCAAAATATTCTGAGGAACAAGCAGCGATATGCAGACTTGTGCTTTGTTTTAAAATAACTAACAACAGAAAGCAGTCTGAACAGAGGCAGTGATGAAAGTGTGCCATATTCTATTGCCTAATTCATCGTTACTTGTTTATATTTCCTTGATATGTGGTAAGATTGATTTTATTGACTTTTTAATTAAAAAAAAGGTTGTGTGAAAAAAGAAAAGGCCATGTAAAAGATTGTAATTAAATAGTTCCATAGCAGACTTAGGCATAGCCTAGATGTTGCTCCATCATATAAGGGACTATCTAAGAAGTTTAAAACTACAGGACTATATATATGATGGTCATACAGGAACATTACACCTATCTTATTGCATGGAAAAGATTACTGCAGGAATGACAGAGGCGTGGCATCCATTAGGGAAGAGAAAAGAAAACTGGTACCATTTGTTCCATCAAACTAAAGTGGAGAAGCAGGGTTGTCAGAGAGAGCTGACCATGTTCTTTTGTATTGAATGTATGTTTACATGTAAATTAGGAGGAATTAGTTTGATATTAAGACAGAACCATAACTTGCATCGACAGGGGTTCCTGCTGGTACTTGTCTGGTGCTGGTACTCGATGATAGAGAAATTTAGCACGATTTCTAAGAGTCTCTGGTACCTGCTTGTATTAAAGAAGTTCAAGACCAGAGGAGACTGAAGTGTTTGGTCAAACCAACTACAACTGCTGTGATTCCAGGACCCAGATAAGTGCAATATCTGGCCTGGGACAACTTATCACGACTAAAGAAAAATCTCCTGTATAGACAGAAACGTTCCCCCAAAAGACTAACATAATCCTAGTGAAACAAAAGAACATTGGGATGATGATAATCCCCAACCTGCTTCCCAGTACCTGTAGTTAAATAGAGTAATTAACATCAACTTGAAAATTTGTAACAATGTACTATGGACCTATTGTCTGTTGTATGTAAATATATCTATCCATCTAAATTGATTCTCATTGAACTGTAGTCCTGACCAAAAAAACTTTAGGCTCAGGACCAATAAAGTTTAACAAAAGAAATTGTAAATATACAATTTAACAGCTGGAGTTAGTTGAGTTTATCATAGTAATTAGTATATGTTTGGTATTGAGATTCTTTAACAACACTCTTACATTACCCTAGACACTTATATAGCTTTCAGTCACGCTAGTCAATAAAGAATATAACTTAGAGTGAGATCGTAGGGTGGTAACAAGAAAGGTACTCTGTAAAACAGTTGTCCATTGTTTACCTCAGAGACCTTCACAGTTGATCTCGCCCAAGTACAACTATACGCACACCATTCTTCTTAACATCAAAACCCACCACACATGTTGGGGTCTCTAAGTCCGAGATTTGAATTCGGCATATATAGATGAAGGTTTGAAATAGGAATCTCATACAGCATATATTAACTAACTCCAGGAATAAAAATTAGCAGTAGTATATAAATTCAAGATTGTATTACTAGGTTAGTAGAGGTTAGAAACACCCCCTAAGAAGATAACAATAATTAAGAGGAGATTTACAGTGATAGCTTGTCACAGCCAGTAGTAATTAGTTAATTATAGTTAGTATTTATTTTAGTTAAGTTTAGGATTGTCTTAGAACCTTATTAGACCTGCTTGAGTTAGAATGGCTGATTTAGCCAAGTTCAGATCTGCCGCTGTGAAGACTGCTAAAGAGATGGGCATGGATGGCCAGAGCTGGTCCAGTATGTAACTTCAGAATGTGACAAATTTATTGAACGAGATGGGGAAGACAGGAAGTTAGAAGCAGAAAGAAAGTTAGAGGCTGACAAAGAACTTAAGAGGCTGCAGAAGGAGGCTAGGGCATTGGAGGCAGATAGGGAGGCGGAGATTAAAAGGCTCCAATTAGAAGAAAAAAAAGGCTGAAAGAGAAGCAGAGGAAAGAAGATTAGCTGTAGAAAGAGAAGAAAAGAGATTGACTGCCGAAAGGGAGGCAGAAGAAAAGAGATTGGCTGCCGAAAGGGAAGCAGCAAAGGAGGAGAAAAGATTACAGAGGGAGCATGAGCTACGACTAAGGGAGTTAGAATTTCAAGGCCATGCTCCTGAAAATGGTGCCAGCCCCTTTGCCTCAGATGCCACTGCTAGTCAGGGAGCCTCAACCTCAGCTATGGGTTTTCATGTAGACCATTTTGTTGAGAAAGATGATGACATAGAAGGGTATTTAAGTATATTTGAGCTTTTGGCTACTACATATGGGTTAGAGAGAGAGAGGTGGAGCCTCAAGTTATCCCAGGGTCTTAGGGGAACGGCTTATGAAGTTTTTGCCAAGATGAGCAGAGATGACCAAGACAATTATGACATGTTAAAGCAGGCTCTTTTGTTAAGATATGAAAAGAAAATGGAAATAACATGGCTTTACCGTAATCTAACCATCTAATATAGTAATAATCTATATTTTAGAACATCTGTCGGTTTGTCCCCTACATAAACAGGGGACGCAACGTTTTTAGTAATGAAAGTTAGACATTAATTGTATTGTTTCCCTTAACATTAATCATGGGTCACTATCAATGCATTTCCCATTTTTTTTAAAAAATGATTCAACAAGATCATGGGTCGAAATTTTATTGTTTAAACCCCAACCCCCCACCCCCAAATAACGATAAGAGGACATGACTGGAGTAGGTGTGCTGGAGGTAAGAGGGACGATGGGGGACATTATTGGAGTGGATGTGCTAGGAGTGAGGGGAATGGTGGAGGACATGATTGGAGTGGAAGTGAGAGGTACAATGGAGGACATAATTTGAGTGGAAGTGAGAGGTACAATGGAGGACATAATTTGAGTAGATGTGCTGGAGTTGAGAGGTATGATGGAAAACATGATTAGAGTTGTGCTGGGGGTGAGAGATATGCTAGAGGACATGATTAGAGTAGATGTGCTGGAGGTGAGAGGTATCGTGAAAGACATGATTAGAGTTGTGCTGGGGTGAGAGATATGGTGGAGGACATGATTAGAGTAGATGTGCTGGAGGTGAGAGGTATGATGGAAAACATGATTAGAGTTGAGCTGGAGGTGAGAGATATGGTGGAGGACATGATTAGAGTAGATGTGCTGGAGGTGAGAGGTATGATGGAAAACATGATTAGAGTTGTGCTGGGGTGAGAGATATGGTGGAGGACATGATTAGAGTAGATGTGCTGGAGGTGAGAGGTATGATGGAAAACATGATTAGAGTTGAGCTGGAGGTGAGAGATATGGTGGAGGACATGATTAGAGTAGATGTGCTGGAGGTGAGAGGTATGATGGAAAACATGATTAGAGTTGAGCTGGAGGTGAGAGATATAGTGGAGGACATGATTGGAGTAGATGTGCTGGAGGTGAGAGGTATGGTGGAAGATATGATTATAGTAGTTGTGCTGGAGGTGAGAGATATAGTGGAGGACATGATTGGAGTAGATGTGCTGGAGGTGAGAGGTATGGTGGAAGATATGATTATAGTAGTTGTGCTGGAGGTGAGAGATATAGTGGAGGACATGATTAGAGTAGATGTGCTGGAGGTGAGAGGTATGGTGGAAGATATGATTGAATTATATGTGGTCATGAGAGGTACAATGGAGAACATGACGAGTAGATATGCCGGAGGTGAGATGTATAGTTGTCATTGGGTTATTTCGAGAATTAACCGTGGGTGTTGGTCCTGGTTGCTCAGATAATAATGGTAGCTCAGATGTACTGCAACCAGGTGATATATTAAAAGTTCAATTTTTTTTTATTCGGGCAACGCCGGCTATATCTGCTAGTTACCTATAATTTTACCTGTGCCACAATACACTTTCCCACTTGTTCAGTATTTATTCTCAAGTCTATTGGCCGTTTGATCATTGTCCTTGGACAGAAATATCTGTAATCACTGCAACTTCTCTTGATTATATATTCTCCACGTCATACATGTTTTTATAATCTTCAGATATTTTTCATCAAGTCTTGCAACAGTCTCGTTGTGTTACTGTTGATGTTCACTTTTTGCATTTCTACCATTGTTTCCGTACTTGTTGCCTGGACGTTTCATGTTGCGATCGTCGAACCTGTTGCAACAGTCTCGTTGTTTTACTGTTGATGTTCACTTTTTGCATTTCTACCATTGTTTCCGTACTTGTTGCCTGGACGTTTCATGTTCCGACCTGAGTTTGTGTTGCTGTCTTTGCACACGGTAGTAGGATGACAACGAAAGATGAAGAGAAATACTGCCACACTGTGACAGATTTAATGTAAATAGATTTCATATTATCTATTTCTTTATCTACACTTCTCTTTTGCCAAACTTTCAACTTCATACTTGTGCTAACTTAAAACCCCTATCCATTCTGAGATCTATCCCTTTTTCTCATTAGCACGCATATTTTATTGCGGTTCGCTATATTCTCTTTGATGTATGTTTACGAGCAGACTATTAGCCGACATGAGCTGTTCTATTTTACACCAGCGATCGAAGATCGTTGTAATGGGTTCAGACAGCGATCTAGGTGGAGATAATCTTGGAACCAAGGGAGGAAATTTTTATTACTCCCCTTATAAATCTGCTCGCTAGTGAGTAATTAAACCACGGTGAGAACGTCGAGATCAAAGACACTGCTCGCTAGAAATGGCCAGACAAACAGCGAGACGAAGGAAACTCACATTGATTAGCGAATTGGCGATGCCTGATCTAAGAATGAATAGGGTTCTGGTTTTCGGCTCGTAGCGTGTGAAAGATCTTTGATTTGTAATCCGAACATAGAATCCACCGTAGGTGCAAACATCTGGCAGAGTCTGTTTCGGTCAATAGTGTAATAGCCTCTTTGATTTCAGAGATATATATACTAGAGCCTTTCTACTAAAATTCACTCAGTACTCCTCAGCTTTTAAAGACATCTAGCGGCGATTTCTAGAATCCCCTGGTTTTAGGATAGTTTCTTAGTTTATCGTTGGAGATAGTCTAGTAGTTTGTATGAAGGTAAATACTATACTAGTAGTTTTGAGTGATTTTAGGGATAAATCGTCGATTATATTTTGTGCAGAGTGATTTACTAAATAGGTCCGTAAATGGTATTTCTCTAAGATGTTACAGTGGCTAGCAGAATAAATAATAATTCTAGCTAAACTTTTCCAGCTATGAAAGAAATTTAAGTAACTGCTAATAACCAGTCAGAGAATATTTTAACCAACTAAGTAAATGCACTGATTCATCATGAGTATTGACGAAATGTGTATATATTTCTAATTCATAATGACTGATTTTTTAAAATGACTAGAATTTATTTCACGGAAGTTTTAAACGATGAGACAAGCTCTAAGCTTTTAGTTTCTAATTTAATTAAGTTAAATAACCGAAGTGGAGGATATATTATATTTTACGCGAGGTAGGACAGGAGTGAGAATACTATATATTGGTTAAGTATTTTGTATGTTTTTCTCTTTATGCAGTATTTGGGTCATACCCTAAAACTTACCAGCGGCTTCAATGTATGTCTGAGAATAACCAAAGAAAGAACATTTTGTACTTAAATACGTGGGTCTTCAAGGTAAACCAGTCTGGCAATAGTGTTTGCATCCAGAAAGAGACAGCGTACCAACCTAAAAGACATTAAGACTAAATGCTGTAACTGGGCCTATCGAGCCAGATTATATTTCTTTCCATAAATCTCATTTACATTCAGCCCATGTGGGGAAAAATTACAAACATTAACATTTCCGACGTTTTATCATTTGTGGTGTGACCAAGACGTTTATACTGAGAGAAGTTGCCGACCTGACATTTCTTAAGTACTGAAAACCTCAAGATTCTGACACTGTGAGCACTGTGACATATATTACCTGAACTGATTTGAAGTTACATAAACAGTAATCCAGAAAAAATATAGTCGTGAAAAGAACGCTCCCCGGAAAAATTGGATTTAACCTGTCTCTGTAGAGCTGGGGTTCTCTTTGCCAAACGAACACTGGATGTGCTGTATGTGTGTGTCCTAAAGTTTGCGCCAGAAGGTGAAAATCAAGTTTTAGGTAAGAACGAATGTCAGTGGCCACTGTTGTATGGATATAAAGAAAGCAGGAATGAGTGGTTCTTTGATCGTATAACTTCAGATACCCACTTTGTAATATTTTGATGACGCAAAGTTTTTTGCTAATATTGTTTCCTTTTCAGAATAGATTAACGTATAACTCTGTTCTTTACTACAGAGGGAAATTCTAGACCATATCGTATAAACCTTTGACTCTTTTGGGGGTTAATAACTTCTCTTCTAACGGGATCTTGCCTCAACAGAGGGAGGGAGGATTACACCTATGGGTCTAACTCTTTAATTAATTCATTTACCTATGTTCATTTGTATTTGATTTGATATTCAAAAATTACTGCTGTTGTAAAGTTTCTTTATGATAAATAAAACTTACATAAACTTTATTTACGTGTGTTGGTCAGCTTGTCCCAAAAAGATCCCTAATCCATTGATGTAGTTTTTCACGTCTGTGCGTCTAACTGTCGTCACTTATGTGTGTGTATGTGAGTGGTGATATATATGATACAGTATACATATTCTAGTAGACTGTCTGACTAACTAAGTTCTGTTGTAGAAATAGGCTGAACGAGAGAAGCTTCTCTATCTCAGGGACAGACTCTAACTAGTTTCCACCATCTCACTCGTGAAAATCTATTTTCTTTACATTTACCTCTCACTGAGCTATCATCTGTTCTACTCTATTCAGAAGGGACCAATCTATGTCTTAATGTCCCTATCAAAAATCTACGACACACACTCAGATGACGACAATTGAATATATTATCTAAAACTATAGACCCTATATAATACACATATAACCGCAAGCAACGGACACAACGTAAACACAGATGAATCCAGAGAGAGGGCTGCAAAGAATGGAGGAAGAGGCATATCTTTAAGACATAACAATGTGAGGAATATCTAAAGCTTTCTCAACCGAGCCAATCTCCAACTTCTGGGCAGAATCTATGACACTATTCCAGACACTGAGAATCTTCACCAGAACAGAACCACCAGCTAAGAATAGATAGTGTTCTTTACATACTGCAGATCAGTGCTGGAATCAGTACAGAACATTGGAAATGAAAACATGCTGCACGAAACGAGATCTGAGCTTAACATCCAAAGATCTTCAACGGTTGTCTTCTATTGGTACCCTCAGATCGTGGAATCATCGGGACTGAAAGACTTGATTATTTTTCTAGAGTTGGTGGCAAATGGGAGCAGTTCAGCCACCCATTGGCCCTATCGAGAGGCCACGGCCATCATTCAAAACCAGTTCACCTCATAGTGGAAGAAAGAACTGGATGTGGAAAACAGATCTGACCCAATCCACCAGCTTCAAAGGCACCATTAGACTATCCTTTTCCGCTAGAAAACTTTTCACTGCAGATTACTAGGCCACCCCTGTACCCTAGGAATAACTCACACCAACCAGCCTCCCGAACACGTAGTACTAGACTGCACAGCCAATAATGACGTACGATGCCAGACCTGACCACAGCATGCAGAGATGAGGTAGAAGCTATTGGGCCGCAACCTGGAACTGGAGAAGACTGTGAACTTTGACCTGAAGATTTAGCATGAATCAAAAGTTGAACGCAAAAGAAAAAGCAGACACCATGTATCCTATTCCTAATTATAACCCATCAGGGGTTAAACATGATATCTTTCTCAATGACAACAAGGATGGCGGTCACGTGTGGCTTGTCGTCTTGTGTCTTCTGGTCAGAGCGGCCACAGTTAAAGTTACATTATCAGATAAATAATACACAGAGAGGTATGTCTCAGTCACTCGTTAGAAATACAGAAGTAGAAAGGTAGACAATAAACACACACACACACACATATATATATATATATATATATATATATATATATATATATATATATATATATTTATATATCTATATATATATATATATATATATGTACTGCTCAAAAAAAAAGTTAAAGGCCACTTTCAATTTTTAGGTCATTTCAACTAAGCTGTTTTTTTTTTTTTTTTTAAACCTGAACACTCAGTCAAAAAAGTTTTGCTCCATTTTGTTGCATGCTTAAACAATGTTTGTAAACCTGACAATAAATCAAATCTGTGTTACGTGTGTGTACCTCCAAGGTCAATCAAATGTACGTGGTGGAAAGGGAAATAATGCATGTTGGAAAATGCTTCCTATGGTAAAGCCTGTTGATAACATTGCTGAAATTTGCTTTTCACGTGCAAGTCGTGACTATAGTGAACACATGTCACCCACTTTTCGGAAGGAACGGGCAATGGGTATGTTTGTAACATTTACCATTTTAGCCATGGCTCAGCGAAGACGCTTGACCAATGTTGACAGATGGCGAGCGATGGCATGGCTGCAGGATGATGTAGGGCTGCGAGAAGTTGCTAGGAGATTAGGAGTTGCCCACTCTGTCATACAAACTCTGCGTGATCGTTATAATGCAACCGGCAGTGTCGCAGAACAACGCAGGTCAGGACGTCCAAGGTCTACCACAAGACGGCAAGACACATTTGTTGTTGTATTGGCTCTCAGACAAAGAACAATCAGTGCCATCAGGACGCAACTGCGAGCAGCCACCAACGTAATCGTCAGTGACCAAACCATACGAAACCGACTGAGAGATGCAGATCTGCATGCAAGGCGACCTGTCATCCGACCTGTCTTGGCTCCAGCTCATCGCGCAGCTCGTCTGGCTTGGGCTCGGCGTCATGTGACCTGGACAAGTCATCAGTGGAGCAGAGTTCTGTTCACAAATGAATCCCGTTTCACCAGATCATTCACAGATGGCAGAAATCGTGTCTGGAGGCGCCCAAGAGAACGCTATCATGATGCCAACGTCCTTGAACATGATCGCTATGGCGGTGGATCAGTAATAGTGTGGGCGGAATTAGTGTGACTTCCAGAACACCCTTGTATCGAGTGCATGGTACGTTGAATGGTTTGGCCTACAGAAATGACATCTTACAGCCGCTTGCTCTTACGGCACTTCAGGCTATAGGACCTGATTCTATCCTGCAGGACGACAATGCCCGACCACATAGAGCTGGGGTCGTCAACGACTTCCTACAATAGCAACATGTCACCCGCTTAGACTGGCCAGCTTACGCTCCTGATCTCAGTCCGATAGAACATGTATGGGATGTGCTAGGACGTAGACTTAGAGAAAATCATCCACCTGCTACTGACCTCAATCAGTTGTTCCTCTTCCTGGAGCAGGAGTGGCAAGCGATCCCACAAATGACTCTAAGAACTCTTGTCTTATCAATGAGGCAAAAGTGCAGTGAATGCATTCAAGCTCACGGTGGACACACTCGATTTTGAATCATGTTAACTTTTGTTTAATGATTCTGAATTTTCAAAAAGGGAGGTAAGACGATTGACATCGATTTTTGTCGTGGTTGAGTAAAGTGTAGAGTATTTGTCGAGTTGGACAATAGTAGTGAAATCGACAAGGGATAGTGGACTGACAGAGTTATAGATTACACACACAGAAAGGTGTAAATAGGAAATGGACTTGAGACAAACTGGAAGAAGATTTATCAAAATGATCTCTCTCTCCAAGCCTCAACTCACTTTTACTGTCTAAGCACCTCCTGCTCTCACTCTTTTCTCTTATCAAACATAGAGATTATAGTAAAGAGCTAAAACCAGTTTAATTATGGATGAAAAGGGTCGGGAACAGCGCATTAATAAATGTGTAAACTTTATTAAAGAAGAAAAGCATGGAATTAATGCATATTATCATACACAGCATAAATTAAATCAATAATCAAAATATTCATCAATAACCCTCAATAATGCAAATACACACCCACAAACACACACCCCACCAACATTCATAAAACCTGTAGAACACAGAGAAAATAACTAAGCTGTCCGACAGTGGGTCCGCTTTCGGGGAACCAAAGGCGCTAGCTCCAGAAAAGTGTCTTACAAGTAAATATCCTTCAAGGTGAATGAAGTGAAATACAAAACTTTCCTTGTCGGGCTAAACGTTGGTGACCCCTAATTGCGCGAGGAAAAACTGGAAGACGCTGTTTATCTCCTGCTGACCAAATAAACGAACTGAGCGACAGTCCGTCCTCTTTCGTGGGGCCAAAGGCGCTAGCTCCAGAAAAGTGTCTTACAAGTAAATATCCTCCAAGGTGAATGAAGTGACTGCATAACTTTCCTTGTAGGTGCTATACGTTGGTGACCGCTACTTGCGTGAGGGGGGCTGGAACTCTGTCCATAGATGGCTGCTCATACGTGCGAGGTTTTAAGTATCCAGAAAATACACCCAAGGCGAGGTTATTTGAGGACAAACGGTCCCATGCGCTCTCATCCGGCGCTTGACTCTGCTTGACATTAAATCCGGTTTGGGCGGGTTTGACTGTGGTTTGACTGACTGCCCCGTTTATGCACATAAAGGCGGGTGATATGAAATTCTGCTATAGACGCTGGGCTGATTGATATGCTGTAAGCCGCCATGCTCTGACTGGCAATCAAGAGGCGAGTAAGGAACTACTACTGCATCAGATGATTCTCCAGGATTTAGCGTGGGCTCGTGGCACTGCGTGAGCTTAACTTGGCGTTGACAAAAGGGGTTTTGATTCAGGAACGGGGGTTGACGACTCGTGACTGCTAGCTGTATTCAGAATCCCTCTAGAACGAAGAGAACATAACGTTCTTCGCCTGACTGGAGTCTGCTCTAGCGATTCGGTCTCCCTGAAACCCGAAACATGACAAGAACATAGGCAAACACATTCTAGTTTTGCTGTTCTAGCTCTGCCTAAGTCTCATATGGTCATCTACGGGCCAGGACTATTCACGAGTGTGTTGGCTTATTAAACCCGTCTACTCTTATAGATTACAAAGGACGCTCCCCCCGGACCCCTGGCCTGCATATTTCTACAGATGTTCGGCGAAAGACGTAATCCGGAGAGTAAGACAAATGTTTCTCTAGAGACTGCATCAAAGACAACAACCGCGAGAAGATTCCCCCCGATAGACATAATATTATGATCACTAATGCGTTCTAAGGGTCAAAAACCCACAAAGGACTAACAGCGGGTTTATCTCCCCCTGAAACAGATCAAACTCGTTACCCAGGCCTCAAAGGGTACCAGCCGCTCGTGATCAAAGACAGAGCGACCAGAGAAATTCCCCCTGTTCGGACCACAGGTACGTTTAGATAACATTACGTTATATGACCGTCTGCTGGTCCAGTGGGAATTTCTACTCTGAAGGCCAGCCAAACGTAAACAAACGCGGGTGCGGTTTGAAAAGGTGAAAAAAAAAATAGAAAAGAAGAATACAAATGTCTAGGAAAACAGAACATTAAAAGAGTTAATAACATATGGAACGAAATGGTAAAATAAATTATCGATCACGTGACAATTTTCTTACTAATGAAATCATTTGTTTTTCTTCATTTTAATGTCAATGTAATGTGCAATGAAAACCGTTTATGATATGTGAGTTCATAATTGTATCTTTATTTTTTTTTAAACTGCAGATGAATTTGTAAGTGGCCTTTCAATTTTTTTGAGCAGTATATATATATATATATATATATATATATATATATATATATATATATATATATATATATATATATATATACATACATATATATATACATATATATATATATATATATATATATATATATATATATATATATATATATATATATATATATATATTATAATAATAATAATGATAAATTCTTTAAGCACCAAACACTGCGCATAAGGCAGAAACCAGTGCTCTCCAGGTTGTACGTTGTGACACCACTCCTCTTAGCTCTTGCACATTATTTAGGTCCAACGTTCTTCCTTCTCTTATTATTGTTCTTCTGAGTGTTTCTTTTGGTCTTCCTTTTTTCCTCTTACCCTCAGGAACCCAAGTGAGCGCCTGTAGTGGTATTCTGTTGTTTTGCATTCGTAGGACATGACCGATATATGACCATCGTCTTTTCCTTATATAGTCGGAGACATATTTCTGCCTACCTAGAGTCTTCTCTTATTTGTCGATTAGTCTTGAATTCTTTCCAACTGATGTTCATGAGTTTTCTAAGACATTTGTTCTCGAATGTATTCAGCTTGTTCTCCAATGATTTTGTTATTTTCCAACTCTCACAGCCGTATGTTAACACTGAGATAACATTTGAATTAAACAGACGAAGCTTGGTATGTATATTCAATGATCGTAATTTCCAAATGTTAGATAATCTATTGAAGGCGCTAGCTGCCAAAGCAATTCTAGTATGGATTTCTCTTGTTGTGTCACCATCCTGAGTCATTTTACTGCCTAAATAATTGAAACTTTCAACTTTCTGTAGTTTTCCCCCGTTCAAGATGATATCAAAGGTCTCGTTAGAAAAGTTGATCAGAGAGTTAACAAGTCACTATCGTAAAACAAGCGATTGTTACCGAAACAGAACCAGGCGAAGAATCAGTGGAAATGCAATCGCCACTTATTATCACCTTCGTCGATTTTCAAAAAGCCTTTGATAGTCTACACCACCCATCATTGTGGAAGATACTTACAATCTATGGTTTTCCAACAAAATATGTGAATATAATCAAAGCGCTATATGACAATGCAAGATGTTGTGTTAGAACAAATAAAGGGAATACAGAATGGTTTACAGTAGAAACAGGGGTGAAACAAGGCTGTATTATGTCACCACTACTTTTTGGAATAGCTATTGATGGGGTTATGAGAAACTATACCCACAATGAACAATTAGGTATAAAATGGAAAATTCCTGGGGGACCTGGATTTCGCAGATGATTTAGTTCAACACCCAGACAATCCCAAGAAGCAGTAAATAATTTGTGTCATCTCTCGGTTAAAATAGGTCTCAAAATAAATGCCTCTAAAACTAAAGATATATATATATATATATATATATATATATATATATATATATATATATATATATATATATATATATATATATATATATATATATATATATATTATATACGAAGGGCGTTCAGAAAGTAATGCACCACATCGTTTTTCTCAGGAGCTGTTTATTCAAAAAGCATGAAATTTATATACATGTTTACATGTATTTATATAATATGTCATGTAAACATCGGTATTATTCAACATAATCCCCATCAACTTTGTACGGCTTTATGCCAGCGCGAAACAAGTGCATGTATTCCTAGCCCGTACCAGATTTTGTCTTGATCATGTAGCCATTTCTTCGCTGCATGAATCACTCCTTCATCATCTTCAAACCTTGTCTCACAAAGTGCATCTTTAAGTGGACCAAACAGATGAAAATCAGAGGGTGCCAAATCGGGACTATAGGGTGGATGGGGTAGTACAGTCCAACCCAATTTGGTGATTGCTTCCCGTGTTGCCAGACTTGTGTGAGGTCGCGCATTGTCGTGAAGGAGAAGCAGGTCTGCTGGATTCTTGTGCGGCCGAACTTGCGAAAACGTTGATTGAGTTTTTTCAATGTCTTAATGTAAGCTCGCGAATTGATTGTCTCTCCTCTTGGCATAACGTCCACGAGAATCACACCTTCAATGTCCCAAAAGACAGTGATCATGACCTTTCCAGCTGAAGGAATTGTCTTGAATTTCTTTCTTCGTGGTGATTGCGGATGATGCCACTCCATTGACTGTCTTTTTGTCTCAGGTTCAAAATGATGTGCCCAGGTTTCGTCACCTGTAACAATCTTAGCCAAAAAGTTCTCTCCGTCGGCATTGAAACGCTCCAACAATTCAGAAGAAATTGCTTTCCTTTGCAATCGGTGGTCATTTGTGAGATTTCGTGGAACCCATCTTGCGAAAACCTTAGAAAATCCGAGAGTTTTTATAACTGCATTTGCACTACCAATGCTGACTGACAGCTGTAAGGCCACTTGTTGAGTAGTGATTCGCCTATCAGTAAGAATAATGCCCTCAGCGCATTTCAACATTTCTGCGTTGGTGGCTGTGGCAGGACGACCACAGCGCGGCCGATCAAGCAGCTCCGTATCTCCACTTCCTGATTCTTTGATTCTCTGAACCCAGCGACTGACTGTACTCCTGCCGACTGCAAAACTTCCATACACATTACATAGACGCTTGTGAATGTTCACAACAGTTTCTTTATCTGCAACGAGAAATTCTATCACAATTCGCTGCTTATAACGCAAGTTGCTAACACGCTCCATTTCAACGGTTTAGGGCAGCCGTATTATTTGGCCGGTTGCGGTGCAATTTGGTGCACACAATTGGCACATGCCATATTTAAAGTGTGCAAAATTTCATGCTTCTATCTTTATAATTAGCTGAGAAAAACGATGTGGTGCATTACTTTCTGAACGCCCCTCGTATATATATATATATATATATATATATATATATATATATATATATATATATATATATATATATATATATATATATATATATATATATATATATATATATATATATATATATATATATATATCACGGCTGTTTGTGCCCTATACCAGAGCGCTCTTTTAGTTTCGGTGACCGGAATTCTGACACCGGGTATAAAATTTTGTGTGCACCGTAAAAGAATATTTAAGTTTTTGGCGGGGAAAATCAGCTGATGTGTGAGTAAAATCAGTAAAATATAAATCATTACACACTCGTTCTGGATAAACACAGCGCTAAAATTCTTTTGTGTACTATAACTTTGTTCTGTGTTCTATTTTTGATTGCATTTTTATTTGTTTGAAATTAGTTTTGACGGAGTTACAGACTTTTGAAAACAGCGTCATCATTTAAGGAAATTCATAAAATAAGTAATCTTTTTATTAATTTAATATCTAAAAATCGGCCCATTCGTTTGAGTTTATAATTATAAAGACTTCTCGAAGGGAAGCTAAAGATTATTTCCACATACTTTTTTTTTTGGTTTCATATCTTGAGAATGTGTGGTAGTCAGTTTTGTGAGTGTGGCATTACAAGAACAAGCATATTGTCACCAGATTTTATAGCATTTAAATCCCTTTAAACGCATTCCTGATACCCACAAATCTTAAATAAGGTAGTAAAAAAATAACTTTTTGTAAAGCACCATCTGTTTTTGCATTTTCATTCATTTATAATGATATTTAGCTACGTATATAAGCGTCAGAAAACATGTAAAGCTATAGATAGATTACTTCCACATAATTTGATCTATCTTTCAAGTCTTGTTAATCTTCTATTTATAATATGAATTTTTTTTTTAATTGTGTGTGAGATAAGGACTGTTCCATTGGTGTTCTTTGGTAGACAATCCTGTGCACACGACGGCTGCCAGCGAATTCTAAGTAACTGTTTGTATATCTTCTTTCATTCAAAGTTACAATGCAGGTAGTAAATTTAGAGAAACCAAATTCTAAATCTAATACCATCCTTTTATCAATGGCTAGAGTCAGAGATACATATGATAATTTAGAAATATTTATGAATGGCATGAAAGCTCAGATAGAGTCACTAAAATATTTAGAGTGGGATGGTAAACAAGTTGTTGTTTTCTTATTCGGGGATTATATCCTTGTTTTGCTGGAGACACCACAGACATGGGTATATTCCTTGAGCTCCAGACAAACCAAACATTTTCATCAAAGACATCCAGAGAGCATACAACTTGCAAACCAAGAAGTTTGGCCATGTTGATAAGAGATTACAATAGATATATGAAATATGGGAAAGGGAATAAAAGGCAAGTGGCACATTACCATAATTGTTTACACAAACCAATGTTAGAGATTGAAATTGAAAATGTAGCTCCTCCTTACCTTCATATTTTATTAGGCATTGTTTTGAAACACCACAGACTTCTAGAACAGGTAGCTGATACAATAGACGCAAAGATATTTGAGAATTCGCAAGAGATACATGCAAACATTAGTACTTTTAAGAACTTGAAGAGATTTAGTAGGAACTGGAAATAGGCAGAAGAATTAGGAGCTAAAATTGAATTTTTCAGGTAGGTATTGAACTTTGTGAGGATAAGGAGGAGACAGATAATTTTAAAGTTAGACTTGAAAATGCACAAGATGCGCTGGCCAAACTTCAGTTTCAAGATCTGTGTACTAGGTCTGGTCCAGTTTGCTCACACATGGACAAGGTACTAGCCAAACACAAAATCATACAACAGGCTTATAATAGCAGAGCATTTATAGGGAATCACTGCCACAGATATCTCACACAAAAAGTTTATAAAGATCTTACAAGAGCAATCATTACACAAACACTGAAAATTACAGACAAACAAGATATAACTAACATAGCTTTTATTGCCCAAGAACAATTCAACTCACTGAAAGAAGCATTTGAGAAAGTACACAACAAAATATCACACAGTAAACCAATTAGTAAAGAATCAATAACAGCATCGATAGAGACTTATATGTCTTTGTTCAGAAAGCTATTCCCTAGTAAGACAATTCATAAACAGCACATATTAGAAAAACATTGCGCAGACTGGATCAGAACTCATGATGTATGATTGAGATAATTGTTAGCTCTCATGTTCTGGGGACAATTGGGTGTGTTATTTTAAGGTTATAAATGTGGACATGCAATTTAAACTTTCAATAACACTAGTCAACAAATTTTCAAAAGTTATTTGTACCAGAAATTAAATATACCATTTCTTATTGATTTTGACATGCTGATTTCAAATATCATAATGAAATTCACCAATTGGCTCTGGTTTTGTTTTAAATGATGAATTTACATTACAGTAATACAAATAATGTATACTTGTTTAATTCTTTGGGGTGAACAGCTAGTCTTTCTACTTTAGCATTATAAAAATTGTGGTTACATACTCAATTAATTGATATTTCAACATAAAATGATAGAAAAAATAAAAACATTATTTAAAGTTCACATATCATGTTTTAAAAAGGCACATTTGAACCCATTTCGTCATTACTCAGTCGCTGTTCAAGCTCTCTTTGCTTGCTTCTTGTAGTCAATCGATGAGGTGTCTCTTGTCACAGTCCAACAGTAATCAGCGAGCATTGAAGGGCTCTAATTGCCTTGATACCTTGTCTCCATAGCAGCAATGTCCTGGTGAAATCGTTCACCATGCTCATCACTGACCGCTCCACAGTTTGACGTAAAGAAATCCAGATGAGAATCAAGAAAATGAATTTTCAGAGACATGTTGCAGCCAAGACTCTCATACTTCAGAAGGAGATTTTCTACAATTTCATTGTAATTATCAGATCTGTTGTTTCCAAGAAAATTTTCCACCACTGACTTAAATGCTAGCCATGCTGCTTTTTCCTTGCCATGCAACACGCAAAGAAACTCGTCATCATGAAGAAGTTTTCGAATTTGCGGACCAACAAATACTCCCTCTCTTATTTTAGCTTCACTCAGTCTTGGAAACTTTCTGAGGTATTTGAAAACCTCATCTGTTTTCTCCATTGCCTTGACAAAGTTTTTCATGAGACCCAGCTTAATATGCAAGGGTGGCAACAAAATCTTGCTAGTGTCGACAAGTGCTGGGTTCTCAACGTTCTTACTGCCAGGCTGCAATGACTGCCTGTTTGGCCAATGTCTTCTGATGTAATGGTCACTTCGTGCACGGCTATCCCACTCACAGAGAAAGCAACAGTACTTGGTGTATCCACCCTGTAGTCCAAGCAAAAGAGCGACCACTTTTAAGTCACCGCAAAATGACCAATGATGATGATCGTAGTTTATACACTTCAAAAGCTGCTTAATGTTTTCATAAGTTTCTTTCATATGAACTGCGTGACCAACTGGAATTGACGGTAACATTACCATTATTCAACAAAACAGCTTTAAGACTCGTCTTGGATGAATCAATGAAAAGCCTCCACTCTTCTGGTATGTAATTGATTTTGAGGGCTGCCATTAAACCAGAAATGTTGTGGCAAGCAGAAAGGTCTCCCTCTTTGAAAAAGAATGTAATAAGCGGCTTCTGGCGGTTCCTATACACAGAAATTGTAACATCTTCTGCCAGGAGATTCCACTGTTGCAATCTGGAACCCAAAAGCTCCGCCTTGTTCTTCAGTAAATTCAGATTTCTTACAAGATCATTCAGTTCACCTTGGGTTATTAAGTGTGGTTTTATGGATGTAGTTTGTTCAAAATCTGGGTCGCTTGAGGTTGATGGTTCAGGACCACCAATGTCCTCTTCTTCATCAGTGGAAACAGCTGAAAATGATTCTGGCACTTTGGGAACTGGTAGGTCATCGCCATGTGGTACTGGACGTATTGCAGAGGGGATGTTTGGATATTCCAGAGTCCATTTTTTCTTCTTTGATATGCCTTTCCCAATTGGAGGGACCATGCAAAAGTAACAGTTGTTGAGATGATCAGTGGGCTCTCTCCAAATCATTGGGACTGCAAAAGGCATAGCTTGCCTTTTGCCAGTCAACCACAGTTTAAGATGTGCTGCACATGTATTGCAGCATATGTGTGGCGCCCAGCTCTTATCTTGATCTCCTATTCTGCAGCCAAAATACAAACTGTACGCCTTCTTAATCACTTTAGTTATATTTCGTTTTTGTGATACAAATGTCACCTCACCACATATATAACAGAAATTATTAGCACTGTTCACACATGTCCTAGGCATTTCTAACTACGATACTTTTGATAAGGACAAATGCTCTAACTAATGGCAAAATTTTATCAGAGATAAGATATTTATACACAAAGGGGATGTAATCATAGGTAGGATTGCATCATCAACTTCTAGTTACATTTTTATTGGTCATTAGAAAAAAATTATGCATCATCAACTTCTAGTTACATTTTTATTGGTCATTAGAAAAAAATTATGCAATCGCCCACAACAGTGGCGTCATATATATAAATTGACCGCAATTAAATAAACTAGTAGGATATATCTTGAAAACTAGAGCCAATCAACATTTTTTAATGTCATTTTCGTTTTCAGCACACCAAAATTAGTTAAGATCAGCTATTTTCATTTCTGGTACATTTTGGTTGTTGACTAGTGTAATTAATGTTTGACGCATGAAACCAAAACAAAACTTTGATATCCATTTTCTGCAGGTTTTCTACTTTTTATTTCTGTAATTTGTTATGCATGTTGATTGTGACCGTTTTAGTGTAAATTGAATTAGAAACAAACCATAACAAAATGTAAAAAAAAAAACCGTAAATTTTACACTATTTCAGACTATTATATCTTCTGTTCTAATTGTGATAAAATGTTTGTTCTTGTTCTAAAATTTACTCTAACATTTCTAGTCTAGCTTTACGCAAAATTAAAGCCGGTATTTATAATAATAAAGTAGCATAAAAGCAATTCAAACATGTTTTGGGGACAATTGGGTGTGTTATTTTAAGGTAATAAATGTGGACTTGCAATTTAAACTTTCAATAATTAATGTTTGACGCATGAAACCAAAACAAAACTTTGATATCCATTTTCTGCAGGTTTTCTACTTTTTATTTCTGTAATTTGTTATGCATGTTGATTGTGACCGTTTTAGTGTAAATTGAATTAGAAACAAACCATAACAAAATGTAAAAAAAAAACGTAAATTTTACACTATTTCAGACTATTATATCTTCTGTTCTAATTGTGATAAAATGTTTGTTCTTGTTCTAAAATTTACTCTAACATTTCTAGTCTAGCTTTACGCAAAATTAAAGCCGGTATTTATAATAATAAAGTAGCATAAAAGCAATTCAAACATGTTTTGGGGACAATTGGGTGTGTTATTTTAAGGTAATAAATGTGGACTTGCAATTTAAACTTTCAATAATTAATGTTTGACGCATGAAACCAAAACAAATCTTTGATATCCATTTTCTGCAGGTTTTCTACTTTTGATTTCTGTAATTTGTTATGCATGTTGATTGTGACCGATTTAGTGAAAATTGCATTATAAACAAACCATAACAAAATATAAAAAAAAACGTAAATTTTACACTATTTCAGACTATTATATCTTCTGTTCTAATTGTGATAAAATGTTTGTTCTTGTTCTAAAATTTACTCTAACATTTCTAGTCTAGCTTTACGCAAAATTAAAGCCGGTATTTATAATAATAAAGTAGCATAAAAGCAATTCAAACATATTTTGGGGACAATTGGGTGTGTTATTTTAAGGTAATAAATGTGGACTTGCAATTTAAACTTTCAATAATTAATGTTTGACGCATGAAACCAAAACAAATCTTTGATATCCATTTTCTGCAGGTTTTCTACTTTTGATTTCTGTAATTTGTTATGCATGTTGATTGTGACCGATTTAGTGAAAATTGCATTATAAACAAACCATAACAAAATATAAAAAAAAACGTAAATTTTACACTATTTCAGACTATTATATCTTCTGTTCTAATTGTGATAAAATGTTTGTTCTTGTTCTAAAATTTACTCTAACATTTCTAGTCTAGCTTTACGCAAAATTAAAGCCGGTATTTATAATAATAAAGTAGCATAAAAGCAATTCAAACATGTTTTGGGGACAATTGGGTGTGTTATTTTAAGGTAATAAATGTGGACTTGCAATTTAAACTTTCAATAATTAATGTTTGACGCATGAAACCAAAACAAATCTTTGATATCCATTTTCTGCAGGTTTTCTACTTTTGATTTCTGTAATTTGTTATGCATGTTGATTGTGACCGATTTAGTGAAAATTGCATTATAAACAAACCATAACAAAATATAAAAAAAACGTAAATTTTACACTATTTCAGACTATTATATCTTCTGTTCTAATTGTGATAAAATGTTTGTTCTTGTTCTAAAATTTACTCTAACATTTCTAGTCTAGCTTTACGCAAAATTAAAGCCGGTATTTATAATAAAAAAGTAGCCTAAAAGCATTAATTAAGCCCTATCAAAAGTAAACATCGCCACATGTTTTTCCCATTAGGAAGCTGACCACGTGATCTCTGTCAAGTGGGCTATAAATAGCGCGGTCGGGGAAAAAGTGGAAATAACTAAAAGATCGCTCGCAAACAGCCGTGTCGTGTCTACACTATCTACCAACTAGGCACCACAAAATTAGTGCTTCGTGGACACAGGTCATTAACAAGATCTCCCTGCGTAACTCCGGATATGTTCTTAGGAACGATCCAGCCTAATTATAGACGCAATTTATTCATATACATCATCAGAGTGTGCCATGCCAACGATCGTGTCTCTTATCAGCTGTCTCACATGGTCATTGTTTTGCTAAATTTTTTGTTTGTTTTTTATTTTCAAAAATACCCAATCCAACCTCTTGGTTATAATTAGGTTACACAGTGTCTCTGTCCAAATACTATGTTCAACTGCCGATACCTGATCGCGGTATCACACGACCTGTCCAACATTTGTAATTAGAGCAAACTAAAATATCAAAATTGCGTGCATTTTTTTTTTTTACCTTTGTCCTAAAATGGTGGTCTCTTCATACTTGTCATGTGTAAAACAACGCGATTAAATTTGTGTGTGGAGGACGGGGGTATGACAGCTTACGA
This sequence comes from Oreohelix idahoensis, assembly GCA_024509875.1. Classification (NCBI taxonomy): domain Eukaryota; kingdom Metazoa; phylum Mollusca; class Gastropoda; order Stylommatophora; family Oreohelicidae; genus Oreohelix; species Oreohelix idahoensis. The sequence continues at coordinate 184,640 of JAMPIV010004368.1, forward strand.
ATGTTTCTGGCTTTATCTTCTTCTCCTGGAAGCTAAAGTTATCAACTGTAACCAAATTCACCTCATTTTTCATTTCTCATGACGTGCCCCGCGGTTGCGTAACTACTGCCCCTGTGTTAAAATCATAGCATGTTCCAGGTTGTGGATACAAATATGAAAGGGGTTAAAAAGACAGTAAGATCTTGAGTAAATAAATACACAACGAATACACAAAGACAACAGAAAAACAACAGAAGTGATAGGCTTACCGGGAATCAAAGCAGGACCTTCCGAACGGCACCCCCCGCCTAGCCACTGGAGCGAATCGCTACTATCCTCTCTGTCAGCTAGGCACTACAAAAATAGTGTTCCGCCGACAGAGGTCTAGCAAGACCCCCTATGTAACCCGGATATGTACCTAAGGACGACTCAGACTAATTATAGACGCAATCGCTTCTGCAGTTTTCCTATTAAACAGTATAGGCCAGATTACACAAGACTAAGACCTTGATACTGTGTCTAGTAAATAATAGAAGAATGGGAAAAGTAAAGGACAAAGGGAAGGTTTTGGTATTGTATAAACGTTTAAACAAATAAGGAGGGGAGCCCGAGGCATGTAAACAGTCAATAAATAAACAAATAAGGAGGGGAACCCGAGGTCTGTAAACAGTCAATAAGTAAACAAACAACACACATAGGTATCTTCTTGTATTCTTCTGCGTTCGTCCTGACAAGGACGTTGGTTGCGTTGTGTCGCCGTTTACAGCAAAGCTGCGATATCTGCGCCTTTCGGCCCGTCACATCCGACTTCGGCACTGCATTTTTTAGGACCAGGTTTGCCTTCCCACTTCGATCCCTACTCTCTCAGCCAGACTGCAGTGATGCAGCCTGTTTCCAGGACCACCACTTGGAGATGGAGTAGGGTCTTAGTCAGCTCTGGTTCGCTGACCCTGACGCAAGCAGTCAGCTATGGGTCGCTGACTGCATTCATCACTGACGCGTGTTAGGTCCCACACATAGGTATGAGATCTTGAGTGGAGGGTGTAATGTTATGATGTATGTATATAAGCATTACCTCGTCATCTACACAAGCACACACATGTTTCAGAAGGCACTCAGTAAAAGCATGTTCAGGTTGTAGCCATGTTTATTTACAGGATATCGTACATGTGAAGATTCGCATATTATTACAATGTGTGGTTCGTATTATTAATGTATTATATTACATCCCCCCTTTTTTGAAAAAAAAATGTGTGCAAACATTTCCAACGAAATGTTTCATGTGAGAAAGGATAAGTATGTGTAATGCTCAGTGTGAGTATATATATGTCACTGTCTATATCGGCTGGGAGGTGTCACTGTACGGCCAGAACGAGTGGTGTAAAGTGCTGGTGGTTCTGCGGAAGTCCCTGGTTTAGCTTGAGTTGGTTGTGATTTCGGCCTTGGCGCTTGTTGGTTTTGTGGGGTACCAAGGTCTGGAGTTACTGCATTGCCTGTTGTAAGCGTGGGAATTCTCTTCTCTGTTGTATTCTGTGGGATTTCTCTAATGTCCACTCTGTTTCGCCTCAGGAGGTTGTTGCTGCTGTCTGGTCTTAAAGTATAGCTCCTGGGTTCAGAGTTTCTGGAAATGATTGTTGCTTTTGACCATGTGTCATTGTTGTGGTTGTAGGTAGTCACATGCTGACCAGGATATAATGGTGGTAAGTCTTTAGCACATTTGTCATAGTTGGATTTCTGAACTTGCTGACGATGCTGAAGTTGATCATATGTGCTGTCTCTATGTTGTGGACGGAAGTGGACCTTAGATGGTAGGAGGTCTTTAATTCTTTTATCAAACATAAGTTCTGCTGGACTGTCGATCTTACTGTCTACCGGTGTTGTTCTCCATCTCAAGAGTGCTAGGTGTACATCCTCTGTTCTTGTTTTCTTCATGATTGACTTGATAGTTTGTATCTGTCTCTCAATGAAACCATTAGATTTAGGGTATCTAGGTGATGATGTTGTGTGTTTGATCTTCCAGTCCTTAGTGAAGTTTCTGTATGCTTGACCTGAGAAATGTGGACCGTTGTCTGATCTAATTTCATCTGGGATGCCAAACATGCTGCAATACTTCTTTGTAATGTCTGCAATAACAGCTGATGGTGAGGGTTGTGGAAGTTTCTCAATGATGGGAAATTTGCTGTAGTAATCAGCAATAATAAGATAGTCATTATTGTCGATTGAGAAAATATCAGTTCCTATAATGCTCCAAGGGCTCAATGGTATGTCTGATGGTATGAGAGGTTCTCTGCACTGCCTATTTGCATGTTCTTGGCAAATTGAACAGTTTTTACATAGTGTTTCTATGTCCTTGTTTATCTGTGGCCAGTAAACATCTTTCTTTGCTCTCAGTTGTGTCTTCACAATACCAAGGTGACTATTATGGAGCTGTTTAAGGATGATATCGCGTTGTGTTTCTGGTACAACAATGCGATCTCCTTTAAGGATCAGACCATCTTCGATGCTTAACTCGTCCCTCATCGAGTAGTATGGACGGATGTGTGTTGGAACTTCCCTGATAGAGCTTGGCCATCCATGGTATATCAGTTCTTTGAGAGAGTTAAGGATAGGATCTCTCATTGTGTCTTCTCTGATGTGTTCAAGCCGATTATCGCTAAACTTGACAAAATCAACTTTGATGTTTGGGGTAAGATCTGCTGTCTTGTTGGGGTTTGGTAGTCTGCTGAGAGCATCTGCAAGACCTATATCCTCTCCTGGGATATACTGAATATTAAAATCATAACCTTGTGTTTCCAATAACAGAGCTTGTAGTCGTGGTGGTGCTGAAGCTATTGGTTTTTTATGAATCATCTCAAGTGGCTTGTGATCTGAGAGAATTGTAAATGGGCGGTTGAAAAGAAATGTGTGGAAGCGTTTGATTCCAAAACGTACAGCTAGCATTTCTCTTTCAATGTTTGCAAGTTTCTTTTCGCCAGAACTTAATGATTTGCTTGCGTAAGCTACAGGACGAAGTTCTTTGGCATAGTGTCCTTCAGGATTTTTGTCTGGTTGCAAAAGTGCTGCTCCTAGGCCTTTCAGACTGGAATCAACCATGAGAAAAGTGGGTGCTTGCATGTCATAGTATTTCAAACATGCATCAGATGATATGAGGGTCTTCAAGTGGTTGAATATGTGTTGGTAGTCTTCTGACCATTCATACGGAGTTTCATTCTGTAGTAGAGATCGCAAAGGTTCTGCAGCAGCTGACAAATTTGGTATGAATTGTGCTAGGAAATTGACAGCACCTAAGAATTGTTGCAGTTCCTTCTTTGTAGCTGGTGTTGGCATGTCATGAATATCTTCAACCTTTTTAGGGTCTGGTTTTACACCATTCTGGGTGTACAGCAATCCAAAAAATTGTATCTCCGTTGCCTTAATTGTACACTTTTTGCTGTTGAATGTTAGCCCATTGGCCTGTGCTACATGCATCAAGTTAATCAAGTTACGGTCGTGTTCTTGTTCTGACCTGCTGCAGACTACAATGTCATCCGCAATAGCCACTGTACCAGAACATTGCTCAACAATGTTGTCAATCTTCTGTTGAAAGATGTCTTGTGATACATTCAAACCAAATGGGAGTCTCTTGAAACAATATCTGCCGAATGGTGTTCGAAAAGTTGTAAGGAGTTGACTTTCCTCTGCTATCTCAACACTCCAGTATCCGTGTACAGCATCTAGTTTAGAAAAATATTTGGCATTGTGGAATCTGTGAGTTATCTCTTCCACTGTATGCATTTTGTGTGGACAGCGCTTTAGACTGTTGTTTAAGTGTTTTGGGTCAAGGCAAACCCGAAGAGAACCATCCTGCTTCAGAACGGTTGTGATACTACTACAACAATCAGAATGCTCTTCAACCTTTCTAATAACATCATTCTGCACCATCTTTTCTAATTCTGTGGCAAGCTTCTGTTTAACATGTATAGGATACTTTCTAGGTGGGTCTATCTTTGGCTCAGCGTTGTCTTTTAAAAAGAATCTTGCCTTTCCTGGAAGTTTGCCTATTCTGTCGAACCTTTCTGGGAATCGCTGTTTAAGGTCATCTACTCCAGTGACGTGTAGAGTAAGATGTTCTTTTTTGTCAGCTTTAATGTTGTTAATAGTTACCACACTCAGCTTTTCGCACATTGGTAAACCCAAAATTGCAGGTCCTTCAACATCTACCAAGTAAAATGTTGACGATGTCCATTCAGAGTCTCTGTATAAACATTCAAGTGTTACTGCTCCGAAACAGTCTATACTTGTTCCATTGTAAGCTCTTAGCTTTGTCCTGCCACTCCTACTTTTTACATCCCTTGTGGGAAATCCTTGCTCATCCACCTTGTCAGGCATGATCTGTCTGAATATTCTTAAGGGTAGAGTGTTACCTTGGGCACCTGTGTCTATCTTGAACCAAATATATCTTTCTTTGTGCCTTTTAATTCCTGGTATTCGGAATTGTACCTTGCAGAAAGCCTGCGTTCTCTTTGGTTCATTACTGAAAGTTAGTATCTTCACAGTATCAAATGTGGAAGGATCACTTTCTTCACTGGAGTCAAGGTCCTCAGTCATCATAAAATGTGTTTGTTTTGATGACTCTCTGCTGTGAAGGTTGTGTTGAGCACTGTCTTGTTTCCTCTTGAAACATAATTTTATCCAGTGGCCCCTCTTTCTGCAGTAATGACATGTAGAGTCTTTAGCTGGACAGTGGTTTTGTATGTGGTTTAGGCCACAACATTTACACATAGCACCTCTGCTTGTGTTGTGTTTTTCTTGTTGCTTCGAACCAGTTGCTTTGTTGTGTCTAGGTTTATAGCTTTTCACTGCATCCACCTGGGCTGCTAATGTACCTTGCTGAATTTGTTTAATGTTTAGTGCTTGTGCCTCGTGTTTCCTGCCTTCATCCAGAAGTTGTTGTATAGTTAGTGTGTCACTTTGGCTCAGTATCCATTTCTGGAACTCTGGCATTGGTGTGCTGAGAAGGATCTGTTCGATAATTCGCTCTTTTTCTTCTTCTTTGTTAAATTTGCATACACTTGTTTTCTCCTTGATGCGAGTGAAAAAACCATCTAGACTTTCACTAGGTTTCTGTCGCAGGTGGTGAAGTTCTAATCTTGCCGCTCTAAAGTTCGTGTGCTTTATTATCAGACGTTTTTCAAATTCGTCCAATATGGCTGCGGGGTCTGTCGCCGACTCCACAGGCATGGCGGTAGCAAAACTGTTGTAAATTTTCAAACCTTCATCGTCCAATGCTTCTAGGATATATGGAGTTAGGGTTTGTCCTTCCAGACCAGTGGTCTTGGAATATAGATCTATGCGTTGGCGCCATAACAAGAAAGCTTCACTCTTATCATCTTGACCGGCGAATCTCATTCGCGGTGCGTTGCGATATTGTTTCGCCGCCATGGCTGACCTCGATGACGAAAATTAACCGAATACTGTACTCACGTGTTATCGTGTAGCTGTTTTGCGTCAGTCCGGTATCGACCGCTGCCACCATGTAATGTTATGATGTATGTATATAAGCATTACCTCGTCATCTACACAAGCACACACATGTTTCAGAAGGCACTCAGTAAAAGCATGTTCAGGTTGTAGCCATGTTTATTTACAGGATATCGTACATGTGAAGATTCGCATATTATTACAATGTGTGGTTCGTATTATTAATGTATTATATTACAGAGGGCATTGGACACGAGGACCAGTGGCGTACTAAGGGGTGCGAGGGGCGGTCCGCCCCGGGTGACAGACAGAAAAGAGGTGTCATTGGGCATTATTAAGATAGTGCTTGCTGTTAAATATATACTCGTAAATATGTTTCTTCATATGGGAGCGGGTGTCAAAAGTAAGATCCGCTCCGGGTGCCAAGTACATTAGGGACGCCTCTGCCTGGTACACATTTGTTGAAGACCTATGCTTTGATGATGATGGAGTAAGTATTTGAATTGTTTATTCATATTTTCGAATATTGATTCTAGTTGTTGAAGTTATAAAGGGGGGTCCCGCTTAATTTGTTAAGGGGGCCACGTACATTGTAGTTACGCCACTGATGCATTGATATTTATATGCGCTTTCTATTAATTGGCAACATTCTTATGTTTATCTGAGGACTGCCTCGTTTGATTTTCTGTTGATTCAATGTTTCCTTTACATTCTTCTAAGAAACCACATCTTTGATACCTCAGATTTTATTTCCATGTGTTTGTTCTACAGGTCTCACAAGCACATAGCTATATAGAATATAGCATGGGAAAACGCTCACTGCCAACGACAGGCTAGTTTACTTCGTAACTCCATACTGTAGACACTAAAGCAAATGTTAGGGGAGAGAACGAGAAGAGACTTTTCTTTGTTTGTTTTTTCCCGTTCATATTTTTGTTTTATTTTTATTGCTTGTCCTGGAAAGGGGAGATCACATACACATATATAATTTTGGTTTTGATTTACTCTATGTGGACTGAGTGGAGGGGGGAAGAAGTTACTATTTTGTCTTGAACTGATTACAGTTTATTACACTATATATTCTAATTATAACCCATCGAGGGTTGAACGGGATACTTTGTTTAAAAAAAAAAGAGAAATAGAGAGAGAGGAGGAGTCACAGATAGATAGATATATATAGATATATAAAGAGATAGAGAGAGAGAGAGAGAAAGAGAGAGAGAGGGAGAGAGAGAATGGGGGAGAAGAAGTAGAAAAAGACGACCACGAAGAAGAAAGAATGTTATTAGTTCATTGGAAACTTCTGTGTACAAGAGCATACTGAGTCGAAATGTGTTTCTTTACAGCAAAGATTCACACTGAATTGTATGTGATGACATCTTACTATTAGGCTATTGATACGATTTACTAAACGCATATGCAGCTTTACCCGTAATAATACCAGGATGAAAACAAAAGTAAATACATTTTTATTTTGATGACTCTGGATTCAAGTCAGGTGCCGTGCTTCGAGGCGAAGGCGGTCAGAACCGTCCTCCCTCCGCAGATTTTTTGTTTAATGCCCTTAATTAGCCATGTTGTAGATAGGGCCTAGGTCTTTTCACGCCAGTTTCTCAAGCTGTCCATTATCTTTTCTCACCAAAGTGGAAGCTCTTCTTCTATTTTTCTTTTTTAAATATTAATGAAGAAAAATATCCCATTCAACCTCTGATGGGTTATAATTAGGATATATATTGTGTTCAATTCCAAATAATATGAACAACTGCCGATATGAGAAAGTGGCATCACATTTGTCAAATCATTGTAAATAGGTACAATCTTAATTATGCTTATACGTTAAATAAAAAAAAAAAGAAAGAAATTAAAATAAAAAAAAACGAACAAAATCAAAAATAAACTCTGAACAAGAATAATATTAAAGTGGAGGGGTGTAAAGGCCTGGTGGTTCTAGTTATATAACTGACTTTAACAGATATTTAATTGACTTTCATCTGTTAAAAGTCATTAGCATTGTAATAACAGCATCAGGCCTTCTTCTCTTTATCTTTCTCGTGTCACGATCTTTTCAGGTCTTGCTTTCAGATTTGTATTCCACTCTGCTGTCCATTCATATGTTATTATTATTTTAATTAAGCTTTATAATCTCTAATCGGTAAAATTCAGTATCCATCCCCATATTTATTTTGATTTGAATCAGATCTGACATGTGCCTTTTCATTTCCTTCTATGCCAGCATGTGATGGTACCAAAGCTATTCAAACTTAACATCCTCTGGTGTATAGGTAGGCCTATGTATTCATCATCTCATCTCAACCCGTAACCCGTCATGGGTCGTAGGGGTGCCATGGTGGAAGCATCAGCAGACAGGGTCCTCCACTGCCTATGTATTAGCCAGAAATAAATTTTCTGCTGTATCAGGTGTACTGCATTTTTGTAAGTTTCTTAGTGCTTACATTGAATTGAACAAAAATTAATATATAGTGATTAGTGGAGATATGACTGCAAAAGTGAAGGTATGGTGTGATTCTCATAATACATATAACTAATGACAAATGAACATCAAACAAATATCAAGCCAAACACCTCAGGCTTTTTCATCTTCCCTTTTTTTCTGTTTGTTTGGTTTTTTTTTTCTTTGTATATTTCATTTGCTTTTTTTTTTCTTATTCGTTGTTGTTATTTTAAACAAGACAAATTGATGAGACTACCATTTTAAAATTAAGGAAAAAAACATATAGTCTGGCGCTCTCTCTTCCAAACCTCTACACCTCACGGTAGAAGGGGAACGTCTAAGTAGTAGGAAAAAAACATGCACGTACACACTTTTCAATTATAATTAACTCTGTTTAGAATAATTGGACAGGAGATGTGATGCCATGTATGAATAATTGAACATATTACATGGACATGGAGACACTATATATCCTAATTATAACCCATCAACAGGAAATCTTTCTTCATCAGATAACAAAATATTTTCAAGTGCACTTCTCATCATCTCGTCCAATGAAGGTTGGCTGTCTTATCTTTGTTGTTATATTCCTTTGTTCATTGTCTCTTCTCAAGCATTCTTTATTAGTTATCTTAGCTGTCTGTAGGGGTCGGAGCGGAGGTATGGTGTCCACCTCAAATTGTAGAGGTACCGGGTTTGATTCCCAGTTGAGGGAATATAATTTATGTATTTTTTTTTTTTTCACAACCAGTGGTCCTAATGATGTCATACTCCCCCTGGTCTCCTGGGTAGTGAGATCAGATGTCTAGCCTTCTCGGATAAGGGCAAAAAAATAGGAGGTCCCGTGTGCAAGTTGTGCACGTTAAAAATCCCACGGCAGTTGGACATTGTAAAGAGTAGGCCTATCAGGCCGTTGCCCTGGCAAGATTTAAAAATTAGAAACCTACCCACCACAAAAATATTTATAGAATGTGTTACTCCTATATACACACATTGGGATTCTTGCCGATGCTACAGAGTTTGTGCACTGTGCTGAGATCCTCCTTTGTGATCTAAGGGAGGAGATCGGAGCACTGATGGAGTAATCTGTGTGCAATGAAGATAGTCCTTGACTCTTGTATACGTGCTCAAAAACTGCGTTTTTATGAGCTGATTTCAGAGAGTACATTTTTAGACATGACTGCCTGTACTGATTTTGCATTAAATAACTTATTTATAATGATAGCATAAAGTGTTATATATCAAAATGTGGAGAAATGAAACATCTATGACATGCACTTAACTTAATTGTTAAGTGGTATTAAACATGCATGCAACATATACAGTAATGAGTGCAGCAAATTTTAAAATTGAAAAATTTGAAAAACAAATTGTACTTATCAATATGTATAATCAATTCTGGTAAACTTTAACCCCTAAACTTACTTTCATTTTAAAGTACATATATTTTCACATAATGTAGGAAAGTTTCAGTTGCTTCTGAGCACAAATAAAGCTTTTATCACAATTTGAAATTTTTAGGCATATTTAGACAAAGCACACACACAAATTTGTGTGTTACCGGGGCCCGAAAGGGGTGCAAAGAATAGTAACACTGTACCCTACCAGGCATGTCGTAAAAAGTGACTAAGGAGGGTTAGGCATGGGGCTGGTTACCCCATCCCATAAAAAACTTTTTACCACAAAAACTTCAACAAACATGGATAAGTCAAATAATAATAAGACACACACATTTTAGGCCTATATTTTTAGACGTGACTGCATTTACTGATTTTGTATTAAATAATTTATTTATAATGATAACATAAAGTGTTATATATCAAAATGTAGAGAAATGAAACCCCTTTTACATGCACCTAACTGAATTGTTCAGTGGTTTTAAACATGCATGCAACATATACAGTAATGAACGCAGAAAAATGTAAAAAATTGAAAAACAAATAGTACCTATCAATATATGTAACTAATTCTGGTAAACTTCAACCCCTAAAACTACTTTCATTTTAAAGTACATCCATTTTCACATAATGTAGGAAAGGTGCAGTTGTTTCTGAGCACAAATAAAGTTTTTATCACAATTTGAAATTTTTTGGTATATTTAGACAAAGCACACAAATATTTTAAGCCTATATTTACAGACATGACTGCCGTTACTGATTTTGCATTAAATAATTTATTTATAATGATAACATAAAGTGTTATATATCAAAATGTAGAGAAATGAAACTCCTTTGACATGCACCTAATTGAATTGTTCAGTGGTTTTAAGCATGCATGCAACATATACAGTAATGAATGCAGAAAAATGTAAAAAATTGAAAACAAATAGTACTTATCAATATGTGTAATTAATTCTGGTAAACTTCAACCCCTAAAACTACTTTCATTTTAAAGTACATCCATTTTCACATAATGTAGGAAAGGTGCAGTTGTTTCTGAGCACAAATAAAGTTTTTATATTACTTACTTACTTAGTCGTTCCTCTTCTACCGTGAGGTGTAGAGGTTTGTAAGAGAGAGCACCATACTATTCTATCGGCTGTCTTCCTCCTGGCTTGGTTTCATTCTAGTCCTTGGTCCTTTAAAGATTGTCTAATGTTGTTCTCCCAGCGGACTTTGGGTCGTCCTGGAGGTCTGGATCCCTGGCTCTTAGTTTCCCATGCTTGCCGGGGTAGCCGATCTTCTCCCATTCTGCAGACATGGCCAAACCATCTCATTTGGGACTGTTCTACTTGGGTCTGCAGGAGTTGGGTTTTTAGGCCTTGACGTATCATCTGGTTGCGGACCATGTCTCTTCTTGTTACTTCAACCACCTTCCTCAGATACCTCATTTCTGAGGTTTGGATCTGACTTTTTTGGGGTGTAGTCATAGCTGCTGCTCTTCAGGTAGCCAACTCTTCTTTGATGCCTCCCTTTCGGTCTATGACAGCTCCAAGGTATTTAAAGTGGTCGACCTGCTTCAGGACCTGTTCTCCCAGCTTAATCTGATGCCTTCTTTCCTCTTGTGATATCACCATGGTTTTTGTTTTCGAGCTGCTTTTGATCATCCCTCTCTTCTCCAGCTCTTCCTTCCAGACTTGCAGGTTGGATTGAAGATGTGCCTCTGATTTAGCAATCAGGGCAACATCATCAGCAAATGCCAGCTCTGAAATACAGACCTGTCTCATCTTTCAGTACCCCACTGAATACTTTCCTGTCCTCTCCTTTACATGCCTTAATGACATCGTCCATGAGGAGTATGAAAAGATAAGGTGACAGGATATCACCTTGTCTTACACCAGTAATGGTCCTGAATTCTTCTGACTTATGGTTTGCCATCCTCACATAATTTATGGCATGACTTGTAGAAGCTCTGTATAGCATGAATCAGAGGTGTTGGAATGTTCTTCCTTGCCAAACAGTCCCAGAGTTCGTTCCAGGGGACCTTGTCAAACGCCTTTTCCAGATCTAAGAAGCAAAGATGGATCTCACTCTTATACTCGAGCCTTTTCACTCAAATAAAGTTTTTAACACAATTTGAAATGTTTTGGTATATTTAGACAAAGCGCACAAATATTTTAAGCCTATATTTACAGACATGACTACCGTTACTGATTTTGCATTAAATAATTTATTTATAATGATAACATAAAGTGTTATATATCAAAATGTAGAGAAATGAAACCCCTTTGACATGCACCTAACTGAATTGTTCAATGCTTTTAGACATGCATGCAGCATATACAGTACTGAATGCAGAAAAGTTGAAACATTTTTAAAAATTTGGAAAAAAGTTGTTCTTACCCACAAAAGTAATCCAATTTGGAAGCCTGGAACTCCTAGAACCACTTTCATCTAATTATACAAAACACAGACAAGTTTCATTTGTTTTGGATAATAAATAAAAATGTTGTGTCCTTTTGAAATGTTCAGGTCACATATTGAAAAATCATGACGAAAATAAACTATGTACACAACTTTATACACAACTGATATTTACATTTGCCAAAAACTATTTCCTTTCATGATAATTAGCAAAACAGTTATTTGGATGTAGATGGGGATTATTTGTGCATCCTTCACAATGAAAGGATGTCCTGACCCTTACTTGAGGGGTGCTGCAAACGATGCAGTTGCAATTACATTTTGATTTTTTAATACGAGGGGCTTTCAGAAAGTAATGCACCACATCGTTTTTCTCAGCTAATAATGAAGATAGAAGCATGAAATTTTGCACACTTCAAATATGGCATGTGCCAATTGTGTGCACCAAATTGCACCGCAACTTGCCAAATAATACTGCTGCCCTAAACCGTTGAAATGGAGCGTGTTAGCAACTTGCGTTATAAACAGCGAATTGTGATAGAATTTCTCGTTGCAGAGAAGGAAACTGTTGTGAACATTCACAAGCGTCTATGTGATGTGTATGGAAGTTTTGCAGTCGACAGGAGTACAGTCAGTCGCTGGGTTCAGAGAATCAAAGAATCAGGAAGTGGAGATACGGAGCTGCTTGATCGGCCGCGCTGTGGACGTCCTGCCACAGCCACCAACGCAGAAATGTTGAAATGCGCTGAGGGCATTATTCTTACTGATAGGCGAATCACTACTCAACAATTGGCCTTACAGCTGTCAGTCAGCATTGGTAGTGCAAATGCAGTTATAAAAACTCTCAGATTTTCTAAGGTTTGCGGAAGATGGGTTCCTCGAAGTCTCACAAATGACCACCGATTGCAAAGGAAAGCAATTTCTTCTGAATTGTTGGAGCATTTCAATGCTGATGGAGAGAACTTTTTGGCTAAGATCATTACAGGTGACGAAACCTGGTCACATCATTTTGAACCTGAGACAAAAAGACAGTCAATGGAATGGCATCATCCGCAATCACCAAGAAGAAAGAAATTCAAGACAATTCCTTCAGCTGGAAAGGTCATGATCACTGTCTTATGGGACATTGAAGGTGTGATTCTTGTGGACGTTATGCCAAGAGGAGAGACAATCAGTTCGCAAGTTTACATTAAGACATTGAAAAAACTCAATCAACGTTTTCGCAGAGTTCGGCCGCACAAGAATCCAGCAGACCTGCTTCTCCTTCACGACAATGCGCGCTCTCTCACAAGTCTGGCAACACGGGAAGCAATCACCAAATTGGGTTGGACTGTACTACCCCATTCACCCTATAGTCCCGATTTGGCACCCTCTGATTTTCATCTATTTGGTCCACTTAAAGATGCACTCCGTGGGACAAGGTTTGAAGATGATGAATGAGTGATTCATGCAGCGAAGAAATGGCTACATTATCAAGACAAAATCTGGTACGGGCTAGGAATACATGCACTTGTTTCGCGCTGGCATAAAGCTGTACAAGTTGATGGGGATTATGTTGAATAATACCGATGTTTACATTACATATCCATGTATACTGTGTATAAATTTCATGCTTTTTGAATAAACAGCTCCTGAGAAAAACGATGTGGTGCATTACTTTCTGAACGCCCCTCGTAATATGGTTTTTTCTCCTAGTCTGTTAACTGGATTGTTCACGTGATTGCCATGTCCAATCCTGGGAGGAATTTGCTGGAAATCCACAGCAGCAACAAGAGAGAGCTCACTGACAAGTTGCCGTTTAAATTGAAGAAGGCTCTGTTTTTTGGCATTTGTTGTTCTTGACAGTGCAAATAATTTATATGCATTGAGCTGAGCTATTTAAAAAATCCAGAAGAAATTTTTTTTTCACCACTTTCATGTTCTTCTGCTGAATGTGCCATATGTTACAATACTTTGGTCCACTCTGTCACATCCATTCATGCGTTGATTGTAATCATCAATCATCGGTGGTTTATTCTTTGTTTCAATAGAGCGATTGGTGATGTCCTTGCTTTCCACTGTTGCGCAGCTTGATACAAGAATGCATGGTTTTTTTGCTTTTTTGTCCCTAAACATTACACATAAAATCTTTTTTCTTGCTCCACATACCATTTCATGTCCATATGCATTATCTGTGTAGTTTTCAGCTCTTTTGGGAAGTTCTTTCGATTAACGCTGACAGTCCCAGTGAAATAATGGCTACTGTTATTCAGATATTGAAGCAAAGGCACACTTGTGTAATTTGATCAGCATAGATGTGATGACCTTTTCCACATGGTTGTAGCAAAGTGTCAAATACTTTGATGGCTTGCTGGCTATTTACATCAACTTCTGGACTGTAAGAAGTATTGGCCCCAAAGTATATCAACAAATTTACTCCATACCCAGTTCTACTGTCGCAAAAACCGAATGTCTTCACATGATAATTTTTGGGTTTAGAGGCATTGAACATTTTGTGAGCCCATCTGCCTTTCCACCCAATTACCATTTCATCCAAAGACAGCTCCTTGTAAGGGTAAAATGCTTCCTGGAATCTAGATAACATTTTCTGTAGAAATGGTTCGATCTTTGCTTTACCTTGTGCGTCTACATCACTCACATGAAACATCGTTTGATATAACATCTGAAACATATTGTCACGGCGCTATTTTGCAGTGACAAAAAATCAGCCAGGCAACACTAAGGTTGGCAACACTAGGATAACAAAACCGGCAAGTCATGTGACTAGCGGAAGTGGAGAAAATTAGGCGCGAAGGTAGTGAGTGAGAATCTAGCCCTGGTCCAGGAAGGACAGATATATGCTTCCCTTTTGCCAGCGTTAGCTGTGAAGTCCATGTTACGGATTATTTGTTAGAAATGCTTGCCATTTTCCAATTCCATTGGATTATTAAGTTGTGATTCTAGGACAGTGTAGTGTCTGGATTGGATTTGTTACAGGCCGTTATAAGTTGCCAAAGATTGAGTATTTCTTTGTCACAGTTTTGCCGCTCATGGTGAGCGTTAGTCATGGCCGTTTATCAGTGTAAATCATACTGTCGGGTATGATACTGACAGTCTATGTTGTTAAGGCATTTCATTGTTATATTGTATTTCATACGTTTGTTGGCCGTGTGAGGCCTTATTGTGTGTGCATAAGTATTAAAGGGAAGTACCTGTAGAAGGTGTTGATTTTCTTATGTCAGCCATTGTGGTGTGGTCGTACTCCTAGGGAGCGAGCCTATTACTGTTGTTATTATTAACATTCTAAATCCACATTACAGTGGTGCAACACAGTGGAGTGTTATCCACAATTAGTGTCGTCTGACAACTGGGGGCTCGTCCGGGATGGGGTTCTTTAAAGGTCGTGGGCCTATATTTTCATTATAAAGGCTAGAATTTATTATGCATACAGATTGATAGAAGGTGATAGTAGCATTGTGTTCACGCCTTCAGGTTTGACAGCATTCACGGTGTGTTTGTTTTGGCTAGTCAGTAGTCAGTGAACTGTTTACGTGGTTGACCTAGATTGGAAATAGGTCACAGTGAAAGGCTGGTGTTGTCAGTTCAGATTGTATTTTGACATTGTTCGTGGGTGACGCTGTTTTGGAAAGTTAATTTTGCGCTAGGGTATGCAAGTATTGATAGAAGCAGTGTCAAAAGTGATGGATTAAGGTTGTAGCTGGTGGCTGTCATGACAGTTTGATATATTACAAGGCACACTTTGTAGCTTAGTGCTAGGAGGGTGGTGATCCAGTCGGAGCAGCGGAGGTTAGTGTGACAGGTGTCGGCAGTTGGTTCACAAGCTGTGTAAAGTAGTATAGTTGGCAATAGTTGTCGGCAATATTTGGGCCTGAGTGACAGACTGTGGTGTCGTCAGGAGGGAGATTTTGTCAATATTTGTGTGATTTGGGCCAGAGTGACAGATTGTGGTGTTGTCAGGAGGGAGATTTTGTCATTATATCCCTGCGTTCCTGCCAAGTTCTGTCATGATCATACCTAACCGATGTGCCGTTCCAGTGGGAGCCTACCCATGCCTCTGTCGTGACCCTAGTACAGAGTGAAGGGATGCCAGTTACTGAAACCTGCTGATCTGAGTGGTCCTGGAATTCTCTGTGCTGAAGACTGCTGGGTTCCTGAAGTGTCGTAATGAAGTGAACTTTGCTTGGATACTCATATATCATCGTGCCAAAGGACATATTTGTTATTTTCGGGCACAAAGACTTGTGAAGAAGTCTGGTTAGCTGAACATTAGTGTGGATATACAGTCGTTATTCTTACTGTGGACAGTTCAGAGATAACACTGAAAAGAACATTGTTGTACGTTTTGGATATTTTCAAGTTTGTGGAGACCTGTTCGTACGGTTTTCATCTTTCATCATCTGTGCTGAGGAGCTACATGGAGGAGCATTGCTGGATCATCAGTTAAGTAGGTACCACAAAGTGATTTTTGTTTGCACAGAAACATCAGAGAAAACAATGTAGTTTTGAAGCCCTTGGTAAATCAGGAAATTTGGTACTTTATTTTTTAAAATAGGACAACAAATAAAAAAGTTATAGCATTTTAAAAAATGTGGGGACTTCGCAACATTGAAAAAGTTACATCACACCAACTTCAGAACACTGCCGTCTTCTTAAATATAATCTTACAACTTTCTCTGACAAACAACATATAGTCTGGAATATACTGATCACACAAAGAAAACTATAGAGCTACATCATGAATAATTATCAATATATTTGAGACCAAAAATTGCAAATCTGCAAAACACATTACCGAAAAATATAGTTTGTTAAATGAAAGTCAATATTCACAACATCATATTTCAAAACGTATAAAAGGTATAAGCTTTAAATTTGTACATATTAATCTGCATACTACATAAATATATCTCAATCTTTTTCAGAGGATTTAAACATCTATTTGTTCTTGTATAATTTTTTAAAATGTGTCCAGAGGCCAATTTGTCGCAGGCGAAGAAAAAAGTGTGAAAATGAAGAAAATTTTTTTTTTTTAAGATACTGACCATATTTCATTTAAAAAAATTTGTAGGCAATAATTAACAACATCTAAACAATAATTAGCAACATCTAAACGCTATATTTTTTTAAAACAACTGGTTATTAGCATTTAAAAAGACATTTTTTAACTGGAGAAGAATGATCATGGCGCACTCTTTCCCTGTGAGAGGGCAATGACACCTCAAAACCTAAATGCTTCAGAAGTCCAAAATACAATTCTTTGATATTTCCTGATAGTTTAATGTCCTTATCATTCAATATCAATTATCTGTATCTTACCTCTACACCTCACGGTAGAAGGAGAACAACTAAGTAAGTATCTTAACTGAGCCTTAAGATTTCTAAGGATCGTCCTTTACAAATTTTATCCACACCCTCCTTTGTGGTGCACAGACCCCCTTGGCTTATGATTGTTTTATATAACTATCTTCTTCTCTGCATTTTTAATATCTTTCTCTTTTTTCCTCCTATTCTTGTCAGTTATTCGCTGTTTAATTTTTTCTTTGACTGCCGTCTCTGACTCTTTACTCCGTATTTTCCATTTCAGTCTATGTTTTGGGTTCTTTGTCGTCACTCTTGCATTCTCTACTTTTATTTTATCTGCTCCTTCCTCTTCTCCATTTCACTTTTTATCTGTTTGTAGTGTGTTACTTTGTGGTCTGTAGCTTTATGAAAAAAAAAAAAAAACTACAAGCAGTCTACCTCGAGCCATGTTGCATTCCTATCCATATAACTTCTGGAATTTTATTTTTCCAGATGACTCCTACTAGGAGTCATCTGGAAAATTAAAATTCCAGAAGTTATTTTTGTTTTTACATGAATAGAGAATTACATGTACTATTACTATTACTGGCTTGTTCTTGTTCAGAGTTTCTTCTTGATTTTTTTATTTTTTTTTAACATATAAGCACAATTTTGATTGTCCTAATTTACAATGGTGTGATGCCACTTTCTCATAACGGCAGTTTTTCATATTATTTGGAATTGAAAACAATATGTATCCTAATTATAACCCATCAGGTTGAACGGGATATTTTTCTTCCTTAAATAAAAATAAATATATATATATCTTCTTTTCGGGGAATTTTAAGACTATCAACTATTGGCTGCGAGTCTGGACATTTCAGTACAGCATCAGCTTTTTTAATTATGGCATTTTCCGGTCCCCTAGCCTTGACTCGATTGGCTTTGGCCTTGCGATATCCTTCGCGTTTGAAACAAAATTCACCCTATTATGTTGCAAAATAAACCTTCATTCAATTACACATTAATCAAAACATGCATTTTTTATTCAGATTGGTAACTTTCTTAGCTTTTCAAGCTCGTGAAATAATTAGATTGATGCGTGAATGTCTAAAGTGGTGATAACACATTCGTTCCACGCTATTACAACAACCATGTGATCGTGTTAAATTGCTAAATAATATTAAAACTATTGTAAAGTTTACATTTAAAGTTCAAAACATTGTTAATAAGTGATATACTTACGTATAGTCATCTTCAAATCAGAAGATGTGATGAAGTTTGAGCACGAATCAACATAAGTGGCATGCCGATTTTGATCAACATCGGGAGTTATCACGGTCAATGTAACAGCCTCGCTCTGCATTTTTCGCTAAAATTCTTGACTGAGAGAGCGTTACCTAAAGTCAAATCGCTTCACCAGCAAACATCAGAAGTCTTTGATATTTTATAGGAATAAATAAAAATGGCTCCCAAATCTTCTCATACCATGCAAGGAATTATAACACAACTTAAAATGTCAAATCTTGTAAAATTTCGACTTCACTTCGAAAAATCTACGTCTTCCACTTTGTTTTCTACAGCTTGCATTATACGAAATTAAAGCTATTTCTCTGCCCATCATAATGGTGAAAATCGTATGCAAATGAGACGTCTGCTGGTCAAGCGATACCCGTTTGAATGAAGCGGGGTGAGGCAAAAAAGCCGAGAGTTGGCCGCGCGACGAGTTTCGCTACGCGTAACGTTGCTGTTTGTTTTTATTAGTAAAAAAATACTTCAAAAACTTTTATTATTCGGGAATTAATACATTTCAAAAGAGAAGAAGATAAAGAGTATCGTGATGTAAATTTTATTTCAATCCGCTTAATAGCAAAGTAGCAGTGATGACTTAAACTTGACGAATTTCCATCAGTTTTCTCAACTTTCGTGCATTTTCAACAGCTGGAAGCGGGCACTTTGTGGTAGCTAAGTTAAGTTTTTGTTTGTAAATCTTTGTATGATTTGTTATATTTATGTTTTTCTGGTTTTTCCTCTAAATTCTATTTTCTCCCTTCAAAATTTTCTTTTCTGTCTATCCACCTGATTCAACTTATCATACAGTCTGGACTTCTAGACTAGTTCTGTCGGGGTCGTGTTAGGTTAGCATAAAGCAATAAGATGGGTTCTGTTTCTACGCCTGTTTCTTGAGGTTTGCTTATTGGTTTGTTGTTGTTTTTCTATCCTTGTGTGTTGTTCTTTTTCTTGCTTTCTTGGTAGAAACTTAGCATCTTTATATGGTGTTAGTTAGGTAGGGGGGATCTTTCACTCTATGTTCCTATTACGTTAGGTCTTTATTATTATATACATTATAAATATTGGATATGTTATAGTGTTATTATTGCTTATATGTTATTTAGTTTATTTTGATTGGTGTGATTAAGTTGGTGGCTAGTGAAGGAGTTAGCTCTCAGCACTTCATTGTTAAGTGTAGTTGTTGTTTAGTCTACTGTATTATTATATTTGTGAGTTCAAGGGTGGATGGGTGGCGAGTTTAATTCTTTCTTTTCTTACTTGTGGGAAAAGATTGGATTAGACTGATTTCTTCTAGGGTGTGGCTGTGTATGTTTAGTGGTGGAGTAAGGCAGAAGTGTTTCCTGCGACTGCCCTACTTAACATACCAAGCTCAGTACTTGTTAGGTGTGCTGGTGTAGTTTGTATTTACATTGTCCTGTACATTCAGTAATTCTTCTGTTGTGTTTAAGTGGTGTGATCTCTCGTTCCTTCTTGCTATCTTGTATATATGTTAACAGGTATCCCTTGTTTTTGTTCGTGTTCAGTCATGCATTGTATATATCAAGCTATCTCTGCTCAACTTGGTCTGTCATCGTATTCCTCGTGACTGGTAGTTATCGTAGCGTTTGGTGTGTGTCTTTTCATCTGTGGAGTGTTCATTCTTGTCAGTTGTAAACTTTTGGTATTAGGTAGAACATTAAGAATTGAAATACAGTAGAACTCCATTTATCCGAACCCCATGGGACTGAGCATCATTCGGATAATCAAATGTTCGGATAATTGGATTACATAATGTATCGAGTATATTTCTAAAAATAATTAACCGTCACAAGGAAAATACACTATAAAACATATTTACTTGTGCTGTAATAATAATAATACCCACACTGTATTAGATCGCTGTATCACCAAAATCTTTCATTACACTGCAGTGCATGTACTACTTGTACAGTATTAATTATTTTTTTTTTAAGAAAGAGAAATGTTTTCAAAATAACATTACAAACGATTCAAAAACAGGCGCAACTTACGTATAATGTACTTGCACAGATGTAGCCCACTTTTTTAAATAATGAGGAATCCTCTTTTGCATCAAACTGGATAGTCTCCTTTTGGCTGCTAAGTCCCGCATTCTCTTCAACAACAAAAGCTGTGTAGGACAGCTGTCATCTTCTTGCTCGTACCAAGCCATCGCTGTTTCTAGTGCTATAAAGGCCTCTTCAGGACTTGGTCGATGTCTTGGGTTTTCTTCATAATTTACAAGTACATCATGTACTTCTGAGGAGTCTTCATCATCGGTCACTACATGTATTTGGTTTTCTTCTGGCACAAAAGACAACATTTCTTCGCCATTCAAAAACTGAAAACCAGAATCATTATCTTCTAGCCACATGTGTGATCATCTTTGTCACAGTCCGAAAATCCGGGCATTGCTTGAAACAGTTCCAAAACTTCATTTATACAATCATCATTTGTGTCCACTGCAGTAGTTTCATTGCCTCCTTTTTTCCCAAGCAATCTATTCCAAGCCTTGTTGAGATTACATTGTGACAGGGTGGTCCAAGCATCAGCTAACATATAGCAGCAGTCTTTGAGATTAAGCTTTTTGGAAAACGCCACCACACTTTCTTCATCTTCAGCCAACAATAAACGACGCAGGACTTCCTTCTTGTACATCTTTTTAAGCTTTGCTATAACACCCTGATCCATTGGTTGAATCAGTGCTGTTACATTGGGAGGCAGAAAAATTACTTTAAAATTTGCATCAACTGCATTCAATGTATATCCGTCTCTGGATGAGATGGTGCATTGTCCAGTAGAAGAATTACTTTTCCAGTTTTCTTTTCTTGTTCTCTCAACCTCTTCACATTTGGGATGAACTGATTTGTATACCAATCAAGAAATATTTCACTATTCATCCAAGCACTCTTCTGTGCTTTGTAGCACAATGGGAGACATGTCACATTCTTTAAACAACGTGGTTTTTTTTGGCTTTGCCGATCATTAGCACCGGTAAACAATGACTTCCACTGCAATTCGCGTCTACCAAAATTATTACTCTTTCTTTGCACTTTTTAAACCAAGGGGCCAAGAATGTTTCTTTAAAATTTTCAGCGGCAGTTGCATCGCTAGATAAAGATTCCCCTTGAATCTCCAATTCTCGTATGCCATGACGAGATTTAAAGTTTCTTAACCATCCCTGGCTAGCCTCAAAGTCAGGAGGACCGTCAAGTTGATTGTTGAACTGAAGTGCCTTTTCACACAATAGAGAGCCAGAGATAGGTTCCCCTTTGCTTCTTCTTTGCACAAACCATATATACAAAGCCTCTTCCAATTTCAAATCTTTCGAATTTCTCATGGTTTTACGTTTCTTCGACCTATTTTCACAATCCAATTTCGATGCAAAACTCATAATTTTATCCTTGTTACTTTTGATGTCAGAGACGGTAGCTTTCCCAACATTGAAAATCCTCGCAAGTGAAGACACAGTTTCACCTTTTCCTAGTCTCTTGATAATTTCTGTTTTCGTTTCAATTGACAAAACATTGCGGTTCCTTTTATATGCTTTAGGCCTACTGGAAGATGCCATATCGCACAGAGAAATACTTGTACACCAAAATTATTCTGCTGTAGTAGCAGACACAATTATTTTAAGTTGAACTGTCTGTTTAGCCAGTGTTCTGCCTAGAACGCACACGTACACTGGATTGGTATCTGATAGATATTTCTCTCTTATCCGTATCCAGTGTCCCTAACTGACTTCCTGTACGTAAGTGACCGACCATTAGCCCATCCCATCCTCTACAAATTGTTCGCACACATTTGAAGCTTGCCGCATCAAAAGATTCAGAAATGTAGTCTAACGTGACTGGTGGCGCCTGATTTTTTTTTTCTTCTGGAAAAAGTGTTCGGATAATTGGGTGTTCGGATAATTGGGGTTCGGATAAATGGAGTTCTACTGTATTGTTAAAGTGCAACACCAAGGTGGGTGTTAGTAAGATACTGTGGGGAAGAAGCTGTGTTATTTTTCAGCTGTGAGGTGGTATAGCACCAAGAGATAGTATCAGTCAGGTAAATAAAACTTTCGACTATAGTAAGGGTCTTTTAGTTGTATCACAGAGACTAAGTGGTCGGAAGGACCAAAACCTACAGAGTAAGGAGACAGAAGCCAAGTGGTGGAGTGGACTATATTTGTACATTAAGAGGTGAAGTGGATTATATTTATGCATTGAGAGGTGAAGTGGATTATATGTACATGCATATGTTTGTACTTTGAGAAGTGATATTGCTAGTTGTATATCATTACCGCATACCTTGTAAGCAGTGAGGGTTTTGTTGATACAAGTGAGGTGGTGTATAGTACACGATATTGAGTAGCTGCAAAGGGTAAATCTATAGCAGAAGAAGCAGTGTCATAGATAGTATTGAGTATTGTGAGTGTACATCATGGACTTGGAGAGTTTCATTTGGATAGGCATCCAATGTGGGTACACTGGCAAAGAATTAACGGAGTATGCCAAGGCAGAATTCCAATCAAAAGATAATCAGGATGCCATAAGAGATAGACGTGCCGAGGAATGAGAACTCAAGAAGGCAGAGTTAGAATTTCAAGAAAAGAAGATGAGAGAAGAATTAGAATTACAGGAAAAGAAGATGAAAGAGGATAGAGAGTTAGAATTAGAAAAGGAGAGAATGAGATTAGCTTCGGAGGAAAAAAGACTGCAGGTAGAAGCTGATAAGGAAATACAATTAAAAAGAATAGAAGCGGGTGCGAGTGGTCAGAACTCGACTCCGGGGGGATCTCATCGTCCCTTTAGGCTGCGTCTGCCAAATTTTAATGACAAAATCGACAGTTTACATTTTTTCCTTGAGAGGTTCGAGGCCGAATGCGTGGCCTGGAGGGCTGACAGAGATCAGTGGCCATCTCTGTTATCCACGTTGCTAGTGGGGCCTGCGATGGAGACTTTCTATAGTCTCCCGCTGGAAGAAAGGGCAGATTATGACATGGTGAAGGAACGGTTGCTTCGGAAGTTCCGTTTGATGGCTGGCGGGTATCGGACGCATTTTAGAAACACGATGCCAAGTGCAGACCAAGACTTCGAGGATTTCATCTCGAAGATCAAACTTCTGCTCAATAGATGGATCGAGATGGAAGGAATAACTAAGGACTTTGATGGGTTGGTTGATCTAATGTTACAGGACAAAGTGTTGTCGTCGTGCTCAACTGAGTTGGTAGCATTCTTTCAGGAATGTCAACCTAAGGACATTGATTCAATGTCGCAGTTGGGCCACTATTATGTCCTGGCCCATCTGGGCAAACCTATCCAGAGGTCTGGTCTGTCTGATGCCTTAGTTGCTGATGTCGGCAAGGTACAGCGACAACCTTGGCAAAATCAGGCAGGTGAGGCAGACTGGTGCCAAGAGCAGAAGTACGATAGGCCCTCCTGCCCCTATCAACCATGCAGAGGGAACTACAGGAACTTCCTATCCCATCAGGATGGTCAGTCGAATTGGCCCAACCGACAATGGAAGAGTGATAGCGACGGAGGAGAGCGCCAAACGCGAAAGCAGGTACGCTTCGAGGAGTCTCGGGACGAAGATCGGTTTTGGTATAAAACAAAACATTCCAAGCAGAGGAGTGGTTCCTCAGAGAGTCGATCTTCCGACTCTGATGCGCGGTCTTCACCAGCTAAAAGCCCCAGCAAGAGTCCATGCGATGAGGCAAAAAGGGAGCGCATGTGTTATAATTGTGGGGGAAATAATCATTATGCTGACAGGTGTCCTACCCCAATTGAACACGCGAATTCTGCGGTGGTTTTGGACACAGTCAACAGCGAGGACTGTGTGGGGTGTCGTCCTCTGTTCCATGCGAATGAGAATATAGTGCTACACTGCGGGCATGTGGCACCATGTCTGGCGGCGGTCCATGAGACTGGCAAGGTGGCTCTCCACAAAGGTGTGGTGGAGAAGAAACCAGTCTCAGTGTTGAGGGACACTGGGTGCACTACAGTCGGAGTACGTCGTTCGTGCATCGACGAATCCTGCCTCACAGGCAAAACTGTAAAGTGCACCATGTTTGGGGGCAAAGTAGAGTCTTACCCCCAGGCATGTATTAATGTGGACACCCCGTTCATAACAGGTAGAGTGAACGCGTTTGTCTTAGAGAACCCTATCGCCGATTTGATCGTCAGCAATGTACGGGGAGTGCATAATGCCATGGGAGAGGCTGGAGCAGTCGCTCAGCAACTCCAAAGTCCTGAGGCGGACGATCAGATTGTCGACGTATCACCACCTGAGAAGAAAGTATATCTGGGACGGGGTTCGCGGCAGGCATTCAATGGTACTCAGAGTACGGTGCTGAAGCGCAGGGAGAATAACCACGAAGGCATATCTGAGGGCCTGAAAGTGGGTAACCGCACGGTATGGGTTCGCAATGTTCCCCTGAGTGCTAGTTGGCGCACACTCAGACGAGTGTTTAATGAGGTCGCGCTGATTAGATTCGTCGAAGTATTGTCTTTGCGGGACAATACCAAGGTTGCACGTGTTACTTTCGCAAATAGGTGGGGTGCATGTGATGCGGTCAGGTGGAAGCACATGTCATTGCTCCATAACCACCTGCTGATAGACCCGCAATAGCAGGGGATAGGTTTCGGGTTTTCGTTCAGTTAAGGTGTTTCGGTTAACGTGAACCGAACTGCAGAGTCTGACCCACACCACCAGTACTATTCTGATAAATATAAGTTGTTCTGTGCAGCTTTATAATGTAATGAGGCGAATGGAGGAGGTATTTACATGTGATAGTGGGTAGCAAGTAATTTCAACCACGGTAGAGATGTTTTGTAAACTTTAAAGATCATGTTTATGCTATACTATGTTGTGCTTTGTAATTTATGTATTATGGCACCATAAAGGCAATTAACTATAGAATTGAATTTACTATATGCTTGAATTTTGGGAAATGGACTGGTTGTATTAGTTAGTGATTATTGTGTTACATATACCTATGGTATAGTTACTATGAATGTACCATGCACTGTGTTTTGGGTGACCAGGGGTGGACAGTCGTTGTCATTTTTCACGACTGCCAGAACCTGGGGTAACCTACTTTATGTCCATATTGTTTGGTTCTTTCTGATGATGGGAGAATGCAGTAATGACAGTGGTAGGAAAGAACGATGGCATTCTCTTGGTTCAGATGAGGAGATGCTGTTATGGCATATGGTCGTCCAAACTCCTACTGGGGTCAGGCGAAGCTTCCTCCGATGGAAGAAAACTATGTTTTCTTTCTTGGGAGGGGGGGGGGGGGGGGGGGGATGTCATGGCGCTGCTTTGCAGTGACGAAAAATCAGCCGGGCAACACTGAAGTTGGCAACACTGGGATAACAAAACCAGCAAGTCATGTGACTAGCGGAAGTGGGGAAAATTAGGCGCGAAGGTAGTGAGTGAGAATCTAGCCCTGGTCTAGGAAGGACAGATATATGCTTCCCTTTTGCCAAGGTTAGCTGTGAAGTCCATGTTACGGATTATTTGTTAGAAATGCTTGCCATTTTCCAATTCCATTGGATTATTAAGTTGTGATTCTAGGACAGTGTAGTGTCTGGATTGGATTTGTTAAAGGCCGTTATAAGTTGCCAAAGATTGAGTATTTCTTTGTCACAGTTTTGCCGCTCATGATGAGCATTAGTCATGGCCGTTTATCAGTGTAAATCATACTGTCGGGTATGATACTGACAGTCTATGTTGTTAAGGCATTTTATTGTTATATTGTATTTCATACGTTTGTTGGCCGTGTGAGGCCTTATTGTGTGTGCATAAGTATTAACACATACCTGTAGAAGGTATTGATTTTCTTATGTCAGCCATTGTGGTGTGGTCGTACCTCTAGGGAGCAAGCCTATTACTATTGTTATTATTAACATTCTAAATCCACATTACAGTGGTGCAACACAGTGGAGTGTTATCCACAGTTAGTGTCATCTGACACCTATCCCGTGTAAACATCTATCTGTACCAGGGAGTTTGCATAAAGCTTTCATTAGACCAGTAATCACTAATGGCTGGATTTTTACAATCACTATTGCTATTATCACAACAAAAAACTTGCACAGTTCAGGAGATGTAACTGGATACCAGTTTTGATAGACGGATCTTTTTGTCGCCGTTTCTGATTTTGACTGACAGAGTTGCTCAGCATATTCATTTATAGAAACAGTAAGCTCTTCTATAATCTCATTAGTTAAAAGAGCTTTGAGACAATAAAATGCAGAAGAATCATCAGGTATAATATTTGGATTCATACCTATAATCCTAGCATGAGGCGGTACAAAGCAGAAAGCATTTTGTGTTGAGCTAGCACCAACTTCATTCCAGCTATTCTCCCCATTTACTGCATTTGTATTATCTTCAATACTTGTGGGTTCTGCTTCTCTATGGGGTGATCTAGATGTATCTTCTCTTAGTCTTTTCTTCATGGGAGCTTTATCTTTTCCTTTTTGTCTTTTCACTGGCCTGGCATTTCTAGTACTAGTACGACTGCTAGAACCAGCTAGGGGAAACGCCCCCTCCTCATCGGATTCAGTGTTTTGATTATATATATCTTCGCTGGGCAAAATATATTCTGAATCTGAACTGTCATCATCGCTCGATAACTGATCATCCTCATGTTCAATCCAAGAAGAAATAAGTTGTGCTGCTTGTACAGCCAGTAACCTTTGCTAACAATCATTTGAAGATGAAGCCATTTTGGTTAGAAAAAATTTGTTAACGGTCAACAGCCAAACAACAAAGATACTGAAATCGAACGTAATGACGAGAAAAATACACCTTGCTGCAAATGTAAACAGATTGAATACAG
The DNA here is from genome assembly GCA_024509875.1 of Oreohelix idahoensis. Lineage (NCBI taxonomy): Eukaryota > Metazoa > Mollusca > Gastropoda > Stylommatophora > Oreohelicidae > Oreohelix > Oreohelix idahoensis. Next base: position 211,740 of record JAMPIV010004368.1, read on the forward strand.
GAAGTGACTTTATAAATATTGGATTGGATAAAACGTCGACAATTTTTCATTAAACTTTGCTGATAGAGGCTTACCGTCGTGCACCAGTTCAAGTGGCGAGCGGTAAAATTGGTACTAAACCCACACCACTTCAGGTGGCGAGCCGTATTGTAAGAGTTAAAACCAAAACCAAATTAGCTGTCTGTGGAATTCTGAACATTCTTCCAAGAAACAACTTCTATGGTGCCTGCAGTGATTTTTGCATTTGTTTGCTCAATTTTCAGGACTCACTTTATTCAATAAAATGGGCTTGATGTAACACTTCTCAGAGCCCTGTTTCTTATGTTTAGTGATAAGGATTTATTGTATAGGAAGTTCTTTATTTTATAGAATACTGTTTTGGCTTGATATATTCTGTTCTTAATCTCAGTGATGCATTTTCCATCTGTGTAATAATTGTGCCTGAGTATTTCAAACTGTATGTTTTTAATGTAGTTCTGTTTATCGTAACTTTACATTCAGGTGAGGTCATTTAGTTGGGGCATAACCACGGTTACTACTTTCTTGCATGTTAGGCTGAGTGCTGTTTCTGCACTTTCCTTTTACCACCTTGTAGATGTTCTTGGTAGATTTTTTCCTGCTTATTTTACTCATTAGCAAAACACATGTTATTGTAACCTCCAGCTCACATTCCCTGTGGTGCATCTTTGTTTGACCTCATGGTGGTTTTACTGGTTTTTTTCTTACTAACACAGACTTTTGTCATACAGACTTGAAGTTTCTTTCTCACAAACACAGACTTTTGTCATGTGAACTTGAGGCTTCTTTTTTACTGACTTGTTATGTGAACTTGAGGTTACTTTCTTATTGACACAGACTTTTGTCATGTTAACTTAGGCTTCTTTCTTACTGACTTTTGTCGTGTGAACTTGAGGCTTCTTTCTTACTAAGATACTGTTTTCATGTTAACTTAGGCTTCTTTCTTACTGACTTTTGTCATGTGAACTTGAAGTTTCTTTCTTACTGAGAGACTTTTGTTACGCAAACTTGAAGTTTCTTTCTCACAAACACAGACTTTTGTCATGTTAACATGACATGTTTTGAGGTTTCTTTCTTACTAAGAGGCTTTTGCCATGTGAACTTGAGGCTTCTTTCTTTCTAACAGACTTGTCATGTGAATTTGAGGCTTCTTTCTTACTAACAGACTCTTTTATGTGAACTTGAGATTTCTTCTTTACAGACATAAACTTTTGACATGTGAACTTGAGGTTTCTTTCTTACTAAGAGACGTTTGCCATGTGAACTTGAGGCTTCTTTCTTTCTAACAGACTTGTCATGTGAATTTGAGGCTTCTTTCTTACTAACAGACTCTTTTATGTGAACTTGAGATTTCTTCTTTACAGACATAGACTTTTGACATATGAACTTGAGGTTTCTTTCTTACTAAGAGACTTTTGCCATGTGAACTTGGGGCTTCTTTCTTTCTAATAGACTTGTCATGTGAATTTGAGGCTTCTTTCTTACTAACAGACTCTGTTATGTGAACTTGAGATTTCTTCTTTACAGACATAGACTTTTGACATGTGAACTTGAGGTTTCTTTCTTACTAAGAGACTTTTGCCATGTGAACTTGAGGCTTCTTTCTTTCAAACAGACTTGTCATGTGAATTTGAGGCTTCTTTCTTACTAACAGACTCTTTTATGTGATCTTGAGATTTCTTCTTTACAGACATAGACTTTTGACATGTGAACTTGAGGTTTCTTTCTTACTAACAGACGTTTGTCATGCACACTTGATGTTCCTTTCTCGCAAATGCAGACTTTTAACATGTGAACTTGTTTCTTTGTTATTCGCACAGACTTTTGTCATATAAATTTGATACTTATGTTCTCTAGGCTGAACAGTGCAAGGAAGAAGGCAACAAGTGCATCAAAGATGGAAGTTACACAGCTGCTGTTATACATTACACAGAGGCCATCAAGCATGAACCAAACAGTGCCATTCTTCACAGTAATAGAGCTTTGGCTTTTATGAAAATTGATCAGCTGTTCCTGGCAATGGAAGATGCTCAGAAAGCCATCAAACTGGAGCCAAGCTGGCCCAAGGTATTGTATCTATAGATTTAAAAGCACATGTCTGTCGTACAGATAGGTTGTGAGTTATTTTTGGCCCGTCTGAGTAGAGTGGATGGTGATAGGTACGTGAGAAAGGTGTGAGAAATAGATTTCATGGGTGATAGCTTAAGGAAAAAGATATGTCTATGGAATGAGTAAGTTTCTCAATTCAAGCCTATCTATACGACTATAATTTAGTACAAGACAACCTTGCCCTCCTCATACATATAAATATAAGTTTAACTACACACACACAGAGCTATGTGACAACAAGACACACAAACGTGAAAAAACTACGGTTACTTGGGTATGGGTCTGACCAACACACACAGTTTAGTTTCTTTGTTGTTTACTATCATTAAACTTGACAACACCAATATCTAAAGAAAGATCAAATAAAATCAGATTTACATACATATGAAATAGCAGAATAAATGCGCCCTCCCCTTATGGAGAAAAGAACCCTAAAAGTTAATAACCCAAAGGTCGAAGGTTTGCACTATGTTACAGAGTAGACATTAAAGTAAGCAAGTTCCTACTATATGCTACCCAGTAAAGTAAACAAGTTTAAGCAAATCCAATGTTAGTGCATTCCCTGTAACAAAGAAAAAATATTCACTCTCTCTTTCATACAGTGGCCACTCAATCACTCTTACCTACTCTTGGTGATATCCCTTGGAAATACAATTTCCCTGACTATATAAAATGTCAGGTTCACTTCCCAAATTGGCCCCAGTCCATCCTCTAACAAATAAAGACTAGTGAGGTGAACACCGAATCTGGTGTGGGTTTTTCCTGGATGAACAAAATGTCACCGCCAATAGTTGATGTAGGAAGTGCTCTTGGGGTTCACAGTTAAAAGAGAAAAATACTTCCAGTATTGGGAAACATCTGGTTGCAAAAAAATGTTACAATTGATAAATGATGATAATCCTATCGGCTGACTCTATATTAGAGTGCCGATTTGAAACAGCGTAAATTTCTGGATGCTTCGCTTGAATACGACTGTCAAAAGTTGGGAATAAATGTTATCTTTTGTACACCCCAGTGGGCTGATAAAATTGAAACAATATTGCTGGGTTTGGTAAGTCCAATTAAATTACTTTTAGTGTCAGAACTGTTCTCATGTATCTTTGGCGCGTACGCTTATAATGAAGATCAGTACCGCTCAAACCAATTTGAGGCACAGGTAACTAACAGTAAAATTTCCCAGACCAAAACAAACAAAAGAAACGACCGCTGGATGCTCTTGATCAGGTCTGCTAAGAATATAAGAAAAACAATTATGGAAAAATGCTACTCTTCCATATAGCCATATATATGCACACAGACGGTGACAAGACGGTCTTTTATTCACTCCGTCAGTCCTGATTAAAGTTAAATGGCACAGGTTTTTTCTTTAGCCTACCCTATCGTGCGTCGCTTAGCGAGTGTAGGTTGAATTGAGTTATGCTTCTCTTCCCCCCCTCCCCGCACTCGCGGTTAACGATCAGCGTACAGTGTCATTATCACAAACTATTGTCTGTCATTAAGCAGCTATTAATTTGGCCGGCGTTTGATAGTTTAGTCGTATGATATTAAATAATAGGCACTTACAATAAATACGCACAATGAAATAAAACGTGAATTCTTTTCTATCACTATCAGTCGCGCCTAGCATATAAACCAGTCAGCTAAAACTGTCTCTTCTTGTGTGAGAAAGCGTGTTGTGAAAATTAACATTATAACTGAACATCTGGTATGAAATAGCTAAGCGTTATTTTATTTCACTAGTATTAACAGCTAGAAAATCTAAGTGAATTATAATGGTAAAAGCTAACAATTTTAATTGGTAAAAGCTAACACTTTTAAACACGTAAGCACTAATTTCTATTACCAGAAATCAGAATGAAAAATCCCCACGAATTGCTAATAACACATTTAGCAAAATGGTTCTAGAACTGCGTGCTTAGACTATCCAAAAATTATGAGTGACAACTGATAGCAGGTTTAAGAAAACACAGTTTATATATTATTATATTTCTCTGATCTATCGATGATGTTACTTTCCACGTTACTATGTGTAACGAGGAATCGGAACAGAGCTACAAGATAAAGGCTTTACGGTCGGTCTTCCGTCGAGCGCTTTCGACCGTCATCAAAAGACTTATTACGTGTAACGGGTTTTCTCTGTATGAATGCCCGCTTCTGAAGATCAAAGAGCCCAGGGGTTTCTGACTTCTCCTGAGTACGAACTTCAAAAGATTCTATGTTTTTCACGTGCGGTCTGTCAGGTATCGTATGATTGACAGATAAGCTTCGCGTGAGAAGATGAGGTAAACAAACCTGATTCGCTACCTGTTATGACGGGCAGGTCACGAAAGTTTGTAAACACTTTGTTTGCTTATGTTCAAAGAAAAGAGGCGTGATGAAAAAGTACGCTTATGTAAGTAAACACAGGCAGAAAATGCATGGTTTTGCTAGCAAATCATAGAACGCTACGAGATTACAAAAGACTGTCAGATTACTGTAGGCTCTTTTCCCATTATACGTCACAATGGCCCATTACTTTGGTCTGTAATAATACAAGAAGTAAGATACATTACTTTTGTCTGTAATGGTACAACAAATATAGCACATTACTTTTGTTTTATGTATTAGCACAACAAGTATGTCACACTACTTTCTTCTTTAATAGTATAAAAAACATGACACATTACTTTTATCTGCACTATTAGAAGAAATATGGCACATTCTTTTGATATTTTATTGTATATTTTTAGGTAATAGTGCAAGGCATGTGACATATTACTTTATTCAGTAATAATTTAAAAATAAAAATGGTATGTGTTACTTAGGTCTGCATTAAATAAAACTGACACCTACAGTACTTTATGGCTTGGAGACTTGGAATACAACAGGCAAAGATATCATCACGCAGTTATAGCACATCATCACGCAGCTATAGCACTTTGAGATCAGAACATCTACCAGAGCTACACCAAAGACATTAATAGCAGTGAGCGGGGGTAATAACATGTCAGGAAATAAATATGCTACATAACAGATTACCGCCAGTAATCAACATTGTGTGAGCTGATACACTGATCTAGGGCTGGGGCACACACAATGAATGGATTTTATCAGGAAGAAATGACAGATTAAAAACTGGACAAATTCATGGCACTAATCAGGGGCTGGGATACACTGATCAAGGGTTGGGACACACACAATGAATGGATTGTAGCAGAAAGAAATGACAGATTAAAAACTGGACAAATTCATGGCACTAATCAGGGGCTGGGATACGCTGATCAAGGGTTGGGACACACACAATGAATGGATTGTAGCAGGAAGAAATGACAGATTTATACTGGACAAATTCTTGGCACTAATCAGGGGCTGGGATACATTGATCAAGGGTTGGGACACACACAATGAATGGATTACACAATGAATGGATTGTAGCAGAAAGAAATGACAGATTAAAAACTGGACAAATTCATGGCACTATTCATGGGCTGGGATACACTGATCTAGGGCTGGGGCACACACAGCGAATGGAAGCTGTCAGGAAGAAATGAAGGACATATACTGAACAAATTCATGGCTCCAATAAAAAACACTGAGATGGCTGGGGCACACTGAACAACTGGATGCTGCCAGGATGAAACAAAAGATAAATACTGAAAGGCACAAGACCAAACTGGGGATGTCAAAGAAATCAAAGGGTAACCATGGCTACCATTAGTATTATCATTAGTTTAAACATGAACACAATTATCATTATAGTCTTTATACACAAGTTTACCAGTTGTGAATAAATTATGCAGATGAGCTAATTAAATATGCATGATATCACTCACCATTGTTGAATGTGTCAGTCGTTTTATGTTTTGATTTTTTGGCAGCTGAAGTAAGTTCTTTTAGAATGTGTAGTATAAATTTAAACATAATGAATAAACTATGCACATTAGCTATCAAGTGTTTATGATAATGCAGTTTTGAGGAAATAAACTGATTTCTCACGTCAAAATAAATACAAATGCCAATCATCATTTAGATGGCATTAAAACTCAATTTTTTAAAGATATTTGAAATGTCAGTGTCATTTAGGTTACATACAAATATAGTAACAGATTTTTCTTTTTTAATCACATTGTTTTTTAACTAAAAAGTCAGTAACTTTTTTGTTTGTCAACCGATTAAAAAATTCAAAAAGTAATTTGGTCTAGTTGTCCGTGGCTAGTTAACTGTACTGATTAATAATTTGAAATAAATGTTCCTACAAATGCTTTGGGAATGCTAACAAGTCAGTGTTCATTTTCAGGGTTTCTTCCGAAAAGGAGAAATTGAGTTCCGAGCTGGGGATTACGATAAAGCTTTGATGTCTTACAAGGTAGGTTACTCTTATTTCCAGCATTAGTTTCCTTGCTTCCCTTATTAATAATATGCAGGAAATGCTTTGTTATATTACAGGATGTAGAATCATGCATGATCTGTTTGTGGTTACATGGACTTCTGCATGATCTGTTTGTGGCTACATGGACGTCTGCATGATCTGTTTGTGGCTACATGGATATCTGCGTGATCTGTTTGTGGCTACATGGACGAAACGTGATATCTTGGTGGCTAGACTTATGCATGATATCTTAGTGCTATTGTTAATGTTAATCAGAATCGACCTCACTGCACTCCAGGCAAACCCATAGGTGCTCAGTCCCCCTCAGCAAATGTCGAAGAGTATGAATGCTAATTGTACCTGTAGCACGCTGGTTGTACATACGACGGATGCATCCTATCTCACGTCCATTTCTGCTAGTCCCACGTTTGATGCCAAACTCCAACAGCCTCAGTCTTGTTGATTCATCCATTGCAGTGTCATTATCCAGCAGGCGATCATTAATAGCCCTTAGTACCCATGTCCAGTGTCCCCACTATGGGTGCTCTCGAGGCCAGTCTGTCGGCTCTCTCATTGCCACGTACCCCTGCATGACCAGGACAGTAGATCCACACCAGTTCTTGAAGACGACGATTCTATTGATGTTTTCCATTCCTGCTGCAGCCATCCGTTCTGAACTTTCCAAAGCATGGCTTGAGAGTCTGACAATATAATTGCCCTGGTTGATGGAGTTTCAGACAGCCACCTCAGTGCTGCAGTAACTGCCTCTACCTCCATTATTATGCTGGAGGTTGTTGTCATGTAGGTTCCACTCTGTTCAGCGACGACCCTGCCCTTAATTCTTACAGAGAAGCCCCATCCTGATTTCTCACCACGAACTACAGACCCATCTGTGTACACAGTGGCGTCATCATCCCCAGCATGATCACTTATCAGCTGATTAATCTCCAGCTCTGCTTTTCCATTGCTCCAAGATCTGCACTCTCTGCCAAGGCTAATGATGACCTGCTGGTAGTTGATCCAGTTCTCCCCTGACTTACTCCACTCTTCCCCTTTGGATAAATTTTCAACCCTGGTCACCCGACCAATCGTAGTCTCTGCCTGTGCCATCCATGACATCCCCCTCTTGATTCTTGTTCCTTTGATGTCAGCTACATTCTCATGTAGGGGGTGTCTTTTGTCGGTGGTTACCCGCATATATGCTTTTGCCTGGGCCATCACATATCTGGATCTAATCGACAGCAATCCGAGCATGTATCTCATTGTCACAATGGGGGTATCATGCATACAGCCCAAAACTAGTCGCATCCCTTCATTTTGAATGCGTTCCAGTCGTTCACATTGTGATACTGACAGCGTGAGTATTCCTAGCCTGTACTCGATTACTGAAATCACGAGCTGATGATACAGGAGAAACAATAGTCTCTGTTCCAAGCACGCAGCAGCCATTGTTTTTAAGGCTGCCAGTCCTTGCTTGCACTTCTGTATGATCAGTTCGACATGATACTTGAATGATAGCCCACGATCAAACGTTACTCCCAGATACGGGACCTAAGACGTGTCAACAGTTAGGAATGCAGTTAGCGACCCATAGCTAGACTGCTTGCGTTAGGGTCAGCGAACCAGAGCTGACCAAGACTCTACTCCACCTCCAAGTGGTGGTCCTGGAAACAGGCTGCATCACTGCAGTCTGGCTGAGTGAGTAGGGATCGAAGAGGGAAGGCTAACCCGGTCCCAAAAATGCCGTGCTGAAGTCGGATGTGTCGGCCAAAAGGCGCAAATATTGCAGCTTCGCTGTAAATGGACACAACGCAACCAACGTCCTTTTCAGGACGAACGAAGAAGAAGAAGAACTCCCAGATACTTCAGCCTGTCTTGCCTTTCAATGTGCTGCCCATTGAAAGATGTCTGGAAGGTCTGCTTTCACTATGGAGCTGTTCAAAGAGCACCACATCACACAGGCCTTTTTGGGATTGACCTTTGATCCGCTTTCCTCACACCATTTAGAAACCGCCTGTAGTGTCTCTTGTATGCCTTGGACCATTTCCTATCTGTCTGAGCCAGTTCTGTACATGAGTATGTCATCTGCGAAAGTTAATGTTCGTCCCAGTCCTGTTGGTTGCAAGGTCTCAACAACATTTGGAAGTCTTCCAAGTACAGCACAAACACTAAATTAAGACTGTATGAGAGTTGTGTACTTTCTGTGCTTCTCTGTGGTGCGGAATGCTGGAGAGTAACAGAGAAGAAAATGTCGAAACTGTCCTCTTTCCACACAATCTGCCTAAGGAAAATTCTCCAAATCTTTTGGCCGAATACCATCAGCAACCAAGAACTACTTATTCAGAGTAACCAGGAGGACATGCACACCATCATAGCTGGCAGACGCTGGAGTTGGGTTGGCCACGTCCTCAGAAGGGACCCTGATACCATCACAAGAACAGCTATGCTATGGACCCCCGAGGGAAAGCGAAAGAGAGGCCGACCCAAAAACAACTTGGTGGAGAACTGTGGAAGCCGAGATGCAAAGAATGAAGCAGAGTTGGTGCGCTGTACGAAGGATGGTCGCCGACCGAACAAAGTGGAATCAATTTATTGCTGCCTTACAAGACGCCACCAGGCGTGATGGCCACTGACTGCTTTGACAGTTGGCAGCTATGGATCAAAGAAGAAGAAGAAGAGTTGCTATTAGGAAATTGAAGGTGTCGAACTTAGGACTTCTGTGCGGAGGAAAAAAGAATATATAAGCAATTACATACAGAAAAGGAAATGTCCAAATTATCCTCTTTCCACACAACCTGCCAAACGGAAATTCTTTGAATTTCTTTGGCCGAATACCATCTCCAACCTGGAACTGCTTAAACAGTGCAGTCAAAAACATCATTGCGGGCAGACACTGGAACTGGGCTGGCCATGTCCTCAGAAAGGACCTTGACACCCTCACCAGAACTGCTATGCTGTGGACCCCAGAAGGACAGTGAAAGAGAGGCAGACCAAAGACAACCTGGTGGAGAACAGTGGAGGCTGAGATGCAAAGCATGAACTAGATTTGGGGCGTGGCATGAAGGATGGACACCAAAAGAGCAAAATAGGAACAATTTGTTGCTGCCCTACAAGACACCACTAAGCATGATGGCCAATCACTGCTGTGTCAGTCAGGGGCTAAGGCTCCAAGAAGAAACAATCACATATTAAGTAAGAGAAGAAGATCTGTACGAACATTAATCACAGATGTGCAACCTACTCAAGTTAACTCTGTGTGTACGTTTTCTACTGTTCATGCTGGATCAAAAACATCTTTACCAACTACTAAATATTGGCTTCCATTCTCATGCTGTTGTTGTACATCATCTACTGTTCCTGCTGTATTAAAAAAACATCTTTACCAACTACTAAATATTGTGTACTAGTGGCCTTGTATGACATGCTTGAGGGTGTACTAGTGGCCTTGTATGACATGCTTGAAGGTGTACTAGTCCTGATCTTTCATTGTCCCTTCAGAGACTCCTGTTAACTACACAGAGTTATTATATAGGGACTGTCAATAAAGATGAACAATAATATTGAAATATGAAGCCATCCCTTCTCTTATGTTTGTTGTTTGTTCATGTTGGATGTTTTCATTGATTTATTTCAAAAACAGTAGCGTTATTTTGTTTTTGATTTATTTAATCAACGGTAACTTTTTTGATTTATCTCAACAGCACTAACTTTTTTTGGATTTATCTCAACAACACTAACTTTTTTTTCATTCATCTCAACAACACTACCTTTTCTTGGATTTATCTCAACAACACTAACATTTTTTTGATTTATCTCAACAACACTAACATTTTTTGGATTTATCTCAACAACACTAACTTGTTTTGGATTTATCTCAACAAAACTAACATTTTTTGGATTTATCTCAAAAACACTAACATTTTTTGGATTTATCTCAACAACACTAACTTTTTTTTTATTTGTCTCAACAACACTAACATTTTTTTGGATTTATTTCAACAACACTAACTTTTTTGGGATTTATCTCAACAACACTAACATTTTTTGGATTTATCTCAACAACTCTAACTTTTTTTTATTTATCTCAGCAACACTAACATTTTTTGGATTTATCTCAACAACACTTTTTTTTTATTTATCTCAACAACACTAACATTTTTTGGATTTATCTCAACAACACTTTTTTTTTATTTATCTCAACAACACTAACATTTTTTGGATTTATCTCAACAACACTAACGTTTTTTGGATTTATCTCAACAACTCTAACATTTTTTGGATTTATCTCAACAACACTAACTTTTTTTATTTATCTCAACAACACTAACTTTTTTTTATTTATTTCAACAACACTAACATTTTTTTATTTATTTCAACAACACTAACATTTTTTTATTTATTTCAACAACAGTAACATTTTTTTATTTATTTCAACAACAGGAACATTTTTTGATTTATTTCAACAACAGGAACATTTTTTGATTTATTTCAACAACAGTTACATTTTTTTGATTTATCTCAACATTTGTTTGTTTATTTTAACAACATTAACATTCCTCTTGAATTCTAGAGGTACCAGGTTCGATTCCCAGTCGAAGGGAATATATTTTATGGAAAATGTTTTTCAGAACCAGTGGTCCTAATGATGTCATACTCCCCCCTGGTCTCCTGGGTAGTGAGATTGGATGCCAAGCCTTCTCGGACAATGGCGAAAAAATAGGAGGTCCCGTGTGCAAGTTGCGCACGTTAAAAATCCCACGGCAGTTGGAAATCGTAAAGAGTAGGCCTATCAGGCCGCTGCCCTGTCAAAATTTAAAAATTAAAAACCTACCTACCACAAAAATATTTATAGAATGTGTGATTCCTATATACACACATTGTGATTCTCGCCGGTGCTATAGAGCTCATGCACTGTGCTGAGATCCTCCTTGTGTGATCTAAGGGAGGAGATCGGAGCACTGATTGAGTTGTCCGTGTGCAATGAAGATATTCCTACCAAAACCAACATTTGTTTTATCTATTTCCACAACAGTAACATTGTTTTGATTTATTTCAACAACAATAACATTTTTTTTTTTGTGTCAACAAAACAGTAACATTTAATGGTTTATTTTAACATTTATTTTTTTATTTATTTAAAGAACACTAAAAATTTTTAAAATTTATTTCAACAACTGTAACTTTTTTTATATTTATTTCAACAACATTAACATTCATACAGTGAAGTTAACCTGAAAAAAAAAAAAAGAAATGTTGAATTAAAAACATTATGAACATTTAATGTTGCTAATTTAGTAAAATATCCAACTGAAGAAAACATATAAATGATATTACCACTACTTGAGACACAATTAACAAAATTCACTGAATGAGAGAATATCCAGTCTAAATAAATCCAGACTAATATCTGAGTGTGACTCAAGATCACAGCCATAAAAATACAGGGTGCGTGACATAATGCTGCACGTACTGGGAGTAGAGTTGGAACTGTATTGTAAACTATATAGTCACTCTATCACACAGGCGTAACTTTGTCTAATGTTGGATCAAGAAATCAGCATTGATTTGTGCACTTATAGATTGTTCCTCTAGTTTGATTCGTATTTCTTGCCTATGTCATCTTAAAGTGTCCCATCACATTCTGGAAAAAAAACTTTGTTTGTGTTGGTTGTTATTATTGTGCAGTAAGTAGAATTTTGTTTCTTTTTCAGCGAGCCTTACTGCTGGACCCAAGCGATGAGAGTTTAGCAGCTGCTGTTAGCAAAACCAATAAAGAAATTCTCAAAGACAGGAGAGGTAATATGTTTTTGTTAAGTGTTCTGTGGTAATCTGGTGGGTCACTGTGCACTAGTGCTTCACTAGACACTAAACATTTGTTATAAATTGTTGTATTGTACTGTATAGGTACCCTTGTGTAAAATCAAAATTTTATGAATCACTTTATGGTTCCCTGCAACACACTGGCTGAGAACCTTTGAACTATTGATGTAATGCCTAATCCATCTCCACAGACATTTTCTGTGGGCCCTTCATTGTCTGTGTTACAGACATTTTCTTGTACTTGTATGTTTAACTGTGGTCCCTTCATTGTCTGTGTTACAGACATTTTCTTGTATGTTTAACTGTGGGCCCTTTATTGGCTGTGTTCTGAAAGCTTTAATTTTCTCACTTCGGCCATTCAGTTTTCATGAACCTTCTTAAACATCTATTTATGAGTGTCTATATTCTGTTTTATGGAGTCTGGTTGTTCTCTGTGTGTTAAGGTAAATAAAGAATGGAATAGTCAAAGCATTAGCAGCACATTTCAGAAATCAAAAGTTTCCCATGCAGCTACTTTTTTTTCCAGTGGAAGTTTGAGAGTTCTTCATTGTTACATTGACCTGAGCATCAAAGAAGAGTTAGCCCGAAGAGCAACAGCTATTTCAGGACATAAATCGAGGATTCCTTGGCAAAAGAGAAGTTGGTAAGAAGATGAAGATGGCTGTATACCACTCCACCTATGTCCCATTCTTGACCTAAGGATGCTAGTCATGGGCAATGACTACAACCCACAAAAGCCAGATCCAAACCTCAGAAATGAGTTATATGAGGAAGGTGGTTGAAGAAACTAGAAGAGACATGGTTCACAACCAGACAATACATCAAGGCCTAAAAACCCAACCCCTGCAGACCCAAGTAGAACAGTCCCAACTAAGAGGGTTTGGCCATGTCTGCAGAATGGGAAAAGATCGGCTACCACGACAAGCATGGGAAACTAAGAGCCAGGGATCCAGACCTCCAGGATGACCCAGAGTTCGCTGGGAGGACAGCATTAAACAATCTTTGAATGACCAAGGACTAAAATGGAACCAGGCCAGGAGGAAGACAGCCGATAGGATAGTCTGGCGTTCTCTCTTCCAAACCTCTACACCTCACGGTAGAAGAGGAATGACTAAGTAAGCAAGTAAGTACATTGACCTGATCCTATTATATGGAAGCAAATCATGAACAGCAGGTAAGAAACAAGAAGTTGCCTTCAGACTACAAATATGTGATGTTACAGAAAAAAAAATATAAAGAACATTGAAAATGACTAACAAGGATTTTCTTCTGGAAGTCAACACACACAAAGAATAAAGAAGCAGTTTATGTGCTGGAACTTGTTGTCAGGAGAGAAAAGCTAGAATACATCGTGGCAATGGGCAAATTTGATGGGATAAGATATAATAGAAGAGACTGGATAATTGAACAACATGGCTTAGAGTAAGTTCAACAACAGACTTCATAAACAAGGCTAGGGACAGGAAGTTGTGGAGTGACATGGCAGTTTATGACAGCTGACATGGAGGTTTATGACAGCTGACATGGTAGTTTATGACAGCTGACATGGCAGTTTATGACAGCTAACATGGCAGTTTATGGAATATAACATGGCAGTTTATGACATCTGACATGGCAGTTTATGACAGCTGACATGGCAGTTTATGATAGCTAACATGGCAGTTTATGACAGCTGACATGGCAGTTTATGACAGCTGACATGGCAGTTTATGAAATCTAACATGGCAGTTTATGACATCTGACATGGCAGTTTATGACAGCTGACATGGCAGTTTATGACAACTGACATGGCCCATAACAGAGAACAAGAAGACAGCAAACAGTTTTACCATTTTAAAAATAAAAGTCCTGAATATTACCATTTTCATTGACACTCTGGTTTCAGCAGATATATCTCATAGCCAAAAAAAAGACTGTTCTTACTTCCCTTTCCTCACCTTCACATCCGTGTACATTAATTCTCTTGGCATGCCCTTAGAAGTGAAACTTATTTTTTTCCCATTGTTTCTTAGTTACTGAAAAATGTAGGCCACCTGAGGTCATGACACAGCTTCATTGTTTCATTTTATCTTAGAGTCCTGATTAAAACATTTTGTTTGTTGATGCATGTTTTTGTGTGTGTGTGTGCAGAAACTACTGAGAAACCATTGATGTATTCTTGTATTGGTCTAATGATAAATATTTATTCACAGAGGCTACTGAGAAACTGTTGGTTTATTCTTGTATTGGTCTAATGATAAATATTTATTCACAGAGGCTACTCAGAAACCTTTGGTGTATTCTTGTATTGGTCTAATGATAAATATTTATTCACAGAGGCTACTCAGAAACCTTTGGTGTATTCTTGTATTGGTCTGATGGTGGGTGTTATGATTGTTGCTGCTGACCAGTTCCTGACAACAAAACCAGCCATCCAGGTTTGTCTGTGGTTTAGCTGCTTGTGTGTGGTTTCTGAGAATGTGTCATGTGATCATGATAGAATAGAACCACTGCTCCTTCTGGAATTTGTCACTAAAGACAATTAATATGAGGTTGTGCATGGGGGCAGGCAATGTCATCATTTAAAACAAAAACACATAAAATGTTTTGACACAGATTTCCTGCAAGGGGGCCTAAGACATTAGTCAACCAATGCTCCTCAAGGAGAATGATGATGATGAAAGATGTTATCCTAGCTTTTAGGTGCTGGCGTATGTTGGGGGCTGCTGCATGGTTTGCTATCATCTTGGTTTTTACTTTGATTGAGATGATTGCACCATTCAGCACCTCAACTAGTTACACTTAGAACGTTACGCGCAAAGAATGTGAGGATGTGTCAAGGACAGTTGACATATGGCCATTGAGCCCTATGTAAGTGTTTAATATGTGTGGCATGGCCACTAACCTATATGTTCATGGAAAATGTGGCATGCCTCTAGCCTATGTGTAAAGATAATCTGTGTATGGCCTCTGTGCCTAGAGTAAGTGTTATTATACATGGCGTGGCCACTAAATCTAAGTGTAGAAGATAGTCTACTTATTGGCTTTTATGCCCAACGGTCAAGGTTCCACAGTGTCATTGATAATGTGTGTCGGTTGACACTTCTTTGAGAGGCTAAGAATTAGCCACAGACCTGAGAGTCCATAAATATGTTAAACGTTGAAACGCAGATTATATTTTCGTGGTATTCATGAAATGCCAAGGGTACAGTTTAGTACGTAACGTGTAATGAAAGCAATATGGCTATTAGAAGCTAGCATGTGATGCCAAAGCAAGAATAAGATATTAATACAGCATCTTGGAACGCTATAGTGAGCTTAGTAGAAATAAGCAGTTACGGATTAGCATGGACTTTATATTAATACTGTTTGGACATTTAACGAGCTATAGTTCGCAGAACAATAATGAACATATATGCTTTGACGGTTATGTCAAACACCTCGTGTCAGATGTTAGGCAATCAACGAACTATGATTTGTGCCATTGCCTTTAATGTGAAGAAATATACCAATACGGGATTTCATGCTCCTTTGTGAAAGTATCGGAATAAATGTATCTAGAGTCATCTGTACTCGACTTGTTCAATGAAGAGTTCTATGAAGTTAGACTTGGAAGCAGTTCAGTTGTTCGTATTGATTTGACCATTGACATTCACCTTGAAGACAATACTAAGACTCAATAATCGAAAGGTAAGGATTGCAGATATGTGTTTACAAAATCACAGGCTGAAAACTATAGATTGTTATTGTCTTTGTCTTCATTATAGTCATTCGTGACTTCTGGATCTTGTTTCTTCAAGGTAACTGCTGCTTATCTCATTCAGGTCCTTCCACTACAGACACTTCCCGTTATGAATCAGGTGTTGATAAATAAGAATTCAAAGATTACTACATCACAGTGATCAAAGAATAAAATGAATCTTAATAAACAAGCAGGATAGAATGAAAATTTAATCAAACTGACCCAAAATTGCAGAATGCATATAATAGACAATGAAAGCGAAGAGATGAACACTATAATATAATTAAATGCAATACATTGAGTTTTTCGTTATATTGGTGAAAGGACAGTGGCTTACAACAAGCGGCATATATTATATGGGGTGTCGGGCCCAAGTAGATTTCAGTTGCTAGCGTGCAGTGGCCTCAAGCCTCGTTGGCTTTGCGCAGGTGGGTAGTGTCTGTCCCTAGTCATGGTGTGCTGTGGCACAATGATTTGTTTTCAACGTAAGGGTGACTTTCACAATAGCCTCCGGCTGGCAGAAGTGTGGATTTTAAAGCTGCAACCAAGGTGGAGTGGGTTCATCTTCTACATAAGACAACAGGAGGCGGAGACACTTGGGAGTCATGACCGAGGTGGGCCCGCCACACCTTAGAGTGTAAAGGAGAATAACGGGCCGAAACACTTGTTCGACGGGGGGACAATCTTCTGATGATCAGATTGCCTCCTGTTGTATCGCTCTGTATAGAGTTTCCTATCATAGTTGCATGGTCAAACCAGTGACAATCGGGAAAAGACCGATGGACTTCTGGAAAGACAGATGACACTGGGAAAGACTAGAAACCGGCTGACCGGGTTGGCACCCCGTAAGCTGTATAAAATTGATACAGGACCCAAAAATGATAGATGTCCCCAGGATTCACCGAAAGGGGGGGGGGGGGAGAAAGGTGAATCCATAGGCGCCTCATTGGAATCGACCAGACCCGTTACACGGACTTCGAGCTCTGAACAACGGCTGGAATTTCCATGTGCCTGTGGTAGGAAATTCCTACCCAGAGAGGAATGAAAATCCACAGAACAAAAAAGGGGTGTGGGAGTTCATCAGGGGGAGATCAACAGCGCTCTGTCTCGATGGGTAAGATGTTAGAAGAACTCAGTCAGGAATCAATCCACAGTGCTGAGTACATTCAAGTTGATCTGCCTGATGATGATCTCACACACTTCTTGGACAGGAAGAGGGATGCAATCAAGTTTCCACCTGCCAGTGCAAAAGCGCTTTGGGAACAGCTGGATGAAGCCTTGGCAAAAGACTTGGATAACAGCCTGAAGCAGATGACTTTGGAGAGGAGGCTGGAAATCTTCGGCGACATAATGTATCTTCACTGTCGCATAGGGGCAAAGTCTACAGACAGGGGGTATGATGTGCTGGTGTTGTGGGTAGTGGGTTTCCCCCCTTGCTTCACCCTAGGCCTAGTGAATTCTGTTCATGAAAGGAGCCACCATTGCGGTGTTAGTCTCTTGGCCTAGCAAAACCTCTCATACCCCAAGATCGTTGTGCGTGGTGAAGAGCCACACCCTCCTCGAGGTAGTCCTGGTAACTGAGGGTGCGAATCCTCAGGCTAAACACAACGGATCTAGAGGAGCAAACCTCGATAATAAAACCGGTGCACTACACCGTACACGCCCTCTGTGGGTGGGAAGGAGCCAGATGGATACTGAACAAGTCTTGGGAGTGGGAACGAGTGTGGACTGCTCCCTGAAGATCGGAACCCATCGTACAGGCACAGAGACTCAGGACGTGACGATCCTATTGCCTTCAACTCTTGGTCACATGCCTAGAGCCTCGGAGAACTCGGCGTAACCAGCAGGCAATTTGGTGGCGGGGAAAGAGCACTGTGAGCCCTACCTTGGCTACGTATCACAAGGAGACGCAGAAACACCCCCTTTATCTCCCCCAGAGCTGGCACAGTACACTTCTGGCTTCTACCCGGGGCGTTAGGAAATCCACAGGCACCCCAGCATCACAATGCCAAGAAGATGACAAAGTTGGAATTTACTAATCAAACCTGGCAGAGCAAGTCCTCCAACAGATGTGGCCGATGCTGGGCCCACTGGCGCGTGGACACGTCCCGATCCCCATCGAGACTTGCCCGGGGAGCCCACCCCGGCTCAAAAAAGCAGAGAAGGCCACTCTCCAAACCTCCGATGTCTTGCGGGCAGTGTTAGGATGTGCAAGAACATGGACAGGA
This sequence comes from Oreohelix idahoensis, assembly GCA_024509875.1. Lineage (NCBI taxonomy): Eukaryota > Metazoa > Mollusca > Gastropoda > Stylommatophora > Oreohelicidae > Oreohelix > Oreohelix idahoensis. Next base: position 229,984 of record JAMPIV010004368.1, read on the forward strand.
AGACTCCACAACTTCCCCACTGAAGACACGCCCACGGCGACCGTTGCCTCAACTGGCTGTGTGTGGTGTACCCGGAAACGGGGCCTCCCAGTACTGAGACACAGTTAAGTCCCCGATGTCATTTATCGGTGCAGAGTTGAGAGAGATGGCTGAGCATCACAATCCCCCCTGTGTTGCAGCATGATGAGAACCCAGAATTGCACACTGAGCTTGGGGGGAATCACTTGGGCACCAGACTTAATACTGGCTCTTGACTGGATGGCCGCATGCAGGAGATTTCTACAATGGGGGTTGGCAGGTGGTGGGTATCTGGAAGTGGCTCTGTGCAGGACGTGAGGATTCCTTGGGTGAGCCCAGAACCAGAGCACAGCATTGTGCAAGCTCTGCATAGTTGGAGAGCCCCCTGGATGACGGGGAATGCACAGTGTGCTACCCCACCTGTCCCCAACTGCTAACTTAGAACCAGAAGTGGGGTCCTCTGTATGCGTGCCAGGCCAGGATAAAATGCCTGGGAAAGAGACTGGAGCTCAGAACTCCCTAACTCAAAGTTGCAGGATGGCAGGAAAGACAGGGCTATTTTGAAGATAATGCAACCATATTTTCACCATACGAGCTCGGACGCCGCCTCGGTAAACAAGGTCCGCGCAGAGCAGTGACACCCCCAGGCTGCTTGCGAATAGTCTACTACTGGGAACATAAACAGATTAGGGATGAGCCCACTCTCCCGTTGAACAGGTGCTAAAGTCATAGATACTGGGCCAGAAGGCGCACCGGAAACCACAGTATCACGCAACTCGCTTTTTTTTTCTATGGAGAGTACACCGTCAAATAAATCTCGTACTGGTGCTCGCCCTGTGGAGCTCCACCAGGCAGGTGCAGTGCCGGGCTCTGAGCCTCGACAGAGCCCACCCTCAGCTACTGGAGGACCCTCTAGACCGTCTTGTGGAGTCAGCAGACGGCGGAGGAGAACTACTGACCAAAACAAAACAGAAAAAGAGAAACCCAGAGTGCCACTTGTCATGATGCACTGGAATGCAGAGGGAGTGAACAGCAAGCAGGCTGGATACAGCAAAAAGACAGAGCTGGAAAACATCTTGTATGAGAAGCAAGTCAGTGTTTGCTGTATCCAAGAGACTCACTTGAAAGCAGATCAAACCTTTAAAATAAGGGGATATCAATGCTTCAGATCCGACAGAAAAGATAGACGAAAAGGAGGAGTACTTACTCTTGTAAGGAATAACATTCCTGCACACGAAAGGAAAACCTTCATGGATGGAGCAGAATATCAGCTGTTGCAGATAAAGGTAGACAAGATGGAAATAGAACTCCTGAACTATTACTGTCCGAACAACAAACCCCTGAGTCTCAGCTCTATACAGGTACCAGCCACCAACTTTATAGCAGTTGGAGACTTTAATAGCCACTCCCAGAGCTGGGGCTATAACCATCTGGATCACAGAGGTGAAGAGGTTGAAACTTGGCAAGATGATCACTCCCTAATCCTAGTCAATAATGCCACAGATACTCCTACCTTCTACTCCAGAGGATGGCACACAACTTCAACACCAGATCTTGCCTTCTCCACACCAGATATAGCTGGATCTATTAGTAGAGAAGTAGGAGACCAACTAGGGGGAAGCGACCATCGCCCAATCTTTCTTACTGTCCAGAGTGCAACTCTCAGTACAGGCCCAGCCATTACAAGATGGAACTACAAAAAAGCCAACTGGGGTTTATTCAGGCATCAGGTGAACACGCTGCTGTCTACCCTCAAGGTACAGAACAGAGACATTAATGAAGTGGTAAAAGACTTCAACAGATGCATACTACAAGCTGCAAAAGAAACCATTCCCAAAGGATGCCGGCGTAACTACATACCATACTGGTCCAGCACACTCCAAGAACGTCAGGAAGCTATGGACAGGGCTAGAAAGGACGCAGAGTCTCAGCCTTCACTTGAAACTCACAACAAATGGAAAAAGGCTGTAGCAGAGTTTCAGAGAACAAAGCTAGAAGAAAAACGGAAAAGCTGGAGAACTAAAACGGCATCGCTGAACCTTGAGAAAGACGGCAGGAAACTTTGGAGATTAGTCAAGTCTCTAAATGAAGAGCGTTCCTCACCTAGGCAGACTATCACATTGGATGAAGGTGGCAAACTTTTCAGAGGAAAACAAGCTGCAGACTTGTTTGCTAGAAGATACAGTTCAGAAAGCAACTTACCCATTAACATAGATCATCAGAGAGAGATAAGAAAAGAAATACTGGCAACCATGGGACAGACAGATACTCCTGCCCCAATGAGGGAACCCATCACACTAGGAGAACTACAGAAGGCTATTTCCAAGCTTAAGTTTCAAAAGTCACCCGGCCCAGACAAAATCAGCAACGAAATGCTAGTAAATCTGAGCTCAGCAGCAAAGACAAAACTGCTTGAGATATTCAACCACAGCTGGTTGAAAGGAACGGTACCCCAAGTATGGAGAGAAGCCATCACAATACCCATACTAAAGAAAGGGAAATGTAAGACCGAGGCTGCAAGTTACCGGCCAATCAGTCTCACAAGCTGTGTTGGGAAGACTATGGAGCGAATAGTCAACCACAGATTGAAATGGTATTTAGAGTCTGAGCAGATCCTGGTGCCGGAACAAGCTGGATTTAGAGAATGCTACAGTATAGAAGACCAAGTTACTTACTTGTCTCAAGCAATAGAAGATGCCTTCCAGGAGAAGAAAAAGGTCCTAACGATCTGGGTCGACTTCAAGCAGGCCTTTGACAAGGTGTGGAAAGATGGCCTCATTGCAAAACTTAGGAGAAGTGGAATCCAAGGCAACATGATGAAATGGATCCAGTCATACTTGCATAACAGGAGAACTAGAGTCACTCTTGACGGTCTGCAGAGCAGAAAAGTGTTGCTCCATCAGGGGGTACCTCAAGGAGGAGTAATTTCCCCAACACTCTTCCTTGTTTACATCAATGACCTGGTGAAAGATCTCCCTGCAGGAGTTAAAGCTGCCTTATATGCAGATGACCTAGTACTCTGGTGCGCTGATGAAAATGTCACCACAGCAAATTATAGAATGCAGCGGGCAGCAGACATGCTAGTGTCATGGGCAGAGAAATGGCTTATCACAATAAACACAGACAAAACCTCCACAACACTGTTCTCCCTCGCCCCCAAGGACAAATCAGCTAACATACACCTAGGGACAACCGTGATCAAGGAAGAAAGCTACCCCACCTATCTTGGGGTGACATTTGACCAAAGGCTTACATGGAATAAGCATATTGAAAATGCAGAAGGAAAGGCCCGAAGACGACTAGGCATACTCAGAAAATTAGCAGGTACCAACTGGGGAGCAAATGAACGAAATCTAAAGAAGATTTATAATGGAGTAATAAGACCACACTTAGAGTTTAGCTCAGCAGCATGGTCATCAGCTGCTAACTCACATCTGCAGTCTTTGGACAAGGTGCAAAATCAAGCTCTCAGGCTCATTACAGGAGCCATGAAAACTACACCAATAACAGAGATGCAGAAGGTTGCTGGATTACAGACATTGTCCCATAGAAGAGACACAAAAACCATGATCCAGATGGAAAAGTACAACAGTATGCCAATGCACCCAATGAAGGCAAGACTAGATGATCTGGCATTGGGACGTCTAAAGCGTAGCAGCTTTGTGCATCGGGGGAAAAGACTTATAAGACAGCATCAAGAAGACCTATCCATGAAGACAACACCACTGAAGCCCACCCTATACCCTGTACCATGGGAGCAGGCCAGCAGTGCCCTCCAAATTAATACATCAGTCAGTGGTCTCACAAGTGGATGTGAGTATAATGATCTGCAAAAACGAACTGCTACATTGAGTATGATCCAAGAAAGCTATCCCGATCAATCATGGATACATGCCTATACAGATGGATCAGCAACTAATGCTGTTAGGAATGGAGGTGCCGGTATCTTTATCTCATATCCTGACAACCACTATGAGACTAGGCACATTCCCACTGGTAAATTCTGTTCCAACTATACAGCTGAGGTTCAAGCTCTAGAGCAAGCTGCAAATATGATTTATAACACCAACTCTGACTGCCACCAGGTAGTCATCCTCACAGATGCACTGTCTGTCCTGCAAGCTCTCAAGGGTGGTAAACTCCCGCATCTGAGAAATGAACTAAACAAGGTAGCTGCCAAAAAGAGAACCATACTTCAGTGGGTACCATCTCATTGTGGTGTACCCGGAAATGAAAAGGCAGATAAACTTGCAAAAAAGGGAGGAGAATGTGAACAAGAAGATAATGAAGTCACATACTTTGAGAAAAAGAGAGCTATCCAGACTATCAGAAGAGAACAGAACCAACCCAAAGACGACTATCACACTCTCGACCGGCAGGGACAGATAACTATTTTTCGACTCAGGACAGGGCATAACAAACTGAATAAACACATGCACAAGCTACGATTGTCTGCTTCACCACTGTGCACATGTGGATTAAACAAACAAACTGCTGAGCATGTTCTACAGGACTGTCCTCTGTATGACCAGTTAAGAAAGATATACTGGCCGAATGACTCAACACTAAACTCAAAGCTATATGGAGTTAAAGAGGAACTTCAAACAACAGTCGAATTCATCATGAGAACTCGTCTGACGGTGTAATCATCAAAGATGCGATCGCAAGAAGAAGAAGAAGAAGACTGTCGCAAAGTTTTTGGAGTCAAGGAGGCAAGGGAAAGTAACTCACCACGAAAAAGTAGAAGACAAATTAAAATAGAAGAAATCATGAAACAGAAGAAGCATGCCCGAAAACTGTTCAAGAACGCGGTTGCCACAGAGAAGGAAGGGTTACAACAGGTTTGGGAGCACCTGAAAGGCCAACAAAATGCCCTTTGTAGAGCAGAAAGGTTGTGCAGGAAGAGAAAGAAGACTCGGAGGGATAAGGAAAGATTCTTCAGGGAGCCCTTCAAGTTTGCCAAAGAACTGTTTGAGCAGCCACGGTCGGGTACGCTAAACATCAGGAAAGAAGACCTGGAAGAACACCTTAGAATGACCTATTCAGATGGTCGCAAAGATGAGCCGCTCAGCAGCATGGCAGGCCTTAAATGGCCTAGTAAGCCAGGAGCTGAATTTAACACCAAGCCCCCAATGATGCAAGAGATAGAATGCATTGTCCAGAAAGCCCGGTGCAAGTCAGCTCCAGGTCCTAATGGTGTTCCGTATGTTGTGTATAAGAGATGCCCCGAGGTGCTCAAATGACTACTCCGTTTACTGAAGAATGCGTGGAAAACCCAGCTTGTAAGCAAGGAATGGAGAAAGGCGAACGGAGTCTACATCCCGAAGGAACAAAATTCCACAGACATCAGTCAGTTCAGACCAATCTCACTACTTAATGTGGAAGGGAAGATATTCTTCTCAGTAATGGCGAAAAGGCTCACTACATACCTCCTGGCAAATGGGTACTTTAACACTACCATTCAGAAAGGAGGTATCCCAGGTACACCAGGATGTCTAGAGCATGCCACAATGATCTGGGAAGCAATTCAAAAGGCAAAGTCTGACAGAACAAGCCTCCATGTAATCTGGTTGGATCTAGCAAATGCTTATGGATCCGTTCCACACCAGATGTTGTGGCAGGCCCTAGAAATGTATCATGTTCCACAAGAGATTGCAGCAATGCTGAAGCTGTATTTCACAGGGTTCTCTGTCAGATTTTCAACCAGAGAGTACCCACGAAGTGGATTGGCCTTGAAGTTGGAATTGCGATGGGATGTACCATCTCTCTGATACTATTCGTGATGGCTATGCAGGTAATCCTCAATGCGGCTGAAGGAATGGCATTAAGTCCAAAGCTCAGTGGAATGTGTCACATGCCACCGCTCAAAGCATTCATGGATGACACAACAATTCTGACATCAGATGAACATCAGGCCCGGAGGATGTTAGCACGCCTGGATGAACTAGTCAGCTGGTGCAGAATGAGCTTCAAACCCAAGAAGTCGAGAAGTCTATCAGTCAGGAAAGGGAAGATAGCGGAGGTCATATTCATGGTTTCCAACCAAAGAATCCCTACTGTCATTGAGGGTGTATGATGCCTCATTAAAAGACTCGAAGGCAGTGCAACAGACAATAGAAATGGCAGACAGAGGGCTACACATCATAGATCAAAGCAGACTCCTAGGAAAATTCAAACTGTGGTGCCTCCAGTTCATGTTGATACCTAAGTTGCTGTGGCCACTGCTTATGTATGAAATAAGCACATGTACAGTGGAAGCTATAAAGCAGAAGGTCAACAAGTTCATGAGGAAATGGCTAGGGGTACCACCAGGTCTGTCAGACATAGCACTGTACTGCAAAAAGTCAAAACTTCTGCTTCCTTTCAAGTCAGTTGTTGAAGAGTACAAAGTTGGAAAGGCAAGGCTTGCAATGATGCTATGTGAGTCAGCAGATGACGTGGTTAAGTCCATTCAGCCCACAGTGAAAATGGGAAGGAAGTGGAGAGTTGAAGAAGCTGTTGATGCTGCCCAAGAGTCGCTCAAACTGAGGGAGGTAATCGGATACACACAAAACGAATTGACGGGGATTTGGTCATGGAGACATCCGCTGGTGGTCCAAGGCATCAAGCAGGGAGCGCAGAGACATGGTAGTTCAGGAGATACGAGGAGCTGAGAATGATAAGAGGTTGCAAAAAGCAGTACAGCAGGTCCAACAAGGTCAATGGACTACATGGGAAGGAGGCATGCAAAGGTCCTTGACATGGAATGATATATGGCATATGGCACCTCTTAGGCTCAGCTTCGTTGTTAGATCAATGTATGTATGACCTGCTTCCGTCGGCCACAAACCTTGTGAGATGGGGAAAGTCGGATGATGAGCAGTGCCCCCTGTGCCATGAGATGCAGACACTTGAACACGTGCTCTCAGCTTGCAAGGTGTCATTAGGGCAAGGACAATACACATGGCATCACAACAAAGTGCTAAATGAGCTGGCTGCGACAATACATCTGGCAAGGATGAAGGCGAATAGCAATGTCAGGCCGAACACCGTAAGCGCATACTTTCTGAGAGCAGGAAAGTCAGCACACCCAAAGCCGAGTAAATCAGGTAGCAGTGTACCATCTCTCCTTGACTGTGCAAATGACTGAGAGATGGCGGTAGACCTACCTGGACGAGGGGCATATCCAGAGAGTGTCCGGAAATCTCAAAGACGGCCGGGTATAGTGCTGCAATCTTCATCATCGCACCAGGTTATATTGATTGAACTGACCATGCCATTTGAATCCAGATTGGAAGAGCAACATTTGTTCAAAGCGGTCAAATATAGTGATCTGGCCGCGGGTCTGAGACACGATGGGTTCACTGCAAGGGTCATGGCTGTTGAGGTGGGTGCAAGAGGGCTCGTGGCTGCATCAGTGTATGATTTATTAAAACTGTTGGGGCTGAAGGGACGGTCGAGGACAAGGGCACTGAAGAGGCTTAGTGAGACTGCGGAAAAGGCATCATGCTGGCTGTGGAACAACCGCAATGGACAATGGAACTCGGGACAGTAAACTCTATCCCCACCTGCGTTACAGGAAACATCCGGAAAGTGGAAAGTTTTTCTGGGTCCGCAATACATTGAGTTTTTCGTTGTATAGGTGAAAGGGCAGTGGCTTACAGGCAACACGTGGCGTATATTATATGAGGTGTCGGGCGCAAGTAGATTTCAGTTGCTAGCGTGCAGTGGCTTCAAGCCTCATTGGCTTTGCGCATTGTCTGTCCCTAGTCGTGGTGTGCTGTGGCACAATGATTTGTTTTCAATGTAAGGGTGACTTTCACAATAGCCTCCGGCTGGCAGAAGTGTGGATTTTAAAGCTGCAACCAAGGTGGAGTGGGTTCATTTTCTACATAAGACAACAGGAGGCGGAGACACTTGGGAGTCATGACCGAGGTGGGCCCGCCACACCTTAGAGTGTAAAGGAGAATAACGGGCCGAAACACTTGTTCGACGGGGGGACAATCTTCTGATGATCAGATTGCCTCCTGTTGTATCGCTCTGTATAGAGTTTCCTATCACAATCAAGCAGTTTTCAAATAAAGCTGCGTAAAATTCTGTCAAAAAACACAAAAGACGGAAGTCTGCAACAGCATTTCATTCATTACCCTTCAGCTGCCTGTGGCGATATTGATGTTGGATAGAAATAATAGATATAATTCTCAGGACTGGAGAAGAGAGCTGGTGAACAAGATGTAAGGATGGCACAGGACACATCTAGATGGTAGCTGTAGAAGAGAGCTGTGAATTAAGTCACCTTCTCTCTAGACCTATCCTATGCTCCAAGGGTGTCTCTGTTAATAGTTGATGTGAAATGTAGCTCATATTTTATCCCTACCAATTAAAAATATTAATTAATTCTCTTGGTAATTAACTGCACAATTCTGAACAGCATGACACAGCTGGAAGTCCTTGTCAGGACTGCTTAATACTAGCTACAACAGCTTAAAGTCCTTTTCATGGCTTGGCTTTTAAATGCTGGATGCCAAAGAGTCTGTCTTCTTCTTCTTCTGCTTCTTCACTTTATTCATTTCTTCGTTCAATTTAATATTTCGTTGATGTAATAACTTTAACAAGAAATCATTTTTGGCCTAACTTAGGACCAAAGGGAAGTAATCAAGACAGAATTAAGAAAAATCCAATACCATAATTCCCGCCGCAAGGTACTTCGGTTGGTCGGTCTGTCACACTTTGTACACCGTTATTTGCGCACTTTTTCTATTTTTGAGAGAGTGCATTAACTTTTGAGCACAGCTAAGGGGGTGCAACTGTGGTTGAAGGTTAGACAATAATTGTATTGTTTCCCCTTATATGTACTCTTGCGAAAATAGCAAAGTGTGACGGTGTGCATTAAATCAACAGACAGTCAAGATACTCTTCTGTCCAGTTTCATTCGGGAAACGGATTTAACTCATCATTTTTCTAAAATAATTACCTTATAATGTAAGTTTCTGATTGTTTCTTCAAAACGAAATTTTAATTTAAAGTATTGCAGACTTATTATTATGGATCATAATGATAAGATGGCTAAAAGGAAGAGACGATCGCATCATTCACAGTGAGCAATCGAGACTATAGGAGAAGCAGCAATGTAATACATGTTACAGAAACAACACACTATAATTAAAAACCTGCCAATTTTGGCGGGTTGTTGCTAGTTTGTAAATAATGTTTATAGTATACTAATGTATTTTATTGATTGTATGACGTACTTCCTTGATTGATATGACCACGGCTTCATGGACTATGTTGTCTAATGAAGGTCTGATCTATAGTGGCCTGTCATCATCAGTGGATTATTACTTAGTTGTCTAATGAAGGTCTGATCTATAGTGGCCTGTCATCATCAGTGGATTATTACTTAGTTGTCTAATGAAGGTCTGATCTATAGTGGCCTGTCATCATCAGTGGATTATTACTTAGTTTACCAATTTTCAGTTATCAGCTCAGGGTTTAGAGTACCCAGATTAACTCATTCATTCCAGAGTTATTTTGCACGCTGTGCCAGACTTTTTTTTGGGCAGAATTTCATAGAGTGAAGTGTTCATCTTTCAGTCTAAATTTGTTTGTGAATTTTCCTTTGAACATGTACTTATTATATACCAAAGTGTAGGGAAATTGATAGAAAATTCAAATATATAATGTCTTTGGTAGTATTAACACAAGTATGTTCAGTATACTTAAAACATTTTGCATGTAAAATTGAAAAATCCTAAAAAGTTGACTGTAGAATACGATCTTACCAAAGACAAATTACTGTTGTAGACAATAAAACTTTCTTTTTAGTCTTCAAACATCAAATTAATCCATATACAAGTTAAAAAAAAAACATGCTTATGGCCACAATTAGTACATTTAGTGTTATTCACACCAGTTTTTCCGTGGTCCTTTGTAAGAAAAATATAAATTATGCAATCGTGCATTACGTAATTTTCAAACAAATAAAGAAGAATAACGTCATATAAAAACTTTTTTACTCTTGTTTAATGTTTTAATTGTATCCCTAGCTTTATCTTCTACCAAGAACTAGGGATTAGATGTTACGGTAGGTCTAGTTTTGTTGCTTTTTGATCGGCCAGAATACGACTACGCCCACTTATCAACTAAACCTAGTGTGTCTAGCTTTTCTGCACAGTGTCGTGAGAAATTATAATCCACATATATAAATTAAAAGTAAATGTAAAGCCTAACAAATAAATTCTATAAAAGGAAGAAGAATGGTAAAGAACAGTGCTGTCACAATGACAGTACTCGAAATCCCCTTTGTTTTATGCTTCGTCTGCAAATTGTAACGTTTCCACGTTAAATATAAGCCACTGCATAATACAAGCGTTTCCACAACACATTAAAACGGGTATTGCATTTCTAAGAAAAAACATTGAGAGGCACACTGCGTATGACCTAAATTAATTACACTACGAATGGACAGATGGATGTAGGATGGAAAGAAGGGAGGGCTGAAAATCAGGAACGCATGCAACACTAAACACGCGTCTCGCTATTAATGCCACCCCCAACAAGCGTAACGCGATATACAATTACTACTATCACGCGTGTAAGGCCACATGCACTAACTTTTTTTCAGACGGACAGTGATAAAAACACTACCCTTCCCAGAGTTAGGTTTTAAAAAACCTGGAAAAGGCTTATTAGGAAAGATGACATTAGATGGATTTACGTTTGAAAACATGACAGTACCCAGACACCACATGGGGATTGAAGTGAACAGGAGGTGGTAGAAAATGCACATTTTGAACGCAGCCACCTAGCTCCCTTAGATTGAGATATTTGGATTCCTTAGGGCTTGCTGACACAGAATATGTTAAGTGTTACGCAAATAGTCCAGGAATTAATAAATTATAGGCAAAAGAAAATAATGAGGGTGTCAGACAACCTAAAAACTCGGAGTCGCTCAGTGAAAGAATTTTAAACCACCATTGTACGGAAATAGGCCACAAGTTACATTTGAATTGATTGGATGGAATGATATGTAAGGCTAAACACGATTAGTCGGACTATAAATGCTATCTTTTGTTGTCAAGGGAGACGGAAGTAAGAGTACTTTTTTTCAAACGATTGGGTAGAGATGGCCTGATTGGTTAGGTCTGTTAATATAGTTAATTGATAGCGTTAGTTCGAGACCACTAGTTCAAATAAGCTTGATAAAGCAACAGTGCGTTGAAGCCAGCTCATATTTTTGCTAAATAAAAGCCTGGAACATAAGCAGATGGGAATTTGTGCCAGTATTTGTGCCTACATTCAGTGCTAGTCAACGTATCTGTGTTTATTTCCTTGAATTTTGGGACTGTGGTCCTAGTTATTGAAGCCGCACCTGGTCTGAGCGTTTGCTGAATCCAGAGGCTACAACATACTCTTGGGTCCCTATAGTAACCAGTGAGGTGTCTTCAGAAACAGTGAATAGTCGAGCAGAGGAGTCCTTGCCTGCCGCCATCACGAAAGTTAAGCCCACTGTGGCCAAAAGAGCTCAACACTATGTACCCCTCGTAAATGACACTAACTTAATTAAAGAGGGGCAATTAATTGTTTTAATGTTCGGAACTGAGACCATCTCCAATACTAGTTCCAAACATACACAAGCACATGCAGTCATGATGTCTAATAAGAATCTATCTTGAAGAACAAAACCAGTATTACCTCATATTACCACATCACAACTCACACACATAGAATACTAATATTGTATGTCAATGCAAAGACCACATTTATATCTGTGTACATAATATTTGAAATTACATGTTATTATATTGCCTGGTTCACTGTGTAGTTGAATCAGGATCACTATTGTAGAGAAAATCAATACATATGTACATATCTGAAATTTATCATTGAATCTTTTAAGATAGTCTTCTAGAGTGTTGACTGTTTGTGAGTGTCACAGTATTGTCAAGTGTGGTGGAATAATTAAATTGTTTATCTGTTGTTGTTGTGGTGACTTACACTTCATCATTTGCATAACCCTAGACATATAACGTTGCCAACACAATATTCCAGAATAATTCTGACTGAGATATAAATATGTGGCAGTAAGTAAGGTTATCTGTAAAACACTACACATATTAGATACAGATACCTTCACAGCTGATCTCAGTCAGTACACTAAGTCCCTATAAATATTTATATCATCCCACTTTACCACACACAGATTCCGTATTTTGACAACAAACAGTGACTACCAAACAATCATCATCAATGTCAGCAATGTTTCAAAGTAGTTTGACACAATTATTTGTTTAGGAGACTTAGGAAATTTAAATATAAAGCGTGACACATTTCTCTAGCAATAACAACGAAAAACGCAAACACGCAAATTTTCACAAAAATTGTGATAATAACATCAAAACACGCACATGTGCTGATTAACTACAGTCAAATTAGTTGTTTAGATAGTAGCGGAAGTCATTCTACGAGTTTTAATATATGAACTGCATAAAACGGACGATTTTTAGGGTTTATTCGTGATAAACTAAAAACCACGCTGTGAGCGTTGCTCTGGCACGGCGCGTTGAATTTTGCAACGCTCAGAGCGTTGGTCTGGAGTCAAAGAGTTAAGACATCAACAGGTAATTCAAAGTCAATGATAACATTAGTATTTAAATATTACAGCAATTTACACAACACCAAAGTACTTGTAACTCTACGGTTAATATAAGGTTAACATACCTTTCAGACACAGTATTACGAATCTGAGCATATCACTTATGCAAGTCTGCTCACAAGCAGGACAGCTTTTTTTTTCTCAGCTATGGCCTGTGGTTATGTAGTTTCAAAAAGCGTGTGTCAATCTGCTGGAAATCTTGTCAGCTATGAGTGAAATTTTGAGAGTCCAGAATTGAATCTGAGCGACACCCAACCTAAATTTAACCATTTTCCTCTCAGAGGTCTGCGCTCGAGTTCACTTTTCCGCTAGTAGCTTTTTGTGGGATTTTGAAGCTGTTGTGCTAATTTTCAAACAAACTCCTGATTTCTTCATCAGTTACTAAAGATGATGATTTTCCACTGCCATAATTACAGAATTACTGGGTGTGCGATTCATAATTTATCATTAGTTAACGTGGCAGTTCTAGAGTGTCTTGCCTGTGTCTCTACACTCCCTACGGAGCATGGGCATTCAACGAACAAATGTCAAGGCCATCAGCTCAACGATATGTCTTCCTCATCATTTTCATGTTTGTCTCCAGTTCTCTTCTCCAGGCGTCTTTTTCAGTCTACGTCTGCTTCTCTTAACCTTGGGATTCCAGAACAAGGACTGCCTGGTAATGCTATCAACATGTTTCCTCAATGTGTTCTATCCATCGCAAACATCTTTTCCTCATCTCTTGTTCCACTGGCACTTATCTGGTTCTTGTCATTAGTTCCACATTGGTGATCTTGTCATCAGTTCTACCTTGGTGATCTTGTCATCAGTTCTACCTTGGTGATCTTGTCATCAGTTCCACATTGATGATCTTGTCATACGACTTCAATCCTTTTGTCCTATGGAAGCACCCATTTATGAAATTTCTGCAGCTTCTTGGCTGTTGATTTTGTTTTTCTGCATGTTTCACAGCCATACAAAATAGGACTGACTTTGACATTTGAGTTGAAGATTCTCATTTCTTTTGATGTTTATATATTTCCCAGTGCAATGAAATCTTCTCTATGCTTTTGTATTCATATTTTGTTACTGCTGTCTGGCCCTTCATTGTTGTCTGTATTGCAGCCAAGAATTATGTATGATCTTGTAGGAGTATTTTTTTCAGTTTTAGTTGACCTGTTCATATTTTGTTATGAAGTTTTTGTGGCTGAATATTTTTACAGGGTGGGGTAGGTGATCCAAGCCCAACCTTCCTTAGTTGCTTTTTACAACATGCATGGTAGGTTACTATTCTTTCAGGCCCTGATAATACACGGGTGATATACATTATTAATTTTTATAAGTTATAGTGATACATTTGTTAGCTTTCTTATCTCATGAGTAACACTCTCATGTGTGAACAGAACTATGCCATATATTACTGTTTATGCAAAATTAGTTTTCATATCTTTTTGACTATTTTCTCATGTGCTGTTATGAGACATTGTCAATGCTAACATGGTCTTCTGTTTTTTTGGTTTGCTGCTAAGATCCAGTTATCACAGGTAAATTTTTCATTTATGAAAAAAAGATTACTTATAATTTTGATGACCCTAAAAAATACTTCATGACATATAAAATCTAACTTCCGACTTGTCCCATTACATATAAAAACATAAAAAATAACAGAAAGGATAGGCACTAACAGACTTGCACAATTACTCTGATGTTTTATCATTTAATCTAAAGACTAAAGCAGTGCACAAATAATCATGGAAGAAGTACCGCTATGTTTTAACTGAGAACTAGGGCTGCATGTATTTCAGATAGAACCTTTTAGAATGGCTATATATGTCTTCTTCTTCTTCTTCTTCTTCTCTTTCGCTGTTGTTTAGAAATGTCTACACAAGAAGTCCGGTTTTCTGGATGTATGTTGCTGTGGTTGAAAGTTCTTCAAGACTCCCAAACAGCTTTGTGTGGATGTGCGTCTCTGTGGGCCAATGTTCAGTTCGCAATTGACTAAGCATGTGGCAGTCTTGCAGGATGTGTTCGGCTGTCTGTGCTGCCTGTCCACACGTACATAGGGGTGATGGGACCAATCTCAGTCTGTATAAGTGACTGTTCAGTCTGTTGTGTCCTGTTCTCATACGGAACAGGATCACCTGTTTTGCTCGATCAAGATATTGATAGTTGTCTCTTTGTTGATCAATTTTCCTGATGGCCTTGATAAGGGTCTTCTTTTCCTGGAATGTGATTGTTTGTTCTTTTTGTTCCTGTGTTGCTCCCTCTTTTGCTAACATATCTGCTCTCTCATTTCCTGGTATGCCACAGTGTGATGGTATCCACTGTAGCACTACCCTTCTTTTGATATTTACTTCGCATAGGACTTTGTTTACTTCTGGCAGTTTATCACTGTTGAGGGCTTGCAGAACTGACATTGCATCGGTAAGGAATACAACCTGCTGACATTGGCTTATTGTGTTATTTATTATTCCTGCAGCAATGCTTATGGCCTGTACTTCAGCAGCATAGTTTGAACAGAATATTCCAGTAGGTGAACAGGTGGATTCATTTTCTTTGTCTGGATAGACCACATAAACTCCTGCGCCTCCGTTCTTCACTGCTCTGGTTGCAGATCCATCAGTATATACTTGGATCCATGCTTCTCTGGGGTATAGTTCTTCAATCATGTCACATGCTGCTATTTTCCTTTGGAGAGTATTTAGCTCTCCCATGGGGCAGGTGGTAGTTATGGAGGTCTTAATACTGAAATTTTGATGTTGTTCCCATGGGGTTGGGAGGAGTGTGGGAGTTATTTCCTTAGTGATGTCTGGTAGTTCATCCTTGTATGTTCTAATTAGTTTTTTGGACCGATGCACAAAACTGCTTCTCTTCAACCTCCCACTGGCTAAATCTCCAAATCTAGTTTTCATTGGATGTGCGGGCATGTTCTTGTACTTTTCTGCTTGGATCAGGGTCTTAGTGTCTCGTCTGTATAATAAAGGTGGAATGCCTGTGATTTTTTCCATTTCATTTATTGGTGTGGTCTTCATGGCACCCGTGATCAACCTAAGCGCTTGATTTTGTACTTTATCTAAGGCTTGTAGGTGTGATTTGGCTGCTGTAGACCATGCTGCTGATCCGTACTCTAATATAGGTCTTATTGCACCTGTATACACTTTCTTTAGTGTTGTTTCGTTAGCTCCCCAACTTGATCCAGCTATTTTCCTCAGTATGGAAAGTTTTCTTCTCGCTTTAGCCTCTGTTCTCTCGATGTGGTGCCTCCATGTCATTCTCTTATCTAATGTAATGCCCAAGTACACCGGTTCCTCATCTGTTTGGACATGTATATTTCCAAGTCGTATCTCTCCTGCTTTGTCTTTGTTGGAGAGCGTGAAAAGTGTTGTTGATGATTTTTCAGCGTTGATCTGCACCATCCATTTCTCTGCCCATGCTGCTATGTTGTCTGCTGCCCTTTGTATTCGCTTATTAGCGATAGTTAGATGTTCTTCTACACACCACACCACCAAGTCGTCAGCGTATAGGGCAGCTCTCACACCTTGTGGCAGATCGTGGATGAGGTCATTGATGAATACAAGGAACAGGGTGGGAGACAATACTGAGCCTTGAGGAACTCCATGTTTTAGGAGGATTTTCTTGCTGTTGTGACCTTCCATAGTGACTCTTGCTTTCCGATTGTGTAGGAACGACTGGATCCATTTTCTCATATTACCCTTGATTCCGTTCCTTTGCAGTTTTACTATTAACCCGTCTTTCCATACTTTGTCAAAAGCTTTTTGGAGATCTATCCATAGGGTAAAGACTTTTCTCTTTTCTTGGAAGGCATCTTCAACGATCTGTGACAGGTATGTGATTTGGTCTTCTGTGCTGCTGCACTCTCTAAACCCTGCTTGTTCTGGCACTAAAATTTTCTCGGATTCCAAGTACCATTTCAATCTTCTGTTGATCATCCTCTCCATTGTCTTACATACACAGCTTGTTAGGCTTATTGGTCTGTAGCTGGTGGCCTTCCTGTTGTCTTTTCCTTTCTTTATGATGGGACACATGAGCGCCTCTCTCCATATCTGTGGCACACTGCCTGTCATCCAACTGTAGTTGTATATTTGCAACAGTTTGCTCATTGCTGTATATCCTAGGTGTTTTAGCATTTCGTTGGTTATACCATCCGGGCCTGGTGATTTCCTGTCTTTAAGTTTCCACACGGCTGTTTTTAACTCGTCCATATTGAAAGGTTTGGACATAACGTCCGGACTGTTTCCATTAGTTCTAGTGTGGATTATTTCTTGACGAATGTCTCGTTGTCTGCGTAAATTGACGGAGATGTTACTTTCATTTCTGTAGGATTCCGCAAATATGTCTGCTGCTTGTTTGCCGGTATATAGTTTCCCTGCATCGTCTAGTGTAATGGTTTGTCGTTGAGAATTGTTATCGTCATTCAATTGTTTAGTGAGTTTCCACAACTTTCTCCCTTCCTTTTCAAGGTTTAGTTTATATGTTTTTTCCCTCCAGCTTCTCCTCTGGGCTTCTAGCTTTCCTTTAATGAATTTTGCTTTTGCCTTTTGTAGCATGATATGGTTCTGTTGGGATGGTTGTACCTCTGCAGTGTGCCTTGCTTCATTCATATCTTCATGTAGGTTTTGTAGTGTGTTGGACCAATATGGTACATAGTTCTTCCTCGCTCCTCTCGGTATTGTCTCCTTTGCTGCCTTGAGTACTCCATTATTAAAATCCCAGATGACTCTGTTAATGTCTCTGTCTAGTACCTTAATATCTTTTGTAAGCAGATTTGCTCTGTGTTGATAAATGGACCAATTTGCTTTTTTATAATTCCATCTTGGCTGACTTGGACTTGTATTAATTGTTCTATTAATTTTGATGAATACAGGACGATGATCACTTCCACCGAGTTGTTCTCCTATTTCCCTTTCCACTATCCCAGCCAAATCAGGTGTGCAGAATGCCAGGTCTGGAGTAGAGGTGCTATGCCATCTTCTGGAGTAAAAGGTTGGAGGATCATTAGGGTTGTTTAGAAGGGTTAGGTTATTGTCGTCTTGCCAGTTTTCTATCTCTTCGCCCCTTCTATCTAGCTGGTTGTATCCCCAGCTTTGGGAATGACTGTTGAAGTCTCCCACCGCTATGAAGTTGCCAATGGGGACATCTATGCTAGTCATGTTCAGTGGTATGTCATTGGGGCAGTAGAAGTTTAGGAGATCCAGTTCCAGAGTGTTATGTTTTAGATGGATTACTTGGTATTCTGCACCTTCTTTATATGTCTTGGATTCTATAGCGTTGAGGTTATTCCTTATCAGTGTTAGTATGCCACCCTTCTTCCGATCTTTTCTGTCAACTCTGAAGCATTGATAGCCCCGTATCTTAAAATGTTTTCCTTCCTGTAGGTGAGTTTCTTGTATGCAGCATATGCTAATTTCTTTCCGAAATAGGGTATTCTCTAGTTCAGTCTTTTTGTTGTTGACTCCCTCTGCATTCCAATGCATGACATTCAGAGGGGCCGTCGTCTTATCTGGTTGGCCAGTTACTTTCTCCTTCCGCCTCCTGGCTCCATTTGGCGGACTAAGGAGACCTCCAGTAGCTGAGGGTGGATTCTGTCGAGGCTCAGAATCCGGCACTGCTCCTGCCTGGAGGGACTTCACAGGGCGAGCACCATAACGATAATTTTTTGACATCTGTTGTGTAGACATATTAAACCAAAGCGGGTTGCATGGTACCATGGTTGCTGGTGCGCCTCCTGGCCTGGTACATCTGACTTCAGCACCTGTTTCTTAAGGCAGAGTGTGCTCATGCCTCCCCCTCTGGCTGGGGGATTTGATTTTGCCTTTACCTCGTTTGCTGTCCCATCTTGCCTCCCGCTGGGGTTGATACCCAACCTTCGGCAAGATTACTGGGTATAACGGGGTCCACCACGAGTAGGTGAGGTAGACTTGGGCAGGAGAGGCTAAGAGACATGTTGAGTCTTGTATTGCGCATCACTGCCCCATTTGGACCCCTTGCTATATATGTCAAGATACTGTTGCCAAGTTGAGTAGGGACAATTTTCTCCAAACTTTTTACGGATCCATCACAAAAATGACAACAAGAGGAAGAAAAGAATTCCTCCCAAGATAGCCTATGCTGTAAGGAAGAATTATGACCTTGTAAGATAGCCTATGCTGTAAGGAAGAATTATGACCTTTTAAGATAGCCTATGCTGTAAGGAAGAATTATGACCTCGTTCTGATGTGTAAAAATGACATCTATTCACTGTCACCTGCTGTGATTTGGTCAGTTAGTGGTACATCCTGTCATGAGTGCTGTTATTTGATGCCTCATAAATAAACAGATGCAAGTCTCCAAAAGTAATTTTGGCAAATCTAAAATATTTGTTTCATTCATTGAATTGTTTTTCAGTATTCACTCCTGCAAGTTCTTCTGGTGGCTGGTTGTGGAGGAGTTGGATATGCTGCAGCAAAAATTAAAAGGTAAAATAGTATAATCTATTTTTTTACGTTACAGTTAAATTATACTCGAATTGTCTTGTGAATTTCACAAATATAATTGAACAATAACTCTCTAGTTGCGGAGTTCAGTGGTAAAATAAGATACAGACTCTTTTGGTATGAAGTTTACAATAAAATTGTACATGACCTTTCTTGTTGCTGAATGTAGATGAACACTATTATAATCATCATTGAGCACTGTTCTCTCTTGTCTTAGAGATCATCACATCTCTCCATTTCCCCCTTATCTCTGATGTCATGAATCAGTCATGTACTGAATATCTTCCAGAGTCATGTACTGAATGTCTTCCAGAGTCATGTACTGAATGTCTTCCAGAGTCATGTACTGAATGTCTTCCAGAGTCATGTACTGAATGTCTTCCAGAGTCATGTACTGAATGTCTTCCAGAGTCATGTACTGAATGTCTTCCAGAGTCATGTACTGAATGTCTTCCAGAGTCATGTACTGAATGTCTTCCAGAGTCATGTACTGAATGTCTTCCAGAGTCATGTACTGAATGTCTTCCAGAGTCATGTACTGAATGTCTTCCAGAGTCATGTACTGAATGTCTTCCAGAGTCATGTACTGAATGTCTTCCAGAGTCATGTACTGAATGTCTTCCAGAGTCATGTACTGAATGTCTTCCAGAGTCATGTACTGAATGTCTTCCAGAGTCATGTACTGAATGTCTTCCAGAGTCATGTACTGAATGTCTTCCAGAGTCATGTACTGAATGTCTTCCAGAGTCATGTACTGAATGTCTTCCAGAGTCATGTACTGAATGTCTTCCAGAGTCATGTACTGAATGTCTTCCAGAGTCATGTACTGAATGTCTTCCAGAGTCATGTACTGAATGTCTTCCAGAGTCATGTACTGAATGTCTTCCAGAGTCATGTACTGAATGTCTTCCAGAGTCATGTACTGAATGTCTTCCAGAGTCATGTACTGAATGTCTTCCAGAGTCATGTACTGAATGTCTTCCAGAGTCATGTACTGAATGTCTTCCAGAGTCATGTACTGAATGTCTTCCAGAGTCATGTACTGAATGTCTTCCAGAGTCATGTACTGAATGTCTTCCAGAGTCATGTACTGAATGTCTTCCAGAGTCATGTACTGAATGTCTTCCAGAGTCATGTACTGAATGTCTTCCAGAGTCATGTACTGAATGTCTTCCAGAGTCATGTACTGAATGTCTTCCAGAGTCATGTACTGAATGTCTTCCAGAGTCATGTACTGAATGTCTTCCAGAGTCATGTACTGAATGTCTTCCAGAGTCATGTACTGAATGTCTTCCAGAGTCATGTACTGAATGTCTTCCAGAGTCATGTACTGAATGTCTTCCAGAGTCATGTACTGAATGTCTTCCAGAGTCATGTACTGAATGTCTTCCAGAGTCATGTACTGAATGTCTTCCAGAGTCATGTACTGAATGTCTTCCAGAGTCATGTACTGAATGTCTTCCAGAGTCATGTACTGAATGTCTTCCAGAGTCATGTACTGAATGTCTTCCAGAGTCATGTACTGAATGTCTTCCAGAGTCATGTACTGAATGTCTTCCAGAGTCATGTACTGAATGTCTTCCAGAGTCATGTACTGAATGTTTTCCAGAGTCATGTAATCAGTTTCTCAAGCATTTATCTTTTTATCTTCCTCTTGTTCTTTTTGAGGTAAATTTACAAGTTGTTACCAGGTTGTCTCATTTTTCTCTTCTCATTATATATCCAAAGAACTTTGAATGTTGGTTAATTGGCAGCTTTCATCTGTTTCTCTGAGGACTTCCTCATTTGATTTGCTTGATGTCCAAGGTGTCTGTTGCAATCATCTTAAGAACCACATTACTAATGCCCCCGTCAATTTGTTTATTGTTTTGAACTCGCACATATTGTAATAATTTGTTGTTTACATCTACTATTCTACTAGTAGGAAACCAGTAAATATACATTTATATTTATTACGTAGATTTCCATCTCACTTTTATCACATAATAATGAAATAATTAAAGCAGAGATAATCCTTTTAATGATCCCTGTAGTGAAATACCACACAACAATTCCTGGAACAGTCGGTAGTCAACAAGCATGAAAATTACAGCTACAGGCCTTTGTGTGGCACCAGGTTGTACAGAAATGATATAAGGACAATAAACAAATATATGGAGCAAAGGTGTCAGTGAAAATAAGAAATAAAATTGCAACATGACTTACTTCAGAAAAACTGTGTGTGAAAAAAACTGGGAAATCATTGCAAAAGCTCCATAGAAGAAAACCACATTCCTTCATTTCTTTCATATGCTATTGATGGAGTGGATGAGAAAGCTGATTTCAGTGTGGCAGAGACTTCCTTGAGAAAATAGGCAACACCATAGGAATGAAGAAACAAGTGAACTTTATTTGTAAAGTGTTGAGAGTAGCTCATACAGGTCATTCTGTCCTTTGTTGAGAGTAGCTCATACAGGTCATTCTGTCCTTTGTTGAGAGTAGCTCATACAGGTCATTCTGTCCTTTGTCTCAACTTGTATCTGTTAAAATTATAAATAATATTTACATTTTCTTCAAATTCTTATTTTTTGTGTTGGACTTGATCTGATATTTGCATATACTCCACAATAAACATGTTGCTTTGTGTAACCTCATTGGCTGTGTTGCTGCCAAGATATCAACTTGTAGATCTCTATGTCTTGGCAGTTTTGATGTGTGACTTGCCATTTTGTTTTCTCATCTTAGAGTGCTGAGACACATTTGAAAGTAAAACTTAAGGAAACTAGCTAATAGCACTACAGAACAGTCCTTGTTAGGGAATCTCCAAGGTAAAAAAACAAGAGACCTTAAAGAGAACTGGAGACATAAGAAGGATAAAGACAACAGGAAAGGGCATTAATGGAAAGTGACAGACAGGGGAGGGGGGGGGGGGAGGCTGTACTCTGTAGGGAGCAGAAAGACAAAGAGAGAGAGAAGGGGGGGTACTGTGTGGTTGTGCACATCTAGTCAAGATCATAGGAGTTTGACAACCATTTTATTGAAGGTTCTTAAACCTGTCATGTCTCTGGCTGCTCACCTTTCATCAGATGACATGTCTTGTTACTCTCCTCCAGATTCTTTGTCCTCAGCCACAGAAAAGCTTTGTTAGAGGAACCTCTAGATCTCTTAAAAGGTAAGTGTCAGAACAACAATCTATAGATGCTGTTGGATTTAACCCTATTGGTACCGTGGATTTAACTCACGGCTCATTGTCTACAAAATAGTACCACAGCACACAATAGCTGACATAAGTAATACAATAACGCCTCAAATACAGTAATATCCCTTTAATGAGAAGTACACACGGCAATCACTATGCATGAAACTGCAATACATAAGATAATGAATACATAAGCCAACTTACTTGCGATAATCATACCAACTCTCCTAATAGCACAAAGGCAAAGCACAATGCACTGAAAAACTGCCACCTATCCTGGCGAACACTAAAATTCGTCATGAGAACCAAAATGGTTACCGACATAAACTCATCGGTGAAGGCACTGAACTATCGCTCAGAGGCGGCCCCTCTTACTAGGTTAAAGCAATACACAATTGCAACCAACGTATCACAATTAATAATCAGGAAGGGAAAAATCACTAGACCTTTCTAAGCTCAATCTAGCACCCATCAACTATTCCTACACATATGAAAATCGGCAAGCACTAAACAACAATTGGCATCCAAATAATTCCCCAGCAAAACTGCTGACACAGGCCAACAACGACCGCTTAGGCCGGCAGACATATCTAGCATACCCCTTCCGCCAAAAAGCTCTCTTCCGGCTTCCGTCTAATCAAAAACTAGCCGAGCAGGTTTTAAAGGATGAATAGCAGTGTTACCACTCTACAGGGTAACCAGTATAGACTTAGTGAAAGTCTATCCTGTGACATCCACCCCCCCCCCCTTAAGAAAGAAAACGAAGTTTTCTTCCACCGGAGGAGTCACGCCCATCCCCCCTTTGGAGTATGGACGAACAAATGCCGAGATAGCACCTCCTCATGCAAATAAAGAATGCCAGAGTTGTGCTATACCATCGTCGTAGCTGCCTTTTCACTTACTAGACTCAATACAAAGAAACATGTACCAATCTACACCAGGTACTGACAGTCGTGAAAAATAACAACGACTGACTAATCCTGGAGTAACCTACACATAACGCATGTTCCACAAAATTCAAATACCTGATTGTCACCAATCAAACCCTAAGTTCTCGTAACACAATCATCCTGTTACAACATAGTTATAGGTATAATATAATATGGCATATCCACACATAGAGTACACTTACTAGATCTTGCCTTTAAGGCAGTATAAATAATCCATTGTATATCAAAAATGTCATCATCATGACATACACAAGAAATCTCACCATCTTTACCAATTTATACAAAATCATCATAACAATATCATAATAGAACTGGGGGCGCGGGTCAGAGCCTCTCAGATTCAGTTCGCTTCACCCGAACCATCTTACTAAAACGAACCCGAAAATCTAGCTCTAGCTAACGCTGAACTATTAGCAGATGGTTTTGAAGCAAAGACATATGCTTCTGCCTAACTGCCCTACGCGCACCCCAACTATTCACAAAAGTAACCCGTGCCATTTTGGTATTGTCGCACAGCGACAATACTTCTACAAACTTAACCGGCGCAACCTCATCAAACACTCATCTGAGTGTGCGCCAACTAGCACTCAGTGGCACGTTACGCACCAAAACTGTGCGATCACTAACTTTCGGACTTGCATATAAGTCCCCACTGCTCCTAGTCATGTCCTTCGGTACATGCCGCGAAATACGCTTCCGATGTACCTTTCGTTCATCAATCTTGGAAGTTTGGTGATGCTGAGCCTCTGCATCAGCTACACCCATGGCACTATGCACCCCGCGTACATTACCGACGGTTAAATCGGCAATCGGATCCTCCAGGACCAACGCGTAGACTCTACCCGTAATGAACGGTGTGTCCACACTAATGCACGCCTGGGGGTAAGTCTCAACTTTGCCCCCGAACGTGGTGCATTTAACCGTTTTGCCTGTCAGGCAGGAGTCGTCGATGCACGATCGACGCACCCCAATTGTCGTGCACCCCGTGTCCCTCAACACGGAGACTGGTTTCCTCTCCACCATACCTTTGTGGAGATCCACCTTGCCAGTCTCATGGACTGCTGACAGACATGGTGCCGCGTGCCCGCATTGAAGCACCAGCCTCTCATTCGCATGGAATAGAGGGCGACACCCTGCACAGTCCTCACTGTTGATCGTATCTAGCACAAATGCGGAGTTCGCATGTTCAATCGGGGTAGTGCAGCTATCAGCACTATGACCCCTGCCACCGCAATTGGTACACACGCGCTCTTTCTTTTTCTCCTCGCGTGTGCTTTTGCTGGAGCCCTTCGAGGACGAAGACCCCGCATCAGAGTCAGAAGAACGACTCTCTGAGGAAGCACTCCTCTGCTTATGATGTTTGGTTTTGTACCAAAATCTGTCTTCGTCCCGAGAGTCCTCGAAGCGTACCTGCTTATGAGTTTGGTACTCCCTTCTGTCACCATAATGATTATGTTGTCCCCTTGGCCGACTGTTTCTATGGGAACGAAAATTCCCATAGCTACCTCTACGGGACTGGTAGGGACTGGAGGGCCTCTCATACCTCTGTTCTTGATCCCTGACTGACTGATTTCGCCAAGGATGGCGCTGCACTTTGCCAACATTGGCAACTACGTCTTCTGTCAGACCCGACTTCTGAATAGGTTTGCCCGGATGAGCCAGGACATAATGGTGCCCCAACTGGGCCATGGACTCAATGTCCTTTGGTTGACGTTCCTGGAAGAACGCCACCAACTCACTGGAACACGAGGACAAAACTTTGTCCCGTAGCACCAAGTCCAGCAAGCCATTATAATCCTTAGGAATCCCTTCCATTTCGATCCATCTATTCAGCAGAAGTTTTATCTTCGAGATAAAATCCTCGAAGTCTTGGTCTGAACTAGGCATCGCGTAGTTAAAACGCGTCCGGTAGCCGTCAGCAGTCAGACGGAACCTCCGGAGCAATCTCTCCTTCACTTTATCATAATCGGCCCGTTCCTCTACAGGGAGGCTATAAAAAGTCTCCATCGCGGGCCCCACTAGCAGTGTCGATAAAAGAGATGGCCACTGATCCCTATCAGCCTTATAGGCCACAAATTTTCCACAAATCTTTCCAAAAAGAAATCTAAACTGTCTATTTTCTCATTAAAATTTGGTAGCCGCAGCCTAAAAGGACGATGAGCCCCACCAGAAGTTGAGTTCTGACCACTCGCACCCACTTCTAACTTCTTTAATTGTATTTCTTTATCCATCATTTTCTCTTCCAACGCTATTCTCATTCTCTCCTTCTCCAACTGTAACTCTCTATCTTCTCTCATCATCTTTTCTTGTAATTCTCTCTCTTCTTTCATCTTCTTTTCTTGCAATTCTCTCTCTTCTTTCATCTTCTTTTCTTGCAATTCAAATTCTCTCTGTTTCCACTCACTTTCTTCTTTCATCTTCTTTTCTTGCAATTCTCTCTCTTCTTTCATCTTCTTTTCTTGCAATTCTCTCTCTTCTTTCGTCTTCTTTTCTTGCAATTCTCTCTCTTCTGTCATCTTCTTTTCTTGCAATTCTCTTTCTTCTGTCAACTTCTTTTCTTGCAATTCTCTCTCTTCTTTCATTTTCTTTTCTTGCAATTCGAATTCTCTTCTTTTTAGCTCTAGCTCTTCAGCTCGAGCATCTCTTAGAGCATTTTGTTTATCAATTCTCTCCCTCTCTTCCTTCTCTTTCAAAGCTTTTTGATTCTCCACTGAATGGAATTCTGCCTTAGCAAACTCCACTAATTCTTTTCCTGTGTACCCGGCTGCTTGGCCCATCCGCGTATAAGTATCAATGTCCATGTTATCACTCAAAATGCTTAGTATTATTTCTTACAATAGATTTACTATGAAATCACTCAGTTGTATGTACTGTAAACTCTTCACCTATATCAGTAGATAACTCTCTGGTTACAATGGTACAGTAAATATAATAAATAAAAATATCACTTCTCAATATGCATATATCTATATATTTGCGTGTACGTATATGTCACCTCACCTCTTAGTGTAAATATATTATCAATCTTTACCTCTTATAATATAAATAAAGTCACACTTAGCCTCTTGGCTATGTTATCACCACTTGTGCAAAAATTAGGTCTTTCTGACCCCTTATTCTATAATCAGTAGCTGTCTAATACCAACTTCCTGATACCTTGAAAACACTGTATCTACTTACGATAATCAATAGTTGTATCATCACAACTTTCTGATACCTTGACAATACTGTAACCCTGGTTCAAAATAGGTATTACTTCCACACTTCTCTACTGGCGCCCATCCTGGCGCTATGAACCAATACCACTCCTCTTATTATTACACTAAATACTCTCTGTTATGCAAGTACTATCTATGGAAAATGAACACAAATGAGGACTACACAGATTAAGGAAACATACACATCACACCACGAAAACAAAATTCCAGTCACGAGGAACAGGACGATAGAACACAAAGA
The DNA here is from genome assembly GCA_024509875.1 of Oreohelix idahoensis. Taxonomy (NCBI): domain Eukaryota; kingdom Metazoa; phylum Mollusca; class Gastropoda; order Stylommatophora; family Oreohelicidae; genus Oreohelix; species Oreohelix idahoensis. Next base: position 256,696 of record JAMPIV010004368.1, read on the forward strand.
GCAGAGATAGATTAATTATCTACAATGCGTGACTGAGCACGAACGAAAACAAGGGATACCTGTAAACGTATTTACAAGATAGTAAGATAGGACAAGAGAAAACACCATTTAAACAGAACACAAGAAATACTAAATATACACGACATTTGGGCATGTAACTCGTCATGACTCCCTTTCGAAAACGATCCTCCAGGGAACAGTCGAAGGTAAATGGAGAAGAGGAAGGCAAAGAAAATCCTGGGCTGATAACATCAAAGAATGGGCAGGACACGGTTTCTCCACACTTGTACGCATTGCTGAGAATAGAGAGCAGTGGAGGACCCTGTCTGCTGATGCTTCCACCATGGCACCCCTACGACCCATGACGGGTTATGGGTTGAGATGATGATGATAACTACACACTTCACAACTACAGATAACACCAACAGGGCTCTGGAATGTTATGCAGGGCAGCTGCAGGAAATTCATCTGTCAGACTCCACCACAGAACAAATACAGCCACCACCTAATAGAATTGGTCTAATCCAATCTTTTCCTACGAAAGGCCAAAACTGGATTACACTCACACACCAATACAGTATAACACCAAACACACAACAAAAACCACAATCAACAATGAGGTGCTAGAAGCCAACTCTTGCACCAAGCACTGTCTTCCCTTCAGTAATAATAACCTAAGCAGAGTATCAATACAATTATATTATAATATATCAAAATATAACATACAATAACTCCAAACTACAAAGAACACAGAGCAAAATCAAATTAACCAACAATGAACATACAATCAAACAAACTTAGTCATACTGATACAGTGAGAAAAGACAAAACAAAAGGAAAGAAAACAACAACAAATTAAGAAGCAGACAAAGAAAACAGCACTATATTATACAACACATCAAAGTAACTGATAAATAGAATCAGTAAGAAAGGCAGCCAAGAAGATTAAATACTCAGAAAAACAAGAAAATTTCAATATATGACATAATACATAAACATACAAACAATAACTTAACTGAAGCTCCAACGGCGCTTGAGTAAGCAGAATCCTTAGCACTGACGAAGATGATGAACAGAACAAACAAGACTCCACACTTGAAAATACGTGATCCACACAAAAATGGTCCAGGAATAAGTACACTGTCAAGACTGAGTGCCACGGTACACCATGGTGCTAACACAGCACTGTCTATATAATCACAGAAAATGTGTACTATTTCACAGTTCAGCTACACAGCTTGACTAAACAGTCTTCTGTAAGTCAGCAGGGCACCAGCGCAAACAGATTCACCCCTGATTGGGCCTTCTGGGTTGACAGCGTCGGCCTAGGAAGGTCACGTCAGAGCAATGTTACAGGCGTCGGCTTAGGAAGGTCACGTCAGAGCAATGTTACAGGCGTCGGCTTAGGAAGGTCACGTCAGAGTTTCTTCACCTTGTGTGGGCACATCTGAGAAGCCATGACAGGACCAGCAGCACATCACGATGACCTGGGGTACCAACAACCTCTAACCACCTCCTATCAACTAATACCACTCTATCAAACAACTCATACCACCCTATTACCGAGGTTGACCAAACTAACTCCCATCTTGCATCTGGTCATGCCTTTTGGGCCCCTAGCTAAGTCGTACCAACCCCCAAGCTCCGCTGCTCCACCTGGAACAATGTCGACAACCACCAAAAAGACTCAGAATTACACCAAACTGACCGTCCTGATGCACTCTGTAACCTTAGCCTATCACTTTGACAATCCTCCCCAAACCTGCAACTACAACAGAGCAAAACACTTGCAACTACACTACACACTATTTCACCTGCAATAAACTGAAAACCTACAGAACATAGCCATAATGAACTGTGCTGGTAAAGTAGGTCAGCGCTTGCGAACGAGGTCAGGTCACGCAACCGTAAACAATACCGTAGCAAACTGACCTACGCACTACCTTTCCACTGGACACTGGGAAAAAAAAACGAAAACAACTCACACCCGTGAGTTTAGGAAAATATGAAGGCGCCAACACAGTGGCGTTACTAGCCTTCTAACACTGTGTGTGTACAAAAATTTAATGGCAATAATCATACTGGGTCAAAACGTCAGCTCGCTGGGAATTAACGCTATAACATACAGTCCTCATGACCCAAAGAATAGTCCGCAATAAATATGAGCGAATTAATAGAAAATCATTGGCCCCAAGGCCTCTAACTGACCGGACCAGAGCCACCCAGCTGTCAGAACAACAATCTATAGATGCTGTTGGATTTAACCCTATTGGTACCGTGGATTTAACTCACGGCTCATTGTCTACAAAATAGTACCACAGCACACAATAGCTGACATAAGTAATACAATAACGCCTCAAATACAGTAATATCCCTTTAATGAGAAGTACACACGGCAATCACTATGCATGAAACTGCAATACATAAGATAATGAATACATAAGCCAACTTACTTGCGATAATCATACCAACTCTCCTAATAGCACAAAGGCAAAGCACAATGCACTGAAAAACTGCCACCTATCCTGGCGAACACTAAAATTCGTCATGAGAACCAAAATGGTTACCGACATAAACTCATCAGTGAAGGCACTGAACTATCGCTCAGAGGCGGCCCCTAATACTAGGTTAAAGCAATACACAATTGCAACCAACATATCACAATTAATAATCAGGAAGGGAAAAATCACTAGACCTTTCTAAGCTCAATCTAGCACCCATCAACTATTCCTACACATATGAAAATCGGCAAGCACTAAACAACAATTGGCATCCAAATAATTCCCCAGCAAAACTGCTGACACAGGCCAACAACGACCGCTTAGGCCGGCAGACATATCTAGCATACCCCTTCCGCCAAAAAGCTCTCTTCCGGCTTCCGTCTAATCGAAAACTAGCCGAGCAGGTTTTAAAGGATGAATAGCAGTGTTACCACTCTACAGGGTAACCAGTATAGACTTAGTGAAAGTCTATCCTGTGACAGTAAGCCAAATATAAATATTTTCTAACTGACAACTGTGCAGCCAGGCGTGTCTGAGAATGATGATTTCACCTTGCCCTACTTTGTATCAGTTGTCAACAGGAAATCATATCATATGGGGGGGGGGGGGGGGGAACAGCTTTTTTATGTTTCCCGTTCACATCCAGTAACTGAACTCACAAATGTTTGTTTGTAAACCATAACTTCTATCGTTGTGTAGTTTACCAGTTATTTCAGTTTAAAATAATGTAGACGGTTCATTGGGGTTGACGGTGACAAAATAACAAAATGGCCAGATGAATAAACACGTGCCTTTGCCAGTTAAAAAAAGCAGAAGAAAATGGAGAGAAAAAATATAACTAAAATTAGCATGTGATACAATTACAATATTGAAAGAATATGGTGAAAAAGTTGACAAATGTATTCATACTTATTGGGAAAATAAGTAAGGATATAGCATGCATGTAATGGCCCTCATCATAGACAAGAATGGAAAAGTTCTTAGCAATATAATAAATGAAGAGATGGACAGAACATTCTGAAGAACTACTAAATTGACCAGCTCCACATAATTGCCCAGACATCCAGCCAACATGTTCAGAGCTACAACCATAATTGCCCAGACATCCAGCCAACATGTTCAGAGCTACAACCATAATTGCCCAGACATCCAGCCAACATTGTCAGAGCTACAACCATAATTGCCCAGACATCCAGCCAACATTGTCAGAGCTACAACCATAATTGCCCAGACATCCAGCCAACATGTTCAGAGCTACAACCATAATTGCCCAGACATCCAGCCAACATTGTCAGAGCTACAACCATAATTGCCTGGACATCCAGCCAACATGTTCAGAGCTACAACCATAATTGCCTGGACATCCAGCCAACATGTTCAGAGCTACAACCATAATTGCCCAGACATCCAGCCAGCATGTTCAGAGCTACAACCATAATTGCCCAGACATCCAGCCAACATGTTCAGAGCTATGACCATAATTGCCCGGACATCCAGCCAACATGTTCAGAGCTACAACCATAATTGCCCAGATATCCAGCCAACATGTTCAGAGCTACAACCATAATTGCCCAGACATCCAGCCAACATGTTCAGAGCTACAACCATAATTGCCCAGACATCCAGCCAGCATGTTCAGAGCTACAATCATAATTGCCTGGACATCCAGCCAACATGTTCAGAGCTACGACCATAATTGCCCGGACATCCAGCCAACATGTTCAGAGCTACAACCATAATTGCCCAGACATCCAGCCAACATGTTCAGAGCTACAACCATAATTGCCCAGACATCCAGCCAGCATGTTCAGAGCTACAACCATAATTGCCCAGACATCCAGCCAGCATGTTCAGAGCTACAACCATAATTGCCCAGACATCCAGCCAGCATGTTCAGAGCTACAACCATAATTGTCTGGACATCCAGCCAACATGTTCAGAGCTACAACTCTGAGGCAAGGAAGAAATAAAGTAAAAAGGTTCTAAGAGATAAAAAACTGCTGGCCCAGATGGCAGTCTTGCAGAGGCCATCAAAACATACATTGACATCTCTTCAGAGATAGTCATACAAATTACTTGGTAAAGTCTGGCAGAGACAAGAAATACCAGCTGAGTGAAAGTAAGAATATCTAGTCATTGATGTGTTCTTGGTAAACCCTAACCCTAATAAAGTATAAGTAAGAATATCTAGTCATTGATGTGTTCTTGGTAAACCCTAATAAAGTAGAAGTAAGAATATCTAGTCATTGATGTGTTCTTGGTAAACCCTAACCCTAATAAAGTATAAGTAAGAATATCTAGTCATTGATGTGTTCTTGGTAAACCCTAACCCTAATAAAGTATAAGTAAGAATATCTAGTCATTGATGTGTTCTTGGTAAACCCTAACCCTAATAAAGTATAAGTAAGAATATCTAGTCATTGATGTGCTCTTGGTAAACCCTAATAAAGTATAAGTAAGAATATCTAGTCAATGATGTGCTCTTGGTAAACCCTAATAAAGTATAAGTAAGAATATCTAGTCAATGATGTGCTCTTGGTAAACCCTAATAAAGTATAAGTAAGAATATCTAGTCATTGATGTGTTCTTGGTAAACCCTAATAAAGTATAAGTAAGAATATCTAGTCATTGATGTGTTCTTGGTAAACCCTAACCCTAATAAAGTATAAGTAAGAATATCTAGTCAATGATGTGCTCTTGGTAAACCCTAATAAAGTATAAGTAAGAATATCTAGTCAATGATGTGCTCTTGGTAAACCCTAATAAAGTATAAGTAAGAATATCTAGTCATTGATGTGTTCTTGGTAAACCCTAATAAAGTATAAGTAAGAATATCTAGTCATTGATGTGTTCTTGGTAAACCCTAACCCTAATAAAGTATAAGTAAGAATATCTAGTCAATGATGTGCTCTTGGTAAACCCTAATAAAGTATAAGTAAGAATATCTAGTCATTGATGTGTTCTTGGTAAACCCTAACCCTAATAAAGTATAAGTAAGAATATCTAGTCAATGATGTGCTCTTGGTAAACCCTAATAAAGTATAAGTAAGAATATCTAGTCAATGATGTGCTCTTGGTAAACCCTAATAAAGTATAAGTAAGAATATCTAGTCATTGATGTGCTCTTGGTAAACCCTAATAAAGTATAAGTAAGAATATCTAGTCATTGATGTGCTCTTGGTAAACCCTAATAAAGTATAAGTAAGAATGTCTAGTCATTGATGTGCTCTTGGTAAACCCTAATAAAGTATAAGTAAGAATATCTAGTCATTGATGTGCTCTTGGTAAACCCTAATAAAGTATAAGTAAGAATATCTAGTCAATGATGTGCTCTTGGTAAACCCTAATAAAGTATAAGTAAGAATATCTAGTCATTGATGTGCTCTTGGTAAACCCTAATAAAGTATAAGTAAGAATATCTAGTCATTGATGTGCTCTTGGTAAACCCTAATAAAGTATAAGTAAGAATATCTAGTCATTGATGTGCTCTTGGTAAACCCTAATAAAGTATAAGTAAGAATATCTAGTCATTGATGTGCTCTTGGTAAACCCTAATAAAGTAGAAGTAAGAATATCTAGTCATTGATGTGCTCTTGGTAAACCCTAATAAAGTATAAGTAAGAATATCTAGTCATTGATGTGCTCTTGGTAAACCCTAATAAAGTATAAGTAAGAATATCTAGTCAATGATGTGCTCTTGGTAAACCCTAATAAAGTATAAGTAAGAATATCTAGTCATTGATGTGCTCTTGGTAAACCCTAATAAAGTATAAGTAAGAATATCTAGTCAATGATGTGCTTTTTTGAAGGACTGTGCTGCTTAGGGATTTGAAATGTAATGAACGAGTGATTGTGAAATGAGGAGACCAGAGTTAGAGAGGAAGGATTGATCACACGTAGCATTGCAGCATGGTCAACGGCAGCTAAGTCGAACTGTGACAAAATAAACAGAACCCAAAACCAAGCATTGAGAATCATAACAGGGGGCATGAAGTCAACACCCATTGAAGAGTTGGAAAAGATTACTCACCTCCAGCCTATGGAGGATAGAAGAGATAGCAGAGCCCAGCAACAAGCTGAGAAATTCAGGAGGCTGATAGACCACCCAATGCACCAGAGAATAAATGGACTTGGAAGGGGAATACTGAAGCGAAGCAACTATGTAGAGACAGTCAAAACAAAGATGAGAGCAGACCCCATAAATGCAATATCAACAACTACGCCAATATGTACTACACACAAGCTACCAATTTGGAAACAACAGTGCTTCCCTGAAATGATAGAAAACGTTCCTGGTATTGAGAGAAAGAACAGCCAAAATGAAACAGAAAGGAGAGTCCTAACCACAAAATATATAGAGAAACATTACCCAAGCAACACCTGGATCCATGCATACACAGATGGATCAGCAACTAATGCAACAGCAGATGGGGGTGGAGGAGTCTTCCTGAGCTTAAGCAATGGCACACAAAAAAAGATAGCAGTCACAACAGGGAAATTTTAAAGTAACTTCAGAGCAGAGGCAGAGGCCTTAAAAACTGCATCAGAAATTCTAATGACAGAAGAAAGCTCAGAGAGACCAGTAGCTATCTTCTCAGATGCGCTGTCAGTAATTACAACGCTGAAAAGTCAAAGTAATGCTGAACTGGATGACCTAAGAGTAACACTTCACAGACTATGTCAGCAATACAAAAGAGTCGTGATACAGTGGATCCCTTCTCACTGAAACATCCCTGGAAATGAAGAGACTGACGGGAAAGCTTCCTCAACTTGACACAAACATAACTTATGAGGAGGCCAAGAGTTTTATCAAGCGCAGGTACAGGCACAAGTGGGAAGAAGAGCATCCAGGCCACACACAAAAATGATCCGTATTACCAGCTCAGCAGAAGTGAACAAGTGGTAATCTTCAGACTTCGCACTGGTCATAACAGATTGAGATACCATCTATTCAACAAATTAAAGATAGAAACTAATGATGAGTGTGACTGTGGCACCGATAAAATGACTGCCGAACATCTGCTTCAAAGGTGCCCAACATATGAGGAACATAGAAAACGCATATGGCCATCACCAGTCCCATTCCTGGAGAAAATCTACGGAGATATCAACAGCCTCAGGCTGACCACTGCTTTCTTTGAACTTATTCAAGTTGACATCTGAGGGTGAAAGAAGAAGAAGAAGATCACACATAGGAGTGTTCAGTCAGTTGAGGACAAAGACAGCCAAGAGGCCAAAAAGTCAAAGGGCTAGTGAGATAGGCTGGATGGCAAATGGCAGTGGAATTGTAAGGCATGAGTAACATGGACAAGGATAGAAGGAACAATGAAAGGTCATAAAGACCTCAGTGGTTGAAGACTTGACAGTAACAGTGTCCTCAAGAAAGAGTGTCTTCATCTTTGTGTGTATACTAGGTCCAACTTTTGTGGAGCCAAGAATAGAGAATAGTTCCATAATAACCAGCAACTAAGGGCAGACGGTGTGTAGGACTAGAAAACTCATCATTTTTGTTACAGAAATTATTATTGCAAGCAAACAGACATTAACTTGGTGCTGTTATCCTGCAATCAATGCTGGCTCTGTGTTCCCAAGGAGAAGGGGGAAAAGTCTTGTCAGAAATAGGTCTATGGGTTTAGTATCCATGTTGTGAGGGCATCTGGGAAGTTAATCTGTTCCATATACATGTTGTGAGAATGTCAGTGACTGCTGTGTCTGGTATCCATGTTGTTTATCTGTTTGGTATCCATAATGTGAAGGGGTCTGTGAGAAGTATGTTCAGCATCCATGTTGTGAGGGTGTCTGTGAGAAGTCTGTTCAGTATCTGTGTTGTGAGAAGTCTGTCCAGTATATGTGTTGTGAGACATTTGTTCAGTATTAGTGTTGTGAGAAGTCTGTTAAGTATTTGTGTTGTGAGAAGTCTGTTTGGTATCTGTGTTGTGAGAAGTCTGTTCAGTATCCATGTTGTGAGGGTGTCTGTGAAAAATCTGTTCAGTATCTGTGTTGTCGGAGTGTCTGTGAGAAAGCTGTTCACTATACATGTTGTGAAGATGTATATTCAGTATCTGTGTTGTGAGGGTGTCTATGTGAAGTCTGTTCAGTATCAATGTTGTGAGGCTGTCTGTGAGAATTATATTCAGTATCCATGTTGTGAAAAGTCTGTTTTGTTTATGTTTGTTTTCAGAGTGTCTTAGAAGTCTGTTTAGAATCCATATTGTGAGGGTGTCCGTGAGTAGTAAGTTAAGTATCCATGTTGTGAAGATGTCTGTGAGAAGTCTGTTCAGTATCCATGTTGTGAAGATGTCTGTGAGAAGTCTTTCAGTATCCATGTTGTGAGAAGTCTGTTCAGTATCAATGTTGTGAGGATGTCTGTGAGAATTATGTTCAGTATCTATGTTGTGAGAAGTCTGTTCAGTTTATGTGTGTTTTCAGAGTGTCTGAGAAGTCTGTTTAGAATCCATATTGTGAGGGTGTCTGTGAGTAGTATGTTCAGTATCTATGTTGTGAGATGTCTGTTCAGTATCCATGTTGTGAGGGCATCTGTTCAGTATCCATGTTGTGAGATGTCTGTTCTGTATCCATGTTGTGGGAGTGTCTTTTCAGTATCCATGTTATGCTATGTCTGTTCAGTATCCATGTTGTGAGGGCATCTGTTCAGTATCCTTGTTGTGAGATTCTGTTCAGTATCCATGTTGTGAGGGCATCTGTTCAGTATCCATGTTGTGAGATGTCTGTTCAGTATCCATGTTGTGAGAGTATCTGTTCAGTATCCATGTTGTGAGATGTTTGTTCAGCATCCATGTTGTGAGGGTGTTTATGGTAAGTTAGTCAGTTCATTATGTTGTGAGTTTTAAAAGTTAGTCTGTTCAGTATCCATGTTGTGAGAAGTAAGTTTGTTCAGTATCCATTTTGTGAGGGTGTCTGTGGTAAGTTAGTCTGTTCAGTATCCATGTTGTGAGAGTGTGAGAAGTATGTTAAGTATGTGTTGTGATGGTGTGACAAATTAGTCTGTTTAGTATCCACGTGAGGGTGTTACATGTTAAGCTGTTCAGTATCCATGTTGTAAGACATTTGTTTTTTTTTTCTGTATCCATGTTGTGAAGGTGTCTGTTTAATATCTGTGTTGTGAGAAGCTTGTTCAGTATCCAAGTTGGGAATGTGTGAAAAATCTGTTCAGTATCCATGTTGTGAGGGTATCTGTGGTAAGTTAGTCTGTTCAATATCTATGTTGTGAGGGTGTCTGTGGTAATATAGTTGGTTCAGTATCCATGTTGTGAGGGTGTCTGTGATACATTAGTTGGTTCAGTACCCATGTTATGACGGTGTCTGTGGTAAGTTAGTCTGTTCAGTATCCATGTTGTCAGGGTGTCTGTGGTAAATTGGTCTGTTCAGTGTCCATGTTGTCATGTTGTGAGAAATATGTTCAGCATCCGTGTTGTGAGGATGTATGTTTAGTATCCATGATGTGAGGGTGTCTGTGGGACTGTTTAGTATCCATGATGTGAGGGTGTCTGTGGGACTGTTTAGTATCCATGATGTGAGCGTTCTGTGGGACTGTTTAGTATCCATGATGTGAGCGTTCTGTGGGACTGTTTAGTATCCATGATGTGAGGGTGTCTGTGGGAAGTTTTGTCTGTTCAGTATCCATGTTGTGAGTATGTCTGTGGGAAGTTAGTCTGTTCCAGTGCCCAAATTAACTTGTGTCATATATTTCAGAAATTGGTGATGACTCTGGAGGCCTTACTAATAATAATGGTCCTGCATCCCCAGTATCTCAGCCATTAAAACAGAGATCAGGAAAACAGAGAACACAAAAGGGAAAGTGATGGCATTAGACCTGTGTTCGAGAGAATAATATTTTCAGCTTTGACTTAATCAGATCTGTTACCTGACGTTCATGCTGTGAGTTGAAGGCATTTATCTTATACAAGACTGGATGCTAATATCTGTGTGAGATAAGAGTTGAATGAATTATCTGATACATATTTAGATGTGGACTGTATCTGAGAGAATAATATTTTCAGCTTTGACTGTGTGACTTTCGTCATGTGAGATGGAGGCTGTTATCTTATACAAGACTGTTTGTTAGTACATGTATCTGTATCAGATAAGAATTGAATGAATAATCTGATACATATTTGGATGCAGACGTCCACTCTCAGATGTCTACTTTATTATTTCCAAAGAAAGCAGTGGTCAGCTTCAGGCTATCCATAGATTTTTTTCAGAAAATGGTGACTGGTGACGGCCATATGTGCTATGTTCCTCATATGTTGGGCAGCAGATGTTGACAGTGCCACATTTACACTCAATGATAGTTCCTATCTTTAGCTTGTTGAATAGATAATATCCCAATATGTTGTGGCCCATGCGGAGTCTGAAAATTATCACTTGTTCTCTTCTTCTGAGCTGGTAATATGCATCATTTTGTGTGTGTATCATCATTGAGTGAAGCACGTTGCACTGTTTTGTTAGGCCTGTGACCCAATGCATCCAATTTCAACATGCATTTATGTCGGGTTGCATTCCTTAGCCTTTGACTGTCCCAGCCTACCTGCGAGGCAGCAGTTTGTTCTCCATTTGACTGGTATCGACAAAAAAAAAAACCTATACATTTGTTAACTCAGCCTGTGTCTGAGAGAATAGTTTAACCTTTGACTGTGTTAATCAGATCAGTTATTTGACTTTCATGACCTGAGCTGGAGGTCATTATCTTATTCAAGGCTGGATGTTTGTATCTGTGTGAGATAAGAGTTGTAGGAATTATCTTCTACACATTTAGATGTGGACTGTGGTTTGAGAGAATAATGTTTTCATCTTTGATTGTGTTAATCAGATCTGTTATTTGACTTCAGTGCTGTGGGCTGGATGTTATAGACATGTTGGTGTAGTATCTGAGTGAGATAGCAGTTGTCTGAGTTATTTTATGTATTAGTATTTGAGTCAGATAACATTTGTAAGAGTTATCTTGTGCAACATGTCATATTTCTATCTAGTGAGATAACTGCTATGGGAATCATCTCATGCAAGATAGGACATTATTGGGTGAGACAAACTATAACTAGAAATGCTATTAATATGACCTTTTAAATATTTGTACAAGAGTTTTCATTTGATTTATCAAATAAAATTAATGTGAAAAATAAATATCACTGGTGATTGTTACTTGATGATCGATCTCGTACCTAGTTGTTGTTATCTGGTGATAGACAGTTGATGCTAGTCCAACACAAAACTCAGAATCTTCAGCTCAAAATATAAAGGCAGTCCTATTGTATGGCTGTGAAACATGGAGAAAAAAACATTTACCAAGAAGTTACAGACTTTCATAAATGGGTGTTTGCACAGAGCTTCTACAAGTCTTGCAGAAATTATGTGAGGACAGCAAACCATAACTGGTGTAAAAGGATCCCGTTACAAGCCCATTGAGGCATATTGGGACTATGGTGTTAGGCCCATATTTTCTTGACCATCGGCACACTAGGGGTGATGTGGTCAGCATCACGCCGGTCGCCTTAACCTTCCCAGAAGTTGTTCTGGTATCCAATTCATGCGGCTGGGTCGATCCCGGAGCCGTTTGCAGTCTAAAAAATCCCACCTCAACTGGGGATCAAACCTTGGACCACCGAACTAGGAAGCCAGTGCACTAACCACTGCGCTACCATGGCTCCTGTGTAAGACAAGGTGATATCCTGTCACGTTATCTTTTCATACTCCTCATGGACGTTGTCATCAAGGCATGTAAGGAGAGAACAAGAAAGTATTCAGTGGGGTACTGGAAGATGAGACAGGTCTGTATTTCAGAGCTGGCATTTGCTGATGATATTGCCCTGATTGCTAAATCAGAGGCACATCTCCAATCCAACCTGCAAATCTGGAAGGAAGAGCTGGAGAAGAGAGGGATGGTCATAAGCAGCTTTAAAACAAAAACCATGGTGATATCACGAGAAAAAAGAAGGCATCAGATTAAACTGGGATAACAGGTCCTGGAGCAGGTCGACCACTTTAAATACCTCGGAGCTGTTATAGAACGGAAGGGAGGCATCAAAGAAGAGTTGGCCACTCGAAAAGCAGCAGCTGGGAGACTTTTTCAGGCCATAAATCGAGGATTCCTCAGCAAGAGAGAGGTTGGTAAGAAAACGAAGATGGCTGTATACCGCTCCACCTATGTCCCAGTCTTGACGTATGGATGCGAGTCATGGGCAATGACTACAACCCACAAAAGCCAGATCCAAACCTCAGAAATGAGGTTTTTGAGGAAGGTGGTTGAAGTAACGAGAAGAGACATGGTCCGCAACCAGACAATACGTCAAGGCCTAAAATCCCCCCCTGCAGAACCAAGTAGAACAGTCCTAACTAAGATGGTTTAGCCATGTCTGCAGAATGGGAGAAGATCAGCTACCACGACAAGCATGGGAAACTAAGAGCCAGGGATCCAGACCTCCAGGACGACCCAGAGCCCGCTTGGAGGACATTAGACAATCTTTGAAGGACCGAGGGCTAGAATGGACCCAGGCCAGGAGGAAGACAGCCGATAGGATAGTCTGGTGCCCTCTCTTCCAAACCTCTACACCTCACGGAAGAGGGGGAACGACTAAGTAAGTAAGTAAGTAAGTGTTTGCATAGAATAGGAGTGAAGTGCTATGACAAAATCAACAGTCACCAATGTGGAACTGATGACAAGAACCAGACAACTACCAGTGGAACAAGAGATGACAAGAACCAGACAACTGCCAGTGGAACAAGAGATAAGAAGATGCCAGTGATGCACTAAGGAAACCTGTTGACATCATTACAAGACGGTTCTTATTCTGGAATCCCCAGGGAAAGATAAGTCAATGGAGACACATGGAAGAGAACTGGAGAAATAAATGAAGGGATGAGAAAGACGTGGATAGACCTTGAGCTGATGGCAGCAGACTTGGCAGAAATTTGTTGAAAGCCTATGCTCCATGGGTGATAATGATGGATAATGTTTAGTTTGTTGTGTCTCTTTCGTTCAGTAATGATGATTTTTTTGTTTTTGTCTTCTTACAGTTTTTGTTGCATATTGTTGTAAAACATTGTGAAATAGTTACTCACAACTCAACCAACACATTGTATGAGATAGTTGTATACGTACTCAACAATACATGTACAAGAGAGTCGCTAACAAACTAAAAACATGAACTGTGCAGAAGCCTTGCTGGCTGCCTTACAAGTGGACAGATAAGCCAAAATTCAAAACATAATGAGACAAAAATATCTTTGTTTTTTTAATCAAGAAATAAAATTCTGTTTATCATGACTGTGTTCATATAGAACATGTGAGTTTGTGTGTGTGTGTAAACCACAACCTTTCAAATTAGGGAAAAAATAATATCATTTGCCAACAACTCAGATATAATGATAACAAAAACATCATACTTCAGCCTTGTTATATTGTCACGGATCGCCTCCCCTCATATCAAGGCAAATACAACATTCAAATCTGGGACAGATAACACCATACATGCCACACCTCAGAGATGAAAAACCTGTACAAAAAATTAAAAAAACCTGTACAAAGACCCGCAAAACCTGTACAAAGACCCGCAAAACCTGTACAAAGACTGAAAAACGTAACAAAAGAGTTTATTCATGTAAAAGTATATTCAATTAGATGGTTCTGCACCATCATAGTGACATGCAGCCTTTGCCTTTTTAAGCATGTCTTCACTTGCTTTAAAACCTAAACAACAAGAGTTAGAATTTATTTTGCATAGTAAATACAAATATTAATAATCAATTTGAAAAATATAATTATTTGTAATTTTAATATTATATAATGAAATAGAATCTTGGAAAAAAATTAATACAATTTATGGTTGAAATGAAGAACAGTTGCTGTGTTTTCTATAGTGCCTTATAAAAGTACAGGCCTAAAGAGACCAGTAATAAGCATTATGGGTTAGGAATCTTAAATTTAAAATCTAATAAATTTTTTGCTAAAGCTGGTAATGAAAATATAAACTAGCGTTGGCGTAATATTAGCCTGTATATTTTCTACCGAACTTCAAAAATTGGAATAGCCGTTAAAGCCCAACTGGTAGTTTTAAATAGACCTTCCCATACAAATTTTAGTGTCAATCAAACATTGATAGTAGGCTAATTAATTATTTAATAATTATAAATCATTGAATGACCGTAATGATGACCACCAAAGGCAAAATGACATTGTTTTTTAAAGAAACGAAATTAAAACTAAGAAGAGAAGTAGGCTAACTCCAAATAAACTTTTCTCTGATCGAGTTAAGATGTAAATTTTCCACGCTATTGTGGTTTTTTTTTCTTTTCAGTTTCATAATTTGGTAATATCGGAATGACGTTCGCCGAATGCTCCGCGTGTATTTTTGTACCATTTAGATTTAGGGTTAACCCTAGCTGTAACCCTAATTACACTGACAAACAACATTTTTCTTTCTTATATAAGAATAAGTGTTCTTAGGTCAGTTTCTTGCGCTGATTTCAAATTTGAAATCCGTTTATCTCTATCACGTCGGGTTCTTAAGATATTTGTGAATAAATATATTTTTGGGAAACCGTTATTTGCTCCGTTTCATTTTTACTATATAACTTTTTAAAAATTAATAAAATGCAAAATAATTCTACTTTTTATACTGCTAAAAGATGCATGACATATGTTACGTTATATTTCAAATAGTTACTGTATTTTGAAATAATTCCGAGTGAAATATGGCTTCTAGAAGTTGTAGAAATTCGGCTGATCTGTTCTGTTACGTGTGCGGATATTTAACCGATCGTGTTAACCAGAAAAACTTTACACCATTGCTAAAGAAAGCATATGAACTTTATTTCGATTCGAAAGTTGATGATGCAAATAAATCTTGGAAGCCAAATGCAGTTTGTTCGACTTGTGCAAATACATTGGCAGGTTGGTTACGAAAATCGCCGAAGCATAAGTCGATGCCTTTTGGAGTGCCAGTAATATGGCGTGAACCGACAAATCACGCTACTGATTGTTACTTCTGCTTGACAAATATCCATGGTTTCACTTTTAAAACTAGAAAGTCTGTGGTTTATCCAAATATTGAATCGGTTTCGAAACCAGTGCCTCATGATCCAATCACGTGTCCGATCCCAGTTCCACCAGAACAATATCCGTTGGACGTGAATGAACCATCAGAAAGTGATAGTTTACCTGCTTTAGAAACTAATTCTGACTCGGATTATATACCGGTGAATGATGGTGTTCACTTAATTAACCATTCAGAACTTTCAGATCTAATACGTGATCTCGCTCTCACCAAAGGACAAGCGGAATTACTCGGTTCGCGACTCAAAGAATGGAATCTTTTAGCGCCCAATACTCCGATATCTAAATTTCGTCATAGACACAGAGAACTTGTTCAATACTTTGAGATGGATGATGACATTTGCTATTGCAAAGATGTAAAAGGTCTAATGGTGCACCTCGGTCATGAGCACATAGTCAACGAATGGCGACTTTTCATCGACTCTTCCAAGACTAGTCTAAAAGCCGTGTTATTGCATAATGGAAATTTATTTTCATCAATTCCAGTCGCCTACTCTGTTCATATGAAAGAAACTTATGACAATATGGCTATACTTTTGGCAAAAATAAAGTACAATGACTACCAATGGCGGATTTGTGGAGACCTAAAGGTCATTGCAATTCTCACGGGCATGCAGACTGGGTATACTAAATTTTGTTGCTTCCTATGTGAATGGGACAGCCGCAACAGACAGGAACATTATGCAAGAAAGGTGTGGCCTATCAGGGATCGTATGCAGCTCGGGCATAAAAATGTAATACACGAGCCATTAGTTAACAAAGACAGCATCATTTTACCACCGTTACATATAAAGTTGGGGCTCATGAAGAATTTCGTAAAAGCGTTAGATAAAACGAGCAAAGCTTTCACTTATCTTCGAGAAAAGTTTCCGCAAGTTAGCGATGCAAAGATAAAGGAAGGTATCTTTGTAGGACCTCAGATTAGGAAAGTTATTGCAGACAAACAATTCGAGAACTTGTTACATGGTAGTGAACTTCGCGCATGGATGGCATTCAAATCGATCGTCGATAACTTTCTGGGAAATCACAAATCTGTCGACTATGTGCATATTGTTAAGCAGTGCATAGATGCATACAGAATTATGGGCTGTAACATGTCCCTCAAAATCCATTTGCTCGATTCGCATCTTGACTTTTTCCCTGACAACCTTGGCGAAGTCAGCGATGAACATGGAGAACGATTCCATCAAGATATCGCCGTAATGGAGTCACGTTATCAAGGACGGTGGAGTGTGACCATGCTTGCCGATTATTGTTGGATGCTTCATCGCGATGTACCACATGCCATTCACCGACGAAAGTCGACTGCAAAGAAATTCAAGCCTACATAACTGTTATACTTCTTGTACAAATGATGTTGTAATACTGTATGCGTTGTTAAAAAACTTCAATTGCATATTTCTAGAGATCCCGACCTGATAGAGAAAAACGGTTTGCAGATTTAAAAACAGCGCATTAAAATTGACCAGAAAAACATAGAAATGTTAGAGAAAGAAAAAAAAAGTTTTTTTTTGTTAGTCAGTGTTATAACTCTAAATGGTACGAAAATACATGCGGAGCATTCGGCGACCGTCATTACGATATTAGGCTACCCATAATTTGTAGGCTATTGTATTATTTTTCAAATTTACATTTCTTACGCACTTTCTACAAGTTTTAGTGAAATCAAATAATATGTAGTGGTATCAGCCTTTTTTTTTTTACCAGCCGTAAATAATAAATTATGCTAAACCTTAGGGGAAAAGAAAGCATAGGCCTAAGTTATCTGACAGTTAAATCTAACTTCATCTAAACAATGTTATTGTAATATTTTTTTTAAAATGAATTACTTACCAATACTAAACTGGAAATTAATCCTAAACAATAGGCTCGACTCAAAAAAGATTTCAGTGCTGCGTAATCGTTCAAATAATCAGTAACCTCGCGCTAGCTTTAGCGAAAAATTGTGAATGAACACACCACGCACATCCCGCGGCAATTGAAAAATAGGCAGCTTGATTTTCATTGGTTATTTTTTTTTTTTATCCACTTGGCTTAAAATCTCGCCGAATCTCATGACGCAAATTGTGTAGTGGCACAAGATTTATATGTATATTTAATAATTAGGCGAAAAAACCCGTACAGACCCGTGTACGGCCCGTACACATCTGAAAACGCAAACACCCCGTACAGATTATGGGTAAACCTTTAAGTGTGGCATGTATGGATAACACTAGTCAACAACCAAAATGTACCAGAAATGAAAATAGCTGATCTTAACTAATTTTGGTGTGCTGAAAACGAAAATGACATTAAAAAATGTTGATTGGCTCTAGTTTTCAAGATATATGCTACTAGTTTATTTAATTACGGTAAATTTATATATATATGACGCAACTGTTGTGGGCGATTGCATAATTTTTTCTAATGACCACTAAAAATGTTACTAGAAGTTGATGATGCAATCCTACCTATGATTACATCACCTTTGTGTATAAATACCTTATCTCTGATAAAATTTTGCCATTAGTTAGTGCATTTGTCCTTATCAAAAGTATCGTAGTTAGAAATGCCAGAAGGCGTACAGTTTGTATTTTGGCTGCAGAATAGGAGATCAAGATAAGAGCTGGGTGCCACACATATGCTGCAATACATGTGCAGCACATCTTAAACTGTGGTTGACTGGCAATAGGCAAGCTATGCCTTTTGCAGTCCCAATGATTTGGAGAGAGCCCACTGATCATCTCAACAACTGTTACTTTTGCATGGTCCCTCCAATTGGGAAAGGCATATCAAAGAAGAAAAAATGGACTCTGGAATATCCAAACATCCCCTCTGCAATACTTCCGGTACCACATGGCGATGACCTACCAGTTCCCAAAGTGCCAGAATCCTTTTCAGCTGCTTCCACTGAACCATCAACCTCAAGTGACACAGATTTTGAGCAAACTACATCCACTAACCCAAGGTGAACTGAATGATCTTGTAAGAGATCTGAATTTACCGAAGAACAAGGCGGAGCTTTTGGGTTCCAGATTGCAACAGTGGAATCTCCTGGCAGAAGATGTTACAATTTCTGTGTATAGGAACCGCCAGAAGCCGCTTATTACATTCTTTTTCAAAGAGGGTGACCTTTCTGCGTGCCACAACATTTCTGGTTTAATGGCAGCCCTCAACATCAATTACATACCGGAAGAGTGGAGGCTTTTCATTGATTCATCCAAGACAAGTCTTAAAGCTGTTTTGTTGAATAATGGTAATGTGTTACCGTCAATTCCAGTTGGTCACGCAGTTCATATGAAAGAAACTTATGAAAACATTAAGCAGCTTTTGAAGTGTATAAACTACGATCATCATCATTGGTCACTTTGCGGTGACTTAAAAGTGGTCGCTCTTTTGCTTGGACTACAGGGTGGATACACCAAGTACTGTTGCTTTCTCTGTGAGTGGGATAGCCGTGCACGAAGTGACCATTACATCAGAAGACATTGGCCAATCAGGCAGTCATTGCAGCCTGCAGTAAGAACTTTGAGAACCCAGCAGTTGTCGACACCAGCAAGATTTTGTTGCCACCCTTGCACATTAAGCTGGGTCTCATGAAAAACTTTGTCAAGGCAATGGAGAAAACAGATGAGGCTTTCAAATACCTCATCAGAAAATTTCCAAGACTGAGTGAAGCTAAAATAAGAGAGGGAGTATTTGTTGGTCCGCATATTCGAAAACTTCTTCATGATGACGAGTTTCTTTGCGTGTTGCATGGCAAGGAAAAAGCAGCATGGCTAGCATTTACGTCAGTGGTGGACAATTTTCTTGGAAGCAACAGATCTGATAATTACAATGAAATTGTAGAAAATCTCCTTCAGAAGTATAAGAGTCTTGGCTGCAACATGTCTTTGAAAATTCATTTTCTGGATTCTCATCTGGATTTCTTTACGTCAAACTGTGGAGCGGTCAGTGATGAGCATGGTGAACGATTTCGCCAGGACATTGCTGCTATGGAGACAAGGTATCAAGGCAAATGGAGCCCTTCAATGCTTGTTGATTACTGTTGGACTGTGACAAGAGACACCTCATCGATTGACTACAAGAAGCAAGCAAAGAGAGCTCAAACAGCGACTGAATAATGACGGAATGGGTTCAAATGTGCCTTTTTAAAGCATGATATGTGAACTTTAAATAATGTTTTTATTTTTTCTATCATTTTATGTTAAAATATCAATTAATTGAGTATGTAACCACAATTTTTTATAATGCTAAAGTAGAAAGACTAGCTGTTTAGCCCAGAGAAGTAAACAAGCATACATTATTTGTATTACTGTAATGTAAATTCATCATTTAAAAAAAAACCAGAGCCAATTGGTGAATTTCATTATGATATTTGAAATCAGCATGTCAAAATCAATAAGAAATGGTACATTTAATTTCTGGTACAAAAAACTTTTGAAAATTTGTTGACTAGTGTAACAAGACAAGGAAATATACTTTTAAGTTTAGCATGAACTTTCTCACATTAGCTGGACCTCTTGTGGACAAGAGATCTAATCAGATTTAGTTCAAATCAGTGCATTAACTTTCTCACATTAGCTGGACCTCTTGTGGACAAGAGATCTAATCAGATTTAGTTCAAATCAGTGCATTAACTTTCTCACATTAGCTGGACCTCTTGTGGACAAGAGATCTAATCAGATTTAGTTCAAATCAATGCATTAACTTTCTCACATTAGCTGGATCTCTAGTGGACAAGAGATCTAATCAGATTCAGTTCAAATCTTAGCATGAACTTTCTCACATTAGCTGGACCTCTTGTGGACAAGAGATCTAATCAGATTTAGTTCAAATCAGTGCATTAACTTTCTCAGATTAGGAGGACCTCTTGAGGACAGAGATCTAATCAGATTTAGTTCAAATCAGTGCATTAACTTTCTCAGATTAGCTGGACCTCTTGTGGACAAGAGATCTAATCAGATTTAGTTCAAATCAGTGCATTAACAAGCCAGAAGTTAGCCATGGTAATAAATCCAGATCACAGACACCAGACTCAATCTCATCTCCATAGCTGCGACATGGAAAAAAGATGACACTACAAGAAGATTTGAGCCAATTATGTATAGAATGTTTCATGAACAATTTTTATACCTGTACAGATATGTTCCATATGTTTGTCTACCACAAGCCTTTTGAGGTGACTGTTGTAGATGAACATAAGGAATGTTAACAAACTGGAAATATCCCTGCCTTCACTGCAGTATTAGTGTGGCCACAGCCAGCTCCAGACTCCATTGTGTGCACAAGAGAACCAAATAGTGCTCAGAAGATGAAGCAGTTGTCACATTTCTACTTAAAACATAAAAGCTGCATGATAATTTTGTTGGTCAAAATCAAATAAATAAAGTTGAACTGTGTTGACATTTTGAGAATGGCAGTGAAACATTTTCCCAGTCAGTAAACAGTGACAAAAAAACTTCACAATGTTGGTAAACAGTGACAAAAAACTTCACAATGTTGGTAAACAGTGACAAGAAACATTATGGTAAACAGTGAGAAGAAACTTCACAATGTCAGTAAACATTGACAAGAAACATCACAATGTCGGTAAAAAGTTATAAGAAACGTCACAGTATTGGTAAACAGTGACAAGAAAATTCATGATGTTGGTAAACAGTGATAAGAAACTTCATGATGTTGGTAAACAGTGATAAGAAACTTCACTATGTCAATAGACAGTAACAAGAAACTTCACAATGTTGGTAAAAAGTAACAAGAAACTTCACAATGTTAGTAAACAGCGATAAGAAACTTCACAATGTCAGTAAACAGTGATAAGAAACTTCACAATGTCAGTAAAAAGTGATAAGAAACTTCACAATGTCAGTAAATAGTGATAAGAAACTTCACAATGTTAGTAAAAAGTGATAAGAAACTTCACAATGTCAGTAAACAGTGACAATAAACTTCAGAATGTTTGTAGTGTGAAAACAAAAAACCATCAGCAAGCTTCACATGTAACCTGATTTACCTGTGCACAAGAAGCTTAACAATACTGGTATTTAGCAATAAGAAACTTCATATTCTTTTAACGATGACTGGAAACCTCACAATGCTGGTAAACAGCAAAAAGGAAACTTCAAAAATATGTACAGTAAAACAAGAAGCTTAACAATGCTGGTAAACAGCAGTTTGGTTTGGTTTGGTTTGGAGGATTATCTTCATTGTGCACGTACTACTCCATCAGTGCTCCGATCTCCTCCCTTAGATCACACACGGAGGATCTCAGCACAGTGCACGAACTCCGTAGCACCAGCGAGAATCCCAGTGTGTGTATATAGGAATCACACATTCTATAAATATTTTTGTGGTGGGTAGGTTTCTAAATGTTTAAATTAGGGGGTCGGAGTGGCTAAGAGGTATGGTGTCTGCCTCGAGTTCTAGATGTACCGGGTTCAATTCCCAGTTGAGGAAATATAATTTATGGAAATTTTTTTTTAACAACCAGTGGTCCTAATGATGTCATACTCCCCTCTGGTCTCCTGGGTAGTGAGATCGGATGCCTAGCCTTCTCAGATAAGGGCGAAAAAATAGCAGGTCTCGTGTGCAAGTTGCGCACATTAAAAATTCCACGGCAGTTGAAAATCGTAAAGTGTAGGCTGATCAGGTCGCTGCCCTGGCAAAATTTAAACAGCAGTAAGAACTTTAAAGAACTCCGCCTATGCCGGTCCCAAGCCCGGATGAAAAAGGAGGAGGGCGGCCTGCATGGAGGCCGTAAGGAGGCAGCCCCTCCACCATGCAAAGGCACAACAGGCCAATCACCTGTTTGCTTTAAATCATGATTACGCGAACTACAAGAGAGAAAACCGGACTGATTCTAAAGGCGACGAACTGGAACGGACTCGGGACTACGACTTATGGAACTTGGAACACAAGAAGTATAAATGGGAAGGAAGAGGAGCTGGTGGAAGAGATGAGGAAAGCAAAACTAGAAATCCTGGCTATAACGGAAGCGAAGAAAAAAGGACAAGGAGTCATGGATCTCGATGGCAACACGTTGCTCTACAGTGGTGTACCCATATCTGAAAGAGCTAAAGGGGGCGTGGGTTGCATTGTGGCCCAAAATCAAAAAGATAGTATCAAGGGATGGAACTTTGTCTCGGAGCGCATTATGGTTGTAAAACTAAAAGAAGGAGAAACCATAGTCAACCTGGTCATAGTGTATGGGCCAAATGAGGATGAGAGAGCAGAGGTCAAGGAGGAATTCTTCGAGCTGCTTCAAAGGACAGTGGATGACTGCCTAGATGAAGTTATTATGCTCGGAGATTTTAATGCCAGAGTTGGAAATGACCATGCTAGATGGGGTGGAGTTATCGGAAGATATGGAGAAGATACTCTCAATGACAATGGAAAGCGACTCCTTAGATTCTGCAGTGAGCAGAATCTGATCATTACAAACACAAAGTTCCCCCATAAGCGCATACATGCATACACTAGATGTGAACCAACCAAGAATGAGAAGTCAGTGATCGACTATGCCATTGTTCGGAGAAGCTCATTCAGATATGTCCGAGATGCAAGAGTCTGGAGGGGGCCAGAGATTGGAAGTGATCACTACCTGCTAACAATCAAACGAACAACTGAAAGAGTTGCTCAGCCTAGGAACTGCCCAACATCACGCAAGAAACCAAGTAAACGAGCAGGAGAAATGAGCATTAGGACCTACAAGCTGAGAGAGCCAGAAATTAAGACCAGATATCAGGGGCTTATTGCTACAGCAGTGAGCAACACAGAAGAACGACCTGATGACTTGGAAACCCTCTGGAATAAATTCAAGGATATCATAAAGACAGCTGCTGCAGAAGCATGCGGTGAAGTCCGACTTGGGAACCAGAGAAAGAGGACACCTTGGTGGACAGAGGAAGTCAAAGAGAAAATAAGAGAGAAGAAAATGGCATGGAAACAATACTTAGGAGCTAAAAACACAACAGGACAAATGGAAAAATATAGAGAATATGTGACACTCAGAACAGAAGCAAAGAACAAAGTGCTAGCAGCAAAACAGAAGTCCTGGGAAGAATTTGGAGAAAAGCTAGAAAAAGATGCACAAGAAAACCAGAAATTGTTCTATAAGACCCTAAAGAACATGAGGAAAGAAAAACAATGCCCTCTCAAATTTATAAAGGACAAGCAAGGCAAATTGCTTACTGCCCCGAAGGAAGTAATGGAAAGATGGAAAGAATATTTCTCAGAACTCCTGGATGGTGAGCATGGTGAAGCATCAGAAATGATAACCACTAGCACAGAAGAGAAAACCAATGATGGTGAAGATGACATAAAGATGGAAGAACTGAGGGCAGCACTAGAGAAAATCAAGATGGGCAAAGCAGCAGGGCATGATGGTATAACACCAGAAATGGTTAAGTACATGGGAGCATCAGGCGACCTATTACTCTTAAAGGTCCTACAGGCAGCATGGTGCAACAAGACCATACCAAAGGATTGGGAGATTGCCATCATAACACCAATTTTCAAAAAGGGTGACAATCGACAATGTGGAAACCATAGAGGCATATCCCTTCTCAGTGTCCCTGGTAAAATCTACTCTAGAATCCTAGAGCAGAGACTCCGACGCCTAGCTGAGCCACAATTGGATGAGGTCCAGTGCGGATTCCGAGCAAACCGAAGTACTCAAGACCTAATCTTCACACTCAGACAGCTGAGTGAAAAGGCCCTTGAGTATAAGAGTGAGATCCATCTTTGTTTCATAGATCTGGAAAAGGCGTTTGACAGGGTCCCCTGGAGCAAACTTTGGGACTGTTTGGCAAGGAAGAATATTCCAGCACCTCTGATTCATGCTATACAGAGCTTCTACAAGTCTTGCAGAAATTATGTGAGGACAGCAAACCATAAGTCAGAAGAGTTCAGGACCACCACTGGTGTAAGACAAGGTGATATCCTATCACCTTACCTCTTCATACTCCTTATGGACGATGTCATCAAGGCATGTAAGGAGAGAACAAGAAAGTATTCAGTGGGGTACTGGAAGATGAGACAGGTCTATATTTCGGAGCTGGCATTTGCTGATGATGTTGCCCTGATTGCTAAATCAGAGGCACATCTCCAATCCAACCTGCAAGTCTGGAAGGAAGAGCTGGAGAAGAGAGGGATGGTCATAAGCAGCTCTAAAACAAAATCCATGGTGATATCACGAGAAGAAAGAAAACATCAGATTAAGTTGGGAGAACAGGTCCTGGAGCAGGTCGACCACTTTAAATATCTCGGAGCTATTATAGACCGAAAGGGAGGCATCAAAGAAGAGTTGGCCACTCGAAAAGCAGCGGCTGGGAGACTTTTTCAGGCCATAAATCGTGGATTCCTCAGCAAGAAAGAGGTTGGTAAGAAAACGAAGATGGCTGTATACCGCTCCACCTATGTCCCAGTCTTGACATATGGATGCGAGTCGTGGGCAATGACTACAACCCACAAAAGCCAGATCCAAACCTCAGAAATGAGGTATCTGAGGAAAGTGGTTGAAGTAACAAGAAGAGACATGGTCCGCAACCAGACGATCCGTCAAGGCCTAAAATCCCATCCGCTGCAGACCCAAATAGAACAGTCCCAACTAAGATGGTTTGGCCATGTCTGCAGAATGGGAGAAGATCGGCTACCACGACAAGCATGGGAAACAAAGAGCCAGGGATCCAGACCTCCAGGACGACCCAGAGTCCGCTGGGAGGACAACATTAGACAATCTTTGAAGGACCGAGGACTAGAATGGAACCAGGCCAGGAAGAAGACAGCTGATAGAATGGTCTGGCGCTCTCTCTTCCAAACCTCTACACCTCACGGTAGAAGGGGAACGACTAAGTAAGTAAGTAAGAACTTTAAAGTGTAAGCAATCACTGGGTTAAAATACAATTTTACAATGTCTGTATTGTGATAAGAAACTTCACAATGTAAGTAATCATTAAGTTCAAAAATAAAACTTTACAATGTCTGTAATGTGACAAGAAACTTCACAATGTAAGTAATCATTAAGTTCAAAAATAAAACTTTACAATGTAAGTAATCATTAAGTTCAAAAATAAAACTTTACAATGTCTGTAATGTGACAAGAAACTTCACAATGTTTGTAGTAAGACAATTTAGCTTCACAATGTGGTATACAACTATTATAAGAACATTCACAATGTAAGTAAATGATGATTTAAAAACCACAGCAGTAAGAAAACAGGGGCAAGAAGTGCAGCCACTCTTGACATAAAGAATATGGGTGATGGGAACAAAAAAGACAATCTCATATAGATGATCCATCATGACAAGGTAGGGGAGAGGAGTAACCCAAAACTGTTGTCCTAGGCACAAAAATGTGTTACCAAGTTAAACATTTTACAATGTTGCCAGTTTGACTTGAATGTCACAGCATTTGTGAACAATTACAACTAATTTGACAGTGTTTGTGAACAGTTAAAAAAAAATCACAGTGTTTGTGAACAGTTAAAAAAACATCACAGTGTTTGTGAACACTGACAAAAAACGTCACAGTGTTTGTATCTTTAAAAAAAACAACTTGCAGCATCAGTTTTCTTTAACAGGTTACAAAAGGTAATAATAAAAATGAAGTCTGGTACAATCTACTAACTAATAGTTCCTCATCTTTTGCTCCATGTCAAAGTTAAGTTTCCAGTGATGTGCGTACAACTTGTAGCTCGTCAGAAAAAAGTAAGATATAACATTTTTGTTACACTGACTTGTCTCCCCTGTACCACGCCACATTATGATCTGTCTCATGAACTTTGATTTCATACAGCAGATCTCCAAGCTTGTCCTTCAAGCTGTTCCAAATGAACACTGTGATGTTCTCCATTGAGCTATAAATAGATGGGAGAACACGTAAATTAATTCTGCAGCACAATTAGACAGCAGTAATTTCATCAAGTGCATACAAGGTACAGTAGGCATCAATTGCTCTTGCCTGTCTGTGGTGTTACCTACCAGTTTTCTGTTGGTGACTTCCTCCCATGTCATGCTTTGTTTATTTCTCTTTCTTTTCCCGCCCCCTGTGAAGTATAGCACCCCCTACTGCTGCTGGCCCCTTCACAGGAAGCCTGGACCACACTGACATTCTCTTGTGGTGAACGAATAAATGAACAAATGTTATTTTCAAAGGGTTTAGAATTGGGCAAGCAGGCCCGTCTAACATTCTGCTTTTCCTTTCTCTTGTCTTCCATACTGAATCCATTTACTCTCACGTATCTTAAATATTACTTAAATAATAAAATAACAAAATAAAATACAATAAAATAAAATCCCAACATTGTAACAGTACAATAAAAGTTACACAGATTTACAGTACCTTATGAACTTTTCTAACGAGACCTTTGATATCATCTTGAACGGGGAAAAACTACAGAAAGTTGAAAGTTTCAATTATTTAGGCAGTAAAATGACTCAGGATGGTGACACAACAAGAGAAATCCATACTAGAATTGCTTTGGCAGCTAGCGCCTTCAATAGATTATAGAACATTTGGAAATTACGATCATTGAATATACATACCAAGCTTCGTCTGTTTAATTCAAATGTTATCTCAGTGTTAACATACGGCTGTGAGAGTTGGAAAATAACAAAATCATTGGAGAACAAGCTGAATACATTCGAGAACAAATGTCTTAGAAAACTCATGAACATCAGTTGGAAAGAATTCAAGACTAATCGACAAATAAGAGAAGACTCTAGGCAGAAATATGTCTCCGACTATATAAGGAAAAGACGATGGTCATATATCGGTCATGTCCTACGAATGCAAAACAACAGAATACCACTACAGGCGCTCACTTGGGTTCCTGAGGGTAAGAGGAAAAAAGGAAGACCAAAAGAAACACTCAGAAGAACAATAATAAGAGAAGGAAGAACGTTGGGCCTAAATAATGTGCAAGAGCTAAGAGGAGTGGCGTCACAACGAACAACCTGGAGAGAACTGGTTTCTGCCTTATGCGCCGTGTTTGGTGCTTAAAGAATTTATTATTATTATTATTATCATAATTAATACTAAACAGGACAAAATTATCTTTAACTCTTTCATTCCAGAGTTATTTTGCACGCTGTGCCAGACTTTTTTTGTAGGCAGAATTTTATAGAGTGACGTGTTCATCTTTCAGTCTAAATTTTTTTTGTGAATTTTCCTTTGAACATGTACTTATTATATACCAAACTGTAGGGAAATTGATAGAGAATTGTAATATATAATGTCTTTGGTAGTATAAACACAAGTATGTTCGGTATACTTAAAACATTTTGCATGTAAAATTGAAAAACGCTAAAAAGTTGACTGTAGAAAACGATCTTACCAAAGACAAATTACTGTTGTAGACAATAAAACTTTCTTTTTAGTCTTCAAACGTCAAGTTAATCCATATACAAAGTAAAAAAAACATGTTTATGGCCACAATTAGTGCATTAATGTTATTCACACCAGTTTTTCTGTGGTCCTTTGTAAAAAAAAAAAAAATTATGCAATCGTGCATTACGTAATTTTCAAACAAATAAAGAAGAATAACGTCATATAAAAACTTTTTAACTCTTGTTTAATGTTTTAATAGTATCCCTAGCTTCATCTTCTACCAAGAACTAGTGATTAGATGTTACGGTAGGTCTAGTTTTGTTGTTTTTTGATCGGCCAGAATATGACTACGCCCACTCATCAACTAAATCTAGTATGTCTAGCTTTTCTGCACAGATTCCGTATTTTGACAACAAACTGTGACTACCAAACAATCATCATCAATGTCAGCAATGTTTCAAAGTAGTTTGACACAGTTATTTGCTTAGGAGACTTAGAAAATGTAAATATAAAGCGTGACATATTTCTCTAGCAATAACAACGAAAAACGCAAACACGCAAATCTTCACAAAAATTGTGATAATAACGTCAAAACATGCACATGTGCTTATTAACTACAGTCAAATTAGTTGTTTAAATAGTAGCGGAAGTCATTCTACGAGTTTTAATATATGAACTGCATAAAACGGACGATTTTTAGGGTTTATTCGTGATAAACTAAAAACCACGCTGTGAGCGTTGCTCTGGCACGGCGCGTTGAATTTTGCAACGCTCAGAGCGTTGGTCTGGAGTCAAAGAGTTAAAGCCTACATTTGATGTTATATAATTATTTAATGTGATGGTCTCTGTGAAGTATGGCACCCCCGCCCCCCCCCCCCCCCCCCCCCGCTGCTGACCCCTCACAAGCCTGGACCACAACATTGACATTCTCTTGTAGTGATGGTCTCTGTGAAGTATGGCACCACCCCTCCACCCCCTGCTTCTGATGGTTTCTGCAACAATGTGTTTGACATAACACGTCTGCTAGTCTCATGCACACACACACCCACACACTTACTTCGTTATCTCTTACAATATGCCTCAGGCAGCAGTTGTCCTATTTTTTCCTAGTCCCCTCACAGCACCCCAGGGAACTACACAGAGCACCTGAGAACTACACAGAGCACCTGAGAACTACACAGAGCACATGAGAACTACACAGAGCACCTGAGAACTACACAGAGCACCCCAGGGAACTTCACAGAGCACATGAGAACTACACAGAGCACCTGAGAACTACACAGAGCACATGAGAACTACACAGAGCACATGAGAACTACACAGAGCACCTGAGAACTACACAGAGCCCCATCTGATGTTCAAATTGTACCAAAGTATTTGATTGTCTTTATATTTAAGAATTATATCATTAATTTTTTGTTCCACAGATAATTCTGGTGACCTTGTCTTCTTTGAGATGAACTCTATTTCTGTTTATTATCAGTATTAAGTTCTCTGTACATGTGATAGATGTGATCCACATATATTAATTTGTAAAATATGTAAACTGAACAGTTTTCCTAATTAACATACATTTACAATAGGGGGATGCATGTCATTACCCTGAAAAAGAATACCCAGAAAGCATTGGAAGACACATCCTTACAAGGTGTGAAATCCTACATTTATCTTGGTAAAAATTTAGACAAAGTTGGAGGCACATATAAATATATCAAAATTCAAAAACAAAAGGAGCTTTCAATGGATTAGGAAATATGTGGAAATTGTAAGAAATCAATAAGCAGCTTCAAGTCAAATGTCAAATTGTGAAACATGAAGAACATCAAAAGTGACAACCAGAAAGATACTGACTTGTGGGTGCTTGCTCAGACTAGAGGGACTGAAATTAATATTAGACAAACATTAAGGTATGTTTTCAGGCACTCGTTAGAAATAAAGAAGTAGAACACTAGACAACAGAAAAACAACAGACATGAGTGGCTTACCCAGGATTTGAACCATGGACCTTCCGTACGACAACACCACCTAGCTATACAAGCGAATCACACTATCCTCCCGGCCAGCTAAGCATCCCCAAAAACAGATGCTTTACTGACCGGTCATTAGTGCGAAACGCAAGACAACACCAGAAGTTTACAATGGGCAGCTTAGCCTTATTAATGACGTAATCACTTCTGTTGTTCCCCTATGTCAGTCCACACAAGACAAAGACCTTGATACTGTGTCTAGTAAATGATAGAAGACTTAAGAACAGTAGTATAGAACAGAGGGTAGGTTTCTGGTATTGTATAAACATTTATAACATATAAGGAAGGGAAACCCGAGGCTTGTAAACAGTAAATAATAAATGGTATGACAAGAAAACCACTGGATAACTGATGTATTTAAGCAGAAAAAGATATCAGGAAAAAAAGGGAAAACTAATTGATAGCATTACAAGGTAGTTCATGTTCTGTAATCTCCATGTAAGAAAAATTGAAGGAGATCACATGGAGAGAGGAACTGGAGACAGACATGTTAGGAATAAAGGAGACACAGGACAGGGCAGCATGGAGTATATTGGTTGAAGGTCTGTGTTCCACTGGAAGCTGTAAGGTAATGGTGATGAAGATGATGGTTATCATAGCTCTTAATCACATCTAGTTTTTATGCCACTATTGTGGACTTCCTTGCATGTTTTTCTGGCTGGTAATATGGCTATGACTTAGGGATAAATCAGGACCATTCTAGATGAAGCAATGTCACTGTATAACATACAAATGTCTGGTTATCTATTTAATTATGCACTGATACACAATAATTTAACAGGTGATGTAAAACAATTAATCATTAAATTTACAAACAATGAAAAGTTTGAAAAAAGAAATGAAGTCACAATAACAGAAAGTAAAGCACTTAAAATTATGTCCAATCAGCAAATGACTTAAAAAAGAATTTACATGTGACTAACCAGATAGGCAAAGCAGGTGGTGTCAATAATAAAGAGATAATATGTGACCGACATGTTCGTAGATTGTACAGTTTTGCATGTAGCTTTAGTTAACAGTATGAAGTACTGCACTGATAACTTTTTTTTCCAGATCGTTTTTTTGGAATGCCCCAAATGTGTAACTGTGATACTTATACAGATGTAAAACTGCTAAAAATCTTGTTGCATAACTTTGAATATGTATAAGCAAAGAACATGTTGTAATTATACACAGTCCTTCACCATTATTTTCCTTTACCACTGTTACAGAGAGAGCAGTCGATTGGCAGAGTGGTTAGAATGCTGGCCTCTCGCTGCACAAAGGTGCCGGGTTTGAAACATGGTGGCGTCACGCACTAGTCTACCTAGCTGTAAATGGGAAGGGAACTGGACCTAGTATAGTGAAGTCTCTAACACATCTCCCCTTTGGCAGTATCAGCTTTAGGACTACCTTTACCTTTCACACTAACCAGGACTACTTGCAGTTAGCAGTAACTTGGAGAAACACAATCTGGCACAATGATGTTGGAGAGAAATATTCACATCTTTTGTAGAATCCAAATGGTATCCAAAGATGTTGTTTGGGTGAAGTCTATGTCTGACTGACTTGTGACATCCAAAGATGTAGTTTGGCTGAGTCTATGTCTGACAGACTTGCAGCATACAAAGATGTTGTTACGGTCAAGTCTAAGCCTTACACTTATGGCATCCAAAGATGTTGTCAGGGTCAAGTCTATATCTGATAGATTTGCGGCTTACAAAAGCTGTTGTTAGGGTCAAGTCTACATCTGACAGACTTTTGGCATCTGTGACTGCAGTCTTATTTCTTTTTTCTGTGACCATCTTTGCTTCACTCCACTATGTTAGTAAATTCTGATACCCATCCTTTTGATACACTCTTCTATGCCATTATTCACTGGTCATTATCTTCCTTTACACCTCAATCTACTGATAATTATCTTATCCTCGGGTTGACCATGTATTTTACCAGCTTGCCATATTTCTAACCTGTGTATCTTTTCTTTGTGGACACTCCGCGTTTAGCGAAGGTGGTGGACAATACCACATGGACTTGTTTACGCAAGACGCAGGCAATAGATGTATTTTGATACATATATTTTTATGTCAACATTTCTAAATTCAGATTTGTTATGTATATGTGTCTGAAAATTATGCATTTGTCTTCTTCTGCTAACTGAACCCACTTTCATTCGACTCGAGGGTCTGAGATTTTATGCTCATGGGCATCAGGTAAAATTCAGAGGAAGATGAAATGGTGGAGGAAAGCGGATGTCACCTGATGCTTACATCAGGAGCATAATACTTAAGAGAGATAATATTTTATCTATCTATCAGTTTCTGGTACTAGTTACTAGTAATCAACGATGAACACAATCCATAAGAGACAGGTCTAGACGATACTTGAAGTGGCAACCTATTTTGGAAGTTACTCCTGCACAGCAGTGAACATGCTCCAACAAGCCACTCAACTCCTGACTTGAGAAAGAATAGTCAAGAATTCAGCGAGAACCAGCATTCAGAGACAACTCACTGCAGCCATCTTCAAAGCTAAGTCCAAATTTACTGGCCTCAGTAAATGGACTTTTGTTTTTAAACTCCACCATACAGTAATGTTTTCTGAGAAAGATACACAATCCATGACCTTTTTTCGGACAAATCAGTTTTATTCATTTTAACCCTGTTGATCAAATATTTCATAAATAAATCTCGTTATCTATGTAAATATAAATCCTAGTTGGAAGTTATAAACTTGGTTGAGTGAAGTTGATTTCGGCACCCGTATGACTCATTTTAAAAAATACATATATACAGAGCTATTAAGTTCATACTTTGTTGCTGAATTACCTTCAGCTCGGAGCTCATTAATTACAAGTCAAAAATATATTTCTCACAGAAGTTGGTGGAGAATATAAAGTTTACAATCAACTTAGATGATGCAGTTGTAGTACTTGTCATTCTAAAATCCCTGTGAGACTCCCTAAAATAGAGGCAAAAAAAAAACCCTGTATTTACATATCTGCCAAAAGTAATCTTGACCGAAGGGTTATCTTTGGAAAACACCACCTTTTACTCAAAGTTTTGGCCATTTGTGGACCACTACTGCAGAGCAAGGGAGACAAGCCACGACAGCATCCAAAGATGTTGTCAGGGTTAAGTCTTTGTTTGATAGACTTGTGGCATTCAAATATGTTGTCAGGGTCAAGTCTTTGTTTGATAGACTTGTGGCATTCAAATATGTTGTCAGGGTCAAGTCTTCATTTGATAGACTTGTGGCATTCAAATATGTTGTCAGGGTCAAGTCTTCGTTTGATAGACTTGTGGCATTCAAATATGTTGTCAGGGTCAAGTCTTCGTTTGATAGACTTGTGGCATTCAAATATGTTGTCAGGGTCAAGTCTTCGTTTGATAGACTTGTGGCATTCAAATATGTTGTCAGGGTCAAGTCTTCGTTTGATAGACTTGTGGCATTCAAATATGTTGTCAGGGTCAAGTCTTCGTTTGATAGACTTGTGGCATTCAAATATGTTGTCAAGGTCAAGTCTTCGTTTGATAGACTTGTGGCATTCAAATATGTTGTCAGGGTCAAGTCTTCGTTTGATAGACTTGTGGCATTCAAATATGTTGTCAGGGACAAGTCTTCATTTGATAGACTTGTGGCATTCAAATATGTTGTCAGATGTAGACTTGTGGCCCATTCTTCTTACTTTGCCTTCCACTGAAGCACAAACCTAAAATCAGTACTCTCCAGGCTGTTATTGTCTTGTTTTGTTTCATATTTCCTTGACTAACGCCTGTTTTCAGTTTTTGTTGGTATGCATATTTTTTTGCCCTCTGTTTCTTCTGCTGTGGGGATCCTACAGCAAGGACTGTCACATGGCACTAATAATGCTAGAAAACTTACTTAGTCATTCCCCTTCTACCGTGAGGTGTAGAGGTTTGGAAGAGAGAGCGCCAGACTATCCTATCAGCTGTGTTCCTCCTGGCCTGGTTCCATTCTAGTCCTCGGTCCTTCAAAGATTGACTAATGTTGTCCTCCCAGCGAACTCTGGGTCATCCTGGGGGTCTGGATCCCTGGCTCTTTCCCATGCTTGTCATTGTATCCGATCTTCTCCCATTCTGCAGACATGGCCAAACCATCTTAGTTGGGACTGTTCTACTTGGGTCTGCAGGGGGTAGGATTTTAGGCCTTGACGTATCGTCTGGTTGCGGACCATGTCTCTTCTTGTTACTTCAACCACCTTCTTCAGATACCTCATTTCTGAGGTTTAGATCTGGCTTTTGTGGGTTGTAGTCATTGCCCATGACTCGCATCCATATGTCAAGACTGGGACATAGGTGGAGCGGTATACAGCCATCTTCGTTTTCTTACCAACCTCTCTCTTGCTGAGGAATCCTCGATTTATGGCCTGAAAAAGTCTCCCAGCTGCAGCTTTTCGAGTGGCCAACTCTTCTTTGATGCCTCCCTTTCGGTCTATAATAGCTCCGAGATATTTAAAGTGGTCGACCTGCTCCAGGACCTGTTCTCCCAGCTTAATCTGATGTCTTCTTTCTTCTCGTGATATCACCATGGATTTTGTTTTAGAGCTGCTTATGACCATCCCTCTCTTCTCCAGCCTTCCTTCTATACTTGCAGGTTGGATTGGAGCTGTGCCTCTGATTTAGCAATCAGGGCAACATCATCAGCAAATGCCAGCTCTGAAATACATACCTGTCTCATCTTCCAGTACCCCACTGAATACTTTCTTGTTCTCTCCTTACATGCCTTGATAACATCATCCATGAGGAGTATGAAAAGATAAGGTGACAGGATATCACCTTGTCTTACACCAGTGGTGGTCCTGAACTCTTCTGACTTATGGTTTGCTGTCCTCACATAATTTCTGCAAGACTTGTAGAAGCTCTGTATAGCATGAATCAGAGGTACTGGAATGTTCTCCCTTGCCAAACAGTCCCAAAGTTTGCTCCAGGGGACCCTGTCAAACGCCTTTTCCAGATCTATGAAACAAAGATGGATCTCACTCTTATACTCAAGAGCCTTTTCACTCAGCTGTCTGAGTGTGAAGATTAGGTCTTGAGTACTTCGGTTTGCTCGGAATCCGCACTGGACCTCATCCAATTGTGGCTCAGCTAGGCGTCGGAGTCTCTGCTCTAGGATTCTAGAGTAGATTTTACCAGGGACATTGAGAAGGGATATGCCTCTATGGTTTCCACACTGTCGATTGTCACCCTTTTTGAAAATTGGTGTTATGATGGCAATCTCCCAATCCTTTGGTATGGTCTTGTTGCACCACGCTGCCTGTAGGACCCTTAAGAGTAATAGGTCGCCTGATGCTCCCATGTACTTAACCATTTCTGGTGTTATACCATCATGTCCTGCTGCTTTGCCCATCTTGATTTTCTCCAGTGCTGCCTTCAGTTCTTCCATCTTTATGTCATCTTCACCACCATTGGTTTTCTCTTCTGTGCTAGTGGTTATCATTTCTGATGCTTGACCTTGCTCACTATCCGGGAGTTCTGAGAAATATTCTTTCCATCATGCTAGAAAACATGAACTTAAACAGTGGGCCATGAATGAAGGCTGAAGTGGCAGTTGAATGGCTGAAGCTAACAACAATCTATCATTGTTTTTTAAACGTAAGCAAACACAAAAAAGTTCACGTACTCTCACTGTCAAGTTTACCTGACTTGATTTTTGAAAAATGGCACATCTTTATCCAGATTTCTATGGTCAAGTACTGACATAATGGCTTCCTGTGTGAAAGAAAACTTTATTAATTGTCTAAAGTGTAGAATCTCAATGGTCAATTATCAAAACTAAGACATGAGAGCTTGAGAATAAGTTTCCTTGACGCTGACACTAGTATAGAAACTGTCACAGTCAAATAGACTGACTGTCAATTAACCCCTGACATAAACTGAAACTGTCACATAAGCTGACACAGTCAAACAGATTGACTGTCAATTAACCTCTGACATAAACTGAACATGTCACTTAAACACACATATAAACTGACACTGTTACTGAACTGTCTGTCACATAAGCTGAAAGTCACTTTAACAATGTCACATAAACTGACATGACAGTGGCTACCACTGGCACCTGACCTGACACTGATACACAATCTAATACGAATGAATGTTATTTTCAGAGGGTTAAGAATTGAGTGCGCAGGCCTGTCTAACAATCTGCCCTTTCCACTCTCACTTATCTTGCATACTATATCCTTTCATTTCCACATATTACTTCAAGCATTAATTTAAAGGCACGCAACATTATACAGGTAATATAACAGCATACATTTACAATTTCCAATTATAATCAAAATTAAGTATCTTTTAAAAAAAACAAGAAAGTAATGAACAAAAGAAAAAACAAACAAACAAATCCAAAACATCTATGCAGTAAATCAGACAATAATTTGAGTATAATCACATTAGGGTGGCATAGAATCAGAACTCATGAAATATTTGAACAATACTGAATATTAATACTGTCAGTGAAACTATTATTTAAACTGTCATTGTCAATGAAAATGTTACATGACACTGACACACTCATATAAACTGACAATTTTACTGAAGTATTCATATGAACTGATAATTTTACTGAAATTGTTATATAAACTGACAATTTTACTGAAACTGTTATATGAACTGACAATTTTACTGAAGCATTCATTTGAACTGATAAATTTTACTGAAACTGTTTTATAAACTGACAATTTTACTGAAGCATTAATATGAACTGATAATTTTACCGAGACTGTTATATAAACTGACAATTTTACTGAAGCATTCATATGAAATGATAATGTTACTGAAACTGTTATATAAACTTTTACTGAAATTGTTATATTAACACATTAACTACCGAATTGAAAAACACACTGTGGCCGAATAAAATTTTTTCCCCATTTTCATCCTGTAGGTGTTTGCACAAAGTAAGCTGTAGTTTTCATAATTGTTTACAGATTTTTATGAATTACACGTCATTTTAAAGATAAATGAATATACTAGTACAATAAGCACCATTTGTAACTCTAATATTGGTTGTTGCTATTTAACGGCCCTCTGATTGGCCGAAGACCTGCAATATTTTCACAATTATAACTGCTTGCGCCCCATCTCTATCAAAATCACTATTTCAAACAATGTGCACACCGTTTTCACTCTTGTCCTCGTCGCTAGATCTATCAGTCAATTGTTGAAACAAGTATCTAGCCTATTCAGCCGTTAGACGAGATGTACACGCATTTTTTGTGGTCCTATCACTAGTTGCCACGGTAAACAGTTTTACATGATTCACTTAGTATGACAGCTTTGTATGGGTGGCAAAAATGGAGGAAAGAAGGTACACAACTGACCTGTATAAATCTTTTCAAGTCCACAATATTGATGACCATTCCTGTGACTGGGTCAACCTGGATGGAAACAGATCAGATCACATTAGAAAACTTTTGTTGTTATTTAACTAGGACTGTTGAGCTTGTCACTCTTGTGCAGGTCATGGTCGTTGAAGAATGCATGGAATGACCTGCATTATAGATCTAGGTTTGTCCTGCCTCTTTTCCACCATTCTCTGTTGAGTTGGAGTCGTATGATCCAGATTCTTTCCTCTGTATTGTGTCCTGGATAGGCATGCATTTAAAAGATTCTCACATTTCGTTTAAAGCTAGAAGGGGGGAAAGGGAGGGAGGCATAATATGCATTCCGCACCATCCACATGGGCTCTCCAAAAATACACGGCTAAAATATTGTGCTCTGGTTTTGGGCTCCAACAAAGAATCATCACATCCCAGCTCCCCTCGCCTGTCATCAATTCATGGTCAGATCCTCCAGCACACAGCCAACCAGGTAAAAGCCACAGCTAAAAGGGCTAACCCTGGAATTCACGCTTGAGTAGCGTGAATTTCTTTGCATTCTATAACTATTTGTAAACACCACATGACATTACTGACCAAACTATTTATAAACACCACATGACATTACTGACCAAACTATTTATAAACACCACATGACATTACTGACCAAACTATTTATAAACACCACATGACATTACTGACCAAACTATTTATAAACACCACATAACATTACTAAACAAAGTATTTATAAACACCACATAACATTACTAAACAAACTATTATAAACACCACATAACATTACTAAACAAACTATTTATAAACACCACATAACATTACTAAACAAACTATAAACACCACATAACATTACTAAACAAACTATTTATAAACACCATATAACATTACTAAACAAGTTATTTATAACACCACATAACATTACTAAACAAACTTTTTTAAACACCACATAACATTACTAAACAAATTATTTATAAACACCACATAACATTACTAAACAAACTATTTATAAACACGCCATAATATTACTAAACAAACTATTTATAAACACAACATAACATTACTGACCATACTATTTATAAACACCACATAACATTACTGACCAAACTGTTTATAAACACAACCTAACATTACTGACCAAACTATTTATAAACACCACTATTTATAACACCACACAACATAACTAAACAAACTATTTATAAACACCAAATAACATTACTGAACAAACTATTTATAAACACCACATAACATTACTGACCAAACTATTTATAAACACACATAACATTACTAAACAAACTATTTATAAACACCACTAAACAAACTATTTATAAACACCACATAACATTTCTGAGGAAAGTACATGCATGATTTAGAAAGAACAGAAGATGTATTTACCCTCAGGAACATTACAGAGCAAGTGCTCAGAATGGCAGAGACAGCTGTACATTAATTTCGTTTATTTTGAAAAGGCTTTTGACAGTATACATAGGGACAGTTTATGGAAAATACTGAGGGCTTATGGAATTCCAAGCTGCATAGTGTCAATCATAAAAAGCCTTTATGCCAACTTTACGTGTAGTGTAGGGCAGAGCCACCTAACCTTTGAGATGAAGACAGGAGTACGACAGGGATGCCCCTTATCAACAACTCTATTTTTAACAGTCAGACTGGGTGAAGCGACAGACAACAGAGGGCAGTCCAAGAGGAATAAGATGGACTATGTTTTCTACATTGGAAGATCTGGCACTACTAGCACATTCACATCAACACATCTAGGAAAATGGATAGTCTTAATAAGTATAACCAGCAGGTGGGCCTGAACATCAATCTAAAGAAGACAGAGGTCATGACACTCAATATGAGCAACCCCAAGCCCATAACAGTAAGGAATCAACAACTGGAACAGACAGACATCTTCACATACCTAGGATGCATAGTAACACCAGATGGCGGAGCAAGCAAAGACATCAACAACAGAATGAACAAAGCAAGAACAGCCTTTCATAGTCTAAACAACATCTGGAAGTCCTCTCAGTACAGCACAAGCACAAAATTAAGATTATATCAGAGCTGTGTGCTTTCTGTGCTTTTCTATGGTGCGGAATGCTGGAGAGTAACAGAGAAGGAAATGTCTAAATTGTCCTCTTTTCACACAACCTGCCTAAAAAAAATTCTCCGAATCTTTTGGCCGAATACCATCACTAACCAAGATCTGCTTACTCGGAGCAAGCAAGAGGACAAGCACACCATCATAGCTGGCAGACGCTGGAGTTGGGTTGGCCATGTCTTTAGAAGAGACCCCGATGCCATCACAAGAACAGCTATGCTATGGACCCCTGAAGGAAAACGAAAGAGAGGTCGGCCAAAAACAACTTAGCGGAGGACTGTGGAGGCTGAGTTGCAAAGAACGAACCAGAGTTGGGACATTGTACCAAGGATAGCCACCGACCGAGCAAAGTGGAAACAATTTGTTGCTGCCCTACAAGACGCCACCAAGCGTGATGACCACTGACTACTTTGACGGTCGGCGGCTAAGGATCAAAGAAGAAGAAAAACATTACTAAACAACTATTTATAAACACCACATAGCATTACTGAACAAACTATTTATAATCACTACATAACATTTCTAAACAAACTATTTATAAACACCACATAACATTACTGAACAAACTATTTATAAACACCACATAACATTACTGAACAAACTAACAATAAACTGTTTCTTTAAGATTTTATCAATGTTTGTCATT
This sequence comes from Oreohelix idahoensis, assembly GCA_024509875.1. Lineage (NCBI taxonomy): Eukaryota > Metazoa > Mollusca > Gastropoda > Stylommatophora > Oreohelicidae > Oreohelix > Oreohelix idahoensis. The sequence goes on from JAMPIV010004368.1 coordinate 296,695, forward strand.
ACACAGTCACAAATATCAGACACAGTTTGTCTCTTCACATCACACTCCTTGCAGACAAAGTGTTTCATTTCTTGTATACAAGTGACCCACTCATTGCACACAAGTGACTCAGTCCTTGCATAAGAGAGATTCTTAAACACCACACATTTGCTTCTCTATTAATTCAGATTTCTGAATAACTGTTAAATTAACTTACTTCCTGTTAAAAGTACCACTTTCTTTACAGGCCATTGTTAACAAACGTTGGTGATTTCATGTAGCAGAAACTAGACAAACACATAACATTGTACAGGAGAAAGAAAAATATGTGAAAGAATACAATTCAGCTGTAAGCACATAAACACACACACACAGACAGTCTGATACCACCTAGGTGTTATACAGTAAATTACTGTAAGTATTTCATGATAATTATGAGAATATGCTTCCATCTAATAGCAGAAGTGTTTCTGCTTTCTGTTTCATTCAAAGCCAGTTACATTGAAGTCTGATAAATCAAGAGTTTACTGTACCTACAGGCTTTTAATTTACTATACATACTTATTTTAAACTTAACACCAAGAACTTACCGGACCTCTGAGTGTCACTTTCACTGTAGAGAAATAAATCACAAAACATTTTTAAAATAAAAAAATCAAAGTCAATCAAATGTCAAGAATAATGGTGGCAATATAGCTGACTGTTACACTATTCCCCTATATGCACTTTAAAGTAAGTTATAGATAATAGTGTGCTCTTTGCTATTATAACTGTTAGCAACCAAGCCGAATGCAGGAGACTAGGGTTTGTCCCTACTTATCATACAAGAGATGAGGGTTTGTCCCTACCTATCATGCAGGAGACTAGGGTTTGTCCCTACCTATCATGCAGGAGACTAGGGTTTGTCAGTACCTATCATACAGGAGGTTAGGGTTTGTTCCTACCTATCATACAAGAGACTAGGGTTTGTTCCTACCTATCATACAAGAGATGAGGGTTTGTCCCTACCTATCATGCAGGAGACTAAGGTTTGTCCCTACCTATCATACAGGAGGCTAGGGTTTGTTCCTACCTATCATACAGGAGACTAGGGTTTGTTCCTACCTATCATACAGGAGGTTAGGGTTTGTTCCTACCTATCATACAAGAGACTAGGGTTTGTCAGTACCTATCATGCAGGAGACTAGGGTTTGTCCCTACCTATCATGCAGGAGGTTAGGGTTTGTTCCTACCTATCATGCAGGAGGTTAGGGTTTGTCCCTACCTATCATGCAGGAGGTTAGGGTTTGTTCCTACCTATCATGCAGGAGGTTAGGGTTTGTCCCTACCTATCATGCAGGAGACTAGAGTTTGTTCCTACCTATCATGCAGGAGGTTAGGGTTTGTCCCTACCTATCATGCAGGAGACTAGGGTTTGTCCCTACCTATCATGCAGGAGGTTAGGGTTTGTTCCTACCTATCATGCAGGAGGTTAGGGTTTGTCCTTACCTATCATGCAGGAGGTTAAGGTTTGTTCCTACCTATCATGCAGGAGGTTATATATATATGTATATATACTACTGGACAAAAGTTAAGGGCCGCCATTCAGTTTAGACAAGGTTTATATAATTGATTGGTGGGAGCCGCGCTGGTGTAATGGCTTCGGCGTTGTACTGGCGACCAGGTGTTCATGGTTCAAACCCGGGCGTCAGCGTTTGAAGAAATGTTTACGGCCGGAAATTTGACTGAATAGCCTGAACGGCTGTGATAAACCCTCTGTGGATGGGAAGGAGCAAAGCTCCTGACCGGGTTGGAAGGAAAGTCCTCAGGTTCCCCAGCCTCGCAATGACATGTCATTGGGCCAAAGGGCTGAAAGCCCAAGTGCCGCTGGTTAAAAAAAAAAAAAAAAAAAAAAAAAAAAAATGATTGGCAAACTGTAAAGACAAGTGAAAATGTCATTAAAACTGAGCTCAGAGAAATGTGTGTACATTTCTGTGTGCACTAGGTTAATATACACACACGCACGCACACACATATATATATATATATATATATATATATATATATATATATATATATATATATATATATTGTCATGGCGCTTGACACAGGGTATTTTGTATTAAATACACATATGCCTTAGTCCTCGAAATACTACACATGAGAGAGAGAGGGGTGGAGTGGAACACATTCAAATAATAACGAACACTAGCAATGTTCCCAACTCTGTCTAATGTATTCAAATAATTATCACCACAAAATCACAACAATATATGTAGTTAGCGAAGTGTAATACATTGATGAAAATCTCAGATAACCGAATGCCTTATCTTCTCACAACTAAATATCCTCTTGCATTCGACAATATGAGTCGGCCATCATCACCAAAACCCTCATCGCTCTCTCTACTCTCTCTTCTTCACTGCCCAATCAGAACGCCCCTTGCGTTCACCCCTGACCTGCTGACCTCGCAGTTTCGTGTTGTTAAGTTAAGTGTATGAGAACACCTCTCACACCCGACTGACATTATGTACCTGCCCCCAGCGGAGCACCGCCAGTCCACAGCTGTGTTAATCACACTGTGACATCTACTCTCCCCCCCCCCCCCCCCCCCCCCCCCCTCCCGGGAAAAAAAAACAAAGTTTTTTTTTTTCTTCTTTTGGAAGGCGGCTGGGCGCACTCCAAACACCCAACATCCGGCTTTTGAGCAAAGTATACATTCATATCCTTCTTGTCTTCACATATCTAGCATACTCACTTAAACATCGTGTGGGGGAAAAACCCAAGAAAAAAAACAATCATTCTACAAACGAGACAGTGTCCGCTACAACGTTGAGCTTACCCTCTAGGGGTAAAACAGTAAATTTGTACTGCTGCAATAAGAGAGCCCAACGAGTTAACTTCGAGCTTGTCGATTTCGACGACTGTAAAAATGAGAGTGGTCGATGGTCTGTCTGTAATACAAAATGTGCACCTATCTTCTTCTTCTTCTTCTTGCGATCGCATCTTTGATGATTACACCGTCAGACGAGTTCTCATGATGAATTCGACTGTTGTTTGAAGTTCCTCTTTAACTCCATATAGCTTTGAGTTTAGTGTTGAGTCATTGGGCCAGTATATCTTTCTTAACTGGTCATACAGAGGACAGTCCTGTAAAACATGCTCAGCAGTTTGTTCGTTTAATCCACATGTGCACAGTGGTGAAGCAGACAATCGTAGCTTGTGCATGTGTTTATTCAGTTTGTTATGCCCTGTCCTGAGTCGAAAAATAGTTGTCTGTCCCTGCCGGTCGAGAGTGTGATAGTCGTCTTTGGGTTGGTTCTGTTCTCTTCTGATAGTCTGGATAGCTCTCTTTTTCTCAAAGTATGTGACTTCATTATCTTCTTGTTCACATTCTCCTCCCTTTTTTGCAAGTTTATCTGCCTTTTCATTTCCGGGTACACCACAATGAGATGGTACCCACTGAAGTATGGTTCTCTTTTTGGCAGCTACCTTGTTTAGTTCATTTCTCAGATGCGGGAGTTTACCACCCTTGAGAGCTTGCAGGACAGACAGTGCATCTGTGAGGATGACTACCTGGTGGCAGTCAGAGTTGGTGTTATAAATCATATTTGCAGCTTGCTCTAGAGCTTGAACCTCAGCTGTATAGTTGGAACAGAATTTACCAGTGGGAATGTGCCTAGTCTCATAGTGGTTGTCAGGATATGAGATAAAGATACCGGCACCTCCATTCCTAACAGCATTAGTTGCTGATCCATCTGTATAGGCATGTATCCATGATTGATCGGGATAGCTTTCTTGGATCATACTCAATGTAGCAGTTCGTTTTTGCAGATCATTATACTCACATCCACTTGTGAGACCACTGACTGTTGTATTAATTTGGAGGGCACTGCTGGCCTGCTCCCATGGTACAGGGTATAGGGTGGGCTTCAGTGGTGTTGTCTTCATGGATAGGTCTTCTTGATGCTGTCTTATAAGTCTTTTCCCCCGATGCACAAAGCTGCTACGCTTTAGACGTCCCAATGCCAGATCATCTAGTCTTGCCTTCATTGGGTGCATTGGCATACTGTTGTACTTTTCCATCTGGATCATGGTTTTTGTGTCTCTTCTATGGGACAATGTCTGTAATCCAGCAACCTTCTGCATCTCTGTTATTGGTGTAGTTTTCATGGCTCCTGTAATGAGCCTGAGAGCTTGATTTTGCACCTTGTCCAAAGACTGCAGATGTGAGTTAGCAGCTGATGACCATGCTGCGTGCACCTATCAAATATCGGGACAACTTTGAAACTGCCCACACAATTGCCAAGCACTCCCTTTCAATCGTGGAGTACCTAGTCTCAGCCGGCAACAGCTTCCGACTCACATACATCACTGGATGTAAGGTACTCTGGTGGTCTTGCATTAAACAAGCTCCAATTCCTACAGAAGATGCATCTGTCCGCAAAACAAAGGGTTTGCGTAAATCTGGCATCAGTAAGATGGGTTTCCTAGAGAACACCCTCTTGATTCTAGATAAGGCTATCTCGCAATCTTGTGTCCACACGACCCTATTTGGCATCCCCTTACTCGTTAGCGAGGTAAGTGTAGCTGTAATGGAAGAGAACTGAGGGATGAACTTGTGATAAAAATTCACAAGTCCAATTAGACTTTTCACTTGCTTTTTTGTTTTAGGTGTCTGCAACTGTAAAATCTTTGTAACTGTTACATCTTCCGGTTTCAGGTGCTTATGACCTACAGTATGTCCTAAGAAACTTAACTCTTTAAAACCTATGCAAACTTTACTCGGCCATGCCGTTAAATTATGCTGCCTTAGACACTGCAATAGGGAAGATAACCCCATCATGTGATCCTCCCATGACTCATGAAACAAACATATATCGTCGATATATGTAATAATATCTGATCGATGTCCTAACAATCTTCTCATCATCCTCACAAATGTGGCGGGCGCGTTCACTAAGCCAAAGCACATGACATTGAACTGAAACAATCCTTTGGGGGTGCTAAATGCCGTTAGAGGTTTTGCAGCCTCCGCGAGGGGTACCTGCCAATAGCCTCTAGACAGATCTAGTTTGCTGAAATATGTAGCGTGGGTGAGTTGTGTTAACAGATCTTCCTGATTAGGTATTGGTTCAGCGTCAACGACAGTGATGCTGTTCAATCTCTGAAAGTCAATGCATATACGAAGAGATCCGTTCTTCTTGCGAACCACAACCATTGGAAAAGAATATGGTGAATCAGACGGAGAAATGATCCCCAGTCGTTGCATGTCACCAATTTCTCTCTCGACAGCCGATTTGAAATGCATGGGCAATGGATACGGTTTTACCCTAATAGGCTGATCGCATGTCAGAGTGATATCATGACAAATCAGGTCTGTCCGTCCTGGCAGATCTGTGAGGACATCCTTAAACTCCGCTAATATAATCTGTACTTCCGACTTTTGTTCTACTGTTAGGTCATCCCCGATTCGCACCATATTCCATGACTCCGAAGGAACCAGGGGTATGAGGGATAACTGGATATTCCCTTCACCTTTTTCATCTCCCGTGTCATAAATGACTGCTGTACATGCCACTGTTGCTTCAGTCTGTGCTGCCCTTGTGACTGCTTTCAATGACTCAGGTCGTTCTACATATGGCCTCAGCATATTCACATGAAATTTTTTTTCCTTATTTCGGACCGAAATTAGGTAATCGACATCTGTCATTTTTTTAACCACCTTGAATGGTCCTTGCCACGTAATGCTCAAGCGATCCTCTTTAGCTGGTAAAAGTAGCCAAACTTCCTCACCTGGAATCAGGGATACTAGTTTGGAGTTTCGATTTGTGTACTTCCGATACCGTGCTAACGACCCCGCCAAACAATCACGTGCCACCAAACAAGATTTTACAATACATTCTCTGAGGCTCACTACATACTCATAACTCGTAACTGAGGTGCTATTTGCACATTTTCCAGTTAATAAATCCTTCAATATGTGCATCGGCCCCCTAGGGTTTGCCCCATACAGTAATTCGAAAGGGGAAAATCCTGTACTCTCTTGGGGAGCCTCCCTATAGGCAAACAGGACTGCTGGGAGTAACCTATCCCATTCTTGCGGAGATTCTGCGGTCACTTTTGCCATCATGTGTTTTAATGCACCGTTAAAACGCTCGCAAACTCCGTTTGACTGAGGGTGATATGGACTCGTGAATGTTTGGGCAATACCCAACAGCCCAGTGATTTCTGACATCTCCTTCGAAATGAACTGACGGCCCCTATCCGATAATATCTCTTCCGGAAAACCAAACCTGCAAAACAACATCTGCAAAGCCTCTGCGACTGCTTGTGAAGTAATACTCTTCATCGGCACCGCCTCCGGCCACCTGGTGCACAAATCTACCATTGTTAAAATGAAACGATATCCCCTGTCTGAAGTGACCAAGAGGGGGCCTATAATATCAATCGCTACTTTCTGGAAAGGTCATACTGACAAGTCCGTAACCTGCACTGGAGCTTTGGGAGTTCTGCCTTTATGCCTCATCTGTTGGCATATCTTACAGGACCTACAATATAGTTTAATGTCCTTGCTAAACAATGGCCAATAGAATTGTGACAGCACCCTCTGGCACGTTCGAGCCACACCCATATGTCCCGCGAAAGGAGAGTCATGTGCAACCTCTAACACTTTTGCTCTAAAACTACATGGTACCACCACTTGGCGCTGAGTTTGTACTCCCTTAGCAAAACACCTAGTGAGAACATTATTCTTGAGCTCGAACCAATGTCTGGCCAACTTCGTGCACTTTACATCACCTCTCTCGGCAAAGTTGTAAAATTTACGCAATGATCTGTCTGACCGTTGGTGCTGGATAAAGTCTGACACCTGTGTATCCTGACTCCCGTTGACCAATTCCGATGTCTTAGCTTCATGATGCGTCACTTCTAATGCGTCATCTGCCTTTGACTTCGCCCTAGTAATCACTGCATTGGCCCTAAGCACACGACTGTCCCTCCATTTCCTGATGTCCATCTGAGTACATTCCTGCACACCTTGCACATTACCCACAATCAAATCCGCTATCGGTGCTTCGAGTATGCAGGCCTGTACTCTACCAGATATGAAGGGAGTGTCCACCTCAATAATGGCAAGAGGGTAATACTCAATGTTACCCCCAAAAGTGACGCATCTTGCTGTCTTACCTATCAAACATGAGTCGTCAATGCAGGATCTACGAACTCCTATTGTTGTGCAACCCGTGTCTCTCAACACAGACACTTCCTGCTTTTGCACAAATCCTGGATGCAATTCCAAATGACCATTTTCTTCAAGAGAAGAGAGACAAGGCAGAGTGTGACCACAGATAAGCATAGGCTTACCGTCTGGTTCAAATAATGGTCTACACCCTTCGCAATTCTCATCGTTAAAGGTTTCTAATATGCAAGCCGAATTCGCTCGTTCTGAATTATTAGCACAGACCTTTGCCAAATGTCCTGTTCCCTTACAAAGACTACAGTGTAGCTGCGTATTGCTATCCTTTTTCGGACTATTGTTTGGAGAGTGTCTGACTACTCGGTCTGACTCCTTTTTCTCAAAGGATTTGTTTCTTTGGTAAGGTGAGCTTTAGCAAAATCGTCTTTGTTCCTGCTCGTTTGGCGCATCTATCTGGATCTGATTCCGCAGGTACTTATCCTGTCTGTCTCCAGTATATCTGTATTGGTTTCTATCAGATTGATAGTTAAATTTCTTCCTCGGTGATCTATGGTCCCGATAATTGTCATACCGTGCAGGAGATCTGTCTCCTCAAAAGTAGGGTCTATCATAATTAAATCTTCTGGGGCCAAATCTATCGGCACTCTTTGATCTATGTTGATTGTAAGGTTTTCTAGTAATCTTTCCTATACTCGCTGAGAAAGTCTCAGAGATACTCTCCCTGTGTATGACCTTTCCTGGATGTGCGGTCACGTATTGATGTCCTAATTCTGACATCGTACAGATGTTTTTGGGCTTGCATTCCTGGATAAATGCAATAAGCTCAGATGAACACGATGACAATACTTTGTCCCGTAACATAAGGTTGAAAAACCCATCAAAGTCTTTAGTAATACCTTCCATCTCAATCCATCGATTTAATAGCTGAGTAATTTTCGCAATGAAATCCTCAAAATCCTGATTGACGCTTGGTCTCATGTCTCGGAAATGAGCCCGATACCCTTCCGCCGTTAGACGAAATTTCCTTAACAACCTCTCCTTGACAATGTCATAATTTGCTCTGTCGGCTAAAGGGATACTATACACAGTTTCTAATGCAGATCCTGAAAGCAAATTTCCCAGCAGAACAGGCCATTCCTCCTTCTTTATCTTCCAAGCCAAAACTTCTGCTTCAAAATGTTCCAAATACACGTCCATACTGTCCAAATCTTGATTAAAATTGGGTAACCGTAGTCTATAGGGACGTGAGAATTCTTTCCCACCTGAATCCTGCTTCCTGGACTCATTATCTAGCTTCTTTAGATTTATTTCTTTGTCAGCTTCAATTTTCTTTATCTCTTTCTCTGCTTCTATCTTCTTCATCTCTTTCTCTGCTTCTATCTTCAATTTATCAGCTTCAATCTTCAATTTCTGGAATTCTCTCTCCTCATACCGTTCCATTCTATCATTTTCCTGTTTTTCTTTCCATTTTTTTTCTGCCCATTCCTGTAGAGCAGGGCCTGTTAATGCTAGCTCTTTACCAACCTCAACAAATTCTAAGAGGCTAGCCATCGTAATGTAATGTAATTAAATTAAAATTTCTTAAAGCAGTACTCAGTGTACAAAAAAAATGCCTTCAGTATTCCCCTCTGGAAAATTATCAGATATTGTACTAAAAAAAAGGATCAAAATTATATGTAATGCCTAGTCAGAAATACTGACTGTACCAATCAAACAGGTGTATTCAGTACGAGGGAAGGTCAAAATGTATTGCCTCCTATTTTTTATGTATGTAAATACTGCATAGGTGTGTACTTTGTAAATTTAGCAGGATTCCTCAAACACTCTTCTGCATTGTATAGCATTACCAACCTGTTTCAGTAACAGGTGGCACCAATGTAACAGTTTAAAAATGGCTGCCAAAGACGTTCGGTTAAAACAACGTTATGTCATAGAATGTTGACAGACAGACATAAAGAAGCAAGGAAAACCATAGTCATCAACCTCCTGCACCGTTACGAAACTGAAGGAGAAGAGCTTTTATCGAATATTGTGATAGGTGATGAGACTTGGTTTCATTTTTTTTAACCAGAATCCAACAGGCAGTCAATGGAATGGCATCACACAACATTGCCGACAAGAAAGAAGTTCAAAAGTTCACCATCTGTATGGAAAATTATGGCCTCCGTGTTTTGGGATGAGAAGGGTGTGATTCTTCTCGACTTCTTGGAACAGGGAAACACGGTGAATGCAGACCGTTACATTGAAACTTTGAAGAAGCTTAGAGGTCGTCTTTGGCGACTTTACCCATTAAAAGATCAGAGAACTGCACTACTGTTGCACGATAATGCCACGACACACACCGCTAAACGCACCATTGATGCGATTGCAGAATTCGGCTGGACATTATTACCACATTCCCCTTACAGTCCCGATCTTGCACCTTCTGACTTCCATCTGTTTGGACAACTGAAAGAAGATCTTTGCGGACATCACTTTGAGGACACCGAGACCCTTAAATGCGCTGTACGCCAGTGGTTTAGGAAAAAGGACACAAATTTTTACCGTGCGGGGATACATGCCCTTGTGAGAAGATGGAAAAAAACTGTAACAAATAACAGAGACTACATTGAGAACTAATTTTTTGAAGTTCAGACTTGGGGCTACATTTCAATGTGAATTTTATGTGTTTTCTTGCCTATTGAATGAAATTAAAAATTACGAGGCATTACTTTTTGACCGTCCCTCGTATAATGGTGTGAAGTTATTCAACAGCATAATTTGCTGTACCCATGACACCCATAATATTTAAGCAGTGAAACTAAACCCCACTGCAATATACTTAATGGCATAAACATACATGTGATTCTCAACCAAACCAGAAAATTACGTCTACACAAGCAAAAATACACAACCTACTCTTATGCCATCAGTACTGGAATTGAAATTGAGATACACTTCACTAAAACAAAACAAACATAAATACAAACAATGATGATAATAATGAAGATGATCAAGACGACCTTACTACACGACCGAACCCAACAGTATGGTGGAATAAGAAAAAAAAAATCCTCAGACAGCAGCAGATGTCTAATTATAAACCGTAGCTGTTAACAAATGACAACAAGAGTTTGGGAAATTAACATATGTACATGATAGTAAGAAGAATACAAGAGAATACTCCAATTAAACATGACAAAGAGACACTATTACAAATATGACACCGTGCAAACAAACCAGACCTGCACCACTAATACACTAAAATGTGCAACGTGAATTATGCAGGGCAGCCAATAGGGTCAGCTCTTTGTGCTTGTGCTCCGGCACACAATTCACCTAGCAACAGTCCTAAAGAACAGTTTAGCATAATCTCTTTCCGCAATGCAAAAGAGAAAAACCTAAACCCACACAACAACCAAATGACACCAAAATTATACTTCTACGAAGACACAACAAAAACCTACAATAGACAATGAAGTGACCAAAGGTAGTATGTTGCAACACCACACCAGTTGGATGATGTACTCACCAACCACATGGAAAAGAGGTCACAGGAGAATGATTACTAATTATATAATATTATAAAGTAGAAAAGTATTAAAAGAAAAATAATTGTCCAATAATATATAATAATAGTAATAATACTACATTAAAAAAATTAACTATAAATCAATTAAATTGATGATCTCCGAAGGTCTGGGTTCCTGATGATGACGTTGATATCCACAGCACCTTAGTCACTAATGATCCAATGGTCCACACAACGAACGACACGTTACAAAGTTACGTAAAGTTACAAATATTGTCCATTAGGATGACACCTGAGTAAGGCACAAAGTCCACACTTGTCACCAGATAGTGCCTTGTCTTCACTGAAATATCACAGGGATGTCAAGCAAAAAGACAGACCACACGCATCAAAGTTATACCACAACTGTATACTAGCTCGTCGTCAGCCCAAGGCGAGGATTTGCCAGCTCCACTCCAATAACATCTCATGAGTTCATGAAAGTTACCACCGTTTGCAAAGGTGTAGTGCAGCCTTCTACGTGAGAAAAAGTTCAGTACAGTTTATGATGATGGACTGCAGTGTTTTGTATAAAGCAAAGATCGTAACGTAAATCTGGTACTGTTCAGCTTCTGGCAACCTCCGTAACGACCGTGTGTAAAATGTTGATATTGTAATGCACCAGTTCCCATGTTCGGCATGCACCCAGTTCCCCAAGAAGACTCAACCACTTGATTTCTACAGGTACGTCGTCTCTTAAGCCAGTAAACACTGTGTAGTGGCAACACTGTCCCACTGTTGGCTTTCCAACGGCGCTGCAGCGGCCTTTAGTCTTGACTAGTCAGATGCTGAAATGAATGCTACCAAGGCTGCCATCAACTTGTTCGCCCAACCTGTACTAGCAGCAACAACTTCGTCCTCTCAGCCCCGCAGACAACAAAATGAATGTCTACAAACCTGCCACAACCTGGTTCACACCGCAGACGTTGGCCGACAACAGCGTCGTTTTCTTAACCAGAGGAGTGCTCAATGTCGCCCTGACATTTTGTTAGCTCTCACACAGCGTATTGTTCATAATAAATACCCCACTTCACTGTGTATCGCTAATCCGTGACCCGTGACTCACTATTCAAAAAAAAAGTACTTGACAACTACGTGACTGAAAAAACAGGACTACAGTGTATGTGACCTAAAATAGATTTCTGACCTGGCGCTGCATTGACGTGCAAAGATAAACACGAGGACCCAAATACGAGCCCCCACCTGACACAGGGTATTTTGTATTAAATACACATATGCCTTAGTCCTCGAAATACTACACATGAGAGAGAGAAGGGTGGAGTGGAACACATTCAAATAATAACGAACACTAGCAATGTTCCCAACTCTGTCTAATGTATTCAAATAATTATCACCACAAAATCACAACAATATATGTAGTTAGCGAAGTGTAATACATTGATGAAAATCTCAGATATCCGAATGCCTTATCTTCTCACAACTAAATATCCTCTTGCATTCGACAATACGAGTCGGCCATCATCACCAAAACCCTCATCGCTCTCTCTACTCTCTCTTCTTCACTGCCCAATGTCACGAAATGGTTTTAGACTAGAGACTGTCTACATATAGTGACAAGACCCTAGAGAGAAGAAAGACTGAAATGATAGATTCCGATAGAAATATAGTGCAACATGTGAAAGTTGAGACCATTGGCTCCGAGGTTGAGAACCGAGGTTGATTCTTTTCCTCGCCACTTCGGACGTATAAATTGCTATGGCCTCGAACCACCTCTAACTACCCTAAGGGGATAAGGTTCAATTATGATTCACATACACCACGATACAGACAACAGATAGCTACTGTACGTAAATGAAATGACTGATTCCAGCTATAATTTACAAGTTTATTAACACCTATACACAACTAATCTCATACATGTCAAAGAACAAAATGCAGTGTAAGCACTCCTGAAATAAACAAATTCAGGAAGAAAAAAGATGACAAATGATGTATCATTAAAACAACCAACCCCACCCTTCACCCACAAGTTTCACCTGTATGGAGGAAGAAGGTAAGAGTTAAATTAAATGAACTACACTGCACTGGGTGGGGTCTCAAGTCGAGCCTCCACTTCCAACTAGCTATTCTAAATTCTAACTCTAACTCCACTGATAGCTGGAACGACTATGAAATGTCTACACAATCTCTGCACAGACTTCGGTTCTACACAGCCTATCCTGGAATCTCCTGAACACAACTAACTGCACCTCTAAACTTCAGCAGCGGTCCTCTGCTATGATTCACCAAAACTATCAGTTCTGCCTATCTGTGCTGACTTCAGTAGAGAGAATGTTTACCCTCTCTCTCTCCACGAACTCTGGAATTGATGACTAAGGTTTAACAGAACCCCACTGGATTCTAGACTGGAGCTGTAGCTGGCTTCTCCTACCACTCTGAATTTACCTGCCCGATTACCTATGACTGGGCGATGGGCTTTCGGCGTTATTATGGCCGTGACGAAGCGAACATAAAATTACCACAACGCTGGCAGCATGCCAAATCTGCGTGTGTAACAGAACGAGCGTCAGAGCTCAGGATTTATCCACAAAACTCCTAGTCGCTGGAAAATGTCTTCCCCTGCCTGGGAAAACGTCTTTTCTTTCTCTCCTTCCACCACTGGCAATTAACGCGAGACTTTGGGTGTCTGCGAATGCCACCACTGTGCCGTGGGAGAAATTTTGTAGTATCAAAATTCTGCTCTTCCCCACAAAAGCCGGTACCTGCTGTTTAGACAAAAGCAAAACCAACAGCTAAACAAAACGTTAATACTCTATTTCAAATAACAAATAACTCCCTTACTCTTCAACCCGTAACTCCCCTCTCTTCTCTCTCTCCGAGTCAAAATAAACATCACCTGGTAATACAACACCGCAGACCGTCTGACCCAGGTTCTGCCTGACTAACTACGAGCAACAATATTTTCACTGGCCCGTCTGGGCAGATGTACTGTGGCCTACTTCTTACGCTGACACTAATGCCGTAATGTTTAACACAAAAATACTCTTATCTCTAGTAATTCCTAAACTTCCCGTCAATAATGGTAATCACATTCAAAATGTAATACAAAATAATTCCCTTTAAAATTTCTTCTCCCATCTTCTGAATTCACAGAACACCAATGCACCATCAATAACATATTAGATGCTAGCGTATACATACTGCAAAGAAGTTATGCATAACCCCTGTTATCAAATTGAAAACCCCCGTAGTTCAACCACGTGTTTACAATTTTATGACCACGTGCGTCTCTCCCCCTCGTCCCTCTGAACATCGTCTCGAATAACAATTCCGTAACCCACGCACGTGCTTACAAATTACGCCTCTTTCACTCCCGTCCACAGATAGATGTGTACTATAATATAAATAACTTGCAGCATTACATTCTCAATAAAATCACAAATACACACACTCCCGTCATTCTGTAAATAAATATGATTCGCAGATGCGGGTTTCTCTCCCGACCGACTTTGCAATAATACAAAGTGGTGATATAGCAAGAGAGAGGTTGGTAAGAAAACGAAGATGGCTGTATACCGCTCCACCTATGTCCCAGTCTTGACATATGGATGCGAGTCATGGGCAATGACTACAACCCATAAAAGCCAGATCCAAACCTCAGAAATGAGGTATCTGAGGAAAGTGGTTGAAGTAACAAGAAGAGACATGGTACGCAACCAGACGATACGTCAAGGCCTTAAATCCTACCCCTGCAGACCCAAGTAGAACAGTCCCAATTAAGATGGTTTGGCCATGTCTGCAGAATGGGAGAAGATCGGATACCACGACAAGCATGGGAAACAAAGAGCCAAGGATCCAGACCCCGAGGACGATCCAGAGTCCGCTGGGAGGACAACATTAGACAATCTTTGAAGGATCGAGGACTAGAATGGAACCAGGCCAGGAGGAAGACAGCCGATAGGATAGTCTGGCGCTCTCTCTTCCAAACCTCTACACCTCACGGTAGAAGGGGAACGACTAAGTAAGTAAGATATCTCACTTTTAAACCATGCCGCTATTCCTTCAACAAGGAATTAAATGGACCTATAAAGTTTCTCAAGTCTATCACTAAGATCGTATTTGATGGCTCTGGCGATAAGAATTAATATTAAACTTAAACTGCCCAAAGAACCTTAACTGATCGGCCTAGAACTAGAAAAATAAAATAAAGTCCCACACAAAAATTTATGCTCACCAAATCTCGAATTTCCCCTGAAAGGCAATCGACTTGACTCTGGCACCCGGCTTGGCAATTTACATTAAAAGAGAACGAAAATATGAAATGCGAGCCTATGTATTCTCTCCGATCAGCACGCTGACCTCGTGACGTCATATACGCGGCTTTGATTCTACCCAATAATTTCAAATCCCTTTAGCTCTCAGCCAATCAGAATGTAAACAATACTGATGCAATCCGGTTACTGCCAACTCGTGGTAAAAGGTCACTGACCCCCATCCCCCATTTAGACAAAGAAACGGGAATTAGTCCCAGCCCTATACTGCAAAATGAAGCAAAAATGGCCGCAATTAATTTAACTCCCGAAAAATGCGTCTATGGCCACATGCCATATCTTTAAAAAAAGACAATCTGGTGCCAATCCTGATCTAGCATCTATAATCTTAATCTAGAATAATACTGTCCAATTCCCTACACACCCATTCTAAACACATAAAGAAGAACCATAAAGCAGATGAGATCAAACTCCCTCGTGATCTCATCTTGAAAAAACGTAAATAATAGAAGGAGAAGAAACATGGAGAAGGATTACCTGTAATCCCTCCTAGAAATAGTGTAAATAATGCAAAGAGAAAGACATGGGGCCTTCTGAAAAAATAAATTACAGTATAGTATCACATTACTCCCCCCTTTTGAAGTACGGGATTCCGTGCTAGATTACTGGAACTTGTATTCTTTTCAGACTGGCCCCTATCTAGGTCTCCAGAGCTGTTGGTATGCCCTAAAGTTGTAAGATCACAACTGGTGAATACCGCCTTGCGACCGCAACACAAATGGTCGCTCTTCCTCTTTTCTCTCCCTCTGTCTTTGAATCGCTCTGCCACTGGCAGGCGGCTGGGCCAATCAACCATAACATACCTCCTTCCTGTGTGCACCTGGCCTTGTTTACTCAATTTTCTCCTCCAGGGTTTCTTCCAGATAAGTGTCCTTGGCCTTGGTGGAGTACAGCTCCCGCACAACTCCCTGACCACTGTACAGGTAATTTGCGGATTACGTGCTGTCCGATAAAGGCTTTCTGCTGGGTGTTTACATTTGTATGGCCTGTACCTGGGTAACCTGAGATACCTGCGGCCGACTGTAATGTCCCTCGAGCGAGAATCACTGTTCCAAAATTGGAAAAGTTTGTTGGCCAAAGAAACGCGCATCTGTTCCTTCATCCTCTCCTTAACTACTCCCATGCTCCGGTGGGAGAGTTGACCTCTCTTCAGACCTGTGCCTTCCAATGGCGGGTCTGGAACTTCCCTTGCCTTGTCCGGCGAAATGCTGGCTTGGTCAACTGACATGACCGAATTGCTATGTAGAGGCCTAGCGATGGCGACTACCTTGCTGCTCATCAGCGGGTTTGAAACCGCTGGTACCTTAAAATGAAAATGAGAACTCTCGTGTACCTCTGACATCGAGTTTCCGATCTCTTGCTGGGTTTCTACTGAATCCACACTGATCCCAGTAGCTTCTATCTTGGGGAAAAGATAGGTAATATCTGCCCCTGGCAGTGGTTCTGTGATCGCTCTTCCCCTACCAATATGAAGAGGGACAGAGCTCTCTAAAGTAGCTCCTTGCAAATGCGTAAGGCCGCTTTTCTCACTCTTTTCTGGCCTGAAAAGTTGGTGAGATGAAACTGTAGACCACGGGAGCTCTCCGTCTAACACCCTGGTTCTACCTTCAACCTTGCCCTCCCCTGTGAGAGTTACTGGCGTCAGTTGGAATGTGTCCTGCAGTGACACTTGACGGTTTAAGATCCCGTTTGATCGCGGAGAATCTGAGATAAAGTACTCAGTGACTGGTTCCAATGTTCCTTGAAACAAATTGGAAAATATAGCCAATTTTCCAGGCTCCTCGTTACAAGAGTCGTTTCCTGTAAACGAGATACTAGAGTTGTGGGGCCCATCTCCGTTTATAGGCAAACGGTCACTCAGATCACTGTCCTCCTCCGTCTGAGTAAAGTGCTGGTCGGATGGGGCTCCAGGGCTGGTTGGAAACATATGTTCGCTCGATTCGCCGTCTTGTGCCCTTTTAAGAGTGCGCTGGTCGTTTACATATGTCATACAGTTCTTGTCAGTATGTCTCTCTCCAGAAGGAGCTAATACCATCGGGGGCCTAATTCCCGACGACAAAGAATGTATTTCCACAATCACTGTTTGGCCATTAGGCTGCACAGGGATGTCAGGCGAATGCGCCTCTGCCTGTCATTTTTCGCTGTCCTGCTGGGGAGCTGGCGAAACATGCCTTATTAGGGATTCGAACCCTGGCCTCGACTTTCCGTGTCGAGTATGTTGTGTTCTCTCACGAGCATGGGAGAATCGGTAGCCATCCGAATTATAATGCTTGCTCGCATTATTCCCCCTGTTATGCAGTTTCCACGCCTGGGATCGCTTCGTAATCTTCCCAGCGTTGCAAGGGCTGCTTTCCTTACTTAACTCCCTCTCTTGTTTGGGCTTCGGGTCCATTTCCAACGGAAAGTCCTTTTCCTGGGGTTGGGGCGCAGTTTGAGCCGACAAGTTATCATTTAATGGCGCAAGATTTTCGGAGGGGTTGTCCTTTTCTAGTAGCTCCTTTTCCCTCTGTTGTCTTCTTCTTTCCGATTCCTGGTCCTGTTCCATCGCTTCGTCTACCAACTCTCGGATGAATGCTTCGCTGTCCCCCGCTTTTGCACAGGTCCATGCCAAGGCTAGACGATTGCCAAATAAGTTGTCTACTTCATATTGCCTCTGCAGGCTTTCTGCATATTCCAGAAGGGGTGGAATTTCGCTATCACCGTACTCCATGAACTTAGCTACCTCAAGTGCAATCTTATGTACTTTATCGAGATCGGCCATGTTACCTGCAAATTCTGCCGTAAGCTCACAAATATAGAGACGTGAAGGTCCCATAACTTCCCGTTAACTACTAGGAATTAATCTCTCTATAACCGCTGTCCCAAAACCCGAACTTACTTTCCTGTTAAGAAAAAAAATTCAATTAGCCATCAATTACCTCTAAGTCATAAACAACCTTACTACAACTATCATCTAACTAACTGTAACCTGTGGAAAAAAACTTTATAGCTGGATCAGTCTTAATATAGCTCAGTCTAGGGGATTTTATAAAGAAAATCTATTTTTCAGAACTTCCTACAGAGACAATCTATGAATCTAGAATTGATCCCAACAAAGATGATCCCAAGGACGACGCCACCCACTTTGCAATAGATTTAGGAAGAAAAAAAAAGACAAATGATGTATCATTAAAACAACCAACCCCACCCTTCACCCACAAGTTTCACCTGTATGGAGGAAGAAGGTAAGAGTTAAATTAAATGAACTACACTGCACTGGGTGGGGTCTCAAGTCGAGCCTCCACTTCCAACTAGCTATTCTAAATTCGAACTCTAACTCCACTGATAGCTGGAACGACTACGAAATGTCTACACAATCTCTGCACAGACTTCGGTTCTACACAGCCTATCCTGGAATCTCCTGAACACAACTAACTGCACCTCTAAACTTCAGCAGCGGTCCTCTGCTATGATTCACCAAAACTATCAGTTCTGCCTATCTGTGCTGACTTCAGTAGAGAGAATGTTTACCCTCTCTCTCTCCACGAACTCTGGAATTGATGACTAAGGTTTAACAGAACCCCACTGGATTCTAGACTGGAACTGTAGCTGGCTTCTCCTACCACTCTGAATTTACCTGCCCGATTACCTATGACTGGGCGATGGGCTTTCGGCGTTATTATGGCCGTGACGAAGCGAACATAAAATTACCACAACGCTGGCAGCATGCCAAATCTGCGTGTGTAACAGAACGAGCGTCAGAGCTCAGGATTTATCCACAAAACTCCTAGTCGCTGGAAAATGTCTTCCCCTGCCTGGGAAAACGTCTTTTCTTTCTCTCCTTCCACCACTGGCAATTAACGCGAGACTTTGGGTGTCTGCGAATGCCACCACTGTGCCGTGGGAGAAATTTTGTAGTATCAAAATTCTGCTCTTCCCCACAAAAGCCGGTACCTGCTGTTTAGACAAAAGCAAAACCAACAGCTAAACAAAACGTTAATACTCTATTTCAAATAACAAATAACTCCCTTACTCTTCAACCCGTAACTCCCCTCTCTTCTCTCTCTCCGAGTCAAAATAAACATCACCCGGTAATACAACACCGCAGACCGTCTGACCCAGGTTCTGCCTGACTAACTACGAGCAACAACAATATTTTCACTGGCCCGTCTGGGCAGACGTACTGTGGCCTACTTCTTACGCTGACACTAATGCCGTAATGTTTAACACAAAAATACTCTTATCTCTAGGAATTCCTAAACTTCCCGTCAATAATGGTAATCACATTCAAAATGTAATACAAAATAATTCCCTTTAAAATTTCTTCTCCCATCTTCTGAATTCACAGAACACCAATGCACCATCAATAACATATTAGATGCTAGCGTATACATACTGCAAAGAAGTTATGCATAACCCCTGTTATCAAATTGAAAACCCCCGTAGTTCAACCACGTGTTTACAATTTTATGACCACGTGCGTCTCTCCCCCTCGTCCCTCTGAACATCGTCTCGAATAACAATTCCGTAACCCACGCACGTGCTTACAAATTACGCCTCTTTCACTCCCGTCCACAGATAGATGTGTACTATAATATAAATAACTTGCAGCATTACATTCTCAATAAAATCACAAATACACACGCTCCCGTCATTCTGTAAATAAATATGATTCGCAGATGCGGGTTTCTCTCCCGACCGACTTTGCAATAATACAAAGCGGTGATATCTCACTTTTAAACCATGCCGCTATTCCTTCAACAAGGAATTAAATGGACCTATAAAGTTTCTCAAGTCTATCACTAAGATCGTATTTGATGGCTCTGGCGATAAGAATTAATATTAAACTTAAACTGCCCAAAGAACCTTAACTGATCGGCCTAGAACTAGAAAAATAAAATAAAGTCCCACACAAAAATTTATGCTCACCAAATCTCGAATTTCCCCTGAAAGGCAATCGACTTGACTCTGGCACCCGGCTTGGCAATTTACATTAAAAGAGAACGAAAATATGAAATGCGAGCCTATTTATTCTCTCCGATCAGCACGCTGACCTCGTGACGTCATATACGCGGCTTTGATTCTACCCAATAATTTCAAATCCCTTTAGCTCTCAGCCAATCAGAATGTAAACAATACTGATGCAATCCGGTTACTGCCAACTCGTGGTAAAAGGTCACTGACCCCCATCCCCCATTTAGACAAAGAAACGGGAATTAGTCCCAGCCCTATACTGCAAAATGAAGCAAAAATGGCCGCAATTAATTTAACTCCCGAAAAATGCGTCTATGGCCACATGCCATATCTTTAAAAAAAGACAATCTGGTGCCAATCCTGATCTAGCATCTATAATCTTAATCTAGAATAATACTGTCCAATTCCCTACACACCCATTCTAAACACATAAAGAAGAACCATAAAGCAGATGAGATCAAACTCCCTCGTGATCTCATCTTGAAAAAACGTAAATAATAGAAGGAGAAGAAACATGGAGAAGGATTACCTGTAATCCCTCCTAGAAATAGTGTAAATAATGCAAAGAGAAAGACATGGGGCCTTCTGAAAAAATAAATTACAGTATAGTATCACACCCAATCAGAACGCCCCTTGCGTTCACCCCTGACCTGCTGACCTCGCAGTTTTGTGTTGTTAAGTTAAGTGTATGAGAACACCTCTCACACCCGACTGACATTATGTACCCACCCCCAGCGGAGCACCGCCAGTCCACAGCTGTGTTAATCACACTGTGACAGCGCTATTTCGTGGTGACGAAAAATTATATTGGCTACATTGTTAACGCTGAGTTTTGGCAACCCAGAGATAACTTGATTGCTCAGGTCATGTGACAGGACGGGGAGCGGGAATTTTTGGGCGCCAAGATAGGCAGTGATCGCCTAGTCTTGTCCGAGAGCAGACGTACTGAGTTTTTCCCTGCTTAGCAGTTTGCTGAGAAGAGTGTGCCACGAGATTCATATTCTGAGTTTTGCCTTCCTGCGGAGTATTTGGAGTGTAGTGTGTAATTCTAGTGTGGGATGATAACTAGTGTCATTTTTCTACATACCGCAGAGTATTCGTTGTCCAGTTTTAGAGGTTTTTGCATTGTTATAAATTAGGGCCGCTATGGTGAGCGGTGGTCAGTTCATTGCTAATACTAGGCCGCCATATTGTGTTATATGCGGGTATTAGCCAAATCTATCAAGGCAAGTTGCTCTGGCATGATGTGTCTATATATATAATTCATATATTTATAGCTTTGTGTGGCGATATTGTGTGCATTCAATCATTAAAGGGACATTCCTGTAAAAGGTGTTATTCCTTATTGTCAGCATTATATGTGGTGGTCGTACCTTTGGAAGGACGAGCCTTGTTTATCAGTAGTACTGGTGTGTTTGCAAATCCATAGTATATAGTTAAAGTTAGTTGCTTATCCTTTACAGGACATGGCAATCAACCCCAGCTTTTATTGGCTGTATTTGATTTTTCTAGGCAATTTTTTCATTCAGTAGTTTGCCATTGCTTTCTGAATGGTATGGCGCTTATACCATTGTTAAAAATCCACACAAAGCGATCTGCTACCAAACCGCCTGCAGCAGGTTTTGAACCTGGTATATCTGGATTATGAAACTGCATTCATATCCATTAGGCCACAGACGCCGACATAGCATATAGTGCTCTTGACACACACACACACACACATATATATATATATATATATATATATATATATATATATACACACATACACACACACACACATACATATATATATATACTGAAGCACATTAAAAACGCACCACTATTATATATACTGATGCCGAGAAGCTGGGAAAAAAAAAGTGTGGGAATGGATTTTCCCCATGTTTGTCATGAGGTAGAGAGCGAATGGCTGCTGGAATGGAAAGTGCATGATTCAACCCACGGGTTTGTGTACAGACTACATGAAAACAATGAAAGTTACACGTGCAACACGATTCCCAACAGCTATGACCCTGAAAATGTGTACACGTTGTGGCAGTATACTCGGTATAAAAAGGCCGTTGAGACAAAACACCCAGTACATGTGCTTGAAATGCCACGACTATCTGAAAACGACCGCCAATGAGCCATTGGTATGTTGGAGACCGGAATGAGCTCGCGGGCCATTGCCAGAAGGATGAATTGCCACCACAGCACTATTGTACGTCTCAATGAACGTTACGGAACCACTGGCAGTGCCCGGGATAGACTTCGGAGTGGCCAACCACAAGTTACTACCCCTGCGCAAGATCGTCATATTGTGCTGAGTCACCTAAGGAATCGTTCTCTCCCGGCAAGTCAAACAGCAAGAGCAATAGTGCGTAGACGTGGGCAAGTCTCTCGAATGACAGTCATACGACAACTCAGAGATACAGGCCTTACTGCAAGACGACCTTATGTTGGGCCAAACTTGACTCACAGACATCGTCAGCAGCGCCTGCAATGGGCAGAGCAACATGTCAGATGTACTAGACTGCAGTGAAATGCTGTCCTATTCACAGACAAGAGCAGATTCAACATATCCTTTGCTGATGGACGTATGCGGATTTGGCGACGGTGTGGAGAGCGCAACCGATTTGGAGGTGGCAGTATTCACATTTTGGGAGGATTCAGTTTTCACCATCGCTTGCCTCTTCACGTCTTCCGTGGAAATGTTAATGCTGTGACATATCGAGATGAGGTTCTGGACGCATTGGTTGCTCCTGCGTTCAAAAATTATCCAGACTTGCAGCTTTTCCAGCAGGATAACGCACATGCGCACACCGCATGCATTACGCAGCAATATCTACAGCAGCAGAACATTGTGACGATTGATTGGCCTGCCCTATCACCAGACATGTCCCCTATAGAACATCTGTGGGATGAGCTTGGACGCAGAGTCTACAGGCAAGGTTCTCCAGCTAATCTGCAACAGCTCGAAGCTGCTCTTACACGTGAATGGGACTTGATTCCCCGGAATTTCCTTCAGAGATTTGTGCGTTCCATGCGGAGCCGCTGCCAAGCTTGTTTGCAAGCACACTGTGGACATACCAGATACTGAGGATAGTGTGAATGAATTTTTTTATTGGTTGCATTTTTGGTTTTCTCCCTTCCTGCACAGAATGCAATGAATTTCATAACAATCAAATGTACAAATTAATGACCAGCATGGATTCATAGGAAAATGAATAAAGATTCCAAATATGTAAACTTGTAAACACTTATATTTACATTTCACACTCTGTTCCTGGATTATACAGGTGGTGCGTGTTTAATGTGCTTCAGTATATATACACATATACATATATATACACATAGATACATATATATATATACACATAGATACATATATACAGATAGATACATATATATACACATAGATACATATATATACACATAGATACATATACAATTACTTACTTAGTCGTTCCTCTTCTACCGTGAAGTGTAGAGGTTTGGAAGTGAGAGTGCCAGACTATCCTATCGGCTGTCTCCCTCCTTGCCTGGTTCCATTCTAGTCCTCGGTCCTTCACAGATTGTCTAATGTTGTCCTCCCAATGGACTCTGGGTGATCCTGGAGATCTGGATCCCTGGCTCATAAAATATTCCAGATATAAGGTACGTTTGTACTTTTATTTTATTTTTTTTTTTTGGCTCTTATTGCTATTTCGGAAACTGTTTCCTACTTGTATTTTTGATACCTTTTTCAGACAGTGTCACAGACCGAGATGTTCTATTCCTATATATTGTTTGATGATAATATTTGATCATCATAGCACGGTCTGGGCATGAATATGATACTGATCATCTGTCATTATGCTTCCATATTAGGATCTTTCAGATGTGGTATCGGTTAGAAACTGACAATGTTAGCTCTATATTGCTATCTCTCTCTGTTTACTCATCTATCTGCTGTCAAAATGTTGTCTAAGAAGATATATTAATTCTGTCATGTGTATTATTTCTTTATTTTCAATTCTTTTATAACCTTTTTGTTCTATAGCAATGCTAAATCAACTGCCAGCTTGTAAGGCCTTTTAGTCAACAATTTTGTGGATGTTCCACATCAATATTCATGTCTACTTTATGAGTCTGTTGGGAAAACTGGCATGTGTATTATTTCTTTATTTTCAATATTTAAATGTCTTTTTGCCTTGCTGATCTTCATAGCTTCTATATTTGTATTTTTGCTTCCTTTTATGTTACTGTAATTGGTCTGAAAGGTCGTATATGTGGCACAGGTCATCTATGAAAAGGTAATTCACTGGTGTGATTTGGATCTGTGTTAGCTTTCAGAGTAATTGAACATAACCCTTGTACAGCAACAGAACACGCCTTTATTTTATACACAGATACTCTTATCTAGTTTGTCGTTCTATTATTGTTCTCACTGAGGTGTTGTGATGTTAACTAGAATCTGTTCATGTATGCCAACATTTTCCAACAACCACAAAACTTATCTCCACTAGTGTGACTGAAAGCCTTCTGCAGCTCCACAAAAAACATTGCAGAGTTCTTTGATAACCTCTTTGTTCTATCGCAATGCTAAATCAACTGCCAGCTTATAAGGCCTTTTAGTCAACAATTTTGTGGGTGTCCCACATCAATATTCATGTCTACTTTACCAGTCTGTTGGGAAAACTGGCACCATTTTTACCTCTGGTAGGAAAATTGGCACCATACATACATCTGGTAGGAAAACTGGCATCATACTTACCTCTGGTAGAAAAACTGGCACCATATTTATCTCTGGTAGGAAAACTGGCACAATATTTACCTCTGGTAGGAAAACTGGCATCATACTTACCTCTGGTAGAAAAACAGGCACCATATTTATCTCTGGTAGGAAAACTGGCACAATATTTACCTCTGGTAGGAAAACTGGCATCATACTTACCTCTGGTAGGAAAATTGGCACCATATTTATCTCTGGTAGGAAAACTGGCACCATATTTATCTCTGGTAGGAAAACTGGCACCATACTTACTTCTGGTAGAAAAAGTGGCAGCATATTTGCCTCTGTTGGGAAAACTGGCACCATATTTGCCTCTGTTGTATCATGCAGGATACACTGGCAGCATATTTGCCTCTGCTGTTAAAACTGGCAGCATATTTGCCTCTGCTGTTAAAAGTGGCAGCATATTTGCCTCTGTTGGGAAAACTGGCACCATATTTGCCTCTGGTAGGAAAACTGGAACTATACTTGTCTGTGTTAAGAAAACTGGCACTATACTTGCCTCTGTTGTGAAAACAGGCACCATATTTGCCTGACTCAGAATGATCAACAAGAAAATACTCCTCACCTTTGTAATTATGTCCGTGGCCGTTAGGGTGGTTGCACTTGCCATATAACACAGAGTTCTCTTCACCTGAGAGATGGGGACTAAAGGTAGAAAAGTTTATAAGGCAGGAGTCCACCATTTAGACATTAAAAGTTATCATTTGGCTGACGAATAAATATTTCTGTCACAAACCACCACTACATTTTGGTTCCAATGAAGGAAGCTTACACTAAAGTCACATGATCTCGCAGTAGTGGTTTCTGTAGCAACGTTTTTACACGATGAGGTTGCTAGCCCACGTACAAACTCTAATGACATTCTGGGTGGGAGAAGTGAGCCTGTTCTTTCTTTGTCTCCTCAACCACTACTAGCAACTATGGTACATGACATTCATTAATGCACACACAACTGTCTACACATTCATTAATGCACACAACAATCCACACATTCATTAATGCACACAACAATCCACACATTCATTAATGCACACACAACTGTCCACACATTCATTAATGCACACACAACTGTCCACACATTCATTAATACACACAACAATCCACACATTCATTAATACACACTCAACAATCCACACATTCATTAATACACTCAACAATCCACACATTCATTAATATACACACACCAATCCACACATTCATTAATATACACACAACAATCCACACATTCATTAATATACATACAACAATCCACACATTCATTAATACACATACAACAATCCACACATTCATTGATACACACACAACAATCCACACATTCATTAATACATACTCAACAATCCACACATTCATTAATACACACTCAACAATCCACACATTCATTAATACACACACAACTGTCAACACATTCATTAATACACACATAACTGTCGCATAATGCGATTGGGATTCGATATCTACGTAATCAAAACAAAGTGAACCCCGTCAAAACAGGTGTAACGCTAATAGCTCAACCAATGAAATGAGAGCTTGCTACACGGAGTGTCCGAGATCGTCTAGGCCTAACAATATGGCAGGGAGAAAATCTGTGTTAGGACCGCACAGTAATAAATTCATTAAAAATCAACGGATTGACAGACGGCAATTCTACTTCACCGATTCCTAGAGGAAAAGTAGACAAAGGTGTGGTAATAGCCAGGAAGACAATATCTTTTATATTTCCGGGGATATGATCACATAAGTGTGTCAAACAGTTTGAAAAATGATGAAAAGTGTGGTTTCAAAATTCATAGAAAAAGGAAGGACAGACGGATCTTGGAAAAATTGATATGGGAGGAAAGCCACAGGTTGTCCGAGTAAAACGAGATATCTCAAGAGGTAATAGCTTTGGTAGGAAAGGAGAACGACTAAGTTATCTGTTTTAAGAAAACACAGATGACCGAACGTACTTGATAAAACAAGAAATATTTTGGACTGAAGTCTCTTGAATGCATAGCCAATCAGCCAAGGAGTTCATGGATTCATGCAAGATGGCCGGCAGAGAGAATAAATACGCGGTTAGTTGGAAGTGGGAGGACACACATGAAATCAGAGAACGCCGAGGACAAAAGGAGAGAGTGAGTCATGTATTCCTTCACCACTGAGTATTTGTGATAGCCTGCCTTTGCCAGAATTAGTCCTGCTAGTGTATTTCTGAGTAGACCAGAGGGTAAGTAGGGCTACTGTACCTATTTTGTAAATGCACAATAAATTTAAATGTCACTTAATTGATCAATCATGCTATGGAATGTATCATAGAAGAATAAGATGGATGGAAAGTGGAAACCACACCAGATAACAATAATGTATATCATAAGACATTTGTATATGTGAGGATCATTCTGTTTGTGATGGATCACTACTGCACTTTCCAGAGCTGAATGGAATGATAGCAGATGGAAGAAAGGACTATGTCAAATAATTTGATGTAAATGAATGATGTAATATAATGTATATTTTTAATCATATCATTTGAATTTTTGTTTGCAAGTAGACATCTGTACTACTAACAATGTAACCAGAAACACGTGTGCGTTTTCATACACATGCATTACTGATGACACTGAACAACCATACATTAGCCTAGGGAAGCTCTTGGAAAGAGGCTAGCCACAGGCTTTATGTTGTTTCAGGTTTCGGTCATACATATAGAACTTAAGCCAGAAGTGAGAACCCAAGTGTTATCCTGCATAGCGACACGGAGCACTAAAGCTGGTCTACCTGGTTGTGCTGGTATCCCTAATACATGGGAAGATCAGCCGAGTCTATATAGCCGTGTGGAGTCCACAACATTGTCAACCATCATTTAAGGAGCATTCAGATAAGTGTAGAAACAAAAGAACATTAGATCAATTTATGTGTGAAGAGTCAAGTCATATTAAGAAAAAGACTGGTTAACTTTTTGTCAGAAAAGCAGAGACACTGTAATTCATTTAAAGTATACACTATAATACCACTGTGATTTCTGTGGATATTGTGTAAATAGAAAATTCATATCCATATATCATCTCCATCAATTCCAAGAACAGAAGAAAAGAGAATCATTATAAATAAATTGATTTTAATAGTAACTTGGATTTTGTTAATTTCATAAAGTTACCATTGAGTTCAATTTGAATTTCATTGTTAGTTAAAGCATAGAATAGTTATTACGAGAAGACGCTCTAGGCTCTTGATCTTATTACCATAGGACAAGGGGTTTTTACTGTCTATCATTTATGCTGTCATACACCAGTGCTCATTTCTGAGACTGAGGTATATCTTGTAGTTCATTATTCTTTATTCAACTATCATCGACTGCCATCAAGACAACAACAACTATACAACATTACAACAACAATCCACACATTCATTAATACACACAACAATCTACACATTCATTAATACACACACAACTGTCCACACATTCATTAATACACACACAATCCACACATTCATTAATACACACACAAAACAATCCACACATTCATTAATACACACAACAATCTACACATTAATTAATACACACACAACAATCCACACGTTCATTAATACACACACAACAATCCACACATTCATTAATACACACACAATCCACACATTCATTAATACACACACAAAACAATCCACACATTCATTAATACACACACAATCCACACATTCATTAATACACACACAAAACAATCCACACATTCATTAATACACACAACAATCTACACATTAATTAATACACACACAACAATCCACACGTTCATTAATACACACACAACAATCCACACATTCATTAATACACACACACACACACCAATCCACACATTCATTAATACACACACAACTGTTCACACATTCATTCATTAACTCTCAGTTCCCCAATTATTACAGGCTTTGAACTAATTCATGCCAAGTTCCCCCTGTCTTGTGCCATGCCTTTACACCTTTCCTTGTCTCCTTTCATTTTTGTCTTCATTCTCATCTCCGTGTGTTTTCAGTCTCTTTCTCCATCTTTACTTCCTTGGGAATTCCTGAGCAAGGACCTCTGGTTACCAGATGTCCAGCAAAAGGGGGGACATGTCCTCCATTTTGTACTTTCATCCTTCGTCAGGCAGACACTACATAAAAACATGATTCTGAATGGCTTTTCACTAATGATTAAAATTAAAAACCTTCTGAAGTTTGATGTTAACATAAATCATAATAGTCTCTCAGGATTTTAAAATTTGTTGCCTGTTTCTAAGTTTCTACTTTTAGGGTTACATTTTTTAAAAACTTTACCAGCCATGATCATGTATTCCAATAGCATGTATTAGTGTGTGTTGCTACTTTTGGACTGGGTTAAACGGTCAGTGGGTCAGTGGACTATTGTTTATAGGTGTGCCTGGAGACTCAAATCTAAGTCCCAAGTTCACAATCTGATCCATGGTGACACTCGGTGTTTGTTGTCTGATGTTTATTGTGGCATGGTTTTCTTAAAACTTTTATTATTATCTTATGTTGAATGGTAAGTGAACATGACTGAAGAGAAATGGTAAACTGACAGAAACTCTGCAATGAAATTGTCAGTTTTATTGAGGGGCAGAATGAAAATGAAGGAAAATGTGTAGCCTTGTGACTGTTACAACACCAATTTGTGAATTTGTCTTCATCATGCCTGGCACAGCACTAGTGTTGAAAGGTTGCTCTCTCTAATAAATACTCAATGATCGAAGGAAAGGAACCACCAATCAGTCTGCTCTGTCAATAGACTAATTGTAACACTATTCTATCTAATAAATACTCAATGTTCAAAGGAAAGGAACCATAGGTCAGTCTGCTCTGTCAATAGACTAATTGTAACACTATTCTATCTAATAAATACTCAATGTTCGAAGGAAAGGAACCACCAATCAGTCTGCTCTGTCAATAGACTAATTGTAACACTATTTTATCTAATAAATACTCAATGTTCGAAGGAAAGGAACCACCAATCAGTCTGCTCTGTCAATAGACTAATTGAACACTATTCTATCTAATAAATACTCAATGTTCGAAGGAAAGGAACCACCAATCAGTCTGCTCTGTCAATAGACTAATTGTAACACTATTCTATCTAATAAATACTCAATGTTCGAAGGAAAGGAACCATAGGTCAGTCTGGTCTGTCAATGGAATAATTCTGACACAGTTCAATATGAACAATATTTTGTGTGAGGAATTTCATTTATATGTACTTGATCTTACTTACTTACTTAGTCGTTCCCCTTCTATCGTGAGGTGTAGAGGTTTGGAAGAGAGAGCGCCAGACCATTCTATCAGCTGTCTTCTTCCTGGCCTGGTTCCATTCTAGTCCTCGGTCCTTCAAAGATTGTCTAATGTTGTCCTCCCAGCGGACTCTGGGTCGTCCTGGAGGTCTGGATCCCTGGCTCTTTGTTTCCCATGCTTGTCGTGGTAGCCGATCTTCTCCCATTCTGCAGACATGGCCAAACCATCTTAGTTGGGACTGTTCTATTTGGGTCTGCAGCGGATGGGATTTTAGGCCTTGACGGATCGTCTGGTTGCGGACCATGTTTCTTCTTGTTACTTCAACCACTTTCCTCAGATACCTCATTTCTGAGGTTTGGATCTGGCTTTTGTGGGTTGTAGTCATTGCCCACGACTCGCATCCATATGTCAAGACTGGGACATAGGTGGAGCGGTATACAGCCATCTTCGTTTTCTTACCAACCTCTTTCTTGCTGAGGAATCCACGATTTATGGCCTGAAAAAGTCTCCCAGCCGCTGCTTTTCGAGTGGCCAACTCTTCTTTGATGCCTCCCTTTCGGTCTATAATAGCTCCGAGATATTTAAAGTGGTCGACCTGTTCTCCCAACTTAATCTGATGTTTTCTTTCTTCTCGTGATATCACCATGGATTTTGTTTTAGAGCTGCTTATGACCATCCCTCTCTTCTCCAGCTCTTCCTTCCAGACTTGCAGGTTGGATTGGAGATGTGCCTCTGATTTAGCAATCAGGGCAACATCATCAGCAAATGCCAGCTCCGAAATATAGACCTGTCTCATCTTCCAGTACCCCACTGAATACTTTCTTGTTCTCTCCTTACATGCCTTGATGACATCGTCCATAAGGAGTATGAAGAGGTAAGGTGATAGGATATCACCTTGTCTTACACCAGTGGTGGTCCTGAACTCTTCTGACTTATGGTTTGCTGTCCTCACATAATTTCTGCAAGACTTGTAGAAGCTCTGTATAGCATGAATCAGAGGTGCTGGAATATTCTTCCTTGCCAAACAGTCCCAAAGTTTGCTCCAGGGGACCCTGTCAAACGCCTTTTCCAGATCTATGAAACAAAGATGGATCTCACTCTTATACTCAAGGGCCTTTTCACTCAGCTGTCTGAGTGTGAAGATTAGGTCTTGAGTACTTCGGTTTGCTCGGAATCCGCACTGGACCTCATCCAATTGTGGCTCAGCTAGGCGTCGAAGTCTCTGCTCTAGGATTCTAGAGTAGATTTTACCAGGGACACTGAGAAGGGATATGCCTCTATGGTTTCCACATTGTCGATTGTCACCCTTTTTGAAAATTTGTGTTATGATGGCAATCTCCCAATCCTTTGGTATGGTATGTACTTGAACATGAAGACTTATTGAAGAAAACTGGCTCTTTAGAACCATTGCTCATAATTTGATTTGTTGCTTACACTACAACAAATTCTTGCAAATTGAAACTGTCATTAGATATGCAATGTTGATTTTGTAGAGAACAAAAAAAGTTTGCTAGGATATGTGAAGCTAGCTGACAGTCTAAAACAATAACTGTTGGTTGTGTGCTCCTTTCTATTTTTGGTTGTCCTACTTGTTATGCTCATGTATGCCTATCTGGTAATTTTATCTTTGTATAACTTGTTCATATTCGTTGAATATTTATGGCTTGAGGTTTCTACAGGATTCAGTACACGGTCCGACACCCAACCTTCATTAGACACCTTTTATGTCATAGATAACACTACTGTAGCTAGTCCCCCTTACAGGAAGCCTGCATCAGTCAGTCACATGATCTTGCAGAGATGGTTTCTATGGCAATTTGTGTTACATGATGAGTTTACCAGCCTCAAGCAGGACTATATATGTCTTCTAGTAAAAACATGTGTATCACATGACATTTAAGACAAATCTAGACTAAGAATCATAACTCACAAAATATTTCTAACACAAGCAGCCAGAGGTTATGTTTGTGTTTCTGAGTAACTCATTTTATGAAGCCCAACAGAACTGTCAAGTTGTGATTGCCTTCTGTGGACTATCACCATTTTTTTTCTGTCTTTCTTTACTGTCATTATATATTGTTCCCCTCTGTGATTCACCAAAAGTTACAGTATCCTCATGACATCAGTATAGTGATCTGTTTTTGAAGACACATTTGTCAATATTTTGTTCTGTTCTGGTGTTGTCTAGTTTTTCCCTTTACCTTTTCATCCATGTTTATCATATTGGTACTTATTAAATACATAGCCTACTCTCAACCACTAACCTTAACCATGAGACCTGTTTTGAGAAAGCTGTAGATAATATTTAAAAAAAAAAAACCCTCAACTTACCTCCCACCACCGCTGCAGGCTGAAATGAAAGACAGTGGGATGTGTTCTTCAATGCCACCCAAAAAAGTCGACCACGTTTGTTTTTTTTTTTTTTTTATTGATGATGAGTAATGTTCCGTTCAACCTCTGATGGGTTATATTAGAGTGTATATTGGGTAATTTCCTATCTTTCGTAGCCTACCTTTTTGCTCCGCAGTGAATATGTATAGTTAGGTGTTGTTTCATAGCGCTTAGGGTTAGGATTAGAATTAGGGTTAGTGTTAACCATAATACTAACCCTAATCCTAACCCTAACTGCTACGAAACAACACCTAACTACAGTAGAACTCCATTTATCCGAACCCCATGGGACCGAGCATCGTTCGGATAATCAAATGTTCGGATAATTGGATTACATAATGTATCGAGTACATGTACACATATTTCTAAAAATAATTAACCATCACAAGGAAAATACACTATAAAACATATTTAATTGTGCTGTAATAATAATACCCACACTGTATTAGATCAATGTATCACCAAAATCTTTCATTACACTGCAGTGCATGTTCTACTTGTACAGCATTAATTATTTTTTTTTAAGAAAAAGAAATGTTTTCAAAATAACATTACAAACGATTCAAAACCAGGCGCAACTTACGTATACATGTACTTGCACAGATGTAGCCCACTATTTAAAATAATGAGGAACCCTCTTCTGCACCAAACTGGATAGTCTCCTTTTGGCTGCTAAGTCCCGCATTCCCTTCAACAGCAGAAGCTGTGTAGGACAGCTGTCATCTTCTTGCTCGTACCAAGCCATCGCTGTTTCTAGTGCTATAAAGGCCTCTTCAGGACTTGGTCGACGTTTTGGGTTTTCTTCATAATCTACAAGTACATCATGTACTTCTGAGGAATCTTTATCATCGGTCACTACATGCATTTTGGTTTTCTTCTTGCACAAAAACATTTCTTCGTCATTCAAAAACTGAAAACCAGAATCATTATCATCTTCTAGCCACAAGTGTGCATCATCTTTGTCACAGTCCGAAAATCCGGGCATTGCTTGAAACAGTTCCACAACTTCATTTATACAATCATCATTTGTGTCCACTGCAGTAGTTTCATTTCCTCCTTTTTCCCAAGCAATCTATTCCAAGCCTTGTTGAGATTATCCTGTGACAGGGTGGTCCAAGCATCAGCTAACATATAGCAGCAGTCTTTGAGATTAAGCTTTTTGGAAAATGCCACCACACTTTCTTCATCTTCAGCCAACAATAAACGACGCAGGACTTCCTTCTTGTACATCTTTTTAAGCTTTGCTATAACACCCTGATCCATTGGTTGAATCAGTGCTGTTACATTGAGAGGCAGAAAAATTACTTTAAAATTTGCATCAACTGCATTCAATGTATCCGTCTCTGGATGAGATGGTGCATTGTCCAGTAGAAAAAAATACTTTTCCAGTTTTCTTTTCTTGTTCTCTCAACCTCTTCACATTTGGGATGAACTGATTTGTATACCAATCAAGAAATATTTCACTATTCATCCAAGCACTCTTCTGTGTTTTGTAGCACAATGGGAGACATGTCACATTCTTTAAACAACGTGGTTTTTTGGCTTTGCCGATCATTAGCACCGCACCGGTGAACGATGACTTCCACTGGCATTCGCGGCTACCAAAATTGCACTTTTTAAACCCAGGGGCAGATGCTTCGTGCTGAGATGCAAGTGATTTCTGAGGCAATGATTTCCAGTATAAGCCAGTCTCATCGGCATTATACACATCATATAGTTAATAACCTTCTTCTTCCAAAAAAGCCAAGAATGTTTCTTTAAAATTTTCAGTGGCAGTTGCATCGCTAGATAAAGATTCCCCTTGAATCTCCAATTCTCGTATGCCATGACGAGATTTAAAGTTTGTTAACCATCCCTGGCTAGCCTTAAAGTCAGGAATGACCGTCAAGTTGATTGTTGAACTGAAGTGCCTTTTCACACAATAGAGAGCCAGAGATAGGTTCCCCTTTGCTTCTTCTTTGCACAAACCATATATAAAAAGCCTCTTCCAATTTCAAATCTTTCGCATTTCTCATGGTTTTATGTTTCTTCGACCCATTTTCACTATCCAATTTCGATGCAAAAGTCATAATTTTATCCTTGTTACTTTTGATGTCAGAGACGGTAGCTTTCCCAACATTGAAAATCCTCGCAAGTGAAGACACAGTTTCACCTTTTCCTAGTCTCTTGATAATTTCTGTTTTCGTTTTAATTGACAAAACATTGCGGTTCATTTTATATGCTTTAGGCTTACTGGAAGATGCCTTATCGCACAGAGAAATACTTGTACACCAAAATTATTCTGCTGTAGTAGCAGACACAATTATTTTAAGTTGAACTGTCTGTTTAGCCAGTGTTCTGCCTAGAACGCACTCGTACACTGGATTGGTAAACCAGATATTAACTGACTTTATGATCTAACTGACTTCTTGTACATAAGCAACCGACCATTAGCCCATCATATCCTCTACAAATTGTTCGCACACATTTGAAGCTTGCCGCATCAAAAGATTCAGAAATGTAGTCTAACATGACTGGTGGCTCCTGATTTTTTTTTTCTGGAAAAAGTGTTCGGATAATTGGATGTTCGGATAATTGGGGTTCGGATAAATGGAGTTCTACTGTACATATATTCACTGCGGACCAAAAAGGTACGAAAGATAGGAAATTACCGTATATTGTTTTTAATTCCAAATAATATGAATAGGCCTAATTGCCGATTACGTACCCACGTATTTAGGGTTAGGATTACGGATCGGGTCGAGTGTTAGGACTCCTAAACATTTATTACTGCATCATTGAAGTATTTTTAATGCCGTATCGTGCTTCCATTCAATTAGGCTCACTTTGGACATTGACAATAATCCGTAATGAAACCCTCTCTGATTAGCCTAATATTCTTCGTTTCAGCACTTTAATAAATTTTGTTTACAGTAAAACACTTGTTAGGCTAAATGGAGAAATTCATTTTCTATAGGCCTAGGCCTACCTACTGTCTTGAATTTATTACACTATATATCCTAATTACAACCCATCAAGGGTTGAACGGGATACTGTGTTTAAACAAAAACAATATTCATTTTCTGACCTGTGCAGTCTATGGCAGGCGCTAAATGTCTCGGAACGTTGGATGTAAACAACTGGTAAATCAGCCATTCTCACTGTATTGTGCTTAACCAAACAGGTCACGACAAAATCTTACGAGTCATCTCCCTTTTATTGACACTGCCAAATGTCCGATTATAATCGAATACCGAATACACCAGGAGCACCAGGAAAATAAGCAGCTGAGGGCTGTCACCTCAGGGGCGCATTCCCATAGTCAGTTATGACTGAAGGGGCTATTATTATTATTATTATTACCGAATACAACATTACTGGACAGTCAAAATCGTCACCTCTGTGGTCGAATGGGGGGGGGGGGGGGGGGGGGGGGCACTGTAAACAGAGATAGTCGTAGATTATAACTTATTACTGGTTGGTTGTTCGTCCATCACGGGTGATGAAGACCACTCTGTTCATCCAATTATTTAAGAATATGTTAGGTTAGTCTATGGGTACGAAGGTGACTGAAGAGTCCGATGCGGGCCTGGAAAGATCTTGGACAGTGTGGGCAGGGAATGTTTGCTTCATGTGAAGGTTTTATTTCCCGGTCCTTTCTAGCTTGTCTCCGCTGTTCCGCTGCTGCTCTTCTGGATGATTCGCATGCTGCTGTACCTTTACGAAGAGATGTGCGCCAAGCAGTTCGGTCTTGCGCAGCAGCTTCCCATGTGTCTGGGTTTATGTCAAAGGTTTTCAATGACGTCTTTAACGTGTCTTTGAAGCGCTTCTTTTGGCCACCTGGGAGCGTTTACCCTTCTGCATCTCACCATAAAAGAGTATCTTTGGCAGTCGATGGTCTGGCATGCGGACTACATGACCTGCCCAGCAAATTTGTGACTGCATCAGAATAGTATCAATACTAGGGATACCAGCTCTGTCAAGAACGGCGGTATCCGGGATCTTGTCTTGCCATTTGATGTTCATTATCTTCCTGAGACAGACTGTATGGAAGTGGTTTAGCTTCTTTACGTGGCGCCTGTATACAGTCCATGTTTCACATGCATATAGCAGCACTGGAAGCACCGCAGCTCTGTACACCTTCAGCTTTAACTTATTACTATATACTAACTAGTTGCCTTCCCCACCTCCCTGAAGTTGTTGTCTTCTTGTGGCGAGGCACACTTCTGTCAACTTAGACTGAAATTCCCTGGTTATCAGACTGCAATTGCATTAACTAATAAGTGAATTCTGTCAACTCTAATACAATATTGATAAATACTAAGACCCCACAAGGACTATTAGTGTCTATTATCTCACATTGCTTGTACTTTTTTTTTTTAAATTGATAAATAAAAATATCCCGTTTAAACTGAAGGGTTATAATAAGATATAGTGTTTTAAAGTCCAAATGGAGCCGCGCTGGTGTAATGGTTACCACACTGCGCTGGCGATCGGGTGATCCAGGTTCAAGCCCGGGCGAGAACATTTGAACGAGTGTCGTCGACCAGGGACTGACGGCTCCTGAGCCGACCCAGCTCTAATGGGTACCCTCTGAAGACGGCTAGCATCTGCCAGAATGGTGAGTGGACACCTGTCAGTGTATAGGGAAAAAAGGGATACTCACGTAAAAATCTGTCTCAGGTTAGATATACGGTACTAACCGGAGATTCTCGCCTCGAGTAATAGCGGGCATACGTAAAAAAAAAAAAGTCCAAATAATATGTTCAGTTACCCATATGCGAAAGTGGCTAAGGGGGCCATCCACATATGGGAGTCGTTCACATTTCACGTCACGCAGTGAGGAAAAATTGTGTGACATTGTGTGACGATATGGAGAGGAAGGGGGGGGGGGGGCTTTGGAAAATTTGACGTCATATTCGCTTCTTTCATAATTGATGTTCCTACTTTTATCCGCATAAGTTAACTTTATCCGCAATAGTTAATCTTTTTCCACATAAGTTAACTTTTATCCGCATACGTTTGCTTTCATACATATAACTGAATCAACTATTATTGTTTAGTTTTAAAGCAACAGGTAACAAATTTAATAGTGAAATAGTCTTTAACAGGTTAAAATAAATATGGAAAAATTAACGGAATTATAATAGTTATAAACGTTCTCATCATTGAGACGTAGGTAGAAATTTAACTTTATACTTAAAGTTTAACTGGAATTGTCCCTTTTTTGCTGGTGCCTTTTAATTAGCACTTAGCTTGTATGAGTGAATCCTGCAGCTGTTGTTCATCAATTCTGTGATGACGAAAGCCTTCTCCACACTCTCTTCCACTGTCGGCGGTTAGGATGGATGCTTTTCTCTCACACTAGCTGCGTTAGTATCACAAATCGTCTGATGGCTTGTAACCTTACTTACTTAGTCGTTCCCCTTCTACCGTGAGGTGAAGAGATTTGGGAGAGAGAGCGCCAGACTATCCTATCGGCTGTCTTCCTCCTGGCCTGGTTCCATTCTAGTCCTCGGTCCTTTAAAGATTGTCTCTCTGGGTCGTCCTGGGGGTCTGGATCCCTGGCTCTTTGTTTCCCATGCTTGTCATGGTAGCCGATCTTCTCCCATTCTGCTGACATGGCCAAACCATCTTAGTTGGGACTGTTCTACTTGGGTCTGCAGGGGGTGGGATTTTAGGCCTTGACGTATCGTGTGGTTGTGGACCATGTCTCTTCTTCTTACTTTCACCACCTTGTAACCACGAACCAAATAAGTTGAATGGGGGAAAAAAAACACACACACACAAATAGTAATACGTCTTACAAGGAGAAGGACAAGAAAAACCTACGTTGCGGCCACAAGGCCTTCGTCAGGGACAGACAAACAAGAGACAGGAGGGAAAGAAAATGAGAATTAAGTAGAGAACATGAAACTATAAAAATAAGAGAAAAAACTCCATTGTGTCCAGTCACATGTGAAGCTTGATGGCTGCCACTAAACCGGAAAGAGGAAGTCGATAGTACATTAAAAACAAAAAATAAGAAATATTGAAAACAAGGACTGGAAAAAAGTGAGGAAAAAATAAATAAAATAAAATAAAATAAATAAATAAAATGAAAAAATAAATAAAAAAATAATAATAAATAAATAATAATATTAATAATAATAATAATAATAATAAAATAAATTTAAAAATAAATAAATAAATAAAAATAAAAAATAAATAAATAAATAAAATAAATAAATAAACAAATTAAAAAAAAATAAAAATAATAATAATAATAATAAGTAAATAAATAAATAAAAAATTTAAAAATTGATAATGAAAAAATATATATATTTATTTATTTTTTTTTCATTATCAATTTTTAAATTATTTATTTATTTATTTACTTATTATTATTATTAAGAATGTTGGGTATTCAAACCGTGTGGTTTGAGGCAACCCATAAGATGGATGAGGCGTTGTTCCTGGCGAAACCGACTGTTGGCGTCCGAGGAACAGGATCTGATGGCTGTCACCTAGATGTCAGTGGCACCGTGGTGGTCAGGGCCATTGAAGTGGATGGCCACAGGTGTGGATTTAAACTGAGAGATGTCGTAGAGGTGTCTGCAGAATCGGTCGCCCAGTCGTGTACCCGTTTGGCCGATGTAAGTAATGGTGAAACGTTTGCATATAATAGCATAAATGACGTTGCGTGACTCAAATGTGAAGCCATGGGTGATGGTGAACTTGGCGTTAGGGAACGAGACTGAACTTGTTTCGATTACGTACTGACATGTCTTACATCGTGTACGGTTACATGGCTTGGTTCCAAAGTGGCCATCGTTGACGGTTTTCAAACGGCTGTGGACTAGGAGGTCCCTCAAATTTTTATCCCGTCTATATGCCAGCAAGGGTGGCTCACTAAACGCTTCTCGCGCCTCTGGGTCAGCTTGGAGGAGAGGTAGGTGGCGATACAGGATCCTTTTGACAGCATTGCTGTGAGGGTGATAGGTCATTATTA
Source organism: Oreohelix idahoensis (assembly GCA_024509875.1). Taxonomy (NCBI): domain Eukaryota; kingdom Metazoa; phylum Mollusca; class Gastropoda; order Stylommatophora; family Oreohelicidae; genus Oreohelix; species Oreohelix idahoensis. The sequence continues at coordinate 336,019 of JAMPIV010004368.1, forward strand.
ACTTGACTATCAGAGGAGGTTTTTTGGCGGGGTTTGAGGGCCTCTAGACGTGAGATAGGGAGAACACGCTCTAAGGCAGAGGTAAGAACATCTTCTGGATACTGTCTGTTACGCAAGAAGTCCAACATTTCTTGTGCTCGGCATAGAAAGTTGTCATCATCTTGGTATAACCGACGGAGGCGGAGAAGTTGTGAGAAAGGCAAGGAGTCCCGACAAGCCGGAGGATGAGAGGAAGTATAAAAGAGGTAACTGTGTGCATCGGTGGGTTTGTAGTACACCGAAGTGGTGAGGTGGGGGGGGGGGGGGGGGGGGGAGGGGGACAACAATGTCAAGGAAATTAACAGAGACAGTGGAGATGTGAGAGGTGAATTGGATCGCAGGGTGGAAGTTGTTAATGAAATTAATGAACCTAGATAGGTCAACCTCTGGTATATCGGTGAGACCTATGCCATCATCGATGTATCTATGATATATCAATGGAAAAGGTCCAGGATACTGCTGCCACACCTGATACTCCAGGTAGTCCATGAAGAGGCAGGCATAACTGGGACCCATCTTGGTGCCTATGGCAACTCCACTTATTTGGTCAAAGAACTGTCCATTGGCTTCACATGTGACTGGACACAAGGGAGTTTTTTCTTCTTATTTTTATAGTTTCATGTTCTCTACTTAATTCTCATTTTCTTTCCCTCCTGTCTCTTGTTTGTCTGTCCCTGACGAAGGCCTTGTGGCCGCAACGTAGGTTTTTCTTGTCCTTCTCCTTGTAAGACGTATTACTATTTGTGTGTGTGTGTTTTTTGTGTGTGTGTGTTTTTTTTCCCCATTCAACTCCATTGAACTCAAAGGAATTGAGTCGGAGGACAAGTTCTGCAAGGCGCAGGAGAGTCTCTGTAGCGATAGAGGGGTGCGTGCGCTGGTCCAAGAAAAACCGAAGAGCTCGGAGACCATCAGAGTGAGGAATGGAAGTGTAAAGCGAGCAAACATCTAACAGAAATAAACGGTAGGTACGGTCTGGAGAAAGCTGGATAGAGGAAAAAGTAGTAAGAGCATGGTTTGTGTCCTTTAAGAAGGAAGGAAGCTGCTCTACAATAGGCTGGAAGATGCCGTCGAGGAAGTCTGATATACGTTCGGTAGGACAGGCACACGCAGAGACAATGGGTCTCCCAGGGTTGGAGGCTTGCCCAGACCACTATTGTCAATACGGAGATGAGAAGCGCTAGAAGGTAAGGATTTGTTGGCGATAAGACTTTTGATGGTGTCGTGGACCAGACGATTGTTGAGGACTGTCGCATCTGTGGTAAAGTGGGATGATATAAATATTTATCGGGGACTTAGTGTGCTGACTGAGATCAGCTGTGAAGGTATCTGTATCTAATAAGTGTGATGTATTACAGGTGACCTTACTTGCTACCACATTTATATCTCAGTCAGAATTATTCTGGAATATTGTGATGACTACGTTGAATGTCTAGGGTTATGCAAATGATGAAGTGTAAGTCACAACAACAACAGACACATAAACAATTTAATTTATTTCACAGCACTTTACAACACTGTGATAATCACACACATGTAACACTCTATAAGATCATCTTAACTGAGTCAGTTTTAAAAGTCAAATATATCTATGTATTAATTCCTTTACATAGAGATATCCTGATTCAACTACACAGTGAACCAGGAATCACAATCAATTATAATTACAAGTAGTATGTACACAGTTTATCAATATAATCTTGGTATTGACATATTTTATTATTCTTATCTTATGTGTGTAAGTTGTGAAGTAGTAATATGAGTTAATACTGGTTTTGTTTTTCAAGCTAGAGTGTTGTTTGTCCTCATGACATCAAGTGTTTGATCCTTGTGGAAATATTATTGGGAAAAATTCACAGTTCCTGTCAATTTAAACAGTTTATAGGCCCTCTTTATTTACTGTCAATTTTAGAGGGGGGGGGGGGGCACATATTGTTGAGCTCCTTTGGCCACAAATTCTTAACTTTCGTGATGACTGCAGGAAAAGACTCCTCTGCTCGATTACTTCAATGAGTTCTGGAGCCACCTCACTGGTCGCTATCTGGACCAAGGAGTATGCTGTCAGCCTCAGGATTCAGCACAACTCAGGCCAAATGCTGCCTCAATGACTTAGGACCACCGTCCCTGAAACAAGAAGGTTGTACCTCCTACTTCAGAACTAATTTATACTCTATTTCTACACTGAGCACAATACATAACAAACACTTGCGTTCAGTGCTGTAGGCCACTGCTAGCTTCATCTGAAACAATTTACACCAGTATACTCCTCCCTAATGGTTACTACGCCTCTGCAATTCCAGCATTATTTCTTTCTAGTCCATAAGATAGGTGTCAGTGTACTGTTTGGCAATCCCATGCAGTTTTACTTTTTTCCGACACCTCCTATTCAGGTTGGAGCAATATTTAGGCTATTCTCATGTTGGCCACTGAACCACACACATAGATAGACATAAATTATCAATTCACATTCAATTTTTATTAAAAAGATATCAAATATTTCAAGCTTACCACAATTCATGGAAAAATAAACAGTTTCGTTGACTGGCAATGAATAGGCACAACTTCCGATCTGCCTCTGTCCCAGGCTTTTATTTAGAAAAAATATGCACTGGTGCTCAACGCACTGTTTCTTAGTAGGTTTATTACAAGATGTGGCCCGGAACAGACGCCCTGAATTGAGTATATTGGCAGCTCTAACCAATCATGCCATGTTTACCTACTTTTCAAAAAATATTACCCTTCTCACGTTTCCCCTAACAACTAAACTAGTATTTGCAGTCCAACTAATCGTGTTTAGTCTTACATCTCATTCCCGCCAATCAAATAGGAGTTAACATGGTAGGCTATTTCCGTAACGTAATGTTTTTCAAACACGTTATAAAAAAATTTTATGAGCAGAAATGATTCCATGCTGTCAGGCACCCCCACTATTGTATTTTGGCCATAACTATTTTATTAACAGACTAAAGGCGTAACACATAACATATTCTTGGTTAGCAAGTCCGGCCGTACAATAATATATAAGTTAAAGTGAGCTACATGGCGGCGTTCAAAATATGTGTTTTCCAAAGATAGTCGTATATTTGTTCTTTATTCCTTTTCGTTGTTTAGAACCGCCACCTGTCCTGCCTTTTCCACTGTTATGTCATACTAAAGTCAGGAGCTTAGATGTAAATCAGTAGAATTTCATATTTCCTAATAAGCATTTTTCATGTTTTTAAACCTGATTCTTGTAGTAGTAGTGTTTTTTTATCACTGACTATTTGAAAAAAAGTTAGTGCTTCATGCCTTACGCATGGGTTTTGCGTTCACTTTTGATCGCGAAACGCGTGTTAGTGTTGCATGCTTCCTGCCTTCAGTCGTCCCTCTCTCTCTCTATCCTACTTTCATCTGTCTTTTAGTTACGCCGTGTATAAAATGGAATGAATGAAATATTAAATCTAGGTCATCACTCAGCGCCTATCTCAAGGTTTTTCTAAGAAATGCAGTACCCGTTTTATTTTTTGAAACGCGTGTAGTGATGCAGTAGGCTTTTACTATCAACGTGAAAACGTACGATTTGCAGACGAAGCAGAAAAAGGGGGATTTTTGTACGCCATTGTGACAGCATTGTTCTCTTTTACCTTTTCTCTTTCCTGTTATTGAAGTAATTCGTTAGGGGTTTCATTTACTTTTTAATTTATATATGGGTATTTAGAATGTCTCACGACAGCATCATTGTCACGGCGCTGGTAGAAGGAGCTGTTAGTGAGCTGCTTATTACCTTCTTGGAGGTACAGGTCCTTGCGCCATACCACAATGGCACCTCCTTTGTCAGCCGGTTTGATAACAATGTCATCTCTGCGGCGGAGCTTTGAGAGGGCATGAGACTCATCAGAAGAAAGGTTTGAATAACGCAGTCGTTGAGGTTGGAGCTGCTGAATGTCGTGGAGGGTATTCTGAATATATAAATCCAGAGCATGGGAAGCCCCAGGAGAGGGTGTAAAATGTTTATTCTTGGGAGGAGCGAAGCGTGCAAAAGCATCATATGATTCAGCCTGCGATCTCTGAGGACCATCACTGTTGCGGAAATGGAACTGAAGTCGCAGACGGCGATGAAACCGATGGACATCTTGGAGGCGAACCAAATAATGGGTATACACAATCTCCTGCACAGATTAGAATGGACAGACAGCACTTTGGTTAGATGCTGTTCGAATCACTTTGAAATTAGAGTTAATTCCTCTGACGGCGGGTGTCTCTGCAAAATCACTTGCTGGGAAAACTTGAGTTAAATTCCTCTTACGACTGGGTCTGGGAAATTAGAGTTAATTCCTCTGACGTCGAGTGTCTCTGCGAAATCACTATCTGGGAAAACTTGAGTTAAAGTCCTCTTATGACTGGTGAATCTTATTCCTAAGTTTCCAGTCTTGTTATATTAAAGTCCTGGTCCCTTAAGTTTTCAGTCTTGTATTTAAATGTGCGGGTTTACTCTTAAGTTTTCAGAGTTGCCCAAATACGTTGAACTGTCACTTATAAGTATGGAATACTAAGTCCAGTATCTCACTGGCTTCTGGGGAGTTCGAAGTACAATGCGATCTCTCTGTGTGTTCTGTGTCTAGGATTTAACTACATTATATTGTACAGTTTCCAGTTCAAATCCAGCTGGGTTTCCGCTGAATGTTCTAATCAAATGCATTGTTTATTCCGGCATCTAAAATAAAACCAATCAAATCGAATCTTTAGCACTGTTTGGGTGGGGAAGTTTTAAATATCCCCTCGCGTGTTTAAAATATTAATTTTAATATCCACGCGTGACCTCTTTATAAGACGTAATATTGTTACATAAGACTTTCGGCCGCACCTCTGTCTCTTACAATATTGTGACCGTGTTTTCCTGGCGTATTGTCTACCGCTCATAGTAATTTGAGTAACATTGGGGGTACATAGTTAAAGGTAAATTATATCCAGGGGTACGCGAACAAAAATGGTTGAATACCACTGCTCTGGAGTATAGGTATGTAATAGCCAGAAATATCTCTTCAGCTGTATGAGGCCACCAGCATTCTTGCAAGTTTTTTTTTGTTTAAATTTAATGATGAAAAATATCCCTTTCAACCTCTGATGGGTTATAATTATGATATATAATGTTTTCAATTCGAAATATTATGAACAACGGCCGATAAGGGAAAGTGGCATCACATCTGTCAAATCATTGTAAATGTGGCAAATCAAAATTACCAATTATGCTTGTATGTTTAAAAACCCCCAAACAATAAAAAACGAGCTCAGACCTAACCAGAGGCGTCACTAGGGTTGGTGTCACCCAGTGCGGTAACTCATGGTGTCACCCCCATGGACCTCCTCCCATACCAGACCATACAGAATCTTTAGTACCCGGTAATGTTTTTTGTACTAATGTTACTCGTAAATGCATATGGAAATATACTCATAAATGAAATAATACCCACCAAAAAAAAAAAAATAAAGAGGAACAAATACACAAGCATTTCAGCACTTAGTGAACATCTCGACTAAATCTGAACTTTCCTTTCTTGGCCTTCAAAGCTGCGAACGTGTGAATCACTTCATCAAAATCAATGCCTTTCGCCATCTAGCATAGCGTTTTAGCCTTGTAGGTATATTGATACAGTACACGTAAGCTGGGCTTACGAAAAATGTTTTTGTGGTTATAACTAACTACAGGGATATTTTTATTAAAAAATAATAAATTCCTGCTGAAACATTGCAAACACATTTTATTGACCGTCATTTTGGTGTCACCCCCTCAGCTGATCACCCCCTCTGATAGTGTCACCTGGGTGCGGTCCGCACCCCCCGCGTGACGCCTCTGGACCTAACAAAACCAAACAAAAATATCAAGCAAAAATAGTATTAAGGGTGAGTGGTTTAAAGGCCTGGTGTTTCCATATATAACTGACTTTAATAGATATTTAATTGACTTTCACCTGTCAAAAGTCATATGTATGTAAGAACAGCATCAGACCTTCACCTTCCCAATTACTATATATTAACTTTTGTTCTGGTTAAATACTGTTTGACTATATTATGCAGTTCCCTAGGTCTGTCTATTCTCAACACTTCTATATTTATAGGTAAATTTTATGCCTGCGAATAATCTAATATTGGTATTCTCATTTGTTCATACCTCTTACATTTTAACAAGAAATGCTCTATATTATTGTCTTGAAGACATCCTGCACAATAAGGTTCTTCTATTCTGCAATAACCTTTTCCCAGCTGTAGTCTGAGAAGTTTCTAATTACTGGGAATTTTCAATTCCATAGGTATCTGACATTTTCTTGTTGGAGCCTTGAACCTCATATGCATGTCTTCCTTTCAGATTTTTATCCCACTCTGCTTTCCATTCATCTGTTATTAATTCTTTAATCAAGCTCTTAATCTCTGGTTTACTCATCCCTACATTTATTAGATTTTCTTGGCTTCTTTATCTGTCTTGTCATTCTTGCAAGTTTCTTCCCGAAAGCTAGTCTGTTAAAATTGTAAGTCCTGAGAATTTTTAATTTTTAAATTTAATGATAAAAAATATCCCGTTCAACCTCTGATGGATTATAATTAGGATATATATTGTTTTCAATTCCAAATAATATGAAGAACTGCCGATATGGGAAAGTGGCTTCACACCCGTCAAATCATTGTAAATAGGGCAAATCACAATTATCAATTATGCTTGTGTGTTTAAAAAAAAACCCAACCAAACAAAAACGAGCTCAAACCTAACAATAATAATATTAAGGGGAAGGGTGTAAAGGCCTTGTGTTTCCAGTTATATTCTTCTTCGATCCTTAACCACCGACCGTCAAAGCAGTCAGTGGCCATCACGCCTAGTGGCGTCTTGTAGGGCAACAACAAATTGATTCCACTTTGCTCGGTCGGTGGCCATCCTTCGTACAGTGCCCCAACTCTGGTTCATTCTTTGCATCTCAACCTCCACAGTCCTCCGCCAAGTTGTTTTCCAGCCCCTCACGCAATTAGAGGTCACCAACGTTTAGCACCAACAAGGAAAGTTTTGTAGGCTTATTCCCTCACCTTGAAGGATCTACATGTAAGACACTTTTCTGGAGCTAGCACCTTTGGTCCCACGAAAGCGGACAGGCTGTCGCTCAGTTTGTTTATTTGGTCAGTAGAAAATAAACAGCGTCTTCCAGCCCCTCACGCAATTAGAGGTCACCAACGTTTAGCACCAACAAGGAAAGTTTTGTAAGCTTATTCCCTCACCTTGAAGGATCTACATGTAAGACACTTTTCTGGAGCTAGCACCTTTGGTCCCACGAAAGCGGACAGGCTGTCACTCAGTTTGTTTATTTGGTCAGCAGAAGATAAACAGCGTCTTCCAGCCCCTCACGCAATTAGAGGTTACCAACGTTTAGCACCAACAAGGAAAGTTTTGTAGGCTTATTCCCTCACCTTGAAGGATCTACATGTAAGACACTTTTCTGGAGCTGGCACATTTGGTCCCACGAAAGCGGACAGACTGACACGCAGTTTTATTCATTTGGTAAACCAGAGGTAAATAGAGTCTTCCAGCCCACCTCGCGCAATTAGAGGTCACCAATGATAGCACCAACAAGGAAAGTTTTGTAGGCTTATTCCCTCGCCTTGAAGGATCTACATGTAAGACACTTTTCTGGAACTATTACATTTGGTCCCAAGAAAGCGGACGGATTGACACTCAGTTTATTCATTTCTCTGTGTTCTACAGGTTTTATGATCGGTTGTGTGTGTGTGTTGTTGGTGTATTTTGCATATTTTGATTATTGATGAATTTTATGCTGTGTGTGATGAGATGCATTAATTTCATGCTTTTCTTCTTTAATAAAGTTTACACATTTTATTAATGCGCTGTTCACGACCCTTCCTTCCATAATTAACTTGTTTTAGCTCTTTACTATAATCTCTATGTTTGATAAGAGAAAAGAGTGAGAGCAGGAGGTGCTTAGACAGTATAAGTGAGTTGAGGCTTGGAAAGAGAGATCATTTTGATAAATCTTCTTCCAGGTTGTCTCAAGTCCATCTCCTATTTACACCTTTCTGTGGGTGTAATCTATAACTCTGTCAGTCCACTATCCCTTGTCGATTTCACTACTATTGTCCAACTCGACAAATACTCTACACTTTACTCAACCACGACACCAACGCTACCCTGGGACACCTGCATAGCCTGATTCTACAGATGTATCGGCGTAATGCGTAATGAGGAGTAAGACAAGGTTATTCTAGAGACATCAGAAGTCAACAACCGCAAGAAAATTCCTTCAGGTAGAGAAATGCATAATATTATGGTCAGGGGCCACAACAAATCTCTCAGAACGAACGTGAGTCGTTATCTCCCCTTTTAATCTCGCTACCAACTTTATTAGGCTAGCGGGTTTCCTTCAAAGAGCCTCTCGTATCGTGATCAAACACTTAAAGCGACCAGAGGAATGTTTCTCTGGTCAAACGAACCACAGGTGCGTTTAGATAACATTACGTTATCGTTAGCTGACCGCAGCTGGCCAGAACGTAAACAAACCGCGGGTGGGGTCTGAGAAAGGGAAAAAATGAAAGAAAAGAAGAATAAAAATGACGAGGAAACCAGGACATTAAAAAGTAATAACGGAATGGTAAAATAAATTATCAGTCACTGTGACATCTTATTATTAATATTAATTTACTGTTTACAGGCCTCGGGTTTCCCTCCTTTATGTGTAATAAATGTTTATACAATACCAAACCTACCCACTATCCTGTTCTCACTGTTCTAGTCTACTATCATTTACTGGACACAGTATTAAGGTCCTTGTCTTGTTGGATTCGGCCTATACTGCTTGATAGAAATACAACAGAAGTGATTGCGTCATTAATAGGCTGAACTGCCCATGGCGGACTTCTGGTGTCGTGTATTGTGGTTCGCACTGTTGACCTGCCATTGAAACATCATTTTTTGATGATGCGTAGATGGCAGGGCGGATAGTGTGATTCGCTTGCATGGTTAGGCGGGGTTGTCGCACGGAAGGTCCAGTGTTCAAATCCTGGGTAAGCCACTCATGTCTGTTGTTTTTCTGTTGTCTGGTGTTCTACTTCTTTATTTCCTGCGAGTGCCTGATAACATACCTTTATATTTGTTTCATATTAATTTACTGTTTACAGGCCTCGGGTTTCCCTCCTTTATGTGAGATAAGGTGTATAAACGACCACAGACACAACTATACAGACAACATAGAGTAAGTATAGAGTGTAGACGCTGATCCAGTAAATATATTATAGATAAATTTATTTACACACAGAAATCATTAAAGTTCATCATACATCAAATTACAAAAAAATTAGCGTGCACTGTTGCACGGCCTGAAAAACAACGTAACAAGTACATTGATAGACACTAGAAAAAAAAACCCCAAATCACATTCACTCTTTCTGTCACCCTGCTGAGGAACAATAAAATGATTAGTGATTAAAATAACTCTACGATTGTGGGGGCTGTCCACTTTAGCCTCCACTCTCTAACACAAATAGGATTCTACTGTCTCAGTCTGGTTGACTCTTCCTCAACGAAAACGTCTACGCAGCTTCCAACTTGGTAGGCGATATGCGCCGCTTTCTAACACCACTGGAGATGCTAAAATAATAGACTTGGAGTAACACAATGGCTCAGTGTCTATCCTTCAATGGATAATGAACAGACCCTACCGGTTCTGTCTATTTTCTCCCTCCTTTTCTCTCTCTCTCCCTCTCTCTCTCTCTCTTGGTCTCAGTGTCTCTCTAACACTCGACGACTGAGGATGCTTCCCTCTTTTAACCCGCTCCGGAGATAGAGGAAAAACACAGCCTTGATTTCCGGCTGTACGCAATTGAAACCAGTCTTGCTGAAGAATTGAACTTCACTGCAATAGACCGTTTAGGTTGTGTTCTTTTGCTCCTGACGATAACTCGGGTACTCTGACCCTGTCCACTTTAGCCTCCACTCTCTAACACAAATAAGATTCTACTGTCTCAGTCCGGTTGACTCTTCCTCAACGAAAACGTCTACGCAGCTTCCAACTTGGTAGGCGATATGCGCCGCTTTCTGACACCACTGGAGATGCTAAAATAATAGACTTGGAGTAACACAATGGCTCAGTGTCTATCCTTCAATGGATAATGAACAGACCCTACCGGTCCTGTCTATTTTCTCCCTCCTTTCCTCTCTCTCTCCCTCTCTCTCTTGGTCTCAGTGTCTCTCTAACACTCGACGACTGAGGATGCGGCGTCTCCGTTACACTCTTCTGTCGTTACTTTCAAGACCCAGGTATTTTACCCCTCTCACCTGTTCCTGAATTCTGCGATGATGATGATGAAGTTCTGGCGTCAAGCATGAGGTACTTGATTAACTGTCGAAAAACAAAACTTCTCTGCTGCTGAATAGCTTCCCTCTTTTAACCCGCTCCGGAGTTAGAGGAAAAACACAGCCTTGATTTCCGGCTGTACGCAATTGAAACCAGTCTTGCTGAAGAATTGAACTTCACTGCAATAGACCGTTTCGGTTGTGTTCTTTTGCTCCTGACGATAACTCGAGTACTCTGACCCTGAGATATGTCTTTTTGCCGTGGATAATTTTATTTGACAAAATTATGCTCCCCCACTGTTTCGCCGTGACTCGATGAAATTAAAAGAAAATGCGTCTATTGTATAACCATCCCAACATAACGCACCTCTAACCCATTAATCTTTATAACTCCCTTACTCAGTACTTCACTCGTCATGTACAACAATACATAAAATAATATTACCCACGTGGCACCTAAATCTCTCTCCTCCCACTCCCCTTCTCTCGTTCTGAAAAAACCGATACATAAAATATTTCTATTCCCCAGGTCTCTTCATTCTCACTCCTTCCCCCCCTCTCTCTCTCAACTATAATCTGCCAGGTAAGTAAACAGAAACCTCCCGACCTGTCTGCTTCTTATCTATTTGTTACGCGTGGCTACCCACGTGTCCAAACATTCAAACTAGGAAATCCTTTGTCCGAAATCCCGTGGCCTCCTTTTTAACATTTACACATGAGGTTTCCTACTTAAGCCCCAATTTAAATGAAATCTCGCTATAGGAATAGTTTACTCCTCTAAGCAGTATAATTCACTTATAACATTCATCTTTACTCTCCGACGGCATTTCTTACATTTAAAGCATAATAAAATTTAGTGCACACAATCGATTCCCAATAAAATTACATTTGTAAATACACAGGAATAAATGGTAGTTTTACATAACATTCTACAAATATGAGCACACGTGTAGCTTATAACTTCACACGTTCCTATCTACAGCCAAAATCATAGAAAGAATAAGCACACTGTTACATTTACGACGTTCTTCAAAATTGATAATGGATGGCACTATCGTTTTAAAACTTAAAAGTTAATGTCCCCGAAGAAATTAACTACGGGCGAATTTCTCAAAAAACCCACTAATAAGTAAAACGATAATAAAATTACTACATACCGATTATCGCTGTTTTCCCACAGTGGAGACGATAATACGAAGTCTGAAGGCTGACAATTATTTCTTACGATAGAGACTTGCCCGCAATTTTCTATCTCAATATATACAAGCGAACCGCCCCCGCGGATTCCCTTCCTATGCATAACCCAAGCTTTCACTCGGACCAATGGAAATGCTTAGGAAAATAAAATAACTCCGAGCTGCGCTAATCAGATTTGAAAACAACGCGAACCCCGCGTGTCCAAAATTGCGTCACGTTATGTGACGGCCGCGTGTTCTGACTTGCGTGCATGAAATGGCGATTTCCGACAATAACGAAAAATCGCGGAAAATCAGAAGAAAGAAAAACTGGTCGAGTGTAAAATAAACCTACCATCATAAAACGACCCCATTTAATTATCTACATAAAAATACCAAACACGATATATATTCAAATGAGAAGAAAAAAATTGTGAAAATACAAAATAGACGACAGAATCGGGCCGGTTGAAGGACAGAATTACAGTGCAGCATCACATAAGTCCTCCCTTTCAAGTGCGGGAATCCGTGCTAAATCACTGAAATCTCTGGGTTTCATACTGGCCCGTATCTAGATCTACCTCTCGATCTAATCACTGTCATAATTAGGATTGTCATACAGGCCCCTCTCCATATCCTTGAGAATCTTTGCAAGCACTGGATCGTGAGGGTCACGCCAGGGGATTTCCTCCTGGCGACTGCAACATGACTGGTCGCCCTTCCTCCTCCCTCTCATGTGTTTCCTTCGCCCACGAATTTTCCTGGCGGCGCGTGGTAAATAATGATTACCAAACGGTGCGGCCTCCCAGTGTTTTGAAACAGACTGACTGGCTTGGCCAGACATCGCCGTAACAGGACGTAACTGTTTGCGGTTGACTGAAGAACCGTGCACATGTTCCTTCTTGTCAGTATTTCCCTCCCATGAGGTGTTTAATCCCCTCGGAGGCCTAATTCCCGACGAAAAAGAAGGTACTTCCGAAATCAGAGGCGTCACCACTGTGTGGCCATTAGGCTGAACAGGGCGGACAGGCGAATACGCCTCTGTAAATAACGTTCCACTGTCTTTAGAGGCTTCTATCCTCTTCACCGCAAGACAAGGATGTTTGAGCTCCCGTGGGGCTCCGTGAATTTGGGGCTCTCCCCTTTCACTTCTCTGGCCTGCAGTAGGCCCCCTTGCATTAGCAAGGATCGGTGTGGTTGGGTTTCCCAAAACTAAGTATGGGCTTCCCAGGATGAAATCATGTGCTGGCTGTGCCATTTCAGCTGCCTTGATTGTGCCAGACACAAACATGCATTTCACCTCAATATTGGCTACAGGCAGACGCTGTGAGATCCCTCTTCTCAAAATGCCACCAATCTCAACTATTTCTCCTGTCCCCTGCCCTGGTTTCACCAAATGACGAGCGACGATACTGGGGTATGTGAGCCCGCTGTCAAACAAACACGTAGTGGCTGTCCCATTCACTACGGCTGGTCCACTGTTAGAGAACAACTTCTCTGCCTGGACTGGTTCCCATTTATTCCATTTAGTCCATCTCACCGGTCTTAATCAAGCTGCATGATGAGCTGGTGGTTTGTTCGTACACCGAGATGTCCAGTGGGAAGTCGTGCAACAATTCCGACAGTACCTCTCATTATCTCCCCTGTTCCTAAAGGGTTCGTGAGATGTTGTTGGCTGTGCTCTGTTATGCGGCTGGGGGCGCAGGTTATAACCAGAATAAGGCTCCTTGCGAGAAGGCCCTGGTTGCTGATGAGCTGGTGAAGTACCCGACTGCGATGATGAAGCTCCTTTGTCTGGGGCTGGCAGGTCTGGGTTTTTCCGTTTCTGTCCCAGTACTTCGGCCTGTGCTGTCTGGTACCTTTCGGCGAACACGATAATCTGATCAAGTTGCTGGGCACCCTGCTCCGCCAGATACCGCCTCAAGTCGGGGGACATGTTGGCCTTTACTTGTTCACACAGAACCAACTCCTCCAACCCTTCAAAAGTTTTCGCCAGTCCTGACAGTTCCCTCCACCGGGTTAAGTAGTTTCTCACCCGCTCTGCAAACTGTGCGAAACTCTCTCCCTTCTCCGGCCTGCTCTCCCGGAACATGGTTTGGCATTTTCGGGGTGTCTACTGAAATCTTTGCAACAAAGCATTTCGCAGTGCCTCGAAGTTGTTCTGATCGTCTATGAGCAGCTTATTATAGACGTCATACGCATGACCTTTGAGTGATTGCGATAATTTTAGGCACCAAAGACTCTCATCCAACCCGTATGCCTTTGCCATTCTTTGAAATTTTTCCAAAAACACGTCAATCTTTTCATTCCCATTAGGGAACGAGTCAAATGGGAAGCTCATGGCTGCCATCTGGGGGCCTCCATTTCCTGAGGTGCCTGCTGCTCCTGCTCCGGGAGAATCTCCATTAGCTGAACTGCCTTCTGAAGCTCGGTACTGCAGTTCCAGAGAACGCATGGCAAGTTCATGCTGTCTCTCTGCTGCCTTCTCCGCTGCTTCCCTCTCTGCTGCCTTCTCCTGTGCTTCCAATTTCCGAAGTTCCATCTCGGCCTGCCTCTCCGCTGCTTCTGCGGTGGCGGCCCTCTCTTCTTTCGCTGCTTCTGCGGCGGATGCCCTCTCCTGTGCTTCCCTCTCTGCTTGCCTTTCCTCAATTTCTGCGGCGGCTGCCCTGTCCTCTTTCTCTTTCTCTCGCTGATTATGCCTATCATTTTCCTTTATCAGGTAGGCCTTAGTCTCCTCCTTATCCATTCCCATGTCCTGAGCAGCCTCGCGCCAGGCAGCTCGTAACTTGGCCATATCCGCCATCTTACCTGTAAACTGCTGTAAGTTCACAAATACAGAGAAATGACAGAAAAGGAAAAGAGAAGGAACAACCTGTTACGTAATAGGAAATACACTCTATTACCGTTTTCCCAAAACCAGAACTCAGACTAGAACCAAGTCTGAATAATAACCTAAAAAAAAATTGTGTTAAGAAGCTACCAAAACCCGAAATTACTTTCCTGTTAAAGAAAAATTTTAGTAAGCCATCAATTACCACTTAGTCATATAAATCAAAAATACCACAAAAATCTACTAGATTGCAACCTGTGGAAAACCTATAACTGGATCAGTTCTAATAGCTCAAGTCTAGGGGATATTTAAAGAAAAAAATCTATACTCAGAAAACTTTCTATAGAGACAATCTATGAATGTAGATATGATCACAGAATTGATCTCAACAGAATGATCCACCGGACGATTGCCGCCCACTTGTCACGAAGTGGTTTTAAGTTTATAGAGTTTGCCTGAATGAAAGCAAGACCCTAGTATGAGAAAGTCTGAGAAGATAGAATTTAGATGGAAAATGACATGCCTGTGGACAGATGAAACTATTGGCTCAAGGGATAGAACCAGGATTTGCCTCTCCCCTTGCCGCTTCGTGACTTCAAATGGCTATAATCTCACCCTCCTCTGACTACCTTTAAACACAAGGAGATAAGGTGTATAAAAGACCACAGACACAACTATACAGACAACATAGAGTAAGTATAGAGTGTAGAAGCTGATCCAGTAAATATATTATAGATAAATTTATTTACACACAGAAATCATTAAAGTTCATCATACATCAAATTACAAAAAAGTTAGCGTGCACTGTTGCACGGCCTGAAAAACAACGTAACAAGTACATTGACAGACACTAGAAAAAAACCCCAAATCACATTCACTCTTTCTGTCACCCTGCTGAGGAACAATAAAATGATTAGTGATTAAAATAACTCTACGATTGTGGGGACTGTCCACTTTAGCCTCCACTCTCTAACACAAATAAGATTCTACTGTCTCAGTCCAGTTGACTCTTCCTCAACGAAAACGTCTACACAGCTTCCAACTTGGTAGGCGATATGCGCCGCTATCTAACACCACTGGAGATGCTAAAATAATAGACTTGGAGTAACACAATGGCTCAGTGTCTATCCTTCAATGGATAATGAACAGACCCTACCGGTCCTGTCTATTTTCTCCCTCCTTTCCTCTCTCTCTCCCTCTCTCTCTTGGTCTCAGTGTCTCTCTAACACTCGACGACTGATGATGCGGCGTCTCCGTTACGCTCTTCTGTCGTTACTTTCAAGACCCAGGTATTTTACCCCTCTCACCTGTTCCTGAATTCTGCGATGATGATGATGAAGTTCTGGCGTCAAGCATGAGGTACTTGATTAACTGTCGAAAAACAAAACTTCTCTGCTGCTGAATAGCTTCCCTCTTTTAACCCGCTCCGGAGTTAGAGGAAAAACACAGCCTTGATTTCCGGCTGTACGCAATTGAAACCAGTCTTGCTGAAGAATTGAACTTCACTGCAATAGACCATTTAGGTTGTGTTCTTTTGCTCCTGGCGATAACTCGAGTACTCTGACCCTGAGATATGTCTTTTTGCCGTGGATAATTTTAATTGACAAAATTATGCTCTCCCACTGTTTCGCCGTGACTCGCTGAAATTAAAAGAAAATGCGTCTATTGTATAACCATCCCAACATAACGCACCTCTAACCCATTAATCTTTATAACTCCCTTACTCAGTACTTCACTCGTCATGTACAACAATACATAAAATAATATTACCCACGTGGCACCTAAATCTCTCTCCTCCCACTCCCCTTCTCTCGTTCTGAAAAAACCGATACATAAAATATTTCTATTCCCCGGGTCTCTTCATTCTCACTCCTTCCCCCTCTCTCTCTCAACTATAATCTGCCAGGTAAGTAAACAGAAACCTCCCGACCTGTCTGCTTCTTATCTATTTGTTACGCGTGGCTACCCACGTGTCCAAACATTCAAACTAGGAAATCCTTTGTCCGAAATCCCGTGGCCTCCTTTTTAACATTTACACATGAGGTTTCCTACTTAAGCCCCAATTTAAATGAAATCTCGCTATAGGAATAGTTTACTCCTCTAAGCAGTATAATTCACTTATAACATACATCTTTACTCTCCGACGGCATTTCTTACATTTAAGGCATAATAAAATTTAGTGCACACAATCGATTCCCAATAAAATTACATTTGTAAATACACAGGAATAAATGGTAGTTTTACATAACATTCTACAAATATGAGCACACGTGTAGCTTATAACTTCACACGTTCCTATCTACAGCCAAAATCATAGAAAGAATAAGCACACTGTTACATTTACGAAGTTCTTCAAAATTGATAATGGATGGCACTATCGTTTTAAAACTTAAAAGTTATTGTCCCCAAAGAAATTAACTACGGGCGAATTTCTCAAAAAAAACCCACTAATAAGTAAAACGATAATAAAATTACTACATACCGATTATCGCTGTTTTCCCACAGTGGAGACGATAATACGAAGTCTGAAGGCTGACAATTATTTCTTACGATAGAGACTTGCCCTTCTTCTTCTTCTTTAGTTTGAGTCGACTATAGTGTTTTTATACCCTGTTCAACCTGGAAATTGGTTATAATTGGGGTATATTGTGTGCTACGTTCTTCGATGGTGGTCGGTTGATAGTCCTGACAAGGACTGGTGCTAGCTGGCGTCCTCTTCGTTGTTTCTCTGTTTGTGTTGCCGTGGCATGTTCTTTATTGTGTTTCGTATCCTGCCTCCCTATCTGTCCTGTATGGTTTTGTGTGTTTTTGCCCTCCTTGTTTCTGTTTCTTGTGTATTCCTTTGCTCTTGTATCTTAGACAGCGCTTTTTCTATAATTGTTGGGAGTAGCTTTTCCAGCGTTTCCTCGATGACTTCTTCGTCTGATTGGTCGTTCGTTTTACTATCTTTTGTGTTTGATGTTATTTCTTTAATGGTCATTCTTTCTGTCTCTATTCTCTTCAGTACCTCTTCATTTCCGTCTTTCAGTTCTATCAGCTTCTTGATATCTTCTTCTACCTGCTGCTGAATTCTTTTCATGTCTTGGTGTATTATTTTCATGTCGTTCATGAATTGTTGTTGTTTCGCGCTTTCCGAGCCATCAGGGATTTCTTCACATCTGGCAGTTGATGTTCTGTTTTTGTGTGGCTGTCGGTTTTCTCTCTCCTTTCGCAGTTGTTGTTTTAGATCTCTCACCTCAGTCGTGAGCTGTCTGACCTGTTCTGTTAGGCTGTCTTGGCGCCTATTACCTAAAGTACTTGCCTTCAGTGTGTTTTTTGCCTCTGTGTACGATACCCCTTTTCCAATAGCAACTGTAATTATTTGCCTTGTTTGTATTCGGGACACCCTCGGTATCGTGCTCCGTGCTTTCCGAGGCAGTTGGTACATTTTCTATTGTTGTTTGGTGCTTTGTAGTCGTGGTCTTTATTTGCCTTAGGGCAGTCTTTGTATTCGTGGCTGCCCGCACAGTATCTACAGACCGTCTCTTTTCTGCACGTGTTCCTTGTGTGAGAAAATCCCTGGCACTTTGAACACTGTATCACTGGCGGGATGTAGGCATGTGTTCTTCGAGGTCTATTCTGGATAGTGATGTTTTCTGGGATTGTTTTCCCTTGTAGAGTCACTATTATCAGTCTGGTGTCTTCTTTGTTCCAGGACTTAAGCCTTTCTGCGTGTGTGAACCTGTACCGAGGGTTTTCGGCCTGGATGTAGCTGAGGGCCTCTGTGTCTGACAAGCTGGTGTCTATCCCTTTGATGACTACTCTCTTGGTTTCAGTGTAGATTTCTGCTTGGATTTTGATCCGGTGTGGTAGCTGAAATTCTTTAGGCCCGGATGCCAGAGCAGTCATCAACGATTTAGTCATTTCTGTATCATTCAGGGCAAGTGTCACTCCCTGTGGGTGCCTTCTGATACTTATTATGCCTCTTTTGCCTACTACTTTCTCCAGGACATTGATTACTTTATCGTCCGGGAGTGCCCTGAGTGTGGCTTCTCCTTCAGACAACTGCGTAATTTTTATTTTGCGCTCTTGATCCTGTTCTTTGTGATTGCTTTTTCGTTGTTCGCCTGGGCGGCATCTCCCATCTGCCACCACTGGCTGAGTATATGTCTTTGGGATCAGTACCCTGTCCTCTTCTGTCTGCTCATGATTCTGCTTCTCTTGATCACCGCGGGGGACTTGGCTTCTTCTTCTTCGTTCGTCCTGAAAAGGACGTTGGTTGCGTTGTGTCCGTTTACAGCGAAGCTGCGATATTTGCGCCTTTCGGCCGACACGTTCGACTTCAGCACGGCATTTTTGGGACCGGGTTAACCTTCCCTCTTCGATCCCTACTCACTCAGCCAGACTGCAGTGATGCAGCCTGTTTCCAGGACCACCACCTGGAGGTGGAGTAGGGTCTTGGTCAGCTCTGGTTCGCTGACCCTGACGCAAGCAGTCCAGCTATGGGTCGCTAACTGCATTTCTCACTGTTGACGCGTCTTAGGTCCCGGGGGGACTTGGCTGTTCTCTGTTGAATTCCGGCGTATCTCGATGTCTGACACTGGAGCCATCTCAAATAGTGCTTCTTTCAATGTTGGAGTGAGACTAACGAACTCGTCTCCGTCTTCACGCATTTTGTATAGTTCGTCCATAGCGGTCTCTGCGATATCTTCTGGGTCTAATTCGTCTAGTTCAGATGATGTTGTTCCCTCATCAGCAGCTGGCTGTGAGGTGACGTCTTGTTGTTCTGCACTTTTGTCTACCCCTTGTACCGGTCCGTGTTGAAGAGTTGTCTCTTCCACCTCCTTTATAGTGTTTGCAGGTGACCTCTCGGCATCGTGTGGTGGTGTCATTGGTGTTTGGTGCAGCTTCTCTGTGGGGGACCGGGTTTCTGCTGACGAGTCGGGTACGTGTGGTGGAGGCAACATGGATCTAAGCTCCTGTTTTCTTTTCTCTTTCCTTTCCAGCGTCTGTTCTATCCCCTGTATCAGTCTCTTCACCCTCTCACGCTCAGGGTCTAGGCCGTGGACGTTTGCAGCTGCCCTTTTCTCTCTTCTTTCCAACCATCCCCTCATCTTCTCCAGCTGGTGTAGCAATCTCATCGTTTCCTCATCCTCTGGATCTTCATCATCTAGGCCAGGGACGCCTGCACCTGCCCTCTCCTCTGTCTCGCAAGGAGGCGGGCCCCTCAGCCTCTCAGAGGTGTCGACACACGTCGCAGCTAACTCCGTCGTCGTGTCTAGAGTTGGAGGAGGACCGGTCTCAGCACGAGTACTTGGGGCAGTCTTGCTCTCTGGCTGCCTGTCTTTGTTGTTTGAAGCTTTGTTATTACCCTGGCTGTTCCGCGCTGTGGGCTGGTGTAGACCTTCCTCTTTTTAGCGTGTGGTTTATGTCTGATCATTTTGACGATAATGCGATCTTTTTCTCGGATAGTGGCGTCCTGTACAATGTTGTGCGCCCAAAGAACGGAGACTTGCCCGCAATTTTCTATCTCAATATATACAAGCGAACCGCCCCCGCTGATTCCCTTCCTACGCATAACCCAAGCTTTCACTCGGACCAATGGAAATGCTTAGGAAAATAAAATAACTCCGAGCTGCGCTAATCAGATTTGAAAACAACGCGAACCCCGCGTGTCCAAAATTGCGTCACGTTATGTGACGGCCGCGTGTTCTGACTTGCGTGCATGAAATGGCGATTTCCGAAAATAACGAAAAATCGCGGAAAATCAGAAGAAAGAAAAACTGGTCGAGTGTAAAATAAACCTACCATCATAAAACGACCCCATTTAATTATCTACATAAAAATACCAAACACGATATATATTCAAATGAGAAGAAAAAAATTGTGAAAATACAAAATAGACGACAGAATCGGGCCGGTTGAAGGACAGAATTACAGTGCAGCATCACAGTGTGTTTTCCAGAATGATGCGCAAGTTATTGGATCCACTGAATAATCCACGTATAACAAATTTCATGGACGACATCCTTATTGCTACTGAGACATTCGAAGAACACATAAACTCTCTGAATATGCTATTTGATAGGCTCAGAGAAGCAAATTTGACGGCTAGACCAACCAAATGTTGTGTGGGGTGTAAAGAACTGGAATTCTTGGGACACACAGTATATCAGGGAAACATGACCCCTGACCCCAAGAACATGGATAAATTGCAAAAAGCACCGAGGCCACAAACAAAAAAAGATGTGAGGTCTTTTGTATCTTCATGTGGATTTTATCAAAAATACATAAAGAACTTTAACTCTATTTGTGCACCGCTGACAGACTTAACTAGAAAAGGTCAACCTGATAAAATCATTTGGTCCGCGCAGTGTGAATTGGCCTACCAAGAGCTAAAAGATAAACTCACTAACAAACCGATATTGAAATTGCCTGATTTACGTCAAGAATTTGTGGTGAGAACGGATGCTAGTAACATAGGATTAGGAGCCACCTTGTTACAGAGGACCACCTCACAGGATGGAGAACTGAACCCAGTTGCTTACGCTAGCCGCAAGTTGAACAAAGCGGAAAAAACTACTCAACCAGTGAAAAAGAGTGTTTAGCGTTAATTTGGGCCATAAGGAAGTTTCAAATTTATCTTTATGGTAGGTCATTTATGGTGCAAACAGATCACAAGCCGCTCGTGTTCTTGTCCCACGCCAAGCATGAAAATTCTAGACTATTACGCTGGTCTTTATTGATCCAACCTTATACATTTTCCATCGAATATATACCCGGTTCGGAAAACGTGGGAGCGGATTTCCTGAGTAGACATCCTTGTGAGGAAAATCAGGAAAAACCTAGGGAATAGTACTTATTGGCGCTACATTGTCTCACAGATAATAACTTGCAATGAATGCATGTTTTAGGTAGGGAGGTATGTAGTAATATCTGTGAAACAAACGCTAATTTCCATAGAATTGTACTCCCAAATGCTAGTAAATAAAACAGCCCGTGTGTTAGTGACTAACAGCTTCTACTAGGCCAGTCGGGAATCCAATGTATGCTGTAGAAATGCTGGTTAATTATCTCGCTAGCAAAGCCACTAGATTTTAGTACCGCTTGCGTGAAACTAACGTCACAGTTCAAGCCTAGCCTTCAAAGCAAGAGAGAGAGAAGAAAACGTGTAAAAACGAATACACGAAGGCATAAAATTGAGAGATAAATGTCGTAGCATGGCAGAAACGCGACGTCACAAGTTGCAGACCCCCCTTTTTCTCGACACGCGTTAGTGGCACATATTCACGCTGTTAGACTCGTCAGCCGATATAAACACACACACAAGTCGCATTTCTAACTAGAAGTAGTGCTAAAGTAGTGATTCTACAAACGTGTTGTTAAAAATTTGGTAACGTACTACAAGGATCTGCTGCGGTCTGCATGAGAGCGATAGTTAAAAAGGAAAGGAAAAAATTAAGGTTAACGTGAGATTTTTTGAATATGCAGTACTGAATGGGGGGATGAGACGGAGTATCGGACTAGGAGTGTCACTAGTCGTGTTTACAAAATTGAATAGGAGAGATAGGAAATATTTTTTTGAAGCATTGTAGAAATAAAACGATACTAGGCATTAGAAATAAATACAAGAATAAAATAATGTAATGACTGTGCGATAGATAACAACAGGATCAATAAGTATGTATCAGAATTTAAAACTATTAAGAAATAAAGAAGTTGGACAGAAGACAGATAGACGAACGGACTTGAAAATCTTTCTCAGTTTGCCCGTAGTGGGGGTAGAGGGGAAGGAGTCCTAATTTTGAATATTTGAGGTCAGTTTTGAAAAAAGAACGTTAGAAGTCAAACGGTCCCTGATTGGCTGTGGTGTAATATACTAACGATTGAATAAAAGCAATTAGTAGTTGGTATTCGGGGCCACTTGTTAAAAAGAATTCATTCACTAAAGTTGTTTTAAGACAAGAAAGGAGTACATTCTTGTTTGCTATTCTGCACTAGCAGCGATCTGGATTATTACCATATATCGCAATATTCAACTGTTTAGTGTGTAAATTTCTTTGATGCGGTAAGAATGAAAACCTTTATATTGTCAATTTTATCATTATTAGGTATGCATTATTGAATCAGTATTCTTCTTCTTCGTTCGCCCTGAAAAGGACGGTGGTTGCGTTGTGTCTGTTTACAACGTAGCTGTGATATCTGCACCTTTCGGTCGACACATCCGACTTCTGCACGGCATTTTTTAGGACCGGGTTTGCCTTCCCATTTCGATCCACACTCGCTCAGCCAGCCTGCACAGCTGCAGACTGTTTCCAGGACCACCACGTGGAGGTGGAGTGCGGTCTTGACCAGCTCTGGTTCGCTGGTCCTGACGCAGGCAGTCAAGCTATGAGTCGCTGACTGCGGTCTCTATTGCTGCGTCTTGAGGTCCCAGTATGAACCTTATGGGGGAAAACGTTTATCTAGAGGGAAGTTAACATCAAACACTGTGTTGTTTCACAGCGTTGTTAGGAAATGTATTAACCTGTTGTAGAAAAGCAAGACAGGCTTTCTACCATATTGGGAAAAAAGAAAATTAAATATTAATGAAAAAAATGTTGTATTATGACATAAGACCAGGAAGATCACTGGCCGTCTTCTTCAGCAAGTCACCGTGATTGTACATGACTTGATATTATTAATGTAAATTGTTTCCTTTGTCAAGGAAAGTGTCAAACGGTGGTTTGAAAGTTATTTATCCATGTAAGGGGTACCAACCAAATTGAGAACGTTAACTAATTGTTTAGTTACCATACTGAAGACTGATGATATTGCAAATGTTAGAATAGGGAAAGAGAGAGACTATTAGATGCTGAGTTGGACACATTTATATTGTTCCAGGGTTTCTTCTACGTTTGAAAGTGAGCCCAGGTGATCAAATACCTGACCATAAGTTCTGCAGTGAGGCCATATCTACTGAGTGCCTGCACATAACTATATTACAAGAAGCAGAAGCGTGACTTGGCAGTGGAAGCTGACATAGTATACTTCAGTCAGCCTGTTACCAGAAATCCCAGATAAGCAATCGTGTCTGGGGTATTTGATATCGCAAACAATCCAACTCTCAATTTCCCAAAATGTATTGTGTCAGACAGTGATGAATCCAACCGTTCGAATAACCTGTACCCTTTATGAGCAAGGAATACTTGACACTTTTCTAGCTTGACTCATATAAATAATTGTGGGAAAACACAGAGTCAATTATATTTGTGAATTAATTGCTGTAAATATTTATATTATCATTTTGAGTTGATTATTCCTGTGTCTAAGAGAATAACAAAGATACAGGAAAATAAATTGTACAAAAAATATGTTAAATTGAAAACTTAACCAGTGACTTGTTTAATCATTGTTTATTAGTAATAGGTGTAGTTCTTGTCCTGTTTATACACTCCATCACATTGCATATACCCTAGACACTTGCTAGACAACATACACACACCATCACACTTCAGTAGGGGAAGATATATAATTGGGTGAGGTCATTGGTGGAAGCAGACAGGTTCCCTGTAAAATTATATGAATTTAATAAACCCCAGGGGCTTGCATAGCTAACTTCACACCAGATAGAATTAAAATTAATAATATTTATAGAAAAACACCAAATCCACCACAATGTTGATGTCTTTGCCTGCTCCACCGTCTGATGTTACTATGCTTCCTAGGTATGTGAAGGTATCTGTCTGTACCAGTTGCTGATTCCTTACTGATATGGGCTCAGGGTTGCTCACATTGAGCGTCATGACCTCAGACTTCTTTAAATTGATGTTCAAGCCCATCTGCTGGCTAAACTTATTAAGTCTATCCGTGTTTTCCTGGATGTGTTGATGTGAATGTGCTAGTAGTGCAATGCCATCTGCATATTCCAGATCTTCCAATGTAGAAAATGAAGTCCATCTTATTCCTCTTGGACTGCCCTGTGTTGTCTGGCGCATCACCCAGTCTATGACTGTTAAAAATAGAGTGGTTGATAAGGGGCATCCCTGTCGTACTCCTGTCTTCACCTCGAAGGTTAGGTTGCTCTGCCCAACACTACACGTAAAGTTGGCATAGAGGCTTTTTATGATTGACACTATGCAGCTTGGAATGCCATAAGCCCTTAGTATTTTCCATAAACTGTCCCTATGTATGCTGTCAAAAGCCTTTTCAAAAACAACGAAATTTATGTAAAGCTGTCTTTACCATTCTGTGCACTGCTCTATAATGTTCCTGAGAGTGAATATATGATCTACACATCTTCTGTTCTTTCTAAATCCTGCTTGTTCTTTCCTCAGTTTGTGGTCTACTGCCTTTGAAATTCTCTGTATAATTATCCTGCCTAGTATTTTGCTGGGAACTGAGAGAAGAGTGATTCCTCTCCAATTATTGCAGTCTGCAAGATCTCCCTTCTTGGGCAATTTGACAATTATTCATTTGTTCCACTCTGATGGTGTTGTCCTCGTTTTCCAGACTTGTGCAAATAGTGGTTCTAATAGTTCTGCTGCTAGCTCAGGGCCTGTCTTAAATAGCTCTGCATTTAAGTTATCATGGCCCGGAGCTTTGCCGTTCTTTAACCCTTTGATTGCTGTGATGATTTCTTCTTTTCGTGGAATGTCTTTATTTACATCTAGATCGTTTTCAGCCTCAGGAACATTCAATTGTGTCTCTGGTGGTTCCTTGTTCAGACTTTCTCTGAAGTGCTCTGCCCATCTTGTTTCCTGTCCCTCTGCTGTCGTGATGAGATTACCTTGCTTGTCTCTTACTAATGTAATATTGTTTGCACCTCGTTTTCCGCTGATGAATTTAGTTATTTTGTATACTGTGCTTTGTTCATTTCTCAGTGCTGCCTCCTCTGCCTGTCTTGCAAGATCGTCTAGGAAATTCCTTTTGTTGGCTCGGGTTTGGCGTTTAACTTCCTTGTCCAGCTGACTGTACTGTTCGCTATATAGTTGCTTTAACCTGGGGGACTTCGCTTCTGTTTTCTTTCTTTTCATTTCCTTTCTCATCTTTATGGTGTTTAGTGTTTCTGGTGTTATCCAGTCTTGCTTCTTCCTTTCCTGGAATCCCAAGCATGATTTGCTGCTTTCCTTATATATTGTTGAAATGGTGTTGAAATTCTGGTCTATATCATCAGTCAATGTCTTTTCCTGGCTTTTGGCAAATTGATATCGTTTCTTAATGTCGGCCGCAAAAGCTATTCTGGTAAGGGGGTCCTTCAATTTGCTGATGTCAAACCTTTTCTGTGTAGTTACAGTTGGTCTAGCCCTTCTTAGTTTCACTTTCAGTTTTGCTACTACTAAATGGTGATCACTTCCCACATCTGCACCTCTTCTTACCTTCACATCTTGTAATGCATGTCTCCATCTACCGTTAATTATAATGTGGTCTATCTGGTTTCTGTCCCGACCATTTGGTGATTCCCATGTTAATTTGTGAATTTCTTTATGTGGGAAAAGTGTTCCTCCAATGACCAGGTTGTTAATGCTACAGAAACTTATTAGTTTATCCCCATTTTCGTTTGCTGTTCCGCTGCCGCATTTCCCCATTGTTCTTTCATTATATGTATTGTGTGTACCAACTTTCGCATTGAGGTCTCCCATTACTATAATAAAATCATATCTAGGTGAGTCTTCCATTTCTTTCTGCAGTTGTTGTTAGAATTCATCCTTGACCTCATCATCGCTGTCATTCGTTGGTGCGTAGCATTGTATTATTGTAGTGGTGGTGAATCTACCTCTCAATCTTAATCTTATCAGTCTGTTGTTGATGGGTTTCCATTCCAGTAATGTCCTTTCTATTCCTTTCTGTAGAATAATGGCTACGCCTTCATTGTGCTGTCCATCCTCTCTTCCAGAGTAAAGTACTGTTTCTCCTGTTGCTGTTTTAACTTTTCCTGAACCTGTCCATCTGCTCTCACTTATCCCTAGGATGTGTAACCTATAGTTTCTCATTTCTGCCGTGACCTGTCTCAGTTTACCTTCTCGTTCATTGTCCTGACATTCCAAAATCCTATTCTTGTATCCTGTTTTGCGGTCAGGACATCCGTTTTCATGTCAGTGGCTTCCTTTCGGCTTTCACCACTGACAGTCATACGAGCCACAGACTCCGAATGTCCATCCCGCAGCAAAGTTTGTTCATTTATTGTTGTTTCCGTAATTTCATTTTTTTTTTTTACATAGACAGAGGTGTCAGCCCTATGCTAAAACCCCCAACCTGGAGGATCAGGGTACCAGCTTTTGTCTGACCCCTACCCACACAGACCAGTCCAGCTTGGTTGAACCTACCAGGAGTAAAACTCCCACTGGCATAGCTCTGGGGATTGTCAGGGTACACAAGCCGCCATACCGCTACAAGGTATAGGTACCATTGATGGCAGTTCCAGTTATATAATTGACTTTAATTTAATTGACTTTCACCTGTCAAAAGTCATATGTATTGTAAAAACAGCATCAGATCTTCACCTTCCCATTTACTATATATTAACTTTTGTTCTTTTTAAATAGTGTTTGACTATATTATGCAGTTCCCTAGGTCTGTCTATTCTTTTTTTTAAATAAAATTTTGCCTCGTTTTGGTGAGGCGCGTCCCGTTCAACCTAGCCGGTTATATTAGGGCGCATGTCCAAATATAAAAGACCCTTAGATCTGGAGAATTAGTTATGTGTTGGTTATTGTCTGTCTATTCTCAAAACCTCTTCTATATTTATAGGTAAATTTGATGCCCGCAAATAAGTTCTGAGAATGGTTGTTACAGAAGATTTATAGTACTTTCAGTATTTCCAGAGCAATAGTTCTCAGTAATTTTAAACGAAAATATTGGTTTTTTTTGGGTCCTCTAAGGTTTAATTATATTTTAACACGTAGTTAAAAACGCTTGTTAGCTTTGTTTAGCATGTGTTGCAGACAAACTAGACACAAACACAGACAGGTGTGTCAATGTGCAGTATTTGATTGTGTTATATTTTCAAATTTATTGAACGAAGAGACTGCTGAATTTTAGCCAGTCAGAAATGAGAATATACATACCGGAAGTTGTTGAGCAATGTTTGGTTAGTCTAAAAACAAAGTACAATGTTTGATTTTATTCTCATATTGTTTTAACGACGTGTTGTTAATTAGTCCCTTTTTTAGCAGTACTTTCTGTAGACGAACGGTTTTAATATATTAGTAAACATTGTGGTAACAACTGAAGTGAACCTGTGTTTAACATTAAATTAATATTAGTAAATTAATATTAGACAAACATAAAGGTATGTTTTCAGGCACTCGTAAGAAATAAAGAAGTAGAACACTTGGACAACAGAAAAACAACAGACGTGAGTGGCTTACCCAGGGTTCGAACCCCGTACCTTCCGTACGACAACTCCGCCTAGCTATCAAGCGAATCACACTGACCCCACGGCCAGCTAGGCATCCCCAAAAAAAGATGTTTTACTGGCTATTTATCAGTAAGAAACACAAGATAACACCGGAAGTATACAGCCCCTTAATGACGCAATCACTTCTGTTGTTCTCCTATTAACAGTATGTGTCAGTCCAAACAAGACAAAGACCTTGATACTGGGTCCAGTAAATAGTAGAAGACTAAAGGACTGTGACTCTCCAGCATTCCGCACCATAGAGAAGCACAGAAAGCACGCAACTCTGGTATAATCTTAATTTTGTGCTTGTGCTGTATTGGGAGGACTTCCAGATGTTATTTAGGCTAAAGAAGGCTGTTCTTGCCTTATTCATTCTGATGTTGATGTCTTTGCCTGCCCCACCGTCTGGTGTTACTATGCTTCCTAGGTATGTGAAGGTATCTGTCTGTACCAGTTGCTGATTCCTTACTGATATGGGCTCAGGGTTGCTCACATTGAGCGTCATGACCTCAGACTTCTTTAAATTGATGTTCAAGCCCACCTGCTGGCTAAATTTATTAAGTCTATCCGTTTTTTCCTGGATGTGTTGATGTGAATGTGCCAGCAGTGCAATGTCTAAATTAATTCACTGTAGCATAAATACTACAGTAATTATTGCATGTTTTCCTTGAAAATAATTTCATGCAATAATTTTCTCCCTTAGTATTTACGCGGCAGTGCCATTCGAAAGACATTTCAAATCAGCATATTCATTCAGTTGCACTGACATGCTCTCACAGAGGCTGTTTCTGTTGAAGTGTTGTAAAATTTCAGTGTATAATCTGGTTTTTGCATTCATAGGGGAAAGATGCGAATGCACAAACACTTGGGTAACGCAGCTGTGTTTAAAACCAGCTTCAAGAAGAATTTGCATATTCTCAATGAGATTTTTCTGACATTCTGTTTTGCAGATTTTTACACATTTCATTATTTGCGTTTTGTAGTGTGATTAATAAGTGCCGTCATGTCTAGAAGAGAAAGATGTTGGGCTTGGGGAAGTTAGAGATTATTTCAAGAACTGTAGCAGATGAAAGTGCAATGCCATAGGACATACATTAAGAATTAACGAATCCACAGTGTGCACAATTCGTGCCATTAATGCATCTATCCAGTCGTCTATGCCTATTGCAAAAGTCATAATCAATGTTGCTGACTTGGATTAAAGACAACAATCAAAAACACACCCCAGTAATTGTTCTATAATATTCATATATTATCAGAAAAGAACACCAAGCAAATAAAAACAGCCGAGGGCTTCACCTCAGGGGCACATTTCCATAGTCAGTTATGACTGAAGGGGGGCTACTGTCACAATTTATATAACATTTTTACAATTTTAATGTGTTACATAATATGTAGTAATAACCAAAATAAGTGTATTTTAATGTGTCAGATAACATGTAGTAATAACCAAAATAAGTGTATTTAAAAAAAAAAATTTGTTTTAGACTTTTGATTTGCATAACTGTGCATATTTACACTAATAGTGATATGAACCCTTGCACACAGGGGGGGGGGGGGGGTGTTTGAGTGTAGGTGTTATACAGTACAAGTGACAGTATATAGCCCTGTTGCACTTCTGTGTTAACTAACCTCAAACATGTCTGTGTAACATCAGTTGTTCTTACTGCTTGTTGGCTTTTGTGTTAAAATGTTCTTTTATTGTCTCAAACTTGTCCTTGTATTCTGTAGTCCTCTAAGATATACCAGAGTTTGAAGATGCAAAGGATTGCATGCTGCTCTTGTGTAAATTCCAGTTAGATCTATCTCTAAATGCTTATATTTCTTGTGTGTATTCCAGAGTTAGATCTATCTCTGAATGCTCACTGCTCTTGTGAGAATTCCAGAGATCTATCTCTAAATGCATACTGCTCGTCCGTGAATTCCAGAGTTAGATATATCTCTGAATACATGCTATTCTTGTGTAAATTCCAGGATTGGATCTCTAACCAAGACCTTGAAGCACTTCCTAATGGTGCATCCTGGAAACAGGCAAACCTCAAGCTACCTGGCCAATGCTTCAGGGATCGACTAGCCATGATTCCCCCCTGTGGTGAAACATGTTAAGAACCCAGCATTGCACACTAAGCTTGGGGGAGTAATTTGAGCTCCAGACTTAACTTCGTCTTTTACATGGTTGGCCATGTGCAGGAGGATCTCACATTGAATAGGTGACAAGTCGGTGGTAGCTGAAAGGTCATGTGCAGGATGTGACGTTTCTTTAGGAGAGCCCAGAATCAGAGCACAGAATGTAGCCCTACATATTGGAGAGCCCCCATGGATGGCAGGGAATGCACAGTCTGCAGCTCCTTCCCTCCTTCTGGCATGAAACTAGATGTGAAGATCCTTTAAATTCACACCGGGCTGTTATAGAATGCTGGAGAACAAAATTGGAGCTGACGACTCCCAACTGACAAAGTTTTTGAATGGCAGAAAAGCCTCAGGAAAAACTTAGATCTAAAATGTAGGTCATGCCAAGAATTCTTAAACTTGAACTTGACATTGCCTGCGAAAGAGCAACAGACTCAGCATCCCTAATTAATAAGAACAACATATCAGTGTTTATTTTTATCTCCTGTGTCAAAGGTTATCTCCTGATCTACAGAACATATGTTGCATGTTTCATTATGTTCAGTGTACTTCTAACAAATCTGTCTTTCAGTCAACAAAACATTAATGCCTAATCTTGTATTCCTGGAGCCACATTATACGATGCTTCATTTTTGTGATGCCAAATGTCCATGTCACCTCTGTTGTGTTTCCTCATTTCAATGTATTCATCTTTCCTGCTTGACTCAAGAGTGAGATGCTTCTGTGTGCGCCATAATCTGGTTACATTTCTGTATCTTCTTTTGTCTTTCAGCCTTTTGTGTAGCATCTGGCCTTTAAGTAGTTCATGCCAAGTTCTCCAAGATGAAGGATACTGAACATTAGTTAACTGAGATTCAGGTCAGGATACTGAACTTGAATTAACTGAAATTCAGATGAGATGTACTGAACCTGAGTTAACTGAATTTGTAAAGCTGTGTCATTGCAATGTAACAGATTTCAAATAATGGTAATGTAATTTTTACAGCCATGCAGTCCTCATATCAGCAGACAAAACGAAGAAAGAAAAGAGTTCTCCAGTGTCAGATCACTAAAACTGTGACAGTGGTCAGAGGAAAGTGTGGATATGGTTTCACAATCTCTGGACAGAATCCAAGCATCCTTAGTTGTATAGTCCCTGGTAGCCCTGCTCATATTGCAGGCCTGAAGGCAGGGGATCTCCTTTATTTTCTTAACGGCCAGAACGTTAGCAGAGCTTGTCATGATGATGTTGCTCGTATGGTGGGACTTTCAACAGGATCTTTAGAGCTTCAGGTACAATTTGAAGTAGTTAAATAATAAACATGAGATAATATAACAGTGTTTTTGTGTGATGAGTATAGAGGACTGTGACTATTTTTGTATCTTTAGTATAGTGCTTCTTAAACTGGTGAATGGTTCACCCAAGGGTGGATGAAACTAGTGGGATGAATGAAACATGAAGGGTCAATGACTTCACTTACTCAGATATTAAAATTGTTTCTACACTTAAAAAATGGCATTGCCATTAACGTGGTTAGTAGGCTCTTATTGCTTTTTAATGGTAGTGGAGCTGGAAATGTGATGTTTTTTCTCTAAACAAATCTTTCTAATTTCAAAGTAGCAGGATATTGCTCAAATTTACTGTAATATAACCTTTTAGGGGAGACCAGATGAGCTAGTGGGATCATACATTTTAAAATGGCAAAACTGAAGGATCACCATAGGCAACTGTTGAACCATAACTTTATATACTTATTGTATGATAGGAAACTCTTTACAGAGCGATACAACAGGAAGCAATCTGATCATCAGAAGAAGTCCCCCGTCCGACAAGTGTTTCGGCCCGATATACTCCTTTACACTCTAAGGGGGGCGGGCCCACTTGGGTCATGACTCCCAAGCGTCTCAGCCTCCTGTTGTCTTGTATCGAAAATGAACCCATTTCACTTATGGTAGCAACTTTAATCCACAACTCCGCCAGCCGTGGAGGCAATTGTGAAAGTAACAAAGAGAAGACAAATTATTCCGTTCGTTCCATCGCACACACTGAGACACCATCGCGAAGCCGACGAGTCTAGCCACTGCGCGTTCGCCACTGAAATTCTGACAGACACCCCTATAATATACACCGCCTGTTGCCCCTCAGTCACAGCCCGTTCACTAGTACACCAAAAAACTCAGCATATTGTGGACTTAGAAAAATTCCTGGTGTTTGCTGTACCGCAGCGTTTATTGTCACGATTTCCATTGCCCATTACGGTTGTTCCACAGCCAGCCTGATGCCTTTTCGGCAGTTTCACTAAGCCGCTTCAGTGCCCTTGTTTTTGACTGTCCCCTCAGCCCCAACAGTTTCAATAGATCATACACTGATGCAGCCACAAACCCTCTTGCGCCCACTTCAACAGCCACGACCCTTGCAGTGAACCCATCGTGTCTCAGATCCGCGGCCAGATCACTATACTTGGCCGCATTGAACGAATGTTGCTCGTCTAATCTGGATTCAAATGGCACGGTCAGTTCAATCAGTATGACCTGAAGCGTTGCTGAAGAATGAAGCACTATATCCGGCCGTCTCCGCGATTTTCTGATACTCTCTGGATATGCCCCTCGTCCAGGTAGGTCTACCGCCATCTCCCAGTCATTTGCACAGTCAAGTAGAGATGGTAAACTGCTACCAGGATTACTCGGTTTGGGGTGTGCTGACTTTCCTGCCCTCAGAAAGTATGTATTTGCGGTGCTCGGCCTGGGTTTGCTATTCGCCTTCATCCTTGCCAGATCTATTGTTGCAGCAAGCTCATTTAGCACTTTGTTATGGCGCCAAGTGTATCGCCCTTGCCCTAATGACACCTTACACGGTGAGAGCACGTGTTCGAGTGTCTGCCTTCCCTGGCACAGGAGGCACTGCTCATCATCCGACTTTCCCCATTTCACAAGGTACTTCAATTGTACTTCAATGTACCAGCACTTATTGACATCAAGCAACATGAATTCTAGTTATATTAAGGAGATTTAAGCCCCATTTTCAGGCAATCTAAAGTTAGATTTTCTTGTAGTGATATTCTGCTGTTTCTATTCTAGCGACTTCAGTCATTTTTCTGTTTTGTGTGTGTGTGTGTGTGTGTGTTACACCTTGTTTTCTTGACATATTTTTTGGATGTTCAAAAACTGAATAAAATAAACACTTAAGAAATGAATTAGTTTATGTTGTTTTGCTCATGTGACAAAATAAATTATATATAAAATTATACACAAGGGAGGGTAAGACAAAAATTATCAAAAACATAAGGAAATTTAGTCGCGGACGAATGCAATTTTGTGATAAAGACTAGGTCAGTGACACTGAAATAGCACTACTTTAGTGCATATGCTGCAGATAATTCATGACTAAGCATTCACCTTCTTGGATTTACTTTTTGCATCTTTCCAGTTGTTGTCCCCTTCCCTCTCATAATTTTTCCTGTCTTTTCCATTACTACTGCATCTTTCTTTCCTCCTGGTTACATGGGGTTTTTGTGCCTGAGTTTACCATTTTAGTACATACTCTGATTTTCTCAGTGTGTTTTTCTCATTGTTTGATCAGTTCACTTCTGATTTTCTTATTGTGTGATCACTCCACCTTTATTTTCTTTCATTGAATAATCGGTTCTCCCCTTTTTTTCTTATTGAGTAATCGCTTCACTTCTGTTTTTCTTATTTTTAATTGTATAATCAGTTCACTTCTGTTTTTTTTTATTGTCGTTTGCACAGTCAAGAAGAGATGGTAAACTGCTACCAGGTTTACTCGGTTTGGGGTGTGCTGACTTTCCTGCCCTCAGAAAGTATGTATTTGTGGTGCTCGGCCTGGGTTTGCTATTCGCCTTCATCCTTGCCAGATCTATTGTCGCAGCAAGCTCATTTAGCACTTTGTTATGGCGCCAAGTGTATCGCCCTTGCCCTAATGACATCATACACGCTGAGAGCACGTGTTCGAGTGTCTGCCCCCCTGGCACAGGGGGCACTGCTCATCATCCGACTTTTCCAATTTCACAAGGTTGGTGGCCGACGGCAGCAGGTCATACATTGATCTAACAACGAAGCTGAGCCTAAGAGGTGCTGTCGTGCGTTTTATTTAGGATTTATTTTATGGTCCCAATCGAGCAGGGGTTAGGTAGTGGAAGCTATGTGAGAGAAAGGTGTGAGAAATAGACCTGTTTACGAGGAATACAGAGTGTAAGAAAAATACTGTCTTGGGTTGAGTAATTGCTCAACTCACCTATATAGTAGGACACGCTTAACTAGAGCAGTATTATTTCACTAGATACTGATTCTAATACACTATCCTCTCGTACGCACACACAAACCATTTGTGACATCAATACATAGAAACTATAGGCACATATAATATATCAGGGAAAGGTTTTGACCACAAACTAAATAGATTTAAGGATATATAGTAGGTTTATTATATATTTAGAAGTAAAAAATAGGTTACAACAGTGAATGCATCATTATCATGTCATCATGTGAAATTATGGTTACATAAAGAGAAAATAAATAAACAAGATATATTCTCATAGACCTGGAAAAACTAGGAAAAAATGATCCCACCCGAGGTGTGCTTACCCAACCGATCAAACAAAGGATTGACAATGGGAGTGGGTAGACGGGACGGGTATCTAGGATATGTCCTTAATTTAACTTTCCCGTGGGTCTGCAGATTTAGTGAGAGAATAGATAAAATAGAAGATGTTATATTAGTAGTACACTGAAGCAACTAAATTCTTTCGTTCCGTTTTTCCACTCTCAGCATTCATGCAGTGAGCGCTCACAAACAGGCAAACTTACCCTCAGCCGACACAGCATACATCCAAGGAATTTATCAAACACAAAAATGGATTTAAGACTATTATATGTCCTGTGAATTTTGTCCCGTACAGCCCCAGAAAATCTCCGTATAGGCACTGCTATTTTTGTCTCGGAGTTTTCGCTGGATGGGTGTGTTGATTTATAATTTTTCCTGGCGGGTCTTCTTCGTCGGATTTGCAGGTATTTAAAGTGGGAATAAGTTTGTGTTCTAGGCTTCTGTCGAAATGACTGGGAAATATCTCCAACAGCAGAATGTTACTCCCAGGCTGTTCTTGGAAAGAAATAGCCGTAAAGGTTCTCTATGGAAGTTGGTGGTAGGAACAATGTTACTGTCATATGGGTTTTTGGAAAAAAAACGACTTTCTGTGCTTTTAGTTCTGCCTCAACAGGCCAGGGAACTTTATATGATTTAATATAATATATCTGGCATTGTCCCGTTCCAGTTAATTTATATTCACAAATGAACACTTGACCGTTCTGGTTATTTAGCCGCTCTACTGGGGTTAGACGATGGACTTAGAAAAAAATCTCTTAACATCAGATTTGTTATTGTCATTGTTCTTTTATGTTGTTAGGAACATATAACTGGGGATGCCATAAGCCATCTGAACATGACTCTCTATATATAAAAAAAAAAAAACCGTTGGACCGCAAGGTCGGACCACCGTAGCACAAAAGAATATAGACTCCAATATAGTAGAAAATCCAAGGGGAAACTTGTTAGCTTCTACTATAAGCTAGTACTACTTTAACTCTCTGGCAACGAATAATAAACTGCATTCTTCGGCGATGACTATCTATATTAAATGAAATGAGAGGTAATATCTAGATGTTAAGTTTGACACCTTATTTGAAATCAGGGAACTTTTCTGTTTCTGCGCCGCAATCTGCCGCTCTTGCCTTCCCCGGTTCGTCTCTTGGTCAGCCAGCGCTTTCCCCGTCTAGTCGGTTCGCATGAACGTGTGAACCGAAGGTGCGAAAAACTGCTTCGTTCTTCTGGGACCACCACAGTCATTTGATGCTGGCCTCTTCTGTCTTCTCTTGGCAACGCCCTCTTGAAGGGGTGGCAGAAAAAAGACTAGAAAATGCTTGATGCTCATAGCTCTAGAGACAGGCAGTAGGTGTGGTTTAAACTCAACTTTAGACAAAGCGATGTCCTGGATGCACGCATGATAGCGGTTTACATATCAATTATCCAATGTGTTGAAAATCCACGTGGAAATGATGCATACTAATTTGCCCAGGTGGTAGAGATAAAATTACAACAATATTCAGGGGTACTGAAGCTATTCGAGGGTACTACCATATTCTTCTTCTTCTTCTTCCTCAATCGCCCTGAAAAGGACGGTGGTTGCATTGTGTCTGTTTACGCCTAAGCTGTGATATCTGCACCTTTCGGTCGACACATCCGACTTCAGCACGGCATTTTTTAGGGACCGGGTTTGCCTTCCCATTGCGATCCGCACTCGCTCAGCCAGACTGCACTGCTGCAGACTGTTTCCAGGACCACCACGTGGAGGTGGAGTGCGGTCTTGACCAGCTCTAGTTCGCTGGTCCTGATGCAAGCAGTACAGCTATGGGTCGCTGACTGCATTCACTATTTCTGCATCTTGGGGTCCCTACCATATTATCTAACAATTCAGGGAAGCTGAGTTTCATCTGTCACAGGTGCCATATGCCATATATCATTCCATGTCAAGGACCTCTGCAGGGCTTCTTCCCATGTAGTCCATTGGCCTTGTTGGACCTGCTGCACTGCTTTTTGCAACCTCTTATCATTCTCGGCTCCTCGTATCTCCTGAACTACCATGTCTCTGCGCTCCCTGCTTGATGCCTTGGACCACCAGCGAATGTCTCCATGACCAAATCCCCGTCTATTCGTTTGTGTGTATCCGATTACTTCCCTCAGTTTGAGTGACTCTTGGGCAGCATCAACAGCTTCTTCAACTCTCCACTTCCTTCCCGTTTTCAGTGTGGGCTGAATGGACTTAACCACGTCATCAACTGACTCGCGTAGCATCATTGCAAGCCTTGCCTTTCCAACTTTGTACTCTTCAACAACTGACTTGAAAGGAAGCAGAAGTTTTCACTTTTTGCAGTACAGTGCTATGTCTGACAGACCTGGTGGTACCCCTAGCCACTTTCTCATGAACTTGTTGACCTTCTGCTCTATAGCTTCAACTGTACTTGTGCTTATTTCATATATAAGCAGTGGCCACAGCAACTTCGGTATCAACATGAACTGGAGGCACCACAGTTTGAACTTTCCCAGGAGTCTGCTTTGGTCTATGATCTGTAGCCCTCTGTCTGCCATTTCTATTGTCTGTTGCACTGCCTTCGAGTCTTTTAATGAGGCATCGTACACCCTGCCAAGACTTTTAACATGTTTCTCAATGACAGTAGGGATTCTTTGGTTGGAAACCATGAATATGTCCTCTGCTATCTTCCCTTTCCTGACTGATAGGCTTCTCGACTTCTTGGGTTTGAAGCTCATTCTGCACCAGCTGACTAGTTCATCCAGGCGTGCTAACATCCTCCGGGCCTGATGTTCATCTGATGACAGAATTGTTGTGTCATCCATGAATGCTTTGAGCGGTGGCATGTGACACATTCCACAGAGCTTTGGACCTATAGCCATTCCTCCAGCAGCATTGAGGATTACCTGCATAGCCATCACGAATAGTATCGGAGAGATGGTGCCCCCCATCGCAATTCCAACTTCAAGGCCAATCCACTTCGTTGTGTACTCTGTGATGGATTTGGTGTTATTCTATAAATATTATGAATTTTAATTCTATCAGGTGTGAGATCAGCTATGCAAGCCCCTGAGGTTTATTACATTCAGATAAGTTTACAGGGAACCTGTCTGCTTCCACCAATGACCTCACCCAATTATATATCTTCCCCTACTGAAGTGTAATGGTGTGTGTATGTTGTCTAGCAAGTGTCTAGGGTATATGCAATGTGATGAAGTGTAGAAACAGGACAACAACTACACCTATTACTAATAAACAATGATTAAACAAGTCACTGGTTGAGTTTTCAATTTAACATATTTTTTGTACAATTTATTTTCCTGTATCTTGGTTATTCTTTTAGACACAGGAATAATCAACTCAAAATGATAATATAAATATTTACAGCAATTAATTCACAAATATCATTGAGTCTGTGTTTTCCCACAATTATTTATATGAGTCAATCTAGAAAAGTGTCAAGTATTCCTTGCTCCTAGAAAAGGGTACAGGTTATTCGAACGTTTGGATTCATCACTGTCTGACACAATACATTTTGGGAAATTGAGAGTTGGATTGTTTGCGATATCAAATACCCCAGACACGATTGCTTATCTGGGATTTCTGGTAACAGGCTGACTGAAGTATACTATGTCAGCTTCCACTGCCAAGTCACGCTTCTGCTTCTTGTAATATAGTTATGTGCAGGCACTCAGTAGATATGGCCTCACTGCAGAACTTATGGTCAGGTATTTGATCACCTGGGCTCACTTTCAAACGTAGAAGAAACCCTGGAACAATATAAATGTGTCCAACTCAGCATCTAATAGTCTCTCTCTTTCCCTACTCTAACATTTTCAATATCATCAGACATCAGTATGGTAACTAAACAATTAGTTAACGTTCTCAAT
The DNA here is from genome assembly GCA_024509875.1 of Oreohelix idahoensis. NCBI lineage: Eukaryota > Metazoa > Mollusca > Gastropoda > Stylommatophora > Oreohelicidae > Oreohelix > Oreohelix idahoensis. Next base: position 374,344 of record JAMPIV010004368.1, read on the forward strand.
TTGGTTGGTACCCCTTTCATGGATAAATAACTTTCAAACCACCGTTTGACACTTTCCTTGACAAAGGAAACAATTTACATTAATAATATCAAGTCATGTACAATCACGGTGACTTGCTGAAGAAGACGGCCAGTGATCTTCCTGGTCTTATGTCATAATACAACATTTTTTTCATTAATATTTAATTTTCTTTTCTCCCAATATGGTAGAAAGCCTGTCTGGCTTTTCTACAACAGGTTAATACATTTCCTAACAACGCTGTGAAACAACACAGTGTTTGATGTTGACTTCCCTCTAGATAAACGTTTTCCCACATAATTTTCATACAAATTCAATATTGCATACATAATAATGATAATAACGATAAGATAAATGTTGTCATTCTTACCGCATCAGAAAAATATAATCACTAAATAGTTGAATATTGCGATATATGGTAACAGTCCAGATCGCTGCTAGTGCAGAATAGCAAACAAGAATGTACTCCTTCTTGTCTTTAACACAACTTTAGTGATCAAAATCTTTATAACAAGTGGCACCTAATACTAACTACTAATTGGTTTTATGCTACCGTTAGTATATTACACCACAGCCAATCAGGGACTGCTTGGCTTCTAGCGTTCTTTTTTCAAAACTGACCTCAAATATTCAAAATTAGGACTCCTTCCCCTCTACCTCCACTACGGGCAAACTGAGAAAGATTTTCAAGTCCCTTCGTCTATCTGTCTTCTGTCCAACTTCTTTATTTCTTAATAGTTTTAAATTCTGATACATACTTATTGATCCTATTGTTATCTATCGCACAGTCATTACAATATTTTATTCTTGTATTTATTTCTAATGCCTAGTATCGTTTTATTTCTACAATGCTTCAAAAAACTATTTCCTGTCTCTCCTATTCAAATATGTAAACACGACTAGTGACACTCCTAGTCCGATACTCCGTCTCATCTCCCCCCCCCCCCCCCCCCATTCAGTACTGCATATTCAAAAAATCTCACGTTAACCTTAATTTTTTTCTTTTATTTTTAACTATCGCTCTCATGCAGACCGCAGCAGATCCTTGTAGTACGTTACCAAATTTTTAACAACACGTTTGTAGAATCACTACTTTAGCACTACTTCTAGTTAGAAATGCGACTGGTGTGTGTGTTTATATCGGCTGACGATTCTAATAGCGTGAATATGTGCCACTAACGCGTGTCGATAAAAAGGGGGTCTGCAACTTGTGACGTCGCGTTTCTGCCATGCTACGACATTTATCTCTCAATTTTATGCCTTCGTGTATTCGTTTTTACACGTTTTCTTCTCTCTCTCTTGCTTTGAAGGCTAGGCTTGAACTGTGACGTTAGTTTCACGCAAGCTGTACTAAAATCTAGTGGCTTTGCTAGCGAGATAATTAACTAGCATTTCTACAGCATACATTGGATTCCCGACTGGCATAGTAGAAGCTGTTAGTCATTAACACACGGGCTGTTTTATTTACTAGCATTTTGGGAGTACAATTCTATGGAAATTAGCGTTTGTCTCACTGATATTACTACATACTCTCTGGTTGAAAATCTGACAGCAAACCCTGCGAAATACAGCTTCAGCATTGCTGCAATCTCTTGTGGAACATGATACATTTCTAGGGCCTGCCACAACATCTGGTGTGGAACGGATCCATAAGCATTCGCTAGATCCAACCAGATTACATGGAGGTTTGTTCTGTCAGACTTTGCCTTTTGGATCGCTTCCCAGATCATTGTGGAATGCTCTAGACATCCTGGTGTACCTGGGATACCTCCTTTCTGAATGGTAGTGTCAATGTACCCATTTGCCAGGAGGTATGTAGTGAGTCTTTTCGCCATCACTGAGAAGAATATCTTCAATTCCCCATTAAGTAGTGAGAGTGGCCTAAACTGACTGATGTCTGTGGAATTTTGTTCCTTCGGGATGTAGACTCCGTTCGCCTTTCTCCATTCCTTGCTTACAAGCTGGGTTTTCCACGCACTCTTCAGTAAACGGAGCAGTCGTTTGAGCACTTCAGGGCATCTCTTATACACCACATATGGAACACCATTAGGACCTGGAGCTGACTTGCACCGAGCTTTCTGGACAATACTTTCTACCTCTTGCACCGTTGGGGGCTTGGTGTTAAATTCAGTTCCTGGCTTACTCGGCCATTTAAGGCCTGCCATGCTGCTGAGCGGCTCATCTCTGCGACCATCTGAATAGGTCATTCTAAGGTGTTCTTTCAGGTCTTCTTTCTTGATGTTTAGCGTACCAGACCGTGGCTGCTCAAACAGTTCTTTGGCAAACTTGAAGGGCTCCCTGAAGAATCTTTCCCTATCCCTTCGTGTCTTCCTTCTCTTCCTGCACAACCTTTCTGCTCTACAAAGGGCATTATGTTGGCCTTTCAGATGCTCCCAAACCTGTCGTAACCCTTCCTTCTCTGCGGCAACTGCGTTCTTGAAAAGTTTCCGGGCATGCTTCTTCTGTTTCCTGATTTCTTCTATTTTAATTTGTCTTCTACTTTTTCGTGGTGGGTTACTTTCCCTTGCCTCCCTCACTCCGAACACTTTGCGACAGTGCAGATATATTATGTCGCCGAAGATTTCCAGCTTCTTCTCCAAAGTTATCTGCTTCAGGTTTTTATCCAACTCTTTTGCCAAGGCTTCGTCCAGCTGTTCCCAAAGCCCTTTTGCACTGGCAGGTGGAAACTTGATTGCATCTCTCTTCCCGTTCAAGAAGTGTGTGAGATCATCATCAGGCAGATCAACTTGAATGTACTCAGCACTGTGGATTGACTCCTGGCTGCGTTCTTCTAACGTCTTATCCGTCGAGTCAGAGCGCTGTTGATCTCCCCCATATGACCTCCCACACCCCTTTTTGTTCGGTGGATTTTCATTCCTCTCTGAGTAGAGAATTCCCTACCACAGGCACCAGGGCCGGCCCTAGGAATTTTGCCGCCCCGTGCAATACCATACCTTGCCGCCCCAGCCCAACCTCAAATTAACGTTTGAAATTTTTAAAACCATTATGTTAAACAAGCTTCAACATTAATTTCATGACCATTAGCCTAATTTTAAATAGTACCATTAATAATAATGATTGATAAAAATACTGTAGTCATAAAATAAACCATTGACTTTATTAGAGACAATTGTACGAAATAAATGTAGTTACATTACTTACATATAGGGGATGCTCTTCTTATTTGGAAACAATGAACTGTTGAGTCACAAACACTTAACTATAGTATGTACATGTTATAGTTTTTAGCACTATTTTCACATTATTTGAATTTATATTATTTGAAGTATCTACTGCTTAAAAAGACACTTTTCTTGCTTTCATATTTGCAAAATCAGAAATAAGGTCTGCGTAGTCTAATTTTTGACAGATTTCATGTTCAATTGAAATCATGGCAAGTCCTTCCAATCTAGTTTCGGTCATTGTTGAGCGTAAAAAAGTTTTAATAAGCTTCAGTATTGAAAAACTACGCTCACCACTTGCTACCGTTAGAAGCAAAGTTAGTAATATTCTTAAGGCTATAGCGAAATTAGGAGCAATGTTATTTTCAATAATATAACGAAGAACTTCAGTTGGCGCTTTATTTTCTGGTACTAATTTGGATACTACTTTCAGTTCATCACATAGCTATATGGCATCAACGTCTCTATTTTCTTGATGTGTTAAAACGCCTTCTAGGGTTCTACATTTGTTTAAGAGCTCATTTGTCATCTCAGATTTCAATTTAGGGATGTTATATAAAAAGGAAAAATGTGAACTGTGATGTTCCAATTGCTCGAACCTTTCTTCAATAGAATTGGTAGCAACATCAATAATAAATAAGAAAAATTCAATTTTGAATTTATTTTTGGGATCCAAAATAGGTTCATCTCTTGCTTCATAGTTGTGTTGCTTTTTCTGCCGACGCACTCTAGTACATTCAAACGTTGGTATCAAATCAGGATCAGCTTCAACTTTCTCAGCTAATGTTGTAGCATCAACAAGAAAATTTTGAAATGATTCATCATTTCTGAGATTCTTAAGGCTTTCGAGAACATTTCTCAAAGTTGTTATGGCACTAGTCAATTCCATTTTTATGCTTTGCAACAGTTTACTAGCAACATTAATTTCGTTTAAAACATAGGGCCATCTAACCAGACAACATAAACATTTATAATCTCTGAGTTTTTGGGCAAGGGTTTCAGCTTCATGTCTCGCCATTTTGTCTACTGACTCGTCATCAGCAATTTCTATCAATGCATCGTAAAATTACTCAATATAATATCTTAAAGGACGAATGGACTCGATTCTAGATTCCCAGCGAGTTGTACTTAGTGGCTTGGGCGTTAGAGTTGTAATATGTTTCTTAAGAATTTCCCAACGCAGTGTTGACGCTGAGAAAAACAAATACAATTTCTGAACCGTTTCAAGAAATAAAACCCTTTCTCTAGATGACATCGCGGCATCATTGATCTCCAAGTTGAGAGAATGAGAACAGCAAGGGATATAAAAAGCTCTCGGGTTCAAATCCCTAATACGTTGTTGAACTCCTGAATGTTTTCCTTTCATATTTGATCCATTGTCATACCACTGGCCACGCATGTTTGCGATTGGAATATTCATGTGTGACAATTTTCTTAGAATGCATTCGGTTAACGCTGAGCCTGTGGTGGCTTCTACAGCAATGAAACCAAGAAAATGCTCATGAATGTTGATATCATCTGGATTCGTATTAACAAATCTTACAATTAGTGTTAAATGTTTAATGTGACTTACATCGGGAGTACAGTCTGCAACTATGCTATAATATTTAGCTTTCTCCACCATAGAAATTATTTCTATTTTTTATGGTTCCAGAGACAAGAGCAATTAATTCATTTTGAATGTTTTTCCCAAGGTAATGTTGGGTCGATCCACGAGCTACTCTCATTAAATGTTCACACATAGCACTATCAAATCTGGCAATCAGTTCAACAAGCTTTAAAAAATTTCCATTGTTAGGGTCATATCATTTATCAGATGTTCCACGAAATGGCAAGCATTGTTGGATCAAGAACTGGACAATAGCAATTAGACGTTCTATTCTGCTCCTCCAGTGTCGAACTTCTGAATTTAATAACTTTTGTTGCATTGAATCAACTGTCTGTACTGATTTAAGCCTGGACGATAATTCAATCCACTTTGTATGGGACTCCAAGTAGTTTTTAGATTTTTCGTGTTCATTAAGATACACATACAAATGACCCCAATCATTATAGCCATCAGTAGTGAGTGACATTTTATTACAGGAAAACAATGTACTGCAGAAACAAAACACAGCATCTTTTTCTTTTGAATACACTAACCATGATCGATTAATATGTTCTCCATTGCTTAGGTCACTAGTGTAAAAATTTAGTGAAAATGTCCGACCAATAGAGCTGCGCGGAAAAACGAAATCATTTTTTGTGGTCTCTCTGGCAGGCCCTTTTTTACGATTTCCAGTATTTCGGTATCGCTTAAAGAAGGATTCCATCTTGCCGGATCAGTGTACCTCTCAAGTTCATCACTTAAATCTCTGGAATTGGAAACGGTCAAATCAGTCTCATTGTTAGTAATATCTACGTTACTGGGGTCCGAGTCAGAAGTTTTTGCCATGAGCTCAGAATCATTTGTTTCGGTACATTTGCTTATTTTCTTCTATCCTACATTAGCTGTTTCAGTTTTTAGATATTTATGTAAAGCCCCGCCATGTTTTTGAATATCGAGTTCTTTTTCCAGTTTCCGTTTCCGATATTTGGCACCTGATAGTTGTTTTCTTTTATCGGACATTATATCTATTTGAATATTAAAACTGTTTTAAATAAACCCTACAATAAAATGTATTATTTAGTAATGTACTAATTTCCATAAAACGTTTAAAAAATTTATTTATCACTGTAACACATAGCACACTAACACTGAGCAAAATCCACTTCTTTGAATACACACTCAAAAACAACTGAAACATTCGAGCCGCCAACATAGAACGGTCGATAAAAAAATCAATACTTAAGTAGCCTATGATTGGCTAATCTGGGTCACACGAGATTGTCATTGGTTGAATTGAATAAGCGGCATCATATTAAGAAGTGTGGGAAACTGCTCACTGAACTGGGAATCCCGAGACAGTGTATATCACGTGATCTCTGGTCACAATAAAACATTCTCTCAGGGATGTACAAAAGCATCTCAAAGCGGAATATTTGGCAGGATTGTAAAAATAAGTTAAAAAATTTTTTGCCGCCCCCCAAAGCTTGCCGCCCAGTGCAAATGCACGTGTTGCACCGTCGGTTGAGCCGGCCCTGACAGGCACATGGAAATTCCAGCCGTTGTTCAGAGCTCGAAGTCCGTGTAACGGGTCTGGTCGATTCCAATGAGGCGCCTGTGGATTCATCATTCTTCCCCCCCCCCCCCTTTTCGGTGAATCCTGGGGGCATCTATCATTTTTGGGTCCTGTAGCAATTGAACACAGCTTACGGGGTGCTAACCCGGTCAGCCGGTTTCTAGTCTTTCCCAGTGTCATCTGTCTTTCCAGAAGTCAATCGGTCTTTTCCCGATCGTCACTGGTTTGACCATACGTCAAGGCCTTAAATCCTACCCCCCTGCAGACGCAAGTAGAACAGTCCCAATTAAGATGGTTTGGCCATTGTCGTAAATTTATATTGAGAGAAAGAGTCTTAGAAATAGTGGTCCGGTTTAGAGTGGAGAATGATGATGAAAGCTCAGTGATAGAAATTGTAGAGAGTAAATAGTTGCTTCACAGAGTGCTGGAGGAGAGTAAAGACAGACTTATTTACGACAAATCGTTTCTCTCAATCTACTCTTCAGTCTCTCCTGGTCAAACAATTATTTGCCAGTTTTCCAGACACACATCTGCGCTCACACCGATTTGGTGCTTCAAACACACAAACGCACGTGAATACAATCTATATTAAACAAATAGGGGAAATGTTGGGCTTTGGGTATTTCCAACACAGTGCTAACTAGGTTTATGATGTTTATTAACCAAAAAAATCAAATCACAAACAAATATCAAGTGTTACATAAAATTATCATAAGTACAGAAAATGCAAATAACAAGGTGGGGAGGGGGTGAAGAAGATTGGTATCGACTAAGCCCTTCCCGCTTATTAGACAAAGATGAACCCAGTCCAAAGATAGATGGTTATCAGGAACATAGGTAATGTAACCTAACAGTGAAGTTAATTACTCTGAAAGAGGGGTTACGATACTAGGTATGGGTGGTAGAAAAAAACCTGTTATCCCAAATTGTTCTTCCCTTTACTAAGCAATTGAAAGGGAGGGGGTTAAACAGAGTTAACAAAATATCCCACTTAAAGGAACAATGCGGGGGTATACAGAAAATGTATTGCCCGGTAGGCAAGTTAACAAATGGTTTGCAAAAACAATTAGATTTCCTGTCATTCATGCACGCGCGTGAGGATCCACACTCATATACACACACACACACTTACCGATTGCAGCATCAGACAATCCATAGAATTATATAAACAACAATTACTCTTGACATGTGAAAATGTCTAGTACTTCGATGTCCCGCCCCAGATGTAGCGAGGTTTGCTGATAGCGAATATTCCTACTAATCGCCGGACTTGAAGACTCAGAGTTCTTATGTTTTATTATATGAAAGGAGTCTATGGGATGGCACTGACACAATTCAATACAGGGGGTGAAATTGAGGTCTCTTTAATTTCGCTGCTGGAGGTAAAATTCCTTCAAGGCGTGATGATAGCAACTGACCGGTATGGTTTAAATTCAGTGAGGAAAAATTAGGCTCAGTCACAGTCAGGTAAATATGTATTCTCTCACAGTAGAGCAGTAAATAAATTATCGCTACTGGCACTGTTCATCTTCCAGTTTATATTACAGATTGTAATTAAATTTGATGATTTATTTAAAAAAAGTTCTTGGGGGTGCTTTCTTTCATGTAATTGATAGCTAGGTCGCATCGGACCGCCACAAGAATTATATTTAAAAATGTTCCATCAATATCTCTGGAAGTTAAGAACCGAGTCTGAAAAGGACTCTGTATGATTTCTCTATTGCTTTTTTTATGCTGGGATCGCAAAGGTTACGATCACTCTGTATGAAAGAAAAAGACATGTAATATACCGAAAAATCAAATAACATTCTAAAGCGCGATGCATTTCCCAGTAAGACTATCTATATATATATATACCCTCGCGTATTTAATTCTGTATTAGGTAAAACACTGCGCGAGTTCTAATGGTTAAAACACACATCTATATATATATATATAGGACTTAACTAAATTTATTAATTATAAATTCCTTCGCGATTTTAAAAGTTACTTTAACATTTAAGCCTCTATTACTTTTGGAAATAATATAACAGGTATAACATTACATTTACAACTGGGAACTATTGAGATGGTTTAATTTAATAAATTTAAATTAACACAATATCCAGTGAAATAGAATGAATGAACTAGACCACTGATCACTAGACACAGTTATATTTACCCGTTTTGCACAGAATAGAATTCACTGCAAATATATATGAAAATCAAGGGAAAAATCTATAACAAGATTTCAATATCGCTAGTGCTTCTGTCAAGTTCTGGCCAACGAGTGATAACATGCATTTCTTCATGGTCTGTATATCTACAACTGGAATGCAAGATTGGGGGGACATGAGAAATTTGACACCTATTTTGATCTCAGAAGACTTTTGGAGATCTGACCGCCAGACTAAAAAGAGAAGCCGCCCCTGGTCTCTCGTATCTTCGCTCGCTGCTTGCGCCGGCTTTCCCGTTCGCTCCTACTGCGATCGGTTTCGTGTTTAACACCGAGATGCGAAATACCGGCAGGAAACTTGCGTCGCTCGTTTCAGGGACTACTACTGCCTTTCATAGCATGCCGCCAGTCCTTCCTGAGATCTCCCCCAGTGTCTTTGATCGTGGTCACTACTATCGTTTGATGCTGGCAACGCCCTCCACTGGCCAAGTTAATGAAAATACCTGCATATGATTGCTCAGGAGATGTCCATGGGCGTGATTTAATCTCTCCTTAAATCAATGCGATGACCAGAATGAACGGTAGATAAACTGTCCACATATTAATCAGCAAACGTGTTGACCGTCTGCGTGGAAAGGTTGCATAGCTAATGAGTCCAGGTGAAAAAAAATCCCGTTTGACGAAAAGTTACAATATATTCGGGGGCACTGATGCTACACGAAGGGGTCGTTACAAAGGGTCATACTATATCATCCAACGCTTCAGGGTCAATCAGGGTCAGCTGAGTTCGTCTGTCACAGCCATGTCTGCAGAATGGGAGAAGATCGGCTACCACGACAAGCATGGGAAACAAAGAGCCAGGGATCCAGACCCCCAGGATGACCCAGAGTCCGCTGGGAGGACAACATTAGACAATCTTTGAAGGACCGAGGACTAGAATGGAACCAGGCCAGGAGGAAGACAGCCGATAGGATAGTCTGGCGCTCTCTCTTCCAAACCTCTACACCTCACGGTAGAAGGGGAACGACTAAGTAAGTAACTAACTACAGGGATATTTTTATAAAAAAAAAAATAAATTCCTGCTGAAACACTGCAAACACATTTTATAGACCGTCATTTTGGTGTCACCCCCTCAACTGATCACCCCCTCTGATGGTGTCACCCGGGTGCGGTCCGCACCCCCTGCGTGACGCCTCTGGACCTAACAAAACCAAACAAAAATATCAAGCAAAAATAGTATTAAGGGTGAGTGGTTTAAAGGCCTGGTGTTTCCAGATATAACTGACTTTAATAGATATTTAATTGACTTTCACCTGTCAAAAGTCATATGTATGTAAGAACAGCATCAGACCTTCACCTTCCCAATTACTATATATTAACTTTTGTTCTGGTTAAATACTGTTTGACTATATTATGCAGTTCCCTAGGTCTGTCTATTCTCAACACTTCTATATTTATAGGTAACTTTGATGCCTGCGAATAATCTAATATTGGTATTCTCATTTGTTCATACCTCTTACATTTCAACAAGAAATGCTCTATATTATTGTCTTGAAGACATCCTGCACAATAAGGTTCTTCTATTCTGCAATAACCTATGCCCAGCTGTAGTCTGAGAAGTTTTAATTATTGGGAATTTTAAATTCCATAGGTATCTGACATTTTCTTGTTGGAGCCTTGAACCTCATATGCATGTCTTCCTTTCAGATTTTTATCCCACTCTGCTTTCCGTTCATTAATTCTTTAATCAATCTCTTAATCTCTGGTTTACTCATCGCTACATTTATTAGATTTTCTTGGCTTCTTTATCTGTCTTGTCATTCTTGCAAGTTTCTTCGCGCAAGCTAGTCTGTTAAAATTGTAAGCCCTGAGAATTTTTAATTTTTTGATAAAAAATATCCCGTTCAACCTCTGATGGATTATAATTAGGATATTTATTGTTTTCAATTCCAAATAATATGAAGAACTGCCGATATGGGAAAGTGGCATCACACCCGTCAAATCATTGTAAATAGGGCAAATCATAATTATCAATTATGCTTGTATGTTAAAAAAAAAAAAAAAAAAAAAAACCAACCAAACAAAAACGAGCTCAAACCTAACAAAAATAATATTAAGGGGAAGGGTGTAAAGGCCTGGTGCTTCCAGTTATATAATTGACTTTAATTTAATTGACTTTCACCTGTCAAAAGTCATATGTATTGTAAAAACAGCATCAGATCTTCACCTTCCCATTTACTATATATTAACTTTTGTTCTGTTTAAATAGTGTTTGACTATATTATGCAGTTCCCTAGGTCTGTCTATTTTTTTTTAAAATAAAATTTTGCCTTGTTTTGGTGAGGCGCGTCCCGTTCAACCTAGCCGGTTATATTAGGGCGCATGTCCAAATATAAAAGACCCTTAGATCTGGAGAATTAGTTATGTGTTGGTTATTGTCTGTCTATTCTCAAAACCTCTTCTATATTTATAGGTCAATTTGATGCCCGCAAATAAGTTCTGAGAATGGTTGTTACAGAAGATTTATAGTACTTTCAGTATTTCCAGAGCAATAGTTCTCAGTAATTTTAAACGAAAATATTGGTTTTTTTTGTGTGTCCTCTAAGGTTTAATTATATTTTAACACGTAGTTAAAAACGCTTGTTAGCTTTGTTTAGCATGTGTTGCAGACAAACTAGACAGAAACACAGACAGGTGTGTCAATGTGCAGTATTTGATTGTGTTATATTTTCAAATTTATTGAACGAAGAGACTGCTGAATTTTAGCCAGTCAGAAATGAGAATATACATACCGGAAGTTGTTGAGCAATGTTTGGTTAGTCTAAAAACAAAGTACAGTGTTTGATTTTATTCTCATATTGTTTTAACGACGTGTTGTTAATTAGTCCCTTTTTTTTAGCAGTACTTTCTGTAGACGAACGGTTTTAATATATTAGTAAACATTGTGGTAACAACTGAAGTGAACCTGTGTTTAACATTGAACGGGACATTCTTATTTTAGCCAAACGGGGCAGAATTCGAAATCTATCACATTTTTATATTATAATAAAATAGTAGGCCTAACTATTATTTTAGTTTTTGATAATATCACAGTGACATCGGATTTCTGTTAGGCAGGTTACGCGTGAAATATACAGATGAAGTGAAGGTAAGTTTGTGATAGATATAAAGGTAACGTTTATAATTGTAATAGTTAAGTTCCTCCAAAATATGGCAAACGTGTCGTGAACCTGTCGGAGCAAGATTTCGGTATCAAAACATCACACCTGGATAAAGGCCTAGGCTACCGTATTTAGGCCCTACTCGATTGTAATATGCTCCTTTTTTCTCATTTTCATCGTCTCTGAAATAAGGATACAATCAACGGCTTTCTTAGTCGGTGTAAATAGAATGTTGCAAGTTCATGAGCATTTATTCTATAGGCCTAGGTTAAATCGGTGAAAAGTTTCTGGGGCACTGGCTATTACAATGGTAATCTTCCATAGGCCTATCGTAAAAGTCCATATTGTGTGTTGTTGCTTGGAATCATTCTGTAAGTATAATATAATAGCCCCTTCAGTCATAACTGACTATGGGAATGCGCCCCTGAGGTGACAGCCCTCAGCTGCTTATTTTCCTGGTGCTCCTTTCGACGTTTTCTCCTCACCTCTGCTTCTTGTGTGAGCCTCTCTTCGCCCAATCTGAGGTGGCGCCGTAAATAGCATCGCCACTTAGTGCGATCGGCAGCTTCATCCTCCCATGTTGCTGGATCCATGTCCAGTGCCCTCATATCTCTCTTGCACACATCTTTGAACCTCAGCTGTGGTCGCCCAACTGTTCTCTTGCCATCTGCTAATTGTCCGTAGAAGATATCTTTTGGGATGCGACCATCTTCCATGCGGCGAACATGGCCAAGCCAGCGAAGTCTGCGCTGTCTAAGAAGCGTATACATACTTTGAAGGCCAGCACGTGACAACACCTCGACATTTGTCACTTTATCTTTCCACGAGATGCCGAGGATGCGGCGTAGACACCGCAAATGGAAGGTATTGAGCCTTCTTTCTTGCTTCTGTAAGTAGGCATCAGAGAAATCAGTTTTTAGAAAACGACCATTGTGAAGTTGATGGAAAAGTTCATCAGGTCTTGTCCCACATTTAAGTGAGGGTTGATAGTGACCTGGAAATCACCACCTATTCTAACAGTTCCATTAGGCCTTGGTGCTGTCCTTTTGCATGTCTGTAGGCCTATTGACTTGGCACTTCCTGCAGTGAAAAAGCCCTACTATTTCTTTCTTAACTGCTTGATATTAGGCAAAAAGACAATGGGCATGGTTTTTGGAAATTGCATTTGTTGAAGATACAAATGTGCTTTGAAAGCAGTATCTTGCCTTTTTCGAGGCCTGCTGCAAAGACATAGGTCTATACACATTTGTTGGAATATGTCTTGACCTATGGTAAAAAATGTGACCGAACTGAGTGGTTCAACTACCTTTACAATGTCAGGAGGTAAGCCTATTTAGTTTCAGTCAGTAATCAATCAATACCCTTTAGCCCCACAAAGAGCATAGACCTTCAACAAACACGGGCCAAAACCTCCTGTTATGCACCATCAGCTCAAGCTCTATCCACATTTTCCTCATCATTTTCACATTCTGTCTGCAATTGTCTTCTCCATGTATCTCTAGGTCTACCTTTGCCTTTCTTACCCCAAGGGTTTCAGAACAAGAACTGCTATGTAATGCAATCCACTGGTTTCCACCTTGTTTTGCACAGTCCCAGGACATTGATCTTATATTCCCTCATTTCTGTTGCCACCTGTACCAGCTTCTTTTGTTCATTCAATGTTTGAACATTCCATGGGCCAAATCTAGAGGTTCGAGAAGAAAGCAGGTTAGTCAGCAACACAGACTCCTTTCGGCTTTCTCTGTGTCACATCATGCACCCTCCTACCAGAGGACCTTCTCCTGTCTTGGTTGGCAGAGTTTTATTTTCCTTAGTTGACCTATCCATGTTTGTTCAAGTTTGACCTGGTAACACATGAGTGTCAGTCAGTAATATGTAGACCAAATGCATGAAACCATTACAACAAGAAAATGATGTGTGTCAGCCACCACTAGGCTCACAGTACATACCATGTCACCAAGTTGTAGCCTAGCCTACTTCGGCACTGGTCCATCCTTTGACAGGAAAACTGAAAGAACCGTAGCCTTTTAATTATGAATTTGGTGGTTTTAGTCTTAATGTGCCTAACTAATAATTACTTAAGCTAACGATTCTGCAAGAGAAGAAATTTCGTTGTTTGCTTTCCTACCAGCACATTAATACGAAGTTTGTAATTTTGGGTCCATGATTCAGAAATAGTACGATAGTTAGGAGGAAATTGAGAAGTAAATAAAATAAAGTGATTGATAAATACACTCAACCTACACACACCCCCATGTGTACGAGCTTCATTGGCGTGAATTTTAATATGTACGACCTATCTTTTATTCCCTGTATTTTGAGCATGCAAACTAAATTTAATTATACGCGAGCTGAGTATTGTGAATCATAAGCAAAATTTGTATTTTTGCAAAATTATTTTTAAAAAAAAAGCACAATAGTTAATGTCTTTTAAAGAACATTGTAGCATAAATACTAAATTAATTCACTGTAGCATAAATACTACAGTAATTATTGCATGTTTTCCTTGAAAATAATTTCATGCAATAATTTTCTCCCTTAGTATTTACGCGGCAGTGCCATTCGAAAGACATTTCAAATCAGCATATTCATTCAGTTGCACTGACATGCTCTCACAGAGGCTGTTTCTGTTGAAGTGTTGTAAAATTTCAGTGTATAATCTGGTTTTTGCATTCATAGGGGAAAGATGCGAATGCACAAACACTTGGGTAACGCAGCTGTGTTTAAAACCAGCTTCAAGAAGAATTTGCATATTCTCAAATGTCAAAGAGATTTTTCTGACATTCTGTTTTGCAGATTTTTACAAATTTCATTATTTGCGTTTTGTAGTGTGATTAATAAGTGCTGTCATGTCTAGAAGAGAAAGATGTTGGGCTTGGGGAAGTTAGAGATTATTTCAAGAACTGTAGCAGATGAAAGTGCAATGCCATAGGACATACATTAAGAATTAACGAATCCACAGTGTGCACAATTCGTTCCATTAATGCATCTATACAGTAGTCTATGCCTATTGCAAAAGTCATAATCAATGTTGCTGACTTGGATTAAAGACAACAATCAAAAACACACCCCAGTAATTGTTCTATAATATTCATATATTATCAGAAAGGAACACCAAGCAAATAAAAACAGCTGAGGGCTTCATCTCAGGGGCACATTTCCATAGTCAGTCAATTCATATAACATTTTTACAATTTTAATGTGTCACATAACATGCAGTAATAACCAAAATAAGTGTATTTTAATGTGTCAGATAACATGTAGTAATAACCAAAATAAGTGTATTTAAAAAAAATAAATTTGTTTTAGACTTTTGATTTGCATAACTGTGCATATTTACACTAATAGTGATATGAACCCTTGCACACAGGGGAGGGGGGGGGTGTGTTTGAGTGTAGGTGTTATACAGTACAAGTGACAGTATATAGCCCTGTTGCACTTTTGTGTTAACTAACCTCAAACATGTCTGTGTAACATCAGTTGGGGGGGGGGGGGGGGGCTACTGTCACAATTCATATAACATTTTTACAATTTTAATGTGTCACATAACATGCAGTAATAACCAAAATAAGTGTATTTTAATGTGTCAGATAACATGTAGTAATAACCAAAATAAGTGTATTTAAAAAAAATAAATTTGTTTTAGACTTTTGATTTGCATAACTGTGCATATTTACACTAATAGTGATATGAACCCTTGCACACAGGGGGGGGGGGTGTGTTTGAGTGTAGGTGTTATACAGTACAAGTGACAGTATATAGCCCTGTTGCACTTCTGTGTTAACTAACCTCAAACATGTCTGTGTAACATCAGTTGTTCTTACTGCTTGTTGGCTTTTGTGTTAAAATGTTCTTTTATTGTCTCAAACTTGTCCTTGTATTCTGTAGTCCTCTAAGATATACCAGAGTTTGAAGATGCAAAGGATTGCATGCTGCTCTTGTGTAAATTCCAGTTAGATCTATCTCTAAATGCTTATATTTCTTGTGTGTATTCAAGAGTTAGATCTATCTCTAAATGCTCACTGCTGTTGTGTTAATTCCAAAGTTAGATTTATCTCTAACTGCTCGCTGCTTTTGTGTGAATTCCAGAGTTAGATCTATCTCTAAATGCATACTGCTCTTGTGAGAATTCCAGAGTTAGATATATCTCTGAATACATGCTATTCTTGTGTAAATTCCAGGATTGGATCTCTAACCAAGACCTTGAAGCACTTCCTAATGGTGCATCCTGGAAACAGGCAAACCTCAAGCTACCTGGCCAATGCTTCAGGGATCGACTAGCCATGATTCCCCCTGTGGTGAAACATGTTAAGAACCCAGCATTGCACACTAAGCTTGGGGGAGTAATTTGAGCTCCAGACTTAACTTCGTCTTTTACATGGTTGGCCATGTGCAGGAGGATCTCACATTGAATAGGTGACAAGTCGGTGGTAGCTGAAAGGTCATGTGCAGGATGTGACGTTTCTTTAGGAGAGCCCAGAATCAGAGCACAGAATGTAGCCCTACATATTGGAGAGCCCCCATGGATGGCAGGGAATGCACAGTCTGCAGCTCCTTCCCTCCTTCTGGCATGAAACTAGATGTGAAGATCCTTTAAATTCACACCGGGCTGTTATAGAATGCTGGAGAACAAAATTGGAGCTGACGACTCCCAACTGACAAAGTTTTTGAATGGCAGAAAAGCCTCAGGAAAAACTTAGATCTAAAATGTAGGTCATGCCAAGAATTCTTAAACTTGAACTTGACATTGCCTGCGAAAGAGCAACAGACTCAGCATCCCTAATTAATAAGAACAACATATCAGTGTTTATTTTTATCTCCTGTGTCAAAGGTTATCTCCTGATCTACAGAACATATGTTGCATGTTTCATTATGTTCAGTGTTCTTCTAACAAATCTGTCTTTCAGTCAACAAAACATTAATGCCTAATCTTGTATTCCTGGAGCCACATTATACGATGCTTCATTTTTGTGATGCCAAATGTCCATGTCACCTCTGTTGTGTTTCCTCATTTCAATGTATTCATCTTTCCTGCTTGACTCAAGAGTGAGATGCTTCTGTGTGCGCCATAATCTGGTTACATTTCTGTATCTTCTTTTGTCTTTCAGCCTCTTGTGTAGCATCTGGCCTTTAAGTAGTTCATGCCAAGTTCTCCAAGATGAAGGATACTGAACATTAGTTAACTGAGATTCAGGTCAGGATACTGAACTTGAATTAACTGAAATTCAGATGAGATGTACTGAACCTGAGTTAACTGAATTTGTAAAGCTGTGTCATTGCAATGTAACAGATTTCAAATAATGGTAATGTAATTTTTACAGCCATGCAGTCCTCATATCAGCAGACAAAACGAAGAAAGAAAAGAGTTCTCCAGTGTCAGATCACTAAAACTGTGACAGTGGTCAGAGGAAAGTGTGGATATGGTTTCACAATCTCTGGACAGAATCCAAGCATCCTTAGTTGTATAGTCCCTGGTAGCCCTGCTCATATTGCAGGCCTGAAGGCAGGGGATCTCCTTTATTTTCTTAACGGCCAGAACGTTAGCAGAGCTTGTCATGATGATGTTGCTCGTATGGTGGGACTTTCAACAGGATCTTTAGAGCTTCAGGTACAATTTGAAGTAGTTAAATAATAAACATGAGATAATATAACAGTGTTTTTGTGTGATGAGTATAGAGGACTGTGACTATTTTTGTATCTTTAGTATAGTGCTTCTTAAACTGGTGAATGGTTCACCCAAGGGTGGATGAAACTAGTGGGATGAATGAAACATGAAGGGTCAATGACTTCACTTACTCAGATATTAAAATTGTTTCTACACTTAAAAAATGGCATTGCCATTAACGTGGTTAGTAGGCTCTTATTGCTTTTTAATGGTAGTGGAGCTGGAAATGTGATGTTTTTTCTCTCTAAACAAATCTTTCTAATTTCAAAGTAGCAGGATATTGCTCAAATTTACTGTAATATAACCTTTTAGGGGAGACCAGATGAGCTAGTGGGATCATACATTTTAAAATGGCAAAACTGAAGGATCACCATAGGCAACTGTTGAACCATAACTTTATATACTTATTGTATGATAGGAAACTCTTTACAGAGCGATACAACAGGAAGCAATCTGATCATCAGAAGAAGTCCCCCGTCCGACAAGTGTTTCGGCCCGATATACTCCTTTACACTCTAAGGGGGGCGGGCCCACTTGGGTCATGACTCCCAAGCGTCTCAGCCTCCTGTTGTCTTGTATCGAAAATGAACCCATTTCACTTATGGTAGCAACTTTAATCCACAACTCCGCCAGCCGTGGAGGCAATTGTGAAAGTAACAAAGAGAAGACAAATTATTCCGTTCGTTCCATCGCACACACTGAGACACCATCGCGAAGCCGACGAGTCTAGCCACTGCGCGTTCGCCACTGAAATTCTGACAGACACCCCTATAATATACACCGCCTGTTGCCCCTCAGTCACAGCCCGTTCACTAGTACACCAAAAAACTCAGCATATTGTGGACTTAGAAAAATTCCTGGTGTTTGCTGTACCGCAGCGTTTATTGTCACGATTTCCATTGCCCATTGCGGTTGTTCCACAGCCAGCCTGATGCCTTTTCGGCAGTTTCACTAAGCCGCTTCAGTGCCCTTGTTTTTGACTGTCCCCTCAGCCCCAACAGTTTCAATAGATCATACACTGATGCAGCCACAAACCCTCTTGCGCCCACTTCAACAGCCACGACCCTTGCAGTGAACCCATCGTGTCTCAGATCCGCGGCCAGATCACTATACTTGGCCGCTTTGAACGAATGTTGCTCGTCTAATCTGGATTCAAATGGCACGGTCAGTTCAATCAGTATGACCTGAAGCGTTGCTGAAGAATGAAGCACTATATCCGGCCGTCTCCGCGATTTTCTGATACTCTCTGGATATGCCCCTCGTCCAGGTAGGTCTACCGCCATCTCCCAGTCATTTGCACAGTCAAGTAGAGATGGTAAACTGCTACCAGGATTACTCGGTTTGGGGTGTGCTGACTTTCCTGCCCTCAGAAAGTATGTATTTGCGGTGCTCGGCCTGGGTTTGCTATTCGCCTTCATCCTTGCCAGATCTATTGTTGCAGCAAGCTCATTTAGCACTTTGTTATGGCGCCAAGTGTATCGCCCTTGCCCTAATGACACCTTACACGGTGAGAGCACGTGTTCGAGTGTCTGCCTTCCCTGGCACAGGAGGCACTGCTCATCATCCGACTTTCCCCATTTCACAAGGTACTTCAATTGTACTTCAATGTACCAGCACTTATTGACATCAAGCAACATGAATTCTAGTTATATTAAGGAGATTTAAGCCCCATTTTCAGGCAATCTAAAGTTAGATTTTCTTGTAGTGATATTCTGCTGTTTCTATTCTAGCGACTTCAGTCATTTTTCTGTTTTGTGTGTGTGTGTGTGTGTGTTACACCTTGTTTTCTTGACATATTTTTTGGATGTTCAAAAACTGAATAAAATAAACACTTAAGAAATGAATTAGTTTATGTTGTTTTGCTCATGTGACAAAATAAATTATATATAAAATTATACACAAGGGAGGGTAAGACAAAAATTATCAAAAACATAAGGAAATTTAGTCGCGGACGAATGCAATTTTGTGATAAAGACTAGGTCAGTGACACTGAAATAGCACTATTTTAGTGCATATGCTGCAGATAATTCATGACTAAGCATTCACCTTCTTGGATTTACTTTTTGCATCTTTCCAGTTGTTGTCCCCTTCCCTCTCATAATTTTTCCTGTCTTTTCCATTACTACTGCATCTTTCTTTCCTCCTGGTTACATGGGGTTTTTGTGCCTGAGTTTACCATTTTAGTACATACTCTGATTTTCTCAGTGTGTTTTTCTCATTGTTTGATCAGTTCACTTCTGATTTTCTTATTGTGTGATCACTCCACCTTTATTTTCTTTCATTGAATAATCGGTTCTCCCCTTTTTTTCTTATTGAGTAATCGCTTCACTTCTGTTTTTCTTATTTTTAATTGTATAATCAGTTCACTTCTGTTTTTTTTTATTGTCGTTTGCACAGTCAAGAAGAGATGGTAAACTGCTACCAGGTTTACTCGGTTTGGGGTGTGCTGACTTTCCTGCCCTCAGAAAGTATGTATTTGTGGTGCTCGGCCTGGGTTTGCTATTCGCCTTCATCCTTGCCAGATCTATTGTCGCAGCAAGCTCATTTAGCACTTTGTTATGGCGCCAAGTGTATCGCCCTTGCCCTAATGACATCATACACGCTGAGAGCACGTGTTCGAGTGTCTGCCCCCCTGGCACAGGGGGCACTGCTCATCATCCGACTTTTCCAATTTCACAAGGTTGGTGGCCGACGGCAGCAGGTCATACATTGATCTAACAACGAAGCTGAGCCTAAGAGGTGCTGTCGTGCGTTTTATTTAGGATTTATTTTATGGTCCCAATCGAGCAGGGGTTAGGTAGTGGAAGCTATGTGAGAGAAAGGTGTGAGAAATAGACCTGTTTACGAGGAATACAGAGTGTAAGAAAAATACTGTCTTGGGTTGAGTAATTGCTCAACTCACCTATATAGTAGGACACGCTTAACTAGAGCAGTATTATTTCACTAGATACTGATTCTAATACACTATCCTCTCGTACGCACACACAAACCATTTGTGACATCAATACATAGAAACTATAGGCACATATAATATATCAGGGAAAGGTTTTGACCACAAACTAAATAGATTTAAGGATATATAGTAGGTTTATTATATATTTAGAAGTAAAAAATAGGTTACAACAGTGAATGCATCATTATCATGTCATCATGTGAAATTATGGTTACATAAAGGGAAAATAAATAAACAAGATATATTCTCATAGACCTGGAAAAACTAGGAAAAAATGATCCCACCCGAGGTGTGCTTACCCAACCGATCAAACAAAGGATTGACAATGGGAGTGGGTAGACGGGACGGGTATCTAGGATATGTCCTTAATTTAACTTTCCCGTGGGTCTGCAGATTTAGTGAGAGAATAGATAAAATAGAAGATGTTATATTAGTAGTACACTGAAGCAACTAAATTCTTTCGTTCCGTTTTTCCACTCTCAGCATTCATGCAGTGAGCGCTCACAAACAGGCAAACTTACCCTCAGCCGACACAGCATACATCCAAGGAATTTATCAAACACAAAAATGGATTTAAGACTATTATATGTCCTGTGAATTTTGTCCCGTACAGCCCCAGAAAATCTCCGTATAGGCACTGCTATTTTTGTCTCGGAGTTTTCGCTGGATGGGTGTGTTGATTTATAATTTTTCCTGGCGGGTCTTCTTCGTCGGATTTGCAGGTATTTAAAGTGGGAATAAGTTTGTGTTCTAGGCTTCTGTCGAAATGACTGGGAAATATCTCCAACAGCAGAATGTTACTCCCAGGCTGTTCTTGGAAAGAAATAGCCGTAAAGGTTCTCTATGGAAGTTGGTGGTAGGAACAATGTTACTGTCATATGGGTTTTTGGAAAAAAAAGACTTTCTGTGCTTTTAGTTCTGCCTCAACAGGCCAGGGAACTTTATATGATTTAATATAATATATCTGGCATTGTCCCGTTCCAGTTAATTTATATTCACAAATGAACACTTGACCGTTCTGGTTATTTAGCCGCTCTACTGGGGTTAGACGATGGACTTAGAAAAAAATCTCTTAACATCAGATTTGTTATTGTCATTGTTCTTTTATGTTGTTAGGAACATATAACTGGGGATGCCATAAGCCATCTGAACATGACTCTATATATATAAAAAAAAAACCGTTGGACCGCAAGGTCGGACCACCGTAGCACAAAAGAATATAGACTCCAATATAGTAGAAAATCCAAGGGGAAACTTGTTAGCTTCTACTATAAGCTAGTACTACTTTAACTCTCTGGCAACGAATAATAAACTGCATTCTTCGGCGATGACTATCTATATTAAATGAAATGAGAGGTAATATCTAGATGTTAAGTTTGACACCTTATTTGAAATCAGGGAACTTTTCTGTTTCTGCGCCGCAATCTGCCGCTCTTGCCTTCCCCGGTTCGTCTCTTGGTCAGCCAGCGCTTTCCCCGTCTAGTCGGTTCGCATGAACGTGTGAACCGAAGGTGCGAAAAACTGCTTCGTTCTTCTGGGACCACCACAGTCATTTGATGCTGGCCTCTTCTGTCTTCTCTTGGCAACGCCCTCTTGAAGGGGTGGCAGAAAAAAGACTAGAAAATGCTTGATGCTCATAGCTCTAGAGACAGGCAGTAGGTGTGGTTTAAACTCAACTTTAGACAAAGCGATGTCCTGGATGCACGCATGATAGCGGTTTACATATCAATTATCCAATGTGTTGAAAATCCACGTGGAAATGATGCATACTAATTTGCCCAGGTGGTAGAGATAAAATTACAACAATATTCAGGGGTACTGAAGCTATTCGAGGGTACTACCATATTCTTCTTCTTCTTCTTCCTCAATCGCCCTGAAAAGGACGGTGGTTGCATTGTGTCTGTTTACGCCTAAGCTGTGATATCTGCACCTTTCGGTCGACACATCCGACTTCAGCACGGCATTTTTTAGGGACCGGGTTTGCCTTCCCATTGCGATCCGCACTCGCTCAGCCAGACTGCACTGCTGCAGACTGTTTCCAGGACCACCACGTGGAGGTGGAGTGCGGTCTTGACCAGCTCTAGTTCGCTGGTCCTGATGCAAGCAGTACAGCTATGGGTCGCTGACTGCATTCACTATTTCTGCATCTTGGGGTCCCTACCATATTATCTAACAATTCAGGGACAGCTGAGTTTCATCTGTCACAGGTGCCATATGCCATATATCATTCCATGTCAAGGACCTCTGCAGGGCTTCTTCCCATGTAGTCCATTGGCCTTGTTGGACCTGCTGCACTGCTTTTTGCAACCTCTTATCATTCTCAGCTCCTCGTATCTCCTGAACTACCATGTCTCTGCGCTCCCTGCTTGATGCCTTGGACCACCAGCGGATGTCTCCATGACCAAATCCCCGTCTATTCGTTTGTATGTATCCGATTACCTCCCTCAGTTTGAGTGACTCTTGGGCAGCATCAACAGCTCTTCAACTCTCCACTTCCTTCCCGTTTTCAGTGTGGGCTGAATGGACTTAACCACGTCATCAACTGACTCGCGTAGCATCATTGCAAGCCTTGCCTTTCCAACTTTTTACTCTTCAACAACTGACTTGAAAGGAAGCAGAAGTTTTCACTTTTTGCAGTACAGTGCTATGTCTGACAGACCTGGTGGTACCCCTAGCCACTTTCTCATGAACTTGTTGACCTTCTGCTCTATAGCTTCAACTGTACTTGTGCTTATTTCATATATAAGCAGTGGCCACAGCAACTTCGGTATCAACATGAACTGGAGGCACCACAGTTTGAACTTTCCCAGGAGTCTGCTTTGGTCTATGATCTGTAGCCCTCTGTCTGCCATTTCTATTGTCTGTTGCACTGCCTTCGAGTCTTTTAATGAGGCATCGTACACCCTGCCAAGACTTTTAACATGTTTCTCAATGACAGTAGGGATTCTTTGGTTTGAAACCATGAATATGTCCTCTGCTATCTTCCCTTTCCTGACTGATAGGATTCTCGACTTCTTGGGTTTGAAGCTCATTCTGCACCAGCTGACTAGTTCATCCAGGCGTGCTAACATCCTCCGGGCCTGATGTTCATCTGATGTCAGAATTGTTGTGTCATCCATGAATGCTTTGAGCGGTGGCATGTGACACATTCCACAGAGCTTTGGACCTATAGCCATTCCTCCAGCAGCATTGAGGATTACCTGCATAGCCATCACGAATAGTATCGGAGAGATGGTGCCCCCCATCGCAATTCCAACTTCAAGGCCAATCCACTTCGTTGTGTACTCTGTGATTGATTTGGTGTTATTCTATAAATATTATGAATTTTAATTCTATCAGGTGTGAGATCAGCTATGCAAGCCCCTGAGGTTTATTACATTCAGATAAGTTTACAGGGAACCTGTCTGCTTCCACCAATGACCTCACCCAATTATATATCTTCCCCTACTGAAGTGTAATGGTGTGTGTATGTTGTCTAGCAAGTGTCTAGGGTATATGCAATGTGATGAAGTGTAGAAACAGAACAACAACTACACCTATTACTAATAAACAATGATTAAACAAGTCACTGGTTGAGTTTTCAATTTAACATATTTTTTGTACAATTTATTTTCCTGTATCTTGGTTATTCTTTTAGACACAGGAATAATCAACTCAAAATGATAATATAAATATTTACAGCAATTAATTCACAAATATCATTGAGTCTGTGTTTTCCCACAATTATTTATATGAGTCAATCTAGAAAAGTGTCAAGTATTCCTTGCTCCTAGAAAAGGGTACAGGTTATTCGAACGTTTGGATTCATCACTGTCTGACACAATACATTTTGGGAAATTGAGAGTTGGATTGTTTGCGATATCAAATACCCCAGACACGATTGCTTATCTGGGATTTCTGGTAACAGGCTGACTGAAGTATACTATGTCAGCTTCCACTGCCAAGTCACGCTTCTGCTTCTTGTAATATAGTTATGTGCAGGCACTCAGTAGATATGGCCTCACTGCAGAACTTATGGTCAGGTATTTGATCACCTGGGCTCACTTTCAAACGTAGAAGAAACCCTGGAACAATATAAATGTGTCCAACTCAGCATCTAATAGTCTCTCTCTTTCCCTACTCTAACATTTTCAATATCATCAGACATCAGTATGGTAACTAAACAATTAGTTAACGTTCTCAATTTGGTTGGTACCCCTTTCATGGATAAATAACTTTCAAACCACCGTTTGACACTTTCCTTGACAAAGGAAACAATTTACATTAATAATATCAAGTCATGTACAATCACGGTGACTTGCTGAAGAAGACGGCCAGTGATCTTCCTGGTCTTATGTCATAATACAACATTTTTTTCATTAATATTTAATTTTCTTTTCTCCCAATATGGTAGAAAGCCTGTCTGGCTTTTCTACAACAGGTTAATACATTTCCTAACAACGCTGTGAAACAACACAGTGTTTGATGTTGACTTCCCTCTAGATAAACGTTTTCCCACATAATTTTCATACAAATTCAATATTACATACATAATAATGATAATAACGATAAGATAAATGTTGTCATTCTTACCGCATCAGAAAAATATAATCACTAAATAGTTGAATATTGCGATATATGGTAACAGTCCAGATCGCTGCTAGTGCAGAATAGCAAACAAGAATGTACTCCTTCTTGTCTTTAACACCAACTTTAGTGATCAAAATCTTTATAACAAGTGGCACCTAATACTAACTACTAATTGGTTTTATGCTACCGTTAGTATATTACACCACAGCCAATCAGGGACTGCTTGGCTTCTAGCGTTCTTTTTTCAAAACTGACCTCAAATATTCAAAATTAGGACTCCTTCCCCTCTACCTCCACTACGGGCAAACTGAGAAAGATTTTCAAGTCCCTTCGTCTATCTGTCTTCTGTCCAACTTCTTTATTTCTTAATAGTTTTAAATTCTGATACATACTTATTGATCCTATTGTTATCTATCGCACAGTCATTACAATATTTTATTCTTGTATTTATTTCTAATGCCTAGTATCGTTTTATTTCTACAATGCTTCAAAAAACTATTTCCTGTCTCTCCTATTCAAATATGTAAACACGACTAGTGACACTCCTAGTCCGATACTCCGTCTCATCCCCCTCCATTCAGTACTGCATATTCAAAAAATCTCACGTTAACCTTAATTTTTTTCTTTTATTTTTAACTATCGCTCTCATGCAGACCGCAGCAGATCCTTGTAGTACGTTACCAAATTTTTAACAACACGTTTGTAGAATCACTACTTTAGCACTACTTCTAGTTAGAAATGCGACTGGTGTGTGTGTTTATATCGGCTGACGATTCTAACAGCGTGAATATGTGCCACTAACGCGTGTCGATAAAAAGGGGGTCTGCAACTTGTGACGTCGCGTTTCTGCCATGCTACGACATTTATCTCTCAATTTTATGCCTTCGTGTATTCGTTTTTACACGTTTTCTTCTCTCTCTCTTGCTTTGAAGGCTAGGCTTGAACTGTGACGTTAGTTTCACGCAAGCGGTACTAAAATCTAGTGGCTTTGCTAGCGAGATAATTAACTAGCATTTCTACAGCATACATTGGATTCCCGACTGGCATAGTAGAAGCTGTTAGTCATTAACACACGGGCTGTTTTATTTACTAGCATTTTGGGAGTACAATTCTATGGAAATTAGCGTTTGTCTCACTGATATTACTACATACTCTCTGGTTGAAAATCTGACAGCAAACCCTGCGAAATACAGCTTCAGCATTGCTGCAATCTCTTGTGGAACATGATACATTTCTAGGGCCTGCCACAACATCTGGTGTGGAACGGATCCATAAGCATTCGCTAGATCCAACCAGATTACATGGAGGTTTGTTCTGTCAGACTTTGCCTTTTGGATCGCTTCCCAGATCATTGTGGAATGCTCTAGACATCCTGGTGTACCTGGGATACCTCCTTTCTGAATGGTAGTGTCAATGTACCCATTTGCCAGGAGGTATGTAGTGAGTCTTTTCGCCATCACTGAGAAGAATATCTTCAATTCCCCATTAAGTAGTGAGAGTGGCCTAAACTGACTGATGTCTGTGGAATTTTGCTCCTTCGGGATGTAGACTCCGTTCGCCTTTCTCCATTCCTTGCTTACAAGCTGGGTTTTCCACGCACTCTTCAGTAAACGGAGCAGTCGTTTGAGCACTTCAGGGCATCTCTTATACACCACATATGGAACACCATTAGGACCTGGAGCTGACTTGCACCGAGCTTTCTGGACAATACTTTCTACCTCTTGCACCGTTGGGGGCTTGGTGTTAAATTCAGTTCCTGGCTTACTCGGCCATTTAAGGCCTGCCATGCTGCTGAGCGGCTCATCTCTGCGACCATCTGAATAGGTCATTCTAAGGTGTTCTTCCAGGTCTTCTTTCTTGATGTTTAGCGTACCAGACCGTGGCTGCTCAAACAGTTCTTTGGCAAACTTGAAGGGCTCCCTGAAGAATCTTTCCCTATCCCTTCGTGTCTTCCTTCTCTTCCTGCACAACCTTTCTGCTCTACAAAGGGCATTATGTTGGCCTTTCAGATGCTCCCAAACCTGTCGTAACCCTTCCTTCTCTGCGGCAACTGCGTTCTTGAAAAGTTTCCGGGCATGCTTCTTCTGTTTCCTGATTTCTTCTATTTTAATTTGTCTTCTACTTTTTCGTGGTGGGTTACTTTCCCTTGCCTCCCTCACTCCGAACACTTTGCGACAGTGCAGATATATTATGTCGCCGAAGATTTCCAGCTTCTTCTCCAAAGTTATCTGCTTCAGGTTTTTATCCAACTCTTTTGCCAAGGCTTCGTCCAGCTGTTCCCAAAGCCCTTTTGCACTGGCAGGTGGAAACTTGATTGCATCTCTCTTCCCGTTCAAGAAGTGTGTGAGATCATCATCAGGCAGATCAACTTGAATGTACTCAGCACTGTGGATTGACTCCTGGCTGCGTTCTTCTAACGTCTTATCCGTCGAGTCAGAGCGCTGTTGATCTCCCCCATATGACCTCCCACACCCCTTTTTGTTCGGTGGATTTTCATTCCTCTCTGAGTAGAGAATTCCCTACCACAGGCACCAGGGCCGGCCCTAGGAATTTTGCCGCCCCGTGCAATACCATACCTTGCCGCCCCAGCCCAACCTCAAATTAACGTTTGAAATTTTTAAAACCATTATGTTAAACAAGCTTCAACATTAATTTCATGACCATTAGCCTAATTTTAAATAGTACCATTAATAATAATGATTGATAAATTGATGAAAATACTGTAGTCATAAAATAAACCATTGACTTTATTAGAGACAATTGTACGAAATAAATGTAGTTACATTACTTACATATAGGGGATGCTCTTCTTATTTGGAAACAATGAACTGTTGAGTCACAAACACTTAACTATAGTATGTACATGTTATAGTTTTTAGCACTATTTTCACATTATTTGAATTTATATTATTTGAAGTATCTACTGCTTAAAAAGACACTTTTCTTGCTTTCATATTTGCAAAATCAGAAATAAGGTCTGCGTAGTCTAATTTTTGACAGATTTCATGTTCAATTGAAATCATGGCAAGTCCTTCCAATCTAGTTTCGGTCATTGTTGAGCGTAAAAAAAGTTTTAATAAGCTTCAGTATTGAAAAACTACGCTCACCACTTGCTACCGTTAGAAGCAAAGTTAGTAATATTCTTAAGGCTATAGCGAAATTAGGAGCAATGTTATTTTCAATAATATAACGAAGAACTTCAGTTGGCGCTTTATTTTCTGGTACTAATTTGGATACTACTTTCAGTTCATCACATTTCAACGTCTCTATTTTCTTGATGTGTTAAAACGCCTAGGTTTTTACATGTGTTTAAGAGCTCATTTGTCGTCTCAGATTTCAATTTAGGGATGTTATATAAAAAGGAAAAATGTGAACTGTGATGTTCCAATTGCTCGAACCTTTCTTCAATAGAATTGGTAGCAACATCAATAATAAATAAGAAAAATTCAATTTTGAATTTATTTTTGGGATCCAAAATAGGTTCATCTCTTGCTTCATAGTTGTGTTGCTTTTTCTGCCGACGCACTCTAGTACATTCAAACGTTGGTATCAAATCAGGATCAGCTTCAACTTTCTCAGCTAATGTTGTAGCATCAACAAGAAAATTTTGAAATGATTCATCATTTCTGAGATTCTTAAGGCTTTCGAGAACATTTCTCAAAGTTGTTATGGCACTAGTCAATTCCATTTTTATGCTTTGCAACAGTTTACTAGCAACATTAATTTCGTTTAAAACATAGGGCCATCTAACCAGACAACATAAACATTTATAATCTCTGAGTTTTTGGGCAAGGGTTTCAGCTTCATGTCTCGCCATTTTGTCTACTGACTCGTCATCAGCAATTTCTATCAATGCATCGTAAAATTACTCAATATAATATCTTAAAGGACGAATGGACTCGATTCTAGATTCCCAGCGAGTTGTACTTAGTGGCTTGGGCGTTAGAGTTGTAATATGTTTCTTAAGAATTTCCCAACGCAGTGTTGACGCTGAGAAAAACAAATACAATTTCTGAACCGTTTCAAGAAATAAAACCCTTTCTCTAGATGACATCGCGGCATCATTGATCTCCAAGTTGAGAGAATGAGAACAGCAAGGGATATAAAAAGCTCTCGGGTTCAAATCCCTAATACGTTGTTGAACTCCTGAATGTTTTCCTTTCATATTTGATCCATTGTCATACCACTGGCCACGCATGTTTGCGATTGGAATATTCATGTGTGACAATTTTCTTAGAATGCATTCGGTTAACGCTGAGCCTGTGGTGGCTTCTACAGCAATGAAACCAAGAAAATGCTCATGAATGTTGATATCATCTGGATTCGTATTAACAAATCTTACAATTAGTGTTAAATGTTTAATGTGACTTACATCGGGAGTACAGTCTGCAACTATGCTATAATATTTAGCTTTCTCCACCATAGAAATTATTTCTATTTTTTATGGTTCCAGAGACAAGAGCAATTAATTCATTTTGAATGTTTTTCCCAAGGTAATGTTGGGTCGATCCACGAGCTACTCTCATTAAATGTTCACACATAGCACTATCAAATCTGGCAATCAGTTCAACAAGCTTTAAAAAATTTCCATTGTTAGGGTCATATCATTTATCAGATGTTCCACGAAATGGCAAGCATTGTTGGATCAAGAACTGGACAATAGCAATTAGACGTTCTATTCTGCTCCTCCAGTGTCGAACTTCTGAATTTAATAACTTTTGTTGCATTGAATCAACTGTCTGTACTGATTTAAGCCTGGACGATAATTCAATCCTCTTTGTATGGGACTCCAAGTAGTTTTTAGATTTTTCGTGTTCATTAAGATACACATACAAATGACCCCAATCATTATAGCCATCAGTAGTGAGTGACATTTTATTACAGGAAAACAATGTACTGCAGAAACAAAACACAGCATCT
Organism: Oreohelix idahoensis; assembly: GCA_024509875.1. Lineage (NCBI taxonomy): Eukaryota > Metazoa > Mollusca > Gastropoda > Stylommatophora > Oreohelicidae > Oreohelix > Oreohelix idahoensis. The sequence continues at coordinate 404,128 of JAMPIV010004368.1, forward strand.
TTTTCTTTTGAATACACTAACCATGATCGATTAATATGTTCTCCATTGCTTAGGTCACTAGTGTAAAAATTTAGTGAAAATGTCCGACCAATAGAGCTGCGCGGAAAAACGAAATCATTTTTTGTGGTCTCTCTGGCAGGCCCTTTTTTACGATTTCCAGTATTTCGGTATCGCTTAAAGAAGGATTCCATCTTGCCGGATCAGTGTACCTCTCAAGTTCATCACTTAAATCTCTGGAATTGGAAACGGTCAAATCAGTCTCATTGTTAGTAATATCTACGTTACTGGGGTCCGAGTTAGAAGTTTTTGCCATGAGCTCAGAATCATTTGTTTCGGTACATTTGCTTATTTTCTTCTATCCTACATTAGCTGTTTCAGTTTTTAGATATTTATGTAAAGCCCCGCCATGTTTTTGAATATCGAGTTCTTTTTCCAGTTTCCGTTTCCGATATTTGGCACCTGATAGTTGTTTTCTTTTATCGGACATTATATCTATTTGAATATTAAAACTGTTTTAAATAAACCCTACAATAAAATGTATTATTTAGTAATGTACTAATTTCCATAAAACGTTTAAAAAACTTATTTATCACTGTAACACATAGCACACTAACACTGAGCAAAATCCACTTCTTTGAATACACACTCAAAAACAACTGAAACATTCGAGCCGCCAACATAGAACGGTCGATAAAAAAATCAATACTTAAGTAGCCTATGATTGGCTAATCTGGGTCACACGAGATTGTCATTGGTTGAATTGAATAAGCGGCATCATATTAAGAAGTGTGGGAAACTGCTCACTGAACTGGGAATCCCGAGACAGTGTATATCACGTGATCTCTGGTCACAATAAAACATTCTCTCAGGGATGTACAAAAGCATCTCAAAGCGGAATATTTGGCAGGGTTGTAAAAATAAGTTAAAAAAATTTTTGCCGCCCCCCAAAGCTTGCCGCCCAGTGCAAATGCACGTGTTGCACCGTCGGTTGAGCCGGCCCTGACAGGCACATGGAAATTCCAGCCGTTGTTCAGAGCTCGAAGTCCGTGTAACGGGTCTGGTCGATTCCAATGAGGCGCCTGTGGATTCATCATTCTTCCCCCCCCCCTCTTTTTCGGTGAATCCTGGGGGCATCTATCATTTTTGGGTCCTGTAGCAATTGAACACAGCTTACGGGGTGCTAACCCGGTCAGCCGGTTTCTAGTCTTTCCCAGTGTCATCTGTCTTTCCAGAAGTCAATCGGTCTTTTCCCGATCGTCACTGGTTTGACCATACGTCAAGGCCTTAAATCCTACCCCCCTGCAGACGCAAGTAGAACAGTCCCAATTAAGATGGTTTGGCCATTGTCGTAAATTTATATTGAGAGAAAGAGTCTTAGAAATAGTGGTCCGGTTTAGAGTGGAGAATGATGATGAAAGCTCAGTGATAGAAATTGTAGAGAGTAAATAGTTGCTTCACAGAGTGCTGGAGGAGAGTAAAGACAGACTTATTTACGACAAATCGTTTCTCTCAATCTACTCTTCAGTCTCTCCTGGTCAAACAATTATTTGCCAGTTTTCCAGACACACATCTGCGCTCACACCGATTTGGTGCTTCAAACACACAAACGCACGTGAATACAATCTATATTAAACAAATAGGGGAAATGTTGGGCTTTGGGTATTTCCAACACAGTGTTAACTAGGTTTATGATGTTTATTAACCAAAAAAATCAAATCACAAACAAATATCAAGTGTTACATAAAATTATCATAAGTACAGAAAATGCAAATAACAAGGTGGGGAGGGGGTGAAGAAGATTGGTATCGACTAAGCCCTTCCCGCTTATTAGACAAAGATGAACCCAGTCCAAAGATAGATGGTTATCAGGAACATAGGTAATGTAACCTAACAGTGAAGTTAATTACTCTGAAAGAGGGGTTACGATACTAGGTATGGGTGGTAGAAAAAAACCTGTTATCCCAAATTGTTCTTCCCTTTACTAAGCAATTGAAAGGGAGGGGGTTAAACAGAGTTAACAAAATATCCCACTTAAAGGAACAATGCGGGGGTATACAGAAAATGTATTGCCCGGTAGGCAAGTTAACAAATGGTTTGCAAAAACAATTAGATTTCCTGTCATTCATGCACGCGCGTGAGGATCCACACTCATATACACACACACACACTTACCGATTGCAGCATCAGACAATCCATAGAATTATATAAACAACAATTACTCTTGACATGTGAAAATGTCTAGTACTTCGATGTCCCGCCCCAGATGTAGCGAGGTTTGCTGATAGCGAATATTCCTACTAATCGCCGGACTTGAAGACTCAGAGTTCTTATGTTTTATTATATGAAAGGAGTCTATGGGATGGCACTGACACAATTCAATACAGGGGGTGAAATTGAGGTCTCTTTAATTTCGCTGCTGGAGGTAAAATTCCTTCAAGGCGTGATGATAGCAACTGACCGGTATGGTTTAAATTCAGTGAGGAAAAATTAGGCTCAGTCACAGTCAGGTAAATATGTATTCTCTCACAGTAGAGCAGTAAATAAATTATCGCTACTGGCACTGTTCATCTTCCAGTTTATATTACAGATTGTAATTAAATTTGATGATTTATTTAAAAAAAGTTCTTGGGGGTGCTTTCTTTCATGTAATTGATAGCTAGGTCGCATCGGACCGCCACAAGAATTATATTTAAAAATGTTCCATCAATATCTCTGGAAGTTAAGAACCGAGTCTGAAAAGGACTCTGTATGATTTCTCTATTGCTTTTTTTATGCTGGGATCGCAAAGGTTACGATCACTCTGTATGAAAGAAAAAGACATGTAATATACCGAAAAATCAAATAACATTCTAAAGCGCGATGCATTTCCCAGTAAGACTATCTATATATATATACCCTCGCGTATTTAATTCTGTATTAGGTAAAACACTGCGCGAGTTCTAATGGTTAAAACACACATCTATATATATATATATAGGACTTAACTAAATTTATTAATTATAAATTCCTTCGCGATTTTAAAAGTTACTTTAACATTTAAGCCTCTATTACTTTTGGAAATAATATAACAGGTATAACATTACATTTACAACTGGGAACTATTGAGATGGTTTAATTTAATAAATTTAAATTAACACAATATCCAGTGAAATAGAATGAATGAACTAGACCACTGATCACTAGACACAGTTATATTTAACCGTTTTGCACAGAATAGAATTCACTGCAAATATATATGAAAATCAAGGGGAAAATCTATAACAAGATTTCAATATCGCTAGTGCTTCTGTCAAGTTCTGGCCAACGAGTGATAACATGCATTTCTTCATGGTCTGTATATCTACAACTGGAATGCAAGATTGGTGGGACATGAGAAATTTGACACCTATTTTGATCTCAGAAGACTTTTGGAGATCTGACCGCCAGACTAAAAAGAGAAGCCGCCTCTGGTCTCTCGTATCTTCGCTCGCTGCTTGCGCCGGCTTTCCCGTTCGCTCCTACTGCGATCGGTTTCGTGTTTAACACCGAGATGCGAAATACCGGCAGGAAACTTGCGTCGCTCGTTTCAGGGACTACTACTGCCTTTCATAGCATGCCGCCAGTCCTTCCTGAGATCTCCCCCAGTGTCTTTGATCGTGGTCACTACTATCGTTTGATGCTGGCAACGCCCTCCACTGGCCAAGTTAATGAAAATACCTGCATATGATTGCTCAGGAGATGTCCATGGGCGTGATTTAATCTCTCCTTAAATCAATGCGATGATCAGAATGAACGGTAGATAAACTGTCCACATATTAATCAGCAAACGTGTTGACCGTCTGCGTGGAAAGGTTGCATAGCTAATGAGTCCAGGTGAAAAAAAATCCCGTTTGACGAAAAGTTACAATATATTCGGGGGCACTGATGCTACACGAAGGGGTCGTTACAAAGGGTCATACTATATCATCCAACGCTTCAGGGTCAATCAGGGTCAGCTGAGTTCGTCTGTCACAGCCATGTCTGCAGAATGGGAGAAGATCGGCTACCACGACAAGCATGGGAAACAAAGAGCCAGGGATCCAGACCCCCAGGATGACCCAGAGTCCGCTGGGAGGACAACATTAGACAATCTTTGAAGGACCGAGGACTAGAATGGAACCAGGCCAGGAGGAAGACAGCCGATAGGATAGTCTGGCGCTCTCTCTTCCAAACCTCTACACCTCACGGTAGAAGGGGAACGACTAAGTAAGTAACTAACTACAGGGATATTTTTATAAAAAAAATAATAAATTCCTGCTGAAACACTGCAAACACATTTTATAGACCGTCATTTTGGTGTCACCCCCTCAACTGATCACCCCCTCTGATGGTGTCACCCGGGTGCGGTCCGCACCCCCTGCGTGACGCCTCTGGACCTAACAAAACCAAACAAAAATATCAAGCAAAAATAGTATTAAGGGTGCGTGGTTTAAAGGCCTGGTGTTTCCAGATATAACTGACTTTAATAGATATTTAATTTACTTTCACCTGTCAAAAGTCATATGTATGTAAGAACAGCATCAGACCTTCACCTTCCCAATTACTATATATTAACTTTTGTTCTGGTTAAATACTGTTTGACTATATTATGCAGTTCCCTAGGTCTGTCTATTCTCAACACTTCTATATTTATAGGTAACTTTGATGCCTGCGAATAATCTAATATTGGTATTCTCATTTGTTCATACCTCTTACATTTCAACAAGAAATGCTCTATATTATTGTCTTGAAGACATCCTGCACAATAAGGTTCTTCTATTCTGCAATAACCTATGCCCAGCTGTAGTCTGAGAAGTTTTAATTACTGGGAATTTTAAATTCCATAGGTATCTGACATTTTCTTGTTGGAGCCTTGAACCTCATATGCATGTCTTCCTGTCAGATTTTTATCCCACTCTGCTTTCCGTTCATTAATTCTTTAATCAATCTCTTAATCTCTGGTTTACTCATCGCTACATTTATTAGATTTTCTTGGCTTCTTTATCTGTCTTGTCATTCTTGCAAGTTTCTTCGCGCAAGCTAGTCTGTTAAAATTGTAAGCCCTGAGAATTTTTAATTTTTTGATAAAAAATATCCCGTTCAACCTCTGATGGATTATAATTAGGATATTTATTGTTTTCAATTCCAAATAATATGAAGAACTGCCGATATGGGAAAGTGGCATCACACCCGTCAAATCATTGTAAATAGGGCAAATCATAATTATCAATTATGCTTGTATGTTAAAAAAAAAAAAAAAAAAAAAAAAACCAACCAAACAAAAACGAGCTCAAACCTAACAAAAATAATATTAAGGGGAAGGGTGTAAAGGCCTGGTGCTTCCAGTTATATAATTGACTTTAATTTAATTGACTTTCACCTGTCAAAAGTCATATGTATTGTAAAAACAGCATCAGATCTTCACCTTCCCATTTACTATATATTAACTTTTGTTCTGTTTAAATAGTGTTTGACTATATTATGCAGTTCCCTAGGTCTGTCTATTTTTTTTTAAAATAAAATTTTGCCTTGTTTTGGTGAGGCGCGTCCCGTTCAACCTAGCCGGTTATATTAGGGCGCATGTCCAAATATGAAAGACCCTTAGGTGTGGAGAATTAGTTATGTGTTGGTTATTGTCTGTCTATTCTCAAAACCTCTTCTATATTTATAGGTCAATTTGATGCCCGCAAATAAGTTCTGAGAATGGTTGTTACAGAAGATTTATAGTACTTTCAGTATTTCCAGAGCAATAGTTCTCAGTAATTTTAAACGAAAATATTGGTTTTTTTTGTGTGTCCTCTAAGGTTTAATTATATTTTAACACGTAGTTAAAAACGCTTGTTAGCTTTGTTTAGCATGTGTTGCAGACAAACTAGACAGAAACACAGACAGGTGTGTCAATGTGCAGTATTTGATTGTGTTATATTTTCAAATTTATTGAACGAAGACACTGCTGAATTTTAGCCAGTCAGAAATGAGAATATACATACCGGAAGTTGTTGAGCAATGTTTGGTTAGTCTAAAAACAAAGTACAGTGTTTGATTTTATTCTCATATTGTTTTAACGACGTGTTGTTAATTAGTCCCTTTTTTTTTAGCAGTACTTTCTGTAGACGAACGGTTTTAATATATTAGTAAACATTGTGGTAACAACTGAAGTGAACCTGTGTTTAACATTGAACGGGACATTCTTATTTTAGCCAAACGGGGCAGAATTCGAAATCTATCACATTTTTATATTATAATAAAATAGTAGGCCTAACTATTATTTTAGTTTTTGATAATATCACAGTGACATCGGATTTCTGTTAGGCAGGTTACGCGTGAAATATACAGATGAAGTGAAGGTAAGTTTGTGATAGATATAAAGGTAACGTTTATAATTGTAATAGTTAAGTTCCTCCAAAATATGGCAAACGTGTCGTGAACCTGTCGGAGCAAGATTTCGGTATCAAAACATCACACCTGGATAAAGGCCTAGGCTACCGTATTTAGGCCCTACTCGATTGTAATATGCTCCTTTTTTCTCATTTTCATCGTCTCTGAAATAAGGATACAATCAACGGCTTTCTTAGTCGGTGTAAATAGAATGTTGCAAGTTCATGAGCATTTATTCTATAGGCCTAGGTTAAATCGGTGAAAAGTTTCTGGGGCACTGGCTATTACAATGGTAATCTTCCATAGGCCTATCGTAAAAGTCCATATTGTGTGTTGTTGCTTGGAATCATTCTGTAAGTATAATATAATAGCCCCTTCAGTCATAACTGACTATGGGAATGCGCCCCTGAGGTGACAGCCCTCAGCTGCTTATTTTCCTGGTGCTCCTTTCGACGTTTTCTCCTCACCTCTGCTTCTTGTGTGAGCCTCTCTTCGCCCAATCTGAGGTGGCGCCGTAAATAGCATCGCCACTTAGTGCGATCGGCAGCTTCATCCTCCCATGTTGCTGGATCCATGTCCAGTGCCCTCATATCTCTCTTGCACACATCTTTGAACCTCAGCTGTGGTCGCCCAACTGTTCTCTTGCCATCTGCTAATTGTCCGTAGAAGATATCTTTTGGGATGCGACCATCTTCCATGCGGCGAACATGGCCAAGCCAGCGAAGTCTGCGCTGTCTAAGAAGCGTATACATACTTTGAAGGCCAGCACGTGACAACACCTCGACATTTGTCACTTTATCTTTCCACGAGATGCCGAGGATGCGGCGTAGACACCGCAAATGGAAGGTATTGAGCCTTCTTTCTTGCTTCTGTAAGTAGGCATCAGAGAAATCAGTTTTTAGAAAACGACCATTGTGAAGTTGATGGAAAAGTTCATCAGGTCTTGTCCCACATTTAAGTGAGGGTTGATAGTGACCTGGAAATCACCACCTATTCTAACAGTTCCATTAGGCCTTGGTGCTGTCCTTTTGCATGTCTGTAGGCCTATTGACTTGGCACTTCCTGCAGTGAAAAAGCCCTACTATTTCTTTCTTAACTGCTTGATATTAGGCAAAAAGACAATGGGCATGGTTTTTGGAAATTGCATTTGTTGAAGATACAAATGTGCTTTGAAAGCAGTATCTTGCCTTTTTCGAGGCCTGCTGCAAAGACATAGGTCTATACACATTTGTTGGAATATGTCTTGACCTATGGTAAAAAATGTGACCGAACTGAGTGGTTCAACTACCTTTACAATGTCAGGAGGTAAGCCTATTTAGTTTCAGTCAGTAATCAATCAATACCCTTTAGCCCCACAAAGAGCATAGACCTTCAACAAACACGGGCCAAAACCTCCTGTTATGCACCATCAGCTCAAGCTCTATCCACATTTTCCTCATCATTTTCACATTCTATCTGCAGTTGTCTTCTCCATGTATCTCTAGGTCTACCTTTGCCTCTCTTACCCCGAGGGTTTCAGAACAAGAACTGCTATGTAATGCAATCCACTGGTTTCCACCTTGTTTTGCACAGTCCCAGGACATTGATCTTATATTCCCTCATTTCTGTTGCCACCTGTTCCAGCTTCTTTTGTTCATTCAATGTTTGAACATTCCATGGGCCAAATCTAGAGGTTCGAGAAGAAAGCAGGTTAGTCAGCAACACAGACTCCTTTCGGCTTTCTCTGTGTCACATCATGCACCCTCCTACCAGAGGACCTTCTCCTGTCTTGGTTGGCAGAGTTTTATTTTCCTTAGTTGACCTATCCATGTTTGTTCAAGTTTGACCTGGTAACACATGAGTGTCAGTCAGTAATATGTAGACCAAATGCATGAAACCATTACAACAAGAAAATGATGTGTGTCAGCCACCACTAGGCTCACAGTACATACCATGTCACCAAGTTGTAGCCTAGCCTACTTCGGCACTGGTCCATCCTTTGACAGGAAAACTGAAAGAACCGTAGCCTTTTAATTATGAATTTGGTGGTTTTAATCTTAATGTGCCTAACTAATAATTACTTAAGCTAACGATTCTGCAAGAGAAGAAATTTCGTTGTTTGCTTTCCTACCAGCACATTAATACGAAGTTTGTAATTTTGGGTCCATGATTCAGAAATAGTACGATAGTTAGGAGGAAATTGAGAAGTAAATAAAATAAAGTGATTGATAAATACACTCAACCTACACACACCCCCATGTGTACGAGCTTCATTGGCGTGAATTTTAATATGTACGACCTATCTTTTATTCCCTGTATTTTGAGCATGCAAACTAAATTTAATTATACACGAGCTGAGTATTGTGAATCATAAGCAAAATTTGTATTTTTGCAAAATTATTTTTTAAAAAAAAGCACAATAGTTAATGTCTTTTAAAGAACATTGTAGCATAAATACTAAATTAATTCACTGTAGCATAAATACTACAGTAATTATTGCATGTTTTCCTTGAAAATAATTTCATGCAATAATTTTCTCCCTTAGTATTTACGCGGCAGTGCCATTCGAAAGACATTTCAAATCAGCATATTCATTCAGTTGCACTGACATGCTCTCACAGAGGCTGTTTCTGTTGAAGTGTTGTAAAATTTCAGTGTATAATCTGGTTTTTGCATTCATAGGGGAAAGATGCGAATGCACAAACACTTGGGTAACGCAGCTGTGTTTAAAACCAGCTTCAAGAAGAATTTGCATATTCTCAAATGTCAAAGAGATTTTTCTGACATTCTGTTTTGCAGATTTTTACACATTTCATTATTTGCGTTTTGTAGTGTGATTAATAAGTGCTGTCATGTCTAGAAGAGAAAGATGTTGGGCTTGGGGAAGTTAGAGATTATTTCAAGAACTGTAGCAGATGAAAGTGCAATGCCATAGGACATACATTAAGAATTAACGAATCCACAGTGTGCACAATTCGTTCCATTAATGCATCTATGCAGTAGTCTATGCCTATTGCAAAAGTCATAATCAATGTTGCTGACTTGGATTAAAGACAACAATCAAAAACACACCCCAGTAATTGTTCTATAATATTCATATATTATCAGAAAGGAACACCAAGCAAATAAAAACAGCTGAGGGCTTCATCTCAGGGGCACATTTCCATAGTCAGTTATGACTGAAGGGGGGCGGTGGGGGGGGCTACTGTCACAATTCATATAACATTTTTACAATTTTAATGTGTCACATAACATGCAGTAATAACCAAAATAAGTGTATTTTAATGTGTCAGATAACATGTAGTAATAACCAAAATAAGTGTATTTAAAAAAAATAAATTTGTTTTAGACTTTTGATTTGCATAACTGTGCATATTTACACTAATAGTGATATGAACCCTTGCACACAGGGGGGGGGGGGGGGGGGGGTTTGAGTGTAGGTGTTATACAGTACAAGTGACAGTATATAGCCCTGTTGCACTTTTGTGTTAACTAACCTCAAACATGTCTGTGTAACATCAGTTGTTCTTACTGCTTGTTGGCTTTTGTGTTAAAATGTTCTTTTATTGTCTCAAACTTGTCCTTGTATTCTATAGTCCTCTAAGATATACCAGAGTTTGGGGATGCAAAGGATTGCATGCTGCTCTTGTGTAAATTCCAGTTAGATCTATCTCTAAATGCTTACTGCTCTTGTGTGTATTCCAGAGTTAGATATATCTTTGAATGCTCACTGCTGTTGTGTGTATTCCAGAGTTAGATCTATCTCTGAATGCTCACTGCTGTTGTGTGTATTCCAGAGTTAGATATATCTTTGAATGCTCACTGCTGTTGTGTGTATTCCAGAGTTAGATCTATCTCTGAATGCTCACTGCTGTTGTGTGTATTCCAGAGTTAGATATATCTTTGAATGCTCACTGCTGTTGTGTGTATTCCAGAGTTAGATCTATCTCTGAATGCTCACTGCTGTTGTGTGTATTCCAGAGTTAGATATATCTTTGAATGCTCACTGCTCTTGTGGGAATTCCAGAATTAGATCTATCCCTAAATGCTCACTGCTGTTGTGTTAATTCCAAAGTTAGATTTATCTCTAACTGCTCGCTGCTTTTGTGTGAATTCCAGAGTTAGATCTATCTCTAAATGCATACTGCTCTTGTGTGTATTCCAGAGTTAGATATATCTTTGAATGCTCACTGCTCTTGTGGGAATTCCAGAATTAGATCTATCCCTAAATGCTCACTGCTGTTGTGTTAATTCCAAAGTTAGATTTATCTCTAACTGCTCGCTGCTTTTGTGTGAATTCCAGAGTTAGATCTATCTCTAAATGCTTACTGCTCTTGTGTGTATTCCAGAGTTAGATATATCTTTGAATGCTCACTGCTGTTGTGTGTATTCCAGAGTTAGATCTATCTCTGAATGCTCACTGCTGTTGTGTGTATTCCAGAGTTAGATATATCTTTGAATGCTCACTGCTGTTGTGTGTATTCCAGAGTTAGATCTATCTCTGAATGCTCACTGCTGTTGTGTGTATTCCAGAGTTAGATATATCTTTGAATGCTCACTGCTCTTGTGGGAATTCCAGAATTAGATCTATCCCTAAATGCTCACTGCTGTTGTGTTAATTCCAAAGTTAGATTTATCTCTAACTGCTCGCTGCTTTTGTGTGAATTCCAGAGTTAGATCTATCTCTAAATGCATACTGCTCTTGTGAGAATTCCAGAGTTAGATATATCTCTGAATACATGCTATTCTTGTGTAAATTCCAGGATTGGATCTCTGACCAAGACCTTGAAGCACTTCCTAATGGTGCATCCTGGAAACAGGCAAACCTCAAGCTACCTGGCCAATGCTTCAGGGATCGACTAGCCATGATTCCCCCTGTGGTGAAACATGATAAGAACCCAGCATTGCACACTAAGCTTGGGGGAGTAATTTGAGCTCCAGACTTAACTTCGTCTTTTACATGGTTGGCCATGTGCAGGAGGATCTCACATTGAATAGGTGACAAGTCGGTGGTAGCTGAAAGGTCATGTGCAGGATGTGACGTTTCTTTAGGAGAGCCCAGAATGAGAGCACAGAATGTAGCCCTACATATTGGAGAGCCCCCATGGATGGCAGGGAATGCACAGTCTGCAGCTCCTTCCCTCCTTCTGGCATGAAACTAGATGTGAAGATCCTTTAAATTCACACCGGGCTGTTATAGAATGCTGGAGAACAAAATTGGAGCTGACGACTCCCAACTGACAAAGTTTTTGAATGGCAGAAAAGCCTCAGGAAAAGCTTAGATCTAAAATGTAGGTCATGCCAAGAATTCTTAAACTTGGCATTGCCTGCGAAAGAGCAACAGACTCAACATCCCTAATTAATAAGAACAACATATCAGTGTTTATTTGTATCTCCTGTGTCAAAGGTTATCTCCTGATCTAAGAACATATGTGCCATGTTTCATTATGTTCAGTGTTCTTCTAATAAATCTTGTCTTTCAGTCAACAAAACATTAATGCCTACTCTTTTATTCCTGGAGCCACATTATACGATGCTTCATTTTTGTGATGCCAAATGTCCATGTCACCTCTGTTGTGTTTCCTCATTTCAATGTATTCATCTTTCCTGCTTGACTCAAGAGTGAGATGCTTCTGTGTGCGCCATAATCTGGTTACATTTCTGTATCTTCTTTTGTCTTTCAGCCTCTTGTGTAGCATCTGGCCTTTAAGTAGTTCATGCCAAGTTCTCCAAGATGAAGGATACTGAACATTAGTTAACTGAGATTCAGGTCAGGATACTGAACTTGAATTAACTGAAATTCAGATGAGATGTACTGAACCTGAGTTAACTGAATTTGTAAAGCTGTGTCATTGCAATGTAACAGATTTCAAATAATGGTAATGTAATTTTTACAGCCATGCAGTCCTCATATCAGCAGACAAAACGAAGAAAGAAAAGAGTTCTCCAGTGTCAGATCACTAAAACTGTGACAGTGGTCAGAGGAAAGTGTGGATATGGTTTCACAATCTCTGGACAGAATCCAAGCATCCTTAGTTGTATAGTCCCTGGTAGCCCTGCTCATATTGCAGGCCTGAAGGCAGGGGATCTCCTTTATTTTCTTAACGGCCAGAACGTTAGCAGAGCTTGTCATGATGATGTTGCTCGTATGGTGGGACTTTCAACAGGATCTTTAGAGCTTCAGGTACAATTTGAAGTAGTTAGATAATAAACATGAGATAATATAACAGTGTTTTTGTGTGATGAGTATAGAGGACTGTGACTATTTTTGTATCTTTAGTATAGTGCTTCTTAAACTGGTGAATGGTTCACCCAAGGGTGGATGAAACTAGTGGGATGAATGAAACATGAAGGGTCAATGACTTCACTTACTCAGATATTTAAATTTTTTCTACACTTAAAAAATGGCATTGCCATTAACATGGTTAGTAGGCTCTTATTGCTTTTTAATGGTAGTGGAGCTGGAAATGTGATGTTTTTTTCTCTCTAAACAAATCTTTCTAATTTCAAAGTAGCAGGATATTGCTCAAATTTACTGTAATATAACCTTTTAGGGGAGACCAGATGAGCTAGTGGGATCATACATTTTAAAATGGCAAAACTGGAGGATCACCATAGGCAACTGTTGAACCATAACTTTATATACTTATTGTATGATAGGAAACTCTTTACAGAGCGATACAACAGGAAGCAATCTGATTATCAGAAGAAGTCCCCCGTCCGACAAGTGTTTCGGCCCGATATACTCCTTTATACTCTAAGGGGGGCGGGCCCACTTGGGTCATGACTCCCAAGCGTCTCAGCCTCCTGTTGTCTTGTATCGAAAATGAACCCATTTCACTTATGGTAGCAACTTTAATCCACAACTCCGCCAGCCGTGGAGGCAATTGTGAAAGTAACAAAGAGAAGACAAATTATTCCGTTCGTTCCATCGCACACACTGAGACACCATCGCGAAGCCGACGAGTCTAGCCACTGCGCGTTCGCCACTGAAATTCTGACAGACACCCCTATAATATACACCGCCTGTTGCCCCTCAGTCACAGCCCGTTCACTAGTACACCAAAAAACTCAGCATATTGTGGACTTAGAAAAATTCCTGGTGTTTGCTGTACCACAGCGTTTATTGTCACGATTTCCATTGCCCATTGCAGTTGTTCCACAGCCAGCCTGATGCCTTTTCGGCAGTTTCACTAAGCCGCTTCAGTGCCCTTGTTTTTGACTGTCCCCTCAGCCCCAACAGTTTCAATAGATCATACACTGATGCAGCCACAAACCCTCTTGCGCCCACTTCAACAGCCACGACCCTTGCAGTGAACCCATCGTGTCTCAGATCCGCGGCCAGATCACTATACTTGGCCGCTTTGAACGAATGTTGCTCGTCTAATCTGGATTCAAATGGCACGGTCAGTTCAATCAGTATGACCTGAAGTGTTGCTGAAGAATGAAGCACTATATCCGGCCGTCTCCGCGATTTTCTGATACTCTCTGGATATGCCCCTCGTCCAGGTAGGTCTACCGCCATCTCCCAGTCATTTGCACAGTCAAGTAGAGATGGTAAACTGCTACCAGGATTACTCGGTTTGGGGTGTGCTGACTTTCCTGCCCTCAGAAAGTATGTATTTGCGGTGCTCGGCCTGGGTTTGCTATTCGCCTTCATCCTTGTCAGATCTATTGTTGCAGCAAGCTCATTTAGCACTTTGTTATGGCGCCAAGTGTATCGCCCTTGCCCTAATGACACCTTACACGGTGAGAGCACGTGTTCGAGTGTCTGCCTTCCCTGGCACAGGAGGCACTGCTCATCATCCGACTTTCCCCATTTCACAAGGTACTTCAATTGTACTTCAATGTACCAGCACTTATTGACATCAAGCAACATGAATTCTAGTTATATTAAGGAGATTTAAGCCCCATTTTTAGGCAATCTAAAGTTAGATTTTCTTGTAGTGATATTCTGCTGTTTCTATTCTAGCGACTTCAGTCATTTTTCTGTTTTGTGTGTGTGTGTGTGTGTGTGTTACACCTTGTTTTCTTGACATATTTTTTGGATGTTCAAAAACTGAATAAAATAAACACTTAAGAAATGAATTAGTTTATGTTGTTTTGCTCATGTGACAAAATAAATTATATATAAAATTATACACAAGGGAGGGTAAGACAAAAATTATCAAAAACATAAGGAAATTTAGTCGCGGACGAATGCAATTTTGTGATAAAGACTAGGTCAGTGACACTGAAATAGCACTACTTTAGTGCATATGCTGCAGATAATTCATGACTAAGCATTCACCTTCTTGGATTTACTTTTTGCATCTTTCCAGTTGTTGTCCCCTTCCCTCTCATAATTTTTCCTGTCTTTTCCATTACTACTGCATCTTTCTTTCCTCCTGGTTACATGGGGTTTTTGTGCCTGAGTTTACCATTTTAGTACATACTCTGATTTTCTCAGTGTGTTTTTCTCATTGTTTGATCAGTTCACTTCTGATTTTCTTATTGTGTGATCACTCCACCTTTATTTTCTTTCATTGAATAATCGGTTCTCCCCTTTTTTTCTTATTGAGTAATCGCTTCACTTCTGTTTTTCTTATTTTTAATTGTATAATCAGTTCACTTCTGTTTTTCTTATTGTGTAATCACTTCATCTCTGTTTTTCTTATTGTGTGATCACTTCTCCTGTTTTTTCATTGTATAATCAGTTGACCTCTGTTTTTCTTATTGTGTGACCACTTCACCTGTTTTTCTCATTCTATGATCAGTTACTTTTGTGTGATGTTCACTTTTGATTTTCTTTGTGTGTGATCAGTTCACCTCTTTTTTCTCATTGTGTAATCAGTTCACCTCTGATTGTTGCAGTGTGTGATCAGTTTACCTCAGATGTTCTCAGTGTGTGATCACTTCACCTCTGATTTTCTCATTGTGTGATCAGTTTTACCTCAGATTTTCTCAGTGTGTGATCACTTCACCTCTGATTTTCTCATTGTGTGATCAGCTCACCTCTGATTGTTGCAGTGTGTGATCACTTCACCTCAGATTTTCTCTGTGTGTGATCACTTCACCTCTGATTATCTCATTGTGTGATCAATTCACTTCTGATTGTCTCAATATGGGATCACTTCTTCACCCAAGCTGTGCTATTTGAACCTAATGTCTTCTTGAAAAATGGTTCACGAGTGTAGCATTTATATAGCAACCCAAATATTTGCATTATTGTTTCTTATGAGAAAAATTCCACAATTGTTTTTGGCCCAAAACAGGTTCTCACAAATGTCCTAAATAAAAAAAAATAGTTGAAAACAAAAAACATTATTATAATGGTAATTTGCAACATATTTAAACTAATGTTTTTAAAAGAAGGGTCTTTAAGTGAACAGACATAGATGACATGATAAATAATATACAAATCATGTTAAATGTTTTGTGAAAGAAAACATGTTAGTATGTACGCAAGGCACAATTTCCATCCATGTTTGAAAAATCTTATTGTATTGCCTTGAAATAATAAAATCATAAACACTGTTACACTTACAAGTTAGTCAAGTAGTGAAAAATAATTAATCAGTTGGTTTACTTATTGGTTGTAGTTAAGTTATACTGTAGGAAGAGCTAATTACATATATTGAGAACTTTACTATTAGGAGGGAGTGACCATAAAAGTAGCTGTTCATCAAAATTCAACTCCACCGTAGTAAAAGTCCCTACCACAACGGTATTACAAAATGGCAAACTTGGTAGAGTTCACAGAACTAACAGACGTACTGTAAAAATATCAGGACATATTACATAAATAGGGGGGAGAAATGGTAGAAAACTTACTTAGAGCAATTCTAAAAGCAACAGTGGAATACCTTGAGGAGCCAGGAGGAACTGCAAACTGTGCACTGGAGAAACTTGAGGAAGAACTATCAACTGCCTGGGGAAATCAGAAGTAAAATAAACTCTGGAAAGCAAATTTGTACTAAAAACGCCATAGCACAGAACAGAAAGACCATGAACTTGCAGACAGCAAGAAAAGTTGGAAAGAAAAAACTGAACAATGAAAATGTAAGAGCATCCTGCACGCACTAGAAGAATTGGAAAACTGATAACTGGAAATATTGTTCATTGAGAAGTACAGAACAGTGAGCTATAATAGTAAGCAGGAAGAGGGATACGGAAAAAAATAGACTCAAAGAAACAAACACCAAATGTAGCAGAGTAGCATTTAGTGACACAATTTACACTGCCGAGCTAAAACGTCACATTCACATCAACACATCCAGGAAAATACGGATAGACTTAATAAGTATAGCCAGCAGATGGGCTTGAACATCAATCTAAAGAAGACAGAGGTAATGACGCTCAATGTGAGCAACCCTGAGCCCATATCAGTAAAGAATCAGTAACTGGAACAGACAGACACCTTCACATACCTAGGATGCATAGTAACACCAGACGGCGGAGCAAGCAAAGACATCAACAACAGAATGAACAAAGCAAGAACAGCCTTTTTTAGTCTAAACAACATCTGGAAGTCCTCTCAGTACAGCACAAGCACAAAATTAAGATTATATCAGAGCTGTGTGCTTTCTGTGCTTCTCTATGGTGCGGAATGCTGGAGAGTTACAGAGAAGAAAATGTCGAAATTGTCCTCTTTTCACACAACATGCCTAAGAAAAATTCTCTGAATCTTTTGGCCGAATACCATCACCAACCAAGATCTGCTTACTCGGAGCAAGCAAGAGGACATGCACACCATCATAGCTGGCAGACGCTGGAGCTGGGTTGGCCATGTCCTCAGAAGAGACCCTGATGCCATCACAGGAACAGCTATGCTATGGACCCTTGAAGGAAAATGAAAGAGAGGCCGACCAAAAACAACTTGGCGGAGGACTGTGGAGGCTGAGATGCAAAGAATGAACCAGAGTTGAGGCACTGTATGAAGGATGGCCACCGACCGAGCAAAGTGGACTCAATTTGTTGTTGCCATACAAGACGTCACCAGGCGTGATGGCCACTGACTGCTTTGACGGTCAGCGGCTAAGGATCAAAGAAGAAGAAGAGCTAAAATGTGCTAGGACAACTGAGTAACAAGAAATTTCCAGGACAGAATGCAACCACAAATGAAATGTTAAAATGTTAAAACACCTGAAAACAGGAAGTAACAAGAAACCTCTGGAAATAAGGTTGTTTGGTTGGGGATGGGGGAGGGGGGGGGGGGCCTGGCAACCTCATCATGTAAAGCACATTGCTTCAGAAACCACCACTACATGTATACTTTGGTTCAGCCTTCCTACAACAAGGACTAACTCCATATGTAGATGATGTTTAAAACCTGGACAAGACACACACAAAAGCTGACAGCAACAAGCTCTATCAACTTACTTAAAAGATGTGGTCGGGGTATATTCCAGAGTTGCTATTCAGAAAAAGCAAAAGAACTTGTCCCTGTTATTCAAAAGCTTGCATGGACACAAAAAAAGAGCACCTAACGATAAGAAGCATGTTCTCAATAATGGAGAAGAACTTGATTCCCAGAGTCTATTGATAATGTACTAAGGACCCACATTTAAACAGACAGATCCTCAACAAAAGCTACAAAAAATAGAGATAGATGCATATACAAAACATGAAAGAACTGACAGGAATTCAGTGGCCACTGGGAAAATCTCAAACAACTTCAAAGCTGAGGAAGCAGCATTAAAAACAGCTGCATTAACCATTGTTGAAAATGAGGATTATGCTAGAGCTAAGATAGTGTTCCTCTGCCTGTTACTCGGGAGCAAAGAATAGTAACACTTTAACCTGCTGAGAATGTTGTAGACAGAGACTAAGGAGGCTTGATCATATAACCGGGGGCCTAGTCCTGTAGACAATTAAAGCCAAAATAAAACTTCAACAACAAAGTGGACAAGTCAGATAAAGATAATTTAAATAACTGAACTCAGCCAGTCAGGGCAGAAGAAGGTCCTCTTATAAGGAGTTGTATGACACAATCAAGAGAAATCCAGAAAGAAAATCTCCAGATTTGCACCTGGAATGTTCAAACCAAAAAACCACAATGAGAAGAGAACTGGAGACAGACATGACAGGGTTACAGAAGACATTGAGTGGATGGCACAGGAAAGGAAGGCTTGGCATGTATCAGTGGAAGACCTGTAATGATGATGAAGCTAGTGTCAAGTCATTTCTATTTTATGGCTGTGAAACATGGATAATACGACAAATTACAACCAGAAATATACAAACTTTAAATAATAGGTGCTTGCACAGAGTAGAAGGATTCAAATGGAATGAGAAAATCACCAATGTGCAAGATCCAGACAAGGCATTACCAGGCAGTCCTTGTTCTGAAGAGATGTTTAGTTGTATTACAGTAACTGGCATGGTTTAGTCGTGTGGCATTAATAATGTAGTTTTGTCTAGTTTTGCCATAGTAAACATTTACATACTTTGGATGGTCTGCAATAATAATATATAGCTTAGTTTTTCTGCAATAATAATATATTATTAAGTTTTTCTGCAATAATAATATATTGTTTAGTGTTTCTGCAATAGTAATATATTGTTTAGTTTTTCTGCAATTTTTAATATGTTGTTTTTCTGCAATGTTAATATGTTGTTTAGTTTTTATACTTACTTACTTAGTCGTTCCCCTTCTACCGTGAGTGTAGAGGTTTGGAAGAGAGAGCGCCAGACTATCCTATCGGCAGTCTTCCTCCTGGCCTGGTTCCATTCTAGTCCTCGGTCCTTCAAAGATTGTTTAATGTTGTCCTCCCAGGTTTAGTTTTTATGCAATTTTAATATTTTGTTTAGTTTTTCTGCAATTTTA
The DNA here is from genome assembly GCA_024509875.1 of Oreohelix idahoensis. Lineage (NCBI taxonomy): Eukaryota > Metazoa > Mollusca > Gastropoda > Stylommatophora > Oreohelicidae > Oreohelix > Oreohelix idahoensis. Next base: position 423,290 of record JAMPIV010004368.1, read on the forward strand.
ATATGTTGTTTAGTTTTTATGCAATTTTAATATATTGTTTAGTTTTTCTGCAATAATAAATTTATTATTCTTTACATATAATAAAGGTGTGCTGCTTGTTGAATTATAAATATTTATAAAGAAATATTCTTATCCCACAAAAAATCAACACCAGGTGTAACCTATATTTTATAATCTAAAATTGCAGGTAGGAGAAAACTATAATAGCTCAGATTCCTCTGATGATGACTATCTACCTCGAACTAAATCTCGGTATCCCAATCGTGTTAGAGCTCGTCATAGTGTGGGAGAGAAGGGTTCCAAGCATGAAAGAATTTTATCATCTTGGCCTGTTGCTAAACAGAACAGCAGTGACAGTCTGAAGCAGTATAATCTGTGTGAGGAGGAGTCAGAATTGTCTTCTAGTCTGACATCTCAAGAAGATCATGGATGGTTGAACCCAGCAGATGTTGGATGGCATCTGCTCAGCCAGAGGAAGTCAGACAAGAAACAAGAGACTGTGAAACAGAAGTTGGCTCATTCTGACTTACGCAGCCAGCCTGTCATGTCAACAGCAAAGAAGATTTCATCATCATCAGCTGTAGTTAAAAGGGTGCCCCCTGTCACAGATTCCATAAAACACATTAGACAAGCAGGCCCAAAACAAGGAAAGTGTGAAGGCATCCAGCCTGACATTTCATCAAAGTCTGATGTTTCTATGCCTGTTATTCAGGGAAATGAGGAAGAAAATACAAGTGGCTGTAAGCCACAACCACTTACAGTAACAGAAAATGTTCAAGCCATTGTTGGCTACATTGGATCCATTGAAACACCCAGTTCCCACTCACATCCTCATCAAAGGCTTCAGGCAATTCGTAACACTGTCAAGAGACTGAGGCTGGAGAAGAGAGTTCACACCTTAGTGCTAATGGAGGTTAAACCATCAGGTGTGCTCCTTACAAATGCCATGGGGAAGCAGCTAGCGTTATATCCTAGTGACAGAATTGCATTCAGTGGGATATGTCCAGATGATGAGCGGTTTTTTGGCTTGGTAACACTAAGTGTGCCTGACCAAGATGATAGCAGTTACCTAGGGGGAGGTGAAGAGTGTTTGAGAAGGCCAAACTCCACATGTCATATTTTCATGATAGAACCTGACATCAGCTCACACACTGCACATGTTCAGCATGCTCAAGCATTCCAGGTATGTCATCTTAACACGTGACATTGTTGATGTTATCAGGTTTGATTACAGCTTGCTTGATGTTCATTTGTTGGTTAAGTGTCAGTCGTCATCTGTTTGTTAGTCTAGTCTTTTATATTGTCTAGTTTTTTTTTTTTTTTTTTTGGCTTTAAAAAAAAAATTAAATGTTTGTTATTGCATAAACTTGACAGTATTCGTAGGTGTGAAAATGTGTCAAAGTATAAGAGATAGTCAAGCCAGACACCCCAGACTTTCCCCACCCTCCTCCTCCTTGTTGTGAACATGACGTGTGAGAGACTGCCGCTTTGGGACAGAGGAGGACACACATGCACACACATTCACAGTTTGACACTACTCTATTTGGACTGCTTGGAGGGATGAAATGATGCTATATTTGGATATCGGAAAACAAAAGTATTATCTTGAATTAGCGACACGTATATCCTAATTATAACCCATCAGAGGTTGAACGGGATATAATTTTTCCCTTCTTTAAAAAAAAAAGCATGGAAGTTTTACGTTATGATAGAAAACTGTATTCAGAGCATTACACTGGGATTTGTTCAGAGCATTACAGCGGGATATGTTCAGAGCATTACAGCGGGATGTAATCTGATCAATGGAAAAGTCTTCTTCTCTCCCCCCAACCCAATCAGACAAGAGCTTTGGCCCTTTTACGTCCTTGACAGTCAGGGGGGCACAAGAGTCATGACACCTAAAAGTGTCACCTCCCTGTTGGCTCCCCCAGAACATAAGAATTTCATAACTGGGCTCATGTCAAAATTATTACAGCTAATGCAGTACTGCGCTGCTGGCTGTAATAATGTAAGAAAATATGTAATTAAAAACAGAATTCACTATTTTAGCCAAAGAAATATGTTTTTAAGTGTAACATTTTTCTTTGTTTTTATTGGGCTTTGAGTGCAATGTTTAATTCTTAGTCTTTGAGTGTGATGGTGAATTCTTAGATTTTGATATTGAATTCTTAGATTTTGAGTGTGATGGTGAATTCTTAGATTTTGAGTGTGATGGGGACTTTTTAGCTTTTGGGTGTGATGGTGAATTCTTAGACTTTGAATGTGATGGTGAATTTGTAGATTTTGAGTGTGATGGTGAATTCTTAGCTTTTGAATGTGATGGTGAATTCTTAGATTTTGAGTGTAATGGTGAATTCTTAGTTTTTGAATGTGATGGTGAGTTCGTAGATTTTGAATGTGATGGTGAGTGTGATGATGTATTGTTTTATTTATGATACATTTTTGTCCAGGTCAGGTGATTATTTTCTTTGTGGGGGAGCAATCAGCATGCTTTTTTCCCATAGAAATGTTAGTTATTGCATGAGACCATATAGAGTCTGTAATCAACAAGTGTATGGAGTAGCATTTCTTGATTAAGATATTGTAGCAGTTTGTTGACAGCTTTTCTGTCTTTGTTATTGTTGTGTAATGGCTATCAAGGAATGTTATATGCGGGGGGCATTTAGGTTCTGGCTTGGTGAGTATGTCTTCAATCGTTGCTGATGTTTACGCGAATGCTAGGTTGAGTAGACGACGGGTTAGCATCATACTTTTAGCCTGAACACAGCCACACATTATTGTTCTTAGCTCGTACAACAGTGTTAATGATTAATCAATGAGTTGGTGAATACTGGTCCACATCCAAATTTATTCACAGTAGCTCCAACAATAATTCAGCATAAATAACATTAAGTAGATTGCATTCATTAAGGTCCAGTGTCAGTCCATCGTGGTAAACAATGTAAGAGGCATACAATTCATAAATCTCAATTCTGGCCGTACGAGACTAGCGTTCCGGTTAAAGCAAGCCGTGAACGAAGTATGGCGGCAAATGTAAATATATGCTGACGATCGAAAATGTTTACCTCAAAATACAGTCACAATGCTTCCCATGGAAGCTGTAACCCTTGACGACCCATAAACACATCTTATACAACGTGGCGACCAACTCTCATTACAAGCCACTGAGAAAATATATCGAATAACACATTCACCACGGGAACACAACCATGGCACGTCCCGTCAGGGCTGTTTACCTTTTATCACTCGCACGGGAAACTGACCGCTCGGCTGAGCATGGGCAGACGATACATACGTCACGTTATATATTTATAGCTAATGCAGACAGCTGTATTTCAGTAAAGGATTGACATACGCCTGTGTGCAAAAGCCGTACACAACAGTTATTCTCATATGTAATTTTTTAAAATATTAATTTCTTTTTAAGGCTTCAAGATAATTTTGGTTTGCTTGACTGCATTACTAGTGAAAGTTCAGTTATTTGTGAAAGTTGGTTGACAGTTAAAGTTTGGCATGTGTCTCACTTGTGAATATTGGTTGATAGTGAAATTTTGGTGTGTGTCTCATCCGTGAATATTGGTTGACAGAAAGTGAAAGTTTGACGTGTGTCTCACTTGTGAATATTAGTTGACAGAAACTGAAAGTTTGGCATCTGTCTCATTTGTGAATATTGGTTGAAGGAAAGTGAACGTTTGATCTGTCTGTCACTTGCAAATATCTCCAACAAGAAGTAAAATTTTGATCAGCCTGTCATTTATGAATGTTGATTCTGTCAGTGACTGTGAAAAGTTGAAACATGAGCAGCAATTTTCATATAGACAGGCAACAATAATTTTTTTATATTTATTTATAAATTCATTGCTTGGTTAGTGTATTCATTGACCTTTTTTTTTTTTTTTTTTTAATAAACTAGGTTGATTGCATGACCAATTCTCAGACGGGGCTGTGTGATCAGTTTCCACGGTCAGCTACGTCACTTATTCTTTGTATTGCCAAACTGTACCGCGACAAGCCATCCAGGAAGTTTGATAGTGATATTGTCCAGTCTCAGGCATTTGCAGATCCAGTCAACCAGTCAGAACATTGCAGCAGTAATAGTGATAGTGGTATAGGATCAGGAAAGGATGGAGTGTCTTTGGAGCAGAATGAACAGGTTTTTGGAGATAAATGTTGTCATGGTCTTTCTCTTGTATGGCTGATGGCTATTACAGTTTAGTTGGCCAGCAGGAAGTGTTGAGCGTGTGAGCATATAGTAATTGTTATTGTGTCTGAGCCTGACAGCTAGACCAAGCTACAGATGTAACGAATGTGAACAAGTAACATAATAATATTCATATTTGGTTATGTTACCAGTTTCAGGTGATTGCCTATGTTTCACTTCTGCTTGACAGAATTGGCTAGTTGTAAGTCTGAAGAATTCACTTACTTTCATGTATATAGATTTGTTGAATAGGATACTTTTCATTTTTCTAGCATGATGTCATTGCCTGTGTGCCGTTCTATTTTTGTATCTTCTGTCTGATAAGTAACATTTATATCACATTTTAAAATGAGTGCTGTTTCTAATAAGAGGCATTATTCCAGGTTTGTGTGGTAGACATGTCAGGTGGGAGAGAACAACTAGACTCTAGCAGTCTGTCAGATTCCATGAACACAAGTTTGACATCAATGCAACAACATGTGTCACCTGAGTTAGATTCAGTTAAAATAGCGGGAGCAACATTCTCTTCACGTAAGCCACTGTTGTATGTTGTGTCAGACACAATTGGTGAGACTCAGATAGAGAACTAGATATCACAGCTACGTTGGAAACAGACACAACGCAACCACCGTCCTTTTCAGGGCGAACGAGGAAGAAGAAGAAGAAGATAGAGAACTCTGATTGTTACTAGAATTGTAGTTGCTTATCATTTGGTTGAACTGATGTAAAATGAATACTGGTCACTGTTGTGTGAGAATATGATGATGGTTTTTGTAGTGTTTGTTACATTGTTTTAATGAAATTGTGACAACTTGTTCATCTAGTAACTGGGAACAATAAACCTGGTTTAGAATAGGAAAGATGATTTTTAACAGAAAACATGGCTTGGACCCATAATCATGATTTAGAACAGTAATGCATAATTTAGAACAGTAATGCATAATTTAGAACAGTAATGCACAATAACAATAACAGCTGCTCACTTGCACTTCATTATTATAATTTAAAGTTCTGATCATGTTCTACTGTAAAAATATTTGTATGACAGTAATAAATTTTGCTTGTTTCAGGCCTCTTGAATTCTGCCAGGAGAAAAGAATGTTGGCAAAAAGGTTCTCAGACAGTCAGTAAGTTGACCCCACAAGCTATGCCTGACCCAGCCTGTCTGGAAGTGGGCAAGGCAAGTTCCACAGAGTTGAGCTCGACTGTCAGGGGTAAAGAGAACCTGAAACAAAACATGCAACAGTTTTTGCAAGCCCGACAGCAACTGCTTGAACAACAGAACTGCATGCTTGGAAGTGATGGAGAGTCATATAGTGGTGAACATGTGCTTTCCCTCTCTGTAGCGGAGGATGGGCATGCTGTGCTGGAGGCTGGTAGTAATGGACAGTGGCAACCATCTCAAGACGTTTTTGCTGTACCAACTAATCCACCTCCAACTTCCATTCACCACATGACAGGGAGGTCAGCATTTCACTTGCTCAGGTCAGCATCTGCACCACTAGGGAAAAAAAGCAAACCAGAAACAGTTGACCTAAACGTTGTGGGGAAGCTCAGTCCACGTGCATTTCCTCACAGCCCATCATCATCCTCTGCATTCTTCCGTTCCCCGTCTGCTCCACCAGCTCCATTCTTTCCTCACAGAGATTCTGATGATGAGGAAGATGACAAAGATGAAGATGATCCCTATATTGGTCAGATTCTGGAACAGTTTAGCAAAGATGGCAGTACAGCCATGGATGATGACAATCGAAGATTCTCAGAAGCATTTGCCATGTCTAAGAAGGTAAGGAGATTACATAGCAGCAAAGGGTTACTAAAACACTGCATACATGGCAGTATCAAGAGCCATATTGAGTTTGGGAAGCACATCAGTAAGTCTGATCATGTGTTGCCTGAAATGCCATTAACCTTTAGCACGCTGCATTCTTTTCCTGAAAACTTGCCCTGCAGCTGCATTCTTTTTCACAACCCCCCGTTTTTATAGTGGGCGACTTGTAATGTCTAGTTTTTGTGTTTCTTGGTCAATTGCTATCATTTTTGGAATTTATATAAATAAATGAATGATGAATCTGATGATATAAAATTTGTTTGTGTACATGTTAGATGTGATAGGAAGAGAGGAATGGAAAGATGAAAAAAACGATAAAAAAATTAAAAAAAAATAAAATAACCAACAAACGAAGTGTCCATATCTCAATTATCTCTTGCATCTCAATGAAAGTCATTTGACCAATACAAATCAAATGACGATCTTTTCGTTACACCCATCATCAGTAGCAAAGCAACAAATGCCCATGTCAGCAGTGACATTCGGCCGTAACCCTAAATCTTTCCGATAAATCTAATCCTAACCCCTAAACTTTTACATACTAGCAATGACATTCTACTTTCGTTTCCATCTCTGTCATCAACCATATTCTGAGAACCGATATTAGTGCTTATAATTACAAAAATCTCATCCCCACCGCATGGCGTCAGAATACAATAAAATTAGAGCGAAAATGGCCGCGTGTTCGATGCCGATTCATTTTGATTAAAAAAATTCACAGAAAATAAACACGAATGCACCCATTACTAAAAAAGATCGGAAACGGAAGCTAACTCTCTCTCAGATAAGTTTAAAACTTAACATCCGGGGGTGAAGTCACGTGTACACACATTCTAATGCTAGGAAACGAAAATATCCGCTTGTCAACATATGTCGACAACAGCAGGGAGAGCATAGGTTACCTTCGTCAACATATGTCGACAGCAGCGTGCTAAAGGTTAAATAATACTTAAACTTTGACAGCTTAGTCAAACACTTGTGCAGGCATACAGAAACAAGCATGTAAGCAAGATGTTAAATTCAGTTTAATTCATGCATTGTTAGATATCCATGAAGCAATTGTTGAATCATTAATCCTACTGGCCATTAGTGACAATGCAATCAGTAAATCAACACAACTCATACTGCTAGATTTGGGCATCAATCTTAAGGCGAACAGGGAAACACGTATGAGAAGATGGGTGTTGCGTGTGTACAACCAGTGTTCAACAGGAGCAGTCAGCATTTATACCCTTCGACATGCATGGAGGCATATCTGGAGTCATCCTTATATAACCACCAGCTATGCGCAATGCTACAGTATGCATGTGTGTAAGTGAACCTCTGTCTGTGAGGCTAATTACACCCTCATTGACTCTTGAAATCATCCACACACTTCCCGGGATTCCCCCTGTGGTGAAACTTGTGGAGAAACCAGCATTGCACACAGCTTGGAGAAGTCTCTTGAGTCCCGGACTTAATTCTTTAACCTGGTTGACTGCATTCAGGGGGATCTCACTGTGAACCCAGTGATAGGCAGTAGGAGCTGAAAAGTGGCTATGTGCAGGATGTGACAATTCATTGAGAGAGCCCAGAACCAGAGCTCAGTATTTTAGCTCTGCATAGTTGGGGAGCCCCCTTGGATGGCGGGGAATGCACATAATGCCACGTGCTTCTTACTTCTACATCAGATGTGACAATCCTTTGAATGCGAGCCAAGCTGGAGATACTGGAGCTCATGACTTCAACTCAACACGCTTCGGAATGGCAGAAAAGCCACAGAAAAAGCCTAGATCTACAGTGTAGATAATACCAAGGAGTCTTCAACTTGGTATTGGCTGCAAAAGAACGAGAAGCTCAGCAGCCCTAGTTAAATGACAACAACAACAATACCCTTCGACATTTGCTGAGGGAGATCAGCAACTATGGGTTTACCTGGAATGCAGTGATGTCAGTTCTGAAACGCAGTAACAATTCAAAATGAAGTTGCCATCAGTTGAATATACTTGAGCAATTAGAAGTAAGTGTAAACTTTATTGTTGGGCAAATATACTACTTTTTTGTGTGTCATTTTTTAATAGTGCCAGAAAGAAAGAGTTGGTGTCACTGGTATCCAGAAGTGGACCAAGATGGGATCATTCCGGAAGACTGAGAACCTGCTCAAGCAGTCTTTCAGTCAGTCACTAGAAGTAAGTAGAGGGTGAGGGAAGAGGGGAGAGAGAGAGAGAGAGTTGAATGAACCACATTCAATTTTTGTGTGTTTACTTGTTCCTCTTGGAATCCATGGTCCAGACTTTGATGACTGAACTGCTGACAGTCTCCAACAATAGCTGATATCCTGTCCACCTGTATGTAACATTAGCTGACACCCCTGTTCTTATCTCTAACAATAGCTGATATCCTGTCCACCTGTATGTAACATTTGCTGACACCTCTGTTCTTATCTCTAACAATAGCTGATATCCTGTCCACCTGTATGTAACATTAGCTGACACCCCTGTTCTTATCTCTAACAATAGCTGATATCCTGTCCACCTGTATGTAACATTAGCTGACACCCCTGTTCTTATCTCTAACAATAGCTGATATCCTGTCCACCTGTATGTAACATTAGCTGACACACATATTCTTATCTCTAACAATAGCTGATATACTGTCCACCTGTATGTAACATTAGCTGACACCCCTGTTCTTATCTCTAACAATAGCTGATATCCTGTCCACTTGTATGTAACATTTGCTGACACACATATTCTTATCCCTAACAATAGCTGATATCTTGTCCACCTGTATGTATCATTAGCTGACACCCCTGTTCTTATCTTTAACAATAGTTGATATCCTGTCCACCTGTATGTAACATTAGCTGACACACATATTCTTATCTCTAACAATAGCTGATATCCTGTCCACCTGTATGTAACATAAGCTGACACACATATTCTTATCTCTAACAATAGCTGATATACTGTCCACCTATATGTAACTTTAGCTGACACCCCTGTTCTTATCTCTAACAATAGCTGATATCCTGTCCACTTGTATGTAACATTTGCTGACACACATATTCTTATCTCTAACAATAGCTGATATCCTGTCCACCTGTATGTATCATTAGCTGACACCCCTGTTCTTATCTCTAACAATAGCTGATATCCTGTCCACCTGTATGTAACATTAGCTGACACCTCTGTTCTTGAATTTTACAATAATAAAGTTAAACATTTTCTTATTTAGCTTATTTATAGCATTTCCAGCTTGTTGATGCAAGTTGCAAGGAGACTCGAAAAATGTTCTATATATCCCAAATACAAACACATCTAGACTATTGTTCCACACTTTGGGATGGCTGCTCCATGTCCAACACTAAAAGACTCTATTCATTACAAAAAACATGCAGTGCGCCTAGTTTCAGACAAAAACCTCACACAGTGTGTAGATCCATATACATATCTTAACATATTACCACTAAGAAAGCACTTTCTCTTCAACAAAGCCAAATTTATTAACAAAATCTTATCACAGAATGCTCCAAAGTATTTGTGGCCTATTTTAAAATACAGCGGAAGACGCAGTCAACGCTTAAATAAATTACACATGCCCAAGCCTAGGCCAGACTTATTCAAGAAAAGTTTAGCTTTTTCTGCTGCTCCTCTGTGGAATAATCTTCCACACGACCTAAAAAACACGCTTAGTCCATATTCATTCAATCACAGACTTTTCAAATACATCATGAGTGCAGATTATATGCTACCCTAATTTAGTTATGTTCTTAAATAATTATATAACATCATATGTAGGTTTTAAAGATAATTTTGTCCTGTTTAGTGTTAATTATGATAAGGTACTGTAAATCTGTGTAACTATTATTGTACTGTTACAATGTTGGGATTTTATTTTATTGTATTTTATTTTATTATTTAAGTAATATTTAAGATTCGTGTGAGAATTAATGAATTCAGTATGGAAGACGAGAGAAAGGAAGGGCAGAATGTTAGACGGGCCTGCGTGCCCAATTCTAAACCCTTTGAAAATAAAGTTCGTTCGTTCGTTCTAACAATAGCTGATATCCTGTCCACCTGTATGTAACATTAGCTGACACACATATTCTTATCTCTAACAATAGCTGATATCCTGTCCACCTGTATGTAACATAAGCTGACACACATATTCTTATCTCTAACAATAGCTGATATACTGTCCACCTGTATGTAACATTAGCTGACACCCCTGTTCTTATCTCTAACAATAGCTGATATACTGTCCACCTGTATGTAACATTAGCTGACACACATATTCTTATCTCTAACAATAGCTGATATCCTGTCCACCTGTATGTAACATTAGCTGACACCCCTGTTCTTATCTCTAACAATAGCGGATATCCTGTCCACCTGTATGTAACATTAGCTGACACACATGTTCTTATCTCCAACAATAGCTGATATCATGTCCACCTGGTTATATAACTGGTTTAGCCCCAAAGATGAGCTCGAAAGGTGCAAAGCCTGTATGTTCATTTGGGATTTCCCAGTATGCGAACAATACAGCTGGGAGTAACCTATCCCAGTCCTGAGGATATTTCTCAGTCACCTTACCTAGTAGTTGTTTTAATGATCTATTTAAACGTTCTACTTTTCCATTTGACATGGCGTGATATACTGAACTGAGAGATCTATCAATGTTGAACAACCTCATAACCTGTGACATAACATCTGAAACAAACTGTGTTCCCCTATCAGATAACACTTTGTCTGGGAAACCCAATCTGCTGAAAATCAACATCAATGCATCAGCCACATCAGTAGTAGCAATATTCTTCAAAGGTATTGCCTCAGGCCACCTTGTGCACATGTCAATGCAGGTTAAGATATATTTATGACCTCTGGCCGAAAGAACTGACAATGGACCAATGATATCCATAGCCATTTTAGTAAATGGACGTAGTGAAATATCAGAGGCCTGAATAGGAGCCATGTGAAATGATCTTTTTGTAGCCACTTGTTGGCATGTAAGACATGATTTACAAAATAACTTTGTGTCTCTGGCCACTCCAGGCCAATAAAATGAAGACAAAACTCTATATTTTGTCCTCGCAACCCCCATGTGACCCGCACAGTTTGATTCATGAGCATGCCTCAGTATGTAGGTACTAAACTTAGATGGAACCATAATTTGTTTGCGGATGGAGTTAAATTCTCTAAAGTTACGAATAAGTATGTCATTCTGGAGAGTGTACCATTGGTGAGTATTGTCTACACCATCATCATCATATGATTTGACCAAGTTAAAAAATTTCTTAAGTGAGTCATCAGATTTTTTGCATTCACCAAATGACACCTTGCTGATAAATGAAGTATGTTGTACATCATCAGCATCATCATTACCCAACTCAATATTTTCTTGAGCTTGAGCATGTGACTGTGCTCTAGTGGTTACTGCATTAGCAGGCATAATATGTTGACATTCCCATTTTTCAATTTCCCGTGCAGAACAATCCTTAATTCCATGTAAGTTTCCCAAAATCAAATCTGTCACTAGTTCTGGGAGCATACACACTTTTGTTTCCCCTGAGAAAAAAGGTGTGTCGATGTGTATTATAGCTGTGGGGTAATACTCTACCATGCCTCCAAAAGTGATACACTTTACTTTTTCTCCTGTATAACAGGATGGATCAACTAGAGAAGCATGTACACCCACAGTAGTGCATCCTGTGTCACGCAATACTGAAACACAATGATTATTAACATAACCCTTATATAAGGTCAATGACCCCCTTCCATCATGCGATGCCAACACAAGCAAAGGACCAGAAGCTAATGCAGGCAAGAATTGACCACAGCTGAGCCTGGACACCATATCTGGCTGGAACAGAGTGCTGCACTCTGTACACTTTGAAACATTTGATAAATCAACAAAACAAGCATTGGCATGATTATTTTTATCATTTTGATTCATTACCCGTGTATTGTTATCCTGGACAGAACCAGAGTTTGCACGTTCCACACTACATGAACGATAAACATTATTGTTCTGGTAACCTCTGTTGTGATTACTAGAGTTATTGTTATTGCCATAATAAGCTCTGTTGCCTCTGTTTTGGTATGAGTTTCTAACTCCATGCCAACTTCTGTCTGAGCGAGGGTAGTGTTGATATGATGCGTTTTCCTCATGGTATGGATGAAAATTCCTTTGCTTTGAAGTTGATTTATTGGGAAAATTGTACCTTCCACTGTATGATCCAGTGTTTTGTTCACTGTTGCATCCAAGATTTCTGTCACCACTATGTGATCTGTACTTAGGTGAGTTAAAGTGGACAGATTTTGCTGATGCAACAGGCAAAGATTCCTTTATATTGGAATTACTGACTACTTTCCTGGGATGCGCTGTCATAAATTGCCGTTCCAGTGATTCCAGGGATCTGTACTTAGGTGAGTTAAAGTGGACAGATTTTGCTGATGCAACAGGCAAAGATTCCTTTATATTGGAATTACTGACTACTTTCCCAGGATGCGCTGTTATAAATTGCTCTTCCAGTGATTCCATAGATTCCAGGGATTCAGGCTTCCTTTCATGCAAGTACGCCAAAATATCAGGGCTTATGGAGGAAAACACCTTATCCCTCAGCATAAGATCCATAAGTCGTTCAAATGAGTGTTCGATTTTTGACAACACAATCCATCGGTTAAAGCAGAACTTAATGGACGAGATGTATTCTGAAAAATCCTTATTAGAATCTGGAGTTAATGTTTTAAATCGAAGGCGATACCCATTCTCATCTAACTTATATTTTCTCAAAAGCAAAGCTTTAATTGCATCATAGTTCTTACGATTGCTATCATCCATGTTACCTACAGCTAACAAAGCCTCTCCTGTCAATAATGACATTAATCGAGTACACCATGATGGTTTTTCTAATTTGTGTTCTTTGCACACTGTTTAAAAAACAGAGATATCATCTATGTTCTGGTTGAATTTTGGTAAATTCAGCTTAAAAGAAGCAATATGTTCTTTTCTAGAGGAACCTTCAACCTCATTACCATTTTGTTTAATTGTATTTTGCAATTTAAGTTTTTCAAACTCTATTGCAGCCATCTTTTCTGCATGTTCATATTATGCTTTCTGGGCTGCTAATTCTCTTTCTTGTTCTTCTTGTCTTCTTTGTTCTATTTCTTCTGCCATTCTTTTTTCTTGTATGGCCATTCTTCTCTCTTCCATGAACTCAATTTCTTCTGCTCTTCTTTTATTCTCTAAATCTCTTACTTCTTCTTTTATTTTTTGTTCTCTTGCCTGTACTCTGTCTTCTTTTTCCCTAGCCACTTGTTCCATGGCAAAATCTTTAAGGGCTGACCCTTGTAAACCAAGCTCCTTTCCCAGCTGGACAAAATGTTCTAAAGTCGACATGTTGTATAATTGTATTGTAACTTATTTAGACCTTACTTAGTCTATACTCGACTTTAAGTCTTGCTGAGCAACCCCAGCACAATTGCCAATATTTAGGATTCTTAAGTTCACTCAAAATTAAATTATTATACCATCAAAGAATAACAATGGAGCATACAATGCTATATAGACCGAAAAGACAAAAGTGTAAGCAACAGAAGAAAATACTAAGGAAGGAGAAAAAAAATAACTTACAGCTACATAAATGGCATCACCACAACGCAGACAACAAATAAACGTAAATCAAATAAACGATAGCAAGGTTAGACCTACAAAATACAAACAAGAATGAGAGAAAACTGAATAAAAAATAACAAAACATTCGACAACCATGAACTACAAGAAACATAGCACTTCTAAACGATGATAAATATAATGAACTTATATAGACGCTAAACATACAGCATTTTTAAGCTGAGCTTCTCCACGAGAAGATTACGTCCAGACCCTAAAGACACCTTGTTTCTTGGCTCAGCCTCAGCGAGATGCTCCCAAAAATCAATTCCCTACCAACCGAAACCCACTTACAAACAAGAATACACATAGCACATAGAACATAAACGGAGAAGAGCTCTGCTACCAAATCGTAAATAGCCTTAGACCACATAAATATAAGAGCACTTATCTTCAAACGATCCTCCTCTCAGAAACGCCTCTGATAAGTACGGTATCAGTGCTACACTACAGCACATAAAACAGAGCAACTTCATCTCCAGTGGTTTTCAGTGACATAGCTTGACGTTTCGCCATTTTAAACTAGAGCTAGGTGGCTGGTTACAATCTTCCGCTGATTACTTGAAAAACTTCTGTCTTTCTGCCACAAAAACTACGACAATCGACAGTACTTTGGCTGAGACTGCCATTATAAATAATATTTTGTGGATATTCTTGATAAAAACTTCTGTAGCGGAGAAAATCTTTGCTGGCTTCTCATGACCCAGTTTCAGCTGACATCAAGACGAGTTGAACTCTCCCCGGCTAAAACCGTGCGCTGCTTTCGCGCGTAAAATTATGGCTGGCCATAAGCGTACATTCTTCACATTTGATAATAATTAGTAGATAATTCCTCCAGTTCTTTATTTAACACCTCTTTCCATACTGGCCACCAGAAATGTTAAAGGTGTTTTCAGGACGCTTATATTATTTAGTACTGGCTTTTGCATCTGTGTTTGGACTTGAACATATGAACACTGCAACATGTAACGCGAATGAGTGACGTTCACTTCGAAGTCATTTATATAGATTTATTTTACACTGGACAAACGATGAGCTCCAAATTTGATGAAAAATGGTGGCATGCATTTTCATATCAGCAAGGAATCGAATACAATGACTGGTAGGCAGAATTACCTTCAGTAAAAGTCATAATGTCCACGAATTAATACTGCATATCGAACTCGTCGAAAAGTCATTTAATATTGTACTAAATACTTTCCTTTACAATCCACCCATCACAGGCACACATAGAAATATATTCTTCATAGAATCTGTAACTCATGCAGTGGACTTCTACACACAATCGGAGCTGTCACACTTGCGTCCGAACACCTTGAAGTACACAGGCCAAAAGAGGGCGTTACAAGTCTACCGCAGACGTGCATACCTAATGTTTACTGAAAATTGACGTCACTAATACTTACAATGGAGCGGTTTCACTAGTGCTGCGTCTTGGTGTTACCTCATCGGTTCACAGCAATGCCTTCTCTTAGAGAATGCACCGATGTGTACGAACATAAGCGCAACAGGCAGATTGTGTGGAAAAAGGACAATTTCGACATATCCTTCTCTGTTACTCTCCAGCATTGCTGCACCATAGAGAAGCACAGAAAGTACACAGCTGTCATATAATCTTAATTTTGTGTTTGTGCTGTACTGAGAGGACTTCCAGATGTTGTTGAGACTAGCAAAGGCTGTTCTCGCTTTATTCATTCTGTTAATGTCTGTGCTTGTTGCGCTGTCTGGTGTAACTATCCATCCTAGGTATGTAAATGTATTTGTCTGTTCTAGCTTCTGGTTCCTTATTGTTATGAGCTCAGGATTGCCCACATTGAGTGTCATGACTTCTGTTTTCTTTAGATAGATGTTCAGATCAACTGGCTGGCTATACTTATTCAGTCTGTTTTTTCTTGGATGTGTTGATGTGAATGTGCGAGTAGTGCAATGTCATCTGCATATTTCAGACCTTCCAGTGTAGAAAACGTTGTCTATCTTATTCCTCTTGGACTGCCCTCTGTTGTCTGGTTCATCACCCAGTCTATGACTGTCAAAAATAAAGTGGTTGATAAGGGGCATCCCTGTTGTACTTCTGTCTTCACCTCAAAAGTCTTTTTATAATGGAAACAATACACCTACGGATCACGTAAGCCCGTACTATTTTCCATAAGCTGTCCTTGTCATCATCATAACCCTCCACTCCCAAAGGAGCATAGGCCTTCAACAAACACATGCCAAGTCCTCCTGTCACGTGCCATCATCTCAAGTTCTTTCCACATTCTCCTCCATTTTCACCTCTGTTTCCAGCTCTCTTCTCCATGTGCTTCTTGGTCTACCTCTGCCTCTCTTGCCCTGGGGGTTCCAGAACAATGACTGCCTTGTAATGCAATCAACAAGTTTCCTCAGTGTGTGTCCTATCCATCGCCATCATCTTCTTCTCATTTCTTGTTCCTCTGGCACTTGTGTGATTCTTGTCATCAGTTCCATGTTGGTAACCTTGTCATACCATTTTAATCCTTCTATTCTACGCAAGCACCCATTTATGAAAGTCTGTAAGCTGTCCCTGTGCATGCTGTCAAAAGCCTTTGCAAAATCAACAAAGTTTATAAATACGAGAAGTTGTCTCTGCCTTTCTGAGCACTGCTCTATAATGTTCCTGAGAGTGAATATACGATCTGCACATCTTCTGTTCTTTCTGAATCCTGCTTGTTCTTTCCTGCTTGTTTATGGTCTACTGCTTTTGAAATTCTCTGGATAATTATCCTGCTTAGTATTTTACTGGGAACTGAGAGGAAAGTAATTCCTCTCCAGTTGTTGCAGTCTGCAAGGTCGCCCTTCTTGGGCAGTTTGACAATTCTTCCTTTATTCCACTCCATTGGTGTTGTCTCTGATTTTAAGACTTATGTAAATAGTGGTTCTAATAGTTCTGCTGCTAGTTCAGGGTCTTTCTTAAATAACTCGGCATTTAAATTGTCATGACCTGGAGCTTTTCCATGTTTTAACCCTTTGATAGCTGTGATGACTTCTTCCCTTCATGGAATGTCTGTATTTACGTCTATATCATGTTCTCCCCCAGGAACATTCAGCTGAGTCTCTGGTGGTTCCTTATTCAGTGTCTCGCTGAAGTGCTCTTGTTTCCTGCCCCTGTGCTGTGGTGATGAGATTTCCTTGCTTGTCTCTTACTAACGTTATATTGTTTGCAACCCATTTTCTACTGATGGTTTTAGTTATTTTATACACTGTGCTTTGTTCATTTCTCTGTGCTGCCTATTCTGCCTGTCTTGCAAGATCATCTAGGAATTTCCTTTTGTTCGCTCGGGTTTGACGCTTTACTTCCTTGACCAGCTGACTATACAGTTCACTGTATATTTCCTTTTACCTGGGAGAACTTTGCTTGTAATTTCTTTCTTTTAATTTCTTTTCTCATCGCAGTGGTGTTTAATGTTTCTGGCGTTATCCAATCTTGCATCTTCCTTTCTTGGAATCCCAAGCATGATTTGCTGCTTTCCTTATATATTGTTGAAATTGTGTTGAATTTCTGATCAACTTCATCTGTCGCTGTCTTTTCCTGGCTCTTGGCAATTTGATATTGTCTCTTTATATCAACCACAAAAGCTTCTCTGGTAAGGGGGTCCTTCAGTTTGATGTCATACCTTTTCTGTTTAGTTACAATTGATCCAGCAGTTTTGAGTTTCACCTTCAGTCTTGCTACTGCTAAGTGGTGATCACTTCCCACATCTGCACTTCTTACTTTCACATCTTGTAATGAATGCTTCCATCTACCATTGATCATATTGTGTTTTATCTGGTTTCTGTCCCAGCCATTTAGGTATTTACATGTTAATTTTTGAATTTCTTTGTGTGGAAAAAGGGTTTCTCCAATGACCAAGTTGTTAATGCTGCAGAAGCTTATTAGTTTATCCTCATTCTCGCTTGCTGTTCCGCTGCCACATTTCTCATTACTCTTTCATTATATGTATTATGTGTTCCAGTTTTCGCACTGAGTTCTCCCATTACTATGATAAGATCATATCTAGGTACGTTTCAATTTCCTTTTGTATCTGTTGATAGAATTCATCCTTAACCTCTTCATTGCTGTGATTTGTTGGTGCATAGCATTGTATTATTGTGGTGTTGGTGAATCTCCCTCTCAGTCTAGTTCTTATCAGTTTGTTGTTGATGAGTTTCCATTCCAGTAATGACCTTTCTATTCCTTTCTTTAGGATAATGGCTACGCCTTCATTATTCTGTCCATACTTTCTTCCAGAGTAAAATACTATTTCTCCTGTTGCTGTTTTTATTCTCCCTGTCCTGATCCATCTGCTCTCACTTATTCCCAGGATATGTAATCTGAAGTTCCTCATTTCTGTTGTGATCTGCCTCAGTTTTCCTGCCTCATTCATAGTTCTGACATTCGAGAATCCACTTCTGGTTTTGTTTTGTGTGATAGGGTCATCCTTTTTTTGTGCCAATGGCTTCCTTTCAGCTTTCACCACTATCAGTCATATGGGCCTTGTCAGAAACAAAGACTATTCACACTGTGGATTTAACACATGATAATTTATACTCTCTGGCTCATTATCTAAGGATATGACCACAGTATGCAATAGCTGACATAGATTCACCATAACACTCGTAACAGGTTAGGTTCTCTTTAATAATCATGCACACAATGAAGCCACACATGGCTAGAGATACATATGCAATACAATGCAACAGAAATGCCAATATAACTTGCCATAATCAACAACTCAATCTATCATTATCAAAAAACTCGCGGGTATGTCATACTGAGTAAACAACACAATGACTTTCGCTCACCGGCTAAGTCCTGCACTATGATAAAGCCATACTTAAATACAAATGACTTCTCATCAATGGTCTACGAAAAATGCTACTAGAAACTACACCACCGTTCTAGAAATATGCAAACTAATCTTGACCACATGAATAAATGGCAAGCACCATCGATGAACAACTATGGCATCCAATATCCCAGCAAAATGCTGACAGGGAACAACAAAGCGACCTCTCCTGGTCGATGGCCAGAAACTCAACTAACTTTTAGCGTCCGAATTTGTGCACACTTCCGTCCAGGTCACATGACCAAAACGGGTTTGAAATTTGTATCAGGGTTGTCACTCTTCAGCGTGACCAACTTAATATTTTGTCGAACATATATACTGTGACACCCCCCCCCCCCCCCCCCCCCAAGAAAACGAAGTTTCTTCCACCGGAGGAGTCACGCATAACCCCTTTCAGAGTATGGGCAAACAAAATGCCGAGACAGCACTTCCTCATCTACCTAGAGAATGCCAAAGTTGTCCAACACCATTGTCGTTCATGCCTTCTCACCCTATACATTAAACATAATATGAGTATGAACTAATCCGCCCCAGGTACTGGTAGTCGTGAAAAATAACAACGACTGTCCAACCCTGGTCTAACAACACACAACATATGTTACATATTAGTTATGCATATCTAAACATCAATAATAGGGCATAATCTCCTCGTATAAACAATCCTTTCTACACACTATAAATATACATATATGATAGCATGATACATACATACGTTGAGTATAACTTTATCCATATTGCCTTTGTGGCATCGTGACACATAAATCATATACCATAATACATCTTCATAAACATCAACTTTACTGATCATAATACATTTCTTCAAAAAACCAATGTAAATACTCTCTACGGATGTTCCAGTCCCACACCAATCTCATAATCTGGACAGGACATCCGCTACAATGTTATATACACCCTGAATTGGTAAAATAGTAAAGTTGAATTGCTGCAGCAATAATGCCCAGCGTGTCAACTTAGCACTGGTGGATTTAGCCGACTGCAAAAATAGCAGTGGTTTTTTATCTGTTTGGAGGAAAAAATGCGCCCCCAACAGGTATCGTGCCAGCTTAGACACCGCCCAGACAATCGCAAGGCACTCCCTCTCAATCGTGGAGTATCTGGTTTCTGCTGGCAACAACTTCCGACTGCCATACATTGTAAAGCATAACATATTATAGCATAAACATGCATTGCACGGAATCTAATAATCTTTACAAGTTTACAAAACCCACCTATTCATATGAGAATAAAACTGGGGGCGTGGGTCAGACTCTAAGGTTCGGTTCGCGTCAACCGAAACATCTTACTGAACACGAACCCGAAACCTAACCCTAGATATTTCTGGACTATTAGCAGATTGTTCTGAAACAACGACATATGCTTCTGCCTAACTGCATCACGCGCACCCCACCTATTCGCAAAAGCCACCCGTGCTATTTTGGTATTGTCGCGCTGTGGTGGGTTTTGATGTTAAGAAGAATGGTGTGCGTATAGTTGTACTTGAGTGAGATCAACTGTGAAGGTCTCTGAGGTAAACAATGAACAACTGTATTACAGAGTACCTTCCTTGTTACCACATTACGATCTCACTCTAAGTTATATTCTTTTTTTTGACTAGCGTGACTGAAAGCTACATAAAGTGTCTAGGGTATTGTAAGAGTGTTGTAAAAGAATCTCAATACAAAAACATATACAAACATATACTAAGTACTATGATAAACTCAACTAACTCCAGCTGTTAAATTTTATATTTAAAATATTTTTTGTTATAATTTATTGGTCCTGAGCCTAAAGTTGTTTTGGTCAGGACTACAGTTCAATGAGAATCAATTTAGATGGATAGATATATTTACAAATATATGTCAAGATATTTACATGTAACAGACAATATGTCCATAGTACATTGTTACAAATGTTCACTTTGATGTTGTTTACTCTATTTAAATACTGGGAATGGGAAGCAGGTTGGGGATTGTCATCATTCCAATGTCTCTTGTTTCACTATGATTGTTCCTTATATTCTTTAGGAGGAATGTTTTTGTAAGCACAGGAGATTATTATCTATTAGTGATAATTTGTCCCAGGCCAGATATAGCACTTATCTGGTTCCTGGAATAAGCCGCAGTTGTAGTCGGTTTGGCCAAACACTTCAGTCTCCTCTGGTCTTGACTTCTTTAATACAAGTAGGTGCCAGAGACTCTTTTAAATCTTGCAGACTTCTTCACTGATCGAGTACTAGCACCAGACAAGTGCCAGCAGGAACCCCTGTCGATGCAAGTTATGGTTCTGTCTTAATAACAAACTAATTCCTCCCAATTTACATGTAAACATATATGCATTACAAAAGAACATGGTCAGCTCTCTCTGACAACCCTGCTTCTCCACTTTAGTTTGATGGAACAAATTTTACCAGTTTTCTTTTCTCTTCTCTAATGGATGCTACGCTCTGTCATTCCTGCAATAATCTTTTCCATGCAATAAGATAGGTGTAATGTTCCTGTATGACCATCATATATATAGTCCTGTAGTTCTAAACTTCTTGGATAGTCCCTTATATGATGGATCAACATCTAGGCCATGCCTAAGTCTGTTATGGAACCATTTAATTACAATCTTTTTTCATGGCCTTTTCTTACACACAACCCTTTGTTAATTAAAAAGTCAATAAAATCAATCTTACCACATATCAAGGAAATATAAACAAGTAACGATGAATTAGGCAATAGAATGTAGCACACTTTCATCACTGCCTCTGTTCAGACTGCTTTCTGATGGTAGTATTATTTAAAAAAACACACAAGTCTGCTCATCGCTTCTTGCTCCTCTGAATATTTTGAAAAAATGGCAGCGAGCATCCTACTATTCCTATCATGTAAAAAAGCTTTGGCCAATGAGACCAAGCATCTCTTTTTTTGAATGAATTTTTTTTTAAAATTATCTCAAACCCTATGCGTTACTATTACCAACTAGATTTGTATATTTAGGTCAGCCAATAATATTACGGCTTCCTTCAAATTCCATCCAATTCCTTTCATTGTACTATCTTAGCCTTTCTCTCACCTAATTTTTTCCCAAAAAAATATGCTATCCAATCTAAGCAGACATGACTTGACCTCACAGTATCTCCGATTCTCTATGTATTATCCCCAATATTTGATTATCTAATGGACTATTTATGTAATTGATAACATATTCTTAGTCAGCAAGGCCACAGGTACACGAATATATGATTTTTATGGGGCTACGTGGCTTGGTTCAATATTCCATTTTTTTTTTTCATGTTAGTTGTTGATTTTTTTAAACTACCTCCTGTTCAATTCTTTTCTCATGTACTTTCAAGCTAATTACGAGAGTTTATGTCATTCGCAATAAGAGCTAAGCGTGTTTTACTGATCGTAGTGTCCACTTTTTCTAACGTTACATCGTATTTGAAACCGCCTAAGGGCAATACTAGCAAGTTAGTTTTATTTTTAGAAACAATTGTGAGACGTGATTTGCGTTGGTTATCTATCCGTCCCCTCTCCCTTCTACAATGTATTTAGGCAAATACTTAGTTGACCTAGGAAAGTGTTACGTTTGTCTCAAGGACGAATTTGAAAAATTGGGTACCCTTTTTGGTTCGGCTAAGGCGTTATCAAATAATAAGCTGAAGGCGTAGGCGACGACTATGATTCTCGCAGAAAATTTTTAGTACTATCCTATCTTTGGCTTTATGCACTATACTGTTATATTCTAATTTAGATATTGTATTTAGAAGTTCACCACACGCGCAACAACAATACCTCGACAAATCTAACCGGCGCGACCTCATCAAACACTCGCCTGAGTGTGCGCCAACTAGCACTTAGGGGAACGTTACGCACCCAAACTGCGATCGCCAGATGTCGGACCCTTGTAAATACCCCTACTGCTCCTATTCATGTCGCTTGGTATTTGCCGAGACCCACGTCTGCGAACTACCTTGTTAGGTGTTGCTACGTCGACCACCCGATCATCCGTCTCGGACCTTTGGTGTTGCGGAGCCTCTGCTCCAACCACACCCATGGCATTATGCACCCCGCGTACATTGCCGGCAATTAAATCTGCAATCGGATCATCGAGAACGAATGCGTTCACTCTACCCGAGAGGAACGGGGTGTCCACACTGATGCATGCCTGGGGGTAAGACTCAACTTTGCCCCCGAACGTGGTGCACTTTACAGTTTTGCCTGTAAGGCAGGAGTCGTCGATGCACGACCAACGCACCCCAATTATGGTGCATCCAGTGTCCCCCAACACCCGGACTGGTCTATTCTCCACCTTGCCTTCGTGGAGAATCACCTTACCAGTCTCATGGACTGCCGATAGACATGGTGCTGCATGCCCGCATTGAAGCACTACCCTCTCGTTCGCGTGAAACAGAGGGCGACACCCCGCACAGTCCTCATTATTAATTGTGTCCAACACAAACGCGAATTCGCGTGTTCTATTATCGGGGTGGGGCACCTGTCAGCGCAATGATTCTTGCCACCACAATTGGAACACATGCGCTCTTTCTTCTTCTCATCGCGTGTACTTTTGTTGGAGCTTTTCTGTGACGAAGACCCCACATCCGAGTCAGAAGATCGACTCTCTGAGAAACCACTCCTCTGCTTGTGATGTTTGGTTTTATACCAAAACCGGTCTTCGTCCCGAGAATCCTCAAAACGTACCTGTTTACGTGCTTGGCGCTCCTCTCCGTCACTATTACTTTTAAATTGTCGGTTCTGCCAACTTGGCCGACCATTCCTATGAGAACGGAAATTCCCATAATTTCCTTTACGTGGCTGATAGGGACTGGAGGGCCTCTCATACTTCTGCTCTTGGCCCCTGTCTACATTGCCTGACTGATTTCGCCAAGGATGGCGCTGAACTTTGCCGACACCGGCAGCTAAGTCTTCTGACAGACCTGACTTCTGAATGGGTTTGCCCGGGTGGGCAAGGACATAATGGTGCCCCAATTGGGCCATGGACTCAGTGTCCTTTGGTTGACGTTCCTGAAAAAATGCAACCAACTCACTGGAATACGAGGACAACACTTTGTCTCGTAGCACCAAGTCTAGCAAGCCATTATAGTCCTTATGAATTCCATCCATTTCAATCCATCTATTCAGCAGGAGCTTTATCATTGAGATAAAGTCCTCGAAGTCCTGGTCTGTGCTTGGTATCGCGTTTTTAAAAACGCGTCCGGTAACTGTCAGCAGTCAGACGGAACTTCCGGAGCAACCTTTCTTTTACTTTGTCGTAATCGGCCCTTTCCTCTAATGGGAGGCTATAAAAAGTCTCCATCGCAGGCCCCATAGCAGCGTCGATAACAGAGATGGCCATTGATCTCTGTCAGCCTTATAGGCCACGCATACGGTCTCGAATCTTTCAAGGAAGAAATCTAAGCTATCAATTTTATCATTAAAATTCAGCAGACGCAGCCTAAAGGGATGATGAGCCCCTCCAGGAGTTGAGTTCTGACCACTCGCACCCACTTCCAATTTCTTCAATTGTATTTCCTTATCCATCATCTTCTCTTCCGGAGCTATTCTCATTCTCTTCTTCTCTAACTCTAACTCTCTCTCTATCTTCTTTTCTTGCAATTCTCGCTCTATCTTCTTTTCTTT
Organism: Oreohelix idahoensis; assembly: GCA_024509875.1. Taxonomy (NCBI): domain Eukaryota; kingdom Metazoa; phylum Mollusca; class Gastropoda; order Stylommatophora; family Oreohelicidae; genus Oreohelix; species Oreohelix idahoensis. The sequence continues at coordinate 447,449 of JAMPIV010004368.1, forward strand.
CAATTCGAACTCTCTCTGTTTCCACTCGTTTTCTTCTTTCATCTTTCTTTCTTGTAACTCTTTATCTTCTTTCATCTTCTTTTCTTGTAACTCTTTATCTTCTTTCATCTTCTTTTCTTGTAACTCTTTCTCTTCTTTCATCTTCCTTTCTTGTAACTCGAATTCTTCCCTTTTTAGCTCTAACTGTTCAGCTCGAGCGTCTCTTAAAGCATTCTGATTCTCGACTGAATCAAATTCAGCTTTGGCAGTCATTTAATTCTTTGCCAGTGTACCCACATTCTTTCCCAATCTGAATGAAAGCCTGTAGATCCATGATGTACATTCAGAATACTCCCTATTATCTCATGCTATAAATTTTCTATACCACTATTCAGTTGTATATATTTCACTTATATCACCAGATAACTCTCTGGTTACAAAGTATGCAGTAATAACAATAAATATTGATATCACTACTCCAATATCCGTCTATATATATGCATGTAAGTATATATCACCTCACCTCTCACTATATACACATCAACAACCTTTATCTCTTATAGTATATAGTTTTACTTTGCCACTTTGCTACTGTCTCATCACTGTGAAAATTTGGTCTAACTGACCACTTAGTCCAGTGTTTCTCAACCCTGATAGTAGCAACGCCCCCTTTTGACAACTAATATTTTAAAAAGCCCCCCCCCCCCCCCACCCTTTTAGCACCCACTTGCTCTTTATAGTGTATACACAAACACACACACACATATACATATATTCCATCATACTTTTAAAAAAGCAATGCAGTTAATGAGTTATATTTTCTTATAATATCAAGAAAGAGAGAAAGCACATTTATAAAAGCGTAGTTATATTAAATATGTGTTTAAGTACGGAATTATATACACAACAAGTTCATTATCCTTGAATTACTAATTGGCGGAGCAAATGATATAAAATTAGTTCTTACAACTCTATAACTATCATAATCATATCATTTTAATAGCGTCTAAATGACTGCATAAATATCTTCAAATCTGAATATTAAGCCTCTCCTTATGTAACTACTTTAAACATGAAAAAAATTAAAAAAATTATTAGTTGATAATAATGATATAATTATATAAAAATTCACTTACTAATGAAGCTTAATGAGATCCTTGCGCTTGGTGTGACTCAGCCAGTTTTGTAATATTTGGTTCTAAGTTTGTTAAAAGAAGTCTCAAATCTGTTCTGTTACAAATCTGCAGTCGGTTTCGTTGCCTTTGTAGTAGCAACACTACTGCACTGAACCGCTTCTCTACCAAATACGACGTTGGGAATGCTGTAATTAGCAATTTAGTTTCACACCAAAGAACGGGATACGCAAGCCTCTGCTGGATCCAAAATTTTTCGTAATGTGTGTGACTGAATCGTACTTTTGCCTCGAAGTCATTTTGTAGCTCAATTAATTCTTCTTGTAAATGTTGACTAACTTGTTCTACGTCTGATTCAAACGGATTAATCACCCAATCCGGTATTATTAGTTCTTGCAAGTCTTTAAACCTTATGCTCATATCATTTTTAATAGCGTCCAAATGACTGCAATGAACCTCTAAATCTGAATCTTTAAGCCTAACTGCAGTAAACATAGAAAATGAGAAAGTTCTCAGCGACTAAGATTATTTTTATATAATGTCAATTTGTTGATGATCCCTGTAGTGGTTTTTGATGTTATTGTGTGGTTGCTATGTTACCTAGTGTACTGGATGAGGTCAGCTGTGAAGGCTCCTGAAGATAAAAGTTTAAGTGAGTTACAGAATGCCTTTCTGCTACCACTTATGACCTCAAACAGACTTATTCTGCTATTATGTATGTTAGCTACGTTTAATGTCTAGGGTAATGAAATGTGATGTGTAGGTAATTAAATACACTGACACACACATGTAAACACTAATTCTAATAATAATAATAAGCTCTATGATCAAATCAACTAACACTGGCTTTAGAAGTTAAATTTTATAATTTTTTGAATTTATTTAGTCCTGAACCAAATTTTCTTCTGGTCAGGACGTATGAAACAATATGTATTTATCAATAAAAGTGCATATATATGTTGCATAATCAAAATGAAATTTTTGTACATAGATATATGGTTACATTGGTTAATATTAACACTAACTACAGTGTCTTTGGAAAACTAGCACTGGATGTTTAGTCGGGGTGGTGTCATCATACCCGATCTCTGTTTACATGAGTCATTGTCTTTGAAATATTGAACTGAGGTATAGTGTTTATACACCAGGATTTTGTTTATTTAGTTATTTGTGGAAAAGTTTTGATGAATCCACAGCAGGCCAGGTTTTCAACTTATCTGGCCTGTGACGATGCAGTAAAGAATTCAAGTGGCCCACTCCTCACAAGTGCTGGAGTAAAATGATAGGCTTCTTAGGCATCCACTCATGGACCTCTTCAAGCATCTGGCACTAGCGCAGTGCCAGACCAGAAACTCTAAAACCAAAATTTTTGCCATGTGTCAACACACTGCCTACTGCACCAATTTTACACACAACAAAGCAAAAAAAATTACAAAGATCGGGTCAGATCTCTCTGACCGACTTAGCACATCTCACCCAGGCGGTATCAAATAGCACCAGTTTCCCATGACTGCATTGCATCCGAAATATGTTCATAAGTCTCCTTTTCCATCTAATAAGGTGGGTGATATGTTCCCACAGATCTCAAATATAGATCTGTCTTCTATAGTCTTGGATATGTTTTCCTATATTATTTGTTTGCCTCTAGGCCCTGAACTGTCGCTGGGGACCTAGAATAAGCACTCACTTGTCGTAATCATTTTTCATGACATGGCAGTATCAATCACTCAAAATATTAAATGTTAAATAAAAGGGTTAATGAATTTTTCTCCTTACCACAATTCAAAATTGAAAACACAGTTACGTTGTACTAGCAAAACTCAGCTGAGCTGCTGGCTAGATTATGGCGTCCCACTGATAATATATAATATCTCCTGGAAATCACTCTTCTAGCATTAACGAACTGTGTATCTGGACAGTCTTCTACAAAATGGCAATTGCCTCTACTGTTTTTTCTACAATATGAAAGCTTCTGTCCAATCAGCGGACTTCCCCACTACCATTCAAATATTTAAACTACAAATGTCAAATTTAGGTCCAGTTTCAGTCTAGTGTGTAATATTTGTATGTCGGTCTGTCCGTCCTAACTTGGTTTTTCCCAAAATTACACTTGATTTTAGACGAAACTACAAAAAAACTACACAAAATTTTCCCCACTTACTTATACGATTTCGAGGCAAAGTTATTTTTAGCTTCTACCCTCCCTTTTTTGCCCCCTGTCTACATGCAGTTTGGTTTACTGCGTTAGGCCCAAGGTCGCGTCAAAAGGGATTTTTGTGAGAAGTGTGCACAAATAACTGTCGGCTAGTCTGTATTGAACAATACAGTCTTTCGTCAATATCTTCCGTGTTATCTGTCCGTCTGTGTAATTAAAAGTATATTATTTATCAGGGAAAGATGGGCTATCAAACTAGCTATTTTTTATTCTCCTAAACTTATTATTAAGAAAAAACCTACTTTTTTCAAGGTTAGTTTTGAAATTTGTTTTTTGTACCTTCGTTCACGGCGTTTTGCCGCTATATTCAAACTAAAACGACTAATTACCGTAGAACGTCCAAGATACGTCTGTTTCTGACAAGAGCTACGGTCGTTTTTTGTCCATTTCCTTACATTGTGTCAACTAGTGGCGTAATTTTTGTCTTTAAAAAACTACAAATTGCGTCTTCTAGACTTAAGATTCAAACACGTGTTCAGACCGTCACATTTTTTTCTTTTATCTCCGTTTCCACCCCGTCTAAAAGGATAGGTCGTTTAGTCTGCATGTTCTAACTAGTTAGTTTTCAATGGCGCTAGAAAACGCTGGCGTATCTTACCTATATTTTTATCCCTACATGTTATTTTACCTGTTATCTTTATAAATGGAGGAATTTTAACGTTGCATCACTGTAATTTCACCACAATCCCCATGATAATTCCTTTCACTTTAATCAGACTGATCTCATTTCCTTGTAGCTTAAGAAGAACCTCATTTAACTTTTCAAATATATGTAAAAGATAGGCCACATCGTTTCGCAATACTTCTCTTTCGATGGTAAATTCTTCTTTGATTGAATCCAAAAACTCTACTGTCTCCTGACAATGGTAACATCCCAGGTACTAAAATTTTGCGTTTGGAATCCTTGAAACACTCCATGGGACGCAGGGCAAATAAAAACTATCGTGTTACAAGCTATGCGAAGGGGAATATCTTTTGTAATTGTTTCATATTGATTCTTGTAAAAATGTACACAACGCCCCCCTGAATGGAAGTAGCGACCCCCCAATCGTTGTGACCCATCAGAACCCCCCAAACATCTTGAAAACGCCCCCCAGGGGGCGGTACCGCCCCCATTGAGAAACACTGACTTAGTCTCTGAGATACACTCAAACAAACTTACAATAGTCGACAGTTGTATAATAACAACTAATGAAACTTTCTTGTGCTATGACACCACTATACCAACTTAGTCACAAATCAGGTTTTACTTCAAAGTCTGTTACTGGCACCCACACTGGTGCTATACTCAGATAATACTTCACTTACTATTAGTCTTAATAATTAGACAAGCATTAATTATGTCTGCCCAACGTCACCCCTATTATCTGCCTGGCAGAGACATCAGTTATTGACGAACAAACAATTTGCCTCACTACATCTCTGTTACTACAGCCTTCACTCCATTTGAACATTTGTTGATATTTTAATACAACGGTAATAATCAGAACTTTTACTAGTTTATCGGTTAATATCCTCTAACATTTTTCTTTGATTACATATTTCGTTACTATTTAAATTTCTTATTATCACGCGTAGCTTCAATTTGTTAGAATTATCGGTGTTAAGGTGTGAAGTGTTGTATACTTGTCTGACTTGTGACAATTATTAATTTCTTCCATCTCTTGTTTAACTTCACTTTGTTGCGTTGAGCAGTTCTGGTGTGATATGTTGTATGCCTGATTGTTTTGTGACAGTTTTCATATACTCAGTTGAAATTGTTTTTTATTAGTTGTATTAATTATTTTAATATTGTATTTTCTGCAATTTCTCATTCTCATCAGTAGTAACACAGAATATTTTATTCATTTTAATGTTCTGATTTTCAAAATAGTTTACAAATGCAGTTATAATGTCCTCTCCCTTGGCTGTACCATCAAAAGGTATCAAGCAGCACAGTTCGTCATAAATACGGTCGTTGTCACAATATCGCGCAACTATAGCTAGGCGCGCCACGTCATTCACATTGACACTTTCGTCAAGAGCGACTCTAACTACAACAGCTTGTTATAACCCGGTTGTTTGTTTTACCGTTACATTTTCAGCCATATCAGTTCTGCGCCTCTCGATTGATCTCGCAGAAGCCGGTATTTCTCGAATCCGAGACAGTGTTGTTTCTTTATTTGGTAAATCACTAAACAAAATTTCAGCACTGCTCAAAAAAGTTTCCTTGATGTATTCTACATCTGTGAAAGGTTTGCCCTTCGAAGCCACACACTGTGCAGTTTTGTAACTACGGTAGCTTAATTTTTGGTTCCAATTACTTGACTAAAAATACTACTTTGTTTTTTTGTAGCCAGAAACAGCCATTTTTATGGCTTCACTTTTCTCCTCAGAGTTTTTAAACATGGACTGATGTTTGGTTTGATAGTGTCTTTGTACACTTGACGTACGGCACACGACACTTTCATAACATAAAGCACAAACAGCACGATCCTTTTGTTGTATGAATCCATATTCGTTTGTCCAAAAGTCTTGAAACGAGCGTATATCAAGTTTTTGTCTTTTTTTGAGTCATTTTAACGGCACCGTATTACTTAATAACAACACCACTTTTGTGCTGCGGTCAACGGACTGTACGGGCATGAGTATGCGACAGCCGAGAGAACTGTAGAGGTGGTGGTGGTCGGGAGAGAGGGGAAGGATAGGTCGGAAATATAACTTCGTCGAGGTCAGTCATTGTTGCTCCAAACTCACACTGGGAGTCAAAAACTGCGAGCGAAAACTAAATAAATACGCTCGTCCCGGCGCTAGCCAGACACTGTTGCGTAATTATGATATTACGTCTCCGCTTGCCCGTCAAAATTCGCTTGGGATTCTTTTCAAGAATCGTATCCTGCAAACTACGGTAGCAGGTAGACGCCAGAATAGCGGGCGCCGCAAAGTATAACCACTCCCCTTGAAATTCGTTGAAGAATGTTTGTTCTCGGAAACAGTCCGTAAAAACGAAGACTTACGTGCAGTATAGTATGATCAGGCCTTTAGTTTGCATCAGATCGCACATTCTTACCTCCAATGTCTAAAAACTTTCGTTTTGAAGGGTTGTAAAAACAGGTATAGCTTTAAAAGAATTATATGCTTCTATTTAATTAAAAATTCAATTTTTTAAAAATGAGATCATATACTGTACAGTATTTTAATTCACTCAGCGTGCCATTGAAAATCGTGCCACGCTTGGCACGCGTGCCGTAGGTTGCCGACCCCTGATCTAGCTCGTTGTTTGTTATGGCAGTTAAGACCATATGGATGGAGTCAAGAACATTTTCACTCATTTACTTTTTTGTTTTAAAAGATTTTTTTTTCGTTTCTTACATATTTTCTCGCCTAAAACTCCTTGTTTTTAGGCTTGATTAACTCTTTAACCCCCAAGAGCCAGTATACTGTACTTCCCTCTAGACCCATTTGGCCCAATCAACAGTATACTGGCTTTCGTATCTCTTGATCCTTTCCAGGGCTGTTTTCTAATTTTGACAACTCTTACTTACTTAGTCGTTCCCCTTCTACCGTGAGGTGTAGAGGTTTGGAAGAGAGAGCGCCAGACTATCCTATCGGCTGTTTTCCTCTTGGCCTGGTTCCATTCTAGTCCTCGGTCCTTCAAAGATTGTCTAATGTTGTCCTCCCAGCGGACTCTGGGTTGTCCTCGGGGTCTGGATCCTTGGCTCTTTGTTTCCCATGCTTGTCGTGGTATCCGATCTTCTCCTATTCTGCAGACATGGCCAAACCATCTTAATTGGGACTGTTCTACTTGGGTCTGCAGGGGGTAGGATTTAAGGCCTTAACGTATCGTCTGGTTGCGTACCATGTCTCTTCTTGTTACTTCAACCACCTTCCTCAGATACCTCATTTCTGAGGTTTGGATCTGGCTTTTATGGGTTGTAGTCATTGCCCATGATTCGCATCTATATGTCAAGACTGGGACATAGGTGGAGCGGTATACAGCCATCTTCGTTTTCTTACCAACCTCTCTCTTGCTGAGGAATCCTCGGTTTATGGCCTGAAAAAGTCCCCCAGCTGCTGCTTTTCGATTGGCCAACTCTTCTTTGATGCCTCCCTTTCGGTCTATAATAGCTCCGAGGTATTTAAAGTGGTCGACCTGCTCCAGGACCTGTTCTCCCAGCTTAATCTGATGTCTTCTTTCTTCTCGTGATATCACCATGGATTTTGTTTTAGAGCTGCTTATGACCATCCCTCTCTTCTCCAGCTCTTCCTTCCAGACTTGCAGGTTCGATTGGAGATGTGCCTCAGATTTAGCAATCAGGGCAACATCATCAGCAAATGCCAGCTCCGAAATATAGACCTGTCTCATCTTCCAGTACCCCACTGAATACTTTCTTGTTCTCTCCTTACATGCCTTGATGACATCGTCCATAAGGAGTATGAAGAGGTAAGGTGATAGGATATCACCTTGTCTTACACCAGTGGTGGTCCTGAACTCTTCTGACTTATGGTTTGCTGTCCTCACATAATTTCTGCAAGACTTGTAGAAACTCTATATAGCATGAATCAGAGGTGCTGGAATATTCTTCCTTGCCAAACAGTCCCAAAGTTTGCTCCAGGGGACCCTGTCAAACGCCTTTTCCAGATCTATGAAACAAAGATGCATCTCACTCTTATACTCAAGGGCCTTTTCACTCAGCTGTCTGAGTGTGAAGATTAGGTCTTGAGTACTTCGGTTTGCTCGGAATCCGCACTGGACCTCATCCAATTGTGGCTCAGCTAGGCGTCGGAGTCTCTGCTCTAGGATTCTAGAGTAGATTTTACCAGGGACACTGAGAAGGGATATGCCTCTATGGTTTCCACACTGTCGATTGTCACCCTTTTTGAAAATTGGTGTTATGATGGCAATCTCCCAATCCTTTGGTATGGTCTTGTTGCACCATGCTGCCTGTAGGACCCTTAAGAGTAATAGGTCGCCTAATGCTCCCATGTACTTAACCATTTCTGGTGTTATACCATCATGTCCTGCTGCTTTGCCCACCTTGATTTTCTCCAGTGCTGCCTTCAGTTCTTCCATCTTTATGTCATCTTCACCATCATTGGTTTTCTCTTCTGTGCTAGTGGTTATCATTTCTGATGCTTGACCTTGCTCACCATCAAGGAGTTCTGAGAAATATTCTTTCCATCTTTCCATTACTTCCTTCGGGGCAGTAAGCAAATTGCCTTGCTTGTCCTTTATAAATTTGAGTGGGCATTGTTTTTCCTTCCTCATGTTCTTTAGGGTCTTATAGAACAATTTCTGGTTTTCTTGCGCATCTTTTTCTAGCTGATATCCTTGAATTTAATCCAGAGGGTTTCCAAGTCATCAGGTCGTTCTTCTGTGTTGCTCACCGCTGCAGCAATAAGCCCCTGATATCTGGTCTTAATTTCTGTCTCTCTCAGCTTGTAGGTCCTGTCGTATGGTGAGTACTGGGGCAACTACAACAGTAGTTTTTGCCAGGAATAGTCTATGAGATATTAGATATAAGGTCTCTAGAAATTGGCTCGTTAAGAAAGAATAAAGACCTATTCGAGATGGGACAAGAAGACAGGAATGCGAATGCTTTCCACTTGACAGTGTTTTCTAATTAATTATGGAAAGAGTTCTGTTTCCCCACGACCTTAGCTTCTGCCCTTAGATCCCGTAAAGAAAAAGTCCCCAACCTCATCTGCGTAGAGAAATGTTCCTATAGGTGAATATGTAACACCGACAGCACGAGTGATACATTAACAAACTCTTGATAATGATCAACCGATCGTTGGGTTTATTAATGAAATATCCACACATATAGGGTTAGTAATGGTTAGATCATGATGATGGTGAAAGACGATTCACACAAAACACACAGATGAGATAATAAAATTGCAGTTAATTAAGTAATAGTTAATTAAGAATGAACTGGTGTAAAGTGAAATGATGATGTGATATGATACGTGTTACCAAATTGGTGAGTAATCTACACAGTCCATGTGTCTCTAAATGCTTCGCATTGATATGACGATTCACATGTATGCATACACTGTCCCAAGTTGTTATACGTTATGTCGAGTGGGGTATCTCTAAGCTGAGGACGTTCTGATGAATACTGTTGTCGTACGGAGAATGCTGACGAGATATCTATGTATATTTCTTCACTGTTTGAGTATATCTCTGTAGTGTTGATCAACAGTTAATAGCTGTCATATGAACAAAAGGTCTGTTGTCTAATCTCCCGAGGGTACTGGCCAGACTGGATATCTTCACGAATCGGTAGTGATATGTAGACTCATAACCTTGCATATGTAGTCGTGATTCATAAAATATATATATATATAGTCTGCTTCATAGAATGCGCTTAAGAGGGTGTTGCACTTGCTATAAATATGCGATTCCTCTTTTGAGCTCTTTTGCTTGACTTCAGATAATAATGATCTTTCGAATGATTTGAATTTATGATGACTCTGTATTGAACTTGTGATAACTCTGTATTGAACTTGTGATAACTCTGTATTGAACTTGTGAGCAAGCAGTATATGGTGACGAAAAATGCTGCGTCCACCTTCTGACTTGTGGGTGAGACAATATTCCTTTTTAATTGAGGAATGAAAGATGTCCTATGGCGAATTCTGCTAGCCAAATGTCCGTTTTTGATAACTTATTTCTGGTTAGACGTCAGACACGTTGCGTGTAGACTCAGACTTCTGATGAACTGAAGACACACAAAAGTCTTCGTAAGTTTTTCACATTTAACATCACTGGTTGACTTGCATTTAAACTACTGCTCATTATTCATCTCTCTCTCTCTGAGTTCAATTCTAATGATGTTAAATATCTTGTGCATGAGAGTGTGTGCGCATGGGAGACTGTGATGATGATGAAGGTGACGTATGAACTATTAATTACCTCCTATCATCCTATCTTCTTCTAGGAAAATCTTCTGATTTTATTAATCAGTTATGCCAAGAATTATTTGAAACTTTATCTTTCGCACATTTTAGCTGTGAGGTTAAAATAAACAAAAATAAGAAAATGTATTAATAAGTATAAGATCTACTAACCTTCTTTTCCCTTCGCAAAATCCTTTAAGAACACAATTCATCACAGAACTGAATTATATCCACTCTGAATAAACACGTGTATTAGGCTAGGCGTTTTTGGAATTAATTTCTTCCTCACAAGGTAAAAAACTGGACTCCTTCCTCTTGCAAGCTACGCAGTAGATTATATTTCTGCCAGTCCAATATGGGTTTCTTGTACAGCTCCGCCCATACCAACCAATCCTTAATGGCCCCTCTGGTCACTCATTCACAGGATCGCTCTTGTCCCCTGTCAGTCCAAACGTGGGTGTAGTTTGACCTCTGATTGTTTATTGTTCACCTGGCCAAGGTGGGCGTCCAATGTGGTAAACCAACGCTTGTCTGAACCGCGGTCGACCAAAGATAACACCATTACAGCATGAGACGTTTTCCCCTGGCCAATCTGGGCGTCCAATGTGGTGTCACAGAAATTACAGCATGCCCAGATGTTTGATTAGGATGACCAGATGTGTTTTTACCAGATTTATCACGATGCAATGTGGGCTTCAAACGATAATATCAGGCATGGGGACTCAATCAAAGGACTTTTATTTCCCCTGATGAAAGAACAAATGTGGTTCTCTAGATACCGGTCGCGAGTAATCACAACGATGAAATAGCAAATGTGGGTCGCAAATATGGGATGAAAGAGCAAATGTCGGAGAAAATACAATATGAAAAATGTAGGAAAAGATGGAGCAAAAAGGCCTTTGCGCTCGTTTATCACAATAGCCCCTCCTCAAGTGTGATGTCAATCGTACTCAGGAGAGCTTAGCCTTCTTGCTCGGGATTCCTTAATCCTTTTCCTCATCTTCGTTTTTCGTTTGGAAGGGCAGAATGTTAGACGGGCCTGCGCGCCCAATTCTTTACCCTTCGAAAATAAAGTTCGTTCGTTCGTTCGTTCGTTCGTTCGTTCGTTCGTTCGTTCTCTCCGGTTTCCACCCTTTCCTCTACTTGTCTGTGCTCTCCGTCCTGCCTCATAGGATGACGGCTTAAAAAATCCGCTCCTACGTTATGTTTTCCTTGGATATAGTCCACTTGGAACGTGTAAGGTTGTAGAACAAGCGACCACCTCATCAGTCTAGCATTCAAATTCTTTGAATTGGCGAGGAAGGTCAGAGGTTGGTGATCACTCTGGATTGTAAATTTCCTTCCGTACAGGTATGCTTGAAATTTTTGTATTCCCCAGACGAGGGACAAACATTCCTTTTCGATTGTGGAATAGTTTTGTTCTGCTCGGTTTAACTTCCGACTCGCATATGCGACCGGAAATAGATTTGGTGGGCTTCTGTCATCTGGCTGTAGTAATGTAGCCCCGATTCCAATGTTACTGGCATCTGTGCGCAAGATGAATTTTCTAGTTAAATCCGGAAGCCGTAAAATAGGTTTTGTGGTGAGTTTCTCTTTTAAGAGTGCATATGCATGTTCACATTCTGCTGACCATGTCACTTTATCTGGGTTTCCTTTCTTGGTTAGCGATGTAAGCGGCGCACAGAGGCTATTAAAATCCTTTATATATCTCTGGTAGAATCCACAGAGAGATACAAATGACCGGACATCCCTTTTTGTGGACGGTCTCGGTGCATTTCTCAGCTTCTCAACGTTTTGAGTCTCGGGGAACATGGTCCCATGGGATATAGTATGTCCTAGGAACTCTAGCTGTTCACACCCAATTTGACATTTGGTTGGGCGGGCGGTTAGTCCCGCTTCTCTGAGTCTGTTAAACAGCAAGGATAGCGCTGATATATGTTCTTCAAACGATTCAGTAGCTACTAGGATATCATCCATAAAATTGCTGATGGCGGGATGATTCAAAGGATCCAATAACTTTCGCATCATCCTTGTGAAGACACTAGGAGCATTGTTTAGTCCAAATGGCATCACATTAAACTCGAAGTGTCCATCTGGAGTACTGAAGGCTAACAGGTTCCTCACCTCAGCTTTTACCGGTATTTGATAGTACCCTTTACTGAGGTCGATCTTTGAAAAATAGCGAGCCCTGCTCAGCTTAGTAAATAGCTGGTTCTGGTCCGGTAACGGTTCTGGCTGGAACTGTGTTAACGCATTCAGCTGTCGGTAGTCGATGCACAGGCGGTGTTCTCCACTGGGTTTGCGTAACAGCACCACTCCCGCACTGTAAGGGGACTCCGACTTCGAAATTATGCCTTCCTTAAGTAAGTAATCAATTTCTTGCTTTAATGCCGTCGCCTTGGCATACGGAATCGGATAGGTTCTCATTCGGACGGGCGTAGGATCCGTGACTTCCATGTCAAACTCCATCAGGTTTGTCCGGCCCGGTTTGTCTGTCAGAGAGTCGGCGTGGTTTTCCATCAATCTCCTTACTTTTTCTTGCTGGGCTTCCGTTAAGGTGGAGCTTATTTTCACATCTAAATGTGATTCCTCCTGTATCACCGGGTACTCTACGGATGATAATGGCTCTTCTTCCATTTGCATAGCAATGGCCATAGTCATGAGGTGCGCTGGTTCGGCAGGGGCTCGCTCGTAAAACTTCTTAAGCAGATTTAAGTGATAAATTTTCTGCTTTCCGTTCACGGCGATTTTATAGTTGGTGCGAGAAATCTTTTCCGCCACTTTGTAGGGTCCCCTCCAGCAAATCTGCAATTTATTACTGCTACTTGGCAGAAGAAGTAGCACCTTCTCTCCTACTGCTAGTTCTCGGTCCTTCGCATTGCGATTGTAATATTTGGCATGTTTCCGCCTAGCCTCCCGTACTTTCGCTGTGGCTAATTCCCAGCCAGTCTTCAGGCGTTGTTTCAAGTCTGTGACGTACTGGAAGGCTGATGTGACAGTGTCGTCTGCCTTGGCATCTGTCCATGTTCTTAGTAATGCTTCTAATGGACCTTTAATAGGTCTTCCGAAGAGTAATGTGGCCGGAGGAACTCCAGTTGACGCATGCGGTACTTCCCTATAAGCAAATAATGCGGCAGGAAGATACTGATCCCAAGTTTCTGGCTTCTCCTGTGCCAACTTCCGAAGAATAGAGGTGAGCGTCCCGTTAAACCGCTCTACTTGCCCGTTACTTTGGGGGTGATAGGGCGAAGTATGGATATGCCTAGTCTTGAATATTCTAAGCACCTCCTCTGTCAACTTGCCTCTAAATTGTGACCCGTTGTCTGTGAGAATTTCATGCGGGAAGCCCAATCTAGTAAAGATATTCAGTAAAGCGTCAGCTACATGCACTGAGTCGCATGCTGGCATGGCTATGGCTTCGCCCCACATGGAACAGGTGTCCACTAAGGTAAGGATATGGGAGTTCCTCTTCTTAGTTCTCAGCAGAGGTCCAATTATATCCACGGCCACTCTTTCAAATGGGGTGCCCAAGATTGGCATCTCCCCAAGGGTCGCGGGTGCCGTCCAGTGTTTTGGTGCAACTTTCTGGCACTGAGGACAAGACTTGACGAAACGTTCAATGTCGCCGGTGATCCCTGGCCAATAATAGTGGCAGGCGATCCTTTGAGTCGTGGCGCTCATTCCCATGTGTCCACTAAATGGGATAGAGTGGCCCATCTCAAGCACCTGGTTCCTATAGGTTGCAGGAACTACTAATTGGTTGTGTTCCTGTCCTTCATTTCCAGCTCGGCGATACATCAATCCATTTTTCATAAAGAAGTCTCCCTTGGTAGGTGGGTTGTGTGTCCTAGGTAATTTTTTAAAACAGGGCGCCAGTGAGGAATCTTCCATTTGGGCCCTCTTCAATTCCTCGGGGAGGATATTGGTAGGAGGTTCCTGCTCTGCGTCTTTTCTTGACTGTCCTCTAGTCTGTACGGCCGCCATGACTAGTGGTTGAGTAGGTTCTCCAAGGAACACATATCTACATCCCAAGATTAAAGAGTAGATTGGTTCTTCCATTATAGCTGCACGAATCTCTCCTGTCACATAACGAGATTCCACTCTGATAAGTGCAATTGGCAGTGTCATGGGTGCAACATCCTTCGTCGGACCTTGGATGTCGACACTCTCTTCTGTTATCTGGTCAGGGGTGACAAGAGATGCCCTGACCACCGCATCGAAAGCAAGTCCTGTGTCATAAAGGCACTCCACAGATTGTCCGTTTACGAGGACTGATTCGATGACGGGAGGATGAGAAACGTTTCCGGTCCTCTGCTCCTTCCGGGGTGACGATTTTGTCTGCAGACAGGCAGCATGTTGGGGAGGAGGTCTGCGCTTGCACTCATTAGTGTTGTGATTGTTCAAGCGACAGTACTTGCACCATTTATCTCCCTGTCTCTGGTGTGGCGCAGCATTTTTCTTGTTTTGCTCTTTGTAGTTATCTTGTTTTGCGTGCTGTTTATGCGAGATGTGTGGTCCTTTGCTTTGTTGGTCTGGTTGGGAGCGAGCAGGTTGCTTTGGCGCCTGATCCGAAAACTTCTTTCTGGCTCCTTGAGACTCCATGAGAGCATTTTGGAATCGCTCTGCCAGTGTAAGAATATTTTCTAACCGGTCAGCGCCGTTTTCAGTGAGAAATCTACGCATTTCCACCGACATAGACTCTTTTAGTTGCTCTATCACAATCAGCTCTTTCAACCCGTCATAGTTCTCGGTAAAGTTTCCCAGTGTACACCACTTCACTAAGTAGTCTTCAATACGGGCTGCGAACTGTGAGAAAGTCTCTCCGGCCTCCTTCCTAGAACCTCGAAATTTTTTCCGGTAAGCCTCTGAATGAAGCTCGTACCTCACCAAGAGAGCTTTTTTCAATGCCTGATAGTCATCTTGCTCTCCGGCCGGAAGTTTATTAAAAACTTCGTAGGCGGCTCCTCTTAGGCCCTGGGAAAGTTTCAAGTTCCACTTCCGTTCTTCAAGTCCAAACCCTGTTGCAAAGCGTTCGAAGCGGTCTAAAAAGGCGTCCATGGTATCGTTCCTTTCTGAAAAAGGTTCCAGCGGAAAGTTCATGGCATTGGGTGGTGCAGGTTGCGAAGTAGGCACACCATCTGAGTGGAGTGAGTACCCTCCATCAAAGTTGGAAGCCGCTGCACTTTTTGCCAGCTCTATCTGATTGGTCTGTCCCTGGATTTCCAGTTGCTTCATGTTAAGTGCATGCTCTGCTGCTTCTTTCCGCTCCGCTGCTTCTGCTGCGGCTTTCCGCTCCGCTGCTTCTCCTGCGGCCTTCTCCTTCTCCATTGCAAGTTTCTGCACTTCCATCTCTTTTGCATGGAGTTTATCAGTCTCCTCACTCACAAATTTCATTAGATCTTTTCCACTTAATCCGTATTCACGCCCTGCCTCCATTAAACTAGTCCTAATTTTTGCGGCATCTGCCATGATATGCAGTATGGGTTCACGAAGGGAAAAATTGGCAGTGACCTCCAAGCAAATTGTTTGACTCGCACAAGTAATTATCTCTTAAAACCTTCTAGGTTTAAATTAGTAATCAAGTTCAAATAGTTCTTTAAAAAAAATCACTCACTCAGCATATTCTGAAAATTATATAACAGATTATCTCGAAGTTTTCTATGAAAAATTTGCTAAATATTTATGATAAAAATTTTCCCAGCAGTTACAGAAAAAGATTTTTAAAAATCAGTTCCCTACAGTATCTTCTGTTCTCAAAAAGTGCTTACTCTGTCCGTTTGATACTCAATTTAAAAAGTATCACTCGTGCTTTAGAGATATAAATTATCCCCCCTATGAAATAGACAAATTATAGTAAGAGTCAGTCTAGAAGGTAATCCCTCAAAATGCCAACAAATTTTGCAATTATCGCAACTGTATAGCAGAGATGAAAATGTGATTTATCACACTTCTAAGTCCGGGTTCACTAATCCCAAGACGAGTCCCCAATTGTCGTGTGGTGAATACTGGGGCAACTACAACAGTAGTTTTTGCCAGGAATAGTCTATGAGATATTAGATATAAGGTCTCTAGAAATTGGCTCGTTAAGAAAGAATAAAGACCTATTCGAGATAGGGACAAGAAGACAGGAATGCGAATGCTTTCCACTAGACAGTGTTTTCTAATTAATTATGGAAAGAGTTCTGTTTCCCCACGACCTTAGCTTCTGCCCTTAGATCCCGTAAAGAAAAAGCCCCCAACCTCATCTGAGTAGAGAAATGTTCCTATAGGTGAATATGTAACACCGACAGCACGAGTGATACATTAACAAACTCTTGATAATGATCAACCGATCGTTGGGTTTATTAATGAAATATCCACACATATAGGGTTAGTAATGGTTAGAACGTGATGATGGTGAAAGACGATTCACACAAAACACACAGATGAGATAATAAAATTGCAGTTAATTAAGTAATAGTTAATTAAGAATGAACTGGTGTAAAGTGAAATGATGATGTGATATGATACGTGTTACCAAATTGGTGAGTACTCTACACAGTCCATGTGTCTCTAAATGCTTCGCATTGATATGACGATTCACATGTATGCATAAAATGTCCCAAGTTGTTATACGTTATGTCGAGTGGGGTATCTCTAAGCTGGGGACGTTCTGATGAATACTGTTGTCGTACGGAGAACGCTGACGAGATATCTATGTATATTCCTTCACTGTTTGAGTATATCTCTGTAGTGTTGATCAACAGTTAATAGCTGTCATATGAACAAAAGGTCTGTTGTCTAATCTCCCGAGGGTACTGGCCAGACTGGATATCTTCACGAATCGGTAGTGATATGTAGACTCATAACCTTGCATATGTAGTCGTGATTCATAAAATATATATATATATAGTCTGCTTCATAGAATGCGCTTAAGAGGGTGTTGCACTTGCTATAAATATGCGATTCCTCTTTTGAGCTCTTTTGCTTGACTTCAGATAATAATGATCTTTCGAGTGATTTGAATTTATGATGACTCTGTATTGAACTTGTGATAACTCTGTATTGAACTTGTGAGCAAGCAGTATATGGTGACGAAAAATGCTGCGTCCACCTTCTGACTTGTGGGTGAGACACTATTCCTTTTTAATTGAGGAATGAAAGATGTCCTATGGCGAATTCTGCTAGCCAAATGTCCGTTTTTGATAACTTATTTCTGGTTAGACGTCAGACACGTTGCGTGTAGACTCAGACTTCTGATGAACTGAAGACACACAAAAGTCTTCGTAAGTTTTTCACATTTAACATCACTGGTTGACTTGCATTTAAACTACTGCTCATTATTCATCTCTCTCTCTCTGAGTTCAATTCTAATGATGTAAAATATCTTGTGCGTGAGAGTGTGTGCGCATGGGAGACTGTGATGATGATGAAGGTGACGTATGAACTATTAATTACCTCCTATCATCCTATCATCTTCTAGGAAAATCTTCTGATTTTATTAATCAGTTATGCCAAGAATTATTTGAAACTTTATCTTTCGCACATTTTAGCTGTGAGGTTAAAATAAACAAAAATAAGAAAATGTATTAATAAGTATAAGATCTACTAACCTTCTTTTCCCTTTGCAAAATCCTTTAAGAACACAATTCATCACAGAACTGAATTATATCCACTCTGAATAAACACGTGTATTAGGCTAGGCGTTTTTGGGATTAATCTCTTCCTCACAAGGTAAAAAACTGGACTCCTTCCTCTTGCAAGCTACGCAGTAGATTATATTTCTGCCAGTCCAATATGGGTTTCTTGTACAGCTCCGCCCATACCAACCAATCCTTAATGGCCCCTCTGGTCACTCATTCACAGGATCGCTCTTGTCCCCTGTCAGTCCAAACGTGGGTGTAGTTTGACCTCTGATTGTTTATTGTTCACCTGGCCAAGGTGGGCGTCCAATGTGGTAAACCAACGCTTGTCTGAACCGCGGTCGACCAAAGATAACACCATTACAGCATGAGACGTTTTCCCCTGGCCAATCTGGGCGTCCAATGTGGTGTCACAGAAATTACAGCATGCCCAGATGTTTGATTAGGATGACCAGATGTGTTTTTACCAGATTTATCACAATGCAATGTGGGCTTCAAACGATAATATCAGGCATGGGGACTCAATCAAAGGACTTTTATTTCCCCCGATGAAAGAACAAATGTGGTTCTCTAGATACCGGTCGCGAGTAATCACAACGATGAAATAGCAAATGTGGGTCGCAAATATGGGATGAAAGAGCAAATGTCGGAGAAAATACAATATGAAAAATGTAGGAAAAGATGGAGCAAAAAGGCCTTTGCGCTCGTTTATCACAGGTCCTAATGCTCATTTCTCCTGCTCGTTTACTTGGTTTCTTGCGTGATGTTGGGCAGTTCCTAGGCTGAGCAACTCTTTCAGTTGTTCGTTTGATTGTTAGCAGGTAGTGATCACTTCCAATCTCTGACCCCCTCCAGACTCTTGCATCTCGGACATATTTGAATGAGCTTCTCCGAACAATGGCATAGTCGATCACTGACTTCTCATTCTTTGTTGGTTCACACCTAGTGTATGCATGTATGCGCTTATGGGGGAACTTTGTGTTTGTAATGATCAGATTCTGCTCACTGCAGAATCTAAGGAGTCGCTTTCCATTGTCATTGAGAGTATCTTCTCCATATCTTCCGATAACTCCACCCCATCTAGCATGGTCATTTCCAACTCTGGCATTAAAATCTCCGAGCATGATGAGTAAGTAAGTAAGTAACATTTAAAAAAAAAATATTTCCAAACAAAAACAATAAAAACATACTGGTATGGCCATTTTTGTTTGGGCCAAACCCACTTTTTTGCTTGGGTATATACAGTCTATTCTGTTACATCGCATGTCTTTAGTGCGGGAATTTGTTCATGCGAGGTAGATAAATAGGGGAATAAAATCTCCAAAACGCGAAATCGTGTTCGCTCTTACGCGATTTTTCGTGAGGTTACTATGCTTTGCACTACCGCGAACACGCCACCTAACTGAATGTAGTGACTGGCAGAGGAATACACAAAACCCACATCATGCGAGTGTGTATCGCGGTGTTTTGTGTACTTTTCTTCATAAAAGTTCAGTATGTGATACATCACCTCAAACATGAGTCAGCGGCCTGTTTATAAGAAGTAGTCAACGAAAGCCGTAAATATTTAGGAGATGATTGAAATAATAACACATTTTGAAAGAAATCAGAGAACATGGGATATCGCGAGAGCATCAGGCCTAACACTGCACACCAGAGTTGTGGAGTCTGCCAAAAAATGTTCCGACTTCTGACATTTTAGAAGTCCGACTCCGACTAGAGTTTTATTGACTAGTCATACAGCATAAAATTTGGTGTCGGAGTCCGGACATTTTTCTTCGCCTCCACTAAACAACGACCGACTTCACCACTCCCCGACTCCCCAGCCCTGCTGTGCACCATCAGAGAAAATAAAAGAAACTTGTCTAGTAGGAACAACGGTCAGTGATGCAAGGCCTATAGAACAAGGCCTAAAGAAATGGAAAGAGTGCTGAGTGAGTGGATCGAAGAAGAAACAAACAAACAAAGCTATCTAGAGCAAGCTATCTTACAATGAAAGAGATATCATTAGTTATATACATGAAGGCCTGACAAAAATATCCTGCAGAAATGCCACCTTTTTAAAAAAATGTATTATGGGTGTAACATTTTATTACGTTTGTTATTATTATTTTTTAAAAATAGTTTATTGCTTACGAGATTGTACATGTTTTGAGTGTTTACCATTTTGTACATATTTTGAGTGTTCTACCCCTTGTACATGTTTTGAGTGTTCTACCCCTTTGTACATGTTTTGAGTGTTCTACCCCTTTGTACATGTTTTGAGTGTTCCACTCTTTTGTACATGTTTTGAGTGTTTACCATTTTGTACATGTTTTGAGTGTTCCACCCTTTTGTACATGTTTTGAGTGTTCCACCCTTTTGAACATGTTTTGATTGTTCCATGCTTTTGTACATGTTTTGAGTGTTCCACATGTGTGTACATGTTTTGAGTGTTCAACCCCTTGTACAAGTTTTGAGTATTCCACCATGTTGTACATGTTTTGAGTATTCTACCCTTTTGTACATGTTTTGAGTGTTTACTCTTTTGTACATGTTTTAAGTGTTCCACCCTTGCATACATGTTTTGAGTGTTTACCATTTTGTACATATTTTGAGTTCTACCCCTTTGTACATGTTTTGAGTGTTCTACCCCTTTGTACATGTTTTGAGTGTTCTACCCTTTTGTACATCTTTTGAGTGTTCTACCCCTTTGTACATATTTTGAGTGTTCCACTATTTTGTACATGTTTTGAGTGTTTACCATTTTGTACATGTTTTGAGTGTTCCGCCCTTTTGTACATGTTTTGAGTGTTCCACCCTTTTGTACATGTTTTGATTGTTCCATGCTTTTGTACATGTTTTGAGTGTTCCACATGTGTGTACATGTGTTGAGTGTTCTTACCCCTTTGTACAAGTTTTGAGTATTCCACCCTGTTGTACATGTTTTGAATATTCTACCCTTTTGTACATGTTTTGAGTGTTTACTCTTTTGTATATGTTTTAAGTGTTCCATCCTTGCATACATGTTTTGAGTGTTTACCATTTTGTACATATTTTGAGTGTTCTACCCCTTTGTACATGTTTTGAGTGTTCTACCCCTTTGTACATGTTTTGAGTGTTCTACCCCTTTGTACATGTTTTGAGTGTTCCACTCTTGTACATGTTTTGAGTGTTTCACCCTTTTGTACATGTTTTGAATGTTCTACCCCTTTGTACATGTTTTGAGTGTTCCACTCTTTTGTACAAGTTTTGAGTGTTTACAATTTTGTACATGTTTTGAGTGTTCTACCCCTTTGTACATATTAGGAGTGTTCTATCCCTTTGTACATGTTTTGAGTGTTCCACCTTTTTGTACATGTTTTGATTGTTCCACCATTTTGTACATGTTTTGAGTGTTCCACCCTTTTGTACATGTTTGGAGTGTTCCATCATTGTGTACAGGTTTTGAGTGTTTACCCGGTTGTACATGTTTTGAGTGTTCTACCCTTTTGTGCATGTTTTGAGTGTCTTACCCTTTTGTACATGTTTTGAGTGTTCTACCCTTTTGTACATGTTTTGAGTGTTCCACCCTTTTGTACATGTTTTGAGTGCTCCACCCTTTTGTACATGTTTTGAGTGTTTACCCTTTTGTATATGTGTTGAGGGTCCTACCCTTTTGTACATGTTTTGAGTGTCCTACCTTTTGTACATGTTTTGAGTGTTCCATCATTTTGTACATGTTTTGAGTGTTCCACCCTTTTGTACATGTTTGGCGTGTTCTATCATTGTGTACAGGTTTTGAGTGTTTACCCTGTTGTACATGTTTTGAGTGTTCTACCCTTTTGTACATGTTTTAGTGTCTTACCCTTTTGTACATGTTTTGAGTGTCCTACCCTTTGGTACATGTTTGGAGTGTCCTACCCTTTTGTACATGTTTTGAGTGTCCTACCCTTTGGTACATGTTTGGAGTGTCCTACCCTTTGGTACATGTTTGGAGTGTCCTACCCTTTGGTACATGTTTGGAGTGTCCTACCCTTTGGTACATGTTTGGAGTGTCATACCCTTTGGTACATGTTTGGAGTGTTTACCTTGTTGTACATGTTTTGAGAGTTCCACCCTTTTGTACATGTTATGAGTGTTCCACTCTATTGTCAATTTTGATTGCCCCACATTCCACAACTCTGTGATAATTAGGAAGACAAGACGTAAAATGAGAGATAACTGTATTTGTAAAGACTTCCATAGCTTTGTGCATCTGTCCCCACATCTGTCCCCACATCTGACATTATCTGTAGTTTAGTGGGAATCTTCTTTTCTTTTATGGTCAGAACGTGCTGCTTATTACCGGGGACTGCGCCTTTGTCTGTGCCAGGTCTGGCGCTCTAGGGGTAACTTCTTTAGCTTTTTTGCACAGCTGCTTCTTTGTAATCTACTTAGTATATGTAGGAACGTTACTCGTTTATAAATTATGATTTACTAAGACACTAGTGTAAAACACAATTTACTAATAAGTTACTCGTGTATAAATTATGATTTACTAATAAGAGACTCGTGTAAAACATGATTTACAAATAAGTTACTCGTGTAAAATATTATTTACTAATAAGATACTCGTGTAAAACATGATTTAGTTATAAGATACTCGTGTATAAATTATGATTTACTAATAAGACACTCGTGTAAAACATGACTTATTAATAATTACTTACTTAGTCGTTCCCCTTCTACCGTGAGGTGTAGAGGTTTGGAAGAGAGAGCGCCAGACTATCCTATCGGCTGTCTTCCTCCTGGCCTGGTTCTATTCTAGTCCTCGGTCCTTCAAAGATTGTCTAATGTTGTCCTCCCAGCGGACTCTGGGTCGTCCTGGGGGTCTGGATCCCTGGCTCTTTGTTTCCCATGCTTGTCGTGGTAGCCGATCTTCTCCCATTCTGCAGACATGGCCAAGCCATCTTAGTTGGGACTGTTCTACTTGGGTCTGCAGGGGGTGGGATTTTAGGCTTTGACGTATCGTCTGGTTGCGGACCATGTCTCTTCTTGTTACTTCAACCACCTTCCTCAGATACCTCATTTCTGAGATTTGGATCTGGCTTTTGTGGGTTGTAGTCATTGCCCATGACTCGCATTCATATGTCAAGACTGGGACATAGGTGGAGCGGTATACAGCCATCTTCGTTTTCTTACCAACCTCTTTCTTGCTGAGGAATCCTCGATTTATGGCCTGAAAAAGTCTCCCAGCTGCTGCTTTTCGAGTGGCCAACTCTTCTTTGACGCCTCCCTTTCGGTCTATAATAGCTCCGAGGTATTTAAAGTGGTCGATCTGCTCCAGGACCTGTTCTCCCAGCTTAATCTGATGTCTTCATTCTTCTCGTGATATCACCATGGATTTTGATTTAGAGGTGCTTATGACCATCCCTCTCTTCTCCAGTTCTTCCTTCCAGACTTGCAGGTTGGATTGGAGATGTGCCTCTAATTTAGCAATCAGGGCAACATCATCAGCAAATGCCAGCTCTGAAATACAGACCTGTCTCATCTTCCAGTACCCCACTGAATACTTTCTTGTTCTCTCCTTACATCCTTACATGCCTTGATGACATCGTCCATGAGGAGTATGAAAAGATAAGGTGACAGGATATCACCTTGTCTTACACCAATGGTGGTCCTGAACTCTTCTAACTTATGGTTTGCTGTCCTCACATAATTTCTGCAAGACTTGTAGGAGCTCTGTATAGCATGAATCAGAGGTGCTGGAATGTTCTTCCTTGCCAAACAGTCCCAAAGTTTGCTACAGGGACCCTGTCAAACGCCTTTTCCAGATCTATGAAACAAAGATGGATCTCACTCTTATACTCAAGGGCCTTTTCACTCAGCTGGCTGAGTGTGAAGATTAGGTGATAAGTTACTCGTGTAAAATATTATGATTTACTAAGAAGATACTCGTGTAAAACACGATTTATTAATAAGTTAGTCGTGTATAAACTGTGATTTACCAATAAGGCACTCGTGTAAAACATGATTTACTTATGTTACTTGTGTAAAATATTATGATTTACTAATAAGATACTCGTGTAAAACATGATTTACTAATAAGTTAGTCGTGTATAAACTGTGATTTACCAATAAGGCACTCGTGTAAAACATGATTTACTTATAAGTTACTCGTGTAAAACACGATTTAGTAATAAGATGTCCGTGTAAAACACGATTTAGTAATAAGATGTCCGTGTAAAACATGATTTAGTAATAAGATGTCCGTGTAAAACTTGTTATTGTTAATCAGAATCGACCTCACTGCACTCCTGGCAAACCCATAGGTGCGCAGTCTCCCTCAGCAAATGTCGAAGAGTATAAATGCTAATTGTACCTGTAGCACGCTGGTTGTACATACGACGGATGCATCCTCTCTCACATCCATCTCTGCTAGTCCCACGTTTGATGCCAAACTCAAACAGTCTCAGCCTTGTTGATTCATCCATTGCAGTGTCATTATCCAGCAGGCGATCATTAATTGCTCTTAGTATCTCTCCCTTATCCATGTCCAGTGTAACCACTACAGGTGCTCTCGAGGCCAGACTGTCAGCTCTCTCATTGCCACGTATCACTGCATGACCAGGACAGTAGATCCACACCAGTTCTTCAAGACTTGAGGATTCTATTGATGTTTTCCATTCCTTCCGCAGCCATCCGTTCTGAACTTTCCGAAGCATGGCTTGAGAGTCTGACAATATAACTGCTCTGGTTGATGGAGTTTCAGTCAGCCACCTCAGTGCTGCAGTAACTGCCTCTCCATCCATTCTCATGCTGGAGGTTGTTGTCATGTGAGCTCCACTCTGTTCAGCGACGACCCTGCCCTTTATTCTCGCAGAGAAGCCCCATCCTGATTTCTCACCACGCACTACAGACCCATCAGTGAACACAATGGCGTCATCATCCCCAGCATGATTTAGTAATAAGATGTCCGTGTGAAACGTGTAAAACATGATTTAGTAATAAGATGCTCATGTAAAACATGATTTCGTAATAAGATGCTCGTGTAAACCATGATTTAGTAATAAGATACTCGTGTAAAACATGATTTAGTAATAAGATAGTCGTGTAAAAAATAATTTAGTAAAAAGATACTCGTGTAAACATGATTTAGTAATAAAATACTCGTGTATAACATGATTTTGTAATAATATACTCGCGTAAAACATTATGATTTAGTAATAAGATACTCGTGTAAACATTATGATTTACTAATAAGATACTCGTGTTAAACATGATTTACTAAGAAGATACTCGTGTAAACATGATTTACTAATAAGATACTCGTGTAAACATTATGATTTACTAATAAGATACTCGTGTAAACATTATGATTTACTAATAAGATACTCGTGTAAACATTATGATTTACTAATAAGATACTCGTGTAAAACATGATTTAGTAATAAGACACTCGTGTAAAACATTATGATTTATTAATAAGACACTCATGTAAGACTTTATTAACTTGTTGAATTACAAGACCGCCCAGTTACTTGTGACGGCAAGTATTTTAATCTGCTAAATAGCTTGTGATACCCGGCACAAAGTATGTAATTAAAGCAATAGAACGGAGAAAACATCTGCAGCATCGGGGTATCCGACACGGAAACAAAATAAACAAAAGGGGTCAATGAGCAAAGAGAGACTTACTTAAGTCAGTCATGAGATCTCCCAATTGTTAAGAGCCCCCTTTTTGGCTTGTGGCTAAAGTGAGGTAACCTTTCAAAGTTTCAGTTCTCCGCTCGAACCTTCAGAAGTGAATGATATATTCTGATAGACTACAACAGATCCACTTGAGGACTTGAATGTTAGACGTGTCCGCTGACAGATTGACAATACCTTCCACAATGATTGCTTCTACTGGCCCACAATACGACTTCATTGATCTTGTGTCCCGTCCAGTCAGTGTTGAGGGGCAGGTAATTACAACACTTGTACTTAGGCCTGCCGTTTCTGTCTGATTACTTTGTCCGCGGATTACCTTTTATTCGATCATCAGATTATCGAAATGGTAAGTCACGCTGGCAGATCTGACCTGAAGAAAGGGATCAAAGACCGACAGTGGTCGAATGGGCAAGAACACAGAGATTTTAATAAGTAACACCTGCTCCGGACAGTGACATAGACGCCGCCTCTTGCAGGTGGACGAGTTCGGCATGCAATATATGTCATAAGTTTAGATACGCTTTGATAACTCCAGGTTAAAGAGAAAGCGAAACATAGGATTGTGAATTGTAAGGAAATCATGAAATGATAAAAGGCATCGTTGAGGGAGAAAGGAAAGAAAGGGGACACATATCATCGTGCAACTAACAAGAAATAAAAGTAATAGACATACGAGAGACTTAGAAGTTAATAATTGTTTTTTTTTTTTTTTTTTTTTGGGTATTGTAAACTGGTAATTTCAAAATGTAGAATAAAACCGAAGAAAATAAAGCATGTTTTAGAATGTTATGATACACTTGGCTTGACATAAATATAATTCCGAATCTGTTCAATGTGTACAGTGGAAATATGATGAGATGCCTAGAGAATATATTAGTTAACAGATAGGCGGGCTGATAGACAGACTGTAAGCCTGACACAAAACACAGAATATATAAGTTAACAGATAGACGGGCTAATGCGCAGAGACTAAGCCTGACACGAAATAGAACATATATAAGTTAACAGATAGACGGGCTGATACACAGAGACTAAGCCTGACACGAAACAGAGCATATATGTTAACAGATGGACGGGCTGATGCACAGAGACTGTAAGCCTGACACGAAACACATAATATATAAGTTAACAGATAGACGGGCTGCTACACAGAGACTGTAAGCCTGACACGAAACAGAGCATATGTGTTAACAGATGGACGGGCTGCTACACAGAAACTGTAAGCCTGACACGAAACAGAACATATAAGTTAACAGATAAACGGGCTGCTACACAGAGAACTGTAAGCCTGACACGAAACACAGAACATATAAGTTAACAGATAGACGGGCTGCTACACAGAGAACTGTAAGCCTGACACGAAACACAGAACATATAAGTTAACAGATAGACGGGCTGCTACACAGAGACCGTAAGCCTGACACGAAACACAGAGCATATATGTTAACAGATAGACGGGCTGCTACACAGAGAACTGTAAGCCTGACACGAAACACAGAACATATAAGTTAACAGATAGACGGGCTGCTACACAGAGACCGTAAGCCTGACACGAAACACAGAGCATATATGTTAACAGATAGACGGGCTGCTACACAGAGAACTGTAAGCCTGACACGAAACACAGAACATATAAGTTAACAGATAGACGGGCTGCTACACAGAGATCGTAAGCCTGACACGAAACACAGAACATATAAGTTAACAGATAGACTGGCTGATGCACAGACACTAAGCCTGACACGAAACAGAGCATTATTTCTATTCAAGAAGAACCCAATAAAAGAAAGTTGAATGCAGAAAGGCATGCGTTAGTGAAGCTTGTGTACCGAGATGAAAGGTCAGGATTAATCTTTCATGATAACTGAAAGACCACTAATACTGGTTAAGTTAATGATTTTAGACATGACAAGAAAAAGAAATAAGTATGTCCTCGGGTCTAGATAACGTCAGGTTAAAGGTATTGGGGGCTGCCGGCGATTTTGGGACAGCATTAAGGAAGTTTTAAGTGACATCCACAGCAGCGGACACGTACAAGAGAGCTGGGGTGGGGCAAGGGTCTGAAGGTTGTTAAGTAGCATGATGACACCATTTTACATGGCACATGATGGTGATACTCATTAAGTCACTTCAATCGGACACAATATCTTGTTACCTAAGACACTAGAACTATCTCCTGCCCAGCCATTGTCACGCCGCATGTATCTCTTTCTTCAAGGGATAGGAAATAGACTATCAGAGATTACCATCAAGAGATAAGAAATAGACTATCAGAGATTACCATCAAGAGATAAGAAATAGACTATCAGAGATTACCATCAAGATAAGAGATAGGAAATAGACCATCATAGATTACCATCAAGATAAGAGATAAGAAATAGACTATCAGAGATTACCATCAAGATAAGAGATGACTATCAAGTGTGTACCATCAGGACAAAATCTAGGAAATAGACTGTCAGAGTGTACCATCAAGACAAGAGACAGAAAATAGACTATTAGTGTGTACCTTCAAGACAAGAGACAGAAAATAGACTATTAGTGTGTACCATCAAGACAAGAGACAGAAAATAGACTATTAGTATGTACCATCAAGACAAGAGACAGAAAATAGACTATTAGTGTGTACCATCAAGACAAAAGACAGAAAATAGACTATTAGTGTGTACCATCAAGACAAGAGACAGAAAATAGACTATTAGTGTGTACCATCAAGACAAGAGACAGAAAATAGACTATTAGTGTGTACCATCAAGACAAGAGACAGAAAATAGACTATTAGTGTGTACCATCAAGACAAGAGACAGAAAATAGACTTAGTGCGTAACATCAAGACAAATAGACAGTAAACGTTGGTCTTCTCCTTGCAGTTGGCCGTCGACGCGGAGATGGTACTTGATGTGATCAGCTCTAAAGAAGCACAACGTGACAAACTGACCAAGTCAAAGTTCATGCTCTGGATCTAATACAAATTAGAATGTGTAATTCTGGTGTCTTATCAGTGACACTATAGTACATGCGTACATCCTCAGAGAAACGGGACAGAACTGAAACTTTAAGTTAATAAAGAAAATAAGGTACAGATACATCAGATGTCTGTGGGCACGTTATGAGGAGAGACAAATGAGAGGACATAGTAACAAGTCGTAGATTCAGCTCAAACAAGAAGTATAGGAAGCCAGAAAGATGAGAAATACTACCTTGATACATGGACAACATGACACGGGAGAAAAGTGAAGAAAATACAGCTGACACCAGGGACACATAAATGGAGACACGATTATCAACGGTACTTGATCTGGAACAGGGACGGGCAACCCAAGAGTGTAGGAATCTTTTTTAGAAACACTAAATCATTCCTGGGATACCCCACTTTTGAATGTCGGTGGGTGAAGGTTAGTCCAACATCTCTATAGCTTTATTATGTTTCTTGCCCCTCTCAATCACATAGAGATCTACCAAACCATTCACTGTGATCTAAGTAGATTGGGATCTACCTTACGCTGACCCTTGACTTAGAGTGTGACTGCAGCAGACAAGCTCAGTTCTGTGCATGCCTACAGAAAGCGATGTTCTTGTTCTGATACTTGAGATTCAAGAATTGTCAATATGTTGTTCAGTTCAATCACGTATCTTTTTAGTGAAATTATGTATTGTTTATAGGAAGATTAGTCAGAAGTGGTAGAAATCGTCTGTCCTAACGAATTAGAGCAGAAGTTAACACGTCTGTCAGATGAGGTATTCACGGCCTACCTGTGTGGGGTCGTGGACCTAGATTACAGACCAGATCTATGTGATGTGGTTCCTTAGGATATCATGCAATTATTAAACATTTCTGAAATACCGCGAAAAAATGCAAATTTTCTTGGAAATGTAGGAAGACATTTGTTGCTACTAGCACCAGAGATATGTGATGAGATCAGGAAGATACTACGGCACCGACCTAGAGCTGATTAAGTGAGCTTACGTATGGGACCAGCAACCTGATCGTGAAAACAAATTGATACATAAACTACAAGGTCTCGTATCTGACACAAATGAAAAGATAAGAAAGACAGTCATTATTTTCCTATGTGCACCTTATGGAGCCACTACTGTAGCTGGTCGTCCTTACAGGAAGCTTGCACCAAGCCTGCACGTGCTCTTGTAGCAGTTTGTTTGACATGATGATGTGGCCATCCCCATGCACAACATCATATTAGTCACCTTGTACAACATGCCTGAGTTAGCAGAGAGGATAGTAATGATTCGCCCCCGTATCTAAGCGGTGGTGTCGTTCGGAAGGTCCTGGGTTCGATTCCCGGTAAGCCTATCACTTCCGTTGGTTTTCTGTTGTGTAGTCTTCTACTTCTTTATTTCTCACGAGTGCCTGAAACACGTGACCTTTGTGTATTATTTATTTATTGACTGTTTACAGGCCTCGGGTTTCCCCTCCTAATTTGTTTATTGGTGAAAACCTCTTAGTACCCTGTTATCTTGGTTGTTGTACTTCACTCAACCCTCACACTGTGTCAGCCGGTCTGTCCTACCACGCACTAAATTGGCAGTCCAATTTGTATGCCTTTGCCTTTCTTTTAGTTTTCATCCACCCCACGACAGTATGTTTCTACAGAAGGAAACGAACCAATATGTCACAACTAACAGGTTAATCATTTACTGACTGTTGATTGTGAACCGTTATTCGTAAAACTGATTAAATACCGTTTTATTGGTTTTAATACTTATATTTACGTTTAAGTACGTGCATTTTTATTGATACTTTAATATGTGCGCGCGCATACATACACAAACACACACAGAAAACAGTTGATGAGAAAATACAGCAGGAAAGATGTTTCAATTGTCTCTTACACACATGCACGTATATGTGTCTCAACATATGGCCTTCATTATACATTTATTGTGTGCGGGTATCCTATCTCAATACATAGCCTTGATTATTCATTTATTGTGTGGGGGTATCCTATCTCAATATATGTCCTTCATTATTTATGTATTGTGTGGGGGTATCCTGTCCAACGTATGGCCTTGATTGTTTGTGTATATTTGGTGCAGGTGGGCACAAAGGCCATAATAATTCTATTTGCTACATAAATCAAGTGAGGAAGTTCTCACAGAAACACAAGAAAGTCGTCAATGAACACGATCTGGCACGGACAGATGACAGACATCAGATGACAGACATCAAACTGCTGTCAGTGCTAGAATTGTCAAGACAAAAAAAAAAAACCAAAAAAAATCAGCTGCCAAAAAGTTGACAAGCATTATTGCTATAACGATGACTCACCGTGAGTAGTAGTGTGTTACCTGCTGCATACATCCTACACCACTTGATGCACGTGAGACCTGGACAGTAATCGCACTCACACACGCGGACAGAGATTTGGAGATGTGAGTTCAGCTACTCCACTGGACAGCCAGAATACCAAATGAGTCAGGGAAACAGAAGGAAGTTGTCAGTTAATCAACACGATAAAGTGCATTAAGAGAGTAGAAAAGCGAGAAGATCTAGTCCCGGTAACAACTGATAAATTCAGCTGAAACAGAAGGAAGTTGTCAGTTAATCAACACGATAAAGTGCATTAAGAAAGTAGAAAAGCGAGAAGATCTAGTCCCGGTAACAACTGATAAATTAAGCTGAAACAGAAGGAAGTTGTCTGTTAATCAACACGATAAAGTGCATTAAGAGAGTAGAAAAGCGAGAAGATCTAGACCCGGTAACAACTGATAAATTCAGCTGAAACAGAAGGAAGTTGTCAGTTAATCAACACGATAAAGTGCATTAAGAGAGCAGAAAAGCGAGAAGATCTAGACCCGGTAACAACTGATAAATTCAGCTGAAACAGAAGGAAGTTGTCAGTTAATCAACACGATAAAGTGCATTAAGAGAGTAGAAAAGCGAGAAGATCTAGTCCCGGTAACAACTGATAAATTCAGCTGAAACAGAAGGAAGTTGTCAGTTAATCAACACGATAAAGTGCATTAAGAGAGTAGAAAAGCGAGAAGATCTAGTCCCGGTAACAACTGATAAATTCAGCTGAAACAGAAGGAAGTTGTCAGTTAATCAACACGATAAAGTGCATTAAGAGAGTAGAAAAGCGAGAAGATCTAGACCCGGTAACAACTGATAAATTCAGCTGAAACAGAAGGAAGTTGTCAGTTAATCAACACGATAAAGTGCATTAAGAGAGCAGAAAAGCGAGAAAATCTAGTCCCGGTAACAACTGATAAATTCACCTGAAACAGAAGGAAGTTGTCAGTTAATTCAACACGATAAAGTGCATTAAGAGAGTAGAAAAGCGAGAAGATCTAGTCCCGGTAACAACTGATAAATTCACCTGAAACAGAAGGAAGTTGTCAGTTAATTCAACACGATAAAGTGCATTAATACTAAGAGAGTAGAAAAGTAGTCCCGGTAACAACAGCTGAAACAGAAGAATGGGACGTTCAACAGATTCCTGCCGATCCCTCTTGTCCTGTGCCATTAGCTCAAGATCTGTCCAATTCTTTTTTATCCCTTTCATTTCTGTCCAGTTCTTGTCCATGGGTTTTTGGGTCTCCCATAATCTCTCTTACCCATGGGGTTTCCAGAACAAGGACTGCCTTTTAATGCTATCAGCAGGTTCCTCATTATGTGTCCTATGTATCGCCAGTCCTCTTCTCATGAAGATAGAATTACCGCAACAAACTGACCACACGGCAGGAACGTACAAGAGATCGTTGGGAATGTAGAGTCATGGTCACAAACGCCAGTCGGCATGGCACGCAGTGAATGAACTACGTACGCCATGTTATATTTATGTTTGCTTTGCGCTGTATGGTCCTTTTTTGTGAGACACCTTCTCCCACTTCCCTTACAATTCCCATCCCCCATGGTCGTCTTTTGGTAGGAGGCGGGGCTAAAATGTTTACCTGTGTGACGCGTCACGTATGCGACAACGCGGATTGGCTGTTGGTTTGACGGAAGAGTAAATAAATTGTACTTAAAACGCTTGATTTTGTTATTCGCTTGATACAGTAGTGTTGATAAAAACAATTTGGTTGTCGCTTGCTTGTGTCAGCAGTAGAAATAATGTGTCATTTTCTTGGTTTAGTGTGCAGACATTGTTGAGCAAAACACAGAAATTTTATTGACATAAAGTGTAGGCCTATACAGTAAACTGGTGATTTTTATATCTAGTCAACCTATATGTTTAATGCTATTAGCGGTAAAGATAAAGTGTACGATTAATGCTTATAGCTGTCTAGATATTGTACGGTTAATTCTTATAGCTGTCTAGATACAGTGTACGGTTAATTCTTATAGCTGTCTAGATACAGTGTACGGTTAATTCTTATAGCTGTCTAGATAAAGTGTACGGTTAATGCTTATAGCTGTCTAGATAAAGTATACGGTTAATTCTTATAGCTGTCTAGATAAAGTAT
This sequence comes from Oreohelix idahoensis, assembly GCA_024509875.1. Taxonomy (NCBI): domain Eukaryota; kingdom Metazoa; phylum Mollusca; class Gastropoda; order Stylommatophora; family Oreohelicidae; genus Oreohelix; species Oreohelix idahoensis. The sequence goes on from JAMPIV010004368.1 coordinate 480,358, forward strand.
ACGGTTAATTCTTATAGCTGTCTAGATACAGTGTACGGTTAATTCTTATAGCTGTCTAGATACAGTGTACGGTTAATTCTTATAGCTCTCTAGATACAGTGTACGGTTAATTCTTATAGCTGTCTAAATATAGTGTTCGGTTAAAAGTGTACAGTAAATTCTTATAACTGTATAGATAAAGTGTACGGTAAATTCTTATAAATGTTTTGAAACAGTTCACAGTAAACGGTCAATTCTCGTAGCTGTCTTGATACAATTGAAAGTAAACCGTAAATTCTCGTCTATAAATTTACGGCAAACATTGAATTTTCTGGGCTTGGCGTGAGTGTGATCAAACCCTCCTCTCTTCGAGAGTAGACTTTCAGGGATCTATAACATTTTCTATCTCTTGTCTTACTGGTACACTTTTACAGTCTGCTTGTCTTGTGACTTACGTTTCCATTTCCCGTTAATTTGTTGGGAAATAAGTGTTAAATTTATTTATAGGACTAACATACTTTATATCTCATTATTTCTCTTTTCATCCCAAATAGAACGTAGCATACTTGTTTTTTGTATAAATATTTCTCTTTTCTTTCCGCGTTCCATGTCTGTACGTTTGTGACGATTTGGGCTGTTTACTGTTTTCATAAATTCTTGTAATTCTCCGTCACTTTCAGGTAACATCAATGTTTATTTAGCGCTGTCATGTTAATTCTTCCACTAATGATTCGTTTTGATCTGTTTGAAAAAAAAATGTTTGTGTGTAGATGTTAAATAAGTCACGTCGTGCGTCCGTGTAGTCTGCTTCAGTGTAAACAAAATATTGGGTAACAACCGCCTGGTCTGATTTTATTGTTGCTTGTTCTCAGTATAGGTTATTAGCTAGTCTGATGTGCTTCCAGTGGGAAAAAAACTAACATCAAAGAGATATTCAGTCAGTTATTTAAGTAACTCCACTCTATCGACAGCTATAATTTATTTTAGTATACACTTAAACATTTTGTTTTGGACGTCTGCGTAATTTTGTGTTAGTATCCTTATGTCAACTATTCGACACGTTACATTCTGTAGACTTCACTGATCGACCACTAGCAGATGTTACATTCGTTGACTTGGTTGTGTAGATGAAACGCCCAGCAGACATGGAGTTCTGTTGTTGACTCACTTGTGTAACATATACGACACGTTACTGTTATTATGAGGCCTCGGGTTTCCCTTCCTTATGTGTTATACTGTTATTATGGTCTTTTAATTAACGAGTAGAGAATAAGTAAAGAAGTTTGGCGCTGAAGTATTATCTTTCATACATGACAGTTTAAAGTCCGACATTTTAGAAGTAATCGAGACTCATGTGTACAGCTTTCGTATAGATTGTGTACGGTTACATTGTCAACATGTCGGTTAGATGCTCAAATTTGGCACGCACGGAAGGTCATATGACAGTCATGTGTGAGTGTCACGCGGTTGACAAGGATTTCTCGTCAGTTCGGACCATGGCTAACAGAGCACGTGACCTGAAAAATTCAGAGAGCAGACGGCGTGATCGGTCTCGAAGGTCGACCTTATCCAGGCTTTCCGAGTCAATTTCCGATTCTTTAAGAATCAGGAAGAAAAGAAATGGTGCTTCAAAATCTGACTCAATGCAAGCAAACACGAAGAGTTGTGGTAGTGGATATTTCGAAGATCTCAACAAATCTAGGCCATGTCTGAACCATTCAATATTGGGATTTGCTAGCGACGCCCCGTCGTGGAGAGAAACCTCCGTTAATAATGATGTGCAGAACTATGTTGTCAGCGCCAGTAGTGATTCCTGCAGGGATGTTAGTGGATCTCACATTATCCGCGAAGGTTACACTGATGATGATGTGTCATATCCATCCAAGTACAGACGTATATTGCCGTCGCACTTCTGCACTTCATTTGCCGGCTCTGAAGACGCCAAGGTCAGCTACAGCTTTATTCGGGACATAGACCTGGATCTACACAGGAATGAACAGTCCTGTCAGTCAGAGTTTTCTCGAAATTCACATTCACGAAGGAATGTCCATTCATCAGAAAAACTGCGTGTGTTACCCCGTGCGAGTTATTATTTATCAAAACTGAAACACAGTGGAACATTTGAGTCGTCGAAACATAGTCATAACAGAACATTTGATTCATCTAAACATAGTCACAACCGAACAATTGAGTCTTCTACACATGGACACAACCGAACATTTGATTCACCTAAACATAGTCACAACCGAACAATTGAGTCTTCTACATATGGACACAACCGAACATTTGATTCATTTAGACATAGTCACAACCGAACAATTGAGTCTTCTACACATGGACACAACCGAACATTTGATTCATCTAAACATAGTCACAGCCTAACAATTGGTTCATCTAAACTAAGTTACAGTCGACTACGTGAGCTGTCTAAACGTAGTCACAAAGGAACACTAAAATCAACTGACCCTCACAGGAATCCTGACTTGGCTATTATTGATAATCAGGCAGTGGCAGCGTGTGACATGTTGAGTGTTCCACATTATACTTCCACACAGAACACGAACCCAGCACGTTTTTCTGGAAGTCAATATTTACAAGATTATCAACTCAATGAAAGCTTCCTTCACGGAAGGGTAAGATTAAGCTGACCTTGCAAATGTTGTGTATAACTGATTGTGTTTGTTGCCTGATATTTCTGTGTTGCAATTTTCCAAACTTATAACACATATAGATTAATAACTTGAAGTTACAGGCCAAATTGAGCCCAATTCCAGTGTCTGGAAAGCAACTGCGACCACAAGGAAGGTGGCCTAAAATTAAAAAAAAAAAACAATTGCAACATTTGTAGCCTTATGTTTTGGTAGGAACAGAAGGGGGCAGTGATAATGATGTGGTTAAGCAGCATCCATGTTTGTTTGTGGCATGTCTCTTGCAGTGTATGATCTCATGAATCTGTCCCCATTAGTGTCTCTGCTTACGCTTGCCTTTTTAATCTGCAAGTGAAGCTAGTGGATTAGAAGGGTAGATATAAGTAGTGGCAACAGTTAGTTTCAGAAAGATCCTTGGTTTATCACTTACTCATGGATCAGACACGAATGACAGATCTTTGGAATGTCATTCATACAGGGATCAGTCACAGAAAGGTACAAAATATAGGACAGCCCAGGTACCAAAAAAATCACAACTGTCTGTAAAAACACACAAAAATGTGGTATGCCTTGTGTTAAGAACAGTTTATTGTCCGATCCTGTCATGCATGGCAGACAATATTCAGAAGTGAACAGGAAAGACCTTTGTAGAAACATATTTGCACAAGATGGGTAAAGAAGAAAAACTAAGTAGCCAAGGGCAAATAGTGTCCCAGCTGTCACTTAGGTTACATAATAAAGGGAGCAGTATCTTTAGGATATATGTTATTGTACCTTAATAGCTTGTGTGTATGTGTGCGCGTTATGTTTATTTTGAGATTGATATGATTGTACCGGAAATGAGAGAACTGATGCTTTATCTAGAAGTGGCAGTAAAATGGAACAATTCAGCCACCCATTGCCCTATCGAGAAGCTACCACCACCATTCATAACAAGAGAGTATGTGATCTTCTAGACATGTAGGAGGAGGGTATATATAATCCTCTGCTCAGTAGAATTTTAAGTATGTAGTCTGTGGCCTAATGGATATGAACGTAGTTTCATAATCCAGATATACCAGGTTCGAAACCTGCTGCAGGCGGTTTGGTAGCAAATCGCTTTGTGTCGATTTTTAACAATGGTATAAGCGCCGTACCGTTCAGAAAGCAATGGCAAACTACTGAATGAAAAAATTGCCTAGAAAAATCACAAACAGCCAATAAAAGCTGGGGTTGATTGCCACGTCCTGTAAAGGATAAGCAACTAACTAGTCTTGCCAGTAATAGGAGAGTATGCAGTCCTGATGGTAGGTAGGAGAGAACATGTTAGTAGGCATGTCAGACTTTGTTTAAATGGTCTACAGATCTAAATGTTTAAATGGTCTGCAGATCTAAACTGTTAAATATGTCAGCGTCTTGAGCATTTATTTCATGAGTGATATCTTGTTTCATGTGCCATGTTTGATACTTTATAATTTCACACCTCATTTTTGTTATTCCCAGTCCCTGACTGTTGGTGAGGATGCAAGCACAGCTGCTCACAAACTGATGACTGCGTGCAGCGTACACAACATTGCCAGTAACACAAATGACCATGGAACTGTGGGCAAGGAGGGAAGGGTTGCCAGTTGGGCTGTTCATTTTGATAAACTGCTCCAAGATCCACTGGGGATAAAAGTCTTTACGGTAATGTCTGTTTTCTTGAAATATTTGATGTTACTAAAGATTAAAGTCTTTACGGTAATGTCTGTTTTCTTGAAATAGTTGACGTTACTAAAGATAAAAGTCTTTATGGTAATGTCTGTTTTCTTGAAATATTTGATGCTACTAAAGATAAGTCTTTACGGTAATGTCTGTTTTCTTGAAATATTTGATTTTAATAAAGATAAACTGTGTTACCTCAGTGAACAGTTCAAATAAATGCTGAATAAAAGTATTACTGGGCTCAGATGGGGAGCAAAGACTCTACTAGACCAGAAAGCTGCTAAGGAGGATTGGGCTTGAAGCTAGCTACCTCATCATTTTGGGAAACCACAATAGCATTGTCCCTTGTACAGTCATGAATCAAACATAATGGGGGTTTTTAGATGAACCATGTCATCCAACAAGGTACATTGTGTTCTACAGGTGATACCTGACTGTCATCAAACTACTGTAAGCAAAGTTAGAATGAAAGATACCTGGAATACAGGAATTTTGAAGGTCAGGATGCTGGCATCGAATGGAAAATGAGAAAACATCAAGAGGGACATGGAAATAGCATTATGTGAAATTCAATATGTTGTAGCAGGTGAAATGTGTTTCTAAAAAGCTACAACATGATTTATTCAGATGAAAATAAACATGGAAGAGGAGTAGGCATAATTTTAGATGAATGAAGAGCAAGAAGAAAACAGGGATTTTGGGTTAAATATGACAGATCGTTAGATATTAATTTGAGACAAATACACACACCAAAAGCTGATGGTATTGAAGAAATTGACATCCTACAGTGAACTTGATATAGCTATGGCACAGTGCAGATCTCATGAGGCAGCTATGGTAATTGGAGACATAAATTGATGACACTGACTAAAGTGAAAGAAGTAATGGTATTGTTGATAGATCAAACAAAGGAGGCTGGTCAACAAGGCGTACTCCAGTTAAAATTTGTGACTTTGTCGGTATTCGGCAATGGATCCCATCTCATTGTAACATCCCAGGCAATGAAAAGGCTGACAGATTGGATAAGAAAGGTGAAAAGCTACCTCAGCCTGATACAAGCAGAACTTTTGAAGAGGCAAAGAGTTTTATCAGATACATGAACAAATGGGGTGCAGAACATCCAGGCCACACACAAAATGATGCATACTACCAGCTCAGCAGAAGTGAACAAGTGGTAATCTTCAGACTCTGCATGGGCCACAGCAGATACCATCTATTCAACAAGCTAAAGATAGGAACTACCGTCGAGTGTAACTGTGGCACCTATAAAATGACAGCTGAACATCTACTTCAGAGATGCCCAACATATGAGTAACAGAGAAAGTACATATGGCCATCATCAGTACCATTCCTGGAAAAACTCTATGGAGATAAAAATAGCCTCAACCTGACCACTGCTTTCTTTGAAAGTATTCAAGTTGACGTCTGAGATGAGAGTGGACGTCTGAAGTAGAAACATGTATTACTTAAGGTATTTTGATAAAAACATTTAATGAAGCAGCACGTTTATATCTGAAGGATACCAGTATTTGACAGGAAGGGCAGGGTCAACACTGACCAGTTTCAAGAATCTTTTTATTTTTGGTTGACTCAACTATAAGTTGGGGGTATATTATTTTAAGGTCCAAAATGGGAATACATTTCTCGACTTATACTCAAGTATACACAGAACTCAGTAAAATCAGAAAAGCCTTTGACTTGAACCCACAAGGCAAGATTAAAATGGGGAGACCAAGGAGAAAATGGAGACGAATATTAGAAATGGAACCTAAAGCAAGTGGACTTTTATGGGTAGAGTTGAAATATGCAGTCCTAAACAAAACTGGTAGTGAGAAATAGTTGTAGTCAAATGGAACTAAACAGAGCACTTAGCAGGTACACTATATAGTTTACTACAAAACTATAGTTGTTGTTTTCCATTACGCATTTATAATGGTTTTCTTTCAAATTCTTTTTCAGGGATTTCTTGAGAAAGAGTTCAGTGATGAAAATATACGATTTTGGAAAGTTTGTGAGCAGTTCCGCAGCTTGCCTAACGAGCAGCAGGTAAGGCAGCCTGGTACAACATAACAAAAAAATGAATAAATTGTACTAACTTGTTCCTCGACAACTTCCTGTCTTAAGTTATGTTTATCAATTCTGTTGTTGAGTTCTTTCAATGTCAAAACTGTCCAGTATCTTCTGACTTTGTCGTCCTCTTTTTCTATTTTCATTCAATCTTTCCTGTTGTCATGATACATTCCAGCTTTCCTGTTGTCATGATACATTCCAACTTTGTACTTCTCATAACATGCCCAGAGAAGATGGACAGTGTAAGTAGTAAGCTTAATTTGCTGACTGGCTTCTTTCAGGACATCCTCATTACTCCTGTTAGCTGCCCCTGGTAATCTTAACATTCTTCCATCAAACCACATCCCCGTCACCTCCACTGCATTTCCTGCTTGTTTGCTAATTGTCCATGACTCACTTCCTTATGTCAGGATGGGCCCATTGAGAAAGAGTTGTTGCGTAAAATACATTTCATTTTATGGAATGCTGCTTTTCACTTCAGAGATACATCTTCCATCAGTTGTTAATAACATGCATTCATTTTTTTTTTTCATAACCCTCCACTCCCAAAGGAGCACAGGCCCTCAACAAACACATGCCAAGTCCTCCCGTCACGTGCCATCATCCCAAGTTCCCTCCATGCTCTCCCCATCACCCTCACCCCCGTCTCCAACTCTCCCCTCCATGTACTTCTTGGTCTTCCTCTGCCTCTCCCGCCCCGGGGGCCCCAGAACAAGGACCGCCCTGCAATGCCATCAACAGGTCTCCTCAGCGCGTGTCCCACCCATCGCCACCGTCCTCCTCTCATCTCCCGCCCCACCGGCACCCGTCCAGCCCCCGTCACCAGCCCCACATCGGCAACCCTGTCATACCATTTCAATCCCTCTATTCTACGCAAGCACCCATTTATGAAAGTCTGTAGCTCTTTGGTTGTTGTCTTTGTTGTTCTCCATGTCTCCGAGCCATACAATAGGACCGACTTCACATTTGAGTTGAAGATTCTTATTTTCGTGTTGGATCCTATTTCTCTTGATCTCCATATATTTCCCAATGCAATGAAAGCTCCTCTTGCTTTTTGTATTCTTATTTTGATATCGCTGTCTGTCCCTCCAACTTTGTCTACACTACTGCCAAGATATGTGCACGATTCCACATCCTGTATTGGCGTCTCCCCAAGCCCAACCCTGTTTTCACCACCCGCATCTATTCCCATTATCCCTGTCCTCTCCCTGTGTATCTTCAGACCCAACTGCCGCGACCTCTCATCGAGTGCCTTCAACCTGTCCTGCATCTGATTACGGCCATGGGACAGGAGAGCCAAATCATCAGCAAAATCCAGACCATCCATCCGCTCAGTCAGAGTCCACCGGACTCCACCCCCGCCGTGTGCCGCCGATGATCCCACAACCCAATCTATTACCAGCAAGAAAAGAAATGGAGACAAGAGGCATCCCCGCCACACTCCCGCCCCCATCCCAAACGGCTCCGCAAGCTGTCCCCCACGAAGAACCCCGCACGCCATGTCTTCACAGGCCTTCTTTATCAAATTAATGACCCCCAGGGGAACTCCACAATGCCTCATCAACCTCCAAAGCGACTCTCTGTCCACACTGTCAAACGCCCCCTCGCAGTCCACAAATCCGATGTACAGTGGTGAATTCCATTCCAGACCCCGTTCAACCACTATTCTCAAAGTGGCCATCTGGTCTGCACATGATCTGTCCCGTCGAAAACCTGCCTGCCCATCTCTCAATCTCCCGTCCATGGACTCCCCCAATCTCCCAAGGACAATCCCGTTCAATACCTCTCCCGGCACCGACAGCAACACCATTCCTCTACAATTTGTGCACTCCTGCAGATCTCCCCCCCCAGGCAACCCAACCAGACATCCCCCCCTCCACTCCGCCGGCATCCCCTCCCCCTCCCAGACCCCACCAAGTAATTTATATAACATCTCTGTAGCCGCGTCGACATCCGCCCCGATGGCCCCCGCTGGAATGCCATCAGGTCCAGACGCCCCCCCATCTCCCAGAAGCCCCATGGCTTTCTTCATCTCTTCCCCCGCCGGTCTCCCACCGTCAACCTGTAGCTCCTCCTCCGCTGGCCGGATGTCCGGCGGGTCCCGTGGAGCTGGTCCACCGAGAAGGTCCCCAAAATATTCCGTCCACCTCCCCATCCGCTCTTGTACACTGCTGAGCAGCCTCCCATTCCCATCCTCTATGAGGCAACCCGTTTGCCCGCACTTCCCTGCCAGCCTCTCTGTGCTGCCACACAGCTCTCTCATATCTCCCCCGGCTGCAGCATCCTCCGCCCCCCCCGCCAACTCCTCAACACACCTCCCCCCGTCTCCCTGTCCGCCCCTGTGTACACCTCCCGAGCCCCGGCCCCGGAACCTCTGGCCTTGCCTGTGTCCAACTCTGCCTTCCCGTTTTTTCTATCTTCTATCTCATTGACGGCCTCTGCTGCCATCCATGCCCTCTGTTGTCTCTCCCCCCTCCCCAGCACCTCCTCACACGTCTCCTTCCACACCGTCCTGACCCGCTGCCAACAGTCCTCTGCACTCTCCACATCCTCCAACTGCCGGAGCACTTGGAACCCGTTGGACACCGTGACCGCAAACTTGTCTCCCGCCTCCCGATTTCCTAGCTGTCCCACATTAAACTGTTGTCTATAACCTTGCACCGTTGCATATCTCTTGAGCCTCATTTCCACCTTGGCCATCAGAAGATGGCGATCCGACGCCACATCCGCTCCCCTACATACCCCCACACCCTGCAATGATGATCCAAACTTCTTCTTTATGCACATATGATCGATCTGATTTTCCGTTCTATGGTCTGGCGATATCCATGTTGCCCTGTGCACTCTCTCACGTGGAAACATGCCCCCCCCCATAGCCAGTCGACCCGAAGCACAGAAGTTTGCGAATAGCTCTCCATTTTCACCCACTACTCCCAGCCCATGTTTTCCCACGACTTCTTCAAATCCAGTATTGACTGTACCCACCCCTGCACTCATGTGACAACTTGCCCAATCTTCTCTTCATTTTTTTTATTATTTACGGACATCGTTTTTTTTCTCATCCTCAATGCATGATCGCAAAGTCCCGGGAATTGTCACTGGCGGAAATTCTCCTAGCATTCAGTATTTTCTCCTCGCTATTTTTAGATACGACGTCATTGTTGACCAATGACCTCGGTAGCTAGGAACCTGTTTTAATTTAAGACTGCTTAAGCTGATAAAACCAGTTTATGCCACTTTAGGAAGACCCCACGTGACTTTTAACGCTATTGATTGGAGCGTTTATTTGACGCTAATGTCACATGATGCACGCTATGGATCACGTGTCCAAGCGGAAATGACCCGCTAAAAGGCGGCAACACAAGCAATCTTCACTTGCCCGGAACCCTTGAGACAGCTAGGTCTAACCCAATTATCGGCGAATTCTCGCATTAAAAGCACTGAAGCCACGTGTCTAATTGCGGGTTAGCGTCCATCTTTGAGTAGGTAAGTGAAATCTCGCTAGAATATAATGTGATGAAATGTGTAGTACCTTGCAAAATCGACGCAAGATTGGTATGTTTACTTTATTCATATTTATGTTGTACGATCACATCCAGCCACATGTGATCGGGTATATTTTATGATCCCACGGGATATGTACATGTTCATAATAATGTATAACGGGAATATATATATATATAGCTATTAATTTCCATATTATTTGATTAATTTCGACCCGACGTTTAGACTAACGGAAATTAATATTAACGATAATGTTGACAGACCGTGACATATATTCATTATAAATTATATGACGATGCGACCAGACATGAAGTGTGTGATAATGTTGTCAGACAATTCTAAAACACGGATGTCCAATTATTTGTTAAATTCATCATAATGACATGACGATTAGGCTAGAGGCACAGAACTAGAATACTGTTGCCGACATTTCTATGATAAATTTGGTGGGTTTAACTGACATTTATAATAATTCATCGGGTTAAGCTGACGATAAATCAGTCTAAAGAATTATAATACTGCCACTGGGGCAGAGAAATATAATAAAGGACAGACAGGAGAAACTTGAATTCAAGATTAGACTCTAGACATATGATGTTAGAGACTAAAATCTGAGGTGACGGGCAGAGGGACGGCTTAGGGAAAGACTGCTTTCTAAAGCTAGAAAATTAATGGAGCCGTCGTATTTGTCTTCAGTCTATGGTGGAGCCTTGCACGACAGTCCAATCTCAGCGCAGAATACGGAGTCGAGCACAGAGAAGGCAAATCCGAACCATTCAAGACCTACCGGGGCAACGTCAGGAGACCGGAGAACTAACCACACTTCACTATCAGCCGGGGGCTGAAAAGCTAAGTCCACGACAAAGGAAACTCACCTAATCAATGCCACAAAGTTTAGTCATCCATGATGAAAAACACGTGAATTGTGAGACACATAATACATACAGCAGACACTAATTCCATCGACAATACTATCATTCACCATCTATTCACTTTATTGCAATAAACCAATTGGGTGTATATACTGTACCCCACGCTTTGTTCCTTCCATTAGATGTTGAATATTGTCTATGTTTATCTTCCTTTATAAGGGAGGGGGGGCTCGTAAAATATAATATAATTTAAAGAATAATAATAATAGATAACTGAGAAGGGGACGACGGTAGCGAGAGACCAAATATCTCCTTACAATCTTTTCCAGACCTGTCGAGTTAGGAGAATTTACCCTCTTCGTCACCCTTTGGAAGTGGGAAAACCCAGCAGGGATTCCTTGAGCCAAATCTTCCACATCAGATCTATTATTTCCTCTAAATAATTCTCTTATCCTTTAAACGCTACGTGACACTGGTGTCTCGGTCCGGGATTTGAACTTATGTATTTTATCATACCTCTGGGATAGTATCATCCATTCAGTCATTACAGTATACCATTTTAACACATGTATTTTCACACAGTGAGCTCTAGAAAGACAGAAAACATTTTTTCTAGAAATTCAGGCATTGATTGGTGAATCCCTTTATATATGTTGTGTTTAATTAAGTTAGTTCTTGATTTTGTATTTCATTGAATTACAGACCTTAAGTCTCCATAACTGTAGTAATTTCATTCTACAGCAGTCGGATAAATAATTAGTATTTACTTGTTGCTAGAAATACTATTGGAAGGTAGCACTAGCTTACTCAGTGTGGACTTTAACTGCAAAAGATGGCTGAAATAGTTAAGCTTAAGGCAGCACTAGGGGAGGCCGGTCGAGATCTAGGTTATAGTGGGGTGGACCTTGCAAATTATGTCAGTGTCGAGACTGATAAGTATTACGCTCGAGAAACAGCGAAAGCTGAAAGAGAAGAGCGAATAAAGTTAGCAGAAATAGATGAGAGGATAAAAGCTGTAGACGCTAGAGAAAGAAGCGAGAGAGATGAACGCGAGCATGCATTGAAGATGAAGCAGTTAGAGATGCAGGGACAAGCTCAAAGAGTTGAACCAGTAGCCGGTGCGACCGCATCTACCTCCTCAGGCAACCTATCGCCACGGTCAGATGATATGCCCTCCTTGCACGCAGGGGGCACAGGACCTTTGCCATCCTCACTCATGTCAACTTTGGGACCCTTGACGTTTCCATTTGAAGCTTTCTCGGAACAAGCCGACTCGATCGATAGGTATCTCGACAAATTTGAGAAGTTTGCCACCACGTTTGGTTTGGAGAAGAGCAAATGGAACCTGAAACTGTCGCAAGGGCTTAGAGGAACTGCTTATGACGTGTATAGCAAGCTTCCTCCAGGTTTACAGGATGACTACGACTCTTTGAAAAAGGCACTATTGGTTCGTTATGAGCTACATGCTGACGCCTATAGGAAGAGGTTCCGTAACTCTAGGAGGGAAGTCGGAGAGAACTTTGCTCAGTTTGCTGCGAGACTGGATTCCTACGTGGAGAAGTGGGGTGCCCTAGGGAATTTTACTCATGATTGGGAAGGCCTGAAGGAAATGGTCATGATCGAACAACTGAAGGACACCATGACTTCCGACATGAGAAGATTCCTGACAGAGAATGGGGCCAGCACTTTAGAATCCATAGTCCAGTTAGCGGAACGATATCAGGCAGCACTATCAGAGAATCCACCACCCAGACGGAAACAACCAGATTACGTACCTAGACAGACAGCTCAGTCACACATGGACCCCCAAGTGAAACCACCGTATACTAACTTCAAAAAGCATGACAAGCCAGACTACAAGACTACTCAGAGATCTAATTTCCAGCAGCAGAGGCAAGGGGAAAAATGGTGTAAGCACTGTAGAACCATCACCCACAATACGCAGGAGTGCAACCGGAAAAACCCACCTCATCATGCTGCCTGCTTACGTAAAAGTGCCGCAAGGGGAAATGGACCGGAAGAACCTCTGGACAAACCCCGACATCCCCCGGTCGTTGAGACAGTCCTCGTAAATGACCAAGAGGTGACCTGCCTTTATGATACAGGCCTTGCATTCGACGCAGTTGTCTGTGCATCCCTAGTCAAGCCTGACCAGATGACAGAAGACACTATAGAAATACAAGGACCTACTAAAAGTGCAGCACCTATGCGTTTGGCCATAGCCAAGATTAAGGTCAAATCAAAATATGTGACTGGGGAAATCCGTGCAGCGATCTTGGACGACCCTATTTATCCCTTGATCTTAGGGTGTAGGTATGTGTTCTTGGGAGAACCCATTCACCCTCTGGTTGTGGCGGCTGTCACCACTAGAGGACAGGCCAAACGGAATACGGAGTTGGAATCCCCACCCAACATCCTTCCTGAGGAATTAAAAAAGGCACAAACGGAGGATCAATCTCTAGCACCCTGCTACAAAAAACTACCGAGAGCGCACACTCCTCTCCAAAAGGGAGACTTCTACAAGAAAAATGGGCTGTTGCATCGGAAAGCAGGAAATGGAGGACAGGAACATGGGCAACTTGTGGTTCCATCAGCATACCGAGCCCAGGTCCTAGAAATGGGCCATGCCCTTCCGTTTAGTGGCCACATGGGCATAAGTGCCACGATTCAGCGTATTTCATGTCATTATTATTGGCCAGGTATCAACGCCGATATCCAGAGATATGTGAAATCATGCCCGCAGTGCCAGAGGACAGCGCCGAAACACTGGACGGCCCCAGCCACTCTGGGAGAAATGCCAATCTTGGGCACACCCTTCGAACGAGTAGCGGTGGATATTGTGGGTCCACTTACTCGTAGCAAAAAGAGAAACAGTTATATACTCACGTTAGTGGATTGTTGCTCCATGTGGGCAGAGGCAATTGCTATGCCCGCCTGTGATTCTAAGCATGTTGCTGAGGCTCTGCTCACCATATTTACTCGGCTAGGGTTTCCGTCACAGATCCTGACAGATAATGGTTCCCAATTCCGAGGAAAACTCACCGAGGAAGTGTTTAGGATATTTCAGGCCCGACATATCCACACCTCTCCCTACCACCCCCAGGCAAATGGCCAGGTGGAGCGGTTTAACGGGACCCTTATTTCCATCCTTCGGAAACTTGCGCAGGAAAAACCAGAGAGCTGGGATCAATACTTACCCGCAGCACTATTTGCTTACCGCGAAGTACCCCACAATTCTACTGGGATGCCTCCTGCCACATTGCTGTTTGGTAGACCTATAAAAGGACCTTTAGAGGCACTGTTACGTACTTGGACAGATGATAAAGCTGATGAGACGGTCACCTCTGCATCCCAATACGTGAAGGAGTTGACCCAACGCCTTAAAACAGGATGGGAACTGGCAAAGGAAAATGTACGCCGTGCCCGTCGTAAACATGCGCGTTACTACAACCGCACTGCGAAGGATAGGGAGCTAGAAGTAGGAGAACAGGTATTATTACTCCTGCCCAGTAGCAATAATAAATTGCAAATCGGGTGGAGAGGTCCATATAAAATTGTTGAGAAAATGTCGCGCACCAATTACAAGATTGCCATAAAGGGGAAGCAGAAAATTTACCACATAAACCTGCTGAAGCGATATTATGAAAGACCAGGTGCAGAACCAGCACATTTCCTGACACTGGCTATTGCGACGGAAACTGAGGCAGAACCCCTGACCTCCTGTGAATACCCTCTTCGTCAGTGCGAAACTCATCAAGATGTTCAGATTAGTTCAACTTTAACGGAGGATCAGCAGGCACGGGTTCAACAGTTGTTGAGAAAACACCCTAGTACACTCACGGATAAACCTGGCATGACCAACCTGATAGAATTTGATATGAAGCTAACAGACCTCGCCCCGGTACGAGTTAAGAACTATCCTGTTCCTTATGCTAAAGCAAAGGCATTGAGTGAGGAAATCGAGTACCTGCTTAAGGAAAATATTATCTCAAAATCAGAGTCGCCTTATAGTGCGAGTGTAGTGTTGCTTAGAAAATCCACAGGAGAACATCGCCTCTGCATAGACTACCGAAGGCTCAACGCTGTAACGGAATTTCAAGCGGAGCCCTTACCGGATCAGAATCAGCTTTTCACCAAGCTGAGTAGAGCACGATACTTTTCGAAGATAGACCTTAGCAAAGGGTACTACCAGATCCCGGTAAAAGAGGAAATTCGACATATGTTAGCATTTAGTACTTCTGAAGGCCATTACGAGTTTAATGTATTGCCATTTGGGCTAAGCAACGCCCCAAGCGTCTTTACTCGTATGATGAGGAAGCTACTGGAACCCCTGAACCACCCTGGGATAAGTAATTTCATGGACGACATACTTATTGCCACGAACACCTTTGAGGAGCACCTGGACGCAGTTTCCCTACTCTTCGAAAGACTTAGAGAAACAGGACTCACCGCTCGCCCTACAAAATGTCAAATTGCCTGCGAGCAACTAGAATTCCTGGGACACACTATCTCGCATGGATGCATGTTCCCAGATGCGCGTAATATTGAGAAGTTACAGCGGGCCCCACGACCCCAGACTAAAAAGGATGTAAGGTCATTTGTGTCTCTATGTGGCTTCTACCAGAGATATATTAAAGATTTTAATACCCTGAGTGCGCCATTGACCGCATTAACCAAGAATGGGAACCCGGACAAAGTAACCTGGACAGCGGAGTGCGAAAATGCCTACACGCTGCTGAAGGAGAAACTCACAGCTAGGCCAATTCTGCGACTGCCTGACTTAACTCTGAACTTTACGCTGCGAACAGATGCTAGCAATATAGGGATAGGAGCCACTCTCCTGCAGCCTAGTGATAGACCTTCTGCAACTCTATTCCCCATCGCATATGCTAGTAGGAAATTGAACCCTGCTGAACAGAACTACTCTACCATCGAACGAGAATGTCTGTCGCTAATATGGGCTGTGCAGAAGTTTCAACCATATTTATACGGGAAAAAGTTCACGGTGCAGTGTGATCACCAACCGTTGATATTTCTTGCAGCGTCGAAGAACCTTAATGCCCGGCTTATGAGATGGTCACTCCTGTTGCAGCCATATTCCTTTCACATAGAATACATACCTGGGAAGAACAACGTAGGGGCAGATTTTTTGAGCAGACATCCGGACGCAACCGAGGAGATATGAGAAACTGGAAAAGAAGAGGAAGACAGGACAAGAGGAGTTGGACGGAACGTCAAACTTGAGGAGGGGCTTGTGTGACAACTTGCCCAATCTTCTCTTCATTTTTTTTATTATTTACGGACATCGTTTTTTTTCTCATCCTCAATGCATGATCGCAAAGTCCCGGGAATTGTCACTGGCGGAAATTCTCCTAGCATTCAGTATTTTCTCCTCGCTATTTTTAGATACGACGTCATTGTTGACCAATGACCTCGGTAGCTAGGAACCTGTTTTAATTTAAGACTGCTTAAGCTGATAAAACCAGTTTATGCCACTTTAGGAAGACCCCACGTGACTTTTAACGCTATTGATTGGAGCGTTTATTTGACGCTAATGTCACATGATGCACGCTATGGATCACGTGTCCAAGCGGAAATGTCCCGCTAAAAGGCGGCAACACAAGCAATCTTCACTTGCCCGGAACCCTTGAGACAGCTAGGTCTAACCCAATTATCGGCGAATTCTCGCATTAAAAGCACTGAAGCCACGTGTCTAATTGCGGGTTAGCGTCCATCTTTGAGTAGGTAAGTGAAATCTCGCTAGAATATAATGTGATGAAATGTGTAGTACCTTGCAAAATCGACGCAAGATTGGTATGTTTACTTTATTCATATTTATGTTTTACGATCACATCCAGCCACATGTGATCGGGTATATTTTATGATCCCACGGGATATGTACATGTTCATAATAATGTATAACGGGAATATATATATATATAGCTATTAATTTCCATATTATTTGATTAATTTCGACCCGACGTTTAGACTAACGGAAATTAATATTAACGATAATGTTGACAGACCGTGACATATATTCATTATAAATTATATGACGATGCGACCAGACATGAAGTGTGTGATAATGTTGTCAGACAATTCTAAAACACGGATGTCCAATTATTTGTTAAATTCATCATAATGACATGACGATTAGGCTAGAGGCACAGAACTAGAATACTGTTGCCGACATTTCTATGATAAATTTGGTGGGTTTAACTGACATTTATAATAATTCATCGGGTTAAGCTGACGATAAATCAGTCTAAAGAATTATAATACTGCCACTGGGGCAGAGAAATATAATAAAGGACAGACAGGAGAAACTTGAATTCAAGATTAGACTCTAGACATATGATGTTAGAGACTAAAATCTGAGGTGACGGGCAGAGGGACGGCTTAGGGAAAGACTGCTTTCTAAAGCTAGAAAATTAATGAAGCCGTCGTATTTGTCTTCAGTCTATGGTGGAGCCTTGCACGACAGTCCAATCTCAGCGCAGAATACGGAGTCGAGCACAGAGAAGGCAAATCCGAACCATTCAAGACCTACCGGGGCAACGTCAGGAGACCGGAGAACTAACCACACTTCACTTTCAGCCGGGGGCTGAAAAGCTAAGTCCACGACAAAGGAAACTCACCTAATCAATGCCACAAAGTTTAGTCATCCATGATGAAAAACACGTGAATTGTGAGACACATAATACATACAGCAGACACTAATTCCATCGACAATACTATCATTCACCATCTATTCACTTTATTGCAATAAACCAATTGGGTGTATATACTGTACCCCACGCTTTGTTCCTTCCATTAGATGTTGAATATTGTCTATGTTTATCTTCCTTTATAAGGGAGGGGGGGCTCGTAAAATATAATATAATTTAAAGAATAATAATAATAGATAACTGAGAAGGGGACGACGGTAGCGAGAGACCAAATATCTCCTTACAATCTTTTCCAGACCTGTCGAGTTAGGAGAATTTACCCTCTTCGTCACCCTTTGGAAGTGGGAAAACCCAGCAGGGATTCCTTGAGCCAAATCTTCCACATCAGATCTATTATTTCCTCTAAATAATTCTCTTATCCTTTAAACGCTACGTGACAACTCATGCCACCCATCAAAACTGCGATGTCTCCCCCTTTTACTTCATCCACAATTTCCTGTAGCCTAGCACAAAACGCTTCCCTCACAGACTCCCCCCTGTCATCAGCCGGCGCACAACATTGGATGACATTGACATGAATTCTCTCCCTAGCTGTTTTGAAAATAGCTGCTATCATTCTGGGTCCCACAGCCTCCCACTCAATGAGTGCCCTCTGCGCCTCTTTAGACAACATAAGAGCCACCCCTTCACTGTGGTGTGAACCTTCGTCTTCGTGTCCCGAGGACAGCACCAATTCACCCGCGACGAGTCTCCTCCCGTCCACCCCCTTCCACCCCGTCTCACACATTCCCAGAACCTCGATCCCGCATTCCCTCACTTCTGCCGCCACCTGCGCCACCCTCCCCCGTTCGTTCAATGTCCGAACACCCCAGGTGCCAAATCCGGAAGCTCTCCCAGAAGAAAGAAGGTTAGTCAGCAACACAGACTCCTTTCGGCTTTCTCTGCGTTGCATCACACGCCTCCCCGCGAGAGGACCCCCCCCTGCCCTGGATGGCCGTGTTTCATCCTCCTTATTTGACTTGTCCATATTTGTTGAAGTTTTTTGTGGTTTAAATTTTTTTTACAGGATGGGGTAACCGGCCCCATGCCCAACCCTCCTTAGTCGTCTTCTACAACATGCTTGGCAGGGGACAGTGTTACTATTCTTTGCTCCCCTTTCGGGCCCCGGTAACACACGGGTGAATAACATGCATAGTTATTTGAAACTATAGACATGTTTTAAAATTGCTTCGTTTACTGTGATAGTATATTCTGGAGAAGTCATTTTATTGTGGATGACCATTATTTCTTGTCTTTTTGCTATTAAGGTTTTATATTTCTGTCACTACTGTATAACTCTTTTTCACTTTTTAATAGTAAGACTGTATCATCAGAGTATCTCAAGTTTGTTATAAATATGTTCACCAACTGATATTTCTGACATGTCCTCTATGGACCTCATTCAATTTTCACCATACAGATGGAGCAGATTAGGAGACAACTCACTTCCTTGCCAAACACCAGCTCATACAATCTTATAGCTCTACTTCTTGTTGCCAGTACTTGTTCTTGTTCTTGTTTATTTTCTAGTCTTGACCCACAGATGACAACGACAATTATGATTATTAGCAAAACAGACGATTCACCAGAATTAAAGATTAGAATAAATTGGAAAATTCTGAACAAGTCAAGAGTTTCTCATTTCTTGGTGATGCAATAACAGAAGATGGCAGATGTGAAATAGACATCAAGAAGAGAATAGGAATGGCCAAAGCTACATTCATCAACATGAGAACCAAATACTCTACTCACAATTTACTCTCATCAAATGGTCAAATATTTGTATCATTTTTCTTTGGTTTGCTTTTAAAGACTATCTTCATTCGGACAACTCCATCAGTGCTCCTTTAGATCACACAAGGAGGATCTCAGCACAGTGCACAAACTCTGTAGCACCGGCGAGAATCATAATGTGTGTATATAGGAATCACACATTCTATAAATAATTTTGTGGTGAGCAGGTTTCGAATTTTTAAATTTTGCCAAGGCAGCGGCCCGATAGGCATACTCTTTACAATTTCCAACTGCCGTGGGATTTTTAACATGTGCAACTTGCATACGGGACCTCCTATTTTTTCGCCCTTATCTGAGAAGGCTAGGCATCCGATCTCACTACCCAGGAGACCAGGGGGGAGTATGACATCATTAGGACCACTGGTTCTGAAAAAAAAAATTTCACTAAATTATATTCCCTCAGCTGGGAATCGAACCCGGTACCTCTAGAACTCGAGGCGGACGCCATACCTCTTGCCACTCCGACCCCTTAATTTTTTGTGTGGTGTTAAAACATGGACAATGAATAAGCAACTAGAAGAAAGTATTGAGGCCTTTGAGATGTGGACATATAGAAGAATGGGGCACGTCTCATGGACAGAGAAGATAACAAACAAAGAGGTGCTAGGAATGAAAAGAGAATAAATGAAGGACATCAAAATTTGACAGTTCAAATATTGTTGCCATATAAACAGGCATAATACCTGGCTGAAAACCATAACTGTTGAAGGCAACATGCTAATGAAAGATAGCGCTATAAGTAGGAAGATAACATCAAGAGATGGACAGGAAAGAGTCTGATAGAGTACACCTTCATGACAAGAGACAGGAAAGAGTCTGATAGAGTGCACCTTCATGACAAGAGACAGGAAAGAGTCTGATAGAGTGCACCTTCATGACAAAAGATAGAAGACATTGGAGGTCCATTGCAGCTGACCTTTATTATGATGATGATGAGGATTATGATGATGAAGACGACCATTAATAGTTGATGCTTTCTAACATTTTGAGAATTTCCTCATGTTTCACTTTGTCAGTGCCTTAGTTTTAGTGTATAGATCTGTTTTTACTTTTATGGCTCTTTCTATGTTTTTATAATATATACAAGGTACTTCATTGTTTGTGCCTTTAACCTGCACATCCACTTTGTTCATCACTAATTTCTGCTTTTATTTTATTTCTCACTCTTCTCATGATAATTCTTAACAATAATTTGGTCACATGATTCATGAGACTAATGATGTGGTGTTCTTCGCATTCTATGGCTCCAGGTTTCTTTGGCAAAGCTATGAATATGGATTTTGATAGATCATCAGATATGTGGTCACTGTTGTAGATGTCATTCAACAGTTTTGCTATCACATCAACTCCAGATTCATCCACAGTATCCATTTTCCTCTGCTTTTATATTATCTGATCCAGTGGCTTTGCCTCCTTTCTTCATGTGGTGCATGGCATTCTCAGCTTCTGCCACAAGTGTTGGTGGTCCTTCACAGTTCTCCTGGATGGTCATTTCTGATCTGTCATCATCATACAACTCCTTTATGTATTCTGTCCATCTTTCTATTATCTTCTCTTAACCCATTAATAATGTTCCTTCTTTTGATTTATATTTTGTCTTCTGCCTATTAACTCATTTATTTGCTTGTACGTAGATTTTATGTCTTTTCAGTGCTGCTGTTTGAGCTCTCTTTACCTCTGGTTTAGCCATGCTACTTTTGTTGTTTTGCATTTGTTTACTGTTTCTTTATTTAGTCATTGACTTGTCATATTTTGATCATTAGAAGCTCTGACCGTGACTTACGATAATTACACTAGTCAATAATATAGCTGATCTTAACGAATTTTGGTGTGCTAAAAACGAAAATGACATTAAAAAATGTTGATTGGCTCTAGTTTTCAAGATATATGCTACTAGTATTACGGTCAATTTATATATATGACACAACTGTTGTGGGCGATTGCATAATTTTTTCTAATTTCCAATAAAAATGTAACTAGAAGTTGATGATGCAATCCTACCTATGATTACATCACCTTTGTGTATAAATATCTTATCTCTGATAAAATTTTGCCATTAGTTAGTGCATTTGTCTTTATCAAAAGTATCGTAGTTAGAAATGCCTAGGACATGTGTGAACAGTGCTAATAATTTCTGTTATATATGTGTTGAGGTGACATTTCTATCACAAAAACGAAATATAACTAAAGTGATAAAGAAGGCGTACAGTTTGTATTTTGGCTGCAGAATAGGAGATCAAGATAAGAGCTGGGCGCCACACATATGCTGCAAAACATGTGCAGCACATCTTAAACTGTGGTTGACTGGCAAAAGGCAAGCTTTGCCTTTTGCAGTCCCAATGATTTGGAGAGAGCCCACTGATCATCTCAACAACTGTTACTTTTGCATGGTCCCTCCAATTGGGAAAGGCATATCAAAGAAGAAAAAATGGACTCTGGAATATCTGCAATACGTCCGGTACCACATGGCGATGACCTACCAGTTCCCAAAGTGCCAGAATCATTTTCAGCTGCTTCCACTGATGAAGAAGAGGACATTGGTGGTCCTGAACCATCAACCTCAAGTGACCCAGATTTTGAGCAAACTACATCCACTAAACCACACTTAATAACCCAAGGTGAACTGAATGATCTTGTAAGAGATCTGAATTTACCGAAGAACAAGGCGGAGCTTTTGGGTTCCAGATTGCAACAGTGGAATCTCCTGGCAGAAGATGTTACAATTTCTGTGTATAGGGACCGCCAGAAGCCGCTTATTACATTCTTTTTCAAAGAGGGTGACCTTTCTGCGTGCCACAACATTTCTGGTTTAATGGCAGCCCTCAAAATCAATTACATACCGGAAGAGTGGAGGCTTTTCATTGATTCATCCAAGACGAGTCTTAAAGCTGTTTTGTTGAATAATGGTAATGTGTTACCGTCAATTCCAGTTGGTAACGCAGTTCATATGAAAGAAACTTATGAAAACATTAAGCAGCTTTTGAAGTGTATAAACTACGATCATCATCATTGGTCACTTTGCGTTGACTTAAAAGTGGTCGCTCTTTTGCTTGGACTACAGGGTGGATACACCAAGTACTGTTGCTTTCTCTGTGAGTGGGATAGCCGTGCACAAAGTGACCATTACATCAGAAGACATTGGCCAATCAGGCAGTCATTGCAGCCTGGCTGTAAGAACGTTGAGAACCCAGCACTTGTCGACACCAGCAAGATTTTGTTGCCACCCTTGCACATTAAGCTGGGTCTCATGAAAAACTTTGTCAAGGCAATGGAGAAAACAGATGAGGCTTTCAAATACCTCATCAGAAAATTTCCAAGACTGAGTGAAGCTAAAATAAGAGAGTGAGTATTTGTTGGTCCGCAAATTCAAAAACTTCTTCATGATGACAAGTTTCTTTGCGTGTTGCATGGCAAGGAAAAAGCAGCATGGCTAGCATTTAAGTCAGTGGTGGACAATTTTCTTGGAAACAACAGATCTGATAATTACAATGAAATTGTAGAAAATCTCCTTCTGAAGTATGAGTCTTGGCTGCAACATGTCTTTGAAAATTCATTTTCTGGATTCTCATCTGGATTTCTTTACGTCAAACTGTGGAGCGGTCAGTGATGAGCATGGTGAACTATTTCACCAGGACATTGCTGCTATGGAGACAAGGTATCAAGGCAATTGGAGCCCTTCAATGCTTGCTGATTGCTGTTGGACTGTGACAAGAGACACCTCATCGATTGACTACAAGAAGCAAGCAAAGAGAGCTCGAACAGTGACTGAATAATGATGGAATGGGTTCAAATGTGCCTTTTTAAAACATGATATGTGAACTTTAAATAATGTTTTTATTTTTTCTATCATTTTATGTTGAAATATCAATTAATTGAGTATGTAACCACAATTTTTATAATGCTAAAGTAGAAAGACTAGCTGTTCACCCCAGAGAATTAAACAAGCCATACATTATTTGTATTACTGTAATGTAAATTCATCATTTAAAAAAAACCCAGAGCCGATTGGTGAATTTCATTATGATATTTGAAATCAGCATGTCAAAATCAATAAGAAATGGTATATTTAATTTCTGGTACAAATAACTTTTGAAAATTTGTTGACTAGTGTTATCAGCATAAGAAAAGTTGTAACCTCTTTTGTCTCTAAATCCCATCAGCGAAAAACCCAAGCTAAAGAAATCTATGCTTGCTACCTGTCACCCAAAGCTAGTGATCCCATCAATGTAGACAACACAGCAAGGTCATACACAGAGACATTTTTGGACAACCCAATAGCGATCATGTTTGACGTGGCTCAGAATCAGGTAAGATGTCCTACAGGTTCAGAAGACCCACTCATTTTGAATTTGGTTTGATATAACCGTTCTGCTGTATCATATTCTTGCAATGGTCTTCATAATTCTAGCTGTGTCATTTTATTTTTATCAAAAAATTTGTGGAACAAAATTTGGTTTATGCTACAGATATCTGCTTTCAAGTTTGAAGCTTATACAGTTAGAATATTTGAAATAGTCAAATAATGATACGTGAAACAGTCACATAATGATATGTGAATGTCACGAAGTGGATTTAAGTATAGAGTTATGTCTGAATGTATAGACAAGACCCTAGTATGAGAAAGACTGAGAAGATAGATTTGTATGAGAATGACAGTGAATGTGGAAGATGAGGCTTATAGCTTTCGAGGGTGAGAACCGAGATTGACTCTCCCTCGCCACTCACGACTTTGTTAAGAGCTAAAGACCCACCACCTCTGACTACCAAAAAGGAGATAAGGTTTGACACAAAAAAAGTCCACAGACACACTATACAGACAATTATGTATATGTACAGTATAGTTATATATATATATATATATAGAGACTGATCCAGTATAAAGTTAATAGTTTATTTACACAATAAAATAAATTACATATCAAAATAAATAATGTGCATGGTCGCACACCTGAAAAGAACAAGAACAATTAAAATGATTTGTAATCAACCCCAACCCTTCACCCACAATTTCAACCTGTATGGGGACAAGAATTAAAGATTAAAAAAAAACCACACTGAACTTGGTGGGGTCTCGGATTTCGAGCCACCACTCCAACTATCTATTATTAAGTATTAATAAAATCTAACACCACTGTCCAGCTGTAGACCTAACTAACTGTCTACAAAACAAAACAAAAACTAGGCATGAACTTTCTGAAGTCCTACACTGCACATCACGAACACTGATCCACTAACTGACTTCTTCCGGGCAACCTCAGAAGCTGTCCTCTGCTCTGACTATCTAACTCTTTATAACTTCTGTCTCTCCACTCTAAAGCATTCAGAAGGAATGTTAACCCTATCTCCCTCCACGAATATTGCTGTTGATGACTTGGGCTTTTAGACTCGGGTACTTGACTCGGAATGTAACTGCTTCACTGCTGATGACAATTCTATTACTTGCCCCGTTACCCTCTCCGGGTTTGGGACAAATGACTTTATTATGGTCGTGAATTAAAAAAAAGAAAACAAACACCAGGCAATGCGCCTATATGGGTTGTGATAAAGAGCTCTGGAGTTTAAGGACAACCCCGTTCCCGCTGAAGAATGGCTTCACTGCAAGAGAACTGTTTCCTTCTCCTGGTGCAGACTTACTTGGCGCCGGTAACTACCGTGTCACCAATTTTCTTCACCACTGGCGAAGTCTCGAACCTTCTACTCCTGATTAGGTCAAGTATCTTGGCAAGTTGTACGGCTGGTACAACCCTCTCTGTGTGCTGTGAAACAAATAATAACAGATGTACACCACATCAAAATTTACTCATCTCTAACACCTAACTCCCTTAAATCCTCAACTTCCCTCTGCCCCTAAATCAATACATCTCCCATCTATCCCCTACACCCATCTACAAACAGCGATAGACAAAATTTCTAACTAAAGGTCAAACTACCCCACTTCAACACTGTCTGTTAGGTAAACCCAGACGCAGCTGACCTAATTCTTTTCCGTGCCGCCTGGCCCGTCAGCCGTCACAACATTTGCTTCTATGAAGCAAAATCTATGTGGTAAAATTCCTAGTCCTACTTTGTATTACAGACTGACCCGGGTAACACAAATTAAATGTGCAATAAAATAACATACACACAATTAAATGCCCAATAAAATACCGTACACACAATTAAATGCCCAATAAAATAACGTACACACCAAATTAAATGCCCACTAAAATAATCAAATCGAGGTTATCTATATATCTCGGACCTCACAATTACCGTATTGATATAGCCTAAGGACTTAACCTTATACAATGAATTTCACAAGCGTATTTACACTTACTATCTCAAAAGCCTAGACACACAGTTAATATCTCAACCTCGCTACACCAACCAAGATCGTTCTAGCTTATCATAGAAAAAATTATATGCACACTTACATTTTTATTATTTCTATAAGATAGTAATTGATGGCACTTTTGTTTATATAAAATTAAATTAAACCCCCGAAGAATCTTTACTTTAACGTGCTAAGATTCGATTAAGAAACTAACTATAAGTACTACGCTAATTAAATTATAGACATACCTAATTTTATCGAATATCTCACTTAGAGCAAGCGATAATGACATTGTTTTTCACAGCTGAATTTTTGGAGACAAAAGAGACCGCTACTAGATTTTCTCTGGTATTTATAATTGGAATACCCACGCTGAGACCCATGCCCTACGTCATCGCGTAGCGTCTCTCTTAAATCAATAATATCTCTGCATTTAATAAACTATTGAAATGCTCCAATGATAACGTAAGCTACTCGTGACGCATGTTTATTCCGGCTCCCGCTCACTCCAATTGCGTCATGTTAAATCATGTTATACCGACCGCGTGAGCAAAATTAACTTTGATTTGCTCTAACGTAAGTGATAACTATTGTTTTCTATCAGATGATAATTACTGGGCGATAACTATTAGGATCAGTCTACCTACTGATAATTATTATTATTTCAACTGTTGAATATTCTCTCAAGTTACACTCTACTGTAGAAGTAACAGTTTCTTGATTGCATACGCCACACAGGCTAATTATAAATAGGTATGTGTGCTGCTGTTCTCCTGTCACTGTGTGTAGAATGTTGCAAGTGGGTGTGTGTTAGGGTAGACACTTACACCACAAGCACGTACATAAGAGTCATGGAATGGTGCAAACGCCTAGTGACATTTAATGACAATTTATTAAGACACGGCACAATCACGTTTACATCAATGTACAGTTTGAAATTACTACATGAACACATTGGCATTAATATAAAGTTCACAGTGAAAAGTATGAACTATCCCCAGCGCTACAAAGACTGCACACAGCAGTTAACAGTAATATCCTGGCCTATAATGTCCTCACGACTCAGTATACTCACAAGACTGCACTCACGGCAGTTACAATAATATCAGCACTATAAAGACTGCACCCAGCAGCTAACAATAATATCATGGCCTATAATGTCCTCACGACTCAGTATACTCACAAGACTGCACTCACGGCAGTTACAATAATATCAGCGCTATAAAGACTGCACCCAGCAGTTAACAATAATATCATGGCCTATAATACTCACAAAAATCCATACTGCAGCTTACAAAATATGCTGTACACACAGTGAAAACATAAGTCGACATTTTCTTAAGCACTGCGCAGGCATACACTCAGGAACACACACACACAGGGCTTGACCAGCTCGGTCCACACCCAAAAATCGACTGCTCCGGGATCACACATCTCCCGCTCAAACAATCACGAGACTCGGCTGTTTAAAACACAGCTCTCAATACATGCGGCTTAGCCGCGAGCTAATCACAGCTCAACACAACTCAGGGATAAATTCCTCACAGGCGGGGACTCGACGCTGTGAGTAGCGGTCATACGCTCTGTTCTCGAACATACGAGAACATAAATATACCATCCAACATCATAGTTAAACAAGCATTCAAGCAACGTAACTCAAAATCTAACTTGTCCACCAAGCATATTCAGGATTACTCCCCTTTGACCTTAACATTACCACACACCCGGGGGGGAAAAAATGATTCTATCATTTTTTTTTTTTGAAAATTAAGTACCAAAAAATTTAAAAAATAATGAAACTCTAACATATGCTTACAAAATTCATCTTATGACAAGTCAAAATAGTACATCTACAAAAAATATCAGCAGTAAATGTAAAGTAGATAATAATCATCCAACGTAATCAAGTAAGAATACTAAAATTAATCTATTAGAAGACCAAGCTAAGTATCTCAAAATTAATCTATTACAGAACTACGCTAAGCATATACAATAACAGTCAAACAAGCAACAAACAATAGTAAAAGAAAAACAATATCAAGCAAACGAAGTATAATTCGAAAAGAAGGAAAATATGAAATCAGCATAACATATTGTATTTTTTTTTTTTTTCTTAACCAGCGGCACTTGGGCTTTCAGCCCTTCGGCCCAATGACATGTCATTGCGAGGCTGGGGAACCTGAGGACTTTCCTTCCAACCCGGTCAGGAGCTTCGCTCCTTCCCATCCACAGAGGGTTTATCACAGGAGTCGTTCAGGTTATTCAGTCAAATTTCTGGCCGTAAACATTTCTTCAAACGCTGACGCCCGGGTTTGAACCATGAACACCTGGTCGCCAGTACAACGCCGAAGCCATTACACCAGCGCGGCTCCCAACATATTGTATAAATTAATACAATCACGATCAAAAATTACAACACAAAATGCCAAATATAATTATATACTAACATCACAAAGGAAAGCTTGTGACAAAACAAAGTATAATAAATATTTTAACCAAATTATAAAACTTATACATAACTAACCATAAATTATACAAAATATCACACAAACAAAAATAAAACGCTATCAAAAGATTCACACTGACTCAAAGTCACGCGCTAAATACAGAAAAATACATCAAAAAACAATTTCAAGGAACTAATGTCACTACACATTACTAACTATAATATACAGTCTAGCGCTGGCGCAGAAAAGATATTACAATGTTCGAAAAAATACATTTTCCAAAAAATACAATACAAAACAGTTTTGTAACACTAAGTTGCATAAAAATAGAATTTCATTTACAACCAATTCAAAGCTGTAATAAATAAACTAACAATGAAATCAACTTTAAGAAAATGAAGGACATATAAACAATCTATCTCTAACCAGACACACATTAACAAATGTAAGTTTTTTTTCAAAAAATATACGTCACATAAAAGCACATGAGAAACACACTATTATCTACATACAAGCTTGAAAATATTTAAGAACAACATAATGTAAGTTAAGTAAGTGTTTACACCAGATCTCTAAATTCTTCAATCAAAAAATAATATCAGCTATCGCTGTTAATTCTACCTATACAGTTCAATTTAACCTTTAAATTACTTCTAGCTGACAATCATGTTCAGCTTAATTTTAGAGTTATCTAGCTTTAAATTTATATTTATCTTAACCTGATGTGCTATCAGAGCATGAGAAAAAATTTAAGTAATGGATAACTAATACTCTAAAAGTAATTATTGTACCATTACAACCAATGAGTTTGTGCATAGGGCTGGCAATCTCATTATGTACAAAAACTATTCTAAGAAACACTGCTATATATAAAAAAAAACAAAAAACAAAAACAAACAACTGCAAGTTCAACAATGGAGTATAAAAGTCAATGAATGCATTGTACAAGTGGGCATAGGTTTATGACCAACGTGTATAGTCACAAATTGCTTACCACATTTATCAAAAGTTACAGACAAGTTATTAACAACTGACATGCTACACATTATCAAACACAATAATATATAAATAGCATAGAAACAAAAACAAAAAATCATGGCAATCAAATGATGCATCAAATATTTCAACGAAATTACATGTTATTCCAAAACAACAACATATCATGTACTAAACTAAAAAATACAAAAGAAAATATTTACTGTCTTAATAAAAATAAAATCAAATGCAAAATCTCTCGCTTTCTTGTCAACATTTCCTGACCCTCAAAAGGTACACATCAGATGCTAGTTAGACATTGATTGGTTTCGCTTGAACAAACACTAGAGCATAAAGTTGACCTACATATCTGACCGCCAATGTGAACAGGAGCGCTGACTTTTATGGCAAAGTCGCTTCTGTCAAAAAGACACAAATGAAAATTTCAATTTTAATCAATGGTGAAATTTAATTAGGAAAACGAAAATTCAATCTCACGATTACCTAAACTTGTGGCTCGTGTAAAGTTCTAGTCTCTTCACGATGCCATCAGCTCTTCCTCTATCACATGTAGATATCACAGAATACTTGGGGACAACATGACCGCACTTGAATGTCATCACTGCAGTAGGCTGAAACAAAGTCCCACATTCACAAAAACGAGACACTTTCTCGCCATCAAAAACATTATCAGCAATAGTATTTGAAACCCCACCGCCATTGTTACCTCGTCTACCTTGATTATAAATGACTCTGGGCTCCTGTTGAGCAAAATTAGCATAGTTGCGATTATTAATTGTCCTATGATCCAAATATTTACCATTACAGTTGTCTTGTTTACCAATAATGACCTTAGTCCTTTGTTGAGGAACGTTACTCTAGGGATGTAAAGCAACATTTGAAGAGCTATTATCTCTATCATACTTTCCAACATTCTTACAATCAAAACCTTGATATTTGTCAAACTGTTTACAGTTTCTTGGAGAAGGAAAATTATCATTCACTGATCTCTCTTGGTACTGTTTAATCTTGGGATTATATCTCTTACTATAACTGTTCTTCTTTCCACCTATGGGAATATGTTTACCAATTCTGTCAAACTGACTGTGCTGAGTTTGACAAGTAACCGGACTGCTAGAGTGTTTATTATCCCGCCCATAGTGGGTTTCATTCTTGGAAAAAGTAGTACTATGTTTATTCCCTGTTACAAATTTATCAGAATTTGCAATAGTAAAC
The DNA here is from genome assembly GCA_024509875.1 of Oreohelix idahoensis. Taxonomy (NCBI): domain Eukaryota; kingdom Metazoa; phylum Mollusca; class Gastropoda; order Stylommatophora; family Oreohelicidae; genus Oreohelix; species Oreohelix idahoensis. Next base: position 510,586 of record JAMPIV010004368.1, read on the forward strand.
ACCTGGTTGATCTTAGGAGCTTTGACCTGCAATTTCTCACATTTCTTTTCGTGATTAACAGAACTGGCTGTTACACTAGAATCTTTATTGGTCTGACGCCAAGAATTATTAATAGAATCACTAGTAACATTAGAACTTGGAAAGTTATATTTCCCACGAAAAGATCTATATTAATGATGTATGACCTCTCTATGAGCAAAAAGTGTATGGGGCTGACTTTTCGCAACTTTCTGTCTATCACTGTCAACATTTACAGAAGACCACATTTTGTTGTTCAAAATAATATCGAGTAGACCATCTACTCTTTTTCTAACCTGAGCAATCTCAACATCTTTATGTGAGATCTCTTCACTAAGTTTCTTATTTAAATTCTCAATCTTAGCCACCTTTTCTTTCTCAGCCGTTAACTCTGCTAATGTCTCTTTTCCATTCTGTTCTTTATTTACCTTTATTAACTGTGTTTCACTCTCACCATTATTATTATTCATTAGCTCATCTACTTCCCCTGGAAATACAGTATTCTTCTCTTCAAGTTTATCAAAACATACATCATGTAGCATTTCTATGTATAATCTTTCTCGTTCATTGGTTTCCGCTTTTAATTTTTCATACATCTCTTTCTTTCGTTGGGTCTCCACCTCAGCTTTCATCTGGGCTTCCAACTCTTTGACCTTCAATAGTGCTGAATCCAAACTTGCTTGTACACTAGCAAGTTCCGAGTCTGATTTACATAAATCACCTGTAAGTTTAGAGACTGTTTCAAGTAGCTTACTCACTTCAGCAGTACTTTTTAAACAATTGTCCCTTTCCTGTAGGGCACTCTGTTTGTTGACTTTTATTTGTTCCTCACTTGTTAACTCTTTTTTCCGATCATCAGAAATGCCGTAGAAAATTATCCTGTGTATATTCTTCACTATATGATCTTGTTTAACATCAGTATAGTTGTACGCAAATCCAAGAAGATAATTCAGCAAATCCGCCAAATCCTCAGCCATCCTTAACTGGGGATCGGAATGAAAATTATCCTGAGCAAAACACCTTAGAAAAAATGACCCTTTAGACAAAAATCTCTCCATCACATGTGCCTCAAGTTCTGGGCCTTTCAATCTCTCAAAATCTCTACCTTCTTGAAATAAATATTGCAAGATAGGCCACATATTATCAGGATCTATATCATCATCATCCATATTGACTTACTTACCCCGTCGACTATATATGTAAACACCTATACCTATTATCAATACTTTTCCAGCTCACAAAATTAACTATCTGTCAAGAAATGAGCTTATTCCTCAATTCTGTATCACCAATTCCTTTCTATAGCACCTTTATCAAGTCATATAATTATCAGGGAAGTGTATATATATGTCATAAAGCCATAAACTGCACATGTATCAAATCCTATAATTAATCGATATAGATATCGACAATAACAACAACAGATATCAATAGGATCAGTAATGCACAATTCAGGAAGACCTGACGACACACATGAAGTGACACAATTCACACAACATCAACCACTTATCTGAAAATAATTCCGTTCCTTTCCGCAAACACACTGGATATCACAAAGTTCTGCAGATAAAAACACTCCACCGCAGAAAGGCACTGGAACTAGACTTTCTTCCCTTCAGGTCCTTGCTTCAGTGCTCGAACACTGCACAGGAGCACATGATGACAGTAACAGGAACACAGCAGATCCGTAACTCTTGACTTGAGGTATACGTGCAAAATGACTGGAACTACTGCACATATACTCGAACTTGTACACGCTATCCTTCAGCCGTTGGACCACCTCATAAACTGCTGGCTCGCTACTTGAAAATTTCAATCAATAGAAACAGAACTAGAATCGCTGAATATCTGATAGCGAATGTTGTAGACCATAGACGTTGTTGTGTTATATAGGCATGATATAGGACGTCAACTGACACCGGTATAAAGTGAATACTACCACGGATAAGGCGTGTGTGGTTTCTCAAATAGGCCACGCAGGCAGATTACAAACTAGGTCGAGGTTCTGAAGCACAGGAGATTCAGGCCACGCCCACAGGGCTAATTATAATAAAGTTAAGTTCACTCAAACTCTTGTCACGCGAATTTCATATCTATTCTTTCCAAGTTGATGACTGGTCCACCAGATGATAACTATTGTTTTCTATCAGATGATAAATACTGGGCGATAACTATTAGGATCAGTCTACCTACTGATAATTATTATTATTTCAACTGTTGAATATTCTCTCAAGTTACACTCTACTGTAGAAGTAACAGTTTCTTGATTGCATACGCCACACAGGCTAATTATAAATAGGTATGTGTGCTACTGTTCTGTCACTGTGTGTAGAATGTTGCAAGTGGGTGTGTGTTAGGGTAGACACTTACACCACAAGCACGTACATAAGAGTCATGGAATGGTGCAAACGCCTAGTGACATTTAATGACGATTTATTAAGACACGGCACAATCACGTTTACATCAATGTACAGTTTGAAATTACTACACGAACACGTTGGCATTAATATAAAGTTCACAGTGAAAAGTACGAACTATCCCCAGCGCTACAAAGACTGCACACAGCAGTTATCAGTAATATCCTGGCCTATAATGTCCTCACGACTCAGTATACTCACAAGACTGCACTCACGGCAGTTACAATAATATCAGCACTATAAAGACTGCACCCAGCAGTTAACAATAATATCATGGCCTATAATGTCCTCACGACTCAGTATACTCACAAGACTGCACTCACGGCAGTTAATAATAATATCAGCACTATAAAGACTGCACCCAGCAGTTAACAATAATATCATGGCCTATAATGTCCTCACGACTCAGTATACTCACAAGACTGCACTCACGGCAGTTACAATAATATCAGTGCTATAAAGACTGCACCCAGCAGTTAACAATAATATCATGGCCTATAATACTCACAAAAATCCATACTGCAGCTTACGAAATATGCTGTACACACAGTGAAAACATAAGTCGACATTTTCTTAAGCACTGCGCAGGCATACACTCAGGAACACACACACACAGGGCTTTACCAGCTCGGTCCACGCCCAAAAATCGACTGCTCCGGGATCACACATCTCCCGCTCAAACAATCACGAGACTCGACTGTTTAGAACACAGCTCTCAATACATGCGGCTTAGCCGCGAGCTAATCACAGCTCAACACAACTCAGAGATAAATTCCTCACAGGCGGGGACTCAACGCTGTGAGTAGCGGTCATACGCTCTGTTCTCGAACATACGAGAACATAAATATACCATCCAACATCATAGTTAAACAAGCATTCAAGCAATGTAACTCAAAATCTAACTTGTCCACCAAGCATATTCAGGATTACTCCCCTTTGACCTTAACAGTAAGTTTGACATACCTGGGTAGTGTCCCCCCCCCCCCCCCATCCCTCGTTTCAACGGGTGGGTGTTTTTATAACGTCAGACAATTTACCCATCCTAAATAATAACGACGCGCTCACTGCTTACTAAATAAAATTGAACGCGATTATTTTACAAAGAAAAGCCTACGTGATCGCAATTACTTTAGAGGAAAGAAGACTGGTGAAAAATCTTAAAATTTTGAACCCATCGTAATTCCTCTAAACTGCACTCAAAAATTACATAGAGAAAAAGATAATTACATAGAGAAACAAATGGGGCCTATTGAAAAATAAAATTAAAGTTTTTTTGGAGTTATCTACCCTTCCAAGATGGAGGTGAAATTCTGTTCTCACCTTAGACGCCAAAAGAAAAACATCAGGAATGTGTATATTTTGATGGATAGTACCATGTTATGTTAAATTATAGAATAAAAGATACACCAGAGTATCTAGTGGTGTAGATATTTTCCTATAACTGACCTCGAAACCCTCGAATCGGTCGGTTGGATAGGAGGGTTGATCAGTGAGTTAACAATTCACTATCGTAAAACAAGCTATTGTTACCGAAACAGAACCAGGCTCGACAGTAAACATGACTCACTCTAATATCTTGGGGGCTAAGGAGATTTTTAAAATTGGATACTGGAATGTAAGAACTATGTATCAAGACGGATCATTGAATATACATACCAAGCTTCGTCTGTTTAATTCAAATGTTATCTCAGTGTTAACATACGGCTGTGAGAGTTGGAAAATAACAAAATCATTGGAGAACAAACTGAATACATTCGAGAACAAATGTCTTAGAAAACTCATGAACATCAGTTGGAAAGAATTCAAGACTAATTGACAAATAAGAGAAGACTCTAGGCAGAAATATGTCTCCGACTATATAAGGAAAAGACGATGGTCATATATCGGTCATGTCCTACGAATGCAAAACAACAGAATACCACTACAGGGGCTCACTTGGGTTCCTGAGGGTAAGAGGAAAAAAGGAAGACCAAAAGAAACACTCAGAAGAACAATAATAAGAGAAGGAAGAACGTTGGGCCTAAATAATGTGCAAGAGCTAAGAGGAGTGGCGTCACAACGAACAACCTGGAGAGCACTGGTTTCTGCCTTATGCGCCGTGTTTGGTGCTTAAAGAATTTATTATTATTATCACAGTGAAACAGTCATATAATGATATGTGAAAGTCATATAATGATATGTGAAACAGTCATAAAATGATATGGGAAACAGTCTTATAATGATATGTGAAACAGTCATATAATGATATGTGAAACAACCATGTTAAACAGTCATATAATGATATGTTAAACAGTCACATAATGATATATGAAACAGTCATATAATGATATGTGAAAGTCATATAATGATATATCTTCTTCTTCTTTGATCCTTAGCCGCCAACCGTCAAAGCAGTCAGTGGCCATTACGCCTGGTGGCGTCTTGTAGGGCAACAACAAATTGATTCCACTTTGCTCGGTTGGTGGCCATCCTTCGTACAGTGCCCTAACTCTGGTTCATTCTTTGCATCTCAGCCTCCACAGTCCTCCGCCAAGTTGTTTTTGGTCGGCCTCTCTTTCGTTTTCCTTCAGGGGTCCATAGCATAGCTGTTCTTGTGATGGCATTGGGGTCTCTTCTGAGGACATGGCCAACCCAGCTCCAGCGAATGCCAGATATGATGGTGTGCATGTCCTCTTGCTTGCTCCGAGTAAGCAGATCTTGGTTGGTGATGGTATTCGGCCAAAAGATTCTGAGAATTTTTCTTAGGCATGTTGTGTGAAAAGAGGACAATTTCGACATTTCCTTCTCTGTAACTCTCCAGCTCTCTGCGCCATAGAGAAGCACAGAAAGTACACAGCTCTGATATAATCCTAATTTTGTGCTTGTGCTGTACTGAGAGGACTTCCAGATGTTGTTTAGACTAAAAAAGGCTGTTCTTGCTTTGTTCATTCTGTTGTTGATGTCTTTGCTTGCTCCGTCGTGTGGTGTTACTATTCATCCTAGGTATGTGAAGGCATCTGTCTGTTCCAATTGCTGATTCCTTACTGATATGGGCTCAGGGTTGCTCACATTGAGCGTCATGACCTCTGTCTTCTTTAGGTTGATGTTCAAGCCCACCTGCTGGCTATACTTATTAAGTCTATCCGTTTTTTCCTGGATGTGTTGATGTGAATGTGCTAGCAGTGCAATGTCATCTGCATATTCCAGATCTTCCAATGTAGAAAATGTAGTCCATCTTATTCCTCTTGGATTGCCCTCTGTTGTCTGGCGCATCACCCAGTCTATGACTGTTAAAAATAGAGTGGTTGATAAGGGGCATCCCTGTCGTACTCTTGTCTTCACTTCAAAGGTTAGGTTGCTCTGCCCAATGCTACACGTAAAGTTGGCATAAAGGCTTTTTATAATTGACACTATGCAGCTTGGAATTCCATAAGCCCTCAGTATTTTCCATAAACTGTCCCTATGTATACTGTCAAAAGCCTTTTCAAAATCAACGAAATTAATGTACAGCTGTCTTTGCCATTCTGAGCACTGCTCTATAATGTTCCTGAGGGTAAATATATGATCTACACATCTTCTGTTCTTTCTAAATCCTGCTTGTTCTTTCCTCAGTTTGTGGTCCGCTTTTGAGATTCTCTGTATAATTATCCTGCCTAGTATTTTGCTGGGAACTGAGAGAAGAGTTATTCCTCTCCAATTATTGCAGTCTGCAAGATCTCCCTTCTTGGGCAACTTGACAATTATTCCTTTGTTCCACTCTGATGGTGTTGTCCCTGTTTTCCAGACTTGTGCAAATAGTGGTTCTAATAGTTCTGCTGCTAGCTCTGGGTCTGTCTTAAATAGCTCTGCATTTAAGTTATCATGACCAGGAGCTTTTCCATTCTTTAACCCTTTGATTGCTGTGATGATTTCTTCTTTTCGTGGAATGTCTGTATTAACATCTAGATCATTTTCAGCCTCAGGAACATTCAATTGTGACTCTGGTGGTTCCTTATTCAGAGTTTCTGTGAAATGCTCTGCCCATCTTGTTTCCTGTCCCTCTACTGTCGTGATGAGATTTCCGTGCTTATCTCTTACTAATGTAATATTGTTTGCACCCAGTTTTCCACTGATGATTTTAGTTATTTTGTATACTGTGCTTTGTTCATTTCTCAGTGCTGCCTCTTCTGCTTGTCTTGCAAGGTCATCCAGAAATGTCCTTTTGTTAGCACGGGTTTGACGTTTAACTTCCTTGTCTAGCTGACTGTACTGTTCACTATATATTGCCTTTAACCTGGAAGACTTAGCTTCTGTTTTCTTTCTTTTCATTTCCTTTCTCTTCGCTATGGTGTTTAGCGTATCTGGTGTTATCCAGTCTTGGCTCTTTCTTTCCTGGAATCCCAAGCATGACTTGCTGCTTTCCTTGTATATTGTTGAGATGGTGTTGAATCTCTGGTCAAACATCATCAGTCTCTGTTCTTTCCTGACTTTTGATAATCTCATATCTTCTTTTTACGTCGACCACGAAAGCTTTTCTGGTGAGGGGATCCTTCAGTTTCGTGATGTTGTATCTTTTCTGTTTGACTGCAACTGGTCCAGCAGCTCTGAGTTTCACATAATGATATATGAAATAGTCATATAATGATATATGAAACAGTCACATAATATGTGAAACAGTCACATAATGATATGTGAAACAGTCACATAATATGTGAAACAGTCACATAATGATATGTGAAACAGTCACATAATGATATATGAAACAGTCATATAATGATATCACCCATCAGCTGCCCAAGGAACACAGGCCCCCTGTCACATGACCATCAGGTCAAGGACTTTCCATTTCTGTCTCCAGTTCTCTTCTCCTACATCTCTTATCTTGGGAATTCCAGAACAAGGACTGCCTTACAGCTGCCGTGGTTAGTGCACTGGCTTCCCAGCTTGGTGGTCCTGGTTTGATCCCCAGTTGAGGTGGGATTTATTAGACCGCAAATGGCTCTGGGGTCGACCCAGCCTCATGAATTGGGTACCAGAGCAACTCTGGGAAAGTTAAGGCGGCTTGCATGATGCTGACCACATCACTCCTAGTGTGTTGATGGTCAAGAAAATATGGACCCAACACCGTATTCCCAATATGCCTCAAAACATCACCCCTAGTGTGCCAATGGTCAAGAAAATATGTACCTAACACCATATTCCCAATATGCCTCAACACACCACCTCTAGTGTGCCGATGGTCAAGAAAATATGTACCTAACACCGTATTCCCAATGTGCCTCGACACATCACCCCTAGTGTGCCGATGGTCAAGAAAATATGGGCCTAACACCATATTCCCAATATGCCCCAACACATCACCCCTAGTGTGCTGATGGTCAAGAAAATATGTACCCAACACGGTATTCCCAATATGCCTCAACACAACACCCCTAGTGTGCCGATGGTCAAGAAAATATGTACCTAACACCGTATTCTCAATATGCCCCAACACATCACCCCTAGTGTGCCTCAATGGGCATGATTCGGGATCCTTCTGCATCTCTTACCGTGGGGATTATAGAACAAGGACTGCCTAGTAAACAGGGGTGTCCTCAGTGTCAGTGTTGAGTTCGTTTTATGGTTGAGTACAGTTTTTACTGGTGAAGAGGTAGCTTCAAACGCGAATGGTTAAAATGAACGAATGTCAACAATATTCTTCCAACGAACTTCAACAAGTAGTGAACTGGGCAAGTACTGGCAGTACATAAGTCGGTGATAACTGTACATCGATTTTATTCAACATGACACAGACGGAGTGGACAAGACTAACATCGTCACAGGCGCAAAGATCATACATCAGCATAATGGTAATTACTTTTAAAGTTCCTGAAGATTCTCTACCATAAAGTCCTCTGACTCAAGTGACTAAGGATCACAAACTGTTACCGTATAATATTCTTCTCATTCAAGTCCGTTGACCTTCTCTCAAGGACGTCTATCATGGTAACGTATTCATACGCCAGGATAAAATCTTCCATATCATACTTCACAATCCCATACGTTCTCCAAAACATAACGTTAGATAGCATATAGTTTCAAACAAAGTCATACACGATAATACGAACAGGTTAGAGATTCCAGTTGGCTAACCTCTCCCATTCTATGCCACGCTTCTGGCATTGTTGTAACAGCATATTAAAACATGTGCATAAGGTAATCAATAACTTCTTCCACTCGTAGGAATCCTTCTTCTACGATACAAATCCTAAAGGCAAACGACTCTGTAGATCCATTCTAGGAATAACATCTTCCCGCTAGACTAGTATTAGAGCGGCCTTATAATACAGCTTTAAATAAGAAGTGGGGCGATAACTTACGTGACATTGCTGCTATTGGTTTCGACCTGAAGACCAATACAGATCACTAGAATAAATGGCTTTCCATAAACATGCCATTGAATACAAATATAATATAACAATCATGGACATAAACAAGTTCCATGTTGCCCGTTCAAAACATGACGTCACAAACTACTCAACTAGGTTACCCGTGCGTCCCAAAGCAACACTCACTGCTTCGTGCACGTCAGTGCGCAAATCATACGACCGCACAAATAATATAACTATATCAAGACTGGTGCGTACATTTGGCAGGACCGAAGACTACCCCCTTAGGTAATAAATGTACGTAACAGTCAGTCATGTCCAATTCTAGCATCATCTTCTCATCTCTTTTGCACTACTACTTGTCTGGTTTGTGTCACATGAAACAGTTATGTAATAATGTATCATAACATTTGTGTCACATGAAACAGTTATGTAATAATGTATCATAACATTTGTGTCACATGAAACAGTTATGTAATAATGTATCATAACATTTGTGTCACATGAAAAAGTTATGTAACAATGTATCATAACATTTTAATCACACGAAACAGTTATGTAATAATGTATCATAACATTTGAATCCCATGAAACAGTTATGTAATAATGTATCATAACATTTGTGTAATGATACACAAAACACTTATCATCAGTAGCACCACCACAGGTTTTAGGTTCAACAGTTGTCAGAACAACTATTGAAACATTTTACTGTTGTAAGTCAATTGTTTATATCCTTGGTTATCTAGTTAAGTGTAGATAACAGATAAAAAGTGTGTACAGATGCTGTTTGGTTTGTACCTCTAGATGTTATTGTTTATGGTGGTGACTTTCTTTAACAAACAGATCTTGCAGCTGATGAAACAGGATAGCTACCCACGATTCCTGAAATCAGACCTATACAAGAACATGCTGGTGGAAGAGTTGGAAGAGAGAACTCAGGAAGGCCATAATGACCTAGAAAATATATCAGAGAACAAGTGTGACAAGAAACAGGTGAGCTGGTCAATCAGGTTTAACATGACATAATTAAAGGTTGGAGTGGTGTGTTGTGACAAGAAACAGGTGAGCTGGTCAGTCAGGTTTAACTTGACATAATTAAAGGCTGGAGTAGTGTTGTGACAAGAAACAGGTGAGCTGGTCAGTCAGGTTTAACTTGACATAATTAAAGGCTGGAGTGATGTTATGACAAGAAACAGGTGAGCTGGTCAGTCAGGTTTAACTTGACATAATTAAAGGCTGGAGTGGTGTTGTGACAAGAAACAGGTGAGCTGGTCAGTCAGGTTTAACTTGACATAATTAAAGGCTGGGTGTGGTGATTGTACTGAAATCTGGTGTACTGCACTCTTTTGACCCTTGAGTGGCAAACAATAAAATAAAAAATAAGTAACAGTTCTAGTTTATTTGTCATAATCTCCTGCTGCTGTTCCAGTTTAGTCCCTGAAAGTAGTCACCATCATTTATGTGATGCTTGAATGTTCTGTTCTGTTACTACATCAGTCTTATGCATGCCCCATGTCTGTTACTACATCAGTCTTATACATGCCCCATGTCTGTTACTGCATCAGTCTTACTTATACATGCCCCATGTCTGTTACTACATCAGTCTTATACATGCCCTCATGTCTGTTACTACATAAGTCTTATACATGCCCCATGTCTGTTACTACATAAGTCTTATACATGCCCCATGTCTGTTACTACATCAGTCTTATGCATGCCCCATGTCTATTACTACATCAGTCTTATACATGCCCCATGTCTGTTACTACATCAGTCTTACACATGCCCCATGTCTGTTACTACATCAGTCTTATACATGCCCTCATGTCTGTTACTACATAAGTCTTATACATGCCCCATGTCTGTTACTACATAAGTCTTATACATGCCCCCATGTCTGTTACTACATCAGTCTTATGCATGCCCCATGTCTATTACTACATCAGTCTTATACATGCCCCATGTCTGTTACTACATCAGTCTTACACATGCCCCATGTCTGTTACTACATCAGTCTTATACATGCCCCCATGTCTGTTACTACATCAGTCTTACTTATACATGCCCCATGTCTGTTACTACATCAGTCTTATGCATGCCCCATGTCTGTTACTACATCAGTCTTATACATGCCCCATGTCTGTTACTACATCAGTCTTATACATGCCCCCATGTCTGTTACTACATCAGTCTTATACATGCCCCATGTCTGTTACTACATCAGTCTTATACATGCCCCATGTCTGTTACTACATCAGTCTTACTTATACATGCCCCATGTCTGTTACTACATCAGTCTTACACATGCCCAATGTCTGTTACTACATCAGTCTTACACATGCCCCCATGTCTGTTACTACATCAGTCTTACACATGCCCCCATGTCTATTACTACATCAGTCTTACACATGCCCCCATGTCTGTTACTACATCAGTCTTACACATGCCCAATGTCTGTTACTACATCAGTCTTATACATGCCCCATGTCTGTTACTACATCAGTCTTACACATGCCCAATGTCTGTTACTACATCAGTCTTATACATGCCCCCATGTCTGTTACTACATAAGTCTTATACATGCCCCATGTCTGTTACTGCATCAGTCTTACTTATACATGCCCCATGTCTGTTACTACTGTCTGTTACTACATCAGTCTTATACATGCCCCATGTCTGTTACTACATCAGTCTTATACATGCCCTATGTCTTTTACTACATAAGTCTTATACATGCCCCATGTCTATTACTACATCAGTCTTACACATGCCCCATGTCTGTTACTACATAAGTCTTATGCATGCCCCATGTCTGTTACTACATCAGTCTTACACATGCCCCATGTCTGTTACTACATCAGTCTTATGCATGCCCCATGTCTATTACTACATCAGTCTTACACATGCCCCATGTCTGTTACTACATAAGTCTTATACATGCCCCATGTCTATTACTACATCAGTCTTACACATGCCCCATGTCTGTTACTACATAAGTCTTATGCATGCCCCATGTCTGTTACTACATCAGTCTTACACATGCCCCATGTCTGTTACTACATCAGTCTTATACATGCCCCATGTCTATTACTACATCAGTCTTACACATGCCCAATGTCTGTTACTACATAAGTCTTATACATGCCCCATGTCTGTTACTACATCAGTCTTACACATGCCCCATGTTTGTTACTACATCAGTCTTATGCATGCCCCATGTCTGTTACTACATCAGTCTTACACATGCCCCATGTCTGTTACTACATCAGTCTTACACATGCCCCATGTCTATTACTACATCAGTCTTATACATGCCCCATGTCTGTTACTACATCAGTCTTATACATGCCCCATGTCTGTTACTACATCAGTCTTATACATGCCCCATGTCTGTTACTACATCAGTCTTATGCATGCCCCATGTCTATTACTACATCAGTCTTACACATGCCCCATGTCTGTTACTACATCAGTCTTATACATGCCCCATGTCTGTTACTACATCAGTCTTATGCATGCCCCATGTCTATTACTACATCAGTCTTACACATGCCCCATGTCTATTACTACATCAGTCTTATACATGCCCCATGTCTGTTACTACATCAGTCTTATGCATGCCCCATGTCTATTACTACATCAGTCTTACACATGCCCCATGTCTGTTACTACATCAGTCTTATACATGCCCCATGTCTGTTACTACATCAGTCTTACTTACACATGCCCCATGTTTGTTACTACATCAGTCTTATGCATGCCCCATGTCTATTACTACATCAGTCTTACACATGCCCCATGTCTGTTACTACATCAGTCTTACTTACACATGCCCTATGTCTTTTACTACATCAGTCTTACACAAGCCCTGTGTCTGTTAGTATGAGTCTTAATTACACATACTCTAAATCACTTATACTGATTAATAAATTTTTAGAATGTTACAGACAAGGCAGATTTAAAACACTAAAGTGGGTACATGGATTATTTGGGTTATTAAATGATGGATGTCAAGTTATTGTTGGTGACTGTTCATGTCAGAACAGCTCATGTCATCATGGCTTGTACATATTTGTATATGACTGATTGTCATGGCTTGTTCATATTTGCATATGACTGATTGTCAAGGCTTGTACATGTTTGTATATTACTGATTGTCATGGCTTGTACATATTTGCATATGTTATAGATTTGTTCTATGTTTTTTTCTATGCACAAATAGAACACTGGGAAAGAAAATAGTGGAAAACGCAGGCGTTCAATCTTGCCATGGAAACACTGTAAGTGTGAACTGTTTTAGTTGGTACACTTTTTGTTTTACGTGGTACATTTTTTTTTTTTATGTGGTAAATTAATTTTCTTTGCTTGGTAAAATAAGAATATGAAGTACTGCAGTAAGATGGTGGTAATCAGTAGGTTAAAAATCAGGAAAAATGGAAAAACAAGGGTTATCACATTAACTACCGCGAGCCGGTGGGACTAGCTTTTGAAATCCTATCATTTGGACCGCGAGCCGATCAGAGCGTCGATCTAATTTTAGTAATAAAACGTATGAAAAATGTACTGAAACACTTTCTGATCTGGTTCGAAATTTGAAGTTGCCACCGGAAAACAAATTCCCAAAGCATGGTTGTTGTAGAACATTGGAAAATTGATATTATGTTCATATTTTTCCATGTTTTGGGTTAGTTACCAAATCGTGTAAAACTGTTTATCGTGGCAACTAGTGATCAGACCGCAAAAAATACGTGTACATCTTGTCTAACGGCTGAATAGGCTAGAAACTTGTTTCAACAATTGACTGATCTAGCGACGAGGACAAGAGTGAAAACGGTGTGCACATTGATTGAAATAGTGATTTTGATGGGGCGCAAGCAGTTATAATTGTGAAAATATTGCAAGTCCTCGGCCATCGGACAGCCGTTAAATAGTAACAACCTATATTAGAGCTACAAATGGTGCTTATTGTAATAGTACATTCATTTATCTTTAAAATGACGTGTAATTCATAAAAATATGTAAACAACTACAGCTTACTTTGTGCAAACACCTACAGGATGAAAATGGGAAAAAATTTTTATTCAGCCACTTTATGTTTTTCAATTCTGTAGTTAATGTGTTAAAAAATGTTTAATATGTCTTACTAGGACAACGGACAAAGAAAATTGTTTGTTTTGCTGGGCACATTATTTGTTTAACTTGGTATGGCTTTTGTCTTGTGTTATTACTTGGCTCATTATTTGTTTGACTTGGTATGGCTTTTGTCTTGTGTTACTTGGCTCATTATTTGTTTAACTTGGTATGGCTTTTGTCTTGTGTTACTTGGCTCATTATTTGTTTAACTTGGTATGGCTTTTGTCTTCTGTTACTTGACTCATTATTTGTTTAACTTGGTATGGCTTTTGTCTTGTGTTACTTGACTCATTATTTGTTTAACTTGGTATGGCTTTTGTCGTATGTTACTTGGCTCATTATTTGTTTAACTTGGTATGGCTTTTGTCTTGTGTTACTTGGCTCATTATTTGTTTAACTTGGTATGGCTTTAGTCTTGTGTTACTTGGCTCATTATTTGTTTAACTTGGTATGGCTTTTGTCTTGTTACTTGGCTCATTATTTGTTTAACTTGGTATGGCTTTTGTCTTGTGTTACTTGGCTCATTATTTGTTTAACTTGGTATGGCTTTTGTCTTGTGTTACTTGGCTCATTATTTGTTTAACTTGGTATGGCTTTTGTCTTATGTTACTTGGCACATTTTGTTTGTTTAACTTGGTATGACTTTTGTCTTGTGTTAGTTGGGACATTTTAAAAATTATAATAATAGCCCCTTCAGTCATAACTGACTATTGGAATGCGTCCCTGAGGTGACAGCCCTCAGTTGCTTATTTTCCTGGTGTCCCTTTCGACATTTTCTCATCTCTTCTGCTTGCCATGAGTGCTTCTTTTTTGCCTAATCTGAAGTGACGCAGTAGAGAGCATCGCCATTTGGTGTGATCGGCAGCTTCATCCTCCCAGGTTGCTGGATTTATGGCCAGTGCCCTCATGTCTCTTTTGCACACATCTCTGAACCTCAGCTGCGGTCACCCAACTGCTCTTTTACCATCTGCCAGTTGTCTGTAGAAGATATTTTTCAGGATACGATCATCTTCTATGCGGTGGACAAAGCTAAGCCAGCATAGTCTGCACTGTTTAAGTAGTGTATACATGGTTTGAAGGCCAGCACTTGACAACACCTTAACATTTGTCACTTTGTCCTTCCACGAAATACTGAGGATGTGGTGTACACACCGTAGATTGAAGGTATTGAGCCTTATTTCTTGCTTAGCACAGGTTGTCCATGTCTTGCTGCCATATAGACGTGTGCTGGTGATGCAGGAGTTGTATATTGCAGCTTTGGTCTTCACTTTGAGTTTGGAGTTTCCCCAAAAAAGCGTTGTGAGGTGGGCAAAGGTGGCTGCAGCTTTGCCAATGCGGCTGTCAATTGCTGTATCCAGAGAGAGTTTGTCATTGATGGTAGACCACTGCTAATTCATAGTGATAACTGGTGCAACATCCACATCCTGACCCAGCACATCTGTTTTTCTTTAGACTTATTGTGAGGCCAAAGTCCATGCTTGGGTGAAGCGATTCATCAAGCTCTAAAGCACCTGTTGGCTTCGAGTGACGACTGCAGCATCATCAGCGAATAACAAGTCTCTCATAGTGACCCTTCTGATGTTTGTTTTTGCCTTCAGCCTTGCGAGGTTAAACAGTTGGTCTTTAGACCTAGTGTAAAGGCATATTCCTTCAGTTGCATCTCTGAATGCACGTTTCAAGAGCAAGACAAAGAAGATCCCGAAGAGGGTTGGAGCCAGAACACAGCCTTGTCTAACACCACCGCGTGTGCCAAAGAGCTGTGGTGTGCATCCAGCATATTGGACTGTTCTCTTCATGTCATCATGTAATTACTTTATCATTTCCAGCAGTTTAGCAGGGCAGTCTATTTGCAGGAGGATTTTGAAGAGTTCATCCCTGCATCCAGGTCAAATGCCTTCGTGAATTCTATAATGGCGATATATAAAGGCCTTTTCTGCACTCTTGATTTTTACCTGAAGCTGGCGGAGAGAAAAGATCATTGTTACGAGCGCTTCCGGGACCCCAGTATATTCTGGGTGCTTCGATGACTTCTAGTATTTGTGGATGACCAAGTTATTATATGCGTATTCAGTTTATAGAGTCAAAGTCCCTCGGGTTCTTATCACTTTTGTAGGATTCCGTAATACTGTCCGTTGGTATCGATAATGTCTGCTTTAACCCTTGTGATTCATTATGTGCTGAATATATTTCATATTAAATATTCGACCCTTGACTGACCTGTATTAGTCTCTTGTCTTATTGATTATATTGGCAGTGTGAGATGCAGCGTGTTAAGACATTAATCATCACTGGTCATGATCAGTTGAAGATAAATAGCATTTAACTCAACTCCGAATACGACAGTTGATAAGACTGTGATTTTGACGACTCAAAATATTTAATTAGTAATTTCATACCATGAGCAGACACCAACTACATGGGAACAAAAGTCACATCACATTCATGTACGATCTGTAAGAGTTCTCATTAGTTCATAAGCACATGTTCACAATCTCTATCTAGAGTTCTGGTTAGAGGTCAGTTCCTTTTAACGGCCAATGTCCTTTGGCATAAATTCAGAGGCTAACTAGACTTAACTATCCTGCTAGTTCTGCAATACACTTATTATGCTAGGCTTACGTCTACTGCTAGTCGTTTAATATCCGTTACACTAGGCTTACGCTTGCCGCTAGCTGTACAATATCCATCTATACTAGTCTTACACTATTGCTAGTAACATAATGTTCCTTTGGCATACCACGCCAGGCTAATCTGCCATAATTATGCAAACTGCGTTATTCATACGACGACTTACGTTTAGTTCAAGAAATACACTGCTCAAATGGCTTCCCAGCCACACAATTAAAAGTGGACAACGCCACACACTTTCCAGTGGTTATACCACACAATATAAGTGGCAATGGCCACACTTCTGAAACACACTGCCGTACGGGTCAAAACCCACAAGTCAAATTATATAGTGGCAATGGCCACACATGCCATACGCTGCCGTTGGGGCCGAAGCCCACACGTCGAGTGACGTTATAAAGACATACGCGTCATGCATAGTGATATGCATACTACGTCGTTAATATATATTCAATTGCGATGTTCCACGGTGCAGCAATCCGAGTTGGCCAAACTCAAATGCCTGCACACATGCAACAATCATCGACATCGGTCGATGAGATATATCTCTATTCGTTTGAGGTGTTCCATGATACAGCCATTCAGATCGAGCACAAATCCAAATGTCTGTAAGCATGAAACAATCATCGACATCAGTCGCGGAGATATAATCATTTGAGGAATGCGCCATGCTGCAGACATGAAGCAATCCTCAACATCATCCCCCTCACTTCCAAACGTGACACTTGTGGCACGGATGATAGTGATGGAGAAGACGCCCGTCTCCCGAACATATCAATATTAGTACTACCTACTTATAACTATGATAATCTTTAAGTAGATACATTAAATTTTATAACATTAATAATAGCACTTGTCAACATGGTGACTAAAGAGTTAATTCAATTTCTTCTCAAAGACGTTGCGCGATAAAAGATCTGCCAAGTTATTGTCTGAGCCAGCAATAGGCAGAATCGTAAATGAAAATTCTTGAATTAACAAATACCATCGGTGTATTCTAGCGTTACGCATTGTTCTAGCTGTTATGTAAGTAAGAGGACTATGGTCTGTCATAATGTAAAAGTGCGTGCCGATGAGATATCTTGACAGCTTCTCCAGGCACCAGACCATAGACAGGAGCTCACGTTCACCTGTCGCATACTTCTGTTCAGCCGGAGTCAGTTTCCTCGACACATAGAAACATGGATGGAGTGTTTCCTTGTAACATTGCAGCAAACAACCACCCATTGAGTAACTCGAGACATCTGATTGAAGTATGAATGGAATACGTATATTCGGTAATAACAAAATAGGTGCATTGCTAAATAATTTCTTAATTGTTACCAAAGCGCTTTCGCAATCTTTGTCCCAACGTACCTTATTAGGACTACCTTTGGTCAACAGTGCGGACAAAGGTGTAGATAGTTGTGCGAAATGCGGGATGAACTTATGGTAATAGTTTATTAGGCCTAAAAGGCTTCTAACTTGTTTCTTAGTAGAGGGGGTAGAAATCTCTAGAATTCTTTTGACTGTATTGTCGTCAGGATACAGTTTGTGGTTACCTATGCGGTGACCAAGAAAAGAAATTTCCTGACAACCAATTTGGACCTTTGAAGGTTGCACAGTCAAACCATGCATACGTAACGTATGTAGAAGGGAAGTTCAACCATCAATATGGTCTTCCCACGAGTCATGAAATAGGCAGATGTCATCGATGTACGTGATGACATCTTTACGATCGCCAAGAAGGCGGCGCATCATGCGCACAAACGTCACTGGCGCATTCACTAACCCAAAACACATATAATTCCATTGGTAGAGCCCAAAAGGAGTTGTGAAAGCTGTGTAAGGTTTGGCCTTTTCGGCAAGAGGAATTTGCCAGTAGCCTTTAGAGAGATCTAGTTTGCTAAAGAAGGTAGCATTAGATAATTCTGATAAAAGATCATCTAAAAGTGGCATAGGCTCCCCGTCTGTGATTGTAATTTTATTCAATCGCCTAAAATCAATACAAATACGTAAAGAATCATCCTTCTTTTTAACTATCACCATTGGGAATGCATATGGTGATTCCGAAGGAGATATCACACCTAAACGTATCATCTCTTTTAACTCTTTCTCCACCCTATCTTTGTGGTGTAAAGATATAGGATAGGGTCTAAGTTTGATAGGTTTATAATCAGTAAGAGTAATATCATGGGATATAAGCGATGTCTGACCTGGAAGGTCGGTGAGAACATCATTGAAAGAAATAAGAATATCCCGAACTTGATCTTGTTGTGACGAAGATAGTGAAGAAGAAATAGTCACGTCTTTCCAAGACTCCGATGATTGCAAAGAAGGTAGTTGGAATTGTAAAGGGATAGACGAAGTAGTATCTTCTTCATGAACAACTGCAAAAGAAGCAGTATGATGTGAAGAATCATCAATAGAGTTAATAACAGGAATTAATTCCTGTGGTCTTTCAACTGCTAATTTTAGCATGTTGACATGGAAGGTTTTGATTTTACCTCTAACGTTTACCGAGTAGTCAACATCTGTGACTTGTTTGATAACATCAAATGGACCTTGCCATGATATCAGTAATTTGTTATCGTTATGAGGTAGTAACAACCAAACTTTTTCCCCTGGTTTGAATGATCTTAATATTCTCTTTTGATTATGTAATAATCTTGATCGTTGAGTGGCTGATTTTATACTCTGGGATGCATACGTGCACGCATCGATGATTCGTTGTCGGAGATCAATCACTAACTCGTAGCTGTTTCGAGTGGCTGTATCAATTGATGCTCCAATCAACAAATCCTTGAGTATCATCATTGGTCCGCAAGGATTCGAACCATAAACCAATTCGAACGGAGACCATCCCGTGCTCTCGTGGGGCACTTCACGAAAAGCGAAGAGGGCCGCCGGCAGAAGCCGATCCCATTCACGAGGGCATTCTTCAGTTATCTTAGATAACATCTGTTTTAGAGTGCTATTGTAGCGCTCGCACACACCGTTTGATTGAGGCCTATACGCACTACAAAACGAGTGGTGAACAGATAGCATGGATTCTAAATCCCTCATGATGTTGGAAGTAAATTGTGATCCTTGATCTGACAATATATCCTCCGGAAAACCGATTCGACAAAATATCGAAAATAATGCATCAGACACGGATGCAGTTGTGATGGTTTTCAACGGTATGGCCTCTGGCCAACGCGTGCAAAGATCTACGCAAGTTAAAATATAACGAAATCCATTATTTGAAACAATTGATAACGGACCCACTATATCTACTGCAATCTTTTTGAAAGGTCTCTCAGGCACGTCTGTAATCTGTAAGGGTGCCGTATGGAACCTGCCCTTACGTGCTATACCTTGGCATGTTGTACATGATTTGCAGTATAACTTTGTATCTTTATTAACCCCAGGCCAATAAAATTGTGACGTAACACGAAACAATGTTCTTTTGATCCCCATATGCCCTGCCATAGGGGAATCATGACCTGTTTGTAGGACCAATGGTCTGTATTCTTTAGGTACTATCACTTGATGTATAATTGTTTTGCCATCATCATAATATCTAGTGAGTATTGATTTCTTTATCTTGAACCATTGTTTAGCCCCTCTTGTGTATTTAATAGTTTTTTGTTCTGCTCGGCTAAACAATCCTTGTAAAGTTGGGTCACTCTTCTGTTTTTCTGCAAAAACAGAAGGTGAAACAGTGCCAACTTGAGACATAATTGTATCCATTATAGGAGGAGGTGGTGTAGCCATGTCCGTAGCTAACTGTTGTGCTCTCGTTACAACAGCATTTGCCACCTGTGGGTGAGATTCAACCCACATTGCAATCTCCTCGGGAGTGCAATCTTTAACTCCTGGTATGTTTCCTATTATAATTTCAGTTATGGGTGCTCTCAAGCCGCAGGCATAGACAGTGCCTGTGTAAAAAGGAGTATCAATGTATACTCGTGCCACAGGGAAAGTTTCTATATTCCCTCCAAATGTGACACACTTAACTGATTTGCCTGTAAAAGCAGAGGGCTCGATAAGCGAGTGCTTAATGCCTATCGTTGAAGACCCTGTGTCACGCAAAACTCTTACTATCTTACCATCCAATATTCCGGGATGAAATGTAAGATAACCGACATTTACACATGCCGACATTGTTGGCATACAATGACCACAATCAAGTGTAATTGTAGACTTTAATCTGTTTTTCGACTGACACTCATAACATGTATCATTCATTACCATACATGCGTTCGCATGATCATTATCATCATTACATTTTTCCTTTTTAACACTGCAACTATTTGCATGTCTCTGTTTATTTTTGTCTCTCGACGGAGATCTGGCATTACCTTTGTTATTATTGACTGACTTTTTATTGCTATAATAAAAATCAGTAGAGTCATCTTTCCTGGCATCTCTACCATAAGATGATCTCTGTTTATAGTATCCTTTTTGATGTGAACCATCATAATCCCTGCCTCTGTGATACCCACGATCATGAGGTGAATATCCTCTATAACCTCGTCGATATGAATTCGAAGGAGAGCGATGACGACGGAAGTTATAAAAACCTCTGTCGGATTGATAATAATCTGAACGACAACGTCCATCAAAGCTCTTCGATCGAGGTCTGTGATCATGTTGTGCAGCGCACACAGGCATAGGATCTCGAATAGTCGATCTATGAAGATCTTTATTCTGATGTGCGGTTTGATACTGTCTTCCGAGTTTTTCATACTCATCGATAGAATTAGGATGTCTTTCCTGTAAAAATGCTTCTAATTCAGTGCTGCATGCGGATAAAACTTTATCTCGCAGCATGAGATCTATAACACCTTCATATGTTTTATTTATACCAGATTGATCAATCCATCTGCTAAGGAAATGTTTAATAGATGCAATGAATTCCTGTAGTGTAGACATGATAATAGGTTTCTGAGTACCTTCAATAGTCTATAATATACACCAGGATTATAGAACTCACTATAATATGTACATGAATATATTAATCAATAACAAACAAGTTCGGAGAACATTTGACAAAGACAGTGAAAACAATCAAATGATTTACAATGAAATGATTTTTCAATTATACGACAACACTTTACACGTATAAAGTAAATAAAGGAGACTTATACTCAGTAATCAGTAAAAGAAAGAAAAGAATTTACATCACAAAAATATAACAAGACAAGTCGTCATAAACGAACGTGTAGACAAAGAAGTTTTAGCTCACACACGACAACAATTGTCAACAGTACTGAAAGTAGGTTATGTAAATAAAGAGGACGTAATTCAATTGACGAGACTGCTAAGTACACAAAATATGGTTATAATGCTAACTGAAGAAACATTTATTTCCTGACTCAAAAGAAAAAATATAATCAGTCAGATCCTCAGTCCGCAAAATAAGCATGTAAATCTAATAGAAGTTAACATTCACTGAAGCTTTCCTGGGAAAATTCCAGTCAATATTAAATACGATGAATATACGAATATACAAAAAACATGAATGGGGGAACACAGATGATAGTAAAAAGTAAGTCAAGTGATGATGAACTGTAGACCAAAGCTAATGCAAGGACAATATGATAATGTTCAAGCGCTGTAGTAAAATCAAGAACTTATCTGTTTAGTTGTCCCTCTGAGAAATACATGAATGCATGTAATTCTAATCCAAGTGTCTTCAACAGCTGAGGTCCATTGATGGTAGACCTTGACCTTCGCAGCAGGGTAACCGTTTGAAAGTATTGCTTCGGTCTTCGAACGTAGTTTCTTCAATCGATCTGCGTCGCAGTCTCAGATGAATTTGATGAAGAGATACATTCTCCACTGGTTCAGGTTCTCGAGTGGAAGATTACCGTTCTATCTGCGTGAATCAGTCTCTTTGGTGGAAGAAAATTCGGATTCTCAGGCAATGTTGTCTGCTAACGTTGACGGCATGAATGTAGTGACGTCACTTTCTGTCCTGCGCATTTCAGTTGCCAGTTAGGATTGAATGAATGATTTTGCATTTAAAACGTTCATCATCAGTTTAACTTTCTTCGATACTTGAAGGGGGGAATCCAGTATTCACGAAATCCAGACACTTTCTGACACCAGTATGTTACGAGCGCTTCCGGGACCCCAGTATATTCTGGGTGCTTCGATGACTTCTAGTATTTGTGGATGACCAAGTTATTATATGCGTATTCAGTTTATAGAGTCAAAGTCCCTCGGGTTCTTATCACTTTTGTAGGATTCCGTAATACTGTCCGTTGGTATCGATAATGTCTGCTTTAACCCTTGTGATTCATTATGTGCTGAATATATTTCATATTAAATATTCGACCCTTGACTGACCTGTATTAGTCTCTTGTCTTATTGATTATATTGGCAGTGTGAGATGCAGCGTGTTAAGACATTAATCATCACTGGTCATGATCAGTTGAAGATAAATAGCATTTAACTCAACTCCGAATACGACAGTTGATAAGACTGTGATTTTGACGACTCAAAATATTTAATTAGTAATTTCATACCATGAGCAGACACCAACTACATGGGAACAAAAGTCACATCACATTCATGTACGATCTGTAAGAGTTCTCATTAGTTCATAAGCACATGTTCACAATCTCTATCTAGAGTTCTGGTTAGAGGTCAGTTCCTTTTAACGGCCAATGTCCTTTGGCATAAATTCAGAGGCTAACTAGACTTAACTATCCTGCTAGTTCTGCAATACACTTATTATGCTAGGCTTACGTCTACTGCTAGTCGTTTAATATCCGTTACACTAGGCTTACGCTTGCCGCTAGCTGTACAATATCCATCTATACTAGTCTTACACTATTGCTAGTAACATAATGTTCCTTTGGCATACCACGCCAGGCTAATCTGCCATAATTATGCAAACTGCGTTATTCATACGACGACTTACGTTTAGTTCAAGAAATACACTGCTCAAATGGCTTCCCAGCCACACAATTAAAAGTGGACAACGCCACACACTTTCCAGTGGTTATACCACACAATATAAGTGGCAATGGCCACACTTCTGAAACACACTGCCGTACGGGTCAAAACCCACAAGTCGAATTATATAGTGGCAATGGCCACACATGCCATACGCTGCCGTTGGGGCCGAAGCCCACACGTCGAGTGACGTTATAAAGACATACGCGTCATGCATAGTGATATGCATACTACGTCGTTAATATATATTCAATTGCGATGTTCCACGGTGCAGCAATCCGAGTTGGCCAAACTCAAATGCCTGCACACATGCAACAATCATCGACATCGGTCGATGAGATATATCTCTATTCGTTTGAGGTGTTCCATGATACAGCCATTCGGATCGAGCACAAATCCAAATGTCTGTAAGCATGAAACAATCATCGACATCAGTCGTGGAGATATAATCATTTGAGGAATGCGCCATGCTGCAGACATGAAGCAATCCTCAACAATCATGTCTATTGTTGATCTACCAGCTCGGAATCCACACTGCGATTCTGGATATAATCGCTCAGCTAACTTGTGCAGTCGCATTAAGATGACTCTGGCAAAAACCTTACCAACAATAATAAGAAGAGAGATGCCCCTGTAGTTATTGCAATAACTTCTGTCTCCTTTATTTTTATGTAGTGTTACAATCTTGGCATCTCACATGTCTTGAGGAATAGTTGTCTCTTCCCAGCACTGGAACAGCACCCTATGCAGGGGATGTAATAGTGTGCTCTTACAGCATTTGATTAAATCTGGAGGAATCCCATCACTGCCTGGTGCTTTGCCAGAGGCCAAGCTATCAATGGCTTTGCTGAGTTCTTCCAATGTTGGTTCAGCATCCATCTCCTCCATAGTTGGCAGACATGTGACAGTGTCAAGGGCTGCAGGCGTGACAGTATTTTCTCTAGCATAAAGCTCAGAGTAGTGCTCGACCCACCTCTCCATCTGTTTACCCTTACTGGTTAGTTTCTCCCTGCTGATGGTTTTTAGTGGTGCCGTCTTACTTTTTTGGGGACCAGGGGCTTTCTTTATACCATCGCACATTTATCTAGTGTTGCCTGTTTGCGCTGCGGTCTGGATGCTCTCACTGAGCTGGAGCTAATAATCATTAGCACAACGTCGAGCAGTTTGTTGGACTTATCGTAGCCTTCAGGATCTGTAGGGTTCTAGCACTCAGTGAATGTTTGTATTCAATCACAGCACTGCGCTTAGCTTCAATGACAGGTGTCATCACATCTGATGAAGCATCAAACCAGTCATTTGACTTCGCTGTTTTCTTATCAAAGGTGGCAAGTGCAGTACTTTGAATGGTGTTCCGCAGGTGCTCCCAGTTCTCTGTAACAGTATCACCATGCTGTGGGCTACTGAGCACTCTCTTGAAGGTCATGGTAAATTGAGCAATCATGACAGGGTCTGACATCTTGCGGGTATCGATGTGTGGTTTCCCTTCATGTCTGACACGATGGCATTTTCATGGTTTGCTCTGATTTTGCAGCAAACCAAGGAGTGATCTGTATCACAGTCTGCATTATGGTACGAGCGCATGGAGAGCACAGACTTGAGAAGTGGCCTTCTGACAAGAATCAGATCCAGTTGGTGTCATTGCATAGATCGTGGGTGTCTCCCTGACACTTTATGCTGGGGTTTTGTCTGAAAGTAGGTGTTGGTCAAGAAGAGGTCCTGATGGATACACAACTCTAGGAGCCTTTGTCCATTTTCATTCATCTTGCCAATACCAAACCTGCCTAGAAATTAAGTCCATGACACATTATCAGCACCTATTCTAGCGTTGAAGTCACCAAGGAGAACAAGTTGTTCTTGCCTAGGTGTGCTTTTGATGACTGCTGCTAGATTTTCGTAGAACTCGTCTTCAGCTTCTGAGGCAGAGTACAGAGTAGGAGCATAGACACTGACAAAGGTGATGGGACATTCCCTAGTTTGCAGGCAGAGCATTAACAGGCATTCTGATCCATTCTCACCTGGTTCAACCATTTTAGTTGGTGATTTTTTTTACCGCAAAACCTACTCCAACGTTCTCTAGTTTTATTAAGGTCTTTCCCTTGCCAATAAAATGTGTAGTCCTTCTCGCTCACCATTCCAGAGCCTGCCAGGCATGTTTCCTGAAGTGTAGCTATATCCACCTGAAGTAGTTTTTAGTTTTATTATATTGTACATATATGATTTTGTTTGGTACATTTTTAGTTTTACTTTGTTTATATTTTTTTTGGCTTTTTTTTACATTTGTTATATTACTTGGTACATATGCTTTATGGCTACATTTTATACAGATCAAAAATCAAACAAAGCAACTTCTGATTGTGAGCCAAAAAAGCTTCAGAAGAAAGGGAAGGAAGGAACAATAAACCATTGCAGCAACAATCAACTGAATGTATACATGTCAAGTCATAGCACGACCACTACTACCAACATCATAAGCAGTAGCAGCAGCAATAAAAACACTAACAACAGCATAGGCAACATAAAAAAATCTACAGGATTGGGAATTGATCTCAGCACAATGAGGAAAGAAGTTTTCCACCAAAAAGAGGTCAGTGTGATATTGCTGTACACAAACTTTCACTAAACTGCGTTGGGACTTGTACCATCACAACTCAGACTGATGATCAACTTTATCTATAGATTAAGGTCATATGTTTTCTTGGTTCGTCTGCCTTCTTGGTTCGACTTCCTTCTGTGATTTATCTTCCTGAACCTTCTAAATATTGACATATTTCCTGTACACATTTTGGTGTCTCCATTAACTTCCATCATTGCCTATACATGTAGATCAGGTGTTTGCTTACTGTTCCTTATATAATTATCTGCAGATTTAGTTTGTGTGTTTTTCTTTCCTAAGCTTTAATGAATGTTTACAGATTTAGACAACATTTTTCGTTTCCTAAACCCATCCGTTATCTATCTACAGATTTACATCACATATTTCAATTTCCTTAACCAGTTCATGATTTATCTACAGATTTGGCCTGCATATTTTCATTTCCTTAAACCATCCGTGATTTATCTATATATTTAGATCAGATATTTGAGTTTCCTAAGCACATCCATGATTTATCTACAGATTTAACTCACATATTTCCTGAAACCCTCCAAGACCTTAAGTTTTCACATTTGCTGTACCTTCCTGTGACAGGTCCATGGTTGCCCAGAGTCCCAGGTCAAATTCTGCCGTATTATCATGCCTGATGGGTCAACAACTGTTGTGTGTGCCAAACCTGGTCAAACCTCCCGCTGTGTTCTCAGTAAACTGTGTGAGAAACGCTCCATCTCTATTGGCTGTGTGGATGTCTTCTTGCTTGGCTCAGATCGGGTAATCCTACTTTACATGTTTTTTTCTCCTGATAGCATCAAACTGTGAGTAATTTTTCTGTAGTTAGTTTTTTTTTTCCCCACCATTTTCTGTACATTTATGACCGTGCAATGCTCAGATGCATAAACAAACATCTGAGTTAAAAAGTAAAACATTAACAAATAATAAGGAAATAGTGAATAATACAACATGGCGTATGCATTGTAATGCTAACTATATGTATAGCAAGAACATCCAGTAATTATTTCTCACAGTCTAATAGTTGCAAAACTGAAACTAAAGGTCAGCCTCACCCCCAGTTGACCTGGAGATCGTGAACTGTCAATCAAAGTAATTGGGTTAGACTAAACAAAGCCGCACTGGTTATATTGGCATTAAGTGCAGGTCATTTTGTATTGTTGTTGAAAACTCGAGTGACAAGTTTTTAAGTTTTATACCATGGTTTTCACACTGGGGAAGGTCATTCTAGAATTAACAGCCAAAAAGAAACAAAAAGAAAACAATGTATTTGGAAAGTGACTTTGTTGAATTTATGAGACGTAACTATAAACAGACGACATCTCATGGACATAACTATAAACAGATGACATCTCGTGGACATAACTATAAACAGATGACATCTTGTGGACGTAACTATAAACAGACGACATCTCGTGGACGTAACTATAAACAGATGACCTGGTAATATGGTGCACAGATGAGCATGCAACAGTGGCCACCAAACTGCTACAAAGAACTATAGATGCCTTAACCTCGTGGGCAAATAGATGGTGTGTCAGCATCAACACAGACAAGTGCAGCACTACGCTCTTCACCCTCTCTCCCAAACAAAAAGCTGGTGTCATCAAGATAAATGAAGAGCTCCTGAGAGAAGATAAACAACCCACCTATCTCAGAGTTACATTCGATGATAGGCTGACATGGAAGCAGCACATCAACAAGGCAGCAGCAAAGGCCAGGAGGAAGTTAGCCATCCTGAGAAAACTAAGTGGAACCACATGGGGAGCCAGCGGGAAAATCCTTAGTAAAGTTTACCAGCAGGGCATACGACCACACCTGGAATATGGGTCAGCTGCGGGGTGTCTAGCATCAAACACCACATTACAAGAGCATCACGGGGGCATTGAAATCAACGCCTATAGTGGAGATGGAGACAATGGGGAGGATACAAGCTCTGCGAGAACGCAGAGACATGAAAGTGCTAACACAGGCAGAAAAGTTCCTCTGTATGCCAAGCCATCCAATGAAGGACAGATTCCAAAACCTAGCAATGTGGCGATTGAAAAGAAGCAGCTTCATCCATCAGGCCAAACGATTTCGTAGACAAATCTCAGACCTGCCTGAAGTTGACAGCCCCCTAAAGTCTGTGCCAGAACAAACCCCTTGGAGAGAAGAGCCTGGACTACCAATACACATCCAGACAAAAGTGAAAGGAATATTCAACAGGGATGAACAGAACAGCGTGCAACGTAGGACAGTCACTCTCAGTTTCCTGGATGATGAATACCCACAGGACCTCTGGGTCTGAGTATACACGGATGGGTCAGCACAGAATGCAGTCAAGAATGGAGGAGCAGGAGTGTACATAGAATACCCAAACAACATATGGGATACGGTCAGAGTAGCAAAGGGGAAATTCTGTAACAACTATGATGCAGAAATCCAGGCAATCAAGGTGGCAACTGAGAAACTGTTGAACACCAATCTTGGTCCACAGCCTGTGGTATTCCTGACAGATGCAAGATCAGCACTCCAAGCACTTCAGTCCAGAAAATTGCCAGGTATACAAGACCTACTTTCTGAACTGTGCAATCAGCGCAGGGTCGCCATGCAATGGATACCGTCTCATTGTGGAATACCAGGAAACGAGAGAACGGACCGACTGGCTAAAGAAGGTGCTGCAGACAAGCAACCCGATGTACCAGTTACGTACCATCAGAAGAAAAAGATGATCAAATCAATCAGAAAGCCACCAACACCAACGCAGGATGACTACCAAGCTATGAACAAATCAGAACAAATTGTCATTCTGTGCCTCAGAACAGGACACAACCGACTCTGCAGCCACATGTATACAAAATTCAAGATTGGCAATTCAGCCATGTGTACATGTGGACAGGCACCCCAGACTGTGGAGCACGTACTTCAAGATTGCCCCGAATATGATATATTGAGGCAAACCCACTGGCCCAGAGAAACAACACTGGAAGCAAAACTATACGGACCTCTGTATGAAATACAAAAGACAGTGAAGTTTATACAAGAAACAACATTGCAGATATAGACAATATATTTCAAGCAAACGAAAGAAGAAGAAGAAAGATGACATCTCGTGGCCGTAACTATAAACAGATGACATCTCGTGGACGTAACTATAAACAGACGACATCTCGTGGACGTAACTATAAACATTGGACATGAAAACGACAGTTATGACAATAACACCAAAAATCTAAGACAAAGTAATATAATTTGGACGGACAGCTTATTTATTAATTAATAAGAGAAGGGAATGAAATGTAAATAGGGATAAGTTGTATTTAGAAAAATGAATTTGATGTTAATTTTGAGTAATGAACACCTGTGTGTGCGTGGGAAAGGCACATTGCATATGAATTATTGACAGTTTAGTATTTGTTTTAAGGAGAATATACGTAGAAGTATATTGTTGGTGTGTAATTAGGGCGTGAGAAAGAGTTATTGGATTTAAAAGATAAATGCTGAGATCAGCATTTCACACGGATGTTAGGCTAACAAATTAGGAAATCATGACATTTTCCCACAGAACGATAGCGAAAAACAAGTACCAAGGACAAATTGAAAAGTATAAATACTAGAATTAGTACAGTCAAAAGGAGAGAGAGCTCGGAATCCACCATGTAGAAGTAGACAGCAGACAGAAGTGCTGACTTGTAGTTAGAACCAGCTGTTAGTACCCGTCGTTGCCCGGACTTTTCTAGTAACAATTTAGGAAACTTATGTACTCTGGAGCAGAAACGTCCAGCACTACCTACAGCAGCCTTGGTGAGATTTGTCAGCATATTGAGGTAACTAACTATTATGTTCTAACTAGTAGTGACCACGTAAGATAAGAGAAATAAACTTTCGTTTCGTCAAGAGACTTTATAAAGATGATATTCTTTCATTTCGACCATTGACTTTATAAAGCTACAATCAATCTCAGTGTGATGCTAGGCTACTCACTACTCATGAGAACATTATAGCAAGAGTGCTTCTAACCATTTTAGAAACGAGGCCATTACAACTTTCGACATATAGAAGCCCCTGATGAGAATTGCAGCAAAGAACAATAAAGTTAACTACAGATTTATTAACAAGAAGCAAGATCAGTGTTTCTCAACCAGCTATTATAAATACTTGATGACGTGACCAAACAGGCAACTTAAGACTTGATTATAACAGACCGACAACGTAGCATGTATTCCAGCCTCTAGGGAGACAACTAAGAACACGATATAATTATTTTTGGAGATGAAATTTAATGTCCAATGTCGAACCAACTAAGTGTTCTGGGATCTCCCTCAGTAAACATAAGAAAATGTCTGCATCTGTAGTTGCTATATTTTCAACAGCATTTTGTGTGATGCCCAGAAGTGTGTTATTTAATTAACATTGTATATATAATGGTGGTGGTGATGGCAATCAACATACTATAAAGAACAGCAGGGCTAGTTAGAGAACCTGGTAATTGAGGTTTTTACTCTCCTCCACAAAGTAGGGCCCAACGGGCTGATCACCCGTTTGCCAGTCACTTTGATTACGGAAACAACGACAAATGGATTGATTTGTCGTTGCCCTAAAGACGCCATTAGGCGTGATGGGAACAATGGCAAAGAAAATCCATTCGCTGTTGCCCTTAAGACGCCACTAGGCGTAATGGCCACTGACTGCTTTGCCGGTATTTGGCTAAGGACGGAAGAAGAAGAAGACAAAGTAGGGGGCATTTACATCTGAGGCGTAGAGCCTTTCTTTCCACTGCCACAAGAACAACTGAACTATTTAGTAGACAAACTTTAGTCTGGAGAAAAAACGATTTATATGGTCACTGGACTGGTCACAGAGCTCTATACATTACAGTTATCAACATACACCATAATTTGTAATTATCACCACACCTCATATGTTAGAATGATCACCATACTCCATATGTTAAATTTATTACCATTCTCCATATGTTAAATTTATTGTCATTCTCCATATGTTAGAATTATCACTGTACACCATACATTGCAAAGATCGCATTACTCCATTCATTACAGTGATCACATTACTATACATACATTACAGTGATCACATTACTCTATACATTAGAATGAGTGCATTACTATATACAATACAGTAATCACATTACTCCATACATTATAATGATTGCCTTACTCCATACTATACAGTAATCACATTATTCCATACAATATAGTAATCACATTACTCCATACATTACAGTGATCGCCTTACTCCATACATTACAGTGATCGCCTTACTCCATACATTTTAAAGATTGCCTTACTTCATACATTATAATGATCGCATTACTCCATACATTACAGTGATCGCCTTACTCCATACATTTTAAAGATTGCCTTACTTCATACATTATAATGGTCGCATTACTCCATACATTACAGTGATCGCCTTACTCCATACATTTTAAAGATTGCCTTACTTCATACATTATAATGATCGCATTACTCCATACATTACAGTGATCGCCTTACTCCATACATTTTAAAGATTGCCTTACTTCATACATTATAATGATCGCATTACTCCATACATTACAGTGATCACCTTACTCCATACATTTTAAAGATTGCCTTACTTCATACATTATAATGATCGCATTACTCCATACATCCATACATTACAGTAATCCCATTGCTCCATACATTTCAGTTATCAATTTATTCCATTCATTAGAATTATCACCATACAATAGAATTATCAATTTACTCCATATATAAAACTGTTTGCCATTCTCTATACTTTAGAATTATAATCTTACTCCAGACATTAGAATTATAATCTTACTCCAGACATTAGAATAGTCACCATATGCCTTACAGTACAGTTGTCACCAGATATTCGAGGACTGCATATATTAGTTTTAGTTGCGTCTCTGAAATCTTTGTCAGTGGAATGAATGAATAAACTTGACTTTCAAAGGTTGAGCATTGGGCAAACAGACCCATCTGACGTGCTGCCGTTCCTTTCTTTTATCTTTTATACTGTATCCATTTATTCTCAAATGCATTTGAGTAATAAGAAAGGGATTTCTTCAGAGCCTATTCTATCATATGGAAGTGAGTCATGGACAATCTGTACATAAACAGAAAGATGTGGTCTTACAGAAGAATACCTTGGACAACTAAAAAGAGTAATGAGGATATCCTAAAACTTATTACACATTCCACAAGGAAGCAGTCGGGCACTTTATTGATGAGAAGAGAAAAGCTCAATTACATTATGACAACAGGAAACAGCTGATGACAGAGGCAAGGAGAGAAGAAACTGGACAGTTTGACATGGAATCAATAAACAGCTCCAGGGCTAGGAATTTGATTGGCTGGCATGTCATAACTTTTACTGAACACCTGACTTCTGCCTTTGTGGACTTACTTACTTACTTAGTCGTTCCCCTTCTACTGTGAGGTGTAGAGGTTTGGAAGAGAGAGCGCCAGACTATCCTATCGGCTGTCTTCCTCCTGGCCTGGTTCCATTCTAGTCCTCGGTCTTTCAAAGATTGTCTAATGTTGTCCTCCCAGCGGACTCTGGGTCGTCCTCGGGGTCTGGATCCTTGGCTCTTTGTTTCCCATGCTTGTCGTGGTATCCGATCTTCTCCCATTCTGCAGACATGGCCAAACCATCTTAATTGGGACTGTTCTACTTGGGTCTGCAGGGGGTAGGATTTAAGGCCTTGACGTATCGTCTGGTTGCGTACCATGTCTCTTCTTGTTACTTCAACCACCTTCCTCAGATACCTCATTTCTGAGGTTTGGATCTGGCTTTTATGGGTTGTAGTCATTGCCCATGACTCGCATCCATATGTCAAGACTGGGACATAGGTGGAGCGGTATACAGCCATCTTCGTTTTCTTACCAACCTCTCTCTTGCTGAGGAAGCCTCAATTTATGGCCTGAAAAAGTCTCCCAGCTGCTGCTTTTCGAGTGGCCAACTCTTCTTTGATGCCTCCCTTTCGGTCTATAATAGCTCCGAGATATTTAAAGTGGTCGACCTGCTCCAGGACCTGTTCTCTCAGCTTAATCTGATGTCTTCTTTCTTCTCGTGATATCACCATGGATTTTGTTTTAGAGCTGCTTATGACCATCCCTCTCTTCTCCAGCTCTTCCTTCCAGACTTGCAGGTTGGATTGGAGATGTGCCTCTGATTTAGCAATCAGGGCAACATCATCAGCAAATGCCAGCTCCGAAATATAGACCTGTCTCATCTTCCAGTACCCCACTGAATACTTTCTTGTTCTCTCCTTACATGCCTTGATGACATCGTCCATAAGGAGTATGAAGAGGTAAGGTGATAGGATATCACCTTGTCTTACACCAGTGGTGGTCCTGAACTCTTCTGACTTATGGTTTGCCGTCCTCACATAATTTCTGCAAGACTTGTAGAAGCTCTGTATAGCATGAATCAGAGGTGCTGGAATATTCTTCCTTGCCAAACAGTCCCAAAGTTTGCTCCAGGGGACCCTATCAAACGCCTTTTCCAGATCTATGAAACAAAGATGCATCTCACTCTTATACTCAAGGGCCTTTTCACTCAGCTGTCTGAGTGTGAAGATTAGGTCTTGAGTACTTCGGTTTGCTCGGAATCCGCACTGGACCTCATCCAATTGTGGCTCAGCTAGGCGTCGGAGTCTCTGCTCTAGGATTCTAGAGTAGATTTTACCAGGGACACTGAGAAGGGATATGCCTCTATGGTTTCCACACTGTCGATTGTCACCCTTTTTGAAAATTGGTGTTATGATGGCAATCTCCCAATCCTTTGGTATGGTCTTGTTGTACCACGCTGCCTGTAAAACCCTTAAGAGTAATAGGTCGCCTGATGCTCCCATGAACTTAACCATTTCTGGTGTTATACCATCATGCCCTGCTGCTTTGCCCATCTTGATTTTCTCCAGTGCTGCCTTCAGTTCTTCCATCTTTATGTCATCTTCACCATCATTAGTTTTCTATTCTGTGCTAGTGGTTATCAATTCTGATGATTCACCATGCTCACCATCCAGGAGTTTTGAGAAATATTCTTTCCATCTTTCCATTACTTCCTTCGGGGCAGTAAGCAATTTGCCTTGCTTGTCCTTTATAAATTTGAGAGGGCATTGTTTTTCCTTCCTCATGTTGCCTTTGTGGACAACTACAAGAAAATTTCAGGATCAGAAAAATTAGGATCAGGTGTTGAGTTTACAAAAATATAACCCTGATGAGATGCACATTTTTTTCTTCTTGAATCAGGAATTTCCTTGAAATTCAGATTATTGGAAATTGTAAGAAGGGAGATTATTGGAGTTGTGAAGAAGGAAGATTATCAGAAGAAGGGAGATTGTTGTAAGTTGTAAGAAGAAGGAAGATTATTTGAAGTTGTAAGGAGGGAGATTATTTTTTTTTTAAACTGGCATATATTATTGTCTTAATGTTTGTTATATGATTTAAACAAAAATGTCAGTGTCAGATTAAACAACCTGGTTACCTCACCGTGCAACTAATTTCTGTCATTATTTTATCACTTGAATGGTAGGTGTTGCTTTTATTGGAATGTTCTTGTTCCCTTGCTTGTTCATTTCTCAACATCTTATTTTAAAAAAACTAAGTTTTGACAAATATTTTTTTAGCCCCTGGACCTGAATGAGGATATGTCCACTTTAGGATCAAAAGAAATAGTGATTGAGAAACGAGTGTTGTTTCGTTTGGACCTACCAGATGGCAAGTCTGTTGAAGCAAAAGTCAAACCAAATCGCAGCATCCAAGATGTCCTGAAACCTATCCTTAACAAATATGGCTACAGTCTGGACAACATTGGTGTCCATGAGGTCAGTAGTTTGTTTGTTATCACTCGTGTTTCATTGTTTATAAATCACCACAGAACTTTTCGTTATCTGCTAACACTGGAATCTTGCATGTGAGAATTCCGACATAAACAAAAACATGCAAACATTCATTAGATAATTTGGATATATATACAAACATTGGAATATTCCAAGAGAGAACTTAGATATGTACAAACACCAGAGGCGGATCTACATTTTGGGGGCCCTGAAGCTTGAACTCTTGGAGGGGCCCCTTTTATTATAAAAAAAAATGTGCGAGGATGGGAAAGAATTGTATTATAGAGATAAATGGACTTAGAGGACCTGAAGTTCAAGCTTTATAGTAGATCCACAACAACACACATATAAAAACTGAAGACAAATCAATGAATTTTCAAAAAAAAAACAACTCTGCTGGGAGTTGAATACAGAACATTTGTTTGGAAGGCATATGTTCTGACCCCTAAACCACTATCCACCATGGTATATGTGATTTTTAAAATCTTAACTATTTTAATGATTGCCTCCATCATTCAGAATTAGTTCGTTGAAGACATACCAAGAAAATTATAAGATAAGAAAATTAGCAACGATGAAAATATAAAATATTTTAATACATTTGTTAAAAAACAATGCTGACAAGGTGTATCCATAATAAATTTGTGCTCAGAAGGAAAAGTTAAACTTACCAGAACATAC
The DNA here is from genome assembly GCA_024509875.1 of Oreohelix idahoensis. Taxonomy (NCBI): domain Eukaryota; kingdom Metazoa; phylum Mollusca; class Gastropoda; order Stylommatophora; family Oreohelicidae; genus Oreohelix; species Oreohelix idahoensis. Next base: position 546,160 of record JAMPIV010004368.1, read on the forward strand.
TGCATGAAGCACATTTTACAAAATACTCTTATTTATGTTTTTTCTAGCAACATATTCACGTACAGGTTTGTCATATGAGAGCTTCCCTGCAATGTCATTTTCTAGAGACAATATGCATAAAGAATTTAAGCGCTCTTCCGTCATGGTAGACCGGAATTTTTTTTTTTTTTTTTTTTTTTTTAATAAAGGATCGCTTTGAAAAATTCCTTTCTGCCAGAGATCCAGACCTCCAGGACGACCTAGAGTTCGCTGGGAGGACAAGATTAGACAATCTTTGAAGGACCGAGGACTAGAATGGAACCAGGCCAGGAGGAAGACAGTCGATAGGATAGTCTGGCGCTCTCTCTTCCAAATCTCTACACCTCACGGTAGAAGGGAAACGACTAAGTAAGTAAGTATCAGTAAACTCGTCACAACATCAAACATAGATATAAATCAATAGAATCATAGGTTTACAAAATTATGAAAATAACCCCATAAATGCCCTCCCCTCTTTTGAAGAAAGAAAGATTCCCAAAAGAAGTTAATAACCCAAAAGGTCAAAAGTTAGCATTATGGTATATGTAATAGATAGTTATAGTAAGGAACCAAGTTTTTACTTAAGCTATCCCAGTAAAATAATCAGGTTAGCGAACAAAGAAAGAAGTGGGTACAATGATTATACAAAAAAAAGAAATATTCACTCCTCTTTCTCGCACTCTGTCAATCTGTGGCCACATACAAACTCGCTTACCTACTAGCTGGTTAACAACCTCTGGAACATAACCGTCAGTGAACATGTATCAAAATCCAGGGTTGGGCTTCTCCTAAGTGAGCCCCAGTTCCTCCACGAATAATTAATTTGTATAATGGGGAACGCTTACTTTGGTGATGACTTATTGGATATGAAAAAATGTCACCTCAGAAAGTCCAGGTAGCAATATATAAGCAGCGATCTAGTGTTCACAGTAGACAGTATACAGTACTCCCAATAACTAAAGGAACATCTGGTTGGTAAACTGTTACTAGAGATAATGGTGATGATGATGGTATTTCCTATCGGTTTTTCTCTCTGGTGTTGAGTGCCGATTTTTGAAACAGAGTGCTTCCCTGGATAAATCCACTTGGTCACACTACTGTCAGTAGTCGGGAAAAATATTATAGATATATATATGTTGGGCCACAGCGGGCTGCTAAAATGGAAGAAATAACTGGGTATTTTGTATGACCTGTTAACTTTGCTCTTATTGTTTAAAGGTTTAGTCTCTCTCTGAATGATACAAGAGGACCGAACCGGTCAACATCGAAGACCTGATAATAAATAAGAATTGTCACTGGTGCTTTTAGACTTAGACCGCTGGTTTGATGATCAGTAAACAGGAAGAAAACATAACATTTAACCACAATATTAATATACTATCCTATCACGCGAAAGGGTAAGATCTCTTATCTGCTCCGTCATTTAATTAAATTTAAAAGGCACATGTGTCTAGCCTATCTTATCATGCTTTGCTCAAATGGTACGGGTTGAGGGTTAGGTATGCACCTTTCCCCTCCCACTCAGCGCTCAATATCAGTGTTAATTTAATTATGACTACTTTAACAAATATCGCTTGTCATTACTAGCTATTTGTTTCGTCACATGATATTACACTAATCACTTATATAGTGACACACAATGGATAGAAATGAATTGTATTCCCTCGATTTTCGATCGCCTAGTGTATTTATTAGTCAATTAAACATCTCTTTCTAGGTGATAGCGGGTGATTAAATCTACATTTACAACTGGAAAAAGTAGCTATGCGGTATTTAATACGCTAGTCTTAACACTTAAAAAAATCCCAGTAAACTTAACACATTAAAATCACGAAAAATGCTAATATCTATTACCGCAAACAGAAATAAATGAATCTCCACGATTACTAATAGTCCACTTCCACAATGGCTCTAGCATAACGAGCTAGATTTCCAAAATTTACTGAGCGACTAGATAACTGACTTTGAGGAGATGGAGTATATATACAAAATTTGTGTTATTTCACTAACTGGTGCGAAAATCCACACCTTCGGCCGTATCAGGAAAAATCACCGCGTTCGACTCCCAAGTTAACAGATTTTCCTGTTCTCTCGCTAGTGAATGTCGAAACGACATCACAGAGCCCTGGTCATGCTAACCGGCTTTCTTTGACTCCGTCTCTCAGCTTTAGATCAAATAATTACGTCCCCTGAGTGTATAAGCATCACAGGATTTGCTCCCCCTCGTAAGGAAACTTCAAAGAACCATATTTTCTTACGCGCGCTTCTGTCTGTCAAAAAATAAGATGACAGGCGGAACGCTCGCGTGATAATTCAGCTAAACGAATCATAACTCGCTGACTGTTATCTGTCCCTTCGCGGACTAGCTAATAGGTCTGTTTGTAAATACTCATCCGCTCCGGTAAGACCGGGAGAAACAAAATAGGCGTGGCTAAAATTTGAGTCAGAGACGGATAATTTCATGGCTTCTGCGTAGCAAAAATTATACACATTGAAGAGGGAAGCAAAGGTGTACGGATAAGAGGCGATATTCTCATATACACGTCACAGTTTTGCATTAAACAATTCTGTATGAAATCATTATCAACTGTTATGGGCCAGTTTTCGAGGTCACTGAATTATTTGAAATCACTGAATTTGCTTCATGTTTCTGATCAGTCTCTGCTTGTTCTGCTGTACTTTCATGTTGACCCCTGTGATCGTCATCTGTATCAAAAGCGTCAACAGTGGGTTGACTATTGCTAGAAAGAGCTCCCACAGTTCGTGCACTATCACTGGCTTCAGTGGTGTTTGCTTGGCTTGTTTCAACTGTAGGTGTTGACAAACTTGACATTGCCAAATAGTTTGTTAGTTTTTGACATATAGAGATTTCGTCAGATCGCTTTTCCTTGAGTTTGCGTTTTTGGTATCCACTTAAGTACTTTCGTGAAACCATTGTTATTCCTCTACGGTCTTGACTTCTGTTAAAAAGGGGGGGGGGGGAATTACATAAGCCACAGCAGAACAGCCAACTTACCACGACACTCCACCTTTACAACATCTGTGCTACTAACTCTCAAACTTTGGGATTGTTGAAATATATACAACAAATAATTAATGAATTTGAGTCGTGCAACTATTGTCGCATGCTTTGAAAGGAAAACATTTTAGGTGTAGGCCTACTTTCTGAGAAAGCGTTTTTTTCGTTTACGGCTAGCCTACGTGATACTTTAATAACCTTTTAATTTTTATTTTAACTATTATTTTGTATTGAATTACACTATGTTATTAATATTATTATTTAAAAAAAAAACCTTCTCATACAGTAGACCCAAAATTTTTAAGCAATGTGGACTAAAGTCGCTTTTGGGGCCCCTCCGGGATTAGAGGCCCTGAAGCTTAAGCTTCATTAGTTTCATAGTAGATCTGCCACTGACAAACACTGCAAACATCTGTTAGAGAATTTTGATATGCATAGACATATCTTGTAGAGAATTTGAAGATATACAAACACAGGATGTCACCAAAAGAAAATGATATATAAACAACATAGACATCTGTTACAGAAAATAAAAAATATGTGTGTAAACTGATGTAGGCAGGTCATGAGTTTTGTTATGTCTCTGCTGGCAGATTTCCTGTCAAGACACAATAGATTTGGAGATGCCTGTGTCCAAGCTGGACAGTCACAGAATCGTTGTGACCTTAGATTCTGAAACAGCAGGTACAACTAATCCAGGTATGTCATCAATTCTTGAATGTGTTACTTGGCTAATCAGCGTGGAACAGTAAATAATAAATGTGTATGTGTTGTAGGCTGTTGTAAGTAGGTACCACAAAGTGATTTTTGTTTGCACAGAAACACCAGAGAAAACAATGTAGTTTTGAAGCCCTTGGTAAATCATGAAATTTGGTACTTTATTTTTAAAAATAGGACAACAAATAAAAAAGTTATAGCATTTTTAAAAATGTGGGGACTTCGCAACATTGAAAACGTTACATCACACCAACTTCAGAAGACTGCCGTTTTCTTAAATATAATCTTACAACTTTTTCTGACAAATAGCATATAGTCTGGAATATACTGATCACACAAAAAAAAAAACTATAGGGCTACATCATGAAAAATTATCAGTATATTTGAGACCAAAAATTGCAAATCTGCAAAACACATTACCCAAAAAAAAAATTGGTTGAATGAAAGTCAATATTTACAACATCATATTTCAAAAAGTATAAAAGGTACAAGCTTTAAATTTGTACATATTAATCTGCATACTACACACATATATCTCAATTTTTTTTCACAGGATTTAAACATCTATTTGTTCTTGTATAATTTTTTAAAATGTGTCCAGAGGCCAATTTGTCGCTTGGGAAGAAAAAAATGTGAAAATGAAGAAAAATTTTTTTTTTAAGATACTGTCCATATTTCATTTAAAAAAATGTGTAGGCAATAATTAACAACATCTAAACAATAATTAACAACATCTAAACGCTATATTTTTTTAAAACAACTGGTTATTAGCATTTAAAAAGACATTTTTAAACTGGAGGAGAATGATCATGGCACACTCTTTCCCTGCGAGGGGGCAATGAAGCCTCAAAACCTATATGCTTCAGAAGTCCAAAATACAACTCTTTGATATTTCCTGATAGTTTAATGTCCTTATCATTCAATATTAATTTTCTGTATCTTAACTGAGCCTTAAAATTTCTATTCTAAGGGCATTTCGTCCTTTACAAATTTTATCCACATCCTCCTTTGTGGTGCACAGACCCCTATGGCTAATGATTGTGTTATATAACTCTAACTTCTTCTCTGCATTCTTAACATCTTTCTCTTTTTTCCTCCTATTGTTGTCAGTTATTCGCTGTTTGATTTTTTTCTTTAACTGCCCTCTCTGATTCTTTACTTCGTTTCTTCCATTCCAGTCTATTATAGTATTACATTACTCGTGTTTAGGGTTAACTTTAGGGTTAACACTAACCCTAATCCTAAACCTAACTGCTACGAAAGAACACATAACTACACATATTCACTATGGAGCAAAAAGGTACGAGTAATAGGAAATTACCATATTATATTATAATATATTATATATAGCTACCGCGGCTCCTATTTTATGAAAGCTGTTTATATATATTTCTTCTTTTCGGGGAATTTTAAGACTATCAACTAGTGCCTGCTAGTCCGGACATTTCAGTACACCGTCAGCTACTTTAGTTATGGAATTTTCCGGCTTCCTAGCCTTGACTCAATTTGTCGTCCATTGACATTGGGCCTTGCGATATCATTCGCTTTAGAGATCATAATTGACCCTATTATGTTGCAAAAGAAACCTTCATTTAATTACCAATTATTCAAAACATGCATTTTTTATTCAAATTGGTAACTTTCTTAGCTTTTCAAGCTCTTGAAAAAATTAGATTGATGTGCGAATGTCTGAAGTGGTGATAACACATTCAATCCACGCTGTGTTACACAAACTGTGCGATCGTGTTAAATTGCTAAATAATATTAAAAGTATTGTAAATTTTACATTTGAAGTTCAATACATTGTTAATAATTGATATACTTACGTATAGTCAACCTCAAATCAGAAGATGTGATGATGTTTGAACAAGAGCCAATATAAGTGGCGTCCCGATCTTGAGAGACATCGGGAGTAATAACAGCCCATGGAACAGCCTCAATCTGCATCCTTCGCTAAAATTTCTACTTGAGCGATACAGAACTTACTCAAAGTCAATTAGCTCGACCGCCAAATATCAGAAGTCAATAAAATTTCACACGCATAAAGAAAAATGGCTCCCAAATCTTCTCAAATATGGTGTCGTGTGGTGAGTCACTGGGGCAACTACTACAGTAGTTTTTGCCAGGAATAGTCTATGAGATATAGATATAAGGTCTCTAGAAATTGGCTCGTTACGAAAGAATAAAGACCTATTCGAGATAGGGACAAGAAGACAGGAATGCGAATGCTTTCCACTAGACAGTGTTTTCTAATTAATTATGGAAAGAGTTCTGTTTCCCCACGACCTTAGCTTCTGCCCTTAGATCCCGTAAAGAAAAAGCCCCCAACCTCATCTGAGTAGAGAAAGGTTCCTATAGGTGAATATGTAACACCGACAGCACGAGTGATACATTAACAAACTCTTGATAATGATCAACCGATCGTTGGGTTTATTAATGAAATATCCACACATATAGGATGAGTAATGGTTAGAACGTGATGATGGTGAAAGACGATTCACACAAAACACACAGATGAGATAATAAAATTACAGTTAATTAAGTAATAGTTAATTAAGAATGAACTGGTGTAAAGTGAAATGATGATGTGATATGATACGTGTTACCAAAATGGTGAGTACTCTACACAGTCCATGTGTCTCTAAATGCTTCTCCTAGATATGAGGATTCACATGTATGCATAAAATGTCCCAAGTTGTTATACGTTATGTCGAATGGGGTATCTCTAAGCTGAGGACGTTCTGATGAATACTGTTGTCGTACGGAGAACGCTGACGAGATATCTATGTATATTCCTTCACTGTTTGAGTATATCTCTGTAGGGTTGATCAACAGTTAATAGCTGTCATATGAACAAAAGGTCTGTTGTCTAATCTCCCGATGGTACTGGTCAGACTGGATATCTTCACGAAATGTTAGTGATAAGTAGACTCATAATCTTGCGTATGTAGTCGTGATTCATATACTTTCGAGTCTGCTTCATAAAATGCGCTTAAGAGTGTGTTGCACGTGGTATAAATATGCGATTCCTCTTTTGAGCTCTTTTGCTTGACTTCTGATAATAATGATCTTTCGAGTGATTTGAATTTATGATGACTCTGTATTGAACTTGTGATAACGATGTATTGAACTTGTGAGCAAGCATTTTTTGGTGACGAAAAATGCTGCGTCCACCTTATGACTTGTGGGTGAGACAATATTCCTTTTTAATTGAGGAATGAAAGATGTCCTATGGCGAATTCTGCTAGCCAAATGTCTGTTTTTGATAACTTATTTCTGGTTAGACGTCAGACACGTTGCGTGTAGACTCAGACTTCTGATGAACTGAAGACACACAAAAGTCTTCGTAAGTTTTCACATTTAACATCACTGGTTGACTTTCATTTAAACTACTGCTCATTATTCATCTCTCTCTCTCTGAGTTCAATTCTAATGATGTTAAATCTCTTGTGCATGAGAGTGTGTGCGCATGGGAGACTGTGATGATGATAAAGGTGAAATATGAACTATTAATTACCTCCTATCATCCTATCATCTTCTAGGAAAATCTTCTGATTTTATTAATCAGTTATGCCAAGAATTATTTGAAACTTTATCTTTCGCACATTTTAGCTGTGAGGTTAAAATAAACAAAAATAAGAAAATGTATTAATAAGTATAAGATCTACTAACCTTCTTTTCCCTTCGCAAAATCCTTTAAGAACACAATCACAGAACTGAATTATCATCCACTCTGAATAAACACGTGTATTAGGCTATGCGTTTTTTGGGTTTAATCTCTTCCTCACAAGGTAAAAAACTGGACTCCTTCCTAGAACAAGCTACGCATTAGATTATGTTTCTGCCAGTCCAATATGGGTTTCTTGTACAGCTCATACCAACCAATCATTAATGGCCCCTCTGGTCACTCATTCACAGGATCGCTCTTTTCCCCTGTCAGTCCAAACGTGGGTGTAGTTTGACCTCTGATTGTTTATTGTTCACCTGGCCAAGGTGGGCATCCAATGTGGTAAATCAACTCTTGTCTGAACCGCGGCCGACCCAAGATAACACCATTACAGCATGAGATGTTTTCCCCTGGCCAATCTGGGCGTCCACTGTGGTGTCCCAGAAATTACAGCATGCCCAGATGTGTTTTTACCAGATTTATCACGATGCAATGTGGGCTTCAAACGATAATGTCAGGCATGTGGACTCAATCAAAGGATTTTTATTTCCCCCGATGAAAGAACATGGGTTCTCTAGATACCGGTCGCGAGTAATCACAACGATGAAATAGCAAATATGGATCGCAAATGTTGCACGAAAGAGCAAATGTCGGAGAAAATACAATACGAAAGATGTAGGAAAAGATAGAGCAATAAGGCCTTTGCGCTCGTTTATCACATATGGCAAAGATTTATAACACCATTTTAAATTTAAATTTGGTAAAATTTAAACTTCACTTCGAGATATTCTACAGTTTGCCATATATGAAACTAAAGATGCACTTTTCCCCCTAAAAGTTGTGAAAACAGTGTGCAAATTAGTGCTTTGGCGGTCGAGCGACCCTCATTTGAATGAAGCGGGGTGAGACGAAAACGTTCGGAGTCCGTAGCAAACTACGCGTAACGCTGCTGTTCGTTTTTATTAGTAAAAAAATACTTCAATAGCTTTTATTTTTTTTTAATTAATACACTTCAAAAGAGAAGAAGATAAAGAGTATCGTGATATAAATTTTATTACAATCCGCTTAATAGCAAAGGGACAGTGACGACTTAAACTTGACGAATTTCCCTCAGTTTTCTCCACTGGCAACAGATCGAAGCGGCGGTTTGTGGTACCTATTGTAAGAAATAAAGAAGTAGAGAACAGACAAGGTTTAAAAAGTTTGAAATAACTTTTGGGGGGTGCTTAAAAAATTTGAAATAACATTTTAAAGTGGAACTCCTAAAACCACTTTCATGTTAAAGTACATCCATTTTTACATAATGTAGGAAAATTTCAGTTGCTTCTATCTGAAATAACATTTTAATCACACTTGAAAATTTATTGGCACATTTAGAAAAAGCACACAAGAAATGAAAATAAACTATATACACTGTCAATTTTCTCATCACTGTTAAAATAAAACTATTTTGCCTCATGGTGTTTGGCAAAGCAGTAATTTGTGTGCAGGTGTGGATGATTTGTTATTTTGTATTACTGTATGATTGAATGAATAGTTTAAAATGTAGTCTATGAAATCCATATATTCATTTATTCACACACATAGCATACTTATACATATAAGTGCATAATTTTATGCCATATCACTAGTTAAAAAAACTGTAGCCAGAGTTGGACTTCTAAAATTGTCGGTAGAAACACAGGTCTTCAGTACAAATTAAATAAGCAGAACTTTGTGTAAATAACAATTATGTATATACTAATTACTTCCTAGATGATCAACTTTCACAGCTAATTGATCTTCAGTACAACAGTTCCTTTATTGTCAGTTATATTTGATTTCTCTCACGATAGGCTCACAGAAACAGAAAGTTCCACTCTTTGGACTTTTTCGTGCTTCTGAGAAAAGAGTTACAGAGAACAAACGACAAGGGCAAGGTGACCTTCGCTAGACCAGTGAAAGTTAAAAGAAAAGAAGGACTGTCATATTGTAGGTGTGTATTAGACACTTTCTTTTGTTGTTTTTTTGTGTGTTGGAGTCCAGACATGAAACTTGGAGACTTGATGGTATTTTACAAAATCACAAGTATCCTATCAAAGAAACAGCACAAACATGACACAAAACATAAAACATAGAAAGAAAGACATGACAAAGTTTCAGCGGTGAATAGATATAATGATCCAGGTGGGTCGAATATTTTAAGGATATTCTAAACCCGAGTCAGCTGATACAACAGACCATCATAGAACCAGCAGAAGCACATCTAAATACAAACCCAAGCAAAAATCAAGAGATTGTGCAAGCACTAAAACTGCTGAAAAATTGGAAGACTGCAGGGCTGGAGGGATTCCCTCCCCAGAAGCAATAAAAGTTCTCATCCACTACAGAGGTATCGTAGCAACTCTTCAAGATAGTCTGGGAACAAGAGACAAGTGAATATTAAACTATCCAAGAAAGACATCTTGACGGTATATAGCAACTGATAAGATTGATCATTTCTGCTAGTGACTGGAAACATTGTGACCACCAAACCGATGCTTGGCGGTATTAACTCTTTACCGTCCTGTCCAGTTTTCAATATCTTTATCTTAATGAGCAATGCAAGGGAAGCAACTCCATTTTCTAACAGTGAACGTATTAAAAAAAATCATTTAAAAAAAAACTGAGCTAAAATTATGTTTATTACTTTAAAATACACAGAAAATAGAATCACGTACCAGCTGCAGTATTCTTAATACATGTATATATTGGTATTATTCAATGGCAGTTTCATTAATGTGGGGACAGATATTTTAAATACACAGAATTGAATCACTGTTAAGTCAAATTTTAGTCAAGGGGAATTAAACATTAATATACTTGTATGTACAGGCCAGATTTTTGTTATCTCCCTTGTGTAGCTACTAGTTTGTTTAAAAAGATTTGATCGAGAATTTTTGCGAATCTTCTAGATGAGTTCAGCTCACGTCTCTCGCGGTTAGCTGCGCATGCGTGATTGTCTGAGCTGGACGGAGATACGGTAATCCCGTGACAGTACGTTCCTGGGCGTTTTGCCAGGAATGTGTTCAGCCATGTTTTTTGACTGTGTGTATGGGGAGATATTTTTGTGTGATAGAAATGTTGGAGACTCCCTGATATATTTCTAAAGCCAAGGATATGATGGCTTCTACTTATACTGCAATGTATCTTGTTTATTATATTGCCAGAGAAGATAAACAGAATATGTACATTTCTTCAAAGCCAGGAACTTATACGGCTTATTTCTAATATTGCCAGAGAAGATAAAGAGAATATTTACATTACTTTGAATCAATACAAAACACCAGAAATGATAACATGATGAATGAGATCAGATCTGAGCTTAACATCATCCAAAGGTCATCAACCATTGCCCTTCAGTGGTTACCCTCCCATTGTGGAATTGCTGGTAATGAGAAAGCAGATGCTCTATCAAGAAGTGGCAGTAAAATGGAACAATACAGCCATCCATTGCCATATCGGGAAGCAAAAACCATAATCCACAACAAGTACAAAAATCAGTGGAAGGAGAAAGGGGATATGTACAGCAGAGATGACCCAATACACCATCTAAACAGATACCAACAGACCACAATGTTCCGCCTGAGAACCGGCCACTGCAGATTACTAGGACATCTCTATCGCCTCAAGATATCCCACACAAATGAATGCCCATGCGGAACAGGAATCCAGACCCCAGAACACATTCTCCAGAACTGTCCAACCCACGATGAACCGCGACGTGCGACTTGGCCAAGGGGTGCTGAGCTCCAGCAGAAGCTATGGGGCTGCCGCGCCGAACTGGTAAAGACTGTGGACTTTGTCCTGGCGACAGGCCTGCAGATTTAGCATGACTACAAACTGAACGCAGAAGAAGAAGAAGAAGAATTACTTTGAAGCCAGGAACTTATACGGCTTATTTCTAATATTGCCAGAGAAGATAAAGAGAATATTTACATTTCTTCGAAGCCAGGAACTTATACGGCTTATTTCCAATATTGCCAGAGAAGATAAAGAGAATATTTACATTACTTTGAAGCCAGGAACTTATACGGCTTATTTTGCCAAAGAAGGTAGAGAGAATATTGACATTACTTCAAAGCTGGGAATAGGCTTTTATAGATATATATGTGCCAATTATGCTATATACGGATGTATTGAACTATTGTGATTTCCATGATGTGTTCTGAACTGTGACTTATTGACAGTGTATTTTGGTGATGTCCTCGTGACTGTGGAATAATAAACTGTATAACGTTCCTTAGAGTTGCAACATTTCCTGACTATTATATGTGCTTTTTGGTGTGTGTGATTATTATTGACTTACTTTAGGGCTACATGCATTCGCGTTCATTGATGTCTATACACCCACACACCTGTCGGCCTCCTGTAAGCCCGACGTATGCTGATCGCCTTCATCAGCGCACATAATAACATTTACATTCTTCCTGGAGCCACCCCTATCAATCCATACTTTCAACATCAACAATGGTCGCCAGTGATATGGGGCTTTGGATTACTAATGACAGTGTGTTTACTACAAGAAGTTGCAGTGTTACCAGTCCAAGTTTTCTGCGAGCAAGTTCCTACTACGGAAGGATATTTTCTTACAAGTTCATCATGTCAAGAATCTAAGAAGTGGAAAATACCTGTACCTTGCATCATAGAGTTCCTGTACCCCTCAACGGTGGATTCTCTTTTCGTTGGACTGTGTTATCTATGTATATCATTGCTGCTGTTGTGGAGGCCGGGATTTTTTTCATTTTGCAGATAAGTGGCTGTTTTGTTTGTTGTAAACTGTACCTTTGTTTGGTGTACATTGAGCCTTCCTCAGTACATAAGCTATTTATATTCCTTGTCTTCTATGTTATATGTTTCTATGTCATATATTTTATATTTCAGCGGGCAGGTTGGGTGGAGACTTTCGTAGGATATCCCACTTCACCGAGGGCCTACAAAAGCGTTCTATAGGAACTGTTTTGTCTAAGTTCGTGTCGTAAAAGATCCCATGATATAATTCTGGGCATACTCTGTTTACGCCGGATTCAGTCATCTTTATTATTGTTTAGGTGTGACGAAATGTCTTAGTGTTGTTTTCGTTATATTTTCCTCTGTTCTTTAGTTCTTGATTAAATTGTTTGTGAGTGTTTTTCTCCCCTTTCTATCGTTTATTTCTATACAAATTTTTTGTTTATACACTGTGTTGTCGTTTGTATTGCTACATTATTCGTTGTCGTTTGTATTGCTACATTATTCGCAGCTGTCATTGCAAGCTTTGCAATATTGTTTTCTTTATTTCTGCTTTCTTTCTTTAGTTGATTCCTGCGAACGTGGTCATTTGTGCACTATATCTTGTCTTTGTCACTCTTGTCTGTACTGTTTATTTTGTCATACATTGTCAATATATTTTGTCATGCACTGTCAATATTATAATGCACAATAGATATAGAGGTGATTAATTATATTATTAATAGTAAGGTAATTATACAGGTTCTAGATTAAGGACTTGTCACCCACTGAGTTGGGATAAAGTGAGTTTCTTCAGAAATACATTGATATAAGTTATCTATATCACATAATTAGACATAATGTCTAGTTTGGATTATTTCATTGAGCAAGGGAGATCCCTTGGGATGTCTAATGAGGAAGTAAGAGAATTCGCACTTGTTGAATATGCCAAGGCGCAGAAGGCTGAAGAAAAGAAACAGAAAATGGAAGCAGAAGATAGGAGATTGCAGATGCAGGCAGATGAGAGAAAATTCCAAATGGAAATGGGAAAACAGAAATTAGAAGCTGAAGAGAGAAAAAATCAACAGCAAATGCAAATGGAGGCTGAAAAACAGAAAATGGAAATGGAAAAACAGAAATTAGAAGCTGAAGAGAGAAAAAATCAACAGCAAATACAAATGGAAGAGAAGAAACTTCAAATGCAAGCTGAAGAAAACCAAAGATTACACGACGAAAGAATCTTAGCTATGGAGCTGGAGAAAATAAAGGTAGTGAATATTGGTAATACACAAAATGAGACAAACAATCAAACAACTTCTAATAAGGCAAATACTAAATCTTATGATATTAAATTGCCTGTCTTTAACCCTGCCTGTGACGATATCTCATTCTATCTAAATAGATTTGAACTTTCATGCGAATCTCATAAGATAGACAAGTCAGGATATTGTGAGCAACTTAGGAAGTTATTTAAGGGTGAAGCTTTAAATACTATAAGTATGTTAGAAGGTCCTGACATGAATAACTATGATGTTGCCAGAGCGGCCTTATTAAAAAAATACCAACTGGATGAAGAAGGTTATCGTCTGCGCTTTAAGACTCTGTTGCTAGAAATGGAAAGATTTTTCAGACTTTATATCAAATATTCGCCTTACATTTTCACGTTGGGTTGAACTTTCAAAAACTGAACACACATATGAAGCCCTTATGGACTTATTGCTTCGCGACAAAGTCATGTCGTCAGTTAGTAAATCTTTTCTTTCCTTTCTACATGAACGAAAGCCTCCAAACTTAAAAGATGTGGAACAATATTGTCGCCAAATATATCACGGCACATCCAAATGAAACTGTTAGCAATTCAAAAATGGAAGAAGGTTTACCCGTGGCTTCTGCAATACCATATGATCCCAATTTGCGACGTAAACCTCAAAGTGCTAATCGCAATTTTGGTAGAAGAGATAACCGTAATTTTAAACAGAACCAAGGGGGTCCATCTTTGAAGAACTGGAGGCAATTTAACAGTCCTCAACATTTTGGTCCCAATAATTATGGAAATTTTGGAAGAGGTAACTACAATAGAGGTTATCAACCTTATAATAATTTTTCTCGGAGACAACAAAACCCATCTAATAGAAATTTTGATCAAAGGGGAAACGACAATCGCAACTGTGCTAACTGGGGTTCAAATCAGAACAATAATTTCAATAGAGCAAATAACAATGCTTCCAATAGAAATAATAGCTGCGATAGATCGCAATACGACAGTAGATCTCCAAATGATAGATCGTTTCACTATGCTAACTCTGCTCAACAAGAATCCCAGGGTGTTAATAATCAAGGTAACAATAATAATAGTGTCTCTAATGCTACTGCTTGCTCTGCTTTCAATTTCGAGAGAGCATCTCAATTCCCGGAGTGCACAACTTTGTTTCAACCTACAGCTATAACTACCTTGAGTTGCGGTCATCCTCTACCCGCTCTTCCTGCCGCAGCTGCGCATGACGGAAGAGGGTCTCTTATTCTACATAAGGGTTTCGTGAATAATGATCCAGTCTCAGTTCTCTTTGATTCTGGATGCACAACTGTAGGGGTTAAACAGTCTCTCATAGATCCTTCCTATGCCACTGGAAATGTGGTGAAATGTGTGACATTTGGTGGGACACTTGAAAAGTTTCCGACTGCGATCATCCACATAGCCACTCCCTTTTTCACAGGACATGTCCACGCATGTATGCTCCCGAATCTCATTGCGGACCTTATCGTCAGACGTATACATGGAATTAAGGAATGTACCCCGCAACAGATTGCTGTCTGGGAAGAACAAAACACCCAGGCTGCTTATGCAGTCACTACTAGAGCACAAGCTCAAAATCTTTTACAGACTCCACCTGCTGAAATCAATGAAGTACATAAGCAGGATACTCATTCCGTGATTTCACGAGAATCTTTTATTAAACTTCAACAAAAAGATACTTCATTAAAAAAATCTTTTCTCTGAGTTAAGGAAAATAATACAGACGGTGACTCAAATCTTAGATATTGGTTCTCAATTAAGAATGGAGTACTAGTCCGAATGGTACGGAGTTCTGCTTCGTCCGTGCGTTCGCAAATTCTGGTACCTACCGACATGAGAGTTCGAATCTTGCAACATGCCCACGACTCTCAGTGTGCAGGACATATGGGATTTTCCCGTACTAAATCTAGGGTTCTTGCTTTCTTCTTTTGGCCGGGCGTAAATAGAGATATAAGGATTTATGTTCGCTCCTGCAAGATATGTCAGGAGGTTAAGTCACGAGGTCCTCGACATGCAGCACCTATCCAAGCTATGGATATTCCTATTCGCCCTTTTCAAAAAATGGCAATCAACATTATTGGTCCTTATAAAATCAAATCTGCCAGGGGACACCAGTTCATCCTTACATGCATAGACATGTGTACACGTTGGCCAGAGGCTATACCTCTCAAGAGCATTTCTACTACTGATGTTGCAGAGGCTCTTTGGCAAATATTCTCATGTCTAGGGTTCACAAAAGAAATCATCAGATCATGGCACATAATTGGTGTCAGAATTGATGTCTCAGGTAATGGCCACGCTCCGCATTGAAAGGTCGCTAAGCAGTATTTTTCACCCGATGTCAAACGGGTTAGTCGAGCGTCTGAATAGAACGCTCAAGAATTTACTTGGGAAGATAACTGAGGACCATCCTCAGGATTGGGACAGGGTTTTACCCGCTGCTCTTTTTGCGTATAGAGAGGTGCCTAATGAGCATACAGGGTTTTCACCATTCGAGCTCGTCTTTGGTGCGCAACCTCGAGGTCCCATGTCGTTGCTTCACGACTTAATAACTGCTGATGATATCAACGATGACACTAAATCTTCCTATGAATATGTCATTGCTCTGAGACAGAGAATTATCGAATCATGTAGGTTAGCTACCTCTGCATCTGAGTTTGCCAAGGAGAAGACGAGGGACTTCACAAATAGATATAGGTGTCTACGACAACTCTGTCCTGGTGACAAGGCATTGGTATTACTCCCTCATAGAGACAATAGACTTCTTATTTCCTGGAAAGGTCCTTATACTGTCATCTCTAGAATTTCTGATGTTGACTATGTCGTCGATGTGGACGGGAAACATAAAACTTATCATATTAATATGCTGACAGAATTTCATGAACGACCAGGCTACCTACAGCCTGTTTTTCAAGCGACAGACGACCCGCTGGTCCGTCATAATCATTACACATCTCTATCAGTTATTCAGGAGGAAGAGGCTACTTTCTCCGACGTAAATCTTCCTCTTGCCGTTATCCCACTTCATTCAACAGAATCATGGGAAAATGTAACTATTTCTTCAGAGTTATCTACTGAAAGACAGCGACAAGTTTCCTCTCTGTTGCAAACTTTTCAGGACGTTCTTATGGACATTCCTGGACAAACATCGATTATTACACATGACATAATACTCACTGATTACAACCCTATCAGAGTCTGACCTTACCCAATCCCATTACATTTTCAAACACAGGTCGAAAAAGACTTTGATCAAATGATAATGTTAAATATAATTGAACATTCTACCTCGGCATACTCTTCTTCTATGGTTATTGTCCGGAAGAAAGACAATAACATACGTCTTTGTGTCGACTATTGTAAATTAAATCAAGTGACTAAATTCGATGCAGAACCTATGCCCTTGTTGGACGATCTACTCATTAAGCTTTCTCATTCACGGTTCTTTACCAAACTCAACTTGTCCAAGGGATATTGGCAAGTTCCTCTTACTGAACGCGCCAAACCTCTTACTGCTTTTTCAACACCTCGGGGTTTGTTCCAATGGAACTTCATGCCTTTCGGCCTTGTTAATGCTCCAGCTACTTTTGTACGCATGATGCGTCGTATCCTCTCACATCGTCCAGATGTTATTGCGTACATGGACAATATTTGACTTTTTAGTGATTCTTGGGAAGATCACTTTCAAGGTCTTTCTGAACTTTTGTCTACTCTACGCTCTCATAATTTGACGGCCAAACCGTTTAAAGCCTATGTTGGGTTTAGTGACATTTCTTTTCTGGCTCATCGGGTTGGTCATGGTCTCTTGCGGATGGAGGACCACAACACTTCTAAAATTCTTAACATCACTACTCCTAAGATGAAGAAGCAAGTCCGTAGTCTCTTAGGTTTAATCCAATTCTATGGAAGATTTATTCCAAACCTATTGTCAATCACTGCACCTCTCTCAACCCTATTGAAGAAGGGGTCATCTAATAGGGTAAACTGGTCCCCAGAATGCCAATCCTCTTCAGACGAGATTAAGACACTATTTTCTTCTCATCTATCTTAAGACTGCCCACTGCAAATAAGACTTTTTTTCTTCGCAGTGACGCCTCATCCACAGGGATTGGGGCCGCATTGATGCAAGAGTATTTTGAAACTTTGCATCCAGAGATGTATGTCTCTAGGAAACTGACTGCGGCAGAACGGAATTACTCTGTACTAGACCGAGAATTATTAGCTATGGTCTGGGCGATTCTTAAACTCCAGAGATTCCTTCTGGGCGCGCATTTTATAGTAGAAACCGACCAAAAAGCTCTCACAGCTTTACAATATAAGGACTTGAAGAGCTCAAGATCCACTCGGTATTAGAGGTGGGCGAATCGATACACTCCGTTGTTTCGAGACAGTCGGCTCAATTAATTATACTGTGTCGAAACAGTGTGTCGAAACAGTGTGTCGACACGGCGGCACAATTTCCCGTATAGGGGAGAAAGAAGTCTCTTATAGACAGTACCGGGGCGGGTATACATGAATTGTGTGAGACAATTTCCTCTGTTTTTACTGTCGTGTGTGAAAATCTATGGCGTTTCGTGTGACCACAATTCAATATTTTTACACAAGTCTTCATTATGATGAAATAAAACGTAGATATGAAGATAGCTGCAGTATATGGGAAAATAATAAAAAACAACAATAATAATAACAACAGTAATAATAACACATGATATCAAACTAGAGTAAGCTAGTTTTGGTAGACAATGATTCAAATCCACACCGAGTAGGCCTACACATATATCAGCAGAACTAATAAAGTGTCCATTACATTTATACGAACACACGGACACTTTCAACTTTAACATAGCGCCTAAAACATTGACAACTGCAGCACTGACACAATTTCCAGTGTCTATAACTTCTCAGCAAAAATAATATCACTTGTAAAATCAAGTCATCATAACACATCCCTGAAAAATATGACATGTTTGATATTCCATACTAATGTTCCGAACGGTTGATTCAAATTTTACATAGGATCAGACAGTGTGTCGCTGCAAAACAGCGAGGCAGACGAAACAAACAAGCAGGAAGTGTCGAATCGCTCGCTGTTTCGAAGCATATTTTCGACCCTTGAATGATAAAATACCAGAACACACGTTACATTTTACTTTGTTGTCTTTGATCTTTACAAAATAATCCCAAACAGGGCTTCTCCCCGCCATAAATGAAGATTAAATGATGTTGAACACAAGTTTTAAACACTATTTTATGTATAAACAAAACACGTTTTCTTACGAGAGCGCCCGAATCAAGAGTACCGTAACATGCGTATAATGAGCGCTTGGATGAAATAGAACTATGGAACTGTTTCGAAACAGCAGACTACAAGTAAATTAACTGAAACAATGAGACATGAGTCGTGACACCCTAGTATGCAGATTTACTTATTCTCGTTAGTACAAATCTATGGTATTTCGTGTGACCACTGTTAAGAATTTTACACAGTCGTTTTCATTATGATGATATGCAAGGGGAACATGCTGACAGCTGCAGTAAAAGTGAAAAAAATAATAATAATAACAGTAATAATGACACATTATATAAAACTAGAATAGGTACAGTCAGCGACAATGATTCAACTCAAACCGAGCAGACACCTAATAGTAGTAAGCCTCTTTCAGTCCTGAGGAATTATTTAAAAAAAAAAAATTATGACTTGTTTGATTTTCCATACTATTTATAAACGCCTAATGTACCGCACGCTTGACACATTTTTACAAAGGCCCCTGAAGGTTAGACAATGATACAGTGTGCCTCTTTGCAAAACAGCGAAGCGGACGGGAACTGAAACTGCAGTTTCAATACACGAAACAGGCTATGTATCGAATCTGCGTGAGACAGTGCGTCTCTGCAAAACAGTCAGGAATTGACACTGTATCGACACCGCAAGAAAACTGTGTTTCGAAGCGTTCGGGTACGATGCAGTTTCAACGCATTGTATCGATACATACACACAGTAGCCATCTCTACTCGGTATGCTATTGCGCTACAGCCCTTTCACTTTTCTGTACGAGCTATTCGAGGTTCGAATAATGTGATGGTGGACATACTGTCTCGATGCCCACATGATTCTAATTGACTCTCATTTTCTAGACGCCCTTTTAGATCTCGGGTTATTTATATAACCACGTCTCTGTTATACATTTACACTCTGGTAGAATAATTTATACCCTGTTTAATTAATGATTCCAAGTTAGTTTACGCTATTTTCTCTGTTACTCTTTTAGTGTAACGGAGGAAGGTTTGATTACTACCATACAGGGGTCGGAAGTTTACACGGCCACATCCGATAAATTAAAATTAATTGTTGAATATCATAAAATCTTACCTTTACCAAACAGAGATTTTCGTTTTTTTTCACAGTGTATGCTTTTCCATGAGAGTCAGTACCGCTACGTTGTTGGTTTGAACCATCTACCGACGATAGACCACTAAATTTGCTGTTCCAGTTTGGCTTATCGGCAGTGTGACTCTGCACTAGATGTTGGTGCCTTCTTACTATGGGGCGTTCTAAGACTGCGGGACTTATCTGATATATGTAACTTGTTTGAGATAGCTGATAATATTGTATATAACTATAGTGTAATGTATTAGAGAGTATTGTATTAGGATATGATGTAATTTTTTATGATAATATGTTGGTTCATCTTTATGCACCATTGCATTACTATATTGTTCGTATACTGCTGTGTTTTGCAATGTTGAAAGTATAATATTGTAATGATACCACTATTTTTTTTTACGTAACTTATCATTGCGATACATGTCGGTATCGTACTTTTTGGAAAGAATATGAAGAGAAGAAAAAGATATATTTTTTTTTTCGAACATTGTAATATTTTTTCTTTGCCCAGCGCTTGATTGTGCGCTAGTGGTAACTATGTATAATGACATTAGTACATTGAGAAAATGTTTTTCGGAGGTTGTGTTGTATTTTTTCTGTACGCGGCGCTTGATTGTGCGTCAGAAATAGCGATGTATAACGATACTGTTAATTTTTTATACTTATATGGGTTCATCATTGGTACTCCATGAGCTTATTAACTTGGTTATCATGCACATTATGCTATTTTTTTTTTTTTAGATGATAGCTACTTGTTTATTTTGAATTTGGATATGCATTGTTATTTTTTTATGTATGCTTGTGTACTATAATGTAGTTCATTTATACAATGCATTGTTTCGTGTAATTGTTTACCATGACATATTTCTGTTTTCTTTATTCTTATGGCATTGCTTTCCTTCATTTCGACTCTTTCCTCTCGTATTCCATCTGGTCTTTGTTCACTTTTCTCTTATGATGTCATGGCGAATCTATACTTCATATACTTCATACCTCTTTGAAGTTGATGTTCTTCGTATGCTTATCCCATTATCTGGCTATACTTCACTTCTTTTGTATGCTACACTTACTTTTATCCCTCTTTTGTTCATTCTTGTTATATGACTTAACATAGTGTACTTAAGTATAGACATTAGTATGCTATCGACTTCTAGTTTTTTTTTCTTTGATGTATTTTTTTAAAAAAAATGATTATCTCATTTTTTTTCCCCCGGGGGTCGGTGTAGTATGTTAAGCCAAATTTTAGTCAAGGGGAATTAAACATTAATATACTTGTATGTACATGCCAGATTTTTGTTATCTCCCTTGTGTAGCTACTAGTTTGTTTAAAAAGATTTGATCGAGAATTTTCGCGAATCTTCTAGATGAGTTCAGCTCGCGTCTCGCGGTTAGCCGCGCATGCGTGATTGTCTGAGCTGGACGGAGATACGGTAATCCCGTAACAGTACATTCCTGGGCGTTTTGCCGGGAAGGTGTTCAGCCATGTTTTTTGATTGTGTGTACGGGGAGATATTTTTGTGTGATAGAAATGTTGGAGACTACCTGATATATTTCTAAAGCCAAGGATATGATGGCTTCTACTTATACTGCAATGTATCTTGTTTATTATATTGCCAGAGAAGATAAAGAGAATATTTACATTTCTTCGAAGCCAGGAACATATACGGCTTATTTCTAATATTGCCAGAGAAGATAAAGAGAATATTTACATTACTTTGAAGCCAGGAACTTATACGGCTTATTTCTAATATTGCCAGAGAAGATAAAGAGAATATTTACATTTCTTTGAAGCCAGGAACTTATACGGCTTATTTGTAATATTGCCAGAGAAGATAAAGAGAATATTTACATTACTTTGAAGCCAGGAACTTATACGGCTTATTTTACCAAAGAAGGTAGAGAGAATATTGACATTACTTCAAAGCTGGGAATAGGCTTTTATAGATATATATGTGCCAGTTATGCTATATACGGATGTATTGAACTATTGTGATTTCCATGATGTGTTCTGAACTGTGACTTATTGACAGTGTATTTTGGTGATGTCCTCGTGACTGTGGAATAATAAACTGTGTATAACGTTCCTTAGAGTTGCAACATTTCCTTACTATTATATGTGCTTTTTGGTGTGTGTGATTATTATTGACTTACTTTAGGACTACATGCATTCGCGTTCATTGATGTCTATACACCCACACACCTGTCGGCCACCTGTAAGCCCGACGTATGCTGATCGCCTTCATCAGCGCACATAATAACATTTTCATTCTTCCTGGAGCCACCCCTATCAATCCATACTTTCAACATCAACAATCACGTACCAGCTGCAGTATTCTTAATAAATGTATATATTGGTATTATTCAATGGTAGTTTCATTAATGTGGGGACAGATATTTTAAATACACAGAAAATAGAATCACGTACCAGCTGCAGTATTCTTAATACATGTATATATTGGTATTATTCAATGGTAGTTTCATTAATGTGGGGACAGATATTTTAAATACACAGAAAATAGAATCACGTACCAGCTGCAGTATTCTTAATACATGTATATATTGGTATTATTCAATGGTAGTTTCATTAATGTGGGGACAGATATTTTAAATACACAGAAAATAGAATCACGTACCAGCTGCATTATTCTTAATACATGTATATATTGGTATTATTCAATGGCAGTTTCATTAATGTGGGGACAGATATTTTAAATACACAGAAAAAAGAATCACGGACCAGCTGCAGTATTCTTAATACATGTATATATTGGTATTATTCAATGGTA
Source organism: Oreohelix idahoensis (assembly GCA_024509875.1). Classification (NCBI taxonomy): domain Eukaryota; kingdom Metazoa; phylum Mollusca; class Gastropoda; order Stylommatophora; family Oreohelicidae; genus Oreohelix; species Oreohelix idahoensis. Next base: position 568,774 of record JAMPIV010004368.1, read on the forward strand.
GTTTCATTAATGTGGGGACAGATATTTTAAATACACAGAAAATAGAATCACGTACCAGCTGCAGTATTCTTAATACATGTATATATTGGTATTATTCAATGGTAGTTTCATTAATGTGGGGATAGATATTTTAAATACACAGAATTGAATCACGTACCAGCTGCAGTATTCTTAATAAATTTATATATTGGTATTATTCAATGGCAGTTTCATTAATGTGGGGACAGATATTTTAAACAAAAGAATTTTGAATGTTTGTTGTGCTAATTCCTTACCATTTATTTTTTATTAACGAAACATAACTACTTATGACGTGATGAATATGCCACTTAACTGCAATGAATTCTGCACACTGGGCAGTCGTAAACAGTCTCTGCAGAACGCCCAGACGATGTGTTTGGTTTGTTCTTTGAGAAAACAAAACATCGTTTTTTTGTCCACATATGCATTCGCGTAAGTTGTTGCTTACTGCTGCTTTTTTCCTTGTTTTATTGAGCCTATTTGATAATATTCTTCGCTCATTAACAAACTGACAAAAATCATAAGAGGCAGCATCTAGATCTAGAATGTATATAGGTCCAGGGTTTCCTACAAAGTTGCTAATTTCAACTGAAGTACGCTTTGTTGAGAAGTCTATTTCATTTGATCTGTTGTCAGTATCATTACTACTTTCACAAGATTCAGTTTTGTCAGTGCCCCTGAATCGAGTTCGTATTCAATATTCACATCTGAATCTGTAGCACCCTCAACATTTTGAAAAAAAAGAATGTCATCTCTCAGCTTCTGAAGCAAAGATTCTACCGCCGTCAAAGCCATGACTTTAAAAAAAAAAAAAAAAATTGAAAAATCTATTGATTTCATAAATAATTTACGAAAACAGAAGCCTCGCTTGTTACCGGAAATCAAGACAGGCTTATACAGGGTGTCCGAAAAGTTACTGTGCATTTGAATATATGGCAGACTAGAGTAGCAGTTTCGATGTGAGAGTTGTCCATTTTACCCTAGGTGTGACCTTGACAACAGACGAGAGCAATGTTTTTTTGATGTGAGAGTTGTCTTCTTCAATAACACCACACCGACATTCTCAAACCATTCCATAGGAAACCCTGGACCTATATACACTCTAGATCTAGATGCTGCCTCTTATGATTTTTGTCAGTTTGTTAATGAGCGAAGAATATTATCAAATAGGCTCAATAAAACAAGGAAAAAAGCAGCAGTAAGCAACAACTTACGCAAATGCATATGTGAAAAAAAAACGATGTTTTGTTTTCTCAAAGAACAAACCAAACACTTCATTCCAAACAGGGCGAGTGAGGCCAGTTCTTGAATATGGCATGGCAGCATGGGCAACAGCAGCTAAGACAAACTTCGATAAAGTTAGCAGACTCCAAAATCAAGCAATGAGAATTATAACGGGAGGCATGAAGTCAACACCTATAAAAGAACTCGAAAAGATTACATGCCTCCTGCCAATGACAGATAGAAGAGACTGCAGGGCTCAGCAACAGGCCAAAAAATTCAAAAGATTAACAGACCGCCCAATGTGCCATAGAATAAATGCTCTTAGAAGGCAAAGACTCAAACGAAGTAATTTTGTAGAATCAACCAAACCACAAATGAGAGCAGTATCCATAGATGAAATATCCACTGTTAAACCCATCTACACTGCACACAAGCTTCCAGTTTGGAAACAAAATCGTTTCCCTAAAATGATAGAAAACATTCCTGGAATTGAAAGTAAAAAGAGCCAAACTGCAACAAATAGAAAACCCATAGCGACAAAATACATAGAGAAACATTATCCATGCAACACCTGGACCCATGCATATACAGATGGATCAGCAACAAATGCAGCAGAAAATGGAGGTGGGGGTGTCTTTCTGACCTTAAGCACTGGTGCAGAAAAAAGGCTGTCAGTGGCGACAGGACGATTCTCCAGCAACTTCAGAGCAGAGGCAGAGGCCTTGAAAACTGCAGCAGAGGTTATATTGACAGAAGAAACGGCAGAGAGACAAGTTGCTTTCTTTACTGATGCACAGTCAGTAATTGCAACGTTGAAAAGCCAAAATAATACAGACCTGGATGATCTCAGAGTAGTGCTCCACAAACTTTGTCAACGATTCAAAAGTGTTGTGATCCAATGGATCCCATCTCATAGTAATATCGCCGGCAATGAAGAGGCTGACAGAATGGCAAAAGAAGGTTCACATCTACCTCAGCCTGATGCAAGCATAACTTTTGAGGAGGCAAAGAGTTTTATCAGAATCAGTTACAGAAACAAATGGAATGTAGAACATCCAGGGCACACACAGAATGATGCTTACTACCAGCTCCACAGAAGAGAACAAGTGGTAATCTTCAGACTCCGCACTGGCCACAACAGATTGAGATACCATCTATTCAACAAGCTAAAGATAGGAACTACTGATCAGTGTAACTGTGGCACTGATAAAATGACTGCTGAACATCTGCTTCAAAGTTGCCCCTTATATGTGGTACAGAGAAAGTGCATATGGCCGACGCCAGCTCCTTTCGTGGAAAAGCTTTACGGGGATTCAAATAGCCTCAAACTGACTACTGCTTTCTTTGAGAACATTCAAGTGGACGTCTGAGAGTGTACAAAGAAGAAGAAGAAGAAGAAACCATTCCTAACCCACCTTACTGAGCTTGAAATTCAAGAAGCCTGGTTCCAGCAGGATGGTGCAACTGCACACACAGCTTACTCATCACTCCATTTTTTGGAGGACATCTTTTGTAATCGCTTAATCTCGCGTGGAATATGGCCTGCTTGTTCTCCTGACCTGACTCTGCCGGACTATTATCTGTGGAGGGCACTGAAAGGAAAGGTCTATGAGAACACTCCGCACACAGTGGATGAGCTGAAGGTAGCAATCACCACCCACATTCAACAGAAATCACTGACAACCCTGCAGAAGGTCTTCGACAATATGAAGAAGTGTGTTCAGACATGTCTTGAGGCCCATGGTGGACATTTCCAACATCTGCTGTAGAAGAAACTGCTGCGTGGTACTGCAACGTTGTACGAGGTACTTTACTGCACAGTAACTTTTAGGACACCTTGTATAAAGACAGGCTTAAATCAAGACTTAAATCAAGACTTATATCAAGATTTATATCAAGACTTATATCAAGATTTATATCGACTTATATCAAGACTGATATCAAGACAGACTTATATCAAGACTTATTATATCAAGACTTATATCAAGACAAACTTATATCAAGACTTATATCAGAGACTTATATCATATCAAGACAAACTTATATCAAGACTTATATCAAGAAAGACTTAAATCTGACATCAATCAGCCTAAACATCACATTACAGTTGTCTTGGACAGTAAAGGGTTAATGTCTCTGTTATCTGTATTAATAACAGATTGTTATCTTAATGTATCTGCATTAATTGAGGCTGTTATCTTAATGTTTTCTCAATTAATGGCAAATTGTTATCTTAATGAATGTTATGTCTGGTATCTGCATTAATAACTGGTTGTTAATCTTAATGTTGTCTATGTTATCTGCATTAATGGCAGTTTTTATTTTAATGTTATCTGTTTTAGTGGCAGATTGTTATCGTAATGCTATCTGCCTTAATGGCAGATTGTTATCTTGATGTTATCTGCATTAATAGCTGATCCTACTCCACTGTCATTTTGATATCTTGATGTTACATTTATTATGTTCTCCAGGTGCAGATTGACACCTGGAGCTACCTTTATTATGTTCTTGTTGAGGTCGAGACTGGTATCGTAAGATGTAGAGTGCTGTTTAAGTGAGTGAGTGGTCAGGTCAACCTGGTAGTACACTGTTGTAGTGGATGTAGGTCAACAAACATTGACTCACTCGTACAGGCTCTTAAACGTGTAGTGCTCGAAAAAGGGTTGTGGTTGATATGATGTGTGGGTGAGTAGACGTCTATAGAATGATGGATACGAATACGTGAAGGCTCTTGAACTACGTCACGATACATCCATTCAACCACATGTAGAAGTCAGGAATGTTGATAACAGCTGACGTTTCAATAATTTATTACGATACAAGGACAATATACGCCGGCATCATGATATATAGTCATTTGATAAAACTTGGGACATCACAGCATAATAATAATAATGTTCAATGCAGCTGGCATTAATGGATCATAGGCAGGCTGTCCATATCATAGTGCTGACGACAATCTATATCTCTTCTCAGCTACAGCAAATTACCCCGCATTGGGAACGGGTCTTCAAATATATGAGTTTAAACAACTCTTGTCTGACACCAGCAAGTCAGGTTTACTTCTGGTATATAGCAGGCCGCGAAATATGGCAGGCCCCAGAATACAGTGTTCTCTGTGATTCCTTAGACAAACCTTATTCAAGGTGATATCGCCGCAATAGCGGGATTTAATGAATATATATAAAGTTCTTCGGGCATTCACCAACCCGGTACATTCAATGTCAGCATAATACGAGAGCTCAATTACTGGTATACTCGATGGACTCTTTCCCGCCCAGGGAAAAGTCACTAGGCTGTAAGCAAAATGTTATTTATGATTCTGGCTATAAAGAAAAATGAATGAAGGCTAATTTACCTTGCCATTCCTTCCGAATAACACCAAAAACTCACTCGCCTCCTAGGCGCTTAGAAATACAATATGGGGGAACAATCTTTAGACACACAGAGAACTTTCCTTCCCCATAATATAAAGCCAGGTCGAAGACGAACAAGACGTCTTGACCCTTTGAAAAACTACAGCTCGACCCAAGATCGAAAGTCTTTCTTAACGCGCCACAAAAGTCGCGCATGCGTCGTTAGATGCTAGACCCTCTGAGCAAAACTCAGATGGGCGATGTTGAACACATACTAGGAAAAGACTGACCATTCAAGCCATATATGGTCAGGTAATAAGACATCGGTTCTAGTTGCAAACATTCCGAGAAAAGCTGACCATTCAAGCCATATATGGTCAGGCAACCAGACATCGGTTCTAATATTAGATCGCTAGGTTAAAAACAAGTGGAATAACAACCACTGTTGAATTCAACCCAAGTAAAAAATGAGTAACTACCCTTTGATCAGGAATCTAACAAATAATGTCTCCAAATTTAAACAGGTACATTTCACAGACTATAAACTCAGCGAAAATGTCCGCAACAGTTTACCGCACCCCCCGGGAAAAAAAAAATGAAACTTTTTTTTTTTTTTTTTGGAAATACATCCAAGAGCAAAATACAACAGGCTCATAATGCACGAATGATGCGCAGACGAGAAGTATCACAATCAAATATGACGTCTCGACGCATGGAGTGTCAGGTGAGAATATATCTCATAATATTAGAGAAAGCATTTCTCTAAGTATACACATATCCAGGGAGGTGCCACCAACGTACACTACAATGCTGGCTATGTTACAATGCAAGCAAAAGTTAATTTCATATAACACATCAAGTACCATATGTTCATGTTTAATAATGAAACATCATAAAAAAAACAGCTGTGTCATTATTTTAATGTACCGCAGTATAGTGATACAATCACATTAACAACTAAAGGTTATATTATTTAAAATGCAATATCTGCTTTAATACAATGTCACATATTATATTAACTATGTAGATGATCAATGAAGTCCAAGATCATAGACTAAGCGGGCACATCTATAGTGTTGTCCGAAGGGTAAGTATGGACATCATAATACGTCATGGTTGGCAAAATGTAAAGATTCTCCCAGAACATCAATGATTTGCTGAGAAAATACAGATGACACAATTCCATTTGATAACCGTTAGATTTTCTAATATACAGCAATCAAACATACATTCTTAACCTTTAGCACGCTGCATAAAAATTCAGAAAACTTGCCCAACCACTGCATTCTTTTTCACAACGCCCCATTTTTATGGTGGGTGACTTGTAAATTCTATAGTTTTTTTGTTTTTTGGTCAATTGCTCTAATTTTTAGACTATAGAAATGAATGAATGATGAATCTGATGATATAAAATTTGTTTGTGTACATGATAGATGTGATAGGAAGAAAGGAAAGGAAAGATGAAAAAAACGAAAAAAAAATAAAATAAATTTTTTTTTTTAATTTTAAAATTTAAAAAAAAATTGTTTTAAATGACCAACAAACGAAGAGTCCATATCCCTTGCATCTCAATGAAAGTCATTTGACCAATAGACTAATACAAATCAAATGACGATCTTTTCGTTACACCCATCATCAGTAGCAAAGCAACAAACTCCCTAGCCAGCTGTGACATTCGGCCGTAATTCTTATTCTTTCCGATATTCCTAATCCTAACCCCGAAAATTATACATACTAGAAATGCCATTTTACTTTCGTTTCCATCTCAGCCATCACACATATTCTGAGAACCGATATCAGCGCTTATAAAGACAAAAATCTCATCCCCACAGCATGGCGTCAGAATCCAATAAAATTAGAGCGAAAATGGCCACATGTTGATGCCGATTCATTTCGATTTAAAAAATTTACAAAAAATAAATGTGGATACACCCATCACTTTTTTAAGATCGGAAACGGAAGCTAACTCTCTTGCAAATAACATTACAACTTAACATGCGGGGCTGAAAATCACGTGTACACAAGTCTTATGCTAGAAACGATGATAGCCGCAAGGTGCCACATGGCGCCTCCAGCATGGAGAACATAGGTTACATTCGTAGCCATGTGGCGCCCGCAGCGTGCTAAAGGTTAACTATTAATAGTGGCCGTGCGAACTTTCGGCCCTTATATTGTGTTAACTAAACCTTCCTCCGTTATACCAGAGATGGTAACAGAGAAAGAAGTCACTTAATTTACAATTCGAAAGTGAAAACAAATGTGCTAACATATATTGTTATAGTAAAGAACTGTCATAAGTCCAGATGTGTATCAGGAAATCTAGGACACAAGATTTAAGTGGAGTCATGTGGGCATCTAGACAGTATGTCTGCCATCACATTATCCAAACCACGGATAGCTCGTACCGTGAAATGAAAAGGTTGAAGAGCAATGGCATATCGAGTGGATCTCGAGCTCTTCAAGTTCTTACTCTGAATAGCTGTAAGAGCTTTCTGGTCGGTTTCCACAATGAAATGCGCACCAAGAAGGAATCTTTGTAGCTTAAGGATTGACCAAACCATAGCCAACAATTCACGGTCTAGAACCGAGTAATTTCTTTCTGCCGCATTCAGTTTCCTAGAGATATACATTACAGGATGCAGAGTTTCTGAATACTCCTGCATTAGTGCCGCCCCGATCCCAGTGGATGAAGCATCACTTCGAAGAACAAAAGTCTTATCAGTAGTAGGTAGCCTTAAGATAGGGGGAGATGAGAATAGAGTTTTAATCTGATCCAATGAAGATTGGCATTCTTGGGACCAGCGCACCATATTAGGAGATCCTTTCTTCAATAGGGTTGAAAGAGAAGCCATAATAGAAGATAGATTCGGAATGAATCTCCCGTAGAATTGTATTAAACCTAAGAGACTATGTACTTGCTTTTTCATTTTAGGAATAGAAATGTTTAGTATCTTAGAAGTGTTGTGGTCCTCTGTCTTCAAGAGACCATGACCAACACGGTGACCTAGGAAAGAAATTTCACTAAACCCAACATAGGCTTTAGAGGGTTTTGCAGTCAAATTATGTTCACGTAGAGTAGATAGTAATTCATATAAACCCAAATAGTGATCTTCCCAAGAATCACTGAAAAGACAGATATCGTCTAAGTATGCAATGACATCTGAACAATATGAGAGAATTCGACGCATCATGCGTACGAAAGTAGCTGGGGCGTTCATAAGGCCGAAAGGCATAAAATTCCATTGAAACAAACCCCTAGGTGTTGAGAAAGCAGTGAGAGGTTTGGCGCGTTCAATTAAAGGAACTTGCCAATAACCTTTCGACAAGTCGAGTTTGGTAAAGAATCGAGAATTAGAAAGTCTAATAAGTAGATCTTCTAATAAAGGCATAGGTTCAGCATCGAACTTCGTAACTTGGTTTAATTTGCGATAATCGACGCAAAGGCATATGTTATTGTCTTTCTTTCGAACAATAACCATGGACGAAGAGTATGCTGAAGTGGATGGCTCAATTATTTTCATCCAACTCTTTCTCGACCTGTGTTTGAAAATGAATAGGGATAGGGTAAGGTCTGACTCTGATAGGATTATGGTCAGTAAGTATTATGTCATGTTCAGTGACATGTGTTTGTCCAGGAATGTCGGTAAGGACATCCTGAAATGTTTGTAACATAGAAGAGACTTGTCACTGTTCCTCAATAGATAAATTAGGAGAAACAGTAACGTTTTTCCATGATTCCATAGAATGAAGTGGAATCACTGGAAGAGGAAGATTAACATCTGAGAAAGTAGTTTCCTCATCCTGTATAACCGACAGGGATGAGTAATGACCATGAGGGACTGGAGAATCGTCCGTCGCCTGGAAAATAGGCTGCAAATAGTCTGGTCGTTCATGAAATTCCATGAGCATGTTTATATGAAAGGTTTTATGCTTTCCGTCAATATCGACAACATAGTCGACATCGGAAATTCTTGAGACTATTGTATACGGACCTTTCCATGCAATAAGAAGTCTGTTCTCCCTACAAGGGAGCAAAACAAGTGCTTTGTCGCCAGGACAAAGTTGTCGTAGGCATCTGTTCTTATTTGCAAATTGCCTTGCCTTTTCTTTAGCAAATTCGGATGAAGAAGTTGCTAGTTTGCATGCTTCGATAATCTTCTGCCTGAGAGCAATGACATACTCATATGAAGATTGAGTGTCATCGTTAATATTATCAGCAGTTATAAGATCATGAAGTAAAGACATAGGACCGTGCGGTCGCGCGCCAAAGACAAGTTCAAAAGGAGAAAACCCTGTATGTTCGTTGGGGACCTCTCTATATGCAAAGAGAGCAGCGGGTAAAACCCTGTCCCAATCCTGAGGATGATCCTCAGTTATCTTCCCAAGTAAATTCTTGAGTGTCCTATTCAAACGTTCAACTAACCCATTAGACATTGGGTGATAAATACTACTCAGAGACCTTTTAATATGCAGAGTAGACATTACCTGCGACATAGTGTCTGAAATTAGTTGGGTGCCATTGTCTGACAATATTTCTCTGGGAAATCCCAAACGAGAAAATATCAGCCAAAGAGCGTCTGCGATATCGGCAGTGGAGATGCTCTTAAGAGGTATAGCCTCTGGCCAACGTATGCACATGTCAACGCATGTAAGGATAAATTGATGTCCTCTGGCCGACTTGATCCTAAAAGGGCCAATAATATCTATTGCCATTTTCTGAAACGGCTGAATAGGAATGTCCGCAGCCTGGATAGGTGCTGCATGTCGTGGACCTCTCGATTTGACCTCTTGACATATTTTACAAGATCGGCAATAAATACGTATGTCTTTATTCACAAATGGCCAAAAGAAAGCCGCAAGAACTCTCGACTTAGTACGGGAAAAACCCATATGTCCAGCACACTGAGAGTCGTGAGCATGTTGCAGAATTTGGACTCTCATACTCTTGGGCACAAGAATTTGTGAATGCATAGACGTAGTCGAGTCTTGTACCATACACACAAGTACGCCATTCTTCATTGTAATCCAAGATTTGCAATTTGTGTTCTGATTTGGATCACTCTTTTTAGCAAGAAGGAAGAATCTTTTTAAAGAAGGATCATCTTCTTGCAGTTTTATAAAAGAGTCACACTAAATCACCAAGTGACCATGTTGGCTATGCACTTCATTACTTTCAGTCGATGAAGTTTGAGTCATATTAAGAGCTTGTGCTCTTGTGACCACTGCTTTGGCAGCTTGGATATTTTGTTCTTCCCAAGCAGCAATCTGCTGCGGGGTGCATTCCCTAACTCCGTGAATACGACCGATGATAAGATCCGCAATAGGATTAGGTAGAAGAAACGCGTGGACATCTCCCATAAAGAAGGGAGTAGCAATGTGAATGATAGCAGTTGGATACTTTTCCAGAGTGCCACCAAATGTCACACATTTGACCACCTTTCCCGTCGCACAAGAAGGATCTATAAGAGATTGCTTAACTCCGATAGTAGTGCATCCAGAATAAAAAAGGACTGAGACTGGATTATTATTCACTAGACCTTTATGTAAGATAAGAGATCCTCTCCCGTCATGCGCAACTGCCGCAGGAAGAGCGGGAAGAGGGTGACCACAACTTAAGGTAGTTACAGTAGTCGGTTCGAACAATGTAGTGCATTGGGGGCATTGAGATGCTCTCACAAAATCGAAAGAAGAACAAGTGATAGCATTAGAGTTTTTATTATCATTTACTTGATTACAGGCTCCCTGAGACTCTTGTTGTACAGAGTTTTCCTGGTGATATGATCTATATTTTTTTTGTTGAGATCTACCGCAATTATTATTTCCTCTGAAATTATCATTGTTTGATCTACTGTAACCATTGTTCTGGTTTGAATCCCAGTTTCCATAGTCACTATTGTCATTTCCCCATTGATGAGAATATTTATCAGTTTGGTTTCGTTGTCTCCGTGAAGAATAGCTTGGATAGTTCCTATTGTGACTACCCCTGTGAAAGTTTCTATAATTGTTGGGCCCAAAGTAACGAGGACTATCAGATCGCCTCCAGTTCTTCGAAGAAGAACCATTATGTGATGGATTGTTTTGATTTTGAGCATAATTACGAATACTCTTCTTATCAAAATTGTGTTGAGAACCTTGAAACTTACAAAGAAATTTAGAGCCACAAGGTGTTGCAGAAGCAACTGGTAAACCCTCCTTAACCTTTAGCACGCTGCATAAAATTTCAGAAAACTTGCCCAACCACTGCATTCTTTTTCACAACCCCCCCCCCCCCCCATTTTTATAGTGGGTGACTTGTAAATTCTATAGTTTTTTTGTTTTTTGGTCAATTGCTCTAATTTTTAGACTGTATAGAAATGAATGAATGATGAATCTGATGATATAAAATTTGTTTGTGTACATGTTAGATGTGATAGGAAGAAAGGAAAGGAAAGATGAAAACAACGAAAAAAAAAAAAATTTTTTTTTTTTAATTTTAAAATTTAAAAAAAATGACCAACAAACGAAGAGTCCATATCCCTTGCATCTCAATGAAAGTCATTTGACCAATACAAATGAAATAACGATCTTTTCGTTACACCCATCATCAGTAGCAAAGCAACAAACTCCCTAGCCAGCAGTGACATTCGGCCGTAAATTAAACCTTTCCGATATTCCTAATCCTAACCCCGAAAATTATACATACTAGAAATGCCATTTTACTTTCGTTTCCATCTCAGCCATCAAACATATTCTGAGAACCGATATCAGCGCTTATAAAGACAAAAATCTCATCCCTACCGCATGGCGTCAGAATCCAATAAAATTAGAGCGAATATGGCCACGTGTTGATGCCGATTCATTTCGATTTAAAAAATTTACAAAAAATAAACGCGGATACACCCATCACTTTTTTAAGATCGGAAACGGAAGCTAACTCTCTTGCAAATAACATTACAACTTAACATCCGGGGCTGAAATCACGTGTACACAAGTCCTAATGCTAAAAAAATGAAGATATCCGCAGTCGCAATAATGCGCCTCCAGCTGGCAGAGCATAGCGTACTTCTGTCGCAATAATGCGACTGCAGCGTGCTAAAGGTTAACTGTAGAGTTGCTAACAGTTACATGAGGGTGCGCAGTGACATACTGGCAACAATTTTCTTCCATATCTTTTATGTTTTTAGGTTTACGCTCATGTAGAAAGGCAAGAAAAGACTCATTGACAGATGACATGACTTTGTCTCTAAGTAATAAGTCCATAAGGGCTTCATATGTATGTTCTGTTTTAGACAGCTCAATCCATTGTGTGAATGTAAGACATATTTTTGAGATGAATTCTGAGAATTCTACCCCAGTTTCTGGCAACATAGTCTTGAAGCGAAGACGATAACCGTCTTCATTAAGTTGATATTTCTTTAATAAGGCCGCTCTGACAACATCAAAATTATTCTTGTCAGGCTCATCTACCATGCTTAACATATTCAGAGCTTCACCTTTAAGTATCTCCGACAACTGAATAACATACTGTGACTTATCTACTTTATGAGTTTCACATGACCGTTCAAATCTATCCTGATAGAACGTTATATCATCAATGGAAGAATTGAAAGCAGGTAGTTTGACCTTGTAAGTAGTAGCATTTGTCTTATTAGAAGTTGACTGGTTATTTGGATCATTAGCATTACCCATATTCATCAACTTCAACATTTCTAACTCCAAAGCTAAGAGTTTTTCTTCGTGTTCCATTTTTGCTTTTTCCTTTCTCTCTTTAGCTTCTCTGTCTAATCTTTTATTTTCAGCCTCTTTTTCTAACCTTTTATTTTCAGCCTCAGCTTCTATCCTTTTCTGCTCGGCTTCTTTTTTTTGTTTTTCCATTTCCATCTGGAATTTCCTTTCATCTGCCTGCATCTGCAATCTTAAATTCTCAGCTTCTATTTTCTTTTGCTCATTTTCTATTTTCTGTCTCTTTTCTTCCGACTTCAATGCCTTAGCATATTTAACTGTCGCGAATTCTTCTAATTTCTCACCAGCTTTACCAAGGGATTTCCCTTTCTCAATAAAGTACTCAAGTGTAGACATTATGTCTAATAATATGAGATCAGTAACCTGAAATAATAAATTAATTTATTCCAACCTCAATGATAACAAGCCTTTAATAAAGAACTTGTATAATCAACTCACTTTATCTCAATCTCTGTTGGAGACAAGTTTTTAATAAAGAACTTGTACAATCACCTTGCTTTATCCCAATCTCTGTGGGAGACAAGTCTTTGATAAAGAACTTGTATAATCACCTTTACAATAATAACACTATTAATCAATTTTATCTCTTAAGTGCACTAAACTACCAATAGTACATGACTAAATATATATATAAACAGCGTATGACAAAAAAGAATAATGTAAACAAAGAACAAGCATCAAGTACAAAACAATAACATTCGCAGAAGTCAACTAAATTATAAAGCGAAACTAAAGACAATATCACAAAGCATGTGATGATAACTGCGAAACATCAAACGAAACAAATGACACAACAGTGTATAAACATAAAGGTTGTATATAACTAAACAAAAGGAAGAGGAGGCAGACAAATACAAACAAATCAAACCAAAACTAAAGAACAGAAAAATATGACAAAAACGATGAAAAGTACACCTCGTCACAACTAAACAAAAAAAGCAACAAATGTCGCTAGCAATTTCCACTGGGGAAATTTGCAAAAGTCCCTAAAGAACGCTGTTATAGGCCCTCTATAACGTGGGATATCCTATAACAGACACCGCCCAACCGTGAAAACCTGCTGAAATATAAACAGTTAATAATATATAACATAAACACAGAGTATATTAATAATGTGTGAGAAGGTTTAGTTAAATCACAATACAACAGCACAGTTCACAAAAACAAACAGGCCACTTATCTTAAGAAAATCCTATCTTCAATAACAGCGAAGATCAGGTACAATAGTCAGCATTCTAAGGATCAGAGGATCCAACGCTGAAGGGTACAGCTGAACTTGCTTCAAAACAACTGTAACGATGATGGTATCGGAACTTGACCTTCTGATAACAATTACAACGTTTGTGGTTTCAGAACTTGACCTTCTGATACAATAACAACGTTGGAATCGGTACTTGACCTTCTGTTACGACGAACTTGACATAATGACGACTAAAGCCCCATCAAGCTGGCACACCATAATGTTGAGGCCCATATTGGACATCATAATGTTGAAGGTAAAAGGCCACCATAATGATAAGGTCGATGCAGCTGGCATTAATGGATCATATGCTGGCTGTCCATATCATAGTGCTGACGACAATCTATATCTCTTCTCAGCTACAGCAAATTACCCCGCATTGGGAACGGGTCTTCAAATATATGAGTTTAAACAACTCTTGTCTGACACCAGCAAGTCAGGTTTACTTCTGGTATATAGCAGGCCGCGAAATATGGCGGGCCCCAGAATACAGTGTTTTCTGGGATTCCTTGGACAAACCTTGTTCAAGGTGATATCGCCGCAATAGCGGGATTTAATGAATATATATAAAGTTCTTCGGACATTCACCAACCCGGTACATTCAATGTCAGCATAATACGAGAGCTCAATTACTGGTATACTCGATGGACTCTTTCCCGCCCAGGGAAAAGTCACTAGGCTGTAAGCAAAATGTTATTTATGATTCTGGCAATAAAGAAAAATGAATGAAGGCTAATTTACCTTGCCATTCCTTCCGAATAACACCAAAAACTCACTCGCCTCCTAGGCGCTTAGAAATACAATATGGGGGAACAATCTTTAGACACACAGAGAACTTTCCTTCCCCATAATATAAAGCCAGGTCGAAGACGAACAAGACGTCTTGACCCTTTGAAAAACTACAGCTCGACCCAAGATCGGAAGTCTTTTTTAACGCGCCACAAAAGTCGCGCATGCATCGTTAGACGCTAGACCCTCTGAGCAAAACTCAGGTGGGCGATATTGAACACATACTAGGAAAAGACTGACCATTCAAGCCATATATGGTCAGGTAATAAGACATCGGTTCTAGTTGCAAACATTCCGAGAAAAGCTGACCATTCAAGCCATATATGGTCAGGCAACCAGACATCGGTTCTAATATTAGATCGCTAGGTTAAAAACAAGTGGAATAACAACCACTGTTGAATTCAACCCAAGTAAAAAATGAGTAACTACCCTTTGATCAGGAATCTAACAAATAATGTCTCCAAATTTAAACTGGTACATTTCACAGACTATAAACTCAGCGAAAATGTCCGCAACAGTTCTCCAGGTGCAGATTGACATCTTGATGCTACCTTTATTATGTTCTCCAGCTGCAGATTGACACCTTGATGCTACCTTTATTATGTTCTCCAGGTGCAGATTGACACCTTGATGCTACCTTTATTATGTTCTCCAGGTGCAGATTGACACCTTGATGCTACCTTTATTATGTTCTCCAGGTGCAGGTTGACACCTTGATGCTACCTTTATTATGTTCTCCAGGTGCAGATTGACACCTTGATGCTAACTTTATTATGTTCTCCAGGTGCAGATTGACACCTTGATGCTACCTTTATTATGTTCTCCAGCTGCAGATTGACACCTTGATGCTACCTTTATTATGTTCTCCAGCTGCAGATTGACACCTTGATGCTACCTTTATTATGTTCTCCAGGTGTAAATTGGCACCTGCCTCAGTGATAGATTTGTTGTCATGGTCATTATACATCTTGAAGAGTTATTTAAATGCATCCTAAACTTTGCTTTGTTGATATTTTATATTTGATAGTGGACACTGTACCGAAGACTGAAGTAGATCATTTCACAAGAGACAGATGACATGATTGTGCCTGAAGTAGATCATTTCACAAGAGACAGATGACATGATGGTGCCTAAGTAGATCATTTCGCAAGAGACAGATGATGTGATTGTGCCTGAAGTAGATAATTTCACAAGAGACAGATGGCATGATGGTGCATGAAGTAGATCATTTCACTAGAGGCAGATGATGTGATGGTGCCTGAAGTAGATCATTTCACAAGAGACAGATGACATGATTGTGCCTGAAGTAGATCATTTCACAAGAGACAGATGACATGAAAGTGCCTGAAGTAGATCATTTCACAAGAGACAGATGACATGATAGTGGCTGAAGTAGATCATTTCACAAGAGACAGATGACATGATGGTGCCTGAAGTAGATCATTTCACAAGAGACAGATGACATGATTGTACCTGAAGTAGATCAAGTCATGGAGGACACATGAAGTCACAGTGCTTGAAGTTCATCAATTCATATGAGACATAATGGTGCTTGAAGTACATAATTTCACAAGAGAAGATGAATGATAGTGCCTGAAGTAGATCATTTCACAAGAGACATGACATGATGGTGCCTGAAGTAGATCACGTCATGGGGGACACATGAAGTCATGGTGCTTGAAGTTCATCAGTTCATGGGAGACATAATGGAGATTGAAGTACATAATTTCACAAGAGACAGATGAAGTCATGGTGCCTGAAGTACTGTTTCATGGGAGACATGAGATGAGTTCACTAGAGACATTGTAAAGTGATACTGCTTGAAGTACATGAACTGATGGGAGACATGAGATCACTTCACTAGAGACATTGTAAAGTGATACTGCTTGAAGTACATGAACTGATGGGAGAAGAAATGAACAAGTTGAGAATTGGGAATGCAGGCACATCCAACATTCTACCCTCTGTCTCTAACTGTCAGTCTGTTACTGGTATTTACATATGTTGTCAGACTGTAAAGAGTTAATTTGTACATTAGAGATATATTACATTGTGATGCTTGAAGTACATTAGTCCACAAATGACATTAATTGAAGTACAGTAGAGCGTGAGATACAAGGATGACACTTTCCCTTGAGAATGGTGTCACGCACATAACTTACAGCAACTTTGGTTCTTACAACATTCACAGCACAAGTTTTCTGGAAGCAAACGTAAGTTCAGATCTTCAAGGATTGTCACGTTAACAAGTTCTGGGATCCATGTCGTCTCCTCTTACCCCACCCCATAATCCTCATTGAGGGTCCACCAGTGTGACATCACAGTTTGATCAGAGGTTCAGCCATCAGATCAGATTTCCTGCCTCACCCTGAACTTCAAAACTCAAACCCAGAATTTAGTCTGACTTTGGACAAAATTCTTATCATATTTCAAGAACTGAAAATGTGCCCCTT
The DNA here is from genome assembly GCA_024509875.1 of Oreohelix idahoensis. Lineage (NCBI taxonomy): Eukaryota > Metazoa > Mollusca > Gastropoda > Stylommatophora > Oreohelicidae > Oreohelix > Oreohelix idahoensis. Next base: position 585,580 of record JAMPIV010004368.1, read on the forward strand.
ATATTAACAAGAGGAAGATAACTGGGTTGTGCAGTCAATACCCAAGACAGTTCAGACAGAGTATTCTGTAAATTCTCTATGCTAGAAGCAATGCTGACAGAATTTCATCACCAAATTTCTCCAGTTTAATGATCTTGAAAGAGAGACTGTTACTTCTGTAGAAACATTACTTCATGATCAAGATATAAGTGGAGGTTTTATATACATTTGTAAACATGTGTACAGATGTTTATCAGCTATTTTGTAATGTTTAGTAGACTTGAGAAGTTTTGAGTACGAATTGTATTGTTTATATTGAATGGTTCATGGGACCCATACAAATTGTATTGCTTATCATGAATGGTTCATGGGACCCATACAAATTGTAGTGCTTATCTTGAATGGTTCATGGGACCCATACAAATTGTAGTGCTTATCTTGAATGGTTCGTGGGACCAATACAAATTGTAGTGCTTATCTTGAATGGTTAGTGAAACTCATACAAATTGTATTGCTCATTTTGAATGGTTCATGGGACCCATACAAATTGTATTGCTTATCTTAAATGGTTCATGGGACCCTTACAAGTTATATCGCTTATTTTGAATGGTTTATGGGACCATCAGTTTTATGAAACATAATTTCTACAGAAACCCTCAGTGCCAGAGCACGTCAAAGATGTTTGACTCTAAAAAGGGCAACTGCAGTGACATCCATCTAAGGGAGTTAACAACTGGCCATGTGTATAAGATGAGAGTTGAAGCCCATTACAGGTGCTTTCTAATGATCTCTTCTTGGTTGCAGAATTATTTTGTTGGAAAAATCTTCTGTGTTTAAATGAGAGTGTTGAGATGGGCGTGTGAGTGGAGTTGACAGCAGATAACTGTATCAGTCGTATCGTGTGTAAGCCAGATGACAACTATGTTTTGTCTCTCACCCTGCCATTCTTGTCTTAATTGCTGACAAAGTAAGTAACATCTTGGATACCAACATGACAGATACCAGTGTCATTGACATGTGAGGGTCAGCCTGGTATGGTAAATGATACATTTTCTGTTTTCAGATCTTTTTCATTTGAATGATTTGGTATTGTCTGTGATGGGACCACAAATATAACACTATGTGTCATACAGAACAACAATTTCTTGGAAATTTCAAATTCAAGTTATTAATTTTAGTAGAAGAATCAATTTTAGAATGTTAAAACTGCTTTTAAATTTTTTTTAATTAAAAAAAAAAGTTATATCTATAATTTTCTGTGGCTTAATTTTCTTACCTAAGCTTTAGACCAGTGACTTCATATTGTAACAGTAATCCATTAAAAAAAAACACTGACATGTACTTTATTATTTTCCATTTTCTCTCTGACTATATTATCTTCCAACTTGACTTCAGATAATTATCTAAATAAAATGTTGTTTGTAAGTAGTAGATGAAAGTTTGCACCAGTCCTGTTGGCAAGCATAAAAGTTATCAAAGATGAGGAGGCTGGAACTCTCAGAGCTGAGTACATTGCCAAATGGGTGTAGTTGTTGTTCTGTGGGATGGCTGAAGATTATATCCCAGAGTGTGAAATGTTCTATAAATCAAATGTACACTATGTCAATTTTTTTTTATGCATCATAGTATCATGAGATTGTGACCCACATGTGTTAGATGTGTATTTATAACACGATATTGTGTATACTGATCTTTGAGTGACATTGTTTCAAGATGCTAATTATTATTACAGAAATGTTGTCATTTTAATGAAAATTATTTTTTGAAATGTACAAGTTTTACATTGACCAGCAATCCTTTTTCAAGTTGTACTCAATGAGTCATATCAATCAGTACCCTTTAGCTCCCTGAGGAGCATAGGCCTTCAACAAACACCTCATCATTTTCACCTCTATCCAGTTCTCTTCTCCATGTGTTTTTTGGTCTACTTCTGCCTCTCTTTCCCTGTGGATTCCAGAACAAGGACTGCCTTGTAATGCTATCTACAGGTTTCCTCAATGTGTGTCCTATCCATCGCCAGTGTCTTCTTCTCAGCTCTTGTTCCACTGGCACTTGTCTAGTTCTTGTCATCAATTCCACATTTGTGACTTTGTCATACCATTTCAGTCCTTCTATTCTATGCAAGCACCTGTTTATAAAAGTCTGTAGCTTTTTGGTTGTTGTTTTTGTTGCTCTCCATGTCTCAGAGCCATACAATAGGACTGACTTCACATCTGAGTTGAAGATTCTTATTTTCGTGTTGGACTTGATTTCTCTTGTTCTCCATATGTTTTCCCAATGCAATGAAAGCTCCTCTTGCTTTTTGTATTCTTATTTTGATATAATTGTCTGTCCCTCCAACTTTGTCTATATTACTGCCAAGATATGTGTACGATTCTACATCCTTCAGTGGTGTTTCTTCAAGTTCAATCTTGTTATCATTTCTTGCATTTATTCTCATAATCTTTGTCTTTTCCCTGTGTATTTTCAGGCCCACTTGTGACTTCTCATCGAGAATTTTCATTTTCTCTTGCCTCTGATTATTTATGGTTATGGGACAGAAGAGCCAAGTCATCTGCAAAATCCAGATCATCAAGCTGTTTAGTCAGATTCCACTGGATTCCATTTCTGTTATGTGATGTCGATGTTTTCATAACCCACTCTATTGCTAGTAAGAAAAGAAATGGAGACAAGAGGCATCCCTGTCTCACTTCCGTTCTAATCCTAAACGGTTCTGTAAGTTGTCCTTCATGAAGAACTCTGCATGTCGTGTCTTCATAGGTCTTCCTTATTAATGATCTTCATGGGAACTCCATAATGCCTCATCAATTTCCAAAGTGATTCTCTGTCTACACTGTCAAATGCCTTTTCATAGTCCACGAATCCAATGTATAGCGGTGAATTCCATTCCGGACTTTGTTCAACTATTATTCTCAATGTGGCTATCTGGTCTGTACAGGATCTGTTTTGTCAAAAACCTGCTTGTTCATCTCTCAGTTGCTTGTCTATGGACTCTTTTAATCTCTCAAGGATGATTCTGTTTAATACTTTTTCTGGCACTGATAGTAACATTATTCCTCTATAATTTGTGCACTCTTGTAAATTTCACTTCTTAGGCAACTTGACCAGATAACCTTCCTTCCATTCTGCTGGTATTTCCTCTCTCTCCCAGACTTTGCCAAGTAGTTTGTATAATATCTCTGTAGAGATATCAATATCTGTTTTGATGGCCCCTGCTGGAATGCCATCTGGACCAGTTGCTTTTCCATCTTTCAGAAGCTTTATGGCTTTCTTTATTTCTTCTCTACTTGGTCGTTCAAAGCTGATTTGTAGCTCCTCTTCTGCTGGCTGGATGTCTGGTGGATTAGTTGGAGCTGGTCTATTGAGAAGTTCCTCAAAATGTTCTGTCCATCTCTTCATTTGTTCTTGTATTTTAAGCAATTTTCCATTCTTATCTTTTATGAGGCCATTTGCTTGCTTATATTTCCCAGTTAGCATCTTTGTGCTGTTATACAGTTCTCTCATATTTCCTTTGGCTGCAGCTTCCTCTGCCAAATCATCAATATATTTCATCTGGTCTCTTTTGATGTCTCTTCTTACTTCTTTGTTTGCTTCTATGTACACTTCATGAGCCTTGGCTTTGGAGCTTCTGTTTAAATCTGCTTTCTTGTTTTTCCTGTCTTCTATCTTACTAATGGTTTCTGTTGTTATCCATGCTTTGTGCTGATGTTCTCTTTTTCTCAGTACTTCTTCACATTTCTCGTTCCATATATGTTTTACTTGTGAGTCATAGTTTTTGGGAATAATTTCCAGCTGTGAAAATTGTTCATTAATCTGCCTTGTCTGAAACTGAATCAGTAAAATTTATTTCCACATTTACTTTGAAGACATGAGGCATTCAGTTAGAAATGATCATTTCACAGTGGAGAAGTGCTCAGACTTACAAGTTTGTGACAGATGTGCAAGACTTGTACAATGTCTTGTAAATTGTAGAGCTTGTCAGGTTTGTTTGACGTGTACAGTGAGCACAGTTAAATGACAATTAGCAGCCAATATAAAACTTTAAAAGTGCCTTGTGATAACTTTTTTTTTTTAAAGTATAGCATTTTTATGTTATTTTATTCCTTCTCAAAAAAAAAAAAAAGGACCACTTGCAAAAAAAATGTAGCCATTTTTTAAAACCAGACATCAGTGCTTTGATCAATATTTGTTTTCAAAATATAGTTCTATTTCGTCACATACGTACAGCAGAGTATCGTATAGACGTAAGTATTAGACAGTGACATTTGAATAGTCCTCACTGTAAATGTAAAAATAAAGTGCTGATTACAAACAGTAATTAAATGCTCCAGAATTTAAATGTAAGAGAGCTTGTCTGAATGAACAGTTGTTGTGTGTGCATGGTAAAACAGAACAGTAGTTGTGTGTGCATGGTAAAACAGAACAGTTGTTGTGTGTGCATGATAAAACAGAAAAGTTGTTGTGTTTGCATGATAAAACACAACAGTCGTGTGCGCATGGTAAAACAGAACAGTTGTTGTGTGTGCATGGTAAAAGAGAACAGTTGTGATGTAAGCATGGTGAAACAGAACAGTTGTGTGTGCATGGTAAAACAGAACAGTTGTTGTGTGTGCACAAAGTTCCCCCATAAGCGCATACACTATATGTGAACCAACAAAGAATGATAAGTCAGTGATCAACTATGCCATTGGGAGCCGCGCTAGCGTAATGGTTACAACACCGCTCTGGCGACCGGGTGATACAGGATCAAACCCGGGCGACGGCATTTGAGGATTTTTCGTCGACCGGGATTTGGACTGGATTAACTCGAGACCTGGCGAGGACATTTGAAGGAGTGTCGTCGACCAGGGACTGGCGGCTCCTGAGCCGACCCAGCTGCAATGGGTACCTCCGAAATCGGCGAGTATTTGCCTGAATGGCGAGGGACACCTGTCTCTGTACAAGAAATAAAGGGATACTCACGTAAAATCAATGTCAGGTTAGACATAAATAATAACCTGAGATTTCGCCTCGAGTATTAGCGGGCGTACGAAAAAAAAACAAAAAACTATGCCATTGTTAGGAGGAGCTCAATCAAATATGTCCAGGATGCTAGAGTCTGGAGGGGGACAGAGATTGGAAGTAATCACTACCTGCTAACAATCAAAAGAACAACTGAAAGAGTTGCTCAGCCTAGGAACTGCCCAACATCACGCAAGAAACTAAGTAAATGAACGGAAGAAATGAGCATTAAGACCTACAAGCTGAGAGAGCCAGAAATTTAGATCAGATATCAGGGACTTATTGCTACAGCGGTGAGAAACACAGAACAACAACCTGATGACTTGGAAACCCTCTGGCTTAAATTCAAGGACATCATAAAGACAGCTGCTGCAGAAGCATGTGGTGAAGTCCGACTTGGGAACAAGAGAAAGAGGACACCTTGGTGGACAGAGGAAGTCAAAGAGAAAATAAGAGAGAAGAAAATAGCATGGAAACAATACTTAAGAGCTAAAAACACAACAGGACAAATGGAGAAATATAGAGAATATGTGACACTCAGAACAGAAGCAAAGAACAAGGTGCTAGCAGCAAAACAGAAGTCCTGGGAAGAATTTGGAGAAAAGCTAGAAAAAGATGCACAAGAAAACCAGAAATTGTTCTATAAGACCCTAAAGAACATGAGGAAGGAAAAATGATGCCCTCTCAAATTTATAAAGGACAAGCAAGGCAAATTGCTTACTGCCCCAAAGGAAGTAATGGAAAGATGGAAAGAATATTTCTCAGAACTCCTTGATGGTGAGCAAGGTCAAGCATCAGAAATGATAACCACTAGCACAGAAGAGAAAACCAATGATGGTGAAGATGACATAAAGATGGAAGAACTGAAGGCAGCACTGGAGAAAATCAAGATGGGCAAAGCAGCAGGGCATGATGGTATAACACCAGAAAAGGTTAAGTACATGGGAGCATCAGGCACCTTTTTTTTTTTTTTATTTTTGTCTTTACAAGCTCCAATTTTTTTGGTTTAGGAATCAAAGCACTAATAAAAAAAGCTCAATCATATGGAAAATAATTATATTGGGTCCTAATTGTTCATATTGTTACTTAGAAACTTTTTTGTGTCAAGATGCACACTTTATTTGCAAAGATAACAATTTGAGCTTGCACAAGATCACAGCATTCTCAAGACTGTTTCATAAACTGGACCAGAGTGATGTTTTTATGAATTTTTCAAAAATTAGACCCACTGATAAAAATACAGGAGAGATACTTTAAAAAATTCACTGATCAAAAAGTTACAGGGTTATACTGTAAAAATTAGCAGGGAACAAGCACTATAGTATGATATTCCAGTATACAAGGTTTAAAGCCTTTATCATTACAACATTGTGAATAATCCTCACATGATGTCATCAAAATTGCTGAAAAACAGTAGAAATCACAGAGAAAACATGTGCCTTAAAATAGTCATACAGCACATTAGAATCCACCAATTGCAGTTGGTATTCTTATAAACCATATGAGAGACCCCATGCCGCGTCAAAACCAGAAAATCCTTTGAAGCATATTTCCCAGAAAGAGACCAAGATTTTCAAAAATTCCTCTTCTCCCCAAGGAAGAAAGTTCTAATCTGTCTCTTCCTACAAATGCGGCTTTGGGACATCGGTTGCAGATCAGATTGTGGAAAAGACTCATGACATTTTGCAACAAGAATCAAAGGCAGCTGACTTTCTTTAATGACAAATTTAGGCAGCCTGATTTTGTTAGCCTTGTTTATATCCTTTGGGCACCAATCTCCAAGATCTCCAGCAAATATTTCCTTTTATTGGGAATGACCTTGTATTCTCATAATAGAATTTGGCCAAAACAATTACCTTTTTCCCATCTTCTTCATACTGCTTGCCCTTTTACATGATGCAATTTAAGTGAGACGTCAACCCAGAACATTGTGGCTTTGCCTCGGCAACAGATTTAAAACTTTTTGAATCCCCATCTCCAAGATATTTTACATACTTCAAACCATGTTTTTCCTCAGATCTTCTAAAAATATTAATCATTCCATTTGATTTCATCAGATTTTTTTGGCATTGATTTGTGACCTTCATCCACACTGCAAATTCTTCATCTGTTTTGTATTTCTTTATAAACAAGTGAAAGTAAATGAACTTGACAGGCCATAGTGAGTCTCATTCACTGTGTATAAAGACTCTGTAAAAACTGATTCTGCATCACTGGCTCTAGTGTACTGATAAACACTTTGGACATCATCATCATCTCAACCCGTAACCCGTCATGGGTCGTAGGGGTGCCATGGTGGAAGCATCAGCAGACATGGAGTCATGAGCGACCTAGCACTACTGACAAAAGTGGTTCTTGGTGGCCTGCAATAGGTGTTTATGGACATTTGTTTTGCCTCTTTATAGCAAATGCGCTAAATTCTTCTATAACATTTATGCTTGAAAGCCTGAATCCTTCGCTCCGTATCTGCAGTGATTTGTATAATTTGATCTTCACAGGAAAACTGATGTTACTTTTCCAGATCACATTCAGCCTTGTCATGGCAGCTGAGGCCATCTCAAGTCTTGATTTCTTTACTTGATCTTCCATCACTACATATAATGGACATGGGAACTGTTTAACAAACTGCAAGACGCTTTCAATGCTGATAATTCTGTATCCTTCAATAGTTTCAGGATCAGTGTGTTTCACAGCTGTAGAAGTAGCACTATTTAATTTACAGAATGATATTTCATTTGTCTGACATGTAGGCCTAGCCGTGATTTTCGGTAGTTTCATGGAACCAGAATACCTGTTTCTACCATTCCTCTTAATGGGCCTATCTTCCTTCTTTTACATGATGCTGTTTGATTTATTAACACAATCCATTTTATTAAATAAGAAAATCACTATAAATCTAACCATAATCGCAAATTCACTTCGAAATTGACAGGAAAGCACGGTAAAACATACAAGGGCAGCCTATTTGATGTAACTTGATTCTGGATTGGTTGAAGCTGCATCTTTGACCCTCATGAGAAGTTTCAGCCATGAAATTTTATTTTATGTTTAAGGCTTATAACTGTTAAAAAATTTAATCTAATGCCTTGGCTGGACTAAATACCGAAAAAATTATTATAAATAATGTTAATAAATAAAAAAGTTATAAACAAAATAATTATTTTGCCTATATAATTAGCGATTTGTGGCTGAACATACGTATTTGAAGAATTGATTTTAAATATTTTTCAGCTGAAATCTGTAATAAAAAGCATAGCGTTAGGTAGAAAACTGGTGAAACTAAACTGTAGCATCAATATTGCAAAAATGATAATTTTTAAACAAAATGCCAAAATAAGGGTGAAACACCCTTAATTCTACGGGCAGCCAAACAAGACCATACCAAAGTATGAGGGAGATTGCCATCATAACACCAATTTTCAAAAAGGGTGACAATCGACAATGTGGAAACCATAGAGGCATATCCCTTCTCAGTGTCCCTGGTAAAATCTACTCTAGAATCCTAGAGCAGAGACTCCGACGCCTAGCTGAGCCACAATTGGATGAGGTCCAGTGCGGATTCCGAGCAAACCGAAGTACTCAAGACCTAATCTTCACACTCAGACAGCTAAGTGAAAAGGCCCTTGAGTATAAGAGTGAAATCCATCTTTGTTTCATAGATCTGGAAAAGGCGTTTGACAGGGTCCCCTGGAGCAAACTTTGGGACTGTTTGGCAAGGAAGAACATTCCAGCACCTCTGATTCATGCTATACAGAGCTTCTACAAGTCTTGCAGAAATTATATGAGGACAGCAAACCATAAGTCAGAAGAGTTCAGGACCACCACTGGTGTAAGACAAGGTGATATCCTGTCACCTCTTTTCATACTCCTCATGGACGATGTCATCAAGGCATGTAAGGAGAGAACAAGAAAGTATTCAGTCGGGTACTGGAAGATGAGACAGGTTTGTATTTCAGAGCTGGCATTTGCTGATGATGTTGCCCTGACTGCTAAATCAGAGGCACATCTCCAATCCAACCTGCAAGTCTGGAAGGAAGAGCTGGAGAAGAGAGGGATGGTCATAAGCAGCTCTAAAATCCATGGTGATATCACGAGAAGAAAGAAGACATCAAATTAAGCTGGGAGAACGGGTCCTGGAGCAGGTCGACCACTTTAAATACCTCTGAGCTATTATAGACCGAAAGGGAGGCATCAAAGAAGAGTTGGCCACTCGAAAAGCAGCAGCTTGGAGACTTTTTCAGGCCATAAATCGAGGATTCCTCAGCAAGAGAGGTTGGTAAGAAAACGAAGATGGCTGTATACCGCTCCACGTATGTCCCAGTCTTGACATATGGATGCGAGTCATGGGCAATGACTACAACCCACAAAAGCCAGATCCAAACCCCAGAAATGAGGTATCTGAGGAAGGTGGTTCGCAACCAGACGATATGTCAAGGTCTAAAATCCCACCCCCTGCAGATCCAAGTAGAACAGTCCCAACTAAGATGGTTTGGCCATGTCTGCAGAATGGGAGAAGCATGGGAAACAAAGAGCCAGGGATCCAGACCTCCAGGACGACCCAGAGTCCGCTGGGAGGACAACATTAGACAATCTTTGAAGGACCGTGGACTAGAATAAAACCAGGCCAGGAGGAAAGACAGCCGATAGGATAGTCTGGCGCTCTCTCTTCCACACCTCTACACCTCATGGTAGAAGGGAAACGACTAAGTAAGTAAGCATGGTAAAACAGAACAGTTGTTGTGTGTACATGGTAAAACAGTATAGTTGTGATGTAAGCATGGTAAAACAGAACAGTTGTTGTTTGTGCATGGTAAAACCGAACAGTTGTAGTGTGTGTATGGTAAAACAGAATAGTTGTGATGTTTGCACAGTAAAACAGAACAGTTGTGATGTATGCATGGTAAAACAGAACAGTTGTGATGTTTACACAGTAAAACAGAACAGTTGTGATGTATGTATGGTATAGCAAGATCCTCCTGCATGCAGGCTACCAGGTAAAAGCCAGAGTTACATATGGGGCACAAGTGACTCCTACAAGCTTAGTGTGCAATGCTGGGTTCTCAACATGTTTCACCACATGGGGAATCCCTGGAAATGTGTGGATGATTTCAAGAGCCGATGAGGATGCAATTGGCCTCACAGACAGAGGTTCCTATCCAAATCTACATACTATAGTTTTTGTGCAAAGCTGGTGGTCATATAAGGGTGACTCCAGATATGCCTCCATACATGAGGGAGTGGGTGTATGAAGTACCTACAATAAATCAACAAGTGGTAGCCACCTGGAGTGAGTGTATGAAGTACCTACAATAAATCAACAAGTGGTAGCCTCCTGGAGTGGGAGTATGAAGTACCTACAATAAATCAACAAGAGGTAGCCACATAGAGTGGGTATATGAAGTACCTACAATAAATCAACAAGTGGTAGCCACATAGAGTGGGTGTATGAAGTACCTACAATAAATCAACTAGTGGTAGCCTCCTGGAGTGGGTGTATAAAGTACCTACAATAAATCAACAAGTGGTAGCCTCCTGGAGTGGGAGTATGAAGTACCTACAATAAATAAACAACAAGTGGTAGCCACAGGGAGTGAATGTATAAAGTACATACTATAATTTATAGTATAAATCATTAAGTGATAGCCACAGGGAGTGTATAAACCAACAAGTGGTAGTCACAGGGAGTGTATAAACCAACAAGTGGTAGTCACAGGGAGTGGGTTATGAAGAACCTACAACACATCAACACAAACAGCACACTTGACAAAATCATTTATTCATTATACTGTAAAACTGAATTTAATTGTCATGATTTGTCTGCATGTGAAGGGAAACCCCCTCTTAACAACAAAAAATTCTGCCTTCAAATAGGATATAAATATTTCTAACATGTATGCTTACAAATGTCAACCATTCAATAACACATGACAGTGTTCACACACTTCAAACTATAACTGGAAAGCTAGAACTTTGAAGGCCCAGAATTTTTGTGGAAGACAACACCCGCTTTGTTAATGTGTCCTTGTATGTATCTTCTTCTGTGATCCTTAGCCGCCGACTGTCAAAGCAGTCAGTGGCCATTATGCCTGGTGGCGTCTTGTAGGGCAACAACAAATTGATTCCACTTTGCTCGGTCGGCGGCCATCCTTCGTAAAGTGCCCCAACTCTGGTTCATTCTTTGCATCTCAGCCTCCACAGTCCTCCGCCAAGTTGTTTTTGGTCGGCCTCTCTTTCGTTTTCCTTCAGGGGTCCATAGCATAGCTGTTCTTGTGATGACATCGGGGTCTCTTCTGAGGACATGGCCAACCCAGCTCCAGCGTCTGCCAGCTATGATGGTGTGCATGTCCTCTTGCTTGCTCCGAGTAAGCTCTTGTATGTATGCTAATATGTTAATTGTAGTTAATGTTCATACAACAGTAGTATGTGTAAATATAAGGCATCTTTTTTATAGAACCAAAAAAAAAAAAAAAAAAAGGTGCATGCTGTAACCACTGTCCTGTTAAGATTGTCAGAACAAATAACTCACTAACACGTAACAGTGTGCACAGATCAACATAGGGGGAGCTGTTAATGTTTGACAAGATGACCTAGTGTTTCAATAATCAACTTAGAGCTGTCAATGTTTGACAAGATAACCTAGTGTTTCAATAATCAACTTGGAGCTGACAATGTTTGAAAAGATAACCTAGTGTTTCAATAATCTGAGCTGTCAATGTTTGACAAGATGACCTAATGTTTCAATAATCAACTTAGAGCTGTCAATGTTTGACAAGATGACCTAGTATTTCAATTATCAACTTAGAGCTGTCAATGTTTGACAAGATGACCTAGTGTTTCAATAATCAACTTAGAGCTGACAATGTTTGAAAAGATAACCTAGTGTTTCAATAATCAGAACTCAATGTTTGACAAGATGACCTAGTGTTTCAATCATAATCAACTTAGAGCTGTCAATGTTTGACAAGATGACCTAGTGTTTCAATAATCAACTTACAGCTGTCAATGTTTGACAAGATGACCTAGTGTTTCAATAATCAACTTACAGCTGTCAATGTTTGGCAAGATGACTTGGTGTTTCAATAATCAACTTACAGCTATCAATGTTTAAAAAGATGACCTAGTGTTTCAATAATAATCAACTTTGAGCTGTCAGTGTTTGACAAATATGACCTAGCGTTTAAATAATCAGCTTATTGTCTGCCTCTGGCCTACTTTCTTTTCCTTCATCTCCCTATGAAGCACATGACTTCAAATGTTTGGTGCTAAGGTTTCCTGCCTGACACCAGCTGTTCACATAATTCCCAGCTGTTCACATTTTTTCTTCCACATGAGTCATCTTCCAATACTCGCATTCTTCCCACACGAGTCATCTTCTAATACTCACATTCTAATAGTGAGTCATCTTCCAACACTAACACTGTTCTAACATGAGTCATCTTCCAATACTCACATTCTTCTAACACGAGTCATCTTCCAATACTCACATTCTTCCCACATGAGTCATCTTCTAATACTCACATTCTAATAGTGAGTCATCTTCCAACACTAACACTGTTCTAACATGAGTCATCTTCCAATACTCACATTCTTCTAATATGAGTCATCTTCCAATATTCACAATCTTCCCACATGAGTCATCTTCCAATACTCACATTCTTCTCACATGAGTCATCTTCTAATACTCACATGAGTCATCTTCCAATACTCACATTCTTCCCACATGAGTCATCTTCCAATATTCACATTCTTGTAACATGAGTCATCTTCCAATACACATTCTTCCAACATGAGTCATCTTCCAATACTCACATTCTTCCCACATGAGTCATCTTGCAATACTCACATTCTTCCCACATGAGTCATCTTCCAATACTCACATTCTTGTAACATGAGTCATCTTCCAATACTTACATTCTTCCCACATGAGTCATCTTCCAATACTCACATTCTTCTCACATGAGTCATCTTCCAATACTCACATTCTTCCCACACGAGTCATCTTCCAATACTCACATTCTTCTCACATGAGTCATCTTCCAATACTCACATTCTTTCCACATGAGTTATCTTCCAATACTCACATTCTTCCCACACGAGTCATCTTCTAATACTCACATTCTAATAGTGAGTCATCTTCCAATACTCACATTCTTCTCACATGAGTCATCTTCCAATACTCACATTTTTGTAACATGAGTCATCTTCTAATACTCACATTCTTCCCACACGAGTCATCTTCCAATACTCACATTCTTCTCACATGAGTCCTCTTCCAATACTCACATTCTTTCCACATGAGTCATCTTCTAATACTCATATTCTAATAGTGAGTCATCTTCCAATACTCATATTCTAATAGTGAGTCATCTTCCAATACTCACATTCTTGTAACATGAGTCATCTTCCAATACTCACATTCTTGTAACATGAGTCATCTTCCAATACTCACATTCTTGTAACATGAGTCATCTTCCAATACTCACATTCTTGTAACATGAGTCATCTTCCAATACTCACATTCTTGTAACATGAGTCATCTTCCAATACTCACACTGTTCTAACATGAGTCATCTTCCAATACTCACATTCTTCCCACATGAGTCATCTTCCAATACTCACATTCTTGTAACATGAGTCATCTCCCAATACTCACATTCTTCCCACATGAGTCATCTTCCAATACTCACATTCTTCCCACATGAGTCATCTTCCAATACTCACATTCTTGTAACATGAGTCATCTTCCAATACACATTCTTCCCACATGAGTCATCTTCCAATACTCACATTCTTCTCACATGAGTCATCTTCTAATACTCACATTCTTACCACATGAGTCATCTTCCAATACTCACATTCTTCTCACATGAGTCATTTTCCAATACTCACATTCTTCTCACATGAGTCATCTTCCAATACTCACATTCTTGTAACATGAGTCATCTTCCAATACTCACATTCTTCCCACATGAGTCATCTTCCTAATACTCACATTCTTCTCACATGAGTCATCTTCCAATACTCCCAGGCTACTCATATTCTTCCCACATAAGCCATCTTCCAAAACTATGTCAACCCTTTTATTTTGTGCAAGCATCCATTTACAAACTTGATGGCTGTCATTTGTTTGTTGTTGTCGGTCTTTCCAGGACAGCACAATGTTTAATTTATTCTTAACTCCACATCATATGTACAAACGCATAAGAATGTGTATATTATGTAGAACATGTATGCACATACAGACAGTATGACTACAGATGTGTGTAAACATGTGGGATAAAGTGGCAGTTAATGGATAATTTCAGTTCCAGAGGTTAAACAAAATATAACAATCAACAAGAAGGCATTTTGTCAATATTTTGTCATTTACTCTTCACTGACAAGAGCTGATGTAAGGATATGAATACAACTGTCAATACATTTAAAAACAAACAAGATGAAAACCAGCCTTTCTTGTAACATCACGAAGTACAAGAAAGTTATCTTATCAACAATGTGTTTCCATTAACATCGTAACATGCCTATCGTCACATGAAAGAAAAAACACAGAGAGAACACTGTTGGTGGTTGCAGAATTTTTAGTGCACACAAAAAAAAAATCTGCCAGAATAGGAGCACCTTCCTGTAGAGGAAAATATGTGACAACTTAAACATAAATCGAATACAGTTCTTTTATTAATATTTCAGTATAAATAATCCAAAATATAGGACTTCTGTAACAGACTGGCCAAAACAATTCATGAGAATGTTGCAATCCTTATCTCCTGTGATCCTAATCTCTCCTAGTTGTTCAAACTACAAAAATTGTCTCAACTTTGGTAATGCCACTCTATCTACATACTATTAGCTAGTCAACACCTGTATGTCTCAAAACAACTTCATACCACTCTACCTACATACTACTAGTTAAATAACATTTGTATGTCTTATACCAACTTGATAACACTATCTACAAGGTATAAGTAGTGAACATCTTCCTAGCAACCACAAACCTCACCCTAGACTTTGTCAAACTTGCCAGCAACACAGGCTGTCATCATCTTGTAGGCGTACACATGCAAGAGTTGGCAGATTTTCTTTTTAAGATTAAAAGCTAAGTATCCTCCCTGTGTATTTTCTTTATTCTTTGTGCTGTTCCCACTAACAAACACATCCTTGCACTGTTTCTGTCTACACTGATTACATGTTGTTTTAAAGTACTAGTTTTACATCTGTTTACCTTCACTTTCAAGTAACAGCTCTTTCACTCGCTGATTCACAATAAGACTTAGATGTTAGTACCATTCATATTCTTTCATACATACATACATATACACTGATGCTGTAGGCAATAAAATTAATATACTGAAAATATGCAGACTGATATAAGAATTATCCCTCTCCAAATGAATTTTTTTTAAATGTTTTATCTGGACAGATAAACAAACACAGTGGACAGATATACAATGGCAGTTGATATACAGATGCACTGGGTGCAAACAAACCCAGTTTAACTGATACACAAACACAGTTAACTGATACACAAGGACAGCTAATACATACACACTCCATGGCCTCAACACTGAAGTACATTAAGCGAGACTGAAAGAGACAAACTTCGCACATATGGACATCTCATTAAGTACCATACATCTTTGTCTTTATATATTTCCATCATTATTCTGCTATCAACAAAACTGTTGTGGTGTGGTCTGATGTTCTACCATCAACAAGTTTTGATGGTCTGAGCTAGATGGTGGGTAGAGCACAGACTAGATGCTGAACAGGACAAAGACATAATATTGTCTGTAGCCAGGAATGACCATCTCGAATCTGGCTTACAAGGTTCCAGCCAAGCTATGCTTAGCAAGTACACAGTGACTTTCAGTTGCTAAACAAAAAAACATCAATCATGAGAATATATGAAATATGAGTACACAAGTCAAATAACATATATGTGCAGCACATGCTGACACTAAACACTGTAAGTACAAAGTCAAGAAACTCATATGTCATCCTAGAACTAATAAACATCAGAATGACACTGACCATAGACACATATAAGACAGATTTTAACCAATGACATGTCTCATGATCACAGGCTAAGTACAGGATGTTAATGGCTCTCAGCAGCCAGTCAGGATTATACTGTCTGCTCACTTGAGCTGATGGGATGTGACCGGAGGACTTGGCATGTGTTTGTTGAAGGCCTATGCTCCTTGGGGAGTGGAAGTGGATTGAGTGATTGATCGATCCTGTCTCCTTCTTCCTTTTTTTTAAACTCCTTAACTTTTCAACTACTTTTAGCTGATTTAGCAGCAGTGCGTGTTTTTTCCTAAAAAGTAAATATATTGGTAAATCATGGCTGTTCATATTTTTTTTGTTTATATCATAATCCCAGCCAGTATATGAAATGATATATGAAATGCTTTATGTCTGTAACAAACATTGGTGTTTGGCAGCTGTGATGTTTCACAGTGCACCTTTCTGTGATATTTAAAAACAAAAAATGTATAGGCAAGGAAAACACCATGCACACACTACATTAAACACCTCAGATTGACTGGACATGCATGCATAGTGATCTGAGGAAACTGTCCATGACAAATTCTATCTGGAATGTTGTGATCTTACTGATGACAATAAACAATGTGACTTTGAAGTTGAAAACAAAAAAGCCAGTGTGATAATGTGTCCTTCCAGTGACGTGTTTATAAACAAATGTGTCTTACTGTCACCGTGGAACTAGTCAATAACCTGGAACTAGTCAATAACCTGCTGTTTGATTATGTGCTGCACAATTAACAAAGTGATTTCCTGAGAATCCCAAGAAGAGATGTGATTGTGAAATACTAGAATAGTCCCACTATATATGTTACAATGTTTTTCCTGAGGTGTATACTGCTTGTGTTTAATGTAACTGTTTTATCATTTTCTTTACAACACTTTCTATTTACTGCACAGTATTGACTATTGTTAAACATAACACAGCAAATATTAATCAAGACAGTCAACTTTCATGTATTTATCTTCATATAGAACAACAATAGTACATTACCATTCATGACTATCACAAACCACTGTACAAGCATGTTGTTGCAGATTTTGTTATTCTGGAAAGCCATTTGTTTCCTTGTAAGTTCAAAAGTTAAGGAGTAATGGGCCAGCAGTAAGGCTGACCTCAAACAGGAATAAAGCACCAAGGCTGACCTCACACAGGAATAAAGCTGAAATATTTCATCTGTTCCTCCAGTGGCCATTTCTCTCACATTTTTTTTACAAGGTGGGTGGGGGCTTCCATCCTTAGGCTCTACCTTACCTTTGTCCTGTCTCCTCATAGACACATTGTAATCTTACAGAGCAAGGAGCTGTATTTAAACAATGACCGCTTCACTCAGCCATGACTGCTTCACTCAGCAGTGGGGGAAAATTTAATGATGAACTATTTGATGCCACCATAAAACAAGACTACAGGACATGGGACTAGCTGTCCTATAATGCAGAGATTTCAGCTAGCTACAAAAACTCAGGTCAGCCATATCATGAAACATGAAGGACAACAGTAACGATTGCCAACTAGTGACAGACACTTTCATCAGTGGCTGCTTAGACTGAACAATGGTATGATCAAATCAACAACATGGATATGCTGGCAAATACCAGATAAATTATTGTAGGTAAGAAAAAATAGGATAAACAGTGATGGTCAACTGTTAGCTTACTTACTTAGTCGTTCCCCTTCTACTGTGAGGTGTCAACTTACTTACTTAGTCGTTCCCCTTCTACTGTGAGGTGTCAACTTACTTACTTAGTCGTTCCCCTTCTACTGTGAGGTGTCAACTGTTAACTTACTTAGTCATTCCCTTTCTACTGTGAGGTGTCAACTGTTAACTTACTTAGTCGTTCCCCTTCTACTATGAGGTGTTAACTGTTAACTTAGTCATTCCCCTTCTACTGTGAGGTGTTAACTTACTTACTTAGTCATTCCCCTTCTACTGTGAGGTGTCAACTTACTTACTTAGTCATTCCCCTTCTACTGTGAGGTGTCAACTGTTAACATTAAAAGTAATCCTTGTTCTAGAATCACTAGGGTAGAAGAAAAGAGAGAGACCCAAAAACACATGGTGATGAGTACTGGAGAAGACTTATGTCAGACTGTACTGTTCCTGACTTAAGTCAGATCCATCTACCTAAGGTCTTGAAGCAATATTATCATATGTACTCTGTTCCTTACTTGAGTCAGATCCATCTACCTAAGGTCTTGAAGCAATATTATCATATGTACTCTGTTCCTTACTTGAGTCAGATCCATCTACCTAAGGTCTTGAAGCAATATTATCATTTGTACTCTGTTCCTTACTTGAGTCAGATCCATCTACTGAAGGTCTTCAGGCACTATTATCATATGTACTCTGTTCCTGACTTTAATTTGTAAGCAGCCTGTTTTGTTCAATAAGTTTTTTTTTAATCTGTGAGGTCTTGAATTTATTTGTGCTTAGACTGACGGTCATGTCTATGACAATTTTCTGTCTCTTCGTATTTCTTTTGCAACCACCTGAGCACAAAGATATCTAAGGTAATGTTAAAACACGGTAAAAAATGATCCCCAGATGAAACATGGTGAAAATCTTGGTCAATTATGTCACGTTACCATGACAACACTATCTCAACCAAGGAAGCAATAGCTCTTACATTCAACAGAAACTGTCAACAACATATCTAGATACAACAGTTGGACAAATCAAATCACAGTCAACATTATGTACCAAATGTTTTAGAGATGCAGACATTTCTGATCAGTCAAAAACACATGGCATATACAAGCTGGTGTCACAGCTGAAGCAGAAAAGATATGAAAGAAACCAGAGCAAAATGGCTACAGCATCTAGTTTCCAGTGGTCTAACATGTCTACACACAGGAATGAAGAAATGATAAACAATGGAATGACACACCTAGCAAGATAGCAGCCAACCAAGCACTTTTTGTATTCAGACTAGGGAGAAGCCACATTCTGTAATATCTGCTTTAAACAAATCAGGTTAGCAAGAAGGTACCAATGTAATGACAATCAGGAATAAATGCTGTCATGATAAAGCCTGCACGAGAAATCTTCTGAAATAACACAAGCTGAAGATAGATGCTACAACAATAAGTGTAGCGCTTAGAGTGTCTCAAATATATAGAGAAGGTCAAAGTGCTGTCAGAGTTCAGGCTGGCCTTCCACAGTGGACCCACCACTAGACACAATCACCAAATACACAAATACGATCACAACAAACTACGATTTGCTGAAAACTTCTCCATTTCCACAAAGACGATGCAGCTTCAAACAAATAAAATATCTCAACACCAGCTGTCTACAGCACATCAAGATCAATACACAGAAAACAGAATACTGAAAATGTTAAATGCCAAGCCAAGGAAATATCACAGTTGGTAATGGCAAACTAAAACAAGCGGTGACCACAGATCAGACAGACACATTTTACCATCACAATTCAATCAGTCCATTCATGTGAACTGTGGAAATGTGGACAAAAGGAAACCATCAAATGTTGACACTCATTATTTACTCTGACTGCCAATAGTATTCATGATAGATTTCTCATATTTTTTTATTTCCTTGTGCATGATAAGAGACTGTGTGACATGATACTGATAACACATTATGTCCTTTATAAGATGCTCTCAGAAATCACACAAAGTTTTTACATTCCATTTCCTTCCCTGACTCAGTTTCATATTTATAAGGACTAGATCCATCTTTTACTTCTGAAATAAGTTTTCTCTCAAAGAAAGATATTTAGTTAAAATGACATTACATGTCCACCACTAACAACCAATAATGTTATAAGAAGCCCGAGATCCATTGCCGTTGTTAACTTAAAAAAATAATGTTATAAATAAGCTATGTTCAAGGACTAATATTATTACGCCAACGCCACAAGAACATGCAAAAAACAGCTTCTGCTTTCATTGGCCTTCTGCAGTATGCCGAGATAACTCTGAAGTGACGGTGTCAGAAAATGTACTGATCAGTACATCATATATAATCCAGGACAAGAATGGCTGTCACTAACAAAATCAAGTATAATGCTGGCTGGTAAAATATAACAAGAGACATTTTACGAGTGGTTTTGTTCTTCTGTCACCACATCACATAATATCACTGCCATAGTTGTACGCTTGTATGTCACCACATCACACACTGACAGGACTGTCATAGTTGTATGCTTGTATGTCACCACATTACACATTAATGGTACCTTACTTTCTTATTTTTTTCTGCCCACATCTGCCATGCAGGTTTGAGGAGAGAAGGCTGTTTTCATTGTTGTGTGAGGTGTTTTGTGTTGGTCAGTGTTATGACCATCACTGCTTTTGTTTTAAACATATGATCTGCTAACTGTATCTCAACCATTGTACTGGGTGCATGTGTATGGTCTTTCTTGAAGTCTTTTATGTCTGTCTATAGTAGGTCTGAGTTATCTGCAAAAAGTAATCCATTTATTGTGTCAGAGTCCATATTCGCCTCTATCTTATTCATATAAAAACAGGGGCAACAGTAAACATTCCTGTCACATACATGAACTAATCTTAGTCAAGTCTATACAACCATTCAGTGTTTTCATATATTTACACTTGTGTGGTTGTAGCGAGACTGACAGATCACTCTGGAAATTTCCCCATAAATAGTCATCTTTAGGATTTATCGTATCTATATATTTCTATACCTAAGATTCACAAATGGGGAATCATCTAATTATTCGAGGGCGAAAAAAAAAAGCAACCACTTAGTAGTGTGGAAAAAGAGCCAACCCAACGCAGAGGAGCAAAAGTGAGAAATTCATATGAACAGAAAATAGGAGATTCAACTCAAAACAGATTAAACCAATCAAATTGATGCGAGGGAAATCCAATCATAACTCAATCAAATTCATATGGACTGGGAAACTGTATATAAGCCTGCTCAAATTCAATTTTGGACTCCTAAAATTTCTCATCAAGATCTCAGTGCTTGACGAAGTCACATAGCCACAGCCCATAGCTAAGAAAAGCCAAGCTGACCTACTTTGTGAGCAGACTTGCATAAGCGATAAGCTCAGATCTGTAATATTGTGTTTGAAGGGTTCCTAGATGAGACAGTCACAATAAAGCTTCTGGTAAGGAGTAAGGACCAGCTCTGCATCGCCTGGAAGTAGAATTGTGTCTATCTGTCCAGGTGAATAAAGAATCTTGGAAAGTCTACACATTGATCAATGACAGAAGCGTCTGTAGCGACAGGAACTAAAGGAGTTAAGTACACGCTCATTAAAGAAGCAAAATCCAGAATTCACCAAATGGCTGAAATGATGAAAAAGACAATGACAAATGATTAAATTCCAGTTTGTGATTTTTGTAAATACCTATGTGCAGTTTTTACTAAATTTCTATTTTAATTAAGGTGTATTTATATATTTTTATAAATTGCAGTTGATTTTGTTCCAGTTACAGATCTAAACTTTTGTTCGAGTGAGAAATTCAAAATTATTTAATATTTTAAATCGGTAGGGAATTAACGAGCTGCATTTCACACCAACTATTAATAGAGACACCCTTGGAGCATAGGATAGATCTAGCGAGGTGACTTACTACACAGCTTTCTTTTACAGCTACATCTAGAACTGTGCAGTTTTCTACCTGACTTTTCCTGTGTCATCCCTAGCACTAGTTCCCCAGCCAGCTATCTTCTCCATTTCTGGAAACAAAATAAATTTTTTTTTTTCTATCTAACTTCCAACTCACCACACTGGTGCAATGCTCTAATACTGTTCAACTGTTCCCCTTGTATTCTGTAGTCTTGTTTTTCACTCTCATATAAGCACATCAATTTTTCCTCACAAAGGTGGTGATCTGGCTCAGGCTACTCTCATATAACCAGATCAATTTTTCCTCACAAAGTTGATCTGTCTCAGCTCTCTCATATAACCACATCGGTGATCTGTCTCAGGTTACTCTCATATAACCACATCAATTTTTCCTCACAAAGTTGGTGATCTGTCTCAGCTCTCTCATATAACCACATGGGTGAACCACATCAATTGTTCCTCACAAAGTTGGTGATCTGGCTCAGGCTACTCTCATATAACCACATCAATTTTTCCTCACAAAGTTGATCTGTCTCAGCTCTCTCATATAACCACATTGGTGATCTATCTCAGGCTACTCTCATATAACCACATCAATTGTTCCTCACAAAGTTGGTGATCTGTCTCAGCTCTCTCATATAACCACATCGGTGATCTGTCTCAGGTTACTCTCATATAACCACATCAATTGTTCCTCACAAAGTTGGTGATCTGGCTCAGGCTACTCTCATATAACCACATCAATTTTTCCTCACAAAGTTGGTGATCTGTCTCAGCTCTCTCATATAACCACATCGGTGATCTGTCTCAGGTTACTCTCATATAACCACATCAATTGTTCCTCACAAAGTTGGTGATCTGGCTCAGGCTACTCTCATATAACCACATCAATTGTTCCTCACAAAGTTGGTGATTTGTCTCAGCTCTCTCATATAACCACATCGGTGATCTGTCTCAGGTTACTCTCATATAACCACATCAATTGTTCCTCACAAAGTTGGTGATTTGTCTCAGCTCTCTCATATAACCACATTGGTGATCTGTCTCAGGTTACTCTCATATAACCACATCAATTGTTCCTCACAAAGTTGGTGATTTTTCTCAGCTCTCTCATATTACCAAATGTATTTCTCTCAGACGGTAGTCTGTCTCAGGCTTGTATCATGACCATTTAGGTCTATGAGATTTCTTCAAATATTTCTTCTCTGACTCTTCAAAAAAAATGTTCCCTCCTTATTTCAGTGACTTCACTTATTCTTGATTCCTTTTGTAACTTTTTATTTTTTTAATTATGCAATCTGGGACTGAGCATCCAAACTGGCAGGGTCGCTCGAGTGCTTGCCTCTCTTGGTAAAGTTACAGGGTTCTGTGTTTGAAACCTGGCAGTGTCAGGCTCCAGTCTACACAGCTGTTAATGTGTATCTGAGTCTTCTCTACAGTCAGAGGAAGGCAAAGGCAATGATGAAGGAAACTGGTCACTTGACTAGTATAGTTAACGCACTAAACACTGCCCTCCCCTCCCCTCCCCTACAGCAGTACCTTTACCTTTTTAATGTGGGACTGAACTGGTCAGTGATCACAGAGCTCAGAGCTGATGGTGGGCTTTTGTTCTGGAGTCATTTCCTCTTTATATCTGCTTGGTTAGTATGTGATCTTTGCTCTATGTTGTCCCATTAATACCAGATTCTAATGATGATCTAACTGGTAGAGAGGGAGCAGCTGTTGTTAGTCTACATAAACTGAGTTGACATTCTTCACTGATATTACATATTGTTGTTGTGCCACTGAATGGCTCAGTCAATGCTTAATATTTAACACTTTGCTGACCAGCGATCCGGAGCATTAATGTCTCCCATTACCAAGGGTGTTTGCAGATTTCTTTAAAAATAACTGTTTTTTTTTTAAATTCATAAAAAATTGAAAAACAGACATAGGGTTTTGAAATTTTCAGAGCGCCATTATGAATGGTTGCTACATCTATAAAAATATATTTTATGCAAATTGGTCACATGATCATGGCGGCCATCTTGAATTTGTGTGGCTATTTATAGAAATTTCAGGAGATGTTTTAAAACCATGATATTTTTCCAGTGTTTAGTGAATTTGTTTGATGTCAGTGCAATAAATTTTAGGGACATTGATGGCAATGAAGAAAATAATCTTAATTGACGTACTGATTTATTAATAACCATGTATTTCAACATAAAAGGCTCATAAAAATTGTGAATAAAATGCAAAGAAAATTTAATTTTTATATTGTCTTTTTTGAGTGTATTCTGTGTCTGCGGCATCTGACAATGAGTGTTTGTGAATGTTTTGAATAGTTACATACCTCTAGTTGGAGTCTGAGCTGCTTCCTTCATTAACTGGGGTTGAAGTTGTAGCTGTAGGCCTCTGCAAGAGTCTTTGTCAACGATCCACGTTGATAATCCTTGACTGTGTGGTATAACTTGAAGCAGGGTATCAGGCATAGAGGTACATTGCAATCTGGGCAGTGCATGCAAGTCTGGCTTCTGTTCCCTGCAGCCTTACACACTTTACAGTCTGGTTTGTACCTAGCCCTTTCATATTTATCAATGAAGTGGTGCTCAGCAAGTCGTGTTGTTGTGACCTGTGGTTTTGAAGGTGTCACATTGCGTCGAAGAATAGCAGGTTCAATAAGAGCGAGACTGACATCCTGCCTGAACTTCTTTGCTGTGATCTTTTTTGTAGAGTTGGCAGTGTTGTAGGTTATGTGCCCATTAACCAGGGCAGTTTCAACTAAGAAATGATATAATGGCAGGTACCATTTATATGATCTGTGTGGGTAGGGATAGCTTGCACCCAGTTGGCCGAAGTGGTCGACACCTCCCATACTTTTGTTGTATTTTTCTGCTAGCACTGGCTTCTGAATTGTTCTGCCCTCAGGTATTCCTCGTTTTCTAACTGTCTTGTCCATAACATCATTGGAGTGAACAGTAGATAAAAGATTAACTCTTTTTGTGTCATGCCAGGTAACTGCCAACATGCCTTTATCTTCTGTGGCACAAAACACAGGATGATCTGCCTTTTTCAATTTGAGTTGCTTTTTCTTCAGTGCTTCAGGAAAATGCTTCCTATTCTCAGCTACTGTTCCACATGCACCAATCTGAATTTCTTTCAGCTCCTGAAATAAAGCTGGGGCTGAATAAAAGCTGTCGCAGCAGAGAATATGTCCTTTGTTGCCATATCCATCAAGAAGATCTTTCACAACCCTGGAAGTTGCCCCAACAGAACCTTCATCATTTGCCTTACCAGTATAAATTTTCAATTTCAGGCAGTATTGTGTTTTAGCATCAGTGAGTACAAATACTTTTATTCCCCACTTTGTGGGTTTTGCTGGCAGGTATTGCTTGAAATATATTCTACCCTTGAACCTCACCATCAATTCATCTATTGACAACTCCCGCCCAGGTGTGTAGTGTTGCTTATATGTAGGCAAAATAATATTCAGTAAGGGTCTGAGCTTGAAGAGGGGGTCATACCCAGGCTGCCCCCTCTCAATTCTGTTATCATTATTATTAAAATGGAGATTTCTGTGGAGCTGTTGGTACCTGTTCCGACTCATGACCCTCGAATATGGTGTATCATTCAACCAAAAATTCTTACACCAGTAGTCTGAGACTGCTGGTTTGCAACACATTCCCATACCAATCTGAAGGCCTATGAATGCAGAAATTTCAACTGCATCAGTTTTATCCCAAGTACGTTTCTTGTACTTAGCATTTCCTGTGTACTGAGAGAGGTGATTTTCTCCGTACCTATTCACTTCGTCAGTGATCAGATCTATGGCAGTGTCGGGGAAAAAAAGTTTGAAAAAATCAATTGACTTAAAGTCAGTTGTGTCTGCCGTGACACCTTGTTGTTCTTCATATGAAGGAAGCATGTCAAGCTCAACAAGTTCGTTTTGAGCAAGCTTTCTCCATCTCCACAGATTATTTTGATGTGCAGTCTTGCTGTGGTCTCTTGTGCCACGCCCATCTCCTGCTTCAGATGTACCTACATCACCTTCATCTAATCCAAATTCGTTATCGCTGCTATCAGTTGCATTTCGATTGAGTGAAACATCTCTACTTAGCCATGAGATATCACTTTCGGCCCCAGATTCGCTGCCAGAGTCAGAATCATCTCTGTTATAAGTCTGGTTTTCATCATCACACATGATGAAAACAAAGAATGGGCTCTTGTACTAAAAATAATGAAATTTTAATCAAAACTCGGCTTTTAAACAGCGATTCACGATATCATTCATGGGCGCAGCCATTTTGGAATGTTAAAAATACCCGGATGAGGCTTGTTTCATAAAACTATCGATACGGCTGTCTGTTGCGTTGGTAGAGTTACTAATTCGACTTTCGTCGAATCTGGTCAGCAAGGGTTTCAACCGGAAATTCGACTATTGTCGAATTTGGTCAGCAAAGTGTTAATCTATTGTTTGCCCACTGTTCTGCTTAAATATTCAATTACCATTGGACCATCTTTCTTATCTACTGCATGTATTATAGCATATATGCAGGCTCTCACAAATTGTCTTACACTACAGCTATCACTGCAGGCACCACCAACTTGTCCTGTTTCATTTTCTCAGTACAAGTGACACCGCTGATTTCTGGGAGTGGATGGTCCGGCACCTGTTGTAATCTGGACAAAATTATGAAAGGGCAATGGAAGTTTCTGTGACCACCAGACTTATTTATTGGGTTGTGACACACGGCGTGGTGTGTAGAACGCTCAGATTGTTTGCACAGCACTTCATGTTGGTGATTAATTGAATATGAGTTATTTTATTCTTTTCTGCTGAAGTTTACCCCAACTCAAGCAAGAAAGATGCAAGTGTCAGCAGTGGTGTCAAGCATAAAAACCAATCCATACTGATACAAGATAAGTTAGAACTGTTGAAAAAAACTGCATCATGGTGCTTCCATGTTGAGACTGTCTAACACCTAAGGTATAGGTCTGTTAACTGTTTATGGCAGAAAGGAGCAAAGGGATAAAATACTGAAATTCTATTCAGATAGTGGTTTGCACAAGCTAATAACCAATTAGAAAATCTGAAAGATCAGAGAAGTACTGATTATGATCGAGTGATGATGCCATAGACAACACTGGAGTGATGGAATAGACTCATTGGGTATCACATAAATGGAACAGATCATCTGTTCTATAAAGAACTTAAATTACAGCATGACTGTGACTACAGAGTGGGAAGGTTTCAACCATTTGAGAAGCATCATGGAATTTCTACGTGTAAGCGTGTGGAGAAAAACATCTGATCATGTAATATTTGTTTAATTCAAGTATCCAGTCAATGTTATTTAGAGATAAGGCAGAAGGCAGGTGTACAATTAGTGGGCCATCTCATAGTATTATTCTAACTCTTCAACTGATTTCACTACAGCCAAATGTGTGTACTTGCAGGCTCCTATATCACACTATATTTGTTAAGTAGATGTGTTTTAACTAGATGATGTTTCCAAGTCTAACTCCTCAACTGATTATATTACAGCCACATGTCAGTGCTTGTCTGCTACTACATCACAAACTGCCGGCACTATCACCATACTATTAAGCAGATGTTTCGGATCAAGAAGACAAAAGTGATCTCTCACACAGCATGTATACAACATTTCATTATTATTTATCGTACCACAAGTGTCTAGTCTGTCACAGGTAAGCAGTCGTGTCTGCACTCTATAGTGTGTGTAAGTAGTCGTTTATATAATCTGTCACATGTTATGTAGTCATGTCAACAATCTAACGTGTACATGAATTCTTGTCTAGAGTTTGTCAAGTATAAGCAGTCATGGCTAGAGTCTGTCATGTGTAAGCAGTCATAAATAAACTGCCACATGTAAAAAGTCATGTCTAGAGTATGTCATGTGTAAGCAGTAATATCTAGAGTCTGTCATGTGTAATAGTCTGTCATGTGTAAGCAGTCGTCTAGAGTCTGTCATGCATAAGCAGTCAAGCTGCACTTTCTCATGTGGGTGAGTTAAACAGATAGCTATAGACCAGGGGTGGCGAACATAGGCATGCGTGCCCAAGGTGGCACTCAGCATGTACTGCAGCTCCAAAATATTTTATACCTCACCCATTGAATTTGTGAAAATGAGATTCTAAAACTGGAAATCCATTCCTGAAACTTTTGACTGTCTTAAACATCTTGCAATGGCAGCATTAACAGTATTTTCATTGAAATATTCATGGGTCATTGCTTTCAGTTATAATAATAATAATAATAAATTCTTTAAGCACCAAACATGGCGCATAAGGCAGAAACCAGTGCTCTCCAGGTTGTTCGTTGTGACGCCACTCCTCTTAGCTCTTGCACATTATTTAGGCCCAACGTTCTTCCTTCTCTTATTATTGTTCTTCTGAGTGTTTCTTTTGGTCTTCCTTTTTTCCTCTTACCCTCAGGAACCCAAGTGAGCGCCTGTAGTGGTATTCTGTTGTTTTTTCATTCGTAGGACATGACCGATATATGACCATCGTCTTTTCCTTATATAGTCGGAGACATATTTCTGCCTAGAGTCTTCTCTTATTTGTCGATTAGTCTTGAATTCTTTCCAACTGATGTTCATGAGTTTTCTAAGACATTTGTTCTCGAATGTATTCAGCTTGTTCTCCAATGATTTTGTTATTTTCCAACTCTCACAGCCGTATGTTAACATTGAGATAACATTTGAATTAAACAGACGAAGCTTGGTATGTATATTCAATGATCGTAATTTCCAAATGTTAGATAATCTATTGAAGGCGCTAGCTGCCAAAGCAATTCTAGTATGGATTTCTCTTGTTGTGTCACCATCCTGAGTCATTTTACTGCCTAAATAATTGAAACTTTCAACTTTCTGTAGTTTTTCCCCGTTCAAGATGATATCAAAGGTCTCGTTAGAAAAGTTCATAGCTTTAGTTTTAGAGGCATTTATTTGGAGACCTATTTATGAATGTTGTAAAATCTAATTACATGAGTAGACTTACTGATGAAACTAGACTGCATACAACTAGATCTCAACACAACCATAAGACTGATATCAAATATGTCATTGGTGGGACAGCAGTAAAAGTCTCATTGAGAGTAAAATATGCTTATATTCCTAACCTTGATTTTTGTTCATGTTTTATATTCTTATCAATGAGCCAAAACTTACCATGTCATGTTTACATTTCTTGTGTTGCTTATCAATAATTTGATGAAAATTGTTCTGAAATACTTCCATCTTTCTATGTTACAGTTTTGTTAACAGTAAAACAATGAAATAGTGTAAATATGTGACAGGTTTTCTCCTTTTTCCTGAAAAAAGATTTATTACTGTTTTTGCTTATTTTTTAATTTGACCTTGTGAATTACTAGTTATAAATAACATGTCATTCCTCAAGTTGGCCCATTCAGAGTTATTGATTGCCTAGACTTCTATAAGAATCCTTAAAATAATCTGGTACTTTTCACTATAAAAAAAACATGTAAAATACAAATACACTAATAAATGATAATCTGCTGCTCAAAATTCCCCTGGGCATAGAGATTTTTTTTTAGAATATCACTACCAATTTTGGCTTACGCCCTCAAAAATGTTCGTCACCCCTGCTATAGGCTAAATGATACATGATCAGCAGTGTTGAATAAAGTTACACATAAAAATTGCCTGGAGGAAAATAACATTTACAGGTAACATAAATATTTAAAAAAAAAGCAAATAAACAAAGTCTGAACAACCTGTGTACCGTTTTAACCTTGTTTTTGTGTGTTTTTTTTTTTTTTTGATTAGTGGAAACAGGTACCTTGTTCAATCCCTGACAGGTTATAATAGGGTGACTGAAACATGAACTGGATTGTTCAAGATCTCACAAATGTCTTGGTTTTTATCACAGTATTATTAGGTTATGAAAGAGAAGTGAAATGTGTTCTGCCTACAACATTGCAAACTGCAGACAAATGTATGCTAGCACACACATTTCTTCTTCTAGATCCCACGATATCTTAACTTGAACATAAAAAAAAGTTACAAACCATGACTCCTGATGACTGGTTCATGTTTTGATAAAAATACACAAGTTGGTGATACTGAATGTTTACATAACATTATACCCAACAACCACTTGACAGCTCCTGCACAAAAGTGCACAAGAAAGTAAGACTAGAGAAAATGGCGCAATGATGATATTCCACATCAGAAAGGAATCACTTTATGACAAACAGTTGAAACAAACACTCCAAACAACTGAAGACACATATTCCACACTGTTAACTAACTCAAACCCTAAATATAATACTACAGAGGGGGGGCAGCCACTGTTTGCTCCAACAGGAACACAATCAATGGGAGGAAGACAAAGCACTGGGTGGGGCCAAATGCTGATAAGACTTATCTTGATAAGCAGGGTTCATAGCAAATTTCTTCAAGCATTTTCCAGGTTTTTCCAGGTCCAGCACGTGATTTTCAAGGATGGGAAACTCTAATATTTTCCTCATCTAATTTTCTCAGATATAATTATCACTTTGCTGATCAGCAATCCAGAGCATTACCGTCTCCCATTACCAAGGGTGTTTGCAGATTTCTTTAAAAAGAACTTTTTTTTTTTTTAAATTCATAAAAGATTGAAAAACAGACATCTTTTCCAACTTTTAAGTGAATTTGTTCACATCTTTTCCAACTTTTAAGTGAATTTGTTCAACATCAGCACAATAAAATGTTAGTGACATGGATGGTAATGAATAAAATAAGCTTGATTGACGTACTGATTTAACGATTAACCACGTATATCAACATAAAAGGCTAATAAAATTGGAATAAAATGTTTTAAAAAAACTATTTTTCGTGTTTGTCTTTTTTTGAATGTATTCTGCATCTGTGGCATCTGACAATGAGCTTTTGTAAATGTTTGAGTAGTTAAGTACCTCTAGTTGGAGTCTGAGCTGCTTTTTTCATTAACTGGGGTTGAAGTTGTAGCTGTAGGCCTCTGCAAGAGTCTTTGTCAACGATCCACGTTGATAATCCTTGACTGTGTGGTATAACTTGAAGCAGGGTATCAGGCATAGAGGTACATTGCAATCTGGGCAGTACATGCAAGTCTGGCTTCTGTTCCCTGCAGCCTTACACACTTTACAGTCTGGTTTGTACCTTGCCCTTTCATATTTATCAATGAAGTGGTGCTCAGTAAGTCGTGTTGTTGTGACCTGTGGTTTTGAAGGTGTCACACTGCGTCGAAGAATAGCAGGTTCAATAAGAGTCATACTGACATCCTGATCTTCACTTTGATCTTTTTTTGTAGAGTTAGCAGTGTTGTAGGTTATGTGCCCATTGACCAGGGCAGTTTCAACTAAGAAATAATATAAAAAGAGGATCTGTGTGGGTAGGGGTAGCTTGCACCTAGTTGGCTGAAGTTTCCACACCTCCCATACTTTTGCTGTATTTTTCTGCAAGCACTGGCTTCTGAATTGTTCTGCCCTAAAGAATTTGTCTTTCTAACTGTCTTGTTTATATTATCATTGGAGTGAACAGTGGATATAAGGTTAAATCTTTTCGTATCATGCCAGGTGACTGTCGGCCTGCCTTATCTTCTGTCGCACAAAACACAGGATGATTTGTCTTTTTCAATTTGAGTTGTTTTTTCTTCAGTGCTACAGGAAAATGCTTCCTATTTTCCGCTACTGTTCCAAATGCACCAATCTGAATTTCAGGTCTTGAAATAAAGCTGAAGGCTGAATAAAAACTACCACAGAAGAGAATATGTCCCTTGTTGCTTATGAAATTTGAATTAAAACTATGGTGACTTTTCACTGAAAAAAAAAGAGTCCAAATAATCTCAGCTCTCAAGAGTTTTTTCCTTGGTCACAAATGATGCCACATCTGTAGGTCTCCTAGTAGTGTTAGTTTAAAAAAAAAAAGGGAACACAAATAACTTATGAGTAGGCCTAAGCTATGTATATTTACCAATTCAAAATTCTAAACGCATACATAATACAATCAAACAATATTTAACTAGAACAAAAGGTAATTTATATAGTAATTGGGAGGGTAATACTTATGATAAGTGAAAATCTATTAAATATCTAACTGGAGACCTTTACCCGCCCTCCCCCCCCCCCCCCCCCCGCCCCCCCCTCCCCCCCCCCCCCCCCACCACACACCTCTTTACTATTTTTGTTGGGTTTTGTTTCGTTTGTTTGTTTAGATTTTTTTTTTAAATTTAATTTAATTTTTTTTTAAATTTTAAATAACATAGGCCAATCCACAAAATTGCTGATTTTCATTTATCCTAATTACAGTGATTTGACAGATGTGATGCCACTTTCGTGTATCGGTGGTTATTCATGTTATCTGAAATTGAAAACATGTAGGCCTAGGCCTATCCTAATTAGCCTATAACCCTTCAGAGGTAGAACGGGATAAGTCTTTTCTTCATAAATATAATAAAAAAGCATTCAAAATATATTTATTTCCAAAAACTGTGGTGAAATGAACAGTGGGACATGGGTCTGATAACAGGGTAGGCTATAGGATATGGAATCGCCATCAATTTCTATTCCTGACCATCTTAAACTGTGTCAAATATATTCCCGTATGCAGATGTAAACAAAGAAATTTCGCTCAAACGCTTGCTTATAGGCTAATTTTGGCCATGGTTAAAAACTGTAAATAGGCTTACATTGTAAATACAGATGCAAGTACTATAAACTGGACTTATTTAAATAGGTTTTATAAATGAGATAAATGAATGTACTTACGACGAGTGCTAAAAATAAATCTGCGTTTACGTCGTTAACGCAAAGCGCCGAAAACTTCTGGAAATGGATTTAATGCGCAAAGGGAAGTAAAAATTGTACGGTAACTTTGCGCAAAGGGAAGTAAAAAATTGTACGAACTTTACAATTTTTACTTCCCTTTGCGCACTTCCATTTTCAGAAGTTTTCAGCGGTTTCGTTTTCGGCGCTTTGCGTTAATGGCGTAAACGCAGATTTGTTTTTAGACTCGTCGCGTCTGTTGTTGCGAAAAATACCATCAATAACCAAAAAATGGACACAAAGTAACGAACTTTCGATTTCGTATTATTTTTCAAGGTCCGATGCGGAAAATTCAAGGCTTTTAACCATTTTTCCAGGCTTTTCAAGGCCTGGAATTTTTCTTTTCGTTTTCCAGGTTTTTCAAGGTTTTTCCAGGTCGCTACGAACCCTGGATAAGGATGGTCTTTATTTGGAGCACACATATTATTGCTCCTCACAGATTACGGCGTCTGTGGCCTAATGGATATGAACGCAGTTTCATAATCCAGATATACCAGGTTCGAAACCTGCTGCAGGCGGTTTGGTAGCAGATCGCTTTGTGTGGATTTTTAACAATGGTATAAGCGCCGTACCGTTCAGAAATCAATGGCAAACTACTGAATGAAAAAATTGCCTAGAAAAATCACAAACAGCCAATAAAAGCTGGGGTTGATTGCCACGTCCTGTAAAGGATAAGGAACTAACTTTTTTAACAGATTGATTTCATATAGGGAAAACAAGACACCTAGCTAAATATCTGCCAATTCTGTCAGTGGTAAAGAGATTAAGGTTTACAGATAGCTGTAACATATTTCCAAAAATAGATGCAAGGGACGTAAATACAACAAAAGTCAGGTCCAGACATTCAAGTTAGAAGACTAATCCAGACAATGTAATAGATAACATATCATACGTGTATGAGACAAGCCAGCAGGGAAACCAGAAGACAAAAGGTAACTAATGAGCAATGTTCATGTCAATGGTCAGGTCCGTAGACAAGGTGTTTGGAATATGAGAACAACAAGATCAGACCAACTGTCACTCGGCAGTCCAGTAAATGACACCCATAGCTTGGACATGCTGCTAGCTTCCATTTATGGCTTGGACACGCTGATCATATTCGTGTATAAGGCGCTTGATATGACTCAGTTTTTGATGCAAGTATTCCATTCTCTGCTTCTTGTCCATAAACTTGGGGTCTGATTTCTGGGCTTCATATTCCTCCAGGACTTCCTTCTTCAACACCTGAAACATGCAAAGAATACTCCATTTACAAGTAAATATAATACTGATACATCATCATCTGCAAAAACAGCACCTCAGACTGCAAATGAGCACCTGATTGCTAAAATCCATAAACATCCGTGACAATTATGGCCAGCTAATGTGCCTCATGTAATTCCCAGGGCTCTCTGATGAGATGGTAACCTCAACATGTAAAACAAATTTGAAACAGAAACCACTGTTGCAACAGCACTTAAATGCTTTGGTGCAGGTTTCTGGGGGGGGGGGGGAAGGAGGGATGCATGTGTGGCAGCTAAAGTGGTTGCTCCATAGGGAGTAAAAAAGGAAATTGTGATGGTGAATGATGTGTGTGTGATGGTGAATGATGTGTGTGTGTGTGTGATGGTGAATGTGTGTGATGGTGAATGTGTGAGATGGTGAATGATGTGTGTGTGATGGTGAATGATGTGTGTGTGTGATTTTGAATGATGTGTGTGATGGTGAATGTGTGATGGTGAATGATGTGTGTGAGGGTGAATGATGTGTGTGTGTGTGTGATGGTGAATGATGTGTGTGTGATGGTGAATGATGTGTGTGTGTGATGGTGAATGATGTGTGTGTGATGGTGAATGATGTGTGTGATGGTGAATGTGTGTGTGTGTGTGTGATGGTGAATGATGTGTGTGTGATGGTGAATGATGTGTTTGTGCGGTGAATGATGTGTGTGTGATGGTGAATGATGTGTGTGATGGTGAATGTGTGATGGTGAATGATGTGTGTGTGATGGTGAATGTGTGATGGTGAATGATGTGTGTGTGTGATGGTGAATGATGTGTGTGTGTGATGGTGAATGATGTGTGTGATGGTGAATGATGTGTGATGGTGAATGATGTGTGTGAGTGATGGT
This sequence comes from Oreohelix idahoensis, assembly GCA_024509875.1. Classification (NCBI taxonomy): domain Eukaryota; kingdom Metazoa; phylum Mollusca; class Gastropoda; order Stylommatophora; family Oreohelicidae; genus Oreohelix; species Oreohelix idahoensis. Next base: position 620,082 of record JAMPIV010004368.1, read on the forward strand.
GAATGATGTGTGAGTGATGGTGAATGATGTGTGTGCGTGCTGGTGAATGATGTGTGTGTGATGGTGAATGATGTGTGTTATGCTGAATGATGTGTGTGTGATGGTAAATGGTGTGTGTGATGGTGAATGATGTGTGTGTGTGTGATGGTGAATGATATGTGAGTGATGGTGAATGATGTGTGTGATGGTGAATGATGTGTGTGAGATGGTGAATGATGTGTGTGATGTGAATGGTGAGTGTGCGTGATGGTGAATGATGTGTGATGGTAAATGATGTGTGTGATGGTGAATGATGTGTGTGATGGTGAATGATGTGTGTGTGATGGTGAATGATGTGTGTGATGGTGAATGATGTGTGTGTGATGGTGAATGATGTGTGTGATGGTGAATGTGTGTGTGTGTGATGGTGAATGATGTGTGTGATGGTAAATGATGTGTGTGTGATGGTGAATGTGTGTGTGATGGTGAATGATGTGTGTGTGATGTTAAATGATGTGTGTGTGATGGTGAATGATGTGTGTGTGTGTGATGGTGAATGATGTTATGGGAATGCACCCCTGAGGTGACAGCCCTCAGCTACTTATTTTCCTGGTGTTCCTTTCGACGTTTTCTCCTCTTTTCACCCAATCTGAGGTGGCACTGTAGATAGCATCGCCACTTGGAGTGATCAGCAGCTTCATCCTCCCTGGTTGCTGGATTTATGTCCAGTGCCCTAATGTCTCTCTTGCACACATCTCTGAATCTCAACTGCGGTCGCCAAACTGTTCTTTTGCCATCTGCCAGTTGTCTGTAGAAGATATCTTTCAGGAAGCGACCATCTTCCGTGCGGCGGACATGGCCAAGCCAGCGTAGTCTGTGCTGTCTAAGTGTATACATGCTTAGAAGGCCAGCACGTGACAACACCTCGACATCTGTCACTTTACCTTTCCACGAAATGCTGAGGATGTGACATAGACACTGTAGATGGAAAGTATTGAGCCTTCTTTCTTGCTTTGCATAGGTTGTCCATGTCTTGCTGCCATATAGAAGTGTGCTGGTGATGCAGGCATTATATACTGCAGCTTTGGTCTTCGTTGTGAGTTTAGAGTTTTCCCAAACAAGTGATGTGAGGCGGGCAAAGGAAGCTGCAGCTTTGCCAATGCGGCTGTCAATTTCTGTGTCCAGAGAGAGTTTGTCATTGATAGTAGACCCTAGGTATGTGAAGTGGTGCACCACTGCCAATGCATAGTTATCAATAGTGATAATTGGTGCAGCACCCACATACTGACTTAGCGGATTTGTTTTCTTTAGACTTATTGTGAGGCCAAAGTCCTTGCATACATACTTGGCTGACACGATTTATCAAGCTCTGAAGCTCCTGTTGGCTTGAGTGATGACTGCTGCGTCATCAGTGAATAACAAGTCTCTAATAGTGGCCCTTCTGATTTTTGTTTTTGCCTCAAGTCTTGTGAGATTGAACAGACGGCCGTCTGACCTAGTGTGAAGGCATATTCCTTCAGTTGCATCTCTGAATGCATGTTTCAAGAGTATGGCAAAGAAGATCCCGAAGAAGATTGGTGACAGAACACTGCCTTGTTTAACACCACTGTGTATGTCAAAGGGCTGTGATGTGCTTCCAGCTATTGGACTGTTCCCTTCATGTCTTCATGGAATAACTATCATTTCCTGCAATTTAGCAGGGCCGCCTATTTTCAGGAAGATTTTGAAGAGTCCATCCCTAACCAGGTCAAATGCGTTTGTGAGGTCTATAAAGGCGATATGTAGAGGCCTTTTCTACTCTCTTGATTTTTCCTGAAGATGACGGAGAGAAAAGATCATGTCTGTTGTTGATCTAATAGCTCGGAATCCACACTGTCACTGGATATATGCGCTTAGCTAACTTGTGTAGTCGCATAAAGACGACTCTGGCAAAAACCTTACCAACAATACTAAGAAGAGAGATGCCTCTGTAGTTATTGCAATCACTTCTGTCTCCTTTATTTTTATACAGTGTTACAATCTTGGCATCTCGCATGTCTTGAGAATAGTTGTCTTTTCCCAGCACTGGCACAGCACCTTATGCAGGGGATGTAATAGCATGCTCTTACAGCATTTGATTAAGTCAGGAAGAATCCCATCACTGCCTGGTGCTTTGCCAGAGGCCAAGCTATCAATGGCTTTGCTAAATTCTTCCAATGTTGGTTCAGCATCCAGCCCCTCCATAGTTGGTAGACATTTGACAGCATCAAGGGCTGCAGGCGTGAGAGTATTTTCTCTAGCGTGGAGCTCAGAGTAGTGTTCGACCCACCTCTCCATCTGTTTACCCTTACCAGTTAGCTTCTCTCCGCTGATGGTTTTTAGCGGTGCCATCTTACTTTTTTGGGGACCAAGAGCTTTCTTTATACCGTCATACATTTGTCTAGTGTTGCCTGTTTGTGCTGCGGTCTGGGTGCTTTCAATGAGCTGGAGCCAATAGCCATTTGCACAACGTCGAGCAGTTTGTTGGACTTTGCTTCTCATAGCCTTCAGGATCTGTAGGGTTCTAGCACTCGGTGAACGTTTGTATTCAATAGTACTACTGTGTTTAGCTCAATGAAACATCAAACCAGTCATTTGACTTTGCTGTTTTCTTATCAAAGGTGGCAAGTGCAGTACTTTGAATAGTGTTCCGCAGGTGCTCCCAGTTCTCTGTAACAGTATCACCATGCTGTGGGCTACTGAGCACTTTCTTGAAGGTCGCGGTTAATTGAACGATCATGACATGGTCTGACATCTTGCTGGTATCGATGCGTGGTTTCCCTTCATGTCTGACACGATGGAGTTTTCTTGCTTGTGCCCTGATTTTGCAGCAAACCAAGGAGTGATCTGTATCAAAGTCTGCACTATGGTACGAACATGTGGAGAGCACAGACCTGAGAAGTGGCCTTCTGATGAGAATCAGATCAAGTTGGTGCCAGTGCTTAGATTGTGGGTGTCTTCATGACACCTTATGCTGGGGTTTTGTCTGAAAGTAAGTAGGTGTTGGTCACGCAGAGGTCATGATGGACACGCATTTCCAAGAGCCGTTGTCTATTTTCATTCATCTTGCCAATACCAAACCTGCCCAGACATGAAGGCCATGAATCATTATCAACACCCATTCTAGCATTAAAGTCACCAAGCTGTTCTTGCCTAGGTGTGCTTTTGATGACTGCTGCTAGATTTTCGTAGAACTCGTCTTTAGCTTCTGAGGCAGAGTACGAGCATACACACTGACAAGGGTGATGTGACCTGTGCTAGTTTGCACAGGCGTTCTGATCCATTCTCACCTGGTTCAACCATTTTAGTTAGCGATTTTTTGACCGCAAAACCTACTCCGTGTTCTCAGTTTTATTACAGTCTTTCCCTTGCTAATAAATTGTGTAGTCCTTCTCGCTCACCATTCCACAGCCTGCCAGGTGCATATCCTGAAGTGCAGCTATATCCACCTGAAGTCGTTTAAGTTCGTCATTCATTTTGGCTGTCTTCCTGACATCGTTTATGTCCTGTAGGCTTTCAGACGTTCCAGAATCCTAATCTGATAGTATGTTTATTTCTATTACTTTTTGTTTTGTGATAACTGCTTGGTGCAAAATTTTCTGTCCACAGTTCAGATTTGACCCTAATCCATGCACCCAATGGGGAAAGCAGACAGTGACAGGACAACACCTAATTGACTGGGGGCTGCCCAGCTTGAAGCAGGCGGTAGCTGTCCAGTGAGATCCTAGAACCTCTGCTACTTTCGGAAGTAGCCCCTGTTGCCGTGCCATGCCCTTCCCGTGTTTTGCAGAAACCTATAGGGTGAAGCTGGAGTGTCCTCTCCAGGGCACGAGTTTGAGCACAGTTATATGGAGATTAAGCTGTTGTCCATGTAGCATCTTCCCCATCTCCACGCAGCCGGTAGATCCAAAAGAACGGCAGTAGCCGATACAATTTGGTACCAGCCACGTCGTAGGAGTTGCCAGAATAATGTTGAATCAAAATCAGACTGCCTTAGGGACTCCGACTGCAGATTTATCCTCAGGGCTTAATCGCGAAGCCTTTCCCTTAATACTTTGAGTACCATGGGCACATTTTGGCGACAAGCTTTTTTTTCAGTAGAGTACCAATGTCGCCTTTTGGCGTACTTATAGCATCAGCATAAAATGTTATCATGGCAAGTATCTGAAGATACGCAAATCAAGGGAAGTAACTCAATTTTATTGAGAAATGGTCAAAGGCGGCCGTAAATTTTTTCACGTGTTTTGATTAATCTTTAGGTGGAAATTTCTTTTAAAATGAGTGAAACTAGTGAATGTTGCAATGATCTGGATTCTGGCTCTCAGCCGACCTTTGAAAGTGACAACAGTTGGTCTAGTGTTGATGCAGGGCAGCCTGAAATTACTGAAACAGACAGCAACAGCCCTAGTGCCAGCATTCGTGAAGCTGTCAGGTGTTGATAGCGTTTTTCAGGGCCATAGTGAGAATCAGGGGTGTAGAAAAAGACCTGCTACTAGGAGGGGGTGTGGCAGAGAAGCAGCTGATTAGTTTCAGTGGTACTTGTATGGCTTTGATGACCCCTGTGTGAGCGTTATGGTTAGGGTTAGACTGTTACAGACAGTAGAAGAGGGTTTCCTGTAATTTTGAGAAAAACAAAACATAACATGAAGCGTGGCCATTCATCTGTTTTTGCTAGGCTGGGAAACATGGTTGCTTGTACGTGGCATTACAGAATTTGTTCAGCACAGTCCATGCAAACAATGTTACTGACAGCTGTATGAAGACAACTGATAGCGATCAAGATGCATTGTTTGTAATTCTGCTGGACTGAGAGTCCAGAAAAGATTCTTTTGTATTGGATGTGAAAAACCACTCTGTGTTGTGCCCTGCTTTTCAATTTTTCATAAATGTGAGGACTATGCTGCTGCCATGAAGGAAATAGGCCCCCCAAGGCCAGAGAAAAATGCAACAATAATTGCATCTATGACCATATTTTATGTTAGACTATCACATCCAGTTATAGCAAATTGATAAGTATGTATTTTTTAAATGTCTTTTTGCATGAAATCATGTCAGTACCTCATAAATATTTATATTTTGTCATTACAGACCCTGGAATTTTGTGTCCATTTCAAATAGCTTTTTAACCTCAATATCATTTTAAAAGCATATTATACTTGCTTGTTTTAGAAAGAATGTTCAATAGTATTATATCTTGGAAAGTCTTATGACTTTTGAGTTGATTATAATATTTTTTATACATTTTTCAATAGTGCATGCCAATTTTGGTCTATTGCCTCATTAGTATTCAAAATCGCTGCCATGATCACATGACCTGAACACAAAACTAGGTCACCACGCGACACCTTATCCACTTCCCATATCATCCTGAAAGTTTCATGTCAATCTGTTGACTCTTTCAGTCTCAGTGATTTTTTTAAATGTCATCACCCAAAATGGGAAATTTTTCCTAAAAACCTTTGGTACGTGAAGGTAATTGCTAAATGAGAAGCCTTGGTACTCAAAGTGTTAAACTGATACTCCCGCAAGGCAGAAGTGATTTGAATTCAGAGTTTTATCTTCTCTTAGATAGGCTAACAACAAAGGATCACAAGCCCTTTCTGCTGGTTTTAAGGCGCTAATGACTCGCCTTCGCCCCTTCTCCCCACCATCAGTGGAAACAGTTCTGCCTGGCTCAAATTGAGCCACAGATAAAGGCCGGGAGCTGGGCTTGGTTGTCAGAGGCTATATGAGGCACGTGCCATCGAAGCATTTATCTGCATTGAGAGCTTATCCTCACTACAACTCCTGGCTATGACAACCTTTGGAACTGTTATTTCAGTTACAAAGTTTTTATTTTTTAAATTTCAGTTACAAAGTTAGATCAGTACACCTCACGGTAGAAGGGGAACGACTAAGTAAGTAAGTAAGTTAGATCAGTGTATATGATGAAGTATAGTTCCAATTATGCCAGTTTTAATCCTGTTTTCACACGACAATTTCTACCCCTATAAACCCATATTTTTACAAGATGGTCTTCATTCTATACCTGATCACATTTTCTGTTGAGCATGAAAGCAAATGACAAATACAACATGTGAGAGCTACAATATCATGATGAGCATGTCTTAAAGAGGTCAGTCAAAAATACAAGCCACTTAACAATCCAAGTCAACAATCCTCTGATTATAACAAGCTACAGAGTTTAGATAACTAGAAAGCATATGCAGACAACAGAAATAAATGTCAACAGGTTAATCCAGCAGATGACCAGCTGACTCCACTGTTCAAGCAGCCAAACATCTCAGTGCAGTCACTGACAGCTGATAAACGCTGTATTTGTATATCCACCTTTGTTATCAGTGTGCAACTTGGCCATTGCAGGATAAGAAAGTAGATGACAACATGCCAGATGTGATGTCTGAGAAAAGATGCTAGTGTTACCATAACAACAGACGGGAGGAGACATGAAGATCTTAGAAGTTGGGTCAAACAAAATCATGTACTGACTACTGATAGAGAGAGAGGGGAGGGAAGGAGAGAGGATAAAGGGAGGGAGAGAGAGAGAGAGAGAGAGAACAAAATGATTTAGACAGCTTGCATGAAGGTGATATGAAGACATTAGAAGCTGGTTGAAACAAAATCATGTATTAACTACAGAAAGAGAGCAAGAGAGACACAGGGAGGGAGGGAGAGAGAGAGAGAAATTAAAATAGTTTAGACAGCTTGCATGAAGGTGATATGAAGACATTAGAAGCTGGTTGAAACAAATCATGTATTAACTACAGAAAGAGAGACACAGGGAGGGAGGGAGAGAGAGAAATTAAAATAGTTTAGACAGCTTGCATCAAGGTGATATGAAGACATTAGAAGCTGGTTGAAACAAAATCATGTATTAACTACAGAAAGAGAGACACAGGGAGGGAGGGAGAGAGAGAAATTAAAATAGTTTAGACAGCTTGTTAGAGTAAGCCTTCAACATGTATGAAATGTTTTTTAAAATGTATTTAAAAATAAGATGCAACAGTTTGACTAATGCCACATCATACCTCAAAATCTGGGCTTCCTTCTTCAGTCTGGTTGATTTGTGTTCGCAGATTCTGAAACTTGCGTGCAACAATGTCCACCTGCTGATGCAATTCCCTGTATTCAGCATATTCCCTGTTGAACTCTTGCTTATACTGCCAGCGTTGATCAATGTCTTCTATCTGCACAAATTTTCTGGCCAAAATAAAATGTAGGTCAAATAAGAACACTAAAAATTCTGACAGACAAATCAGAACATTTCATTAGACATGAATCCTCACTTGCAATATGTTGGCCTACAAGCCTTGAGCAGATGACCTTTCTCATTGACTCAGCCACAATGATGCATGATAGTAATAAAAGTCATGGAATGGACACATGATAGTAATAAAAGTCATAGAATGGACACATGATGCATGACAATAATAAAAGTCATGGAATGGACACATGGTGCATGACAGTAATAAAAGTCATGGAATGGACACATAATGCATGACAGTAATAAAAGTCATGGAATGGACACATGATGCATGACAGTAATAAAAGTCGTGGAAAGACTAAGGACACATGATGCATGGTAGTAATAAAAGTCATGGAATGGACACATGGTGCATAACAGTAATAAAAGTCATAGAATGGACACATGGTGCATAACAGTAATAAAAGTCATAGAATGGACACATAATGCATGACAGTAATAAAAGTCATGGAATGGACACATGATGCATGACAGTAATAAAAGTCGTGGAAAGACTAAGGACACATGATGCATGGTAGTAATAAAAGTCACGGAATGGACACATGGTGCATGACAGTAATAAAAGTCATGGAATGGACACATAGTGCATGACAGTAATAAAAGTCACGGAACGAACGAACAAACTTTATTTTCAAAGGGTTGGGCATGCAGGCCCGCCTGACATTCTGCCCTTCCTTTCTCTCACCTTTCATACTGAATTCATTTATTCCCATATGCATTTTACATATCAATGTCAAGGAATTCAACGTTGTAAAGTAAAATAACCATAACTGTAATCAGATGCAGGACAAATTGAAAACACTCAATGAGAGGTCACAGCAATTGGGTCTGAAAATACACAGGGAAAAGACAAAAATAATGAGAATAAATGCAGGTAATGATAACAGGGTTGAACTTGAAGAAACACCAATACAAGATGTAGAATCGTACACATATCTTGGCAGCAATATAGACAAAGTTGGAGGGACAGACAGTGATATCAAAATAAGAATACAAAAAGCAAGAGGAGCTTTCATTGCATTGGGAAATATATGGAGATCAAGAGAAATCAGATCCAACATGAAAATAAGAATCTTCAACTCAAATGTGAAGTCAGTCCTATTGTATGGCTCTGAGACATGGAGAACAACAAAGACAACAACCAAAAAGCTACAGACTTTCATAAATGGGTGCTTGCGTAGAATAGAGGGATTAAAATGGTATGACAGGGTTACCAACATGGAACTGAGGACAAGAACTAGACAAGTGCCAGTGGAACAAGAGATGAGAAGAAGATGATGGCGATGGATAGGTCACACACTGAGGAAACCTGCTGATAGCATTACAAGGCAGTCCTTGTTCTGGAACCCCCAGGGCAAGAGAGGCAGAGGTAGACCAAGAAGCACATGGAGAAGAGAGCTGGAAACAGAGGTGAAAGTGATAAGAACGTGGAAAGAACTTAAGATGATGGCACGTGACAGGAGGACTTGGCATGTGTTTGTTGAAGGCCTATGCTCCTTTGGGAGTGGAGGGTTATGAATGAATGAATGAAAGTAAAATAAAATAGCACACTCATATTAACATTAACTACTTATAAAGTTAAAAGTTAGTTGCTTATCCTTTACAGGACGTGGCAATCAACCCCAGCTTTTATTGGCTGTTTGTGATTTTTCTAGGCAATTTTTTTCATTCAGTAGTTTGCCATTGCTTTCTGAACGGTACGCGCTTATACCATTGTTAAAAATCCACACAAAGCGATCTGCTACCAAACCGCCTGCAGCAGGTTTCGAACCTGGTATATCTGGATTATGAAACTGCGTTCATATCCATTAGGCCACAGACGCCGACAACTACTTATAAACATGACATAAAATATATTGAAAAGTACAAATATCGTCATTAGAACCTACAGTTGATATTATAAGAAAAGATAATCTGAATAGGGGGGCATGTAATCAGAACTAATAAAGTATTCGAAAAGTCTACGATTGTATGAATAGGAACTGAGGTTGTTTCTTAGGTTATGTGGAAGACAATTCCAAAGATGAGCAGCACAGTATGCTAAGCTTTTCTTGAATAAGTCAAGCCTAGGCTTGGGCACTTGCAATTTGTTAAAGCGTTGACTGCATCTTTCGTTGTATTTGAACAGTCGATGATTATACCTAGAGTTTTATGTGCATTAACGATTTCCATTGAGGTCCACTTAATCAGATTATCTGTATCTTTTTGTAACAATAGTTTGAGTGTGTTACAACTTTTATCACTCGTGTAAACAGTACAGTCGTCTGCAAACAGGTCACAGGATGAGTGCTTGATGTGTAGTGGAAGGTCATTAATGTATATGGCAAAAAGTAGAGGACCAAATATAGAACCCTGAGGAACGCCTGTATTTATCACAGCTTTGTTTGAATAGGAGTTATTGTAAGAAACTACTTGTTTTCAGTCTGACAGGAATGATTTAATTATTGTCATTAGTTGAAAGTTTACTTTTGATGTCTCTAGTTTTCTAATTAAAATATTGTTATCTGTCATATCAAATGCCTTTTTAAAGTCTACAAAGACTGCCCCACACATGTTATCGTTGTTAATATTTAGGTGCCAGTTGTCTTTCATCTTTGTTAGAGCAGTGTGACATGGACATATGGTGCATGACAGTAATAAAGGTCATGGAAACACTAAGGAAACATGGTGCATGACAGTAATAAAAAGTTATGGAATGGACACATGGTGCATGACAGTAATAAACGTCATGGAATGGACACATGGTGCATGACAGTAATAAAAGCCATGGAATGGATATATGGTGCATGACAGTAATAAAAGTCATGGAATGGACATATGGTGCATGACAGTAATAAAAGTCATGGAATGGACATATGGTGCATGACAGTAATAAACGTCATGGAATGGACATATGGTGCATGACAGTAATAAAAGTCATGGAATGGACATATGGTGCATGACAGTAATAAAAGTCATGGAATGGACATATGGTACATGACAGTAATAAAAGTCATGGAAAGACTAAGGACACATGGTGCATGACAGTAATAAAAGTCATGGAATGGACATATGGTGCATGACTAATAAAAGTCATGGAATGGACATATGGTGCATGGCAGTAATAAAAGTCATGGAATGGACATATGGTGGATGACAGTAATAAAAGTCATGGAGTGGACATATGACCTCAGAAATGAGGTATCTGAGGAAGGTGGTTGAAGTAACAAGAAGAGACATGGTACGCAACTATACGATACATCAAGGCCTTAAATCCTACCCCCTGCAGACCCAAGTAGAACAGTCCCAATTAAGATGGTTTGGCCATGTCTGCAGAATGGGAGAAGATCGGATAGCACGACAAGCATGGGAAACAAAGAGCCAAGGATCCAGACCCCGAGGACAACCCAGAGTCCGATGGGAGGACAACATTAGACAATCTTTGAAGGACCGAGGACTAGAATGGAACCAGGCCAGGAGGAAGACAGCTGATAGGATAGTCTGGCGTTCTCTCTTCCAAACCTCTACACCTCAAGGTAGAAGGGGAACGACTAAGTAAGTAAGTAAGAGTGGACATATGGCAGTATTAAAAGTCATGGAATGGACATATGGTACATGACAGTAATAAAAGTCATGGAATGGACATATGGTACATGACAGTAATAAAAGTCATGGAATGGACACATGGTGCATGACAATAATAAAAGTCATGGAATGGACATATGGTGCAGGACAGTAATAAAGGTCATGGTAAGACTAAGGACACATGATGCATGACAATAATAAAAGTCATGGAATGGACACATGGTGCATGACAGTAATAAAAGTCATGGAATGGACACATGGTGCATGACAGTAATAAAAGTCATGGAAACACTAAGGAAACATGGTGCATGACAGTAATAAAAAGTTATGGAATGTACACATGGTGCATGACAGTAATAAAAGTCATGGAAACACTAAGGAAACATGGTGCATGACAGTAATAAAAAGTTATGGAATGTACACATGGTGCATGACAGTAATAAAAGTCATGGAAAGACCATAGACACATGACAGTAATAAAAGTCATGGAAAGACCATAGACACATGACAGTAATAAAAGTCATGGAAAGACCATAGACACATGACAGTAATAAAAGTCATGGAAAGACCATAGACACATGACAGTAATAAAAGTCATGGAAAGACTATGAACATATGAACGAACGAACGAACTTTATTTTCGAAGGGTAAAGAATTGGGCGCGCAGGCCCGTCTAACATTCTGCCCTTCCACTCTCATTAATCTTGCATACTATATCCTTTCATTCCCACATGATGCTTTAAGCATTCATTTAAAGGCATGCAACATTATAACGTTACCATAACAGCATTCATTTACAGTATGCAATCATAATTTAAAAAATGAGTAGGTTTTTTTTTTTTTTTTGAAACAAACAAGCTAGTAAATGGGGGAAAAAAGTAATAATAAAATAAAATAAATAAAACAATAAATAAAAATAAATAAATTCTGTAAACATATGATGAATGACAGTAATAAAAGTCATGGAAAGGACTATGGGTCATATGCATGTACATGCTTTACATTCAGAATTAGCCACGCTCCAGTGTCCAAACAACCAATGGGATCACACATAACATCATATCAGGCTCTCCCAAAATTATACACATAACATCAAGCAAGCTTCCTGTGGAGCAAAGGTGTATAACTGATAAAACCTCACACAAACCATTCATGACAGATTGTTTATATGACAGCATATGTCATCTGGCAAACAAGATTGCTTATATGACAGCATATCATCTGGCAGACAGATTGCTTATATGACAGCATATGTCATCTGGCAGACAGATTGTTTATATGACAGCATGTCATCTGGCAAACAAGATTGCTTATATGACAGCATATGACATCTGCTAAACAAGATTGCTTATATGAAAGCATATCATCTGGCAGACAGATTGCTTATATGACAGCATATGTCATCTGGCAAACAAGATTGCTTATATGACAGCATATCATCTGGCAGACAGATTGCTTATATGACAGCATATGTCATCTGGCAGACAGGTTGTTTATATGACAGCATATGTCATCTGGCAAACAAGATTGTTTATATGACAGCCTATGACATCTGGCAGACAAGATTGCTTATATGACAGCATATGTCATCTGGCAAACAAGATTGCTTATATGACAGCATATCATCTGACAAACAAGATTGCTTATATGACAGCATATGACATCTGGCAGACAGATTGCTTACATGACAGCCTATGACATCTGACAGACAAGATTGTTTATATGACAGCATATGTCATCTGGCAAAAAAGATTGCTTATATGACAGCATATGACATCTGGCAGACAGATTGCTTATATAACAGCCTATGACATCTGGCAGACAAGATTGTTTATATGACAGCATATGACATCTGGCAGACAGATTGCTTATATGACAGCCTATGGCATCTGGCAGACAAGATTGCTTATATGACAGCATATGTCATCTGGCAAACAATATTGCTTATATGACAGTATATGTCATCTGACAGACAGATTGCGTATATGACAGAAGATAAGTCAGTATTAATATACAGCATACAACAGACAGCTCTTACCTCACGTAGTCGAGCTTGTCATCAATGACTTCATCAGCATTACCTACAACCACAGAAAGTTATATTAACAATTATACAAGAGACAGGCTAAAACAAGCATCATTATTATGTGCTGCACAGAGAGATGTTAATGTGTTTGTCAACAACCTCCAATATTTCAAAGTTTTCTTAACATATGTGCCTGACCCTCGTCTATGCTATAATGTCTACTAACTTGTCAATTAGTCTATTTCTACTCAACTAATGCCACCATGTGTGCCTGACCCTCGTCTATGCTATAATGTCTACTAACTTGTCAATTAGTCTATTTCTACTCAACTAATGCCACCATGTGTGCCTGACCCTCGTCTATGCTATAATGTCTACTAACTTGTCAATTAGTCTATTTCTACTCAACTAATGCCACCATGTGTGCCTGACCCTCGTCTATGCTATAATGTCTACTAACTTGTCAATTAGTCTATTTCTACTCAACTAATGCCACCATGTGTGCCTGACCCTCGTCTATGCTATAATGTCTACTAACTTGTCAATTAGTCTATTTCTACTCAACTAATGCCACCATGTGTGCCTGACCCTCGTCTATGCTATAATGTCTACTAACTTGTCAATTAGTCTATTTCTACTCAACTAATGCCACCATGTGTGCCTGACCCTCGTCTATGCTATAATGTCTACTAACTTGTCAATTAGTCTATTTCTACTCAACTAATGCCACCATGTGTGCCTGACCCTCGTCTATGCTATAATGTCTACTAACTTGTCAATTAGTCTATTTCTACTCAACTAATGCCACCATGTGTGCCTGACCCTCATCTATGCTATAATGTCTACTAACTTGTCAATTAGTCTATTTCTACTCAACTAATGCCACCATGTGTGCCTGACCCTCGTCTATGCTATAATGTCTACTAACTTGTCAATTAGTCTATTTCTACTCAACTAATGCCACCATGTGTGCCTGACCCTCGTCTATGCTATAATGTCTACTAACTTGTCAATTAGTCTATTTCTACTCAACTAATGCCACCACGTGTGCCTGACCCTCGTCTATGCTATAATGTCTACTAACTTGTCAATTAGTCTATTTCTACTCAACTAATGCCACCACGTGTGCCTGACCCTCGTCTATGCTATAATGTCTACTAACTTGTCAATTAGTCTATTTCTACTCAACTAATGCCACCACGTGTGCCTGACCCTCGTCTATGCTATAATGTCTACTAACTTGTCAATTAGTCTATTTCTACTCAACTAATGCCACCATGTGTGCCTGACCCTCGTCTATGCTATAATGTCTACTAACTTGTCAATTAGTCTATTTCTACTCAACTAATGCCACCATGTGTGCCTGACCCTCGTCTATGCTATAATGTCTACTAACTTGTCAATTAGTCTATTTCTACTCAACTAATGCCACCATGTGTGCCTGACCCTCGTCTATGCTATAATGTCTACTAAACTTGTCAATTAGTCTATTTCTACTCAACTAATGCCACCATGTGTGCCTGACCCTCGTCTATGCTATAATGTCTACTAACTTGTCAATTAGTCTATTTCTACTCAACTAATGCCACCATGTGTGCCTGACCCTCGTCTATGCTATAATGTCTACTAACTTGTCAATTAGTCTATTTCTACTCAACTAATGCCACCATGTGTGCCTGACCCTCGTCTATGCTATAATGTCTACTAACTTGTCAATTAGTCTATTTCTACTCAACTAATGCCACCATGTGTGCCTGACCCTCGTCTATGCTATAATGTCTACTAACTTGTCAATTAGTCTATTTCTACTCAACTAATGCCACCATGTGTGCCTGACCCTCGTCTATGCTATAATGTCTACTAACTTGTCAATTAGTCTATTTCTACTCAACTAATGCCACCATGTGTGCCTGACCCTCGTCTATGCTATAATGTCTACTAACTTGTCAATTAGTCTATTTCTACTCAACTAATGCCACCATGTGTGCCTGACCCTCGTCTATGCTATCTCTTCTTCTTCCGTCCTTAGCCAACGACTGGCAAAGCAGTCAGTGGCCATTACGCCTAGTGGCGTCTTAAGGGCAACAGCGAATAGATTTTCTTTGCCGTTGTTCCCATCACGCCTAATGGCGTCTTTAGGGCAACGACAAATCAATCCGTTTGTCGTTGTTTCCGTAATCAAAGTGACTGGCAAACGGGTGATCAGCCCGTTGGTACGTCTATGCTATAATGTCTACTAACTTGTCAATTAGTCTATTTCTACTCAACTAATGCCAGCATGTGTGCCTGACCCTCGTCTATGCTATAATGTCTACTAACTTGTCAATTAGTCTATTTCTACTCAACTAATGCCACCATGTGTGCCTGACCCTCGTCTATGCTATAATGTCTACTAACTTGTCAATTAGTCTATTTCTACTCAACTAATGCCACCATGTGTGCCTGACCCTCGTCTATGCTATAATGTCTACTAACTTGTCAATTAGTCTATTTCTACTCAACTAATGCCACCATGTGTGCCTGACCCTCGTCTATGCTATAATGTCTACTAACTTGTCAATTAGTCTATTTCTACTCAACTAATGCCACCATGTGTGCCTGACCCTCGTCTATGCTATAATGTCTACTAACGTGTCAATTAGTCTATTTCTACTCAACTAATGCCACCATGTGTGCCTGACCCTCGTCTATGCTATAATGTCTACTAACTTGTCAATTAGTCTATTTCTACTCAACTAATGCCACCATGTGTGCCTGACCCTCGTCTATGCTATAATGTCTACTAACTTGTCAATTAGTCTATTTCTATTCAACTAATGCCACCATGTGTGCCTGACCCTCGTCTATGCTATAATGTCTACTAACTTGTCAATTAGTCTATTTCTACTCAACTAATGCCACCATGTCTGCAAGACAGACATGAAGACACTGGACATAAATGCAGCAGTCTTGGAGGATGAAGCTGCCGATCGCAACAAGTGGCGATTCTCAATATGGCACCACCTCAATTTGGGCGAAAATAAGCTCTCACAACAAGCTTCAAGATTTCTGTCACCTGTATAATCTGGAATTATATCATACTTGTCTTGTAGTAGATCTAAGTCACCTGTATAATCTGAAATTATATCTAACTTTTGTTGTAGAAGATCTATGTCACCTGTATAATTTGGAATTATATCTTACTTTTGTTGACTGCTGATGTTCCATAATGATGGTTTTATCTATAGCAAGATTAGAAAGTGTTTAGGACAATGTAGTCTATGCTGAAGATCTGTGACACAAGAGTAGATGGAGCACAGAGTACTACTCACCCTCTAGATTCTCCCTGTTTGCTGTAGGTGAAGATTGTTGGTTAAGTGCAGGCTTGATCACACTTGCCAGACGCTCCTCATCTTGCCTCCTGTCCATGTGACTTATTCGCTTTTTCTTACTTGGATTACATATGATATCTGACTCCTCCAATGTTCGTTTCTAGCAAAGAAGTAGAAAAAACATATGCATTTCTGCAAGGGTCCAGAAAATAGATAGACATCTGATGTTATTCTTTGAGAACCATGCGTCTCATTTGATGCTTCAGTCAGTAAATCTGTCTGCTGGGATCAGTAACGGAAATGCCAATTTTTTTAAACATCATTTTCAAAATAATAATGTAGGTTCAGTGTTGCAACTTGATTCAACTTTGCAGCTTTGTAAAACTGTCTGTGAATTCAATTTTTTTTAAAATATGGCGAGAGTAGACCATTTATTACATTTTTATGTGTATTTTTTTTTCACTACAGTGGCTAAAATACTATACCTAAGTCAAAACAAACAAACACACTCACACACACAACACAAACAAATACATACTCAACCAATCCAAAGAACAACATCTAAATAAATGAAATCATCATTATCATTACTTCTGCCCCCCCCCCCCCCCCCCCCAAGAAAAAAAGGCCTTCAACAAACTCATGACATGTCCTCCTGTCATCACCTCAAGGTGTTTCCATGTCTCACTCATATCTTTTTATTTGTGTGCTGGACTTGACATTTCCATATATTCCTCATAGTGAAAACTCCTTTTGCCTTCTGTATTCTTATTTTAATATCACTGTCCCTCCAACTGTGTCTATATTGCTGCCAAGGTATATGTATGGTTCTACATCTTTCAGGGGTGGTGTTCCTCCAACTGTGTCTATATTGCTGCCAAGGTATATGTATGGTTCTACATCTTTCAGGGGTGGTGTTCCTCCAACTGTGTCTATATTGCTGCCAAGGTATATGTATGTTTCTACATCATTACCCGTTCCTCCAACTGTGTCTATATTGCTGCCAAGGTATATGTATGTTTCTACATCTTTCAGGGGTGGTGCTCCTCCAACTGTGTCTATATTGCTGCCAAGGTATATGTATGGTTCTACATCTTTCAGGGGTGGTATTCCTCCAACTGTGTCTATATTGCTGCCAAGGTATATGTATGGTTCTACATATGTCAGGGGTGGTGTCCCTCCAACTGTGTCTATATTGCTGCCAAGGTATATGTATGGTTCTACATCTTTCAGGGGTGGTGTCCCTCCAACTGTGTCTATATTGCTGCCAAGGTATATGTATGGTTCTACATCTTTCAGGGGTGGTATTCCTCCAACTGTGTCTATATTGCTGCCAAGGTATATGTATGGTTCTACATATGTCAGGGGTGTTTTTTTTTTCAGTGCAATCTTACTATAACTTCAGGAATATACTCTCATCATCCTTATGTTTTCCCTGTGTATAAGTACATGTCTTCTTCTTCTTCTGCGTTCAGTTTGTAGTTATGCTAGATCTGCAGGCTTGTTGCCAGGACAAAGTCTACAGTCTTTTCCAGGTCAGCATGACAGCTCCATACCTTCTGCTTGAGCTCAGCACCCCTTGGCCAGGTTAGGTGTCATGAGCCATCATGTATTGGGCAGTTTTGGAGAATGTGTTCTGGGATCTGGATTCCAGTTCCACGTGGACATTCATTTGTGTGAGATATCCTGAGGTGATAGAGATAGCCAGGTAATCTGCAGTGGCCAGTTCTCAGGTGGAAAATGGTGGTCTGTTGGTGTCTGTGTTAAGTTAGTGGATTAGTTAGGTCATCTCTGCTGTATGTATCACCTTCCTCCTCCCACTGGTTTTTTGTACTTGTTGTGGATGATAGTTTCAGCCTCTCGATAGGTGTTGCGCACATATTTTTTGGCGCACGGATTACGCATACCATGTAAAATGTTTTAATTGTCTGATGAAGATATATTATCTTTGAATGCATGTTTTGGTCTTGAGGGACGAAACTCAGATTGGGCAATAAGTAGTCATTCTGTGAGTTATCGCTCTTTGTAGCGTTCTTAAAAATAGAACTCGGCGGAGGAATTTAGACTTACTTGAATCTATTCTGTGTTTGGTTAGGAATAGATTGTTCTTGCTTCAGAATGTCTATGGTCCGAATCTATGTGTAGTGCTTGTCTATGTAGGACGAGTATGTCTTATATCTTGATATCTTAGTATGTTTAAGTGGAACTATTTGTTCTTGTACTGTACTGAAGGGGGTCAGGTGTTTTCGGCGGATGAAGAGAGGTGAGGGGGTTCTTCGGTTGTCTAGGCCTAGGGCGGGAAGTCATGTCGGAGAGATGCCCAAGAGTTTGTGATCTCTTTAAGTTATTCTGGGGACGAAGATAGTTTCTTCCAGGATCGTTTAGTCCATGAGTTCCCCAGTTGTGATTCTATAACGCCGGGAGAGCGTTTTTGTGCTTGCTAGTGTTTTTCTTATGTCCAGGTAAAAAAAAAAACCGTACTTTTGCTGACTTCGTTCATTCCTAGGCTTAAGATGGGCAGACGTTTACATGAACTTACCTATGAATATGTCGGGACGACATATTCTCTAGCAGCACTAAATATGTTTATATGCAGCAACTATGAGGACAGAATATGCTGATCCTTGTAGAATCATTTATTGTTGATGAACAAAGCTTCGATTGAAGATTTGGCTATACACCCGTATAGTGAGTGATGCTCAACAGGGAACCAGCAGCCATTGTGGAATTCGATTGATTTTGGAATTCTACTTATTGTAAATCATTAGCAGAGAACGGGGAAACTTCCTTATTATCAGGTGATGATTGAGAGATCACTATTATAAAGAAATTAACATTATCTTCACAGAGATTTGCTGTAATTTACCTAAAGGAATCGTCGCTAGAAAGAGATCCTGTTTAGGAGTCAAGTTTGAACAGTATTGCTTAATTGACATGCTCGGTCAGTAAGGTCTACTGACTGTATTTATAAACTATGGAAATCTTGGTGTTTACAGATGTTCCATTACCAGATTATTCTTCATGAATGCTAATTTAGGACGGTAGTCCATTGATCAATATTATGCTGTCTATGTCGACTCATGTTCCTGTAACTGTACCCAATCTGTCAAGTGTGTGCGTCCAATTAAACTATTGAAACGACTACAGTGATCTGCATTGGTGACTTAACGAAATGAGTGAATGAGTGCCTTATACGGGTCAACACACGAACAGTCCACCATTCGCCTAACTCATACTTCACACTCACACTCCATATTTGCATAATCCTGCGTTGGTTGAGTTGACCTTTGCTCCCCCTGGAGCCTCCATCATATTCACCACTGGTTTGCGTGAGGAGAATACACAGTTACGATCAAGAAGAAAAAAAAAAGAGAGTTATCAACGTGGTGGGCCAGTTTCCTGGGTCCAGCCTTCGCAGTCTTCAAAGTGGAAGTTACCTAGTGTTTCAAGAACATTTATTTTGGCCAAATGTGACACACATCAACACCTATAGGACAACTATCCAGTCGATGTCAGCTTGACCTGTTATGACAAGTGTAACGGTATCTAGGTCACCGCTGTTGACATTTTGCTTGGTACAGGCATTATTTCATATAACAGACAGCGTAGCACGGCAAGTTGTTTACAAGTGGACATTACAGCATTACACAGAACATTGGCAAGCAAGTTAACTGTGTTAGCAGAAGTATTGAACTTAGAAGCCTATTTTCATCGATGGACCTTCTTATGTTCTGCTATTGTGTTGAACTTTAATATTTAAGAACAGTGTAATGAAATAAATCAAAGATTGAAATTGATTAAAAATGGCAGTTAGTTGAATTAAAAAGTTGTACCATTTATACTGAGCATACTTTACAACACATTCCAACCACAACACATTTAATTAATTAATGTATGCATTTATGCTATTGATGTTTACATGTTATTTGTATATATGTATTTATGTTTAATGTTTGCATATTATTCGTGTGTCTAATATAAGATTTCCCAAGTAACATAGGGCTTATATTAGCGTTCTATAGGGAGCAATTTTCTTGATTGGAAATTTGCTGGCAACATCTGGTGCTATTTTTGTTAGTTGTGATGAGGTGTTCTTTTCTTCGTTGCTTTTGTTAATAATTTTGTGTTCCTTAGTTTTGTTTGATTTGTTTGTATTTGTAGGTCTATCCTTTCGTATCTTTCAGTTTTATACACAATTTATGTTTATACACTGTGGCGTTATTTGTCTTGTGCATTCTATTGCAGATATCATCACAGATTCTGTGATCATTTTTCTTTGATTTTTCCTATTTGATTTATTTAATTTCTGCAAATGTTTCCTGTTCTCTTGTATAATTGTTTTGTTGTGTTCTTGATCGACATACACTATTTAAAATATATTTGATCATATGAATTTATAAGAAAAAGTCAACTGATGATTTTTTGTGATTGGTTGGTACACAGTTGATTATACAAGACCTTACTAAAGGCTTGTTTCCCCACATAGTTTGGGATAAGGAGCTGATTGATCAAATTATTAGGAGCTTGTGTTTACATTACTTTGGAATATAGATTACATTTTTGTGTCAACTGATTGCTATCATTATTAGACATCATGTCTACATTGGAACACTTTATTGAGTTAGGGAAATCTCTAGGCAAGACTGGAGATAAGTTGGAGGAGTATGCTACCAGTCAATATGATAAAGCACTTAAAGCTGAGGAAATGAAACAAAAAAGTGTGAGGAAATGAAACAAAAAAGTGAGGATAGAAAAATGGAAATAGAATTTGAACAAAAGAAACTGCAGATGCAGGTTGAGGAAAGGAGATTCCAAATGGAATTGGAAAAACAAAACAAAGAAGCTGAACAAAAGAGATTAGATAAAGAAGCTGAACAAAAGAGATTAGACAAAGAAGCTGAACAAAAGAGATTAGATAAAGAAGCTGAACAAAAGAGATTAGACAAAAAAGCTGATGCTGAGCAGAGAAGATTAGACAGAGAAGCTGAACAAAAGAGATTAGACAAAGAAGCTGAAGCTGAGGAGAAAAGAGCAATAAGAGAACATGAACATCAAAAAGAACTTTTAGCATTTGAGTTAGAAAAGTTGAAATTGACAAACATGAGTAATGTCAATCAGTCATCTAGTGGTAAACCCTTTACTTACAAGGTCAAGGTACCAGCGTTCAATTCTGCCAGTGATGATATAACATTCTGGCTTGATAGATTTGAACGTGCTTGTCGAGCTCATAATGTGGAGAAATCACAATATGCTAATCAGTTGTCTGAGAATTTAAAAGGTGATTCTCTGACGAGTTTAAGTTTGGTTGAAGAAACTGACAAGGATAATTATGAGGTTATTAGGGCAGCCTTGATAAAGAAATACCAGTTATCTGAGGAAGGTTACCGTATTTTGTTTAAAAGAATGGTACCTGAATCAGGGGTAGAATTCTCAGAATTCATTGCAAGGACACGTCTTACATTTAATCGTTGGATTGAACTGTCCAAAACAGAAAAGACTTATGAAGCACTTATGGATTTATTGCTCAGAGACAAGATTATGTCAAGCATTAGTAAACCATTCCTTGAATTCCTACATGAGCGGAAACCTAAAACACTAAAAGAAATGGAAGAATATTGTACCCAATACGTCACTGCACACCCAGATGTAGCTATTAGCAATACTAAGGTTAAGGAAGGTATGCCAGTTGCATCAGCAACACCATACAACCCTAATTACTCACACAAATTCCAAGGACCTCAAAACAGGTTTAATAAAAAGGGTAACCATAACAGTTATCAGAACCAAGGTAACCAATCATTTCAGGGTTCTTCTTCGAATATCTGGAGACGAGCCGACAGCCCTCGATTCAGGGGTGGTCATAATTATAGGAACTTCCGCAAAGGAAGTCATTATAGAAACTATCCTAGTTTTCCATCATGGAGACAACAAGATCATAATTACAGAGATACTCATTATAATGAATATGATAATAGTAACCAGGGGAATTATGACTCAAACCCAAATAGGGGTTACAATAGAGGAAACAATGATAATTACAGGGGTAATAATAACAGAGGTAGACCCCAACATAAAAAACAAAAATCTCATTATCATGCAAACTCTGCACAGCAAGAGTCCCATGATGCCTATAAACAAAATAAAGATAATGATGACTCTAACAATATGGCATGTGCCGCTTTCGATTTTGGGAGAGCATCTCAGTGCCCCCAATGCAAAACATTATTCGAACCAACTACGGTGTCCACTTTAATTTGTGGCCATCCTCTTCCCGCTCTTCCCGCGTCAATCGCGCATGATGGAAGAGGTTCTCTTGTCTTACACAAAGGTTTAGTAAATGACAATCCAGTTTCATTGCTTTTTGATTCTGGATGCACCACAATTGGGGTTAGGCAGTCACTCATAGATCCTTCTCGTGCTACAGGCAAAGTAGTCAAATGTGTAACATTTGGCGGCACCATAGAGAAATACTCTACTGCTATCATTAGGATCGCTACTCCTTTCTTTACAGGAGATGTACACGCATGTCTTCTGCCGAATCCGATCGCTGATCTTATCATCGGTCGTATTCACGGAGTCAAAGAATGCACTCCACAACAAATTTCCGTTTGGGAAAAACAAAATATTCAAACTGCTAATGCTGTAGTCACTAGAGCTCAAGCTCTCAATATGCCCGAAACTTCATCTATTGAAGATAATGAAGTGCATAACCAAGATGATCCCTTGGTAATTTCGCGTGACTCATTTATAAAGCAGCAAGAAGAGGATCCGACTCTAAAGAAATTCTTCACTCTTGCAACAAAAGGTGATCCGAATAAAGATTCAAAGAGTAAATCTTGGATTACAATGAAGAATGGCGTACTTGTACGTAGGGTGCAAGACTCCGACAAGTCAAGTCATTCTCAGATTCTTGTACCCAAGAATTTGAGAGTTAAAATATTACAACACGCACACGACTCTCAGTGTGCTGGACATATGGGTTTTTTCCCGTACAAAGTCAAGAGTTCTTGCGGCTTTCTTTTGGCCTTTTGTGAACAAGGACATACGGATCTATTGTCGATCTTGTAAAATATGTCAAGAAGTCAAATCCAAAGGTCCACGCCATGCTGCACCTATTCAGGCTGCAGACATTCCTATTGGACCATTTCAGAAAATGGCGATAGACATCATTGGTCCATTTAAGATCAAATCTGCTAGAGGACATCAGTTTATCTTAACGTGTGTGGACATGTGCACACGTTGGCCAGAGGCTATCCCTCTGAAGAGCATTACTACTGCTGACATTGCAGATGCTCTTTGGCTTATATTTTCTCGTCTGGGATTTCCCGGAGAAATATTATCAGATCATGGCACCCAACTAATATCGGATACCATGTCTCAAGTAATGTCTACTCTCCAGATAGAGAGATCTTTGAGCAGTATCTATCACCCAATGTCGAATGGGATGGTAGAACGCCTTAATAGAACACTCAAAAACTTACTAGGGAAGATAACTGAGGATCATCCTCAAGATTGGGATAGGGTTTTACCCGCGGCCCTCTTCGCGTACAGAGAGGTTCCCAATGAACATACAGGATTTTCTCCCTTTGAACTTGTCTTTGGCGCGCGACCGCGTGGCCCTATGTCTTTGCTTCATGATCTCATAACCGCTGATAATATTACCGATGACACAAAATCTTCTTACGAATATGTCATCGCGCTGAGACAAAAGATTATCGAAGCATGCAAATTGGCAACTTCTTCTTCTGAGTTTGCTAAGGAGAAAGCAAGACAATTTGCCAATAAGAAAAGAACCTTACGACAACTTTGTCCCGGTGACAAAGCATTTGTTTTGCTACCTTGTAGGGAAAACAGACTACTTATTTCTTGGAAAGGTCCGTACGATATAATCTCGAAAATTTCCGATGTTGACTACATTGTCGATATTGATGGTAAGCGTAAAACCTTCCACATCAATATGCTTACGGAATTCCATGAACGTCCGGATTATTTACAGCCTATTTTCCAGGCAACGGACGATTCACCTGTCCAACATGGTCATTACTCATCACTGTCTGTAATACAGGATGAGGAAACAAGTTTTTTGGATGTTAATCTTCCGCTTCCGATGATTCCACTTCATTCTAGTGAATCATGGAAAAATGTTACTGTTTCTCCCGATTTATCTCTAGGAGAACAGCGACAAGTTTCGTCTATGTTACAAACATTTCAGGATGTCCTTACTGACATTCCTGGACAAACTCATGTAATTGAACATGACATTATTCTGACCATAATCCTATTAGAGTCAGACCTTATCCTATTCCTATACATTTTCAAGCACAGGTTGAAAAGGAGTTGGATGAGATGATAGATTTAAATATAATTGAACCATCCACTTCTGCGTATTCTTCGCCGATGGTTATTGTCCGTAAAAAAGACAATAACATATGTCTTTGCGTTGACTATCGCAAATTGAATCAAGTCACGAAGTTTGATGCTGAACCTATGCCTTTACTAGAAGAGCTACTTACTAAGCTTTCTAAATCGCATTTTTTCACTAAACTAGATTTGTCTAAAAGATATTGGCAAGTTCCTCTATCTGAACGCGCCAAACCTTTTACTGCTTTTTCTACACCTAGAGGCCTTTTTCAATGGAATTTTATGCCTTTCGGCCTTATGAACGCACCAGCTACATTCGTACGCATGATGCGTAGAATTCTATCCTATCGGTCAGATGTCATTGCGTACATAGATGACATCTGTCTTTTCAGCGATACTTGGGAAGATCACTATTCAGGGTTAGTTGAATTGCTATCTACTCTACGCGAGTATAACCTGACGGCGAAACCATCTAAAGCCTGCATTGGTTTTAGTGAAATTTCTTTTTTAGGTCACCGTGTCGGCCATGGTTTCCTAAAAACAGAGGACCATAATACAAGTAAAATACTTAACATTTCTATTCCTAAGACTAAAAAGCAAGTGCGAAGTCTCTTAGGTCTTATACAATTCTATGGACGATTCATTCCGAATCTGTCCTCAATCATGGCACCTCTTTCTACCTTGCTAAAGAAAGGGTCTCCTAATATAGTCCATTGGACTCAAGAATGTCAATCCTCTTTGGATAAGATTAAAACTATGTTTTCTACTGCACCTATTTTAGTGTTGCCTACTAAAGATAAGACATTTGTTCTTCGTAGTGACGCTTCATCCACTGGGATTAGAGCGGCACTAATGCAAGATTACCCTGGAACTCTGCATCCTGTAATGTATATTTCCAGAAAGCTTAATGCTGCAGAAAGGAATTATTCGGTTTTAGACCGTGAACTGTTGGCTATGGTATGGTCAATTCTCAAATTACAAAGATTCCTTCTAGGCGCACATTTTATAGTAGAAACCGATCAGAAAGCTCTTACATCTATCCAGAGTAAAAATTTGAAGAGTTCGAGGTCTATTCGATATGCAATTGCTCTTCAACCTTTTCATTTTTCGGTACGAGCTATCCGTGGATCAGATAATGTGATGGCAGACATTCTGTCTAGATGCCCACATGATTCCACTTAGCTGTTGAGTATTGGACGTCTTAACACTTCCAACTCGACAACAGATTTTTCTTTTCTATATCAAAATAGATACACATTGTAATTCGTAATGACACTACGTTCATTGATATATAGTCACCATTACTCGTTGATGATTTTTCTTTTTGTCAATCATGTACTTGGAATGCTTAAACTTAAATTGTTATATGCATTGTATCATTGTATAGTAGTATGCGTTGGTGACACCTCCCTGGAAACACTTATGCTTAAGAGAAATGCTTTCTCTGAGGGATTGAGATTTTGCATTAATCTGGCTTAAATAATTCCAGATATTTCTCATCTGCGCAGTATTTATGCGTAGGGAGCCTATTGTATGTTGCTCTCAGATGAAAAAAATAAAAAAAATGATTTTCATTTTTTTTTTCCCGGGGGGTGTGGTAATCTGTTGCGCACATATTTTTTGGCGCACGGATTATGCATACCATGTAAAATGTTTTAATTGTCTGATGAAGATATATTCATCTTTGAATGCATGTTTTGGTCTTGAGGGACGAAACTCAGATTGGGCAATAAGTAGTCATTCTGTGAGTTATCGCTCTTTGTAGCGTTCTTAAAAATAGAACTCGGCGGAGGAATTTAGACTTACTTGAATCTATTCTGTGTTTGGTTAGGAATAGATTGTTCTTGCTTCAGAATTTCTATGGTCCGAATCTATGTGTAGTGCTTGTCTATGTAGGACGAGTATGTCTTATATCTTGATATCTTAGTATGTTTAAGTGGAACTATTTGTTCTTGTACTGTACTGAAGGGGGTCAGGTGTTTTCGGCGGATGAAGAGAGGTGAGGGGGTTCTTCGGTTGTCTAGGCCTAGGGCGGGAAGTCATGTCGGAGAGATGCCCAAGAGTTTGTGATCTCTTTAAGTTATTCTGGGGACAAAGATAGTTTCTTCCAGGATCGTTTAGTCCATGATTTCCCCAGTTGTGATTCTATAACGCCGGGAGAGCGTTTTTGTGCTTGCTAGTGTATTTCTTATGTCCAGGTAAAAAAACATACTTTTGCTGACTTCGTTCATTCCTAGGCTTAAGATGGGCAGACGTTTACATGAACTTACCTATGAATATGTCGGGACGACATATTCTCTAGCAGCACTAAATATGTTTATATGCAGCAACTATGAGGACAGAATATGCTGATCCTTGTAGAATCATTTATTGTTGATGAACAAAGCTTCGATTGAAGATTTGGCTATACACCCGTATAGTGAGTGATGCTCAACCGGGAACCAGCAGCCATTGTGGAATTCGATTGATTTTGGAATTCTACTTATTGTAAATCATTAGCAGAGAACGGGGAAACTTCCTCATTATCAGGTGATGATTGAGAGATCACTATTATAAAGAAATTAACATTATCTTCACAGAGATTTGCTGTAATTTACCTATAGGAATCGTCGCTAGAAAGAGATCCTGTTTAGGAGTCAAGTTTGAACAGTATTGCTTAATTGACATGCTCGGTCAGTAAGGTCTACTGACTGTATTTATAAACTATGGAAATCTTGGTGTTTACAGATGTTCCATTACCAGATTATTCTTCATGAATGCTAATTTAGGACGGTAGTCCATTGATCAATATTATGCTGTCTATGTCGACTCATGTTCCTGTAACTGTACCCAATCTGTCAAGTTTGTGCGTCCAATTAAACTATTGAAACGACTACAGTGATCTGCATTGGTGACTTAACGAAATGAGTGAATGAGTGCCTTATACGGGTCAACACACGAACAGTCCACCATTCGCCTAACTCATACTTCACACTCACACTCTATATTTGCATAATCCTGCGTTGGTTGAGTTGACCTTTGCTCCCCCTGGAGCCTCCATCATATTCACCACTGGTTTGCGTGAGGAGAATACACAGTTACGATCAAGAAGAAAAAAAAGGAGAGTTATCAATAGGGCAATGGGTGGCTGGATAGAACATCTGCTCTCTCATTTCCAGCAATTGCACAATGGGAGGGTAACCACTGAAGGGCAATAGTTGATGACCTTTGGATAATGTTAAGCTCAGATCTGATCTCATACATCATGTTTTCTGGTGTTCTGTATTAATTTTAGTAATGATCTACAGTCAGTGAAGATTACTATCTTAGCTGGTGGCTGCTGTTGTTCTGGTATAGTGAGGATTTTCAAAGCTTGTAGTAATGCCATAGCTTCTGCCCTGAAATTGGAGATCTTTCTGGTTGGGAAGGCCTTATGGATGATCTTCACATTTATGAATCTTATAAAAATGCCTCCTCCGCCATTCTTTACTGCCCTCTCTGCGGATCCATCTGTGTTTACGTGTGTACACTCATTCAGATTGTACTTTTCTTCAGTTATCTCCTAAGCAAAGGTTTTTAGTAGTGGAGGGGTCTGGTGGCCTTTCTTTTTTTGTTCCAGGGACTTCTGTAATGATAGATATATTTTCATGGCAGTAGTTTGGCTCCTCATAATCAATTAACATTTCCATCTCAGAAGGTTGTTTTGGGAGGGGGTCTTCATGACATTGATGCAGATGTAAGTACATGTAATCATCACCATTTACTACACAGGGCAAGTACAGAAAGTAAAGACAGTTATGTCAGGTCCTGCACATTAACATCACACAAACTCAGTCAAATGCTGAGAACGTCTATTAACAAATGTTATCTGAGTATTTCAACAGGATTACTTTATTTCAGTCCCTGGGGTGCCTGTGATGAGACATAGATTGCTGACACAGACATGTCACATCAGGCATGTCACATAAGAGGCTGTAACAAACTACTTAAGAAAGCACCACTGTTGTGGATGGTCTAGTACAAGCTTCCTGTAAGGAGGCCAACAGGTGTAGTAGCTCCATGTTCCATAGTAGATACATACATGTCAATGATGATGATGATTTATCTCAGTCAACAGATTTAACAACTTCAATGGACATCAATCAATACCCTTTAGCTCCCCAGGGAGCATAGGTCTTCAACAAACACATGCCAAGTCCTCCTGTCCTATGCCATGCGCTCAAGTTCTTTCCATGTTTTCCTCATCATTTTCACCTCTATCCAGTTCTCTTCTCCATGTGTTTTTGGTCTACCTCTGCCTCTCTTTCCCTGTGGATTGTAGAACAAGGACTGCCTTGTAATGCTATCAACAGGTCTCCTCAATGTGTGTCCTATCCATCGCCCGCGTCTTCTTCTCAACTCTTGTTCCACTGGCACTTGTCTGGTTCTTGTCATCAATTCCACATTTGTGACTTTATCATACCATTTCAGTCCTTCTATTCTACACAAGCACCCGTTTATAAAAATCTGTAGCTTTTTGATTGTTGCTCTCCAAGTCTCAGAGCCATACAATAAGACTGACTTGACAGCAGATTCTTATTTTTGTGTTGGACTTGATTTCTCTTGTTCTCCATATGTTTCCCAATGCAATGAAAGCTCCTCTTGCTTTTTTGTATTCTTATTTTTAATATCACTGTCTGTCCCTCCAACTTTGTCTATATTACTGCCAAGATATGTGTACATATGTGTCACATCAATAAGCAACACAGGTATTTTATAGAGTGGCTGCCCCATACAACAAACTCACCTCGCCTTCCATGACTTTCACTTGTTTATTCTACACTCACATCCACCTGCCTCCTGGTGAATGTGCCTGGAACAAGCTACTCCTGACAAACTACAACAAATATACCAGACTTTTTAACTTCTTGTGGTCTCATTCGTCTTGAATGGAGCTATTTCCAGACCATATCTGCCACATTTTTTATTAAGTTCCCCCCCCCCCCCCTCCCCCCCCCCGGCGATACAAGATTAATTAAAGATGTCAAATTTACTAAGCATACGGTACAATGTACTAACCTTTTATTTTATAAGACAGATACAGCAATAAAATGAACGGCTGAACAGGAGATGATAAGATACATACCTGTGAGCTACCTGGACTTTCTGGATTGCTGCTGGCAGGTGAGACAGCAGGAGATGTTGGATTAGCTCTACTCTCTTGCTGGAGATTTCTGATCATGAAAAGTTTAAAAGATTTAATCATCTTGTCATTTAATGGCAAGAATATACAGCCAAAAAGAACATATATATAAACATCATCCAGTGTTATGCACCAACGAATGATAAAGAAGAATCTGTGAAAGAAGAATTTAACACCAGACTACAAAATGTCTTGATAAAAAGATAAGAAAGGACATCACAATTTTTATGGGGGACCTACTCGCAAAAACACACAGTGCAATGCCAGCAGGAGTTTTACTCCTGGCAGGTTCTACCAAGCTGGACAGGTCTGGCGCGGGTAGAGGCCAGACGAAAGCTGGCACCCTGATCCCCCAGGTAGAGGGTTTTGGCACAGGGCAGACATCATCTACGTAAAAAACAATCATGTTATGGAAACAGCAACTGATGAAAAAGCTCTGTGACGACTGGCCCAATCCTCTCTTCATTTAATTTACGAGACACCATTTTTTTTTATTCATCTTCAATGCATGATCGGAAAGCCGGTAAAACTCACGGCAAATTTCGCTCGTTGATAACAATTCTAGCATCTATTACTATGTTTAGATTAACGACGTCATTCTAGATCTAACCTCAATGGCCCGAAACCGGTTTTAATTTATGGCCGACTACTTAGACTTAGGTAGAAACAGCTTAACCCACTTTAGGAAACCCCTCACTGATTTTTAACGTTATTGATTGGAGCGTCTATCAGACACCAAAGTCACATGAGGCACGCTTCAGGTCACGTGCCCAAGCGGAAATAACACGCTAAAAGTTGCGCCAACCGAGGCAGCTTCCACTTGCATTCAGGAAGGTGAGGCGGTCAGACCTAATTTAAGACTGCTGCGAATTCACGCCTTAAAGCACTGTGAAGCCACGTGTCTAAATTGCTGATTAGTGGGGGAGCCTTGCATGACAGTCCAATCTCAGAGAAGAATATGGAGTCGAGTGTAACCGTGTGGTCTCATTTAAGACTGGTTCTAAGACTGGAACAGGCACCAATTATGGTTATACGAGGGAAGGTCAGAAAGTAATGCCGCCTATTTTTTATGTATGTAAATACTGCATAGGTGTGCAATTTATAAATTTAGCAGGATTCCTCAAACACTCTTCTGCAATGTATAGCATTACCAACCTGTTTCAGTAACAGGTGGCACCATTGTAACAGTTTAAAAATGGCTGCCAAAGTTGTTCGGTTAAAACAACGTTATGTCATAGAATTCCTCAATGCTGAAGGCAAGACCCCAATTCGCATCCATGAGCGTTTGAAGAATGTTTATGGAGATTCAACAGTGGATGTTAGCACTGTCCGACGTTGGGTACATTGTTGTGACGAAGCTGAAGTAGGTCAATCCTCAATGGCTGACGCAAAGCGGACTGGCCGTCCGTCTACCGCAGTGACTCCACACAACATTCATCGAGTTGATGTCATCATTCGTGGTGACCGTCGGGTAACACTGGATGAACTTTCTTCCATGTTGTCCATTAGTAAAGGCAGTGTCCAGAACATCATTAAAGACCATTGGGTTCATTGTTTTGAACCAGAATCCAAGAGGCAGTCAATGGAATGGCATCACACAACATCGCCGACAAGAAAGAAGTTCAAAAGTTCACCACCTGTAGGGAAAGTTATGGCCTCCGTATTTTGGGATGAGAAGGGTGTGATTCTTCTCGACCTCTTGGAACAGGGAAACACGGTGAATTCAAACCCTTACATTGAAACTTTGAAGAAGCTTACAGGTCGTCTTCGGCGACTTTACCCATTAAAAGATCAGAGAACTGCACTACTGTTGCACGATAATGCCCCGCCACACACTGCTAAACGCACCATTGATGCGATTGCAGAATTTGGCTGGACATTATTACCACATCCCCCTTACAGTCCCGATCTTGCACCTTCTGACTTCCATCTGTTTGGACCACTGAAAGAAGATCTTTGCGGACATCACTTTGAGGACACCGAGACCCTTAAACGCGCCGTACGCCAGTGGTTTAGGAAAAAGGACACAAATTTTTACCGTGCAGGGATACATGCCCTTGTGAGAAGATGGACAAAAACTGTAACAAATAACGGAGACTACATTGAGAAATAAATTTTTGAAGTTCAGACTTGGGGCTACATTTCAATGTGAATTTTATCTGTTTTCTTGCCTATTGAATGAAATTAAAAATTACGAGGCATTACTTTTTGACCGTCCCTCGTATGTAACCATCCCACCCAGTGTTATTTCCTTGTGGGACTGGGCACGGTACCAATTACGTTATATGTAGCGGTGGTCCTGTTATTATTTGTGTAAATCTTCCTTTTCCTTTTCTTATTTAATACATGTCTAAGTTTGTCTTGGTAGTATGTACTGGCTTATAGCCTGCCAGAGGTGTTAATTACTTAGACCCCATCCATATTTTAGGCTCGTTCTCTTCCTCTTACAGGTGTTATGCATGGAGAGTGTTACGAGAGGATATATGATTTGTAGCAACTAGGTAGTGAGCTCGGATAAAAGTTGCACATTTTAGTTGTTGAAATACAGTAGAGATATATTATAGTTTTTGCGCTTCACGGTGTTGAAAGCGAGGAGTATAATTTGCTTAGTTTTAATGTGACGTGTCACGTTGATAAGGTAGCACGTGACGACATTGTAATTGTACCCATATTTTGTTGTACTTGTGTGACGAAAGTACTGAGATTCTGTCTTTCAAATGGCCCATGTCTTTTTCTCCTGGCAATTTGTTCACTATTTTAGGAGGGATTACAGGTAATCCTTCTCCATGTTTCTTCTCCTTCTATTATTTACGTTTTTTCAAGATGAGATCACGATAGAGTTTGATCTCATCTGCTTTATGGTTCTTCTTTATGTGTTTAGAGTGTGTGTGTAGGAAGATTGGTGCAGTATTATTCTAGATTAAGACTATAGAGCCTAGATCGGATTTGCACCAGTGTCCTTTTTTTAAAGATATTGCGTGGCCATAGACGCATTTTTCGGGAGTTAAATTAATTGCGGCCATTTTTGCTTCATTGCCAGTATAGGGCTAGGACTAATTCCCGTTTCTTTGTCTAAATGGGGGATGGGGGTCAGTGACCTTTTACCACGTGTTAGCAGTAACTGATTGCATCAGAATTGTTTTCGATGACTGATTGGCCGAGAGCTAACGGAGTTTTGAAACCATTGGGTTAGAATTAAAGCCACGCATATGACGTCAAGAGGTCAGCGTGCTGTTAGGCGATTATAAAAGGCCTATATTTCATAGCCTCTTTCTCTTTTAATGTAAATTGCCAAGCCGGGTGCCAGAGTCAAGTCGATTGCCTTTCAGGGGAAATTCGAGATTTGGTAAGCATGAATTTTTGTGTGGGACTTTA
Source organism: Oreohelix idahoensis (assembly GCA_024509875.1). Lineage (NCBI taxonomy): Eukaryota > Metazoa > Mollusca > Gastropoda > Stylommatophora > Oreohelicidae > Oreohelix > Oreohelix idahoensis. Next base: position 653,141 of record JAMPIV010004368.1, read on the forward strand.
TTTTATTTTTCTAGTTCTAGGCCGATCAGTTAAGGTTCTTTGGGCAGTTTAAGTATAATATTAATTCTTATCGCCAGAGCCATCAAATACTATCTTAGTGATAGACTTGAGAAACTTAAGAGGTCCATTTACTTCCTTATTGCAGGAATAACGGTATTTAAGATGGTTTGAAAGTTGAGTTGCCGCGGGCGTGCTTTGTATTATTGCAAAGCAGGTCTGTAGAGAAACCCGCATGGAGAGAAGCACGTGGTCATAAAATTATAAACACGTGGTTGAACTACAGGGTTTTCAATTTGATAATCTGGGGTTATGTATAACTTTTGATGGCATGTAGATGCTAGCGTAAACAGGGTTATATGTTATTGATTGTGCATTGTTATTCTGTGTATTCAGAAGATGGAGATGAAATTTATTTCTGTTAAGGGAATAATACTTTATTTCAATTTTGAGGTGATTAATCATACTGACGGGAATTTTAGGAATTCCTAGAGAGGGCTAGTTTTATTTTGTATTAATCATTACGGCATTAGTGTCAGCGTAAGAAGTAGGCCACAGTACGACTGCCCAGACCAGGCCAGTGAAAATATGCTCGGAGTTAGTCAGGCAGAACAGGCGATCTGGGTTAGCCAATGTTTACCTTGTGGGCTCAGGTAGAGAAGGGAACAGGAGAGGAGCGGACGGTGTTGGCATGATTTTGTATGGAGGTGCATAACGTGTTGAAGAGTCAGGGAGGTAGTGTTATTAGAAATGTATTATTACGGTTTGTTTAGCTGTTGTTTTGTTTTGTCTAAAACAGCAGGTGCCGGCTTTGTGGGGAAGAGCAGAAGTTTTGATACCACAAAAATTTCTCCCACGGCACAGTTGTGGCATTCGTCGACACGCAAAGTCGTGCGTTCCTTTGCCAGTGGCGGACGGAGTGAAAGAAAATATGTTTTCCCAAGGCAGGGAAGACATTGTTCCAGTGAATAGGATTTTGGTGGATAAATCCTGAGCTCTGACGCTCGTTCTGTTACACACGCAGATTGGCATGCTGCCAGCGTTGTTGTAATTTTATGTTCGCTTCATCAAGGGCATAATAAAGCCGAAAGCCCATCGCCCAGTCATAGGTAATCGGGCAGGTGAATTCAGAGTGGTAGGAGAAGCCAGCTACAGTTCCAGTCTAGAATCCAGTGGGGTTCTGTTAAACCTTAGTCATCAATTCCAGAGTTCGTGGAGAGAGAGAGGGTGAACATTCTCTCTACCGAAGTCAGCATAGAAAGACCGGAAAGAGACATAGTTTTTTTTTGTTAAAAAATCATAGCAGAAGACAGCTGCTGAAGTTTAGAGGTGCAGTTAGTTGTGTTCGGGAGATTTCATGATAGGCGGTGTAGAACCGAAGTCTGTGCAGAGATGGTGTGGACACTTCGTAGTAGATCCAGCTGATTGTGTACTTAGAGTTTATATTAGAGTTTAGAATAGCTAGTTTGGAGTGGAGGTTCTACCTCAAGGGCAGGGTGGTTTATTTAATTAAATCTTACCTTTTCCTCCATACAGGTGAAACTTGTGGGTGAAGGGTGGGGTTGTTGTGATGATACATCATTTGTCATTTTTGCCTTCCTGAATTTGTTTGTTTCAGGAGTGCTTACACTGCAGTTTTATGTATTTGACATGTATATGAGTTTTGTTTATAGGTGTAAATAAAACTTGTAAATGATAGCTAGAATTTCCTTTACGTACAATAGTTATCTGTTGGCTGTATCGTGGTGTATGTGAATCAAAATTGAACCTTATCCCCTTAGGGTAGTTAGAGGTGGTTCGAGGCCATAGCAATTTAGACGTTCGAAGTGGCGAGGAAAGAATCAACATCGGTTCTCAACCTCGGAGCCAATGGTCTCAACTTTCACATTTGCACTGTCAATTTTCATCAGAATCTATCCTTTCAGTCTTTCTTCTTACTAGTGTCATGTCACTATATGTAGACAGTCGTTAGTCCTAAAACCATTTCGTGACAACTTGGTCCTAGACAGTCGGAAGTTTGAAGTCTCCCAGCAGAAGGATATTTATATCAAGGATTTTCTTGATGAATAGGTGTTTGGGTCAGCCTATAATTTGTGGATACAATATTATACCTCAGTGATGAGAGGGATTATGTTTTGAAGTGGAGAATATATATTAGGGAGCAACATGCATTGAAAGTATCTAAGAAGGTCACCTTAGTCGCGTAAGTTGAGTTGTTCAATATCGGATTGCCAATCTAGGAATCACGAGTAAATAGCTTGACCGTAACATGACTTAAGGAATATGATTTAAGTGACGAATTATGATGTATTGATTGAATTCTGATGAACTGTATTTACTTGGATGTAATGTGCTATTAAATTGTATTTGTTCGGACTCTGAACCCCACGGACTTATCAGTTGATATTATTGAAAGTTCAGACCGTTACCACACTATTCGTGTTTGTCAGCACGGCATTAGAAGCTCTACCATTTTGAAGTATTTCTAAAATCAATAATACAAACAAGACAGTGGTCAGAAACCGGCACACATAGAAGTTATCTGAGAATACAAGAATAAAACTGGTAACAAAAACGGAACAATACAGCATGATAGAAATCTGTGTCAGTGGTGGTAATAAGCTTTGTTCATCGGATGGGAAATCCGATGTAACAAAAAATGGTTGGCCAGTGCGTGGATCGAGAATGGTTAGCCAGTGCGTGGATCGAGATTAGTTGCCAGCGCGTGGATCAAAAACGGTTTGCCAAAGCAGGGACAGAGATGACAAGCAAACGAAGTAACGAAAAAAATTTTTTTTCTTCAAGCCATGCTAAAAATGAATTCAAGTCAAATGGAAAATAAAGACATTGTAGCGTTCGATTGACCCAGAATTGTTTATGATCGGCTAGTGCTCACGTGACTTGCAGTTAGTAACGTAACACGCATAACAACGAAAAAACTGTACAACGTCAGCATTTCATGTGCAAGATCCATAGCAGAAGTTAATACTGTTTGAAAGCTGTATCAAACTTCGATTTACCATCAATACCGTATCAAGAACTACGCTAATGCTTTCAAAGTTACTAAACCAGCTTCAAGGAAATCTCATCTGTACCGTTGACGAATGCTAGCATCGTGCGGGGAAAACTTTCATACGCTAAAAGATAAGTAAACCCATCAGTGGTTGTATCAGTGCAAAATGTCGTCCATCGAATTATGTAGGCATATTTAATTCATGCATATTGTATGTATGTATATCTATTCGTATGTTTATATGTGTTTAAGCGGGTTGGTTGGTAGGGAACTGGAATCTTCTGTAATGTCACCACAAGCTGACCACAGAGATTCTAGTCGATCCTAGGGTAATTGAATTTTTGCAATTTGAATACAAGAGAACCAACGGGCTGATCACCCGTTTGCCAGTCACTTCGATTACGGAAACAACAGCAAATGGATTGATTTGCCGTTGCCCTAAAGACGCCAATAGGCGTGATGGGAAACAATGGCAAAGAAAACCTATCTGCTGTTGCCCTAAGACGCCACTAGGCGTAATGGACACTGACTGCTTTGACGGTCGGTGGCTAAGGACGGAAGAAGAAGAAGAAGAATACAAGAGACCCCAAAGAAATATTAATTTTGGACTCGTTCTGCTTGTTATTGCAAAGATTTGATATTTGATGTTAGGTGTATAGTGATTGTGATTTCTGGTGTATTTTCCTGTATTCAGTTTCAATTTTTATTCATTTCCGTAATTTGTTTGTAACTATTTCGTATTTTCTCCATCTTTCTGTAATTTATTTTAATTGTTAATATATGTCTGTTATAGAGTCCTGTGACGTCATCATTATCTGTATACATGTGTATTAACCTATATTTGGTTACCTTGACCTTTTCTGGTATGCTTCCGATTCTTATTTCATTCAAGCAATCATATTTTAATGTTTGCAATTGTCAATTGTGATGTGTTAATGTCTTGTACAATTTTATTTATGGTTTGTCTCGTCTTTATTGATGTTTAAGCTTATAATATAATAGGGATAGCATATAGTAATTGGGAATTAATATAATCAAATATATTTTGATTAATTTTTGAGAAAAAAAAAATAGGAGGAACGTGATGATTGCAACTATTTGCAGTAGTGGCCCAAGGCACTAGTGTTTGTCCATCATGACTAAGGTATGATGATATAGTATATTGACAAATAACTACAGGGTTATATTTCCTAGTGAATATGAGTATCATGTTAGATGTTAAGTAGTATAATTTTATTAGGAATAGTACTACGTAGGCCGTTGAGTATATATAAGTAATTGAATAAGTTTTGCACAGTGGGCTGATCACCTGCTTGCCAACCAATCTGATTACGGAAACAATGATAGATTGTTTGGTCTGTTTTTGTTCCACAAAGACGCCACTAGGCGTGGTGGAAACAGCAATAGATTGATCAATTTGTTGTTGCCCTAAGACGCCACTAGGCGTACTGGCCACACACTGCTTTGCCGGTTGGTGGCTAAGGATGGAAGAAGAGAAGAAGAAGAAGAATAAGTTTTATTGGTGATTACATCACATTGTTGATTAACTACATAGATTATTGAGTTCATGATGGCTACATTAGAAAATTTCGTTAAAATAGGGAAAGATTTTGGTTATAAAGGACCAGAACTGAAAATTTTTGCTGAACAACAACTAGCTATCGCTAAACAAGAAGAGGCAGATAGAAAAAGAGAACAAGAAGAACGTGAGGCAAAGTTAAAACGTGAAGAAGAAGAACGTGAGGCAAAGTTAAAAAAGCAAAAAGAACTTGCTAAACGTGAAGAAGAAGAATGTGAGGCAAAGTTAAGACGTTAAGAAGAAGAACGTGAGGCAAAGTTAGAAAAGCAAAAAGAACTTGCTTAACGTGAACAAGAAGAACGTGAGGCAAAGTTAGAACGGCAGAAAAAACTTGCTAAACGAGAAGAAGAAGAGAGAAAATCTGCATTGAAGCAAGAAGAAGATAGAAAAGAGGCAAGAAATGAAATATTAAGAATTGAGGAGGAAAATAAAAAGAAACAAGATGAAATTATAATGCAACAACAAAAGGAATAGGCACTTATCCAGTTGGAAACAGCCAAATTAAAAGCACAATGCGCTACTACTAGCCATGGTGTTAACTCTAATGATATGTCTTCAGCTACACAACATAAAAGTTATTACAACTTTAAACTGCCACATTTCAAACTTAATTTTGATGATTTATCATCGTACCTGGCACGTTTTGAACAAGTCTGTAAGACTAATAACTTGGATAGAACTGCATGGGCACTTAAACTTCGAGAATTTTTAGATGGTGAGCCCTTGAACGCAACTGAAAATGTTGATCCTACCATAGCTTGTAACTATGATGCCATTAAGGCTTTGTTATTGCGACGTTTTCATTTAGACGAGGAAGGGTGTAGATTAAGATTTAAAAATCTTCAGCCAGATTCAAATAAAGATTTTTCAGGATTTATAGCAAATATACAAAACACCTTCAACAGATGGGTTGAACTTGCTGGGGTGGAAAAATCATATGATAAATTAGTGGATCTCATACTTAGGGATAAAGTATTATCTTCAGTTAGTCCGCCATTTTTTTCATTCCTACAGGAACGAAAACCACTCACTATTGCGGCTTTAGAAGAGATGTCAATAAATTATTGCTCTGAACATCCCAATGTCAGTTTAGGGAACTCACATATACGAGAACCATTACCGGTAGCATCCAACATGTCATACCACGGTTATGACAAAGCAAGGACACATAGTCTTAACCTTTAGCACGCTGCATTCTTTTCCCAAAAACTTGCCCTGCAGCTGCATTCTTTTTCACAACCCCCCGTTTTTATAGTGGGCGACTTGTAACGTCTATAGTTTTTGTGTTTCTTGGTCAATTGCTATCATTTTTGGAATTTATATAAATAAATGAATGATGAATCTGATGATATAAAATTTGTTTGTGTACATGTTAGATGTGATAGGAAGAGAGGAAAGGAAAGATGAAAAAAAACGAAAAAAATATTTAAAAAAATAAATAAAAAATTTTTTTTTTAATTTAAAAATTAAAAAAAAAATAACCAAGAAATGAAGAGTCCATATCCCTTGCATCTCAATGAAAGTCATTTGACCAATACAAATGAAATGACGATCTTTTCATTACACCCATCATCAGTAGCAAAGCAACAAACGCCCTTGTCAGCAGTGACATTCGGCCGTAACCCTAAACCTTTCCGATTAAACCTAATCCTAACCCCTAAAATTATACATACTAGCAATGCCATTCTACTTTCGTTTCCATCTCTGTCATCAAACATATTCTGAGAACCAATATCAGCGCTTATAAAGACAAAAATCTCCTCCTCATCGCATCGGCGTCAGAATCCAATAAAATTAGAGCGAAAATGGCCGCGTGTTCGATGCCGATTCAATTCGATTACAAAATTCACAGAAAATAAACGCGAATGCACCCATTACTAAGACCGATCGGAAACGGAAGTTAACTCTCTCTCAGATAAGTTTAAAACTTAACATCCGGGGGTGAAGTCACGTGTACACACATCCTAATGCTAGAAAACGAAAATATCCGCTTGTCAACATATGTCGACAACAGCTGGGAGAGCATAGGTTACCTTCGTCAACATATGTCGACAGCAGCGTGCTAAAGGTTAATAGGAACCATTTTTACAAAAGATATAATGATAATTATAATCAGGGAATAAATCGTTGTAACAGCTATAACAATTTTAACCAAGGTAGACAACAGTTCAGAAATCAAATACCTCAATTTAAACATAGAGATAATTTTCAACAAAAGCCAAGTTGGAATAAATTTGTTACTGACAAGTTCAATAATAGTGGTTTGGTTTTGGTTGTTCGTCTATCACGGGTGATGAAGACCACTCTGTTCATCCAATTATTTAAGAATATGTTAGGTTAGTCTATGGGTACGAAGGTGACTGAAGAGCCCGATGCGGGCCTGGAAAGATCTTGGACAGTGTGGGCAGGGAATGTTTGCTTCATGTGAAGGTTTTATTTCACGGTCCTTTCTAGCTTGTCTCCGCTGTTCCGCTGCTGCTCTTCTGGATGATTCGCATGCTGCTGCACCTTTACGAAGAGATGTGCGCCAAGCAGTTCGGTCTTGCGCAGCAGCTTCCCATGTGTCTGGGTTTATGTCAAAGGTTTTCAATGACGTCTTTAACGTGTCTTTGAAGCGCTTCTTTTGGCCACCATGGGAGCGTTTACCCTTCTGCATCTCACCATAAAAGAGTATCTTTGGCAGTCGATGGTCTGGCATGCGGACTACATGACCTGCCCAGCGAATTTGTGACTGCATCAGAATAGTATCAATACTAGGGATACCAGCTCTGTCAAGAACGGCGGTATCCGGGATCTTGTCTTGCCATTTGATGTTCATTATCTTCCTGAGACAGACTGTATGGAAGTGGTTTAGCTTCTTTACGTGGCGCCTGTATACAGTCCATGCTTCACATGCATATAGCAGCACTGGAAGCACCACAGCTCTGTACACCTTCAGCTTTGTCTGTAGACTAATGCCACTTCGATGCCAAACGTTGGTGTATAGTCTGCCAAATGTGCTGCTGGCTTTGGAGATCCTGGTGTTCACCTCATCATCAATGACAATGTTCTGGGATAGTGTGCTACCAAGGTATGTGAATCTGTTCACAACATTCAGTTTCTCACCATTAACCTTGATGACTGGCTCAGTATAAACTGTGCCAGGAGCTGGTTGGTACATGATTTCTGTTTTCTTCGTGTTGATGGTAAGCCCAAAGTTGGCGCAGGCTTCGGAGAATCTATCCACACTATACTGCAGATCAGCCTCTGAGCCAGCATTGAGGGCACAATCATCAGCAAACAGAAGATCTCTGATGGTGTGTGATTTGACCTTGGTTTTTGCTTGAAGCCTCCTAAGGTTAAACAATTTTCCATCAATATGATAACTAATGTCGATTCCTGTGTCCCCGTCTCTAAAAGCATCAGTCAGCATAGCAGAAAACATGATACTGAACAGAGTCGGTGCAAGTACGCACCCTTGTTTAACTCCATTTGAGATGGGGAAAGGCTCTGATAGCTCACCGTTTTCCTGAACTCTAGCCTGCATTCCATCATGCAGTTGCTGCACTATTGTGATAAATTTCTTTGGGCAGCCGTATTTTGCCATGATCTTCCATAGACCCTCTCTACTGACCGTGTCGAACGCCTTTGTCAAGTCGATGAAAGCTGTGTACAGGTCACAGTGCTGTTCTTGGCATTTTTCTTGTAGCTGTCTTGCAGCGAACACCATATCTGTGGTTCCACGTTCTTTCCGGAATCCACACTGACTTTCAGGTAAAAGACCTTTGTCAAGATGAGCCGTAAGGCGATTCAAAAGGATTCTGGCGAATATCTTCCCAGCGATTGATAAAAGAGAGATACCTCGATGATTGTTGCAGTCTTGGCGATTACCTTTACGTTTATATAGATGTATAATTGAGGCATCTTTGAGATCGTGTGGGATGGTTTCACTCTGCCACATTTGCTGGAAGATCATATGAAGTTTCTCTATCAGAACTGCACCGCCATCTTTATAAACCTCAACAGGAATTGAATCGGAGCCAGGGGCCTTTCCACTAGACAGTTGACGAATCGCTTTTTTAGTTTCCTCCAGAGTTGGTACATCATCTAATGCTTCATTTATAGGAATTTGGGGCAGGCAGATGATGGCTTCGTCGTTAATAGATGATGGCTGGTTCAAGATATTATTAAAATGTTCAGCCCAGCGTTGGAGCATTTTTTCCTTGTCTGTAATTAGTGTTTTTCCATCTGCATTAAGGAGGGGAAATGATCCTGATGATGTTGGACCATAGACCGCTTTGAGTGCAAGGTAAAAGTTTTTCAAGTCATGGCTGTCAGCAAAGCCTTGGAGCTCATCTGCTTTATTACTCAGCCATGAATCCCGCATCTGGCGTAGTTTATGTTGGACGATTCTACACATGTTGTTGAAAGCATCTTTCTTGGATGTAGATTTTGGATCATTTAAATATGCTTTATGGAGATGGTGTTTCTCAGCCAACATCTGCTTTATATCATCTGAGTTCTCATCAAACCAGTCATTTTGTTTCTTGATGGAAGGACCCAGGATCTCTGTAGCAGTGTTGTAGATCTGCTCACTTAGGGCTGCCCAATTTGTTTCCACACTTTGGCCGTCTAGCGAGATAGATTTGAGACGGTCTTCTAAGGTGTCAGTAAATGACTGTTTGATTTTTGTCTTCTTTAGTTTGGTGACATCCAGCCTCTTTTGAGTTTTCTTCCCCTGAGGGCGCCTGGCTGGTTGGATACGAATTTTAAGTTTAGATACAATGAGGCGATGATCAGTCCAGCATTCGGCACCACACATGGACTTGGTCACCCGGACATCTTGCCTGTCCTTCTTCCTAACAATTGCATAGTCAATTAGGTGCCAATGCTTTGAGCGAGGGTGCATCCAGGAGGTCCTGTTGCGGGTAGGAAGTCGAAAAATGGTGTTGGTGACAAGGAGGTCATGTTCTGCGCAAGTCTGGAGGAGACGAAGTCCATTACTGTTACAGCGACCCGCGCCGTACCTACCAATAGTGCCATTCCAGGAGATGTTATCTGAGCCTACTCTTGCATTAAAGTCACCAAGAATGATGAGCTTATCTGCTTTAGGAACTGATGCAATGACTGCATGTAGTTCTTCGTAAAACTTATCCTTGACATCATCCTGGTTTGTCATGGTTGGTGCATACGCGCTAATGATGGTGGCATGTTTTCTTCCATAGAACAGAGGGATCTTGACCGTCATGAGTTGGTCATTTATTCCCTTTGGAGGCCCCGCTAACTTGCTGACAATTGCTGTTTTGATTGCAAATCCAACCCCTGCTTCTCGTTTTTCTTCAGTTCCTCTTCCGCTCCAAAAGAATGTATAACCTGCACCCTTTTCGCAAAGTTGGCCCTCGCCTGCAAGTCGGGTTTCACTCAGTGCTGCTATGTCAATGTTGTACCTGGCCAGTTCTCTCCCAATCAGGGCAGTTCGTCTCTCAGGTCTGTTTGCGTTAAAGTCTTTGTCAAGTAAAGTGCGCACATTCCATGCGCCTAGAATGAGGGGGAAAAATCTGTCCTTTCTTTTTCTTATATGTCGACCGCCGAAGTAGGGTACCCACCAACCGCGGTAAGCTGGTTAGGTAATGGTGAAGCAGGCAATGTTTAGGGCACCTTTTCTAGCCCCTTCCTCATGCCATGGAGGTGAGCAGCGCTTTCCTAAAGAGGGCTGCTCAGACACTCAGGGGGCTGCCGAATCCCACTGCTGCTCCGATCAGTGGAAGACGACCATATGGCCTGAGCCGCCTGTGTGTAGGTCTGCGACTAGGACTGCCAGCGTACCCACGCCTGCCGCTTCGCCGCTCGCCCATCGCCACAGGACTTGTTGTGAGTGGATGGATGAATGGATAATGGATGAAAGAGTGACTTGCGCGGTGATTTGGATTAAAGTGAGGAACTGTTGCGCAATTCGTCGACCTCACTCTCTCGCCTGGGTCCATCTCAATCCAGTGGCAAGACAAGTCAAGACGACTGGAGATGAAGTCAGGTGCAGTGGATGACCAGGGCTTTCTACGTGCCTCGCCGTGCTCCTTACGCTCCACAGCGCGTTGCTGGTAATCGCCGTCGTGCCCGTTGAACCAACAGGTGGTTTCTTCCGCGCAGTCTATTGAATCCAGTCTTCGCATGCATGGGTAGGCAGACCCTAACTCACCGAAGGTTTATAACCATTCGGCTACCCTCACCTAGTTTAGCCGGCCTGTCAAAGCCGTTGTCCGGGGGTGGCCGCTGTCGCATGCTGACAGCTACGAGGAGCCACAGGTGAGAGCTGGATGCCAGGTTTGGACCAAAGGTGGCTGAGCTGCCCTGAAAAGGGCATGACAGCTCCTTCACCAGAGGTACTACCAATACCTGACTTCCCAACACCCCCAGAATAATAGTGGTAATGTGATAGTGGATCGTGATAGTGGTGGCAAGTAGGAAGTATTAGTGGAGGTAATATGTCTTACTTTAGTTTTTCGCTTCCAGTATAGATCTCAATTCAGTCAAAATCATATAAAAGATGTTTATTTCAATTGTAGATTTGTTGAAAAGCAATACATATTGGAACATACAATATGCTCTCTGGGTCCAATATAAAATCTACTTCTGTTCATCGACCTCTTGGGATCTCAGCTTGGGCGGATGTTATCCTTTCAGTTCTTGAACGGAAACTAACTAATGATTGGTCTTTTGGTTAACAGTCAGTTAATTTAATCTCAAAACTAACTAACTACAAAATCTCTCTACCAAATTTATTATTACCAAGGGACGTTGACCAATCATAGTCCCAGTTTATGGACTTTCCGGTTTATCTTGTATGAAAATCCACACAAGATGTAATGACATCATGGACTTATGAGTACCATGACAAATGATGTCATTAGTTTGTGACTACTGCGAGTACTAGCTAGCCTATACAAGTACATAGTGTATCTGACCTGCTAAAGTACTTTCTATCCTAAGGGTGGCGTAGTAGGCCACACACGCCCAGGGGCCACCAAAGGGTATCCCGTAGGGAGACACTTTAGTCCCTAAAAAAATGACTAATCCCTAAAAATATCGGGGTTCATGTATCCCACCAAAAAAAATCATGTTGGAAGGAATACAACAAACAATAGATGGGAATGATGGATGAAACAATATCATGAACATTTCACGAAGTAATTATGAAGGGATAGGGACTGATGGACATAGTCAAGGGACAACTAGCACTAATAATGGGGAAAAATAGAACAGTAATGGAACAATTTTCAACCAACTAACCAACCGCTTTTATGGGTTGATAGTTATCATTATCTCTCAAACATATGTGAATTATAAAACATGATAGAACATGAGAAGCGAGTTAACGTCGCAAAGGAAAAACTGGGAAAGAACAAAACAATGGCGGGTGCCCATAAAATATGGCGGATGCCCAAAATGGCGGATGTACAACATGGCCGTCATAATGAAAATAAACCACAAAACTCGGTGGTAATACAAAAGGCAAAACATTAAGTAAATCATGAAAATATCGTAAACATAATAGCAATAAATGGGCATGAACATAAAATAAAGTCAATGGGGTTGGTCATCAATGGGCATGGATAAGTAACTATGTAATAGAGATGGGTAACCGATTTAAACATTTCTGTAATAATTCGGTTAAATAACCGAAAACTCGAACAAGAGGAACAGTCATAAAGGCATGCAATGTGTGACTACGACTTGCATGTAAAAAAAAAACCAATATTAGTGGCAGATGAAGTGGAAAGTAGTGAAACATGGAAACAAAAATGGAATCATCAAGACATGGATGATATCCACACGAGGGGCATTGGAAATGAAAAAAAACAAATAATAAAATCTTTACTCATTAAAAAAAATGCTGAGTAGGTGTATCGCCATCATCAGCGGCCTGAGGAATGTTATAAGAGTCACGGTCCAGATACTAGGAGAATCAATAAAGTCTGTGGACGGTTCAAGTAGAGCAGCAACATGCCGGAGGAAACGTGATTCGGGAAAAGAGGAGTCTTCAAACATGTCCATACTGGCTGAATGATTAGCATCAGGAAGAAATCACAATGATAAGACATGGAGGTAGCATACGAAACGTTCACATGAGAGGTGTAGGGATTGGTCAGTTCATCATGCGGAGTGTAGACCAAATATGCGTGAGTGGAGGAAGGAAGAATCATGGCTCCGTATGTATTAGAGATGACCGCTGCAAGGAGCTTGAAACATTAAAGAATTCGATATAACATCTGGAAGGAGGCAACAGTTCAAGTTGTCAATGTCTGGAGTAAACGGTTGAGGGAATCAAGGAGTGCAATGGTCGTGGGTGATGACGTATTAGCATCACACAACAATCGAGGCGGAGGTAATATGTCTTTCTGTTTGCGTTGAGGAAGACGAATGTCATTGACCACAGGAGGTGATGAAACATAATGATGGGATCTAAAAGCAGGACGCGGGGAGGGCAGTGGAACGCGAACTTGAATACGGGATGTACGGAACTTTGCAGGAGGGGGTGGAAGAGGAGTCGGATGGGACTGACGAAGTCGTGGGAGACATGAAAAATGGGGACGGACATGAGCAGTGGGCTGAAGGAGGTATTTGGGAAGGGGAGCAGAATCACCAGAGGAAGGAGAGTGGTGCCGTTTGGTGGGAAAACGAGTAGGGTGTGAAGGAATATCAGATTCCATGTCAGAATCAGAAGAAGCAGAATCGGGGGGACTGTCAAGGTCTGAGGGAGGGGGAGGAAAATAATCAGTGGTTGGAAGAGCAGGTTCAACATCCAAAGAGTCGGAATCAGGGGCGGAACAGAAACGATAACGTCTTTTAAAGGTTTTTCTCCATTGTTTTACTGGCTTTATGTATGTTCTTAGTCATCCTTCTGTCATTATGAGACAACCTTGTCCGTTCTTTAATGCCACGTTGTTAATTTCCCATATCTTTCTATTTTTTATCTCGACAATGAAATTCCTTACTGTCATTCTATGTCTCCTTTTATTAAGTGTGTTCCAGTGTCCTGGCCTGTTCTGATAACGTCGTGGCTGTGGCACGGGAGTACGTTGAATCTGTGGACTGTACGGGACCTTAGGTTGTGAACAACTTTTTGATGTATGTCCGGCAAACCACAAAAGTAGCAAATGACTGTAGCTACTTGTTGAACTTGTAAAGCAGATGGGTGACGTCGGTGTTGAGTGCGCTGACCAAACTGTTGGCGATAAGATCCCGGAAATGGAGTATCGCACGGCTGTAACATGGATGGTTGCTGCCAAGACTGACGGCAATGACTGACGTCCATTGGCTCTTCATCTGTGTAATCGTGTGCACGAGGTTCACGCCCAAGTCTATTGGTAAACCTTTTCTTCACATTGTCTTCATTTATTGCTAGTGGAATGGCATCAAGGATTGTCTGTGGGTCTTTCCTTATTAAATGAAGTTTCAGCGCATCTGACTGGAGACCATCGATAAAAATGCCAACATGTTGGTTTTCCGTATCAGTAGACGCAGAGGAAGGTTCCACTAAAGCATCTTCAGCTAGGTTTAACAACCTATCGGCAAAAAATTGAACCGACTCGTGACAGTCCTGATGGAGTCCACGAAGCAAAGTCCAAGCATGTTGGTGATTCTTAACGGAAGAGTAACGGCGGATGAGCTCCTTTTGTAGAGAGGCGAAGGTCTCGTCTGGAAATAACTGCACGGCGACGTAGATAGTCAGTGACAAGTGACTGAGATGATAAGAAGGCAACACGTTTGCAATCGGCATCAGTGGCTGACGGAATCAATGAAGAAAATTTCTCAATATCACATAACCACTGCCGAAAAGTGGACGGATCGCCATAAAAAGGCTTAACAATGTTAGTGATGTTGTGCAGATTTGCACTTTGAGTACCCAAGCTAAGGGTGGTAGCAATAGCTTGTAGAGAACTATTTGGAACTTCAGCGCTATCTGGCAATGGTTGACTTAAGGCATGCTGTTGTTGCATGTCATGTATCTGCTGTTGTAACAACTGATTTTGTTGTTGGAGCAGTTGTATTTGATTTTCAAACTGATGGTGTAGGTTTGGATCCATCATGCATAAGCTGTACCACACCAAAAATGACAATCTCTGGTGTGTGAAAGGTCACGGCACCAAAATAATTAATAATATGTGGCAGTGTAGATAGTTTAGTGGTGGTAGGAAACTTTGATGGCCGTTAGTTAATTTAAGGTTTCATCAAAATACAACTGTCTTACTTTAGTTTTCTTTCGCTTCCAGTATAGATCTCAATTCAGTCAAAATCATATAAAAGATGTTTATTTCAATTGTAGATTTGTTGAAAAGCAATACATATTGGAACATACAATATGCTCTCTGGGTCCAATATAAAATCTACTTCTGTTCATCGACCTCTTGGGATCTCAGCGTGGGCAGATGTTATCCTTTCAATCCTTGAACGGAAACTAACTAATGATTGGTCTTTTAGTTAACAGTCAGTTAATTTAATCTCAAAACTAACTAACTACAAAATCTCTCTACCAAATTTATTATTACCAAGGGACATTGACCAATGATAGTCCCAGTTTATGGACTTTCCGGTTTATCTTGTATGAAAATCCACACAAGATGTAATGACATCATGGACTCATGAGTACCATGACAAATGATGTCATTAGTTTGTGACTAGTGCGAGTATACAAGTACATAGTGTATCTGACTTGCTAAAGTACTTTCTATCCTAAGGGTGACATAGTAGGCCACACGGCCACAGTAATCATTATCATAAGAATAATGAAAATTTTAAACCACGACATAAAAGTTACAACAGTAGAGGCAATGATAATAATTATTCAGGTGGTCGTGATAGACAACGCTCCATCTCCAGACATCATCAACAGTTTGCACATAATACAGGGGCAGCATTGACCATGAATGCATCTCCATGTAATAACAATGTTGACACTCCAACACATTCTTCATCTGCATGCAATGTCATTGATAATAACGTGGCAAATATTTGTCCACAATGCCATACTATTTTTCAGAAATCAAGTCAGCCGACAATACAGGTTACACAACCTACTCCTGCCATCTGTCTAACAGCTAACGATGGAACTGGGACATTGATTTTTAACAAGGGAATTTTGGATGGAAATATTATTTCTATTTTAAGGGACTCCGGATCCACCACTATTGGTATCCGTCAATCCTTAGTACATCCTCGTTATGTTACTAAAGAGTTTGTACGCTGATTACTTTCGGAGGGACAGTTGAATATTATCCAACTGCGATTATAGATGTTAAAACTCCATTTTTTTCAGGGAAAGTTAAAGTTTGTTTACTTCAGAATCTGGTTGCAGATTTGACAGTCGGACGTATACACGGCAGCAAAGACTGTACTCCTGAGGAAATATTGGAATGGGAAAGATTGAACTTGTATGCAGCCAATACAGTGACAACAAGAGCTCAAGCTCACGAGTTGGAAAGGAAGGATACTACATTCACTAAAGTGATGGAATACACTGATGATATACCTACTTCCATGATTGAGAGAGAATCTTTTGCACACAAACAAAAAGAAGACAGCTCTTTGAAGAAATTTTTTGCATTAGTGAACAAACATGATGATATTACTGTTAAGAATAAAGCTAAACATTGGTTCACTATTAGTAATGATATTTTAATTCGAAATAGTGTTGATGAAGATAAGGTAAAACAACAGGTCATAGTACCATCGTCGTTAAGGACATACATACTACGACATGCACATGACTCCCAATGCGCGGGTCATATGGGCTACACTCGAACACGTTCACGAGTTTTGTCATCGTTTTTCTGGCCAGGAATTTCACGAGACGTATCTTTATACGTATGTTCCTGTGTGATTTGCCAGGAAGTTAAGTCTCGTGGAGCTTTCCATAATGCTACAATTCAGGCCAGTGAAATATCAGTTCGTCCTTTCGACAAGATGGCAATAGATATTATTGGTCCTATGTTACCAACTGCGAGAGGTCATAGGTACATATTAAAATGTATTGACCTATGTACGCGATGGCCAGAGGCCATACCTCTGAAAAATATTACGACATCGGATATATCTGATGCTTTGATATTAATGTTTTCTAGGCTTGGTTTTCCAAGAAAATTACTTTCGGACCATGGACCACAATTTGTGTCTGAAACAATGAAGGATGTAATGAAGACACTGAATATAGAAAGAAGTCTCAGTAGTGTCTATCATCCAATGAGTAATGGGTCCGTTGATAGGCTCAACCGTACAATTAAACAACTCTTACATAAAGTTACGGTAAACAATCCTCAAGATTGGGACAGAGCTATTCCAGCTGTTTTATTCGCATACCGAGAGATTCCGCATGAGCAGACCGGTTTTTCTCCGTTCGAGTTAGTGTTTGGTGCTCCACCAAGAGGCCCAATGGGACTCATTAAAGACTTACTACTCGACTCTGAGATGACTCAGGAAACACAGTCATCTTATGAATACGTTATTAACTTAAGTAAACAAATCATAGAGGCTTGCCATATGGCAACAGCTTCATCAGAGGCTGCGAAGGATAGAGCTAGACAACTTCAAAACAAAAATAGAAGACTACGCCAGTTATTTCCTGGTGACGAAGCATATGTACTACTTCCACGAAAGGATAACAAATTGTTAATCGCGTGGAATGGTCCTTATAAGGTAGTAGATAAAATTTCTGACGTCGACTACATATTAGACATAAAAGGTCAGGAAAAATTTATCATATAAATATGTTGAAAGAGTTCTTTACTCGTCCACTTCATCTACAGTCTATCTTCCACGACTTAGACGACAAATCAGTCAATTCTTATCAATACTCTAGTCTTTCTGTAATTCAGGAAGAAGAATCATCTTTTCCTGAGGTTGAAATGTTTTTTCCTATACCAGAACTACAATCTTCAGAATCTTGGAGGGATGTTGCTATTTCACCTTCACTTACTTCAGATGAAAATAATTCCATTACTAAACTTCTAGAAACCTACTCTGATGTTCTGACAGATATACCTGGTCGAACTTCTATAATCTCTCACGACATTATACTGAAGGACAGTACTCCTATAAAACTTCGTCCTTACTCTGTACCTATCCATTTTCAAGATAAAACATCTCAAGAACTTAAACAGATGTTGGCATTAGGAATTATTGAACATAGTAACTCTCCGTTCGCTTCACCACTAGTTATTGTAAGAAAAAAAGACAATAATATACGATTATGTGTAGATTATAGGAAACTTAACGCTCAAACTGTACCAGACAGTGAACCTCATCCTTTGATTGACGATTTACTTATTCGTCTTTCATCTGCTAAATATTTCACAAAAATTGACTTAACCAAGGGATATTGGCAAATTCCCTTAACTGAACAAGCAAAATATTACACAGCATTTTCGACTCCACAAGGTCTGTACCAGTGGAATGTCATGCCTTTTGGGCTAATGAATGCTCCTGCAACGTTCATTCGCATGATGCGAAGAATTTTAGCTTGTAGATCAGACATCATCACGTATATTGATGACATCTGTCTGTTTAGTCATTCCTTTAATGAACATGTCATAGGATTAGGTTCAGTACTTGATATTTTAAGAACTAATAACTTAACAGCCAGACCTAGCAAAATGCAAATACGTTTTCAGGAAATAACATTCCTAGGACATATAATAGGTGCTGGACAAATAAAAACTATACCTCAAAATGTGTCTAAGATTTTAGAGCTATCAGTTCCACAAACAAAAAACAAGTTAGGAGCTTATTGGGTTTAGTCCAATATTATAGTAGGTTTATTCCTAACTAGTCAACCATTACGGCTGTCTTGTCTTCGTTACTGAAGAAAGATATGCCTACAAAAGTTCTGTGGACAACTGACTGCCAGATAACTTTTGACAAAATAATATCTTTGTTCTCCAGGCAACCTATTCTTAGATTACCAGATAGTAAAAAAAATGTTTATACTCCGTACAGATGCGAGCAATTACGGATTGGGAGGTACCCTGTTACAAGAACACGACGGTGTACTGCACCCAACTCTATACATATCCAGAAAACTTACCGAGACAGAACGAAACTATTCGGTGATAGATAAGGAATTGTTAGGCGTCGTGTGGGCAATACAAAAACTCGAAAAGTTTTTGTTAGGCGCTCCTTTTGTGATCCAGACTGATCAGCATGCAGTAGCATCACTTAGAAAAGCCAATCATAAGAACGCCAAACTGGCCCGTTTTTCGATCTTGCTACAGCCATTTAATTTCACCATTGAAGCAATTCCAGGACATGAGAATGTAGTTGCTGATATACTATCGCGCAATCCTTTGCCATATAAGAAGTGAACTTAAATAACTCATGGAACCAGAACTTGGTTTTGGAACTGACACTTGTTTATCTTTCTTCAAGAGTTTACAAACTTACAAAATCCCAGGTCAAACAAATTGACAAAGAAAAATTCTGCTCACATTCAAAGTTGTAACAATCCGATTCGAATAATCACTTGACATTGACAACGTTGTGGAAATGTGCACGGACTTTGGTTAGTGTCCGTTCGTAACTCAAGCGAATTCAAATATGATACATTCAAAATGCAAAGTGAAAAATAGGAACAAAGTGACTCTTTCTTTTCATACAGTATTAACTATTCTCTTACTTTCCTTACAATTTTTCTTTTCATTCCTTAGCTATTAATTCCTACTTTCGTTTACTTAGGTTAAATTATATTCTATAACATACTACACACTCTACATTTAGTTAATATTATGACTCATTAATCTATAGTATAATTTTAATTACTGTTTCATACTCTTATTAATTAAGATAGAATTTTATTCACAGACATAAGTATTTATAGATTAGTCACAGTTTGATAGTTGACATTTCTTTCTGTTGACTTGACATGTATTTTTTTTAAGATAGTTGTTGACATGGACTTAAATTTGACTACGATCTTCGACGATATTATGTGATTCGTAGATCGATAATCTTTAACATTTTTTCACATACCCATAAGAAAAAAAAATCTATAGATTAGATTTTTTTTTACACCCATCAGCCAGGGGAATGTTACGAGAGGATATATGATTTGTAGCAACTAGGTAGTGAGCTCAGATAAAAGTTGCACATTTTAGTTGTTGAAATACAGTAGAGATATATTATAGTTTTTGCGCTTCACGGTGTTGAAAGCGAGGAGTATAATTTGCTTAGTTTTAATATGACGTGTCACGTTGATAAGGTAGCACGTGACGACATTGTAATTGTACCCATATTTTGTTGTACTTGGTCCTAGACAGACGGAAGTTTGAAGTCTCCCAGTAGAAGGATATTTATATCAAGGATTTTCTTGATGAATAGGTGTTTGGGTCAGCCTATAAATTGTGGATACAATATTATACCTCAGTGATGAGAGGGATTATGTTTTGAAGTGGAGAATATATATTAGGGAGCAACATGTATTGAAAGTATCCAAGAAGGTCACCTTAGTCGCGTAAGTTGAGTTGTTCAATACCGGATTGCCAATCTAGGAATCACGAGTAAATAGCTTGACCGTAACATGACTTAAGGAATATGATTTAAGTGACGAATTATGATGTATTGATTGAATTCTGATGAACTGTATTTACTTGGATGTAATGTGCTATTAAATTGTATTTGTTCGGACTCTGAACCCCACGGACTTATCAGTTGATATTATTGAAAGTTCAGACCGTTACCCCACTATTCGTGTTTGTCAGCACGGCATTAGAAGCTCTACCATTTTGAAGTATTTCTAAAATCAATAATACAAACAAGACAGTGGTCAGAAACCGGCACACATAGAAGTTATCTGAGAATACAAGAATAAAACTGTTAACAAAAACGGAACAATACAGCACGACAGAAATCTGTGTCAGTGGTGGTAATAAGCTTTGTTCATCGGATTGGAAATCCGATGTAACAGAGAGCATTAATGGTTGTGATATGTGAAAAATGACAATGACATCTACGTTATCCAAACATCAATAATTCTTCAACTGCCTGGTCCAAAAAGATGAATTTTATTCAACAGTAAGTTGGTCACAACAGTGACAACCAATGTACAAAAAAAGTAGGCCTTTGGTACATCATATAAATCTTGGCTAATCTTCTTTTCGTGCAGAATACAAAATCCAGAAATCGACAGCCGCATTGGCAAAGCTGCAGCTACCTTTGCCCGCCTCACATCGCGTGTTTGGGGAAACTCTAAACTCACAATGAAGACCAAAGCTGCGGTATATAATGCCTGCGTCACCAGCACACTCCTATATGGCAGCGAGACCTGGACGACCTATGCTAAGCAAGAAAGAAGGCTCAATACCTTCCATTTGCGGTGTCTACGCCGCATCCTCGGCATCTCGTGGAAAGATAAAGTGGCAAATGTCGAGGTGTTGTCACGTGCTGGCCTTCAAAGTATGTATACGCTGCTTAGACAGCGCAGACTTCGCTGGCTTGGCCATGTTCGCCGCATGGAAGATGGTCGCATCCCAAAAGATATCTTCTACGGACAATTAGCAGATGGCAAGAGAACAGTTGGGCGACCACAGCTGAGGTTCAAAGATGTGTGCAAGAGAGATATGAGGGCACTGGACATGGATCCAGCAACATGGGAGGATGAAGCTGCCGATCGCACTAAGTTGCGATGCTATTTACGGCACCACCTCAGATTGGGCGAAGAGAGGCTCACACAAGAAGCAGAGGTGAGGAGAAAACGTCGAAAGGAGAACCAGGAAAACAAGCAGCTGAGGGCTGCCACCTCAGGGGCTATTCCCATAGTCAGTTATGACTGAAGGGGCTATTATTATTATTATTACAAAATCCAAGATGTTTAGCAAAATTCTTCTCCAACCCCAACTTTTCCTTTGTCCTGGATAATCATATCTACGCATTTGCTTTCCTTCAGCAGTTTTATCTTAATAGCCATCTGGTTTATTTTCATTTTCAAATCCTCCATTTTTTCTGTCTCACTTGTGTTATTATATTTCCACTTTTAGCAAGGTATACTGAAATACAAATTTATTGGTTGGGGCTCATTCTATTTGATAAATTATTGGTCAAACATCACGTTCTCACAGCGTGATTGTAGCTGTCTCTATGCCAACTGCCGCCGAATTTGTCACGTGGCTTGTTACCCAAAATTTACAGTTAGCTTCACCCTGCTCTTAGCTGTCTGGAGTATTTTTATATTTGTTTAAAAATCCTGCTTGTTTATTATAGTGAATGGTAGTTTTATATTTAATTATTATGACTAGACTCTAGCATGAATAAATGCTCAAGTGGTCGGTCAAACGGCCACACGAGCACAGTGAAGGCAGATCCAAACCAATCGAGACCTACCCGATGCAATGTCATAAGGAGACAGGACAACTAACCACGTTTCACTATCAGCCAGGGGCTGAAAAGTTAAGTTCTCGTTCAAAGGGAACTCATCCTATCAATGTCTTAGCCTGAGCGAGTATATGAGGAAAATACTTGAATTGTGTTGTTATGTTGTTCATCCATCACAGGTGATGAAGACCACTCTGTTCATCCAATTATTAGGATGTTAGGATAGTCTATCCCAACGGGCTGATCACCCGTTTGCCAGTCACTTTGATAACGGAAACAACGACAAACGGATTGATTTGTCGTTGCCCTAAAGACGCCATTAGGCGTGATGGGAACAACGGCAGAGAAAATCCATTCGCTGTTGCCCTTAAGACGCCACTAGGCGTAATGGCCACTGACTGCTTTGCCGGTCGTTGGCTAAGGACGGAAGAAGAAGAAGAAGGATAGTCTATGAGTACGAAGGTGACTGATGAGCCCGATGCGGGCCTGGAAGGATCTCGGACAGTGTGGGCAGGGAATGTTTGCTTCATGTGAAGGTTTTATTTCACAATCTTTTCTAGCTTGTCTCCGCTGTTCCGCTGCTGCTCTTCTGGAAGATTCGCATGCCACAGCACCTTTACGAAGAGATGTGCGCCAGGCAGTTCGGTCTTGCGCAGCAGCTTCCCATGTGTCTGGGTTTATGTCAAAGGTTTTTAATGAAGCCTTAAGCGTGTCTTTGAAGCGCTTTTTCTGGCCACCATGGGAGCGTCTACCCTTCTGCATCTCACCATAAAAGAGTATCTTTGGCAGTCGATGGTCTGGCATGCGGACTACATGACCTGCCCAGCGAATCTGTGACTGCATCAGAATAGGTTCGATGCTAGGGATACCAGCTCTGTCAAGAACGGCGGTATCTGGGATCTTGTCTTGCCATTTGATGTTCATTATCTTCCTGAGACAGACTGTATGGAAGAGGTTGAGTTTTTTACGTGGCGCCTGTATACAGTCCATGTTTCACGTGCATAAAGCAGCACTGGAAGCACCGCAGCTCTGTATACCTTCAGCTTTGTCTGTAGACTAATGCCACTTCGATGCCAAACGTTGGTGTATAGTCTGCCAAATGTGCTGCTGGCTTTGGAGATCCTGGTGTTCACCTCATCATCAATGACGATGTTCTGGGATAGTGTACTACCAAGGTATGTGAACCTGTTCACAACATTCAGTTTCTCACCATTTACCTTGATGACTGGCTCAGTATTAATTGTGCCAGGAGCTGGTTGGTACATGATTTCTGTTTTCCCCGTGTTGATGGTAAGCCCAAAGTTGGAGCAGGCTTCGGAGAATCTATCAACGCTACGCTGCAGATCAGCCTCTGAGCCAGCACTGAGGGCACAATCGTCAGCAAACAGAAGATCCCTGATGGTGTGTGATTTGACCTTGGTTTTTGCTTGAAGCCTCCTAAGGTTAAACAATTTTCCATCAATACGATATCTGATGTCGATTCCTGTGTCCCCGTCTCTGAAAGCATCAGTCAGCATAGCAGAAAACATGATACTGAAAAGAGTCGGTGCAAGTACACACCCTTGTTTAACTCCATTTGAGACTGGGAAAGGCTCCGATAGCTCACCGTTTTCCTGAACTCTAGCCTGCATTCCATCATGCAGCTGCTGCACTATTGAGATAAATTTCTTTGGGCAGCCGTATTTTTGCCATGATCTTCCATAGACCCTCTCTACTGACCGTGTCGAACGCCTTTGTCAAGTCGATGAAAGCTGTGTACAGGTCACAGTGCTGTTCTTGGCATTTTTCTTGAAGCTGTCTTGCAGCGAACACCATATCTGTGGTTCCACGTTCTTTCCGGAATCCACACTGACTTTCAGGTAGAAGACCTTTGTCAAGATGAGCCGTAAGGCGATTAAGAAGGATTCTGGCAAATATCTTCCCAGCGATTGATAGTAGTGAGATGCCTCGATGATTGTTACAGTCTTGGCGATTACCTTTACGTTTATAAAGATGTATAATTGACGCATCCTTGAGATTGTGTGGGATGGTTTCACTCTGCCACATTTGCTGGAAGATCATGTGAAGTTTCTCTATCAGAACTGTACCGCCATCTTTATAGACTTCAACAGGAATTGAATCGGAGCCGGGGGCCTTTCCACTAGAAAGTTGACGAATCGCTTTTTGAGTCTCCTCCAAAGTCGGTATATCATCTAGTGCTTCATTTATAGGAATTAGGGGCAGTCGGTTGATGGCTTCATCATTAATAGATGATGGCTGGTTCAGAATATTATTACAGTGTTCGACCCAGCGTTGGAGAATTTTTTCCTTGTCTGTAATTAGTGTTTTTCCATCTGCATTAAGGAGGGGAAATGATCCTGATGATGTTGGACCATAGACCGCTTTGAGTGCATGGTAAAAATTTTTCAAGTCATGGCTGTCAGCAAAGCCTTGGAGCTCATCTGCTTTATTACTCAGCCATGAATCCCGCATCTGGCATAGTTTATGTTGGACGATTCTACGCATGTTGTTGAAAGCGTCTTTCTTGGATGTAGATTTTGGATCATTTAAATATGCTTTATGGAGATGGTGTTTCTCAGCCAACATCTTCTTTATATCATCTGAGTTCTCATCAAACCAGTCATTTTGTTTCTTGATGGCGGGACCCAGGACCTCTGTAGCAGTGTTGTAGATCTGCTCGTTTAGGGCTGTCCAATTTGTTTCTGCACTTTGGCCGTCTAACGAGATAGATTTGAGACGGTCTTCTAGGGTGTCAGTGAATGACTGTTTAATTTTTGTCTTCTTTAGTAATCCAGCCTTTTTTGAGTTTTCTTTCCCTGAGGGCGCCTGGCAGGTTGGATACGAATTTTAAGTTTAGACACAATGAGGCGATGATCAGTCCAGCATTCGGCACCACACATGGACTTGGTCACCCGGACATCTTGCCTGTCCTTCTTCCTAACAATTACATAGTCAATTAGGTGCCAGTGCTTCGAGCGAGGGTGCATCCAGGAGGTCCTGTTGTGGATAGGAAGTCGAAAAATGGTGTTGGTGACAAGGAGGTTATGTTCTGCGCAAGTCTGGAGGAGAAGAAGTCCATTGCTGTTACAGCGACCCACGCCGTATTTTCCGATAGTGCCATTCCAGGAGATGATATCTGAGCCTACTCTTGCATTAAAGTCACCAAGAATAATAAGCTTATCTGAGGAAAATACTTGAATTATGAGACGTATAACATACCGCATACACATAATTTCCATCAACAATACCATCATTCACCATCCATTCATTTTAATAAACCAATTGGGTGTATATAATGTACCCCATGCCTTGTTCATTTTATTAGGTGTTACATATTGTCTGATGTTTATCTTCCTTTATAAGGGGTGGGGGGGGGGGGGGGGGGGGGGGGGGGGTGGGGGGGGGGGGGGGGGGGGGGGGGGGGGGGTGGGGGGGGGGGGGGGGGGGGGGGGGGGGCGTGGGGCTCGTAAATTATAACATATAATCCCAGTAATAATTAAGGATAATAATAGATAACTGAGAAGGGGACTACGGTACCGAGAGACCAAATATCTCCTTACAAACTTTTCCAGACCTTGTCTAGTTAGGAGAATTTACCCTCTTTGTCTCCCTTCAGCCGGTGGAGGACCCCAACAGGACTTCTTGAGCCAAATCTTCCTCTGGGTGATCCAGGGTCAGAACTATGAATGAGGCAGGAAAACTGAGGCCGATCACGACAGAAATGAGGAACTACAGATTACATATCCTGGGAATAAGTGAGAGCAGATGGACCGGTACAGGGAGAATAAAAACAGCAACATACTTTACTCTGGAAGAGAGGATGGACAGCACAATGAAGGTGTGGCCATTATCCTAAAGAAAGGAATAGAAAGGTCATTACTGGAATGGAAACCCATCAACAACAGGCTGATAAGAACAAGACACAGAGGGAAATTAACCAACACCACAATAATACAATGCTATGCACCAACAAATCACAGTGATGTAGAGGTCAAGGACAAATTCTATCAACAGCTACAAAAGTAAATGGAATCGGAACCAAGATATGATCTTATCACAGTATTAGGAGACCTCAATGTGAAAGTTGGAACACACAATACATATAATGAAAGAGTAAATTAATATGAAACATTGTTTCATATTAATTTACTGTTTACAGGCCTCGTGGTTTCCCTTCCTTATGTGTTATAAATGTTTATATAATGAAAGAGTAATGGGGAAATGTGGCAGCGGAACTGCAAACGAGAATGGGGATAAACTAATAAGTTCTGCAGCTTTAGCAACTTGGTCATTGGAGAAACACTTTTTCCACACAAAGAAATTCACAAGTTAACATGGGAATCACACAACGGCCAGGACAGAAACCAGAAAGACCACATTATGATTAATGGTAGGTGGAGGTATTCATTACAAGATGTGAAAGTAAGAAGAGGTGCAGATATGGGAAGTGATCACTACTTAGTAGTTGCAAGACTGAAGGTGAAACTCAGAAATGCTGGACCAATTGTAACTAAACATAAAAGATGATTAAACTGAAGGACCCCCTTACCACAAAAGCTTTTGTGGTTGATATAGAGAGATGATCACCCGTGTGTTACCGGGGCCCGAAAGGGGAGCAAAGAATAGTAATACTGTCCCCTGCCAAGCATGTCGTAGAAGGCGACTAAGGAGGGTTGGGCATGGGGCCGGTTACCCCATCCTGTAAAAAAAAAAAAATTTAAACCACAAAAAACTTCAACAAATATGGACACGTCAAATAAAGAAAATAAAACACAGCCATCCAAGACAGGGGAAGGTCCTCTCGCGGGGAGGCGTATGATGCAACACAGAGAAAGCCGAAAGGAGTCTGTGTTGCTGACTAACCTTCTTTCTTCTAGGAGAACTTCCAGATTTGGCACCTGGAATGTTCGGATATTGAACGAACAAGGGAAAGTGGCACAAGTAGCAGCAGAAATGAGGGAATACAAAATCGAGGTTCTGGGAATGTGTGAAACAAAGTGGAAGGGGGTAGACAGGAAGAAACTCATCACAGGTGAATTGGTGCTGTCCTCAGGACATGAAACGAAAGTTCACACCACAGTGAAGGGGTAGCTCTTATGTTATCTAAAGAAGCACAGAAAGCACTCATTGAATGGGAAGCTGTGGGACCCAGAATAATAACAGCTATTTTCAAAACAGCTAAAAAGAAAATTCATGTCAATGTCATCCAATGTTATGCACCAACTAATGACAAAGAAGAGTCTGTGAAAGAAGCATTTTATACTAAACTACAGGAAATTATGGATAAAGTAAAAAGAAGAGACATCACAATTTTGATGGGTGACATGAATGCAAAGATAGGTACAGTCAATACCGGATTTGAAGAAGTCATGGGAAAACATGGGCTAGGAGTAATGAATGAAAATGGAGAACTATTCGCAAACTTCTGTGCTTCAAATCAACTGGCTATAGGAGGAAGCATGTTTCCACATAAGAGAATACACAAGGCAACATGGATATCACCAGACCATAGAACAGAAAATCAGATCGATCATATATGCATAAAGAAGAAGTTTAGATCATCATTGCAGGATGTAAAGGTATATAGAGGAGCAGATGTGGCATCAGATCACCACCTTCTGATAGCCAAAGTAAAAATGAAACTCAAGAGATATGCAACAATGCAAAATTATAGACAACAGTTTAATGTAGGACAGCTAAGAAATCAAGAAACAAGAGACAAATTTGCGGTCACAGTATCCAACAAATTCCAAGTGCTCCAACAGTTGGAAGATGTAGAGAATACAGAAGACTATTGGCAGCAGGTCAAAACGGTATGGAAGGAGACATGTGAAGAAATACTGGGGAAAAGGGAAAGACAACAAAAAGCATGGATAACAACAGAAACCATCAATAAGATAAAAGATAGAAAAAAACAAGAAAGCAGAGTTAAACACAAGCAAAACCAGAAGTTCCAAAGCCAAGGCTCAAGAAGTGTACACAGAAGCAAACAAAGAAGTAAAAAGAAGTATCAAAAGAGACAAGAGGAAGTATATTGAGGAGTTGGCAAGAGAGGCAGAAGATGCTGCAGCCAAAGGAAATATGAGAGAACTGTATAGCAGCACAAAGAAGCTAACAGGGAAATACAAGCAAACAAGTTGCCTCATAAAAGATAAGAATGGGAAACTGCTCAGCAATACACAAGAGCAAATGAAGAGGTGGACAGAATATTTTGGGGACCTTCTCAATAGACCAGCTCCACTAAACCCGCCGGACATCCAGCCAGCAGAAGAAGAGCTACAAATTAACGGTGAAAGACCAACGAAGGAAGAAATAAAGAAAGCCATAAAGCTTCTAAGAGATGGAAAAGCATCTGGACCTGATGGCATTCCAGCAGAGGCCATCAAAGCAGATATTGACACGGCTACAGAGATGTTATATAAATTACTTGGTAAAGTCTGGGAAAAAGAAGAGATACCAGCAGAATGGAAGGAAGGATATCTGGTTAAGTTGCCTAAGAAGGGAAATCTACAAGAGTGCACAAATTATAGAGGAATAATGTTACTATCAGTGCCAGGAAAGGTATTGAACAGGATTATCCTTGAGAGATTAAAGGAGTCCATAGACAAGAAATTGAGAGATGAACAAGCAGGTTTTCGACAAAACAGATCATGTACAGACCAGATAGCCACTTTGAGAATAATAGTTGAACCATTTGGGATAAGAACAGGAGTGCGACAGGGATGCCTCTTGTCTCCATTTCTTTTCTTGCTGGCAATAGATTGGGTTATGAGATCATCGACAACACACAACAGAAATGGAATCCAGTGGATTCTGACTAAGCAGTCGGATGATCTGGATTTTGCTGATGACTTGGCTCTCCTGTCCCATAACCGTAATCAGATGCAGGACAAATTGAAAACACTCGATGAGAGGTCACAGCAATTGGGTCTGAAAATACACAGGGAAAAGAAAAAAATAATGCGAATAAATGCAGGTAATGAAAACAGGGTTGAACTTGAAGAAACACCAATACAAGATGTAGAATCATACACATATCTTGGCAGTAATATAGATAAAGTTGGAGGGACAGACAGCGATATCAAAATAAGAATACAAAAGGCAAGAGGAGCTTTCATTGCATTGGGAAATACAGTAGAACTCCATTTATCCGAACCCCAATTATCCGAACATCCAATTATCCGAACACTTTTTCCAGAAAAAAAAAATCTGACGCCACCACTCACGTTAGACTACAGTTCTGAATCTTTTGATGCGGCAAGCTTCAAATGTGTGCGAACAATTTGTAGACAATGAGATGGGCTAATGGACGGTCGCTTACGTACAGGAAGTCAGTTAGATCATAAAGTCAGTTAATATCTGGTTTACCAATCCAGTGTACGCGTGAGTTCTAGGCAGAACACTGGCTAAACAGACAGATCAACTTAAAATAATTGTGTCTGCTACTACAGCAGAATAATTTTG
Organism: Oreohelix idahoensis; assembly: GCA_024509875.1. NCBI lineage: Eukaryota > Metazoa > Mollusca > Gastropoda > Stylommatophora > Oreohelicidae > Oreohelix > Oreohelix idahoensis. Next base: position 682,528 of record JAMPIV010004368.1, read on the forward strand.
GTGTACACGTATTTCTCTGTGCGATCTGGCATCTTCCAGTAGGCCTAAAGCATATAAAAGGAACCGCAATGTTTTGTCAATTGAAACGAAAACAAAAATTATCAAGAGACTAGGAAAAGGTGAAACTGTGTCTTCATTTGCGAGGATTTTCAATGTTGGGAAAGCTACCGTCTCTGACATCAAAAGTAACAAGGATAAAATTATGAGTTTGGCATCGAAATTGGATAGTGAAAATGGGTGGAAGAAACATAAAACCATGAGAAATGCGAAAGATTTGAAATTGGAAGAGGCTTTGTATATATGGTTTGTGCAAAGAAGAAGCAAAGGGGAACCTATCTCTGGCTCTCTATTGTGTGAAAAGGCACTTCAGTTCAACAATCAACTTGATGGTCCTCCTGACTTTAAGGCTAGCCAGGGATGGTTAAGAAACTTTAAATCTCGTTGGAGATTCAAGGGAAATCTTTATCTAGCGATGCAACTGCCACTGAAAATTTTAAAGAAACATTCTTGGCTTTTTTGGAAGAAGAAGGTTATTTACTCGATGATGTGTATAATGCCGATGAGACTGGCTTATACTGGAAATCATTGCCTCAAAAATCACTTGCATCTCAGCGCGAAGCAGCTGCCCCTGGGTTTAAAAGGTGCAAAGAGAGAGTAACAATTTTGGTAGCCGCGAATGCCAGTGGAAGTCATCGTTTACCGGTGCTAATGATCGGCAAAGCCAAAAAACCACGTTGTTTAAAGAATGTGACATGTCTCCCATTGTGCTACAAAGCACAGAAGAGTGCTTGGATGAATAGTGAAATATTTCTTGATTGGTATACAAATCAGTTCATCCCAAATGTGAAGAGGTTGAAAGAACAAGAAAAGAAAACTGGAAAAGTAATTCTTCTACTGGACAATGCACCATCTCATCCAGAGACGGATACATTGAATGCAGTTGATGCAAATTTTAAAGTAATTTTTCTGCCTCCCAATGTAACAGCACTGATTCAACCAATGGATCAGGGTGTTATAGCAAAGCTTAAAAAGATGTACAAGAAGGAAGTCATGCGTCGTTTATTGTTGGCTGAAGATGAAGAAAGTGTGGTGGCGTTTTCCAAAAAGCTTAATCTCAAAGACTGCTGCTATATGTTAGCTGATGCTTGGACCACCCTGTCACAAGATAATCTCAACAAGGCTTGGAATAGATTGCTTGGGAAAAAAGGAGGAAATGAAACTACTGCAGTGGACACAAATGATGATTGTATAAATGAAGTTGTGGAACTGTTTTAAGCAATGCCCGGATTTTCGGACTGTGACAAAGATGATGCACACATGTGGCTAGAAGATGATAATGATTCTGGTTTTCAGTTTTTGAATGACGAAGAAATTTTGTCTTTTGTGCAAGAAGAAAACCAAATACATGTAGTGACCGATGATGAAGACTCCTCAGAAGTACATGATGTACTTGTAGATTATGAAGAAAACCCAAAACGTCGACCATGTCCTGAAGAGGCCTTTATAGCACTAGAAATAGCGATGGCTTGGTACGAGCAAGAAGATGACAGCTGTCCTACACAGCTTCTGCTGTTGAAGAGAATGCGGGACTTAGCAGCCAAAAGCAGACTATCCAGTTTGGTGCAAAAGAGGATTCCTCATTATTTTAAATAGTGGGCTACATCTGTGCAAGTACATGTATACGTAAGTTGCGCCTGGTTTTGAATCTTTTGTAATGTTTTTTTAAAAACATTTCTCTTTCTTAACAAAAATAATTAATACAAGCAGTACATGCACTGCAGTGTAATGAAAGATTTTGGTGATACAGTGATCTAATACAGTGTGGGTATTATTATTACAGTACAAGTAAATATGTTTTATAGTGTATTTTCCTTGTGATTGTTAATTATTTTTAGAAATATGTGTACATGTACTCGATACATTATGTAATCCAATTATCCGAACATTTGATTATCCGAACGATGCTTGGTCCCATGGGGTTCGGATAAATGGAGTTCTACTGTATATGGAGATCAAGAGAAATAGGATCCAACACGAAAATAAGAATCTTCAACTCAAATGTGAAGTCAGTCCTATTGTATGGCTCAGAGACATGGAGAACAACAAAGACAACAACCAAAAAGCTACAGACTTTCATAAATGGGTGCTTGCGTAGAATAGAGGGATTAAAATGGTATGACAAGGTTACCAATGTGGAACTGATGACAAGAACTGGACAAGTGCCAGTGGAACAAGAGATGAGAAGAAGACGATGGCGATGGATAGGACACACACTGAGGAAACCTGTTGATAGCATTACAAGGCAGTCCTTGTTCTGGAACCCCCAGGGCAAGAGAGGCAGAGGAAGACCAAGAAGTACATGGAGAAGAGAGTTGGAAACAGAGGTGAAAATGATGAGGAGAACATGGAAAGAACTTGAGATGATGGCACGTGACAGAAGGACTTGGCATGTGTTTGTTGAAGGCCTATGCTCCTTTGGGAGTGGAGGGTTATGAATGAATGAATAGAGAGATGATATAAACTTGCTAAGAGCCAGGTAAAGACGGCGACTGATCAGAAATTCAACACCATTTCAACAATATATAAGGAAAGCAGCAAATCATGCTAGGGATTTCAGGAAAGGAAGAGACAAGATTGGATAACACCAGAAACATTAAAACACCTTAGCGAAGAGAAAAGAAATGAAAAGAAAGAAAATAGAGCAAAGTCCCCCAGGTTAAAGGAAATATAGCGAACAGTAGAGTCAACTGGACAAGGAAGTAAAATGTCAAACCTCAGCCAACAAAAGGAAATTCCGAGACGATCTTGCAAGACAGGCAGAAGAGGCAGCACTGAGAAATGAACAAAGCACAGTATATAAAATAACTAAAACCATCAGTGGAAAACAGGGTGCAAACAATATTACGTTAGTATGAGAAAAGCAAGGAAATCTCATCATCACAGCACTGGAGCAGGAAACAAGATGGGCAGAGCACTTCAGAGAAACACTGAATAAGGAACCACCCTAACCTCTAGACGTAAATACAGACATTCCACAACGGGAATAAATTGTCACAGCTATCAAAGGGTTAAAGAATGGAAAAGCTCCTGGTCACGACGATTTAAATGCTGAGTTATTTAAGACAAACCCTGAACTAGCAGCAGAACTATTAGAACCACTATTTGCAAAAGTCTGGAAAACAGAAACAACACCAATGGAGTGGAATAAAGCAATAATTATCAAATTGCCCAAGAAGGACGACTTTGCAGACTGCAACAAGTGGAGAGGAATTACTCTACTCTCAGTTCCCAGTAAAATACTAGACAGGATAATTATCCAGAGAATTTCAAAAGCAGTAGACCATAAACTGAGGAAAGAACAAGCAGGATTCAGAAAGAACAAAAGATGTGCAAGTCGTATATTTACCCTCAAGAACATTATCGAGCAGTGTTCAGAATGGCATAGACAGCTAGCTATACATTAACTTTTTTTATTTTGAAAGGCTTTTGACAGCATATGCAGGGACAACCTATGGAAAATACTGAGGGCTTATGGAATTCCCAGCTGCATTGTTTCCATCACAAAAGACATCTATGCTAACTTTAATGTAGTGTTGGGCAAAGCAACCTTACTTTTGAGGTAAGAAGGAGTATGACTGGAATGCCCCTTATCAACCATTTTATTTTTGACAGTTATAGACTGGGTGATGCACCAGACAACAGAGGGCGGTCAAAGATGAATAAGATGGACAACGTTTTCTACACTGGAAGACCTGGAAAATGCAGATGACACTGCACCACTCACACATTCACATCAACACATCCAAACAAAAAAACAGACTGAATAAGTATAGCCAATATGAGAGCTGTGTACCTTCTGTGCTTCTCTATGGCGCGGAATGCTGGAGAGTAACAGAGAAGGAAATGTCGAAATTGTTCTCTCTGCCTAAGGAAAATTCTCAGAATCTTTTGGCCAAATACCATTATCAACCAAGAACTGCTTACTCAAAGCAACCAAGAGGACATGCACACCATCATAGCTGGCAGATGCTGGAGCTGGGTTGGCCATGGCCTCAACAAAGATGCCATCACAAGAATGGCTATGTTATGGACCCCTGAAGGAAAGTGAAAGAAAGGCTACCCAAAAACAACTAGGCGGAGAACTGTGGATGCTGAGATGCAAAGAATGAACCAGAGCTGGGGCACTGCACGAAGGATCGCCGCCAACTGAGCAAAGAGGAAGCAGTTTGTTGCCACCAGGCATGATGGCCACTGACTGCATTGACAGTCGATAGCTAAGGATCAAAGAAGAAGAAAAAACGCAAAAATTGGAGGAACAGACAACACAGGCTTGGAAGAAATCATGGAAAAACTTTTGGTATGATGAACGAAAATGGGGATCTATCACAAACTTCTGTGCTTCAAATCAACTGGCTATAGGAGGAAGCATATTTCCGACATAAAACAATACTTAAAGCAACATGGATACCACCAGACCACAGAAGAGAGAATCAGATTGATCACATGTACATAAATAAGAAGTTTAGGTCACCATTACATGATGTACATGATGTACATGGGGGGGGGGTTGGGATGTCGGGTATTGGTAGTACCTCTGGTGAAGGAGCTGTCATGCCCTTTTCGGGGCAGCTCGCCCACGTTTGGTCCAAACCATGTATCCAGCTCTCACCTGTGGCTCCTCGTAGCTGTCAGCATGCGACAGCGGCCACCCCCCCGGGCAACGGCTTTGACAGGCCAGCTAAACTAGGTGAGGGTAGCCGACTGGTTATAAACCTTTGGTAAGCTAGGATCTGCCTACCCATGCATGCAAAGACTGGATTCAATAGAATGCGCGGAAGAAACCACATGTTGGTTCAACGGGCATGACGGCGATTACCAGCAACGGGCTGTGGAGCATAAGGAGCACGGTGAGGCACGTAGAAAGCCCTGGTCATCCACTGCACCTGACTTCATCTCCAGTAGTCTTGACTTGTCTTGCCACTGGATTCAGATGGATCTAGGAGAGAGAGTGAGGTCGACGAATTGCGCAACTCTTCCTCACTTTAAACAACATCACTGCGCAAGTCACTCTTTCATCCACTCACAACAAGTCCTGTGGTGATGGGCGAGCGGCGAAGCGGCAGGCGTGGGTGCGCTGGCAGTCGTAGTCACAGACCTACACACATATGGCTCAGGCAATATGGTCGTCTTCCACTGATCGGAGCAGCAGTGGGATTTAGCAGCCCCCTGACTGACTGAGCAGCTCTCTTCACGAAAGCACTGCTCACCTCCATGGCATGAGGAAGGGGCTAGAAAAGGTGCCCTAAACATTGCCTGCTCCACCATTACCTAACCAGCTTACCGCAGTTGGTGGGTAACCTATTTCAGCGGGCGACACATAGGAAAAAGAAAAAGGAAGGAAAGATTTTTCCCCCTCGTTCTAGGCGCATGGAATGTGCGCACTCTCCTTGACAAAGACTAACACAAACAGACCTGAGAGGCGAACTGCCCTGATTGGGAGAGAACTGGCCAGATACAACATTGACATAGCAGCACTGAGTGAAACCCGACTTGCAGGCGAGGGCCAACTTTGCGAACAGGGTGCAGGTTATACAGTCTATTGGAGCGGAAGAGGAACTGAAGAAAGATGAGAAGCAGGGGTTGGCTTTGCTATCAAAACAGCAATTGTTGGCAAGTTAGCGGGGCCCCTAAAGGGAATAAATGACCGACTCATGACGGTGAAGATCCCCCTGCTTTATGGAAGGAAACATGCCACCATCATTACCAACTATGACAAACCAGGATGACGTCAAGGATAAGTTTTACGAAGAACTGCATGCAGTTATTGCATCAGTTCCTAAAGCAGATAAGCCCATCATTCTTGGTGACTTTAATGCAAGGCTCAGATAACATCTCTGGAATGGCACTATCAGAAAGTATAGCATGGGTCACTGTAACAGCAATTTACTTCTTCTCCTCCAGACTTGCGCAGAACATGACCTACTTGTCACCAACACTATTTTTCTACTTTGTACCCGCAACAGGACCTCCTGGATGCACCCTCGCTCAAAGCATTGGCACCTAATTGACTATGTAATTGTTAGGATGAAGGACAGGCAAGATGTCCGGGTGACCAAGTCCATGCATGGTGCCGAATGCTGGACCGACCATCGTCTCATTGTGTCTAAACTTAAAATTCGTATCCAACCAGCCAGGCGCCCTAAGGGGAAGAAAATTCAAAAAAAGGCTAGCTGTCACCAAACCAAAGGAAACAAAAAATCAAACAGTCATTTGCTGACACTCTAGAAGACCGTCTCCAATCTATCTCATTAGACGGCCAAAATGTGGAAACAAATTGGGCAGCCCTAAGTGAGCAGATCTACAACACTGCTACAGAGATCCTGGGTCCCGCCATCAAGAAACAAAATGACTGGTTTGATGAGAACCCAGATGATATAAAATAGATGTTGGCTGACAAACACCATCTCCATAAAGCCTATTTAAATGATCCAAAATCTACATCCAAGAAAGACTCTTTCAACAACATACGTAGAATCATCCAACATAAACTATGCCAGATGTGGGACTCATGGCTGAGTAATAAAGCAGATGAGCTCCTAGGCTTTGCTGACAGCCATGACATGAAAAACTTTTACCATGCAGTCAAAGCGGTCTATGGTCCAACATCATCAGGATCATTTCCCCTCCTTAATGCAGATGGAAAAACACTAATTACAGACAAGGAAAAAATTCTCCAACGCTGGGTCGAACATTTTAATAATATTCTGAACCAGCCATCATCTATTAATGACGAAGCCATCAACCCCAATTTCCTATAATGAAGCACTAGATGATATACCAACTCTGGAGGAAACTCAAAAAGCGATTCGTCAACTTTCTAGTGGAAAAACCCCCCGCTCCAATTCAATTCCTGTTGAGGTCTATAAAGATGGCGGTACAGTTCTGATAGAGAAACTTCACATGATCTTCCAACAAACGTGGCAGAGTGAAACCATCCCACAAGATCTCAAAGATATGTCAATTATACATCTATATAAATGTAAAGGTAATCTCCAAGACTGTAACAACCAACGAGGCATCTCGCTACTCGCAGGGAAGATCTTCGCCAGAATCCTTCTGAATCACCTTACGGCTCATCTAGACGAAGGTCTTCTACCTGAAAGTCAGTGTGGATTCCGGAAAGAACGTGGAACCACAGATATGGTGTTCGCTGCAAGACAGCTACAAGAAAAATGCCAAGAACAACACTGTGACTTGTACGCAGCTTTCATCAACTTGACAAAGGCGTTCGACACGGTCAGCAGAGGGGGTCTATGGAAGATCATGGCAAAATATGGCTGCTCAAAGAAATTGATCACAACAGTGTAGCAACTGCATGATGGAATGCAGGCTAGAGTTCGGGAAAACGGTGAGCTATCGGAGCCCTTCCCCATCGCAAATGGAGTTAAACAAGGGTGTGTACCTGCACCGACTCTGTTCAGTATCATGTGCTCTGCTATGCTGACTGATGCTTTTAGAGACAGGGACATAGGAATTGACATCAGATATCATATTGATGGAAAATTGTTTAACCTTAGGAGGGTTCAAGCAAAAACCAAGGTCAAATCACACACCATCAGAGATTTTCTGTTTGCTGACGATTGTGCCCTCAATTCTGGCTCAGAGGCTGATCTGCAGAATAGCGTGGATAGATTCTCTGAAGCCTGTTCCAACTTTGGGCTGACCATCAACACGGAGAAAACAGAAATCATGTACCAACCAGCTCCTGGCACAATTTATACTGAGCCAATCATCAAGGTAAATGGTGAACAGATTCACATACCTTGGTAGCACACTATCCCAGAACGTCGTCATTGATGATGAGGTGAACACCAGGATCTCCAAAGCCAGCAGCACATTTGGCAGACTATACACCAACGTTTGGCATCGAAGTGGCATTAGTCTACAGACAAAGCTGAAGGTGTACAGAGCTTCTGTGCTTCCAGTACTGCAGTATGCATGTGAAACATGGACTGTATACAGGCGCCACGTAAAGAAGCTTAACCACTTCCATTCAGTCTGTCTCAGAAAGGTGATGAACATCAAATGGCAAGACAAGATCCTGGATACCACCGTTCTTGAAAGAGCTGGTATCCCTAGCATCGATACTATTCTGATGCAGTAACAGATTCGCTGGGCAGGTCATGCAGTCCGCATGCCAGACCATCGGCTGTCAAAAATACTCTTTTATGGTGAATTGCAAAAGGGTAAATGCTCCCATGGTGGCCAAAAAAAGCGCTTTAAAGGCATGCTCAAGACTTCATTAAAAACCTTTGGCATAAACCCTGACACTTGGGAAGCTGCTGCACAAGACCGAACCACTTGCGCACATCTCTTCGTAAAGGTGCAGCAGCATGCGAGGCATCCAAAAAAGCAGCAGCGGAACAGCAGAGACAGGCTAGAAAAGCCAGTGAAATTAAACCTTCACCTGAAGCGAACATTCCCTGCCCACATTGTCCAAGATCTTTCCAGGCCCGCATCGGGCTCATCAGTCACCTTCGTACCTATAGACTAACTTAACATTTTCCAAATAATTGGATGAACAGAGTGGTCTTCATCACCTGTGATGGACGAACAACACATGACGTACTGGTATACAGAGGAGCAGATGTGGTATCAGTCACCATCTTCTGTTAGCCAAAACAAAATTAAAACTTAAGAAGTAAATACTTACAACAGTAAATAGCTATAGACAACATTATAATGTGGGATATCTAAGAAATCAGGAAATAAGAGAACAAATATCAATTACAGTATCCAACAAATACCAAGTACTCCAACAGCTGGATGCTGTAGTATTTATGGAAGAATAGTGGCAACAAATAAAAAATATATGGAACGCGATATGTGGAGAGGTACTAGGAAAAAGAGAACATCAGCACAAACATGGATAACAACAGAAACCATAAACAAGGTAGAAGACAGGAAAAACAAGAATGCAAATTAAAACTGAAGCAAAACTAGAAGCTCCAAAGCCAAGGCTCATGAAGTGTACATAGAAGCAAACAAAGAAGTAAGAAGAAACATCAATTGTGATCTTGTCATACCATTTCAATTGTGTTCTGCACAAGCATCCATCTTTCTGGTTGTTCATGTCAATATGACTGACTTAACATTTGAGTTGAAGATCCTGATTTGTGTGTTGGTTTTGATATTTGAAAATATGAAATGAAAGCTTCTCTTGCCTTTTGTATTCTTGATATAATTAAAAGAACAACTGAAAGAGTTGCTCAGCCTAGGAACTGCCCAACATCACGCAAGAAACTAAGTAAACGAACGGGAGAAATGAGCATTAAGACCTACAAGCTGAGAGAGCCAGAAATTAAAACCAGATATCAGTGGCTTATTGCTACAGCGGTAAGAAACACAGAAGAACAACATGATGACTTGAAAACCCTCTGGACATCATAAAGACAGCTGCTGCAGAAGCATGTGGTGAAGTCCGACTTGGGAACAAGAGAAAGAGGACACCTTGGTGGACAGAGGAAGTCAAAGAGAAAATAATAGAGAAGAAAATGGCATGGAAACAATACTTAGGAGCTAAAAACACAGCAGGAAAAACAGAGAAATTTAGAGAATATGTGATACTCAGAACAGAAGCAAAGAAAAAGGTGTTAAAACAGAAGTCCTGGCAAGAATTTGGAGAAAAGCTAGAAAAAAATGCGCAAAAAAAACAGAAATTGTTCTATAATACCCTAAAGAACATGAGGAAGGAAAAACAATGCCCTCTTAAATTTATAAAGGACAAGCAAGGCAAGTTGCTTACTGCTCCGAAGGAAGTAATGGAAAGATGGAAAGAATATTTCTCAGAACTCCTTGATGGTGAGCAAGGTCAAGCATGAGAAATGATAACCACTAGCACAGAAGAGAAAACCAATGGTGGTGAAGATGACATAAAGATGGAAGAACTGAAGGCAGCACTGGAGAAAATCAAGATGGGCAAAGCAGCAGGCCATGATGGTATAAAACCAGAAATGGTTAAGTACACGGGAGCATCAGGCGACCTATTACTCTTAAAGGTCCTACAGGCAGCGTGGTGCAACAAGACCATACCGAAGGATTGGGAGATTGCCATCATAACACCGATTTTCAAAAAGGGTGACAATCGACAATGTGGAAACCATAGAGGCACATCTCTTCTCAGTGTCCCTGGTAAAATCTACTCTAGAATCCTAGAGCAGAGATTCAGACGCCTAGCTGAGCCACAATTGGATGAGGTCCAGTGCAGATTCCGAGCAAACCGAAGTACTCAAGACCAAATCTTCACACTCAGACAGCTGAGTGAAAAGGCCCTTCAGTATAAGAGTGAGATCCATCTTTGTTTCATAGATCTTGAAAAGGTGTTTGACAGGGTCCCCTGGAGCAAACTTTGGGACTGTTTGGCAAGGAAGAACATTCCAGCACCTCTGATTCATGCTATACAGAGCCTCTACAAGTCTTGCAGCAAACCATAAGTCAGAAGAGTTCAGGACCACCACTGGTGTAAGACAAGGTGATATCCTATCGCCTATAAGCAGCTCTAAAACAAAATCCATGGTGATATCACGAGAAGAAAGAAGGCTTCAGATTAAGCTGGGAGAACAGGTCCTGGAGCAGGTGGACCAATTTAAATACCTCGGAGCTGTTATAGACAGGAAGGGAGGCATCAAAGAAGAGTTGGTCACTCGAACAGCAGCGGCTGGGAGACTTTTTCAGGCCATAAATTGAGGATTCCTCAGCAAGAGAGAGGTTGATAAGAAAACGAAGATGGCTGTGTACCGCTCCACCTATGTCCCAGTCTTGACGTATGGATGCGAGTCATGGGCAATGACTACAACCCACAAAAGCCAGATCCAAACCTCAGAAATGAGGTATCTGAGGAAGGGGGTTGAAGTAACAAGAGACATGGTCCGCAACCAGACTAAAGGACTAAAATCCCCCCCAAGACCCAAGTAGAACAGTCCCAACTAAGTTGGTCTGGCCATGTCTGCAGAATGGGAGAAGATCAGCTACTACAACAAGCATGGGAAACTAAGAGCCAGGGATCCAGACCTCCAGGACGACCCTGGGTCAGCTGGGAGGACAACATTAGACAATCTATGAAGGACTGAGGACTAGAATGGAACCAGACCAGAAGGAAGACAGCCAAATAGGATAGTCTAGTGCTCTATCTTCCAAACCTCTACACCTCACAGTAGAAGGGGAATGACTAAGTAAGTATGTGTGTAATTCTACATCTTGTAGAGGATGTCTCTTCAAGTGGAATCTGTTATCTTTAGTTGCATTTATTCTTTGTCACTCTTTTCTTTGCATTTTCCGACCCATCAGCGGTGACATCTCATTATTTTTGTTCAAGTTGTTTCATGTTTTTGGAATTACTGAATTTCAGTTTTTACAAGATGGGATGGCAGGCTTTATGTCCAAAGCTCTGTGGTTGGAACAGATATGCCATGAGGACAAATTTAAAAAATACAAGATGAACAGAAGTCACACAAAATGCCAAAACCTACTATGGAACTTCTTTCCCCTATAAGTGGCAGGATGAGTGGAAGGATAGATAAAAATGAAGTTTCTGTATAGTTATACTATGTTAGCACTGACTTTTTCAGCAGTATCCTGTCCTGGTCTGTGTAGAATGGCCAGTCTTGCCTGACTTCTGCCCAGGCACATCTTGCTAATGAGTAGCTGTTGTCCTTGTTTAATGTTGCTACTTGCTGGAGGACACTGCCTAGCGAATTCTTGTCCTTCTCACGGATTCCATCTAAACAATTCAAACACATCTGTTTACTTGAATCACAAACTCAAGTTCTTAGAAAAGACACAAAGTAATAAAGTTCTATGAGAAAATTATCACGCAATAAGGTTCTTAAAAAAAAATACATCAGGGCAAAAATTCTACTATGCTCTATTCATTAATACAGATATATACCATATATATACTCAAGTATAGGTTGATCTGACTGTAAGTCAATCCCTAGACTTTGGGACTGAAAAATGAATGACCTGATTATAAGTTGAACAAGCTGTACATCGATACTGAATTTCCGCATCACATTGGAATTTCCGTGGCTTTCTGCAAATTCTATCACTTTCAGCTTAATCCTTCCCCATTTAAAAAGCCTGAAATCGCCCGCCCTCTGAACACTGTTGTCGGCCGTTGCTCAGTAGCAACGAGATCTCAGTATGTAGGGAGACACGAGTTATAAATAGATTTCTGGTACATCTTATGCTTCCATGTTCTGAATTTTTTTAAAGAATCGATCAACATCATGATTTTTAGTTATTTTTTTAATATCCATCGCTTTCTGGGCGGTCAAATATTTGTTTTGGGATCTGAGAGGTGACTTGTTATTTGACCAAGGCGCTAAAGATGCAGCTAAATCAGATGTGGATATTGAATAAGGGCCTGATTTAGACTCTTAACAGTAACACTAACAAAAGTGAAATCTAGTGAAAGGAGTTATGATATTGATCAAACGAAGGAGGCTGGTCAACAAAGCATACTGCAATTGAAATTTGTGACTTTGTAGGAATTCAAACATGCATAGCTAAAGATATTTTGATAAAAGCATTTAATGAAGCAGCAAGTTTACATCTAAAGATACTAGTATGGGTGAGAGGTAACACTGACCGGTTTCATGAATATTTTTTTTTTTAATCGACTACACTTCTCGACTTATACTTGAGTATATACAGTAGTTCTTTTCTTTTCAAGGGTGAAGTCTGATGGTACATTAGATCAGGCCTCTCAACTATCTTCTACCCTAAGTGCTGTTAAAACTCTGTTCTGGCAGTAAGTTGGAGATTTCAAAAGCAGGAAATTGAGTGGAAAAAAAACTATATATTTTGCTGTTTGAATGTTTTTGTTATCCTGTTCTCTGCCAAGAGATCATCTACACCTGAAATCAAATCTGTTGTCTTTAAGATGGACCTTCCTTAGCCTTTAGCACGCTGCATTCTTTTTCACAACCCCCCGTTTTTATAGTGGGCGACTTGTAATGTCTATAGTTTTTGTGTTTCTTGGTCAATTGCTATCATTTTTGGAATTTATGTAAATAAATGAATGGTGAATCTGATGATATAAAATTTGTTTGTGTACATGTTAGATGTGATAGGAAGAGAGGAAAGGAAAGATGAAAAAAACGAAAAAAATTTAAAAAAAATAAAAAAAAAATTTTTTTTTAATTTTAAAATTTAAAAAAAAAATTAAAAAAATGACCAACGAACGAAGAGTCCATATCCCTTGCATCTCAATGAAAGTCATTTGACCAATAGAGCAATACAAATCAAATGACGATCTTTTCGTTACACCCATCATCAGTAGCAAAGCAACAAACTCCCTAGCCAGCCGTGACATTCGGCCGTAATCCTATTTTTTTTCCGATATTCCTAATCCTAACCCCGAAAATTATACATACTTGAAAGGCCATTTTACTTTCGTTTCCATCTCAGCCATCAAACATATTCTGAGAACCGATTTCAGCGCTTATAAAGACAAAAATTTCATCCCCACCGCATGGCGTCAGAATACAATAAAATTAGAGCAAAATGGCCGAAAATCTGATGCCGATTCATTTCGATTTAAAAAATTTACAAAAAATAAACGCAGATACACCCATCACTTTTTTAAGATCGGAAACGGAAGCTAACTCTCTTGCAATTAAAATTACTACTTAACATCCGGGGCTGAAAATCACGTGTACACAAGTCATGTGCTAGAAACGATGACAGCCGCAAGGCGAGATATCTCGCCTGCAGCGTGCTACAGGTTAAGAACTAATTTTTTCTCCTTTAGCAATCATTAGCACATTTGTAGGCTGTCATATAGCCCAGTAACTGTATTTTGGTCAACTGATGTAGACAAACTTCTATTTTTTGGTCAACTGATGTAGACAAACATCTGTTAGGTCAACTGATGTAGCCAAACATCTATTAGGTCAACTGATGTAGACAAACATCTATTTGGTCATTTACTAATAAATTACTATCAGACCTGCTGATAAAATAAGAAATTCCCAATCTGGGGTACTGTGTGATGTCGAACAAGACTGTAATCGAGAACTAAAAATAAAACAAAGTCAAAGTGTATGAAAAGCTATCTCTAGTTTTATTTATTATGTCAATGTTATTGTCAATTAGTTATAATACGCAAGTTTAGAACACGAATTTGTTGTTTTATAGTTTTATACCTCTTTTTGCCCACCACAATGCGTCCATTATTTTGGAACTTTGTGGTGCTCAAAAGAAAGTTGCTAATCGCAGAATGGCGCGTGTGTGCTGCAGGAGAACAGGGGCATTCTTGGTGTATATTGCCGGCCGTAATGGCTGTGTCTTATGTGTTCTGATAAACGTTGCATGTGTCCCGAGTTATATTCGATTATGTGAAAGCCTCAGTTACTGAGATGTGCATGTATATATATAGGATTATTCGTGGAATTCAAAGAGAGTAGTGACTGTAATTATAAAGGAAGCCAAATCCTTGACTGAACTGCGGCAGACGCAACTTATATGTCAGATGCACCATGGCTTCGAATTGTTAACGGACACACAGAAATAATGACCCAGTGAAGTTGGCCCTATGGACTGAATGTCAATATGGATTATGCTGTATACAAGCAGTTCTCTCAACTTATTTAAAAGATGTTGCATATCTGTATTTTGATCATCATAATTAATCTGCACCTTGACATTTCAACTTGGTCTCAGTTTTACATAGCAACATTAACACATTAACTACCACAAGCCGCTGTCAGCGGCTCACAAAATAATCACATTTGGACCGCAAGCCGCTCAGAGCGCCAATCTAATTTTAGTAACAAAACGAATGAAAAATGTACTGAAACACTCTCTGATCTGGTTCAAGATTTTAAGTTGCCACCGGAAAACAAATTCCCAAAGCATGGTTGTTGTAGAACACTGGAAAATTGATATTATGTTCATATTTTTCAGCGTTTTGGGTTAGTTACCAAATCGTGTAAAACTGTTTTCCGTGGCAACTAGTGATAGGACTACAAAAAATGCGTGTACATCTCGTCTAACGGCTGAATAGGATAGAAACGTGTTTCAACAATTGACTGATAGATCTAGCGACGAGGACAAGAGTGAAAACGGTGTGCACTTTGATTGAAATTGTGATTTTGATAGAGATGGGGCGCAAGCAGTTATAATTATGAAAATATTGCAAGTCCTCGGCCATCGGAGGGCCGTTAAATAGCAAAAACCTCTATTAGAGTTACAACCGGTGTTTATTGTAATAGAACATTCATTTATCTTTAAAATGACGTGTAATTCATAAAAATATGTAAACAATTACGAAAACTACAGCTTACTTTGTGCAAACACCTACATGATGAAAATGGGAAAAAAATTTAATTCGGCCACAGTGTGTTTTTTCAATTCGGTAGTTAATGTGTTAATTAGGATGCCAAGCCTGTGGATTTTGGCTTGCCTTTGAAACAGTAATTGGAAGGAACTGCCGTTGATTTGTGCCTATCTTCATATCAGTAATTGGACAAGCCGGTGATTTTGCTGCAGTTGATTTTGCTGAATCCTTCAATGAATCTGATCCATAACAGCCTGTCAATCATTGTTTGAATTTCAGAGGACTTTTTTTTCTACTACCATATACTGAATGATGGCTTTTCCTTCAAGCGCTTCACCACCATGATTTGCCACAGCACCACCATTCTTTTCAAGTCTCTGCTGAAGCATAGTACTTTTGTTGCAGTACGGATGTTTTCTACATCGTCATAACGAAAGATGATTACTACATGTCAGTCAAGATGACCCCAACCGTCAAACTTGTCGCCTGCCATCCGGTTGGACTATTTCACTCTGAAGTTCGGCACCCAATGGTGGGGTGTTTATGATTCGTACTTGCCTTTGTGTATGAAGGCCCTTCTGTCGTCTACTGCATCAGTTGACGTTGTTACATTTCTGGTGCTCAAGACAGACTGTCGAGTACACTTACAGCGTGGAACCAGTGTGTCATCTCTTTCCTTTGATGTGTCTGTTCATGAGGAGGATTATTTGTAGATAAGTGGTGTTTTGCTTTGTGGCCAGTTTTGTCCCCAATTTTATGTGGTAGTGCCCCTTCCATATTTGCATGTTTTCCGTATATATATATATATATATTTTATATGTTGCAGCAGGTTGGTTGGGTGTTTTGAATAGCATACCTCTACAGATGGGGCTATTCAAAACCGTTCTGTATGGACTGTACATACTTTTTTCTTATAGAGGTCCAGCGGCCAGTGCTGAGTGATATTACGCTCTGTTCGAATTTATTATATTACTTACGTGGTTAGTTTGTGATGTCTCGTTTTTCATGGTAGTTTGTTGTTGTTGGCGTTGTTCTTTACGTTTATTTCTTGGTCATTATTGTTGGTACCTCATCTGGCTATCTTTTTTCACTTTACCCATTGTGTATGTTCTGCGTTTTAGTCTTGTCATTATTTTAGTGGTCGCAATTGTATATTTTATGACACAACTTTTTTTATATCTTCTTCTGTGATCGTTGTCTAATTTATTTGTGTCCACTATTGTCTAATACTGTCTTGGTTCGTGCTGTCACTATTCCATTTATGACTGTTATTCCAAAGTTGATCCATGACTATTTACCGTTTTACAACTGAGAACTTTTACATTCTAGTAAGGAGTGCTTTTCTCACAATATGGCGGCTTTAATGAGTGTCACGAAATGGTTTTAGACTAGAGACTGTCTACGTATAGTGACAAGACCCTAGTGGGAAGAAAGACTGAAAAGATAGATTTAGAAGAAAATGATAGTGAAATGTGAACAGCTGACACTATTGGCTCCGAGGTTAAGAACCGAGGTTGATTCTTCCCTCGCCACTTCGGACATCTTATGTGCTATAATATCAACTACCTCTAACTACCCTACGGGGATAAGGTTTACTTAAGATTCACATACACAACGATACAGACAACAGATAGCTACTGTACGAAAATAAAGTGACTGATCCCAACTATAATGTACACGTTTTATTTACACATAGAAAATCTCAAATACATGTCAAAGACATAAAGTGCATGTGTGCACACCTGGAAAAAACAATCAAGCAAAATTACAGATGATGTATCATCAAAACAACCCCCCCCCCCCCACAAGGTTCACCTGTATGGAGGAAAGAAGTTATGATTACACAACACAACCACACTGCACTTGGTGGGGTCTCGGATGTCGAGCCTACACTCCAAACTAGCTGTTCTAACTTCTAATTTTAACTCTAAGTATACAGTCAGCTGGAACTACTATGAAGTGTCTACACCAACTCTGCACAGACTTCGTTTCTACACCGCCTATCCTGAAATCTCCTGAACACTGCTACACAACTAACTCTTCTAAAACTTCAGCAGCTGTCCTCTGCTATGCTCTTAAATAACTTGCTCTCAGTTCTGTCTATCTGCTATAGCAACTGTAGACTAAACTTCAGCAACTGTCATCTGCTATACTTGGAACAAAACTGTTTCAGTTCTGCCTATCTGCGCTGACCTCTGTAGAGAGTATTTTCACCCTTTCTTCTCTCCACAAATTCTGGAATTGATGACTAAGGTTTAAAAGAACCCCACTGGATTCTGGACTGGAACTGTAGCTGGTTTCTCCTATCACATCTGACGTTTACCTGCCTGATTAACTCTCTCTGGGTGATGGGCCTTCGGCTTTATTATGGCCGGGACGAAGCAAAATAATTATGACCATGCTGGCAGCATGCCAAATTTGCGTGTGTAACAAAATGAGCTCAGCGCTCAGGATTTATCCAACAAATCCTATTGCACTAGAGAAATGTCTTCCCCTGCCTGGGAAAAACGGGTTTTCTATTCTTCGTCCACCTCTGGCAAAATCTCAAACCCTTCTTTGTCTGAGATGCCAAATCTTGCCGTGGGGAAAGTTATTGGCAACTTTCGCTCTTCCCACTGCGCCGCTACCCGCTGTAAACGAATAGAAAAATGCACAGCTGAACAACACATAATACATTTCTATATAACAAATAACTCCCTGCCTTAACCCTTAAGTCCCAAGTCTTTAACACTTAACTCCCATAGTACAATACCTCCCTCGGTTTATTCCCAGTCTGTACCACCATACAAACGTAATCCTACCAAAGAAGTCTGCTCCCCCACTGTTCCCTTCTCTACCTGCGTCCAAAGTAGACATTACTGACCCCCGATCTACTTGTTCTGCATGACTAACTCTGAAACACGACAGTTTTTTCTCACTGGCTCTACCTGTGCAGACGTACTGTGGCCCACTTCTACACTGTTACTAAATTCCACACTGTTACCACAAATAAAATAGCCCTCTCTGAGAATCATAAATTCCCATCCATAAAATAATCACATTCAAAATTGTAATACAATTATTAGTTCCTTTAAAATACTTCTCACGTCTTGTTACCACAAATAAAATAGCCCTCTCTGAGAATCATAAATTCCCATCCATAAAATAATCACATTCAAAATTGTAATATAATTATTAGTTCCTTTAAAATACTTCTCACGTCTTCTGAATACACAGAACACCATAATGCACAACCAATAACATATAACCAGTTACGCTGGCATCTGCATACTGCCCAATAGTTATACCTCACCCCAGGTTATCAATTACCCTGTAGTTACAACCACGTGCTGCCGCATTCTTACAACCACGTGCTCCTGCATACATATTTTATATATATAAATAACCATCAGCATTAAACTCTCAATGAGATACATTTCATGCGCTCCTGCCATTCTGTACATTACCATAAATCACAGATGCGGGTTCTCTACGACCCTTCTTTGAAATAATACACAGGGTTCATAGCAAATTTCTTCAAGCATTTTCCACGCTTTTTCCAGGTCCAGCACGTGATTTTCAAGGATGGGAAACTCTAATATTTTCCTCATCTAATTTTCTCAGATATAATTATCACTTTGCTGACCAGCAATCCGGAGCATTACCGTCTCCCATTACCAAGGGTGTTTGCAGATTTCTTTAAAAAGAGCTTTTTTTTTTTTTTAAATTCATAAAAGATTGAAAAACAGACATCTTTTCCAAGTTTTTAGTGAATTTGTTCAACATCAGCGCAATAAAATGTTAGTGACATGGATGGTAATGAATAAAATAAGCTTGACTGACGTATTGATTTAATGATTAACCACGTATATCAACATAAAAGGCTAATAAAATTGGAATAAAATGTTTAAAAAAAAACTGTATTTTTCGTGTTTGTCTTTTTTGAATGTATTCTGCATCTTTGGCATCTGACAATGAGCGTTTGTAAATGTTTGAGTAGTTAAGTACCTCTAGTTGGAGTCTGAGCTGCTTTTTTCATTAACTGGGGTTGAAGTTGTAGCTGTAGGCCTCTGCAAGAGTCTTTGTCAACGATCCACGTTGATAATCCTTGACTGTGTGGTATAACTTGAAGCAGGGTATCAGGCATAGAGGTACATTGCAATCTGGGCAGTACATGCAAGTCTGGCTTCTGTTCCCTGCAGCCTTACACACTTTACAGTCTGGTTTGTACCTTGCCCTTTCATATTTATCAATGAAGTGGTGCTCAGTAAGTCGTGTTATTGTGACCTGTGGTTTTGAAGGTGTCACATTGCGTCGAAGAATAGCAGGTTCAATAAGAGTCATACTGACATCCTGATCTTCGCTTTGATCTTTTTTTGTAGAGTTGGCAGTGTTGTAGGTTATGTGCCCATTGACCAGGGCAGTTTCAACTAAGAAATAATATAAAAATAGGATCTGTGTGGGTAGGGGTAGCTTGCACCTAGTTGGCTGAAGTGGTCGACACCTCCCATACTTTTGCTGTATTTTTCTGCAAGCACTGGCTTCTGAATTGTTCTGCCCTAAAGAATTTGTCTTTCTGTCTTGTTTATATTATCATTGGAGTGAACAGTGGATATAAGGTTAAATCTTTTTGTATCATGCCAGGTAACTGTCGGCATGCCTTATCTTCTGTCGCACAAAACACAGGATGATTTGTCTTTTTCAATTTGAGTTGTTTTTTCTTCAGTGCTACAGGAAAATGCTTCATATTTTCCGCTACTGTTCCAAATGCACCAATCTGAATTTCAGGTCTTGAAATAAAGCTGAAGGCTGAATCAAAACTACCACAGAAGAGAATATGTCCCTTGTTGCGTATGAAATTTGAATTAAAACTATGGTGACTTTTCACTGAAAAAAAAAGAGTCCAAATAATATCAGCTCTCAAGAGTTTTTTCCTTGGTCACAAATGATGCCACATCTGTAGGTCTCCTAGTAGTGTTAGTTTAAAAAAAAAAAAGGGAACATAAATAACTTATGAGTAGGCCTAAGCTATGTATATTTACCAATTCAAAATTCTAAACGTATACATAATACAATCAAACAATATTTAACTAGAACAAAAGGTAATATATATAGTAATTGGGAGGGTAATACTTATGATAAGTGAAAATCTATTAAATATCTAACTGGAGACCTTTACATCCTTTTCCTTCCCCCCCCCCCCCCCCCCCCCCCCCCCCCCCCCCCCCCCCTCTTTACTATTTTTGTTGGGTTTTGTTTCATTTGTTTGTTTAAATTTTTTTTTTTAATTTAATTTAATTTTTTTTTTTAATTTTAAATAACATAGGCCTATCCACAAAATTGCTGATTTTCATTTATCCTAATTACAGTGATTTGACAGATGTGATGCCACTTTCGTGTATCGGCGGTTATTCATGTTATCTGAAATTGAAAACATGTAGGCCTAGGCCTATCCTAATTAGCCTATAACCCTTCAGAGGTAGAACAGGATAAGTCTTTTCATCATAAATATAATAAAAAAGCATTCAAAATATATTTATTTCCAAAAACTGTGGTGAAATGAACAGTGGGACATGGGTCTGATAACAGGGTAGGCTATAGGATATGGAATCGCCATCAATTTCTATTCCTGACCATCTTAAACTGTGTCAAATATATTCCTGTATGCAGAGGTAAACTAAGAAATTTCGTTCAAACGCTTGCTTATAGGCTAATTTTGGCCATGGTTAAAAATTAAACTGTAAATAGGCCTACATTGTAAATACAGACGCAAGTACAGTAGGTCTATCTATAAACTGGACTTATTTAACTAGGTTTTATAAATGAGATAAATGAATTTATTACTTACGACGAGTGCTAAAAATAAATCTGCGTTTACGTCGTTAACGCAAAGCGCCGAAAACTTCTGGAAATGATTTAATGCGCAAAGGGAAGTAAAAATTGTACGGTAACTTTGCGCAAAGGGAAGTAAAAATTGTACGGTAACTTTACAATTTTTACTTCCCTTTGCGCACTTCCATTTCCAGAAGTTTTCGGCGGTTTCGTTTTCGGCGCTTTGCGTTAATGGCGTAAACGCAGATTTATTTTTAGACTCGTCGCGTCTGTTGTTGCGAAAAATACAATCAATAACCAAAAAATGGACACAAAGTAACGAACTTTCGATTTCGTATTATTTTTCAAGGTCCGATGCGGAAAATTCAAAGCTTTTAGCCATTTTTCCAGGCTTTTCAAGGCCTGGAATTTTTTTTTTCATTTTCCAGGTTTTTCAAGGTTTTTCCAGGTCGCTACAAACCCTGAATACAAAGCACGCCCGTAACATCTCAACTATTAAACCATCTAAAATACCGCTATTCCTTCAACAAGGAAATATATGGACCTCTTAAGTTTTCCCAGTTTATCACTCCGATAGTATTGATGGCTCTGGAGTTAAGAATAACATTAAACTTAAACTGCCCAAAGAAAACTTAACTGATCGGCCTAGGACTAGTAAAATTAATAAAGTACCACGCTAAAATTATGCTTACCAAATTCGAATGTCCCACTGAAAAGAAATCAACAATTTGACTCTGGCACGCGGCTGGCAATTTACATTATAGAGACCAAGCTATGAATTACGGGCCTTTTTATAATCATAGATCAGCACGCTGACCTCTTGACGTCATTTGCGCGGCTTTGATTCTAGCCCAATGGTCATACTGCATTTCAAATGCAGTTTGATCTCGGCCACTCAAAATCGTAAACCATTCTGATGTTACTGCCCGCTCGTGTTACGTGCATGGGTAACAGGTCACTACCCCCTATCCCCCGTTTAGACAAAGGAATGGGATATCGTACTCAGCCCTCTACTGCCAATTGAAGCAAGAATTACCGCCTTATTTAAAATCCCGAAAAATGCGTCTAGCTGCATGCCATATCTTTAAAAAAAAAAGACCCTGGTACAAATCTGATCTAGGCTCTACAGTCATTCTTCTGCAACAATTCCCTACACACCAACTCTAAACTCCACCTACTAGTCATAGAGAAGAAACATAAAGCAGATGAGATAAAACTCCATCGTGATCTCACTCTGAAAAACGTACATAATAGAAGGAGAAGAAACATGGGGTGGATTACCTGTAATCCCTCCTAGAAAAAGTGAACAAATTGCAAGGAGAAAAAGACATGGGCCATTTGAAAGACAGAATCTCAGTACTTCATCACAATGAGATAATTTGTTGGCATTCATGGTTCAAGGAACCTATAGTACATTAGTTGGTGAACATTAACTGACATTTATCAAATTCGATATTATGAATAAGTGAGTTATACACCCTTGAGGCATCATGTCTACTTTGGAATATCTCACTGAACAATGGAATAAACTTGGCAAGGAAGGTGAGGCCCTTGAAAATTTAGCACTTGAAGAACTACGTGCCGCGGAAGAAAGGGAAGAGAGAGCACACAATAGAGAACCTGAAAAGGAAAAGCAAAAATCAGCACATGAGGAGAGACTTAAAATAGCAGAAATGGAGAAAAATATAGAATTGGAAAGGATAAAACAACAAGTGGAAAGCACACAAGTATTTGAGCTGGATAGAATACGTTTGACCCAACAGGACAAACATTCAAATCCAGAGACTAGTGGATCTTCTAAGAAAGACCACACTGCTAATTTTAAATTCCGTCTCCCTAATTTCCCACCGGGAGTGGATGACATTTCATATTTTTTGCATCGATTTGAGGCTTTATGCAGGGAATTTAATATTCCTAAAATATCATGGGCTGTTTAATGGAAGGATATCTCACAAGTGATTCCTTGACAGCTGTCTATACTTTGGATGATGCTAGCAGAAAGGATTATGATGCTGTCAGGGTTCTTTTGCTGCAGAAATATCATCTTGATGAAGAAGGATATCAGCAACACCTAAAAAGGTTGACACTGGAAAGCAATAAGGATTTTGGAGAATTCATATCCTCTATTAAAATGTGTTTTAATCTTTGGGCTGACTAGGCAAAAATCAAGCGCACTTTTGAAAGCTTGATGGATTCGATTTTAAGGGACAAGGTGTTGTCTTCTTGCAGTTTGGACTTACTTGCGTATTTCCACAAACACAAACCTGATTCACTTGCGAATAAAGAGACTTTAGGAAGACAATACATGACGGATCATCCAGGTAAAACTGTCAGTAATACAAATACTAAGGAGGCTCTACCTGTATGTTCAGCTCGTCCACCACTTACTAATAATCATATTAGGTCTCGCACACGCAGTGTTCTCAGACATTTTGATCGTAACACTAGGTCATCATTTCGGGGACAGTATAATTTTGGGTGTCGATACTCTCCACATTGAGGACATTTTTGTCACAATGACGGTGGTTTCTCACGACAGGGTTATTTCCGTCCCACTGGTTTTTGGCGCTGTTCCGATGGCAATTATCAAAATAGAGGTGACAGATCTGATTTTAATTTTTTTAAATCAATATTCACCTCAGTCACATCATTGTCATGTATGTAACTGCTCCCACAATTCCAATAATCAACAATCAGGTCGGGACACTCAGAGGGATTACCATGGTAATAATCGTCATAGCCGTTCACATAGTATGGACCGTTAATATACGAACACGTCAAATAGATAATTGCAGTATTGTAAATCAGGGTGACACTGTTACGAACCATGCTAATGCATGTAGTGTTGATTTTCATAACACACTGCAATGCTCTGAATGTGACACTCTATTTCAGCCTGGAGCTTTAATGAGATTGTTGTGCGGTCACGCTTTACCCATATTGGTATCACACGATGACACAGGTTCTTTAACTTTGAACAAAGGTTTTCTACATAATAGGCCAGTATCAGTGATACAGGTTGTACCACTGTAGGCTTTAGAAGATCGTTAGTTGATCCTTCTTGTTTCACAGGTACTAGTCAAATGTATCATATTTGGGGGGGTACTACTGAGTACTACCCCATGGCTGATGTGGCTATCGACACGCCTTTCTTCATGAGTAAGGTTAGAGTATGCATTCTGGCTCTCCCAATCGCAGACGTGATAATTGGTAGCATTCCTGGTGTAAAAGAATGCTCAATACAGGATGTTGAAAAATGGGAACTTACCCATATATTATCATCTAATGCGTTGTGATTAGTCGGGAATCGTTTGTCTCATTACAAAAGGAGGATGTCTCGTTACATAAATTTTTTTAGTCTGGCAACAAACGGAAATGTTAAACATACCAAAAGATCTAGGTATTGGTTTCAATTTAAAAGCTATATTTTGATATGATACTTTGATGACTTTGTATCAGTCCACAAGAAAGTAATAATACCTACTACCTTCAGACCTTTCGTTTTGAATCATGCAGATGGTGCTGCTTGTGCAGGCCACATGGGTGTTGCACGTGCTAAATTGTACTCATTTTTATTGGCCAGGCGAAAACAGACATTAAGTAATTTTTTCGCTATTGCGTTACATGTCAACAAGTTGCGCGAAAGTGCGCTTACCATGTGGCACGATTACAGGCCACAGATATTTCTGTCCGCCCATTTGCAAAAATGGCGGTTGGCATTAATGGTCCTCAGCCAGTGCCGTCAGCTAGAGGCCATAGATATATCTTAACGTGCATTGATATGTGCACACGCTGGCCTGAAGCAATTCCCTTGAACAATATTTCTACAATTGCTGTCGCTGATGCACTTTTCTTAATTTTTTGTTGTCTTGGTTTTTCTAATGAGACACTTTCCGATAGAGGTACACAATTTGTGTCCAAAGTAATGTCGCAGGTAATGAAGATGTTTTCCATTGATAGATCATTATCCTCAATCTATCATTCAATGGCCAATGGTATGGTAGAATGGTTCAATTCTAAACTAAAGCAACTGCTGGGTAAAGTAACTCATAATGATCTGCAAGATTGGGATAGATTGTTTCCTGCTGTGTTGTTTGCCTATAGAGAGGTTCCTAATGAACAAACTGGATTTTCTCCGTTTTGAGTTAATTTTTGGAGCAAACCCACGAGGACCCATGTCAATTCTTAAGCAACTCTTGATGGGTTCGGAACAGGATCCCTATGTTCAATCCTCATATCAATATGTGGTGGATCTAAGGGAGAGAGTAATTGATGCCTGTCAGTTGGAGACTGAGTCCGTCTGAAATGGCAAAGGCCAGGGCACGTTCATATTATAACCAGCATCGGAAACTAAGATCATTTATTCCTGGAGATGAAGTTTATGTTTTATTGCCAGTGAAGGAGAACTGCTTGTTGATATCTTGGAATGGCCCATATAAAGTTAGCTCCAAAAGGTAAGATGTTGATTACGTTATTGATGTTAGGGGTAAATACAAAACTTTTCACGTCAACATTTTACAATTGTTCCATTCTAGACCTGAAAGATTTAAACTAGTCTTTGATTCTATCGATGAAACAACCTGTCGTCTTGCTTCTATCACCGTTATTAACGAAGAGTACACTTCTTTTGATGATGTACTTTTATACTTTCCTTTGGTATCTCTTAAATCTACAGTCTTGGGAAAATATTTCGATATGCGCTGATCTTTCATGTGAGCGCAGAGCTCAGGTTCAAGATTTCCTACGTCTTTTCAGGATTTTCTTACTGATCTCCCAGAGCTTACTGATGTCATTTCACATAACATACAACTTACTGATTCTCATTCTATCAGACTATGACCGTATTCTATTCCTTTACACTTTCATGACCAGGTAGAAAAGGAAATTGATGATATGCTCCATCTCAATATTATTTCTCTGCCAAACTCGCCTTACGCGTTTTCTATAGTGATTATTCGTAAAAAAGATAAGTCTGTTAGAATCTACATTGACTTTCGCCGGCATAATAGCTTTATTGTCATGGATGCGGAGCCTATGCCTTTATTGGATGACTTCCTTTAGCAAATTTGACTTGTCGAAAGGATACTGGCAAATCCCACTCACAGAGGAATCCAAAGCACTTACTTCCTTTACTACTCCTCGTTGGAACTATATGTGCTTTGGTTTGGTTAATGCATCAGCCACTTTTGTTTGCATGATGAGGAAGGTCTTTCATGCTAGGTCTCATATCATCACATATCTTTTTCACAACTCTTGGGAAGACCATGTGTGAGAAGTTAATGTGATTGAATTTGCAACAGGCCCCAAGTTTCGTTTCCTAGCATTTATGTAAGTTTTTTTCAGGGAAGGATTACGGTGGGATTTTTATCTTATTCGTTTTTTTATTTCTCTTTGTATAATAATCGAGTTTGGACTTTTTGCGTAGATTAAGTATTACGGTTTCTAGAAGAGATGGTAGTTTTAACCTTTAGCACTCTGCCGGCGAGACATATCGCCGAACGCAACCTATGTTCTGCCAGCTGGAGGCGATATGTCTCGCCTTGCGGCTGTCACCGTTTCTAGCATGAGGACTTGTGTACACGTGATTTTCAGCCCCGGATGTTAAGTTGTAATTTTATTTGCAAGAGAGTTAGCTTCCGTTTCCGATCTTAAAAAAGTGATGGGTGTATCCGCATTTATTTTTTGTAAATTTTTTTAATCGAAATGAATCGGCATCAGACGCGCGACCATTTCGCTCTAATTTTATTGTATTCTGACGCCATGCGGTGGGGATGAAATTTTTGTCTTTATAAGTGCTGAAATCGGTTCTCAGAATATGTTTGATGGCTGAGATGGAAACGAAAGTAAAATGGCCTTTCAAGTATGTATAATTTTTGGGGTTAGGATTAGGAATATCGGAAAAAAATAGGATTACGGCCGAATGTCACGGCTGGCTAGGGAGTTTGTTGCTTTGCTACTGATGATGGGTGTAACGAAAAGATCGTCATTTGATTTGTATTGCTCTATTGGTCAAATGACTTTCATTGAGATGCAAGGGATATGGACTCTTCATTCGTTGGTCATTTTTTTAATTTTTTTTTTTTAATTTTAAAATTAAAAAAAAAAAATTTTTTATTATTTTTTTTTAATTTTTTTCGTTTTTTTCATCTTTCCTTTCTTCTCTTCCTATCACATCTAACATGTACACAAACAAATTTTATATCATCAGATTCATCATTCATTCATTTCTATACAATCTAAAAATTAGAGCAATTGACCAAAAAACAAAAAAACTATAGAATTTACAAGTCACCCACTATAAAAATGGGGCGTTGTGAAAAAGAATGCAGTGGTTGGGCAAGTTTTCTGAATTTCTATGCAGCGTGCTAAAGGTTAACTTCTAGACTGGCACTAGTGCGTTTTTTTTTCATTTAGTAATTCGTTCATGTAGGATTTATATTGTAAACATAATGGCAGAGCATTTTTGTTATTTCACAGTGAGCGCGCTGTAATTATTAGTAAGGGTAATTTTAGACGGCAGGAAGTTCACGCAACAGTTTGGGGTAGTGGGAGATTAAGTGCGTGGAAAACTGGACAGCAACGGAATTTTTCCGCTTGATCGTAAGTTCTAAATTTAGATAATGACAGCGGGCGATTCCTGGCATGTTGGTTGGTTCAGAGATTGACCCGCTTAAGAACAAAGCCAGGGAGTGACGCATGCGTAGCGTGGTCTCGGGTAATAAATAAGCGTGTTTCCCCGGGCAGAAGTCTCTCAGATTTTTTAGAGCTTTGACGCCTGGAAAGAACGGTCTGTATTGTGTATACAGAGCCGACTTGCTCTTTCGAGAGAAATTCATGCTGGTAAATATGCAGTTAATTAAGCTTTAATAGTTATAAGATTTTTGCGAGTTGTTTCTAGGAGTTAAAGTTAATTCATAGAAGTAGAGCCATCAATGCTAAACTTTTTTAATTGAATATAACTGACAGCGCAATTAGGTATTTTGTGAAAAGGTAGTAAGGAATTTTGATAGTTTCCTCAGAGTAGCTGTTTGTATAAATTGGAGTATTACTGTTATTTGTCAGAAGACAGGGGTATTTATTTTTCCTGGATTTGTGATTTTAAATGGTGCAGCGTAAAACACGCTCGCGGAATTAAATTAATTTTAGTTCGTAACGGACATGCCATGAGTTACCCTCTTATCTAAATTATTATCAGAGTGCATTCATTCTTTTTATGAGATAATGAAAGCTTAAAGATGTGAGATGTTAAATACCATAAATTTGAGACACGATGCACGTAATTTCATTGTGATTTTCGAGGATTTGAAGAGGGGTACCGGAGCACGTGCTGCGTATCTTTTTCTAGAGGGGTGAATCTGATAACGGAAGGAGAGGGGAGATAGCGGGGCATGCATTTGTAAGATACGATTGCAGTTCCTTTAAAGATTTTAATATACATTGTTATCAGAATCGGGTGTAAATAATATTCCCGACACGTGGGTGAAGATTTCCCAATATTTGATTTAAAATGTGGGCAGAGTATATAAGCTAGGTATTTGCTTGTTCTTTAAGTGTGTGTAAATTTCCAGCGGGCTCATTTGGGTCACGCTGTTGTTAAGAATGAGTGACTTTAATGTTAGAGCATGGGAAATTGTGTATTTTGCTCTGAGTGGGTAAAACCTACATTTTAAAGTCAGCAGTTACGGGTCTAGTTGGGATTTTTAATTAGTCCTTATCAAATAGACATATGTTTATAATGGTGAATTCATGGAGACGGGAGATTATTGTCTCGGGTGAAGTCTATTGTATTTTGGTAGCCAGATAAACACATCGATCATTGTTAAATAGTAGGGCCAGGAATTTACCGGCAACAGGTTCATTCAGTGGTCAGAATGTTGTGACGGCTAACCTAAGCCGCCAGCATGTAAGAGATTAAGCCAGCTGAGTCTGGATATTAGAGTGTCGATAGGACAGTATTTGAGGGAAAGTGGGGGTAGGTATGTTTACTAATCGCTGAGGCGATACTAGAGCATGGGAGCTGTATTGAAGAGTTGGGATTTAAATGTTAAAGACTGAGGGGTAAGGGAGTTTAGTGTTAATGATATGGAAAGATTTGTTGTGCGATATATATTTGTTATTGTTTTGTCCACAGCAGATATTTTCCAGGCGTGGCAGCTAGGGCTACAGTAGTCCTTCAGCTGGCTAGAAGTTCGCCGGTCTTCTCAGGAGAAGAAGAGTCGGCAGAGCCAGAAAAGAAAGTGGAGTGGTGACAAAGGGGTCACCGGTGCAGAAGTCAGTTTTTGTACCCAAGAGAGAGCAGGGAGCTGGAAGCACAGACTTCTTCAGCAAGAACAGATGTTCTTACCAAAATTCGGAGCTATTTACGCTCACGTTAAGCACACACTGATCCTAGGCGCAGGGCCTAAAAAGTGTCGTGAATTTTGGGCATAATAATCCCGACAGCCTCGAGCCCAAGAGAGGGGTATCCGGGCTACTGCAAAGTAATAATTCGTCTATTTGCAAGCAGCAATAGACCACGTCCCGAGTTTAGTTTACCAAGCAAGTCAGCAGCTACAACAGGCGGAGAAGAGGGGAAAGGGTTAAAATCCCTCTTAACCTTTAGCACGCTGCGGGCGACACATGTCGCCGAAGATAACCTATGCTCTGCACGCTGGAGCTGCCATGTGTCGCCTTACGGATATCACCGTTTCTAGCATGAGGACTTGTGTACACGTGATTTCAGCCCCGTATGTTAAGTTGTAATGTTATTTGCAAGAGAGTTAGCTTCCGTTTCCGATCTTAAAAAAGCGATGGGTGTATCCGCATTTATTTTTTGTAAATTTTTTAAATCGAAATGAATCTGCATCAACACACAGCCATTTTTGCTCTAATTTTATTGGATTCTGACGCCATGCGGTGGGGATGAGATTTTTGTCTTTATAAGCGCTGATATCGGTTCTCAGAATATGTTTGATGGCTGAGATGGAAACGAAAGTAAAATGGCCTTTCAAGTATGTATAATGTTAGGGGTTAGGACTAGGAATCTCGGAAAGATTTAGAATTTCGGCCGAATGTCACAGCTGACGAGAGCGCTTGTTGCTTTGCTACTGATGATGGGTGTAACGAAAAGATCGTCATTTGATTTGTATTGGTCTATTGGTCAAATGACTCATTGAGATGCAAGGGATATGGACCCTTCGTTTGCTGGTTATTTTTTTAAATTTTTTTTTTAATTTTAAAATAAAAAAAAAATATTTTTTTATTATTTAAAATTTTTTTTTCGTTTTTTTTCATCTTTCCTTTCCTCTCTTCCTATCACATCTAATATGTACACAAACAAATTTTATATCATCAGATTCACCATTCATTTATTTATATAAATTCCAAACATGATAGCAATTGACCAAGAAACACAAAAACTATAGACATTAAGGGTCACCCACTATAGAAACGGGACGCTGTGAAAAAGAATGCAGCTGCAGGCGAAAATTTTCGCCAAAGAATGCAGCGTGCTAAAGGTTAACTGCACCAGATAGAGAGAGAGAAGGAGAGTAGTGAAGGAGTTTCTCAGTAGAATCTAGGAGTGTCAGACAGACACTGAATAGAAATAGAACTTAGCAAATTCATCGTCAAGTTGTGTAGATGATAGAAGAGTTCTTTTGTGGACAGTGTGTTAGCCAGAAGAAGGTTAATTTGTCCAAAGTGGAGAAGCTGTGTAGACATTTATTTCAGATTTGTGACGTCTGCAGACAGACAGACAGTAGTAGTTAGATAGTGGTAGTTACTTATCAGCTGAATTTTTTTGTAAGGTGGATCTGAATGTTAAAGATCCCACTTAACCAAAGGTTGTATTACTTACCTTTCTTCCTTACAGGTTGAGGGGAGGGCGACGGGGGTTACCTTATTTAAATCACTGTACTTTATTGTGTGTGTTCTTTCCAGGTGTGTGTGTTTTCCAGGTGTGTGAACACGCATGTTAAATTCTATTTTGTAGTATGTTATATGAATTTTCTGTGGTGTAAATAAAATCCATTGTAAATTTCAGGCTGGATCAGTCACTTAATTCAACATACATGTTGTCTGTAAGTGGTGTCTGTGGTGTTAAGTAATTAAACCTTATCCCAGTCTTGGTAGTTAGAGGTAGTGAGGTTATCGCAAAACATTACGTCACCTAGTGGCAAGAGAGAGTCAATTTAGGTTCTCGACCCTTGACGCCAATAGCCTCATCTCCCACAGTCACTGTCATTTTTCTTCTGAAATCTATCTTCTTAGTCTTTCTTTCCACTAAGGTCTAGTCTATTTAGGTAGACAGCCTCTAGTCCTAAATCCACTTCGTGACACCATGTTTCTGGGCTCACTTCTTTGCTATAAACTCTGCATTTACATACGCTCACTGGTAAACCCTCAAAGATACAAATAGGTTTTTGAGAAGTTTCTTTCTTGGGGCATAGAGTCAGTCGTGGCTGTCTCAAGCCAGAGGATACTACAGTCTCTTGTATTCTTAATCTGGCTATACCTATGACCAAGAAACAGGTTCGTAGTCTTCTTGGCTTGATTAATTTCTTTCACAAGTTCCTACCTGATTTTTCGTCACTTACTTCTGTTCTGTTTTCGTTAACTAGGAAGGGCGTACGTAGTAAAACTAAATGGATCAATGATTGCACTAAAGCATTACATCGCATTAAAGTATGTTTTTCCCACGCATCTATTTTACAGTTGCCTAATATGCGTTTACCGTTTCTCCTCAGAACTGACTCATCTTTTAAGGGGATAGGTGGCTGTTTGATACAATTCATAGACGGAGCTCTTCACCCAGTTCTCTATGCGAGCAGAAGCTCAGCTCTACCGAATCCAAGTATCCTATGATCGAGAGAGAGCTACTAGCACTTGTATGTAGTTTGACTAAACTTCAACGATATTTACTTGGTATACTTTTGGATAGTTTCTAGCATTTTTACAATCTGCTAAGCATCCAAATCAATGTGTCGCCAGATATGCTATGCACCTTCATGCCTACAACTACTCGATTTTACCCATTGCTGGTATCTTGAATGGTTTGGGGGACACACTGATGCGATGTATGGACAACTGATGTTCTATTGACATTTCATTGGAGGCTTACATTTGTTGAACTTTGTGACATTTCTCTGCTCATCGGCATATGCACTTCATGGTCCATGGGGTGGTGTTTGGGAATAATGTTACAACTCTTTTTTGCACACCGCAATGCGTCCATTATATTGGACTTTTGTGGTGCTCAAAAGAAGGCTGCTAATAGCAGTATGACACGTATAAATTATGATGTGAGTGCGTGTGCTTTGGTGTATACTGCCGGCCGTAATGGCTGTGCCTCATGTGTTCTGATAAACGTTACATGTCCAGAGTGATATTTGGTTATGCGAAAGCCTCAGTTGCTGAGATATATATATATATGATTAATCGTGGAATTCAAAGAGAGTAGTGATTGTAATTATAAAGGAAGCCAAATCCTTCACTGAACTACGGCAGACGTTATTGTATATGTCAGATGTACAATGACTTTGAATTGTTAACGGACATACAGAAATAATGGCCCAGTGAAGTTGGCCCTATGGACTGAATGTCAATATGGATTATTTTGCATTGTAAATTTGGAGCTGCAATGTCAAATTGGAACATGTTAATAAATTGTATTGTGCTGTATACAAGCAGTTCTCTCAACTTATTAAAAGATGTTGTGTGGCTGTATTTTGATCATCATAATTAATTTGCACCTAGCCATTTCAACTTGGTCTCAGATTTACAAAGCAACATATAGTTGTAAATTATTCATTACTTTCATGACCGCTCAGTTGGAAACTCCCAGTTCCCAAGGATGAAGACTCTCAACTATCTGCAACTGATATTTATTGTATTTATCAAGAATTAAAGATGAAATAAAACTCAAAGTGTAATTATGGTTATAGTTAGTGTTATCATTAGTTTCAACATGAACATAACTATCTTACTGTGTCACAGTGGCATGTTAGTCTTTAAACATAAAGTTTACAAATTATGAATAAATTTTGCAAATAAGCCCATTAAATATGCATATAGCCCTTGTTGAGTGTGTTGATTCATAATACTGTCAGTCACCACTGCAAAAGTAATGTTACTTAAAATATACATCTGTGTTACGTGTTTTGACAAATTTAATCAGTGATTTTTACAATGTGTTGTGTACATTTAAACACTGTGAATAAACTATTCAAGCTACCTATTAAGTATTTTTTAAACACAAAAATGCTTACAACTATTATATTTGTAAACCAATTTTAAAAGTATTTTGTTCTAGTTGACCTTGGCTAAGTAATTAGAAATTAATATTCCAAAAAATGCTTTGGGAATGCCAGGTCACCCTAACAACAGTATTTTCAGAGAATACATACATTCTGAAAATAACTGACCATCAGGTTGCTGTTAAACCTCCCATTTCAACAAAAATGTTACCTTTCTGTAGCCGCAATATCAGCTCTGGCTTCTTGTACGGCTTGAGGGCCAGCAGATGTATGATTCTGTCTCTGCACATAGCAAATAAAGACTGTCAATCAGTTTTTCATGATCTACTATTACATGACCATCTGTACACATAGCAAACAAAGACTGTCAATCAGTTTTTCATGATCTATTATTACATGACCATCTCACTCTGCCACCTGAAACAACTGTCCAGAATACTATCTTTCATTTCTGCAGACATTAAGAAATATTTCTTTCCTTTTTCACAGGCAATGAACAGCTCACACACAGAGGCAATTAACAGCTTCCACATAGAAGCAATTAACAGCTAACACACAGAGGCAATTAACAGCTCACACACAGAGGCAATGAACAGCTCACACATAGAGGCAATTAACAGCTCACACAGAGAAGCAATTAAAAGCTCACACATACATACACACACAAAACCTTTAATGCTAATAGGCTGCTGTAGCTGCAAAACCACATCATATAGATAACGTTGACAGATGAGACACCAATCAATCAAGCTTACAGAAGAATTCCACCACAGCCTCACCATACTAATAGTGTACCAATCAAACAAGCATCACCACAGCCACGCCATACTAATAGTGTACCAATCAAACAAGCGCCACCACAACCACGCCATACTAATAGTGTACCAATCAAACAAGCATCACATCAGGCGCGCCATACTAATAGTGTACCAATCAAACAAGCATCACCACAACCATGCCATACTAATAGTGTACCAATCGAACAAGCATCACCACAGCCATGCCATTCCAATAGTGTACCAATCAAACAAGCGTCACCACAGCCATGCCATTCCAATAGTGTACCAATCAAACAAGTATCACCACAGGCGCGCCATACTAATAGTGTACCAATCAAACAAGCGCCACCACAACCACGCAATACTAATAGTGTACCAATCAAACAATATATATTATAGAAGAATTCCACCACAGTGTACCAATCAAACAATATATATTATAGAAGAATTCCACTACAACCACGCCATACTAATAATGTACCAATCAAACACGCTTATCGAAGAACTCCACCACAACCACGCTATACTAATAGTGTTGACACATGAGACACCAATCAAACAAAGCTTATCAAAGAATTCCACCATCTATGCAAAAAAAAAGTTTAGGATAATTGACAGAAGTTTATAAATAAAGGATGAATAAGGCAGTCTACCAGTTGACAATCCACACAATGACAACCTTGGCTAGTAAGAATGATGGAAAACTCACAACCTTGGCTAGTAAGAATGATGGAAAACTCACAACCTTGGCTAGTAAGAATGATGGAAAACTCACAACGCATGTAAATTCATTCATCACCCTTCAGTTCCCCAAAGAGCATAGGCCTTCCACAAACCTTCCCCTGGCCTTTTGTATTCTCTTATTTCCATTCTACATATTGTAGGCATGTTTCTTCAAGTGCAATGCTTTTATCATTTCCTGCATGTAATCTCATTATCTTTGTCTTTTACATGTGTATTTTCACACCCACTGGATATGACCTCTCATCAAGTATTATCATTTTGTCTGTTTAGTCAACTGAATTCTCCTTCTGTTGGATGAAGATGTTTTCATACCCCAATCTATAGTCAACAGGAAGGAGTGACAAGAGGAATCCCTGATGCACTCCAGTTCTTATCCAAAACAGTTATGTATGTTGTCCTTCATGAAGAACTCTGCATGTCATGATTTCATGTTTCCTTTTATCAAGTTAATTATCTTCAGAGGGACTCCAAAATGTCTCATCAATTTCGGCAAAGCAAAAGAAACACAAGCTGCCTAGATGATATATTGAATCCTTCTTCTTTTCTTCTGCGTTCGTCATGAAAAGGACGTTTGTTACGTTGTGTCGCCGTTTACAGCAAAGCTGCGATATTTGCGCCTTTCGGCCTGACATATCCAGTTTCAGCCTGGCATTTTTGGGACCGGGTTAGCCTTCCCTCTTTGATCCCTACTCTCTCAGCCAGACTGCAGTGATGCAGCCTGTTTCCAGGACCACCACTTGGAGGTGTAGGGTCTTGGTCAGCTCTGGTTCGCTGACCCTGACGCAAGCAGTCAAGCTATGGGTCACTGACTACATTTATCACTGTTGCTGCATGATGCGTGATGCCATATGATGATGGATGGTATCCGCATGTCTGGTTTTGTGTAGTGTGCAGATGTGTTCAGTCAAACAATGTTCATACAAAAATAACAGGGCAATCCACATAGGACGTCAGTAAACTCACGACGTATAAAGTCAATGATTCTTGAAACAGCCATTGACGTTTTTCTTCATTATTTAAAAGGTTTTTCAAACCTAGTTCAGGTAATCAAGTAGCAAGTAATAGTCCTTGGGACCTGCATCAACCGATGCAGCACAATAC
Organism: Oreohelix idahoensis; assembly: GCA_024509875.1. Lineage (NCBI taxonomy): Eukaryota > Metazoa > Mollusca > Gastropoda > Stylommatophora > Oreohelicidae > Oreohelix > Oreohelix idahoensis. Next base: position 718,539 of record JAMPIV010004368.1, read on the forward strand.
AGCGACATGTGAGCTAGGAAAACATCTCGTGACGACGACTTTCGAAGACAGGCTATGAGCCAGAAATCGTTCACGACCAAAAATCGATAGAGTTAATGAAAATGTTAATTTACCTTGCTTTCATGAAATACACAGAAATATCACGCCTCCCGGCATGTGGGAAACACTAGAGGTATTATCTCGAATAAACGAAATATCCATTAAGAGGACTACACATCCCTGACAGAACAAAAAATAGCGGAGATCCCCTCTTCAACGAGGCATCTCTTTCGCCATTCCAAATCGCTCACTCCACTAGTGGTGGGCGGAAACCGATCGACCAAGCAGCAAGACAAGTCATGCGCAGTCCAGCGCAAAATGACCACAGCTCAAACTTAACTGCATTCGATACCAACGCGAGAAGACAAATGCTTACCGAGAAAAGTAACTATAAATTTCAAGCAGTTGTTGCCCTTGCGTTATAAAATAGATATTGAAATAAAACGATGTTGCGAGAATTTATCACGCAACACTGCATCTCTAAAGTTTTCTATAAATTTGAAAATTATTTGTCAGTGTTATGATTAAAATTCATAACGATTATGTCGGTATAATAGGCAGCTCAATGGGGCTCCTTTTTTGTTTATTTTATACGGAGTCGCTTATTAATAAAGGAAGTGGCGTCATGCCAATATGGTTGTCTGGCAGGCGTGAACAAATTTGGAGCAGAAGTGAGTTGAGCGTCTGAAAGGAGATGCGGCTTGTGTTGGGAAGTGAGCGGACGTATGCGTTTTGAGCTCCTGCAGTATTCTGTGTTTTTCCTGAATTATTCATCACCAGGACATCAATATACTTGGTTGAGGTGTCCCTGGCTTATTCTAGTAAGGAAATGTGTGCCTATTGATAAAAATGTCTTAAGGACGATATTAAATAAAGTTTGAATGATTGCCAATGACCAGCGTTTGATAGGGAACAGACTGGACATACATACTACTGCATTTGCCTTTGGGGCTATATATCTCTTACCATGGAGCTGTTTGGCAAACCTAATAAACTGCATGTTTGTAAAATTGTGAAGTAGGTGTTGGTCCGCTTAGTACAGTTATGCTCCTGGCACAATTTACACTGAGCCAATCATCAAGGTAAATGGTGAGAAACTGAATTTTGTGAACAGATTCACATACCTTGGTAGCACACTATCCCAGAACATCGTCATTGATGATGAGGTGAACACCAGGATCTCCAAAGCCAGCAGCACATTTGGCAGACTAATACACCAACGTTTGGCATCGAAGTGGCATTAGTCTACAGACAAAGCTGAAGGTGTACAGAGCTGCGGTGCTTCCAGTGCTGTTTTATGCATGTGAAACATGGACTGTATACAGGTGCCACGTAAAGAAGCTCAACCACTTCCATACAGTCTGTCTCAGAAAGGTAATGAACATCAAATGGCAAGACAAGATCCCGGATACCGCCGTTCTTGACAGAGCTGGTATCCCTAGCATCGATACTATTCTGATGCAGTCACAGATCCGCTGGGCAGGTCATGTAGTCCACATGCCAGACCATCGACTGCCAAAGATACTCTTTTATGGTGAGATGCAGAAGGGTAGATGCTTCCATGGTGGCCAAAAAAAGTGCTTCAAAGACACGCTTAAGGCTTCATTAAAAACCTTTGACATAAACCCAGACATATGGGAAGCTGCTGCGCAAGACCAAACTGCTTGGCGCACATCTCTTCGTAAAGGTGCAGCGGCATGCGAATCTTCCAGAAGAGCAGCAGCGGAACAGCGGAGACAAGCTAGAAAAGACCATGTAATAAAACCTTCACATGAAGCAAACATTCCCTGCCCACACTGTCCGAGATCCTTCCAGGCCCGCATCGGGCTCATCAGTCACCTTCGTACTCATAGACTAACCTAACATATTCCTAAATAATTGGATGAACAGAGTGGTCTTCATCACCCGTGATGGACGAACAACACAGTTATGCTGATTTTGTGTTGTGTGACTGCCCCTAGAGTCTACCTTGGCCACGGAGAATATCTCCGGAATATTTAACTATACGACACGTAACAGTCAGCCTTTGAGATAATGATGCACTGCTTGGATATTAGTGCATCCTTTAACAACTACACCAAAACAAACATGGCAGTGAGATTATTCCATGATGTGCCATGATGTCAACTACCACACCCTGCTTTATGAGTTATATATTTCTACAACTCAGTTTCACCAAGACTAATGTATCTGTCACTAAATTATTCATTAACAGTGCCACACTAAATATTTTATTTCCATTCTTTATTTCTTACGAGTGCCTGAAAACATACCTTTATGTTTGTCTAATATTTATTTACTGTTTACAGGCCTCGGGTTTCCCTTCCTTGTGTTATTAATGTTTATACAATACCAGAAACCTATCCTCTGTTCTATACTACTGTTCTTAAGTCTTCTATCATTTACTAGACACAGTATCAAGGTCTTTGTCTTGTGTGGACTGACATATACTGTATAATAGGGGAACGACAGAAGTGATTGCGTCATTAATAGGCTGAGGTGCACATTGTAAACTTCCGGTGTTGTCTTGTTTCGCACTGATGACCGGTCAGTAACACATCATTTTTTGGTGATGCCTAGCTGGCCGGGAGGATAGTGTGATTCACTTGTATAGCTAGGCGGTGTTGTTGTACAGAAGGTACGGGGTTCGAACCCTGGGTACGCCACTCACGTCTGTTGTTTTTCTGTTGTCCAGTGTTCTACTTCTTTATTTCTTACGAGTGTCTGAAAACATACCTTTATGTTTGTCTAATATTTATTTACTGATACTTCTTCCTCTTTGATGAATAAATGAGAATCTTCAAAACAAAGAAGCCCAGGCAGAAGCCCCTAATATAGACTGTTCTTATCTCATACTGTAACAAGAGACTCACCTGTATGGCATGTTGATAGACCCAGAGGATTGTTTAGCTGTGGAAGAGGTCAATATCCGCGAGGGTGTGCTGATATTGGTGGAAAGTTTTGAAGCAGACAGGTTGGTGTTGGCAATGGGTGACTGTTTGTTCTGTCCTTGAGTAGACAGTAAACTATTGGAGGAAGACCGACTTGAAGGTGATGGCGAGCTTCTAGGTGTCTGATGTCTGCTACTAGTAACAGAACTGCCTTGTGAAACTGTACTGACCTTTTTCACAAGATTAGGAATTTTCAGACTTCCTGGTGCCAGAACTTTCTTAACCTTCCTGCTGATGTGACGACCACTTGGCACAATCTCTTTAGTGCTGTAAAATTGTTAAAAAAAAAAAGGTAAACACGTCATTTTAATAAAACAGCCAAGTAAGCATTTAAATCTAAACGTTCCCATATTTTCAGGAAATATCTAAAAACTTTCACATATTTTCAGGAAACCTCTCAAAACTTTCCCACATTTAAATATATTCATGAGGAAATGGCTAGGAGTACCACCAGGTCTGTTAGATGTAGCACTGTACTGCAAGAAGCCAAAGCTCGTGCTTCCCTTCAAGTCAGTTGTTGACAATACAAAGCAGGAAAGGCAAGGCTCGCAATGATGCTGTGCGAGTCAGCAGATGACATAGTTAAGTCCATTCAGCTCACACTGAAAACTGGAAGGAAGTGGAAAGTGGATGAAGCTGTTGGTGCTGCCCAAGAGTCGCTCAAGCTGAGGGAGGTAATCGGATACACACAGGCGAATAGACTGGGATTTGGCCATGGTGACATCCGCTGGTGGTCCAAGGCATCAAACCGGGAATGCAGAGATATGGTAATGAGGAGCTGAGAATGATAGGATGCTAAAAGCGGTGCAGCAAGCCCAACAAGGCCAATGGACTACATGGGAAGGAGCCCTGCAACGGTCCTTGACATGGAATAACATGTCATTTGGCACCTCTTAGACTAAGCTTCTTTATCAGATCAATGTATTATCTTCTGCCATCGTCCGCAAACCTTGTGAGATGGGGAAAGTCTGATGATGCTCAGTGCCCCCTGTGCCATGAGAGGCAGACACTTGAACATGTGCTCTCAGCTTGCAAGGTGTCAATAGGGCAAGGGCGATACTCATTGCGCCACAACAAAGTACTAAATGAGCTGGCTGCTACAGTAGACCTGGCAAGGGTGAAGGCGAAAAGCAAAGTCAGACCGAGCACTGAAAATACATACTTCCTGAGAGCAGGAAAATCAGCACATCTCAAACCAAGTAAATCAAGTAGCAGTTTACCATCTCTTCTTGACTGTGCAAATGACTGGGAGATGGCAGTAGACGTACCTGGGCTAGGGGCATATCCAGAGAGTATCAGAAGATCCCGAAGATGGCCAGATATAGTGCTGCATTCCTCATCATTGCACCAGATTATAATATTTGAGCTGACTGTGCCTTTTGAATCCAGATTGGACGAGCAACACTCGTTCAAAGTGGTAAAGTATAATAATCTGGCCGCGGACTTGAGATGCGGTGGGTTCACTGCACGGGTCAAGGCTGTTGAGGTGGGTGTGAGAGTTCTCATGGCTGCTTCAGTGTATGATCTACTGAAACTATTGGGGTTGAAGGGACAGTCAAGAACAAGGGCACATAAGAGGCTCAGCGAAACTGCGGAAAAGGCTTCATGCTGGCTGTGGAACAACCGCAACAAGCTATGGAACTCAAGACAGTAATTTGTTTTCAACATAGGAGGTACTTTCACAATTGCCTCTAGCTGGCAGAAAATAGAAGCTGCAACCAAGGTTGAGTGGGTTCAATTATCTGCACTAGACAACAGGAGGCTGACACCATGGAGTCATGACCTAAGTCTCCCCCCCCCCCCCGAGTGTAAATGATATTAAGGGGCCGAAACACTTGATCAACGGGGGCACTACGTCTGATGATCAGATTGCCTCCTGTTGTATCGCTCTGTATAGAGTTTCCTACCTTATCAGGTCTGTAACCTTCTATCTGAACACCTAAAAATTGAAATATTAAAAAAATGGAATGTACTTTTCAGCACAAAATAAATTTTAAAAATTTTTGTGGCACTTTCAACTACATACCATTACTAATTTATGATGCTTCTGGTCAGTGTGCTTTACACTATCACGCTAGCGCAATGCTTTATAACCGCTCTACAGCTTTGTCAAATTTTCTAAATACCAGACACACGCCAAGTAGTATAACTTGAGATCAATAAGTAGGCCAGCTCACGACTCATAACTACTCCAGTTCGGTGTTGTGCGTTCATTTTCTTTTTTGAAAATGCTAAAAACAGGCTAAGCCACTAACTTTTTTTTTTAAAAAGCAAAAAAAAAAAAAACAACCTAAATGCTGAAAATGTTTACAGTTTGTAGTTTAGTGTCACGAAACAATAAGGTGATTACACGCACACCTTCTATCCTCAATTTGTCAGCTTCAAACTTCAGCTTCTGAAATTCTCTCTCCTCACACCGTTCCTTTCTATTATTTTCCTGTTTTTCTTTCCATTTTGTTTCTGCCCATTCCTGTAGAGCAGGGCCTGTTAATGCTAGCTCTTTACCAATATCAACAAATTCTAATAGGCCAGCCATAGTTATGTAATGTAGTTATATCAAAATCTCTTAAAGCAGTACAAAAAATCCCTTCGGTATTCCCCACTGGAAAATTCTCAGATGTTGTACTAGAAAAACGAAACAAAACTATATGTAATGCCTAGTCAGAAATACAGACTGTCCCAATCAAATGGGTGTATTCAGTATTATTGTGTAAAGTCACTCAGCAGAACAATTTTCTGTACCCATGACACCCATAATATTTAAGCAGTGTAACTAAACTCCACTGCAATATCATTAATGGCATAAAAATACACGTGATTCTCAACCAAACCAGAAACCTAGGTCTACACAAGCAAAAGTACGCAATCACGTAACCTACTCTTATGCCATAGGTACTGGAATTGAAATTGAGATACACTTCACTCAAACATAGCATCATCATCATCATCAGTTGCTATCTCCACAACGGAGGTTGGCTGTAATGGATCTCCAACGTCTTCTGTCTCTTGTCTTGGTGGTACACTCTGATAGACTCTTTCCCGTCCATCTCTTGATGTTATCTTCCCACTTATAGCGCTGTCTTCCCCTTGCACGTTTACCTTCAACTCTCCCTTCTGTTATGGTCTTCTGCAAGGTGTTTTGCCTTTTTATGTGGCCAAAGTATTTTAGCTGCCGAACTTTGACCTCTCTCATTAGTTCTCTTTTCATACCTAGATTTTCTAGGACCTCCTTATTTGTTTTCATCTCTTTCCATGAGATACGCCCCATTCTTCTATATATCCACATTTCAAGAGCCTCAATTCTTTCTTCCAAATGCTTATTCATCGTCCATGTTTCTGCACCATACAGAAATGCAGAATATATATAACACTTTATGATTCTCAATTTTAATTTATGAGATAACTGTTTGGATGTCAGTATATGTTTCATGTTGTTGAATGTAGCTTTGGCCATTCCTATTCTCTTCTTGATTTCTGTTTCACATCTGCCATCTTCTGTTATTATATGACCAAGATATACGTAGCTCTTGACTTGTTCCAGGATTTTCCCATTTACGCTTATCTTTAATGTGGGTTTATCGTCTGTTTTGCTAATTATCATAGTTTTAGTTTTCTCAATATTAATGTCGAGTCCATATTCATGACTTATACTGTTCACTTGCTTCACTAGTTCTTATAACTCCTGTTCGCTTTCAGCTAACAACACGGTATCATCTGCATATCTAAGGTTGTTTATTGATCTTCCACTGATGTTCAGTCCTGGTATTTCCTGTATCTGTTTGAAAATTTTTTCGGTGTATAAATTAAATAGGCAGGGGGACAGCACACAACCTTGTCTGACACCTCTTTTTATGTCTATGTATGGTGAATAATTCCTTCCCGATCTTACTGTGGCAGTTTGCTCCCAATAAAGGTTACTGAGTATACAGAAATACAAACAATTTTGACAATAATGAAGATGATCAAGATGACCTTACTACACGAACGAACACAACAGTATAGTGGAATAAGAAAAAAGATACACTCAGACAGCAGCAGATGCCTAATTACAAACCGTAGCTGTTAACATACGAAAACAAGAGATTGGGAAATGAACGTATGTACATGATAGTAAGAATAATACAAGAGAATACCCCAATTAAACATGACAAAGAGACACTATTACAAATATGACACTGTGCAAACAAACCAGACCCGCACCATTAATACACTAAAATGTGCAATGTGAATTATGCAGGGCAGCCAATAGGGTCAGCTCTATGTGCCCGTGCTCCGGCACACAATTCACCCAGCAACAGTCCTAAAGAACAGTTTAGTACAGTATCTTTCCGCAATGCAAAAGAGAAAATTCTCAAGATGCAATTTTAAGAATTTGCTATGGTTGTATGCTCCTGGGTGAGCAAGGTTTATTAGGTACATTGTTGTGGCAACCATGATTGCAATGTTAAGTCGAGTTAAACGTTTGTGAGCTGCATGTAATGATTTGGCATGATGTGCTGTGCAAACCTGATGTCGACGCCTCTCTTGACTTGAGGTAACCTACAGAGTTCATCAACTATACCCTCATGTGTGCAGTGAAGAAACGGGGTCAAAAGAGCGACAAGGTTTTTGGTGGTGATGGTGGACTTGAATTGTCGAGTGCCAGAAGATATTTATTTGTGTGAATCTAATGCATTTTGTGATCTGGGATTTTCATGAATATGATACACTTCGCTGTCTATATATACAGTTGACATTCAAAAATCCGGCCATCGATAATCCGGTTCCTTCAGATTTCCAGCATGGATTTCGGAGCGCATTTTTAAATTTACCGCGTTGGCGCGCCACTGTTTTCTGGAGCAGTTTATGTTTTGATGCAGCTGTTGGGTCTTGCTTGCACGTGTTAACAGGCATTCCTGCTCATTTATTTGCTGCTGTTTAGCCCCATTATGGATTCAGCAAATAAAAGAAGTGGTGTAAAACGTAAACATCGTGCATTGTCGATCGCAGATTAAGTGTACAGGTAGTCATTTTCTGTTAAATATATACAGAATATATAACCATAAAAAATCCGGCATTTTCAAAAATCCGGCACTCCTCAGGTCCGGAGGTTGCCGGATTTTTTAATGTCTACTGTATACTGTTGTAATTTTGTGGCCAGTTTTTGAATACATTGGACAGAGTTAGGAATATGACGTGTTGGTTATTACTTGAATGTGTTTCACTCCATCCCCCGCTCTCTTGTTTAGTATTTTGAGGACTAAGACATATGTGTGTTTAATATAAAATACGCTGTGTCATTTAGCATTAAGATTAGGCCTAGGCTTAAGATGCAGAGACAAAAATATTACAATAACATTATTCCAGCTTTAAAAAAGAATAATAATGTGCGACAGACACTGAGGCCAAACAAAAACTACAACGGCAAATATTACGGATCAAGAGTTGGACGACATCTGAAACAGACCTGTACCTGAAAACTTTCATATATTGTCAGGAAATACATGAAAACTTTCAAATATGTTTTAGGAAATACCTCAAAACTTTCATATATTTTTAGGAAGTACCTCAAAACTTTCATATTTTTAGGAAATACCTCAAAACTTTCACATATTTTCTACAAATCTCACAAATTTTCAGGAAATAGTTTAAAACTTTCATACTTCAGTATAAATGTTAAAACTTTCATGTCTTTACCTTTTCTGAGTCACCATTCATTCAACATACTAACTTTAGATAAATGTAAGCAAAACATTGCAACTGCAACCACTAACAGACATTTATGACCAACAAATGTTATAAACATACTTCTTCTTCTTCCTTGTTCGTCCTAAAAAGGACGTTGGTTGCGTTGTGCCCGTTTACAGCGAAGCTGCGATATTTGCGCCTTTCGGCCGACACATCCAACTTCAGCGCGCCACTTTTTGGGACCGGGTTTGCCTTCCCTCTTCGATCCCTACTCTCTCAGCCAGACTGCATTGATGCAGCCTGTTTCCAGGACCACCACTAGGAGGTGAAGTAGGGTCTTGGTCAGCTCTGGTTCGCTGACCCTGACGCAAGCAGTCAAGCTATGGGTTGCTGACTGCATTCATCACTTTTGCTGCGTCTTTGGTCCCTTATAAACATACAAATGTATTCAAACACAATCTGATTACGGAAACAACGATAGATTGTTTGGTCTGTTTCTGTTCCACAAAGACGCCACTAGGCGTGGTGGAAACAGCGATAGATTGATCAATTTGTTGTTGCCCTAAGACGCCACTAGGCGTACTGGCCACATACTGCTTTGCCGGTTGGTGGCTAAGGATGAAAGAAGAAGAAGAAGAAGTATTCAAACACAGTCCATTCTCTTCATATGTTAAAAGATGATTCACAATTCACATCAAGAATACAACTAGACATTTTGCCCAAAATGTGGACAACTGGATAAATAGCAACAGACTGGGAAAAAAATGACATAATCATTCTAATACCACAGACAATAGAGAGAACTATACTCACACTATTATCAATATTAACATGGTCATGAAAAGAATGTGGAAACTTGCACTAAAAAAAAAAAAATAAGTGAAGATACTACTCACTTGGACATCTGCTGAATGCAGTCAAAACTGGCATTGAGATCTCCTGACAGTGCTGATAAGGAAATCTGAAAGACTCGCTCTGGCTGCTTTCCATGGCTTGGAATTTTAATAACCTATTATACAACCAAAGGACAATGATATTTTAACCTGCTTTTAACCGTGTGTAGTACAGCAGCTAATTTCCATTGAAATAAAAATATTTTCTCCAGTGTTGGACGCCAAACCTTCATAAAACAAAAACAAATTATGATAATAACCCTCGCCCTTTAACCCTTCTCTCTCCCCCCCCCCCCCCCCCCCCCCCCCCCAACATGTATCTTTCCAATATCTGTTCAGTGTCTATAAACATTTACCATACTACAAGTGACACTACTTAGCATAATAAATGTTAGGATATTTATGACCTGACAGGTTGACACTACTCATTATAATAAATGTTAGGTTATTTATTACTGACAGGTGATATTACTAATCACAATCAGTGTCAGGTTATTTATGACCTGACATATTACATTACTAATCATTACGGCTAGGATTTTAATGACCTAAAATTGCTAGAAAATGACCTATAAAAATGCATTTATGACCCCATAGAAAATCCCCATAATATGAAAAAAATGACCTATTAACACAACTTTCTTTTTTACTTTCCGACCTGAACTAAAATTATGTTGTATTATTAATAAGAACAAAATGAATCTAAAAAATATAATTTAATTTGTTTACTGTTATTACTGTCAAGTCAAACTGAAATTCTTTATATCACTAACCAAAATAAAAAAAAAAACCATTACAACAAAAACAAAAATACATTTTTATTACAGTTTCTGTACCAAACTGAAAGTCTATTTTATTAAGCAAAAACCTGCAGTCTGAGAGAGAGACACACAAACAAAGACACCTTAAAAACACAATTTAAAATTTTACAGTTCCTGTGCCAAACTGAAAATTGTATTTTTATTTACAAAATAATTCCTTATTTATAAAAACACACACACACACACACAAAAGACATAAAATTACAACTAAAATTGAAGTGGTACAAAGCAGAAAGCATTCTGTGTTGACCCAGCATCAACGTCATTCCAGCTAATCTCCTCATCCACTGCACTTGTATTATCTTCAATACTTGTGGGTTCTGCTTCTCTATGGGGTGATCTAGATGTATCTTCTCTTAGTCTTTTCTTCATGGGAGCTTTATCTTTTCCTTTTTTGTCTTTTCACTGACCTGGCATTTCTAGTACTACTAGAACCAGCTAGGGGAAAACCCCCTCCTCATTGGATTCTGTGTTTTGGTTATAGATATCTTCGCTGGGCAAAATGTAATCTAAATTGTCATCATCGCTTGATAACTGATCATCCTCATCCTCAATATTGATCATTGAGCAGCCGATAATCTTTGCTTTGAAGTTGTAGCCATTTTGGTTAGAAATGTTTGTTTACAGTTTGTGGTGAAGTGGGATGTTATAAATATTTATAGGGGACTTAGTGTACTGACTGAGATCAGCTGTGAAGGTATCTATATCTATTAAGAGTAGTGTATTATAGATAACCTTACTTGCTACCACATATCTATATATCTCAGTCAGAATTATTCTGGAATAGTGTGATGACTACGTTATGTGTTTAGGGTATGTGTATGATGAAGTGTAAGTCACAACAACAGACAGATAAACAATTTAATTTAATCCACTACTCTTGACAACACTGTGACACTCACATACATATAACACTCTATGAGAATATCTTAAGGAGTCACTGATAACTTTTCAAATAACAATATGTATTCATGGTTATCATAAAGGTATATGTGTCCTGATTCAAATACAAAGGAACCAGGAATCACAATCAATTTTAATTACAAGTATATGTACAGACTTTATCAATATGAATATTGTAGTGACATATATTATTAAAATATCCTATGTGTGTCAGTTGTGTAGTGGTAATATGAGGTAATACTGGTTTTATTTTGTTCAAGCTCTGTTGGTATTTGTCATCATGACTTCAATAGTTTGTCTTTTGGGACTAGTATTGGAGATGTTCTCAGTTCCTGATATTAAGACAATTAAATTCCCCTCTGAATGTTATTTTTACAAAGTCATTTCAAGATGAGGGGACATAATGTTGAGCTCAGCTGGCCAAATCAGCTTATCTTGCGTGATGGCGGCAGGGAAGGACTCCTCTGCTCGAATTCTCCTCTGGGCTCTGGAGACACCTCACTGATAGCTAAAAAGACCAAGGAGTATGCTGTCCGACTCTGGATTCAGCAAAGCTCTGACCAGGTGCTGCTCAGTACCATCAAGACCACGGTCCCTGAAAACAAGAAGGATGTACCTTCTACTTCATAACTAATTGATACTCTAGTTCTACACTGAGCACAATACAACACAAACATTGAGTTCAGAGCGTTAGGCCAACTGTCAGCTTCATCTGAAATACTTTATACCAGTATTTACCTCCTTAATGGTTACCACGCCTCTGCACTTCCAGCATTATTTCTGTCTAATCAATCATCCAGGTGTCAGTGTACTATTTGGCCATTCCATGCCGTTTTACTTCCCTCCGACACCCTCTGTTCAGGCTGGAGCATTATAGGCTTTATCTCCTGTTTGCCACTGAACTACACATATATATACAGGCATAAATTAACAATTTACATTAAATTTTCATTAAAAGATACTGAATGGTTCAAGCTTACCACAATTTCATGGAAATAAACACAGATACGTTGATTAGCAATGAATTCTGGCACAATTACTGGCACAAATTCCCATCTGCTTATGTTCCAGGCTTTTATTTAACACAAATATGAGCTGGCTTCAACGCACTGTTGCTTTATCAAGATTATTTGCACTAGTGGTCTCGAACTAACGCTCCTAAGTGAGTATATCAGCGAGTCTAGCCAATGAGGCCACGTTTCGACAAGTGTTTGAAAAAATGTTACCTTTTCACGTCTCCCCTAACAACGAAAGATAGTATTTATAGCCCGACCAATCGTGGTTAGTCTTTCATTTGTTGCGCTCCAATCAATTTGGAGTTTACATGGTAGGCTAATTCTGTAACGTAAGATTTTTTTCAAACACGTTATAAAAAAATTTTATGAGCAGAAATGATTCCATGCTGTCAGGCATCCCCACTATTTTATTTTGGGTATAATTTATTAATTCCTGGACTATTTGCGTAACGTTTTACATATTCTTTGTCAGCAAGCCCTAAGGAACCCAAATATACAAATTTAAAAGAGCTACGTGGCTGCGTTCAAAATATGTATTTTCTACCTCCTGTTTCGAAGATGTGCTGTCTGGGTACTGTTATGTTTTCAACCGTAAACCCATCTAATGTTATCTTTTCTAATAAGAGTTTTTTCAGGATTTATAAACCTAACTCTGGGATGGGTAATGTATTTTATCACTGTCCGTCTGAAAAAAAAAAGTTAGTGCATGTAGTCTTACACGCGTGATGGCAGCATTTGTGTATCGCGCGAAGCGTGTTTAGTGTTCGGCTTTCTGCCTCTCCCTTCTCGCTATCCTTTTGTCCATCTGTCTTTTGATCTTGGTAACATAGTGTAGAAAAAGACATGAATGGAATTTAAAATTTAGGTCAACTTGCATATTTCAAGGTTTTTCTTAGAAAGGCAGCACATTTTATTGTGTGTTTGGGAAACGCGTGTATGTTGCAGAAGGCCTTTAATATCAACGTGAAACGTTACAATTTGCATACGCAGTAGAAAACAAGGGGATTTCGAGTACAGTCATTGTGACAGCACTGTTCTTTACCATTCTTCTTCCTTTATTTATTATATGTATTTATTAGGCTTTATATTTACTTGATAATTTATATATGTGGATTAGAATATTCCACGACACCTCCCCTCTTAAAACAGACATTATATGTCAGTCCTTTATTCTATATTCACATAGAGAAATTTATTATTATTTCTGGGGTTTACGGTGATTCTCATCACACGGATGGCGGCTTAAAAAATCCGCTCCCAAATTGGTTTTTCCAGATATATACTCAATGCTAAAATTATATGGAGCCAGAAGTAAAGACCATCGGAGTAACCTAGAGTTCTCATGCTTAGCCTGTGCTAGAAACGATAACGGTTTGTGGTCTGTTTGCAACTTAAATGCCTTCCCATATAGATAAATATTGAATTTCTTTATTGCCCATATTACTGCAAGACATTCCTTTTCGCTAGTTGAGTAATTGATTTCAGCTTTATTCAACTTTCTGCTAGCATATGCCACTGGGCTTAATTCCCCATCCAATGCATCTGATTTCTGTAGTAGAGTTGCTCCTAGCCCAATATTACTGGCATCCGTCCTTACAATGAATTCTTGACTTAAGTCAGGTAATTTCAAAATGGGTTTACTTGTGAGCTTTTCCTTCAATTCTTGGTAAGTCATTTCACATTGTGGTGTCCATGTAATGCGATCTGGATGTCCTTTACGTGTCAATTCAGTTAACGGTGCACATATGGAATTAAAGTTTTTGATATACTTCTGGTAGAAACCACATAATGAGACAAAGGATCTCTCGTCCTTCTTGGTTTGTGGTCTCGGGGCTTTCTGTAGTTTCTCTAAATTCTTTGGGTCAGGGGTCATGTTTCCCTGATAAACTGTGTGTCCCAAAAATTCCAATTCTTTACATCCAACGCAACATTTAGTTGGTCGGGCTGTTAAATTTGCCTCCCTAAGTCGATTAAACAGCATGTTCAGAGAGTCAATGTGTTCCTCAAATGTTTCTGTTGCTATAAGGATATCATCCATAAAATTTGTTATACAGGGATTATTCAGAGGATCCAATAATTTTCTCATCATTCTAGAGAAGACACTAGGCGCATTCTTCAATCCAAATGGCAATCTATTAAACTCATAGTGTCCTTCTGAGGTACTAAAAGCTAGGTATGGTCTAACCTCAGGCTTCACTGGAATCTGATAGTATCCTTTACTCAGATCCACTTTTGAGAAATATTTAGCTTTATTTAGTCTGGCAAACAGCTGATTTGTATCCGGCAATGGATCCACCTGTCCTTCTGTAATAGCATTCAGTCTCCTGTAATCTATACAGAGTCTATGTTCTCCAGAGGGCTTCCTTAAGAGTACAACACCGGAACTATACGAAGATTCACTGTGCGAAATAATTCCTTCCTTCAACAGATAGTCTATCTCTTCCTTCAAAGCTTTCTCCTTAGCAAACGGAATCGAATATGGTTTCATACAGACAGGTGTGGAGTCTATTAGTTTCATATCATATTCCAATAGGTTTGTATGCCCTGGTCGGTCTGTTAACACCTCTGCATGATTATTTAGAACCTGTTGCACTCTCTCTTTCTGAGTTTTCGTTAAATGTGTACTGATTTTCACCTGTGCTGCTGTCTCACAGGGGTGTAATGGATATTCAAATGATGAAAGTGGTTCCTTTTTCATCTCCATGGCGATGGACAAGGTCAACAAGTGTGTCTCTTCCTGATGTTCTCTTTCCAAATATTTCTTCAGGAGATTCACATGATAGATTTTTTCTTTCCCCTTCTTATCTATCTTATAATTTGTTCTAGACACCTTCTCTAGAACTGTATATGGACCCTGCCATCCAATTTGTAACTTATTCTGACTCCCAGGCAAAAGAAGCAGTACTTTCTCTCCCACAGCCAGATTTCTGTCCTTCGCCTTCCTGTTATAATAGGCAGCATGTTTCTTCCTGGCTTGTTTCAAATTTTCATTGGCAAGTTTCCAGCCAGTTTTTAACCGAGTGGTCAGCTCATTCACATATTGGTATGAAGATGTAATGTTTTCCTCTCCTTTTTCATCAGTCCACGTTCTTAACATAGCTACATATGGACCTTTAATTGTGTGGACCTATTTGTCCATGCACCGGTATGGTCTCTTCCACTCGAAGCTTTATAGTGATGATTTTTCCTCCCAGAATTATCATTCACAAAACGACCGCTACCAATTTTTCTTTTGGGGCTTTCTCCCCCACTTAAAATTCTTGATGAGAGATTTCCTCCCTACATCCTCTTCCTCCAGTTTGTTTAAGTCCGATTGAGGGATTTTCGGCTTATCCTGGGGTAAGACATCTTTTTGCACTCTCCGCATAGTGGCCATTGTAAAACAGTTAAGTGAAGCTTGTCCGTGAAAAGGGGCTTCCCATTCCATTTGGTCCACTTTATCAAATCTATATTTCTTTTTATTATCAGGCCTAATTTTGCCCCGGGGCGTGTCCAGGTCCTGATCCATGTTCCCACTTGTGGGTGTTCCCTCATGTGCTATGCTACACCTTTCTACAAAATTCTCAATGTCCCATCTTGCTTTGGGCCAATAATAATTGTGAGCCACCTTTTGAATGATGGTACCTATTTTCTCATGGTCCCCATCTGGTTTCACATGTAGGCTCCTTATTAAGTCTGCCCTATATCTTTTAGGAAGTACCAGCTGTCCTGACCTTTGGATCTAGCTCCAGTCTTCCTATACATCAACTTGTTTTTCATGTAAAAATCTCCCTTGCCTGGAGTTGTATGACAAGTTGACAATTTTCTGAAACAAGGCTTGAGTGTTTTATCCCCAGCCTGTGCCTTCCTCATCTCTTCTGGAGTGGTATCTAACATAATATCCTCCTCCTGTCTTGAGGTCGACCTGACCTGAAGGGTTGCCATATACACAGGTTTCCTTCTGCAACGGTCAGTGTCATGATTGTCCATCTGACAATTCTTACACCACCTTTTTCCTTGGTTGAAAGATTTTCTTTCATCATATTTCCTTTCATCGAATTGTGGGAATTTATTTTTATTTTCATACCGTGGCCTATCAAACTGGTGCTTACCTTTGTGTTGATCCCTAGGATCAAATTTATTAAAGTTCTGTGGTGCCCTAAAGTTATCCACTTGTTTCTTTTTATTACCTGTTACCTCTGCTTGAGCTGCTTGATACCTTTCAGCAACATTTAGCAACTCATCCAGCCTCTCTGCACCTTGTTCCATGAGAAACTTTCTCAGGTCTGGAGCCATGGACTCTCTTAATTGCTCTATAAGGACCATTTCCTTAAGATCTTGGGTTTTCCCCAGAGAAGTCCATTTCTCCAAGTATGTCTCTATTCGTGCAGAGAACTGGTGATAGGTTTCACCTGACAGTAGTTTAGCATTCCTAAATTTTTTCCTATAAAATTCAGCATTCTTTTCATATCTTAACAAAAGAGCCTGCTTTAGCATATCATAATTTTCCTGATCACCTCTGCTCATTTTTGCAAAAACTTCATAAGCTGCCCCACGAAGTCCCTGAGATAACTTTAAGCTCCACCTTTCTCTCTCTAACCCATACGTGGTAGCTAATAGTTCATATCTATTTATATAGCTCTCAATATCATCGTCTTTCTCAACAAAATGATCTAAATGAAAGTTCATAGCTGAGGTTGAGGCTCCCTGAGTAACCGTAGCATCAGAGGCAAAGGGACTGGCACCATTTTCAGGAGCATGGCCTTGAAACTCAAACTCCCTTAGTCGTAATTCATGTTCCCTTTGTAATCTTTTCTCCTCCTTTTCTGCTTCCCTCTCTGCAGCTAATCTCTTCTCTTCTCTTTCTGCAGCTAATCTTTTGTCTTCTCTTTCTGCTTCCAATTTCTTAGTCTCAGCCTCAATCTGCAACCTCTTAGTCTCAGCCTCAGCCTCAAATTGTAACTTCTTAGTCTCAGCCTCAGCTTCAAATTGTAACTTCTTAATTTCCCTTCAGCCTCTAACTTTCTTTCGGCTTCAAACCTTCTTTCTTCGCGTTCAATAAATTTGTCACATTCCGTAGTAACATAGGCAACCATAACTTGCCCATCTAATCCTAACTCCTTTGCAGTCTGAACAGCAGCAGATCGAAATTTGGCTAGGTCCGCCATTGTCTATCAGGTAAGTTTCTACAATGTCTAACCAACAATTTAATCTCTAAATATATCTAATGGACAACACAGGCACCGTGAGCTCAACCTTATTTAATTCCACCCAAGGATACCTTTTAATTCTTATATTCCCTGAAGTGAATTACCCCCAATATTTTTAATAGGGAAAGATTCAAAATCCCAAGAGCGAGACCCCAATATATGTGGTGAAGTGGGATGTTATAAATATTTATAGGGGACTTAGTGTACTGACTGAGATCAGCTGTGAAGGTATCTATATCTATTAAGAGTAGTGTATTATAGATAACCTTACTTGCTACCACATATCTATATATCTCAGTCAGAATTATTCTGGAATAGTGTGATGACTACGTTATGTGTCTAGGGTATGTGTATGATGAAGTGTAAGTCACAACAACAGACAGATAAACAATTTAATTTAATCCACTACTCTTGACAACACTGTGACACTCACATACATATAACACTCTATGAGAATATCTTAAGGAGTCACTGATAACTTTTCAAATAACAATATGTATTCATGGTTATCATAAAGGTATATGTGTCCTGATTCAAATACAAAGGAACCAGGAATCACAATCAATTTTAATTACAAGTATATGTACAGACTTTATCAATATGAATATTGTAGTGACATATATTATTAAAATATCCTATGTGTGTCAGTTGTGTAGTGGTAATATGAGGTAATACTGGTTTTGTTTTGTTCAAGCTCTGTTGGTATTTGTCATCATGACTTCAATAGTTTGTCTTTTGGGACTAGTATTGGAGATGTTCTCAGTTCCTGATATTAAGACAATTAAATTCCCCTCTGAATGTTATTTTTACAAAGTTATTTCAAGATGAGGGGACATAATGTTGAGCTCAGCTGGCCAAATCAGCTTATCTTGCGTGATGGCGGCAGGAAGGACTCCTCTGCTCGAATTCTCTTCTGGGCTCTGGAGACACCTCACTGATAGCTAAAAAGACCAAGGAGTATGCTGTCCGACTCTGGATTCAGCAAAGCTCTGACCAGGTGCTGCTCAGTACCATCAAGACCACGGTCCCTGAAAACAAGAAGGATGTACCTTCTACTTCATAACTAATTGATACTCTAGTTCTACACTGAGCACAATACAACACAAACATTGAGTTCAGAGCGTTAGGCCAACTGTCAGCTTCATCTGAAATACTTTATACCAGTATTTACCTCCTTAATGGTTACCACGCCTCTGCACTTCCAGCATTATTTCTGTCTAATCAATCATCCAGGTGTCAGTGTACTATTTGGCCATTCCATGCCGTTTTACTTCCCTCCGACACCCTCTGTTCAGGCTGGAGCATTATAGGCTTTATCTCCTGTTTGCCACTGAACTACACATATATATACAGGCATAAATTAACAATTTACATTCAATTTTCATTAAAAGATACTGAATGGTTCAAGCTTACCACAATTTCATGGAAATAAACACAGATACGTTGATTAGCAATGAATTCTGGCACAATTACTGGCACAAATTCCCATCTGCTTATGTTCCAGGCTTTTATTTAACACAAATATGAGCTGGCTTCAACGCACTGTTGCTTTATCAAGATTATTTGCACTAGTGGTCTCGAACTAACGCTCCTAAGTGAGTATATCAGCGAGTCTAGCCAATGAGGCCACGTTTCGACAAGTGTTTGAAAAAATGTTACCTTTTCACGTCTCCCCTAACAACGAAAGATAGTATTTATAGCCCGACCAATCGTGGTTAGTCTTTCATTTGTTGCGCTCCAATCAATTTGGAGTTTACATGGTAGGCTAATTCTGTAACGTAAGATTTTTTTCAAACACGTTATAAAAAAAAAAATTTTATGAGCAGAAATGATTCCATGCTGTCAGGCATCCCCACTATTTTATTTTGGGTATAATTTATTAATTCCTGGACTATTTGCGTAACGTTTTACATATTCTTTGTCAGCAAGCCCTAAGGAACCCAAATATCCAAATTTAAAAGAGCTACGTGGCTGCGTTCAAAATATGTATTTTCTACCTCCTGTTTCGAAGATGTGCTGTCTGGGTACTGTTATGTTTTCAACCGTAAACCCATCTAATGTTATCTTTTCTAATAAGAGTTTTTCAGGATTTATAAACCTAACTCTGGGATGGGTAATGTATTTTATCACTGTCCGTCTGAAAAAAAGTTAGTGCATGTAGTCTTACACGCGTGATGGCAGCATTTGTGTATCGCGCGAAGCGTGTTTAGTGTTCGGCTTTCTGCCTCTCCCTTCTCGCTATCCTTTTGTCCATCTGTCTTTTGATCTTGGTAACATAGTGTAGAAAAAGACATGAATGGAATTTAAAATTTAGGTCAACTTGCATATTTCAAGGTTTTTCTTAGAAAGGCAGCACATTTTATTGTGTGTTTGGGAAACGCGTGTATGTTGCAGAAGGCCTTTAATATCAACGTGAAACGTTACAATTTGCATACGCAGTAGAAAACAACGGGATTTCAATGGCAAAAGATGCAAAATAATGCCTTAACAAAGGCTCTTAAATCGGCAGTTTTTTAGACGGTTTATCCAACTGAAAAAAAAAATGTACCATGTTCAGCAATGAAGCAGTGTTTCACCTTAATGATTCGCTCAACAGACATAACGCACAATATATGGCCACTGAAAACCCACACAGAGTAATGGAAGGACATGTACAAAATAATCCACAAATTAAGGTATGGGGCCACTTTTTGGGGAGTATGATTTTGCAAGAAACATCTCTAGGCAAATGGATTGGACCACGTGGGCCCATTGAAAGGCCACCTAGGTCTCCAGACCCAACTCCTTTGGATTATTTTTTTTAGGGGCACCTCAAATCAGTTGTTTCTGGCAGCCTATTCGAACATTTAATTTATGTAATAAATTGCCTATGGGGCTTGACTTTTTATCCACCCTGTATACACATCTTAAAGAACATTGTACACACCCCTTCAGCTCCATGAAATTGTATTGTGGCCCTTGCACTCTGAAAAATAAAGTACATATATGTTAATAATTGTCCTAGTGAAGACCCATCCAATCAAGCACTATAATCTTGCAGGCAGATGTGTTATGTTTTTAGAAATACATATGGTCCACAGCTGTTTGCCAACACGCTTTTAGTTATCCTCATTGAATCCAATTACCTGTCGGTCATGGGGTCAAATTCTTACCAGCGTTTGGGAATTCCAGTCCTAGTGCTCTAGACATTCTATATGGGGTAATTAAACCTTCGCTGCAAATTTATTGTTAGAAACTCCAGTTTTAAAGTGACTTTTAGTCATAGTTGGTATGTTCCTCTAAGTTCCTGTTTAAAAACAAACATTGTACTATAATTACAACAGAAGATATGAGAAGCACATTAACAGTATAGATAAATAAAGATAAACTGTACTTGATACATTATTATAAAATAGACATGTTACAGTAAATGGACATCGCTGAAATTTTTTAGCAGCATGCTCCAAACAGGAATTACCAAAGCTTGAATTGACAAGTAATTAATCATGGTTAAATTTCTATTACTTGTGCTATATAGAGTGCAAGAGTATAAATCATTATTGAGAATTTTTTTTAAAGTAACACTGCGTAGTCTGCACTGTCTAAGCAGTGTATACATGCTTTGAATGCCAGCAGGTGACAAAACTTCGACATTTGTCACTTTGTTCTTCCATGAAATACTGAGGATGTGGCATAGACACCGTAGATGGAAGGTATTGAGCCTTCTTTCTTGCTTAGCATAGGTTGTCAATGCCTCGCTGCTATATAGAAGTGTACTGGTGACACAGCTTTGGTCTTTGTTGTGGTAGTATGTATCGTTTTCTGCGTGTCATGGATGCTCGCGTCCCATTTGTTTCATTATCTGGTTCTGATAAAACTCTCTGCCTTTTTGAAAGTTATGCTTGTATCAGGTTGAGGTAGCTTTTCCCTTCATTTGCCAATCTGTCGGCCTCTTCACTGCCAGATGATGCTACAATGAGATGGGATCCATTGTATGACAACTCTTATAAGGATACAGAAAGCAAGAACAGCTTTCATAGCATTGGGAAATATCAGGAAATCAAGTCCAACATAGGAAACTTCAGCTCAAATATATAGTCAGTCCTATTGTATGGCTCTGAAACATGGACAACAACAAAAAGCAATAAAATAAGTTACAGACTTTCATGAATGGGTGCTTGCATAGAGTATTCTTCTTCTTCTTCTTCCTCGTTAGTCCAGAAAAGGATGTTGGTTGCGTTGTGTCTGTTTACGCCGGAGCTGCGAAATCTGCGCCTTTCAGCCGACACATCCGACTTCAGCACAGCATTTTTTCGGACCGGGTTTGCCTTCCCTCTTCGATCCCTACTCTCTCAGCCAGACTGCAGTGATGAAGCCTGTTTCCAGGACAACCACATGGAGGTGGAGTAGGGTCTTGGTCAGCTCTGGTTCGCTGACCCTGACGCAAGCAGTCAAGCTATGGGTCGCTGACTGCATTCTCTATTGCTGCATCTTTGGGTCCCGCATAGAGTATAATATTAATATAATATAATAGCCCCTTCAGTCATAACTGACTATAGGAATGCGCCCCTGAGGTGACAGCTTTCAGCTGCTTATTTTCCTGGTGTTCCTTTCTACGTTTTTCAACTCTCTTCTGCCTGCTGTGAAAGCTTTTCACCCATCTGAGGCGGCACCGTTTATAGCATCACCACTTGGTTGCTGAATTTATGTTCAGTGCCCTCATGTCTCTCTTGCCAACATCTTTGAATCTGAGCTGCAGTCGCTCAATTGTTCTTTTGCCATCTGCCAGCTGTCCGCAGAGGATATCTCTCGGTATGCGACCATCTTCCATGCAGCGAACATGGCCAAGCCAGCGTAGTCTGCGCTGTCTAAGCAGTGTATACATGATTTGAAGGCCAGCACGTGACAACACTGCGACATTTGTCTTTCCAAGAAATACTGAGGATGTGGCATAGATACCGTAGATGGAAGTTGTCGTGTTCTGCTGACCCTATAGTGTGAAGCTGGAGTGTCCTCTCCGGGGTGTGAGCTTGGCCACAGTTATATGGAGATGAAGCTGTTTCCCATGCAGCATATTTCCCCCTCCCCACGCAACCGGCAGATCCAAAGGAACGGCAATAGCCGATACAGTTTGGTACCAGCCACGTTGCAGGAGTTGCCAGAATAATGTTGAATAAACAATAGACTGCCTTTGAGACTCCGAATCCGGATTTAGCCTCAGCGTGTACTCCTGAAGCCTTTCCTGTAAACAAATATTCCCGCCTTTCTCCTGCCAGTGGAAACAGTTCCGCCAGGCTCAAATTGAGCCACACAAGAAGGCCGGGAGCTGGGCTTGGTTGTCATAGGCGATTTGAGGCGCGTGCCATGGAAGCATTTATCTGCAGTGAGAGCTTATCCTCACTACAACTCCTGGCTAATTGCATAGACTAGAAGGGTTGAAATGGTATGACAAGTTCATCAATGTCAAACTGATGACATCAATGATCAAGTGGAAATGATAGGGGTTGAAATAAAAATAAAAGAAATGAGCATACGTATCTACAATCTCTGTGGCTCACTGAACAAAGACCTGTCACTTTCAGGTATGGAAATAAAGTGCTTGAACTGCATAGTGGTAAGAGATTTCAACTGTCATTCAGAAAGATGGGTACAAACAGTAGAGGAGAGTAGTGGATGTGGGATATTGACAAAAAAAATTCATTTTATCAACAAGCCAGATGATAAAGAGTTTTTACTCCAGAAGATAGCACACCATATCCACCTTTCACCACTGGGGATATCCTTAAAAAAAAAACTGACCAATAAAGCTGGTATTAAATAAGGAGAATGTTCTCCAGTACGTAAAACCATTGCCCTAATGGAATTACAAAAGAGCTGGGACAGTTTTGCAGTGCTAACAGATAGGTTTTGTGAGACCATCAACACATAAAACAGTATGAAAACTATAGCTAAAAACCTTAATAGAGCAACACTTCAAGCAGCCACCGAGATCATTCAAAGAGGGGCAAGACAGAAATACAAACCATACTGGACTGAAGAACTACAACAGCTTGGAGATGAAGTAACAGAAGCCAGAAACACAGTAGAAACAGAACAAACATTTTACTCAAGCCACCACTGCAAAATACAAAGGAACATTAAGTCAAACAACAAGTGTCTGCTGGAAGCAAACAATAAAAAATCTCAATCTAGATGAAGGGAACAAACTGTGGAAACTAGTAAAGGTCTTGAACAATGAAGAACCTTATAACAATCATATCTTACTTACATAGTCGTTCCCCTTCTACCGTGAGGTGTAGAGGTTTGGAAGAGAGAGCGCCAGACTATCCTATCGGCTGTCTTCCTCCTGGCCTGGTTCCATTCTAGTCCTCGGTCCTTCAAAGATTGTCTAATGTTGTCCTCCCAGTGGACTCTGGGTCGTCCTGGGGGTCTGGATCCCTGGCTCTTTGTTTCCCATGCTTGTCGTGGTAGCCGATCTTCTCCCATTCTGCAGACATGGCCATACCATCTTAGTTGGGACTGTTCTACTTGGGTCTGCAGGGGGTGGGATTTTAGGCCTTGACGTATTGTCTGGTTGCGGACCATGTCTCTTCTTGTTACTTCAACCACCTTCCTCGTTTCTGAGGTTTGGATCTGGCTTAACAATCATATCACAAGGTGAAAATATGCTCTCAGGAAAAAATGCTGCTAATGCACTCATGGAACACTGTGCTAATGGAAACCATTGATGTCCCAATAGACAGGAAAAAGGCCGGCAAAAAAGAAGCTTCTGGCCATCCTTAACTGCAGCTGGAAAAGAGGAATAGTGCCATAGGCAAGGAAAGATGCCATGCTAATTTCAAAACTAAAGAAAGACAAAGATCTGACATGACACAACCAAATGGCTACAGACCTATGAGTCTACTTAGCCGTGTAGGAAAACTGTTGGAGCATATAATCAATACCCAACTGATGTGGCATCTGGAAGAAAACACCGTATAGCCCCACAGGTAGAAGGATTCAGACAACACACATCCACTAAAGATCAGAACCAATACAGCTCAGAAAATTGAGGAAACCTTCCAAGAGAAAAGGCTCAAGCTGGTGGTTTGGGTGAAAAGCATCTGTAAAAGTGTGGAAAGAGGGATTGAAAGTCAAGCTGCAGAGAAGCAACGTGTGTGGGCGAATGTACAAATTGATCAGCCACTATCTTGAGAATAGAACTGCCAGAGTACAACTACAAGGACAGACCAGTAGGAAGATGATATTGGAGCAGGGTGTTCCCCAAGTGGGAGTCCTGTCG
This sequence comes from Oreohelix idahoensis, assembly GCA_024509875.1. NCBI lineage: Eukaryota > Metazoa > Mollusca > Gastropoda > Stylommatophora > Oreohelicidae > Oreohelix > Oreohelix idahoensis. The sequence continues at coordinate 743,279 of JAMPIV010004368.1, forward strand.
CTCACACTGTTCCTTGAGTACATAAATGACGTATCAGAGAATATTCCAAGAAGTATCCACATTGCTTCCTTTGCAGATGACTTAGCCCTGTGGATTTCTGAAGAATATATTACGATGGCTAGCACGAGGAGTGGGCGAAAGCATGGCTATAAATGAAGGGAAGACAACATACACAGTGTTCTCCCTCTCAGAGCTCCAAATTTGTGCTAAATAAGAAAAATCTACAGCTGGATGAAATCCTAAACTACACAGGCATTACCTTTGATCACCGCTTGACTTGGAAAACCCAGATTGAAAGAAACAGGAAAAGACCAAGGCAAAGAATGGTATCATGAAAAAAAATCTTGCTGGTATGAATTGGGGAGCGGACCAGAAAGTGCTAAAGAAGCTATACACTGGGCAAGTGAGACCAGTCCTAGCATATGGCATTGCAGCATGGTCGACAGCAGGCAGTCAAACTTTGATAAAATAAACAGAACCTAAAACCAAGCAAAGAGAATCTTGGGGGGGGGGGGGGGGGGGGGGGCGTGAAGTCAACACCCATTGAAGAGTAGGAAAAGATCACATACCTCCAGCCAATGGAGGATAGAACAGACAGCACAGCCCAGTAACAAGCCGAGAAATTCAGGAGGCTGACAGACCACCCAATGTACCACAGAATAAATGGTCTTGGAAAGGGAAGACTGAAGTGAAGCAACATTGTAGAATAAACCAAAACAGAAATTAGAGCAGACCCCATCAATGCAATATCAACAGCTAAGCCCATCTACACTGCACACAATATCAACAGCTAAGCCCATCTACACTGCACACAATATCAACAGCTAAGCCCATCTACACTGCACACAATATCAACAGCTAAGCCCATCTACACTGCACACAATATCAACAGCTAAGCCCATCTACACTGCACACAATATCAACAGCTAAGCCCATCTACACTGCACACAATATCAACAGCTAAGCCCATCTACACTGCACACAATATCAACAGCTAAGCCCATCTACACTGCACACAATATCAACAGCTAAGCCCATCTACACTGCACACAATATCAACAGCTAAGCCCATCTACACTGCACACAATATCAACAGCTAAGCCCATCTACACTGCACACAATATCAACAGCTAAGCCCATCTATACTGCACACAATATCAACAGCTAAGCCAATCTACACTGCACACAAGCTACCAGTTTGGAAACAATAGTGCTGTCCTGAAATGATAGAAAATATTCCAGGTATTGAGAAAAACAACAGTCAGACTGAAACAGAAAGAAGAGTTCTAACCACAAAATACATAGAGAAACATTACCCAAGCAACACCCGCACCCATGCATACACAGATGGATCAGAACAAATGCAACAGAAGATGGAGCTGGAGGAGTATTTCTGAGCTTAAGCAATGGCACACACAAAAAACTGTCAGTTGCAACAGGAAAAGAGGCAGAGGCCTTAAAAACCGCAGCAGAAGTCTTAATGACAGAAGAAAGCATAGAAAGACAAGTAGCTCTCTTCATAGATAGTTACTTACTTAGTCGTTCCCCTTCTACCGTAAGCTTTGGAAGAGAGAGCGCCAGACTATCCTATCGGCTGTCTTCCTCCTGGCCTGGTTCCATTCTAGTCCTCGGTCCTTCAAAGATTGTCTAATGTTGTCCTCCCAGCGGACTCTCGGTCATCCTGGGAAACTGGATCCCTGGCTCTTTGTTTCCCATGCTTGTCGTGGTAGCCGATCTTCTCCCATTCTGCAGACATGGCCAAACCATCTTAGTTGGGACTGTTCTACTTGGGTCTGCAGGGGGTGGGATTTTAGTCCTTGACGTATTGTCTGGTTGCGGACCATGTCTCTTCTTGTTACCTCAACCACCTTCCTCAGATATCTCATTTCTGAAGTTTGGATCTGGCTTTTGTGGGTTTTAGTCATTGCCCATGACTCGCATCCATGTCAAGACTGGGACATAGGTGGAGCAGTATACAGCCATCTTCGTTTTCTTATCAACCTCTCTCTTGCTGAGGAATCCTCGATTTATGGCCTGAAAAAGTCTCCCAGCTGCTGCTTTTCGAATGGCCAACTCTTCTTTGATGCCTCCCTTTCGGTCTATAATAGCTCCGAGGTATTTAAAGTGGTCGACCTGCTCCAGGACCTATTCTCCCAGCTTAATCTGATGTCTTCTTTCTTCTCGTGATATCACCATGGATTTTGTTTTAGAGCTGCTTATGACCATCCCTCTCTTCTCCAGCTCTTCCTTTCAGACTTGCAGGTTGGATTGGAGATGTGCCTCTGATTTAGCAATCAGGGCAACATCATCAGCAAATGCCAGCTCTGAAATACAGACCTGTCTCTTCTTCCAGTACCCCACTGAATACTTTCTTGTTCTCTCCTTACATGCCTTGATGACATCGTCCATGAGGAGTATGAAAAGATAAGGTGACAGGATATCACCTTGTCTTACACCAGTGGTGATCCTGAACTCTTCTGACTTATGGTTTGCTGTCCTCACATAATTTCTGCAAGACTTGTAGAAGCTCTGTAAAGCATGAATCAGAGGTGCTGGAATGTTCTTCCTTGCCAAACAGTCCCAAAGTTTGCTCCAGGGGACCCTGTCAAACACCTTTTCCAGATCTATGAAACAAAGATGGATCTCACTCTTATACTGAAGGGCCTTTTCACTCAGCTGTCTGAATGTGAAGATTAGGTCTTGAGTACTTTGGTTTGCTCGGAATCCAGACTGGACCTCATCCAATTGTGGCTCAGCTAGGCGTCGGAGTCTCTGCTCTAGGATTCTAGAGTAGATTTTACCAGGGACACTGAGAAGGGATATGCCTCTATGGTTTCCACATTGTCGATTGTCACCCTTTCTGAAAATTGGTGTTATGATAGCAATCTCCCAATCCTTTGTTATGGTCTTGTTGCACCACACTGCCTGTAGGACCCTTTAAGAGTAATAGGTCGCTTGATGCTCCCATGTACTTAACCATTTCTGGTGTTATACCATCATGGCCTGCTGCTTTGCCCATCTTGATTTTCTCCAGTGCTGCCTTCAGTTCTTCCATCTTTATGTCATCTTCACCATCATTAGTTTTCTATTCTGTGCTAGTGGTTATCAATTCTGATGATTCACCATGCTCACCATCCAGGAGTTCTGAGAAATATTCTTTCCATCTTTCCATTACTTCCTTCGGAGCAGTAAGCAATTTGCCTTGCTTGTCCTTTAAATATTTGAGAGGGCATTGTTTTTCCTTTCTCATGTTCTTTAGGGTCTTATAGAACAATTTCTGGTTTTCTTGTGCATCTTTTTCTAGCTTTTCTCCAAATTCTTCCCAGGACTTCTGTTTTGCTGCTAGCACCTTGTTCTTTACTTCTGTTCTGAGTGTCACATATTCTCTATATTTCTCCATTTGTCCTGTTGTGTTTTTAGCTCCTAAGTATTGTTTCCATGCCATTTTCTTCTCTTTTATTTTCTCTTTGACTTCCTCTGTCCACCAAGATTTCTCTTGTTCCCAAGTCGGACTTCACCACTTGCTTCTGCAGCAGCTGTCTTTATGATGTCCTTGAATTTCAGCCAGAGGGTTTCCAAGTCATCAGGTTGTTCTGTGTTGCTCACCGCTGCAGCAATAAGCCACTGATATCTGGTCTTAATTTCTGGCTCTCTCAGCTTGTAGGTCTTAATGCTCTTCACGGATACGCTATCAGTAATTGCAACGCTGAAGAGTTAGAAAAATGCTGACCTGGATGACCTAAGAGTAACTTTCCACTAACTACGTCAGCAATGCAAAAGAGTTGTGATACAGTGAATCCCATTTCACTGCAACATTCCCAGAAATGAAGAGGCTGACAGATTCACAAAGGAAGGTGGAAAGCTACCTCAACGACACAAGCATAACTTTTGAAGAGGCCAAGAGTTTTATGAAGAACAGATAAAGAAGCAAGTGGGAAACAGAGCATCCAGGCCACAAAACAAAATAAGGACATTACGAGCTCAGCAGAAGTGAACAGCTTCGCACAGGCCACAATGAATTGGGATACCATCTATTCCACAAGCTAAAGATAGGAACTACTGACGAGTACAACCGTGGCACTGATAAAATGACCACCGAACATTTACTTCAAAGTTGCCCAACATTTGAGGAACAGAGACAGAATATGGTCATCACCATTACATTCCCTGGAAAAAACTCTACGGGGATACCAGCAGCCTCGAGCTGACCACTGAATTCTTTGAACATATTCTAGATGACATCTGAAAGTGAACAAAGAAAAACTGGTGACAAGAACCATGCCAGTGCCCATGGAACAAGAGATGAGAAGACACTGGCAATGGATAGGACACACACTGAGAAAAACTGCAGATAGCTTTACAAGGTAGTCCTTGATCTGGAATTCCAAGAGTAAGAGGTTTTTGTTTAACTAGGGCTGCTGAGCTTCTTGCTCTTTTGCAGCCAACACCAAGTTGAAGACTCCTTGGTATTATCTACACTGTAGATCTAGGATTTTCTTGTGGCTTTTCTGCCATTCCGAAATGTGATGGGTAGAAGTCATGAACTCCAGTTTCTCCAGCTTGGCTTGCATTTAAAAGATCGTCACATCTGGTCCCAAGCTAGGAGTAAGAAGCGTGTGACATACTGTGCATTCCCCACCATCCGAGGGTGCTCTGCACCTATGCAGAGCTAAAATATTGTGCTCTGATTCTGAGCTCTCCCAAGGAATTGTCATGTCATGCACAGAGCCACTTCTCAGCTCCCCCTGCCTATCACTGGGTCCGCAAGATCTTCCTGCATGCAATCAACCAGGTCAAAGCCAAAGAATCATGTCTGGGGCTCAAGTGACTCCTCCAAGCTTAGTGTGCAATGCTGGGGTCTCAATAACTTTCACCACAGGGGGAACCCCTGGAAGTGTGTGAATGATTTCAAGAGTCAATGAGGGTGTAATTAGCCTCACAGACAGAGGTTCACTTCCACATATGTATATTGTAGCATTGTGCATAGCTGGTGATCATATAAAGATGATTCCAGACATGCATCAATGCAGAAGGGTAAGAGGTAGAGGGGGAACTGAAAAAAAAAAATGGAGAAGAGAACTGGAGAAAGAAATGAAAGGGATAAAGACACGACCTTGAGCAGATGGCACAAGACAGGAGGACTTGAAAGGTGCTTGTTGAAGACTTTGCTTAATGGGGAGCTAAAGGGTAGTGACAATGAAAGTGGTTTATATGTTTGTGCATCTGTTTACAGATCTAATGTCAGAATTGAATAACATGTTCAAACTGGTATCAATCTCCCTAAGAGAAAATGAAGACTGCTGCCAATTGCATTTTGTCTTATAGCAGAGGTAGATAAATTCCAGTAGCCAGGCCACCGTGGTAACCAAATGAATGCTGCTGGCGCCAAGAGTTTTCAGCATTATTACAAAGGAACACTGAATCAGTGTGTGGGAAAAAAAAATGATGCAGCCAATTATAATTATTTTCAGTTTATATACTAGCAGGTACAGGCATGAGCTGGTACCTAGACACAAGGTTCGTCAATTATGTGGGGCGCTTAAGCGCTTATCATATATTTTATCCATAAGTGTGTAATGAAGTATAAAGCAGAAGTTAATTTCAAGCAGAATCAGCGCCCCACGCTTTTTGTCAATTTGATGTTACATTATTTTACTGCAAGCTATAAACTCCTTAAAAAATTATTTGGGGTTTTTAGTGCATTAAAAGCATGTATTTAAACATTTTTTTTTTCTTTTTAGAGTTAGAAAAATTATGACATACTAAAACATAAACAATATTTTTACTTATTGTAAATCTGGTCTAAAATTTCTTAAGCGATCCATTTTCTTTTAGAGTGTCAATATTACATGGCTTTGTGCCTGTTAATTTGGTGCAATCAATTTCATCAATTTGAAGGCCATCTAGACATCGAACTCGACTTTCCCTTGATTCATAATTTTATAATCTGGATTGTTTCCCTTGATTTAGCTAGACACTTGTTTGAGTACTGTCCTGTTTTACGCATAGAAAAAAATAAAGCACACCATGTACTCTTGAATTTTTAATTAACTTGATAATGGCCCCTGAATTGTTTACATTTCTTTACGAAAAACTTTTTAATTACTCATAATGTCATAATTATAATATTAAATTATTAAATAATTGACTGATTATTGTATTGTCATCGGGAATACACAACTATTCCAAGTTTCAGAGATATTGCTCATCTGGAAGTGATTGAAAAATCGATTGCAAGATTTGAAAGTGACATGAAAGTGACATACAAGTGAAGTTAAATAAAAGCGTGTAAAAATACTGTTTTCTCCTAACCAAATAAAAAATATATTAAAAAGCCAGACTGCCCGAAAACCTGATCAATCTATAAACTTGAAATAAGAACTTTGACTGTTTACCTAGCATCACCATAACATGCCCTAAGTACCCTGGACTCTTTAGCTAAACCCACTGATAGCAATAACTTGTTTGTGCAATTTTTTGCACCAAAGGTTATCAGTATCGAATAGTTAGGCTAGCAGCATCTGAGTGGTGTCAGTTCACAAGTAGAAGGGGAGCAATTTCAAAAAAATTTTCAGACAAAGAAAAGGCCAAGATTGTTCTGCAAAATTCTGGAATGCTTTCTCAGTACTAGGGAATGCAATTAAAGAATTCTCCTATCCCTGAAAATGTTGTAGCCTAATTGCAAAGTTGCACTGTGGTACTCTCACATATAGGCCTAGCTGCTGGGGCTGAAAGAATTCTATCCACAGTAAATTCAAAATCCGAACAACAAATAACCTGACCCCTTCAACTACATGATGGCCCCATGTTCCTTAGGGAGTGAAAACAAGAAAGAAAAAAAAAAACAATTTTTCTAGCATTTTCTTCACACAAAAAAAGAATTTTTCTAACATTTTCTTCACGGTCAATCTTGTGTAGGCTAATGTGTACTTGAAACAATAATCAGAATTTCGTGCAAATCTCAGTCTGTCAGATTAAACTGACAAAGGTCACAATAATTAACAATGTGTAAGAACTGTGTCAGCAGGAGCAATGCTAGAAGTGTAGGCCTATGTCAGAAACAGAGGCAACAAAGTTATTTAGCAAATCTGTTTAATTTACACAACTTTCCAGATAACAATATTCATAGTCAGTAACAGATGTTCCCTGCCCCTGCAACAGCGAATTTTTATTATTACTACTGCTGCTGGATGCTGAATGATGGCGAAGATAATGAGTTATGTGGGAAAAATGTATTCCTGTTGCAGATGTGTTGCATCAAAGTAAACTCATCCAGTCTCAAAGGTTGGCTGATGCTAAAACTTTTATATAATTTAAATCTACTTAAATTTCGTTAAATTATTAACTCTTATGTTGTAGCATGTTTTCTGGTGATAATTTACCAACAATGAGTCCGTCAAAGTTAAGTAGGGCTGCAACGTAGCCAGAACTGAGAAACTGCACAATTAGCATTTAAATATGCTAGTACAGGGTACCTGCCACCACAACCAAACTAAAAGTGTTACACTAAGCTTCGTTAGCACTTACCTTCACTTTAGACAAATCTTCTAAGGTCTTCAAGACTGTATCTGTTAACTTGAAGTGAACTATTGTTTTATTTCCTTGTGATAGATCATTTGAAGCTAGACCATATTCCCGTCCTTCCACCAGTGTAGCCATTTTGGTCCTGCTTGCAGATCCGGGCCACATCTGCCAGGTATACTAACCAATTCGCGTACAAATATATTTTGTCAGTTTTGTATTGGAAAGAATGAAATGTGACGGCCGTAACGTAGTGGAACATTATATATATATATATATATATATATATATATATATATATATATATATATATATATATATATATATATATATATATATATATATATATATATATATATATATATATATATATATATATATATATATATATATATATATATATATATATATATATATATATATATATATATATATATATATATATATATATATATATATATATATATATATATATATATATATATATATATATATATATATATATATATATATATATATATATATATATATATATATATATATATATAATAATAATAATAATAAATTCTTTAAGCACCAAACACGGCGCATAAGGCAGAAACCAGTGCTCTCCAGGTTGTTCGTTGTGACGCCACTCCTCTTAGCTCTTGCACATTATTTAGGCCCAACGTTCTTCCTTCTCTTATTATTGTTCTTCTGAGTGTTTCTTTTGGTCTTCCTTTTTTCCTCTTACCCTCAGGAACCCAAGTGAGCGCCTGTAGTGGTATTCTGTTGTTTTGCATTCGTAGGACATGACCGATATATGACCATCGTCTTTTCCTTATATAGTCGGAGACATATTTCTGCCTAGAGTCTTCTCTTATTTGTCGATTAGTCTTGAATTCTTTCCAACTGATGTTCATGAGTTTTCTAAGACATTTGTTCTCGAATGTATTCAGCTTGTTCTCCAATGATTTTGTTATTTTCCAACTCTCACAGCCGTATGTTAACACTGAGATAACATTTGAATTAAACAGACGAAGCTTGGTATGTATATTCAATGATCGTAATTTCCAAATGTTAGATAATCTATTGAAGGCGCTAGCTGCCAAAGCAATTCTAGTATGGATTTCTCTTGTTGTGTCACCATCCTGAGTCATTTTACTGCCTAAATAATTGAAACTTTCAACTTTCTGTAGTTTTTTTCCCCGTTCAAGATGATATCAAAGGTCTCGTTAGAAAAGTTCATAGCTTTAGTTTTAGAGGCATTTATTTGGAGACCTATTTTAACCGAGAGATGACACAAATTATTTATTGCTTCTTGGGATTGTCTTGGTGTTGAACTTAAGAATGCTACATCATCTGCGAAATCCAGGTCCCCCAGGAATTTTCCATTTGTCCATTTTATACCCAATTGTTCATTGTGGGTATAGTTTCTCATAACCCAATCAATAGCTATTCCAAAAAGTAGTGGTGACATAATACAGCCTTGTTTAACCCCTGTTTCTACTGTAAACCATTCTGTATTCCCTTTATTTGTTCTAACACAACATCTTGCATTGTCATATAGCGCTTTGATTATATTCACATATTTTGTTGGAAAACCATAGATTGTAAGTATCTTCCACAATGATGGGCGGTGTAGACTATCAAAGGCTTTTTGAAAATCGACGAAGGTGATAATAAGTTATTGAATGTCAAAATTGTGGCTATGTGTGTGCCTTCAGTAGCTATGCGTTTCTTGTTTTGAACAGTATAATTCAAATGGCGCAAACTCCGTATTTTCGTTGGGAATTTCTCTATAGGCGAAGAGAATAGCGGGTAATATTCTATCCCAATCTTGTGGATACTTAGTCGTAACCTTTCCCAACATTTGTTTTAAACTTCAGTTAATCTTTCTATACTGTCCAAAAAAGAGAAACGCATAGCTACTGAAGGCACACACATAGCCATAATTTTGACATTCAATAACTTTTTCAATTTAATGAGTTAATTGTTCAAAATGCACAAAAGAATACCTTAGGGTTCAACCAATCAATTGACAGTTGTTTTGCATCTGGGTCACGAGAGTTTTTGGCGTATGGCCTTTCCAGTTAGTATGGTGTGTGGCCTCCTCTTGCATCGATCAGCGACTGGCATCTTCTGGGCATGGATGCATAAAACCGGTGCCAAAGTCGACTGATGGTACTCTGATGCACGTTTAGATGCCTGGCAACCTGACTTTGACTTTCGCCTGCGTGCAAACGGCCAATAGCAGTGTTCCTTAAATTTATCGATAGAGACGGCATAAATGTCTGCTTGAAAATTAACTGAATTTTTTGTGTGTAGCGTTATCCTTTTATAGGGTTTCAAATGCGTAGTCAGTGAATAGTGTTCACCCCAAATGTTGTTGCTTTCACGTGCGCGCAACATGAGCTGTGGTCAAAAATTGCGTCATATACACTATTGACCACTGCGTTGTAACGATTACAAAAACGAACGCAATTCAGGTCAACACGTGCATGTGACACTGTAAAGAACATTTGAGGCTGGTTTTTATATACCCTAGCATCAAATTTTACTTACAAACTCATAAAAAACGCGCCCTCGGATAGCTATGCGTTTCTTTTTTTTTTTGAACAGTATATATTATATATATATATATATATATATATATATATATATATATATATATATATATATATATATATATATATATTCTTCTTTGATCCTTAGCCGCCCAACCCAGCTCCAGCGTCTGCCAGCTATGATGGTGTGCATGTCCTCTTGCTTGCTCCGAGTGAGCAGATCTTGGTTGGTGATGGTATTCGGCCAAAAGATTCGGATAATTTTTCTTAGGCATGTTGTGTGAAAAGAGGACAATTTCGACATTTCCTTCTCTGTAACTCTCCAGCTCTCCGCGCCATAGAGAAGCACAGAAAGCACACAGCTCTGATATAATCCTAATTTTGTGCTGTACTGAGAGGACTTCCAGATGTTGTTTAGACTAAAAAAGGCTGTTCTTGCTTTGTTCATTCTGTTGTTGATGTCTTTGCTTGCTCCGCCGTCTGGTGTTACTATGCATCCTAGGTATGTGAAGGCATCTGTCTGTTCCAGTTTATGATTCCTTACTGATATGGGCTCAGGGTTGCTCACATTGAGCGTCATGACCTCTGTCTTCTTTAGGTTGATGTTCAAGCCCACCTGCTGGCTTTATTTATTTAGTCTGTCCGTTTTTTTCTGCCCAATGCTACACGTAAAGTTGGCATAAAGGCTTTTTATGATTGGCACTATGCAGCTTAGAATTCCATAAGCCCTCAGTATTTTCCATAAACTGTCCCTATGTATACTGTCAAAAGCCTTTTCAAAATCAACGAAATTAATGTACAGCTGTCTTTGCCATTCTGAGCACTGCTCTATAATGTTCCTGGGGGTAAATATATGATCTACACATCTTCTGTTCTTTCTAAATCCTGCTTGTTCTTTCCTCAGTTTGTCATCTACTGCTTTTGAGATTCTCTGTTTAATTATCCTGCCTAGTATTTTGCTGGGAACTGAGAGAATAGTTATTCCTCTCCAATTATTGCAGTCGGCAAGATCTCCATTCTTGGGCAATTTGACAATTATTCCTTTTCTCCACTCTGTTGGTGTTGTCCCTGTTTTCCAGACTTGTGCAAATAGTGGTTCTAATAGTTCTGCTGCTAGCTCTGGGTCTGTCTTAAATAGCTCTGCATTTAAGTTATCATGACCAGGAGCTTTTCCATTCTTTAACCCTTTGATTGCTGTGATGATTTCTTCTTTTCGTGGGATGTCTGTATTAACATCTAGGTCATTTTCAGCCTCAGGAATATTCAATTGTGTCTCTGGTGGTTCCTTATTCAGAGTTTCTCTGAAATGCTCTGCCCATCTTGTTTCCTGTCCCTCTGTTGTCGTGATGAGATCATCATCATCTCAACCCATAACCCGTCATGGGTCGTAGGGGTGCCATGGTGGAAGCATCAGCAGACAGGGTCCTCCACTGCTCTCTATTCTCAGCAATGCGTACAAGTGTGGAGAAACCGTGTCCTGCCCATTCTTTGATGTTATCAGCCCAGGATTTTCTTTGCCTTCCTCTTCTCCGTTTACCTTCGACTGTTCCCTGGAGGATCGTTTTCGAAAGGGAGTCATGACGAGTTACATGCCCAAACCAGGCAAGCTTTCGACGTTTCACTATTGACAAAAGTGGTTCTTGATGGCCTGCATAGGTGTTTATCTTCTCTCTAACATAGACATTTGTTTTGTGCTCTTTATAGCAAATGCGCAAAATTCTTCTGTAACATTTATGCTCGAAAGCCTGAATCCTTCGCTCCGTATCTGCAGTGAGTGTCCAGCCCTCACACCCATACAAGAGAATAGATAATACAAGTGATTTGTATAATTTGATCTTCACAGGAAAACTGATGTTACTTTTCCAGATCACATTCAACCTTGTCATGGCAGCTGAGGCCATCTCAAGTCTTGTCTTGATTTCTTTATTTGATCTTCCATCACTACATATAGTGGGCCCGAGATATTTAAAGGTGTTAACTTCTTCTAACGTTTGCCCATTTAACGTAATGTTGGTCGGAACATGTTTCTTATGGCTATTCACCAATATCTTGCTTTTTTCTATATTAATTTCCATCCCATATGTTCTTGTTACTTTCTCCAGTCTAGAGGTAAGGTCTTGAAGTTCTGATTCTGTTCCAGCCATCAGATCAATATCATCAGCAAAACGTAGATTACACAGAGGTCGGCCTCCAATCGATATGGTTGATTTATAATCGTAGAGAGCCTCCTGCATAATATGTTCTAGATAAATGTTAAAGAGCACTGGTGACAGGATACATCCCTGGCGAACTCCTACAGTTGTTTTGAAAAATTCTCCAATGTCATTGCTTGCAAAAACAGCACTGCTTGCGTCCTTGTATAGTGCTTCAATGATATCTATGATGTTGGTATCAAAATTGAATTTTCTCATTATTTGCCATAAACCTTCATGCCAGACTCGATCGAAGGCTTTTGTGAAATCGATGAAGTTATGGTATAAATCATGTTGATGCTGGAGATGTTTTTCGATCAGTAATCTAATATTGAAGATTTGTTCTGAGGTACTTCTTTTTGGTCTAAAGCCAGCCTGTTCCTCTGACAAGATTTCTTCTGATTTCTGTTTTATTCTGTTCAAAAGTATCCTTAACATCACCTTACTTGGATGACTAATAAGGCTAATGGTTCTGTAGTTCTTGCACATTTTTAGATTTCCTTTCTTTGGAAGCGGTATTACTAATGACTGCGTCCATTCTTTTGGCCATTTTTTTGTACTCCATATCTTCTGGCAAATTGTTGTCATGATTTTTACTATATCTGGTCCTCCATATTTCAAGAGCTCTGCTGGTATATTATCCACACCCGGTGACTTCCCTCCTTTCATCGAACATATAGCCTCTTCCACTTCTTCCCGTAGTATTGCTGCATTTCCGAGTTCTCTGTTTTCGCACTTAATGTTGTTTAATATGCCTAAGTCAGTGTCAAGTTTATGATGAGATATCCGTGCTTATCTCTTACTAATGTAATATTGTTTGCACCTCGTTTTCCACTGATGATTTTAGTTATTTTGTTTACTGTGCTTTCTTCATTTCTCAGTTGCTGCCTCTTCTGCCTGTCTTGCAAGGTCATCCAGAAATGTCCTTTTGTTAGCACGGGTTTGATGTTTAACTTCCTTGACCAGCTGACGGCACTGTTCACTATATATTGCCTTTAACCTGGGAGACTTAGCTTCTGTTTTCTTTCTTTTCATTTCCTTTCTCTTCGCTATGGAGTTTAGCATATCTGGTGTTATCCAGTCTTGGCTGTTTCTTTCCTGGAATCCCAAGCATGACTTGCTGCTTTCCTTGTATATTGTTGAGATGGTGTTGAATCTCTGGTCAACATCATCGGTGGGAGCCGCGCTAGCGTAGTGGTTACAACACCGCTCTGGCAACCGGGTGATTCAGGATCAAACCCGGGCGATGGCATTTGAGGATTTTTCGTCGACCGGGATTTGTACTGGATTAACTCGAGACCTGGCGAGCACATTTGAAGGAGTGTCATCGACCAGGGACTGGCGGCTCCTGAGCCGACCCAGCTCTAATGAGTACCTCCGAAAACGGCGAGTATCTGCCTGAATGGCGAGGGACACTTGTCTCTGTACAAAAAAAAATAGGATACTCACGTAAAAATCAATGTCAGGTTAGACATTAAAAATAACCTGAGATTTCGCCTCGAGTATTAGCGGGCGTACGAAAAAAAAAAAAATCATCGGTCTCTGTTCTTTCCTGGCTTTTGATAATCTCATATCTTCTCTTTACGTCGACCACGAAAGCTTTTCTGGTGAGGGGATCCTTCAGTTTCGTGATGTTGTATCTTTTCTGTTTGACTGCAACTGGTCCAGCAGCTCTGAATTTCACTTTCAGTCTTGCTACTACTAGGTGATGATCACTTCCCACATCTGCGCCTCTTCTTACTTTCACGTCTTGTAGTGCATGTCTCCATCTGCCATTGATCATTATGTGATCTATCTGGTTTCTGTCTCGTCCGTTTGGTGATTCCCATGTTAACTTGTGCACTTCCTTGTGTGGAAAAAGTGTTCCTCCAATGACCAGGTTGTTAATACTGCAGAAGCTTATTAATTTGTCCCCATTCTCATTTGCTGTTCCACTGCCGCATTTCCCCATTACTCTTTCGTTATAATTATTGTGTGCTCCCACTTTCGCATTTAGGTCTCCCATTACTATAATGAGATCGTACCTGGGTGTAGTTTCCATTTCTTTTCGTACCTGTTGATATAACTCGTCCTTGATCTCTTCATCGCTGTCGTTTGTTGGTGCATAGCATTGTATAATTGTGGTGTTGGTGAGCCTCTCTCTCAGTCTTGCTCTTATCAGTCTGTTGTTGATGGGTTTCCATTCCAGTAAAGACCTTTCCATTCCTTTCTTCAGGTTAATGGCTACACCTTCGTTGTGCTGACCATCCTCTCTGCCAGAATAAAGTACTGTTTCTCCTGTAGCTGTTTTTATTCTTCCCTTACCTGTCCATCTGCTCTCGCTTATTCCCAGGATATGTATCTTGTAGTTCCTCATCTCTGCTGTGATTTGTCTCAGCTTTCCTGCCTCATTCATAGTTCTGACGTTCCAAAAACCAATTCTGGTTTCGTGTTTTGCGGTCGGGGCATCCGTTTTCATGCCAGTGGCTTCCTTTCGGCTTTCACCACTGTCAGTCATACGAGCCTGAGACTCCGGATGTCCGTCCCGCAGCAAAGTTTTTCCATTTATTGTTGTTTCCGTAACATGTGCGATTTTTTTACATAGACAGGGGTGTCGGCCCTGTGCTAAAACCCCTAACCTGGAGGACCAGAGTACCAGCTTTTGTCTGACCCCTACCCACGCAGACCAGTCCAGCTTGGTTGAACCTACCAGGAGTAAATCTCCCACTGGCATAGCTCTGGGGATTGTCAGGGTACACAAGCTGCCATACCGCTACAAGGTATAGGCACCATTGATGGCATATATATATATATATATATATATATATATATATATATATATATATATATATATATATATATATATATATATATATATATATATATATATATATATATATATATATATATATATATATATATATATATAATATATATATATATATATATATATATATATATATATATATATATATATATATATATATATATATATATATATATATATATATATATATATATATATATATATATATATATATATATATATATATATATATATATATATATATATATATATATATATATATATATATGTCACAGTAGAGATATTCGCCGAAATATCTTTAGTTGGTTACGCTGTAGAGTGGCATTAGCGTAGAATAGAAAACCAGTTTGGCGAGTCGGGCCAGAACGGAAGAGGATGTAGATTTTTGGCGCGATTCAGTCTAGGAGATGTCAGCGGTCCTGTACGGACGCTTGTTCCCTTTGTCAGAGATTTTGCTGGGAATACATGAATGCCATTCTTGTTCAGTGCTTGCCGATTGTTTCCAGGTGTTCAGGATTATTGATAGATTACTAGAATGGTGTGATGAAGTGGACTGAGATTCTGTCTTTCAAATGGCCCATGTCTTTTTCTCCTTGCATTTTGTTCACTTTTTCTAGGAGGGATTACAGGTAATCCTTCCCCCATGTTTCTTCTCCTTCTATTATTTACGTTTTTCAGAATGAGATCACGATGGAGTTTTATCACATCTGCTTTATATTTCTTCTCTATGAAAAGAGGTGGTGTTTAGTGTTAGTGTGTAGGAAATTGGTGCAGTGTTATTCTAGAAGAAAGATTATAGAGCCTAGATCAGAGTTGCACCAGTTTTAGTCTTTTTAAAGATTTGCGTGGCCATAGGCGTATGTTTTGGGAATTAAATATATTTCGGCCATTTTTGCTTCAATTGGAGGTAGAGGTCAGAGCTTAATCCCGTGTCTTTGTCTAAAGGGGTTAGCAGTAACCGGTTGCATCAGAATTGTTTACGATGATTGATTGGCCGAGAGCTAACGGCATTTGAAATCATTGGGTTAGAATCAAAGCCACGCATATGACGTCACGAGGTCAGCGTGCTGTTATATGATTATAAATAGACTCGTATTTCATATTCTCGTTCTCTCTTAATGTAATTGCCAGCCGCGTGCCAGAGTCAAAATTGTCGATTGCCTTTCAGTGGGAAAATTCGAGTTTTGGTAAGCATAATTTTTGCGTGGTACTTTATTATTTAATTTTCCTAGTTCTAGGCCGATCAGTTAAGTTTCTTTGGGCAGTTTAAGTTTAAGGTTAATTCTTAATGCCAGCGCCATCAATACTATCTTAGTGATAGACATGAGAAGCTTAATAGGCCATTTGTTTCCTTAATGAAGGAATGGCGGTAGTTGAGATGGTTTGAAAGTTGAGAGGTTGCGAGCCTGCTTTGTATCATTTCAAAGCCGGTCTGTAGAGAAACCCGCATCTGCGAGTTATATTTATTTACAGAATGGCGGGAGCATGGGTATTTGTGATTTTATTGAGAGTGTAATCCTGCTAGTTATTTATATAGTTGCACATCTATCTGTGGACGGGAGTGAAAGAGGTGTAATTTGTAAGCACGTGGGTGCGTTGGTTACTGAATGTTTGTTCGAGACGATGTTCAGAGGGGTGAGGGGGAGAGAAGCACGTGGGTGCTATCATTTAATGAAAATTTATGCAGGAGCACGTGGTGGTAAGATTGTAGCACGTGGTTGAACTACCGAGATTGAATTGGTAACCTGGGGTTATGTATAACTTCTGGGCAGTATGTATATGCTAGCATCTAACAGGGTTATACGTTATTGATTATGTATTGTGGTTCTGAGTATTCAGAAGACGGAGATGAAATTATTTCTGTTAAGGGAATAATATTTTATTTCATTTTGAGGTGATTAATAATACAGTACTGGAATGTAATGATTTCTAGAGTGAGGTCTAGTTATTGGTGGTAAACATTGCTGCAGGTAGTGTCAGCGTAAGAAGTAGGCCACAGTACGTCTGCCCAGATAGGGCCAGTGAAATATTGTTGTTGCTCGGACTTAGTCAGGCAGAACAGACGATCTGGGTCAGCCAATGTTTATTTTGGGGCTCAGGTAGAGAAGGGAACAGTAGAGGAGAGGGCTGTGTTGGCATGATTATTTGTATGGTGATACATAACGGGAAGAGAGTAGGGGAGTTACGTGTTGAAGTCTTGGGACTTAAAGGGTAAAAGTCAAGGAGTTTTTTTGTTATTAGAAATGTATTATTATTGTGTGTTTAGCTGTTGCATTTTTTTCTGTCTAACAGCAGGTATCGCGGCTCTGAGGGGTAGAGCGAAAGTTTCCAAATAACTTTCCCTCGGCAAGAGTTGGCAATCTCACACAGAGAAGGGTTTGAGATTTTTGCCAGTGGCGGACGAAGTATAGAGAACCCGTTTTTCCCAGGCAGGGGAAGACATTTCTCGAGTGGAATAGGATTTGTTGGATAAATCCTGAGCGCTGAGCTCGTTCTGTTACACACGCAGATTTGGCATGCTGCCAGCGTGGTTGTAATTTATTTCGCTTCGTCCCGGCCATAATAACGCCGAAGGCCTGAACCCAGAGAAGGGAGCGGGCAGGTAACTCCAGAGTGTTTAACCTTAGTCATCAATTTTCAAAATTGTGGAGAGAGATAGGGTGAACATACTCTCTACAGAAGTCAGCGCAGATAGGCAGAACTGATACAGTGTTGTTCCAAGTATAGCTGAAAGACAGAACTGAGAATAGTTTTGTGTAGATCATAACAGAGGACAGCTGCTGAAGAGTGTAGAAGACTTAGTTGTGTAGCAGTGTTCGGGAGATTTCAGGATAGGCTGTGTAGAACCGAAGTCTGTGCAGCGATTGTGTAGACACTTCGTAGTCGTTCCAGCTGACTGTGTACTTAGAGTTAGAATTTAGAACAGCTAGTTTGGAGTGGAGGCTCGACATCTGAGACCCCACCAAGTGCAGTGTGGGATTTTTTAAATTTAATCTTACCTTCTTTCTCCATACAGGTGAAACTTGTGGGTGAAGGGTTGGGTTTTGATGATACATCATTTGTAATTTTGCCTGAATTTGTTTTCCAGGAGTGCTTACACTGCATTTTTGTTATCAATTGACATGTATATGAGTTTTGTTTATAGTTGTAAATAAAACTTGTACATTATAGCTGGAATCAGTCATTTCATTTACGTACAGTAGCTATATGTTGTCTGTATCGTGATTTATGTGAATCTTAATTGAACCTTATCCCCATAGGGTAGTTAGAGGTAGTCGAGGCCATAGCAATTTATACGTCCGGAGTGGCGAGGAAGAGTCAACTTCGGTTCTCAACCTCGGAGCCAATGGTCTCAACTTTCACATTTGCACTGTCATTTTCATCTGAATCTATCCTTTCAGTCTTTCTTCCCACTAGGGTCTTGTCACTAAACGTAGACAGTCTCTAGTCTTAAATCCACTTCGTGACAAAGTAATGGTGATGTGATTTCTGGTGGTTCTTTCCTGGATATTATTTACGGTAGAATCTTGCAATTATGTATTGCCTTGTTTCAGTATTGGACGTCGCCTGTGAGCGATAGTCATTCTGTAGTCGCTGGTTAGATTATGTCGGTGACTGTTTTGCTATTATGTTGAGCTGGTGATTTTGGCAAGTAGTTTGGCATTTTCATTACGTTGTGTATTGCATTTCATGTGTATTGCTAGCCGTGTGTGGCTTTTGTGTGTGCACCTTATTTATTAAAGGGATCATACCTGCTTTAGGTGTTTTTTGCATTACTCATGTCAGCTACTGTGTACTGTGGTCGTACCTTTGAGACAGCGAGCTAAGAGTGTAGTGTGAGTGTGCCTTAAACCCATAGTACCAGTAGAGAGTTTGTTCACACAGCACAAGTAGCCTGGTGTGCTATGTGTGTGTATCTGTGTATATTATATGATATTCTGACAATATATAAATATATAAATATATAAATATATATATATATATATATATATATATATATATATATATATATATATATATATATATATATATATATATATATATATATATATATATATATATATATATATATATATATATATATATATATATATATATATACATACATACATACATACATACATACATACATACATACATACATACACACACACACACACACACACACACACACACACACACATATATATATATATATATATAGCTGGGTTGGTCATGTCCTCAGAAGAGACCCCGATGCCATCACAAGAACAGCTATGCTTTGGACCCCTGAAGGAAAGCGAAAGAGAGGCCGACCAAAAACAACTTGGCGGAGGACTGTGGAGGCTGAGATGCAAAGAATGAACCAGAGTTGGGGCACTGTACGAAGGATGGCCACCGACCGTGCAAAGTGGAATCAATTTGTTGTTGCCCTACAAGACGCCACTAGGCGTGATGGCCACTGACTGCTTTGACGGTCGGTGGTTAAGGATCGAAGAAGAAGATATATATATATATATATATATATATATATATATATATATATATATATATATATATATATATATATATATATATATATATATATATATATATATATATATATATATATATATATATATATATATATATATATATATATATATATATATATATATATATATATATATATATATATATGCTATCATTATGGATGAATTGCATGCACGAAGTGTGGGACACTTGTTCTTGATGAAAAATAATGTACCATTCAAACTCTGATGGGTTATAATTATGATATTAGATAGGAAACTATACAACAATAGGAAATCTAATCATCAGAAGTGGTCCCCCGTCCATCAAGTGTTTCGGCCCTTTGATCTCCTTATGATAGAAAACTCTAATATACATAGCGATACAACAGGAGGTAATCTGATCATCAGAAGGGGTCCCCCGTCGATCAAGTGTTTCGGCTCCTTAATCTCCTTTACACTCTAAGGGGGGCGGGCCCACTTAGGTCATGACTCCCAAGTGTCAGCCTCCTGTTGTCAAGTGCACCGAATTGAACCCACTCCACCTTGGTTCTTCTTCTTCTTCTTTGATCCTTAGCCGCCGAACGTCAAAGCAGTCAGTGGCCATTGTGGTGAAGTGGGATGTTATAAATATTTATAGGGGACTTAGTGTACTGACTGAGATCAGCTGTGAAGGTATATATATCTAATAAGAGTAGTGTATTATATATAACCTTACTTGCTACCACATATCTATATATCTCAGTCAGAATTATTCTGGAATAGTGTGATGACTACGTTATGTGTCTAGGGTATGTGTATGATGAAGTGTAAGTCACAACAACAGACAGATAAACAATTTAATTTAATCCACTACTCTTAACAACACTGTGACACTCACATACATATAACACTCTATGAGAATATCTTAAAGAAGTCACTCGTAACCTTTCAAATAACAATATGTATTCAGTTTTGTCAATAATGTATTTGTGTCCTGATTCAAATACAAAGGAACCAGGAATCACAATCAATTTTAACTACAAGTATATGTACAGACTTTATCAATATGAATATTGTAGTGACATATATTATTAAAAATATCCTATGTGTGTCAGTTGTGTAGTGGTAATATGAGGTAATACTGGTTTTGTTTTGTTCAAGCTCTGTTGGTATTTGTCATCATGACTTCAATGGTTTGTCTTAGGGACTAGTATTGGAGATGTTCTCAGTTCCTGATATTAAGACAATTAAATTCCCCTCTGAATGTTATTTTTACAAAGTTATTTCAAGATGAGGGGACATAATGTTGAGCTCAGCTGGCCAAGTTAGCTTATCTGGCGTGATGGCGGCAGGAAAGGACTCCTCTGCTCGAATTCTCCTCTGGGCTCTGGAGACACCTCACAGATAGCTAAAAGGACCAAGGAGTATGCTGTCCGACACTGGATTCAGCAAAGCTCTGACCAGGTGCTGCTCAGTACCATCAAGACCACTGTCCCTGAAATCAAGAAGGATGTACCTTCTACTTCATAACTAATTTATATTCTCTTTTACACTGATCACAATACAGCACAAACATTGAGTTCAGAGCGTTAGGCCAACTATCAGCTTCATTCTGAAGTACTTTATACCAGCATTAACCTCCTTAATGGTTACCACGCCTCTGCAATTCCAGCATTATTTCTTTCTAGTCAATCATCTAGGTGTCAGTGTACTGTTTGGCCATTCCATGCCGTTTAACTTTTCTCCGACACCCTCTGTTCAGGCTGGAGCATTACAGGCTTTACCTCACGTTTGCCACTGAACTACACATATATATATATACAGGCATAAATCAACAATTCACATTCAATTTTCATTAAAAGATATTGAATGGTTCAAGCTTACCACAATTCATACGAATAAACACAGATACGTTGATTAGCAATGAATTCTGGCACAAACTGGCACAAATTCCCATCTGCTTATCTTCCAGGCTTTTATTGAGCAAAATATAAGCTGGCTTCAACGCACTGATGCTTTATCAAGCTTATTTAAACAAGTGGTTTCGAACTAACGCTCCCAAGTGTGTATATCAGCGAGTCTGACCAATGAGCCCCGTTTCGACAAGTGTTTGAAAAAAATGTTACCTTTCTACGTCTCCTTAACAACCAAGATAGTATTTATAGCCCGACCAATCGTGGTTAGGCTTTCATTTGTTGCGCTCCAATCAATTGGGAGTTTACATGGTAGGCTATTTATGTAACGTAAGGTTTTTTTCAAACACGTTAAAAAAAAAATTTTATGAGCAGAAATGATTTTGTGTTGTCAGGCATCCCCACTATTTTATTTTGGTTATAATTTATTAATTCCTGGACTATTTGCGTAACGTTTTACATATTATTTGTCAGCAAGCCCTAAGGAACCCAATTATCCAAATTTAAAAGAGCTACGTGGCTGCGTTCAAAATATGTATTTTCTACCTCCTGTTTCGAAGATGTGATGTCTGGGTACTGTTATGTTTTCAACCGTAAACCCATCTAATGTTATCTTTTCTAATAAGAGTTTTTTTTATGATTTATAAACCTAACTCTGGGAAAGGGTAGTGTATTTTATCACTGTCCGTCTGAAAAAAAATTAGTGCATGTAGACTTACACGCGTGATGGCAGCATTTGTGTATCGCGCGACGCGTGTTGCATGCGTTCCTGATTTTCAGCCCTCCCCTCTCTCTTTATCCTTTTGTCCATCTGTTCGTTCGTTTTGGTAACGCAGTGTAGAAAAAGACATGAATGGAATTTAAAATTTAGGTCAACTTGCATATTTCAAGGTTTTTCTTAGAAAGGCAGCACATTTTATTGTGTGTTTGGGAAACGCGTGTATGTTGCAGAAAGCCTTTAATATCGACGTGAAACGTTACAATTTGCTCACGCAATAGAAAACAAGGGGATTTCGAGTACAGTCATGGTGACAGCACTGTTCTTTACCATTCTTCTTCCTTTATTTATTATATGTATTTATTAGGCTTTATATTTACTTGATAATTTATATATGTGGATTAGAATATTCCACGACACCTCCCCTCTTAAAACAGACATTATATGTCAGTCCTTTATTCTATATACACATAGAGAAATTTATTATTATTTCTGGTGTTTACGGTGATTCTCATCACACGGATGGCGGCTTAAAAAATCCGCTCCCAAATTGGTTTTTCCAGATATATACTCAATGCTAAAATTATATGGAGCCAAAAGTAAAGACCATCGGAGTAACCTAGAGTTCTCATGCTTAGCCTGTGCTAGAAACGATAAAGGTTTGTGATCTGTTTGCAACTTAAATGCCTTCCCATATAGATAAATATTGAATTTCTTTATCGCCCATATTACTGCAAGACATTCTTTTTCGCTAGTTGAGTAGTTGATTTCAGCTTTATTCAACTTTCTGCTAGCATATGCCACTGGGCTTAATTCCCCATCCAATGCATCTGATTTCTGTAGTAAAGTTGCACCTAACCCAATATTACTTGCATCCGTCCTTACTATGAATTCTTGACTTAAGTCAGGTAATTTCAAAATGGGTTTACTTGTGAGCTTTTCCTTCAATTCTTGGTAAGTCATTTCACATTGTGGTGTCCATGTAATGCGATCTGGATGTCCTTTACGTGTCACTTCAGTTAACGGTGCACATATGGAATTAAAGTTTTTGATATACTTCTGGTAGAAACCACATAATGAGACAAAGGATCTCACGTCCTTCTTGGTTTGTGGTCTCGGGGCTTTCTGTAGTTTTTCTAAATTCTTTGGGTCAGGGGTCATATTTCCCTGATAAACTGTGTGTCCCAAAAATTCCAATTCTTTACATCCAACGCAACATTTGGTTGGACGGGCTGTTAAATTTGCCTCCCTAAGTCGATCAAACAGCATGTTCAGAGAGTCAATGTGTTCCTCAAATGTTTCTGTTGCTATAAGGATATCATCCATAAAATTTGTTATACAGGGATTATTCAGAGGATCCAATAATTTTCTCATCATTCTAGAGAAGACACTAGGCGCATTCTTCAATCCAAATGGCAATCTATTAAACTCATAGTGTCCTTCTGAGGTACTAAAAGCTAGGTATGGTCTAACCTCAGGCTTTACGGGAATCTGATAGTATCCTTTACTCAGATCCACTTTTGAGAAATATTTAGCTTTATTTAGTCTGGCAAACAGCTGATTTGTATCCGGCAATGGATCCACCTGTCCTTCTGTAATATCATTCAGTCTCCTGTAATCTATACAGAGTCTATGTTCTCCAGAGGGCTTCCTTAAGAGTACAACACCGGAACTATACGAAGACTCACTGTGCGAAATAATTCCTTCCTTCAACAGATAGTCTATCTCTTCCTTCAAAGCTTTCTCCTTAGCAAACGGAATCGAATATGGTTTCATACAGACAGGTGTGGAGTCTATTAGTTTCATATCATATTCCAATGGGTTTGTATGCCCTGGTCGGTCTGTTAACACCTCTGCATGATTATTTAGAACCTGTTGCACTCTCTCTTTCTGAGTTTTCGTTAAATGTGTACTGATTTTCACCTGTGCTGCTGTCTCACAGGGGTGTAATGGATATTCAAATGATGAAAGTGGTTCCTTTTTCATCTCCATGGCGATGGACAAGGTCAACAAGTGTGTCTCTTCCTGATGTTCTCTTTCCAAATATTTCTTCAGGAGATTCACATGATAGATTTTTTCTTTCCCCTTCTTATCTATCTTATAATTTGTTCTAGACACCCTCTCTAAAACTGTATATGGACCCTGCCATCCAATTTGTAACTTATTCTGACTCCCGGGCAAAAGAAGCAGTACCTTCTCTCCCACAGCCAAATTTCTGTCCTTCGCCTTCCTGTTATAATAGGCAGCATGTTTCTTCCTGGCTTGTTTCAAATTTTCATTGGCAAGTTTCCAGCCAGTTTTTAACCGAGTGGTCAGCTCATTCACATATTGGTATGAAGATGTAATGTTTTCCTCTGCCTTTTCATCAGTCCACGTTCTTAACAAAGCTACATATGGACCTTTAATTGTGTGGACCTATTTGTCCATGCACCGGTATGGTCTCTTCCGCTCGAAGCTTTATAGTGATGATTTTTCCTCCCAGAATTATCATTCACAAAACGACCGCTACCAATTTTTCTTTTCCTGGGGTTTCCTCCCCACTTAAAATTCTTGATGAGAGATTTCCTCTCTACATCTTCTTCCTCCAGTTTGTTTAAGTCCGATTGAGGGATTTTCGGCTTATCCTGGGGTAAGACATCT
Organism: Oreohelix idahoensis; assembly: GCA_024509875.1. NCBI lineage: Eukaryota > Metazoa > Mollusca > Gastropoda > Stylommatophora > Oreohelicidae > Oreohelix > Oreohelix idahoensis. Next base: position 768,087 of record JAMPIV010004368.1, read on the forward strand.
TTTTGCACTCTCCGCATAGTGGCCATTGTAAAACAGTTAAGTGAAGCTTGTCCGTGAAAAGGGGCTTCCCATTCCATTTGGTCCACTTTATCAAATCTATATTTCTTTTTATTATCAGGCCTAATTTTGCTCCGGGGCGTGTCCAGGTCCTGATCCATGTTCCCACTTGTGGGTGTTCCCTCATGTGCTATGCTACACCTTTCTACAAAATTCTCAATGTCCCATCTTGCTTTGGGCCAATAATAATTGTGAGCCACCTTTTGAATGATGGTACCTATCTTCTCATGGTCCCCATCTGGTTTCACATGTAGGCTCCTTATTAAGTCTGTCCTATATCTTTTTGGAAGAACCAGCTGTCCGTGACCATTGGATCTAGCTCCAGTCTTCCTATACATCAACTTGTTTTTCATGTAAAAATCTCCCTTGCCTGGAGTTGTATGACAAGTTGACAATTTTCTGAAACAAGGCTTGAGTGTTTTATCCCCAGCCTGTGCCTTCCTCATCTCTTCTGGAGTGGTATCTAACATAATATCCTCCTCCTGTCTTGAGGTCGACCTGACCTGAAGGGTTGCCATATACACAGGTTTCCTTCTGCAATAGTCAGTGTCATGATTGTCCATCTGACAATTTTTACACCACCTTTTTCCTTGGTTGAAAGATTTTCTTTCATTATATTTCCTTTCATCGAATTGTGGGAATTTATTTTTATTGTCATACCGTGGCCTATCAAATTGGTGCTTACCTTTATTTTGATCCCTAGGATCAAATTGATTAAAGTTCTGTGGTGCCCTAAAGTTGTCCACCTGTTTCTTTTTATTACCTGTTACCTCTGCTTGAGCTGCTTGATACCTTTCAGCAACATTTAGCAACTCACCCAGCCTCTCTGCACCTTGTTCCATGAGAAACTTTCTCAGGTCTGGAGCCATGGACTCTCTTAATTGCTCTATAAGGACCATTTCCTTAAGATCTTGGGTTTTCCCCAGAGAAGTCCATTTCTCCAAGTATGTCTCTATTCGTGCAGAGAACTGGTGATAGGTTTCACCTGACAGTAGTTTAGCATTCCTAAATTTTTTTCTATAAAATTCTGCATTCTTTTCATACCTTAACAAAAGAGCCTGCTTTAGCATGTCATAATTTTCCTGATCACCTCTGCTCATTTTTGCAAAAACTTCATAAGCTGCCCCACGAAGTCCCTGAGATAACTTTAAGCTCCACCTTTCTCTCTCTAACCCATACGTGGTAGCTAATAGCTCATACCTATTTAGGTAGCTCTCAATATCATCGTCTTTCTCAACAAAATGATCTAAATGAAAGTTCATAGCTGAGGTTGAGGCTCCTTGAGTAACCGTAGCATCAGAGGCAAAAGGACTGGCACCATTTTCAGGAGCATGGCCTTGAAACTCCAACTCCCTTAGTCGTAACTCATGTTCCCTTTGTAATCTTTTATCTTCTGCTTCCCTTTCTGCAGCTAATTTCTTGTCTTCCCTCTCGGCAGTCAATCTTCTTTCTTCTGCTTCCAATTTCTTAGCCTCTTTGTCAGCCTCAATCTGCAACCTCTTAATTTCCCTTTCAGCCTCTAACCTTCTTTCGGCTTCTTTTTCTAATCTTCTTTCTTCGCGTTCAATAAATTTGTCACATTCCGTCGTGACATAGGCAACCATAACTTGCCCATCCAATCCTAACTCTTTTGCAGTCTGAACCGCAGCAGATCGAAATTTGGCCAGGTCCGCCATTGTCTATCAGGTAAATTTCTACAATGTCTAACCAACAATTCAAATTCTAAATATATATAATGGACAACACAGGCACCGTGAGCTCAACCTTATTTAATTCCACCCAAGGATACCTTTTAATTCTTATATTCCCTGAAGTGAATTACCCCCAATATTTTTAATAGGGAAAGATTCAAAATCCCAAGAGCGAGACCCCAATATATGTGGTGAAGTGGGATGTTATAAATATTTATAGGGGACTTAGTGTACTGACTGAGATCAGCTGTGAAGGTATATATATCTAATAAGAGTAGTGTATTATATATAACCTTACTTGCTACCACATATCTATATATCTCAGTCAGAATTATTCTGGAATAGTGTGATGACTACGTTATGTGTCTAGGGTATGTGTATGATGAAGTGTAAGTCACAACAACAGACAGATAAACAATTTAATTTAATCCACTACTCTTAACAACACTGTGACACTCACATACATATAACACTCTATGAGAATATCTTAAAGAAGTCACTCGTAACCTTTCAAATAACAATATGTATTCAGTTTTGTCAATAATGTATTTGTGTCCTGATTCAAATACAAAGGAACCAGGAATCACAATCAATTTTAACTACAAGTATATGTACAGACTTTATCAATATGAATATTGTAGTGACATATATTATTAAAAATATCCTATGTGTGTCAGTTGTGTAGTGGTAATATGAGGTAATACTGGTTTTGTTTTGTTCAAGCTCTGTTGGTATTTGTCATCATGACTTCAATGGTTTGTCTTAGGGACTAGTATTGGAGATGTTCTCAGTTCCTGATATTAAGACAATTAAATTCCCCTCTGAATGTTATTTTTACAAAGTTATTTCAAGATGAGGGGACATAATGTTGAGCTCAGCTGGCCAAGTTAGCTTATCTGGCGTGATGGCGGCAGGAAAGGACTCCTCTGCTCGAATTCTCCTCTGGGCTCTGGAGACACCTCACAGATAGCTAAAAGGACCAAGGAGTATGCTGTCCGACACTGGATTCAGCAAAGCTCTGACCAGGTGCTGCTCAGTACCATCAAGACCACTGTCCCTGAAATCAAGAAGGATGTACCTTCTACTTCATAACTAATTTATATTCTCTTTTACACTGATCACAATACAGCACAAACATTGAGTTCAGAGCGTTAGGCCAACTATCAGCTTCATTCTGAAGTACTTTATACCAGCATTAACCTCCTTAATGGTTACCACGCCTCTGCAATTCCAGCATTATTTCTTTCTAGTCAATCATCTAGGTGTCAGTGTACTGTTTGGCCATTCCATGCCGTTTAACTTTTCTCCGACACCCTCTGTTCAGGCTGGAGCATTACAGGCTTTACCTCACGTTTGCCACTGAACTACATATATATATATATACAGGCATAAATCAACAATTCACATTCAATTTTCATTAAAAGATATTGAATGGTTCAAGCTTACCACAATTCATACGAATAAACACAGATACGTTGATTAGCAATGAATTCTGGCACAAACTGGCACAAATTCCCATCTGCTTATCTTCCAGGCTTTTATTGAGCAAAATATAAGCTGGCTTCAACGCACTGATGCTTTATCAAGCTTATTTAAACAAGTGGTTTCGAACTAACGCTCCCAAGTGTGTATATCAGCGAGTCTGACCAATGAGCCCCGTTTCGACAAGTGTTTGAAAAAAATGTTACCTTTCTACGTCTCCTTAACAACCAAGATAGTATTTATAGCCCGACCAATCGTGGTTAGGCTTTCATTTGTTGCGCTCCAATCAATTGGGAGTTTACATGGTAGGCTATTTATGTAACGTAAGGTTTTTTTCAAACACGTTAAAAAAAAATTTTATGAGCAGAAATGATTTTGTGTTGTCAGGCATCCCCACTATTTTATTTTGGTTATAATTTATTAATTCCTGGACTATTTGCGTAACGTTTTACATATTATTTGTCAGCAAGCCCTAAGGAACCCAATTATCCAAATTTAAAAGAGCTACGTGGCTGCGTTCAAAATATGTATTTTCTACCTCCTGTTTCGAAGATGTGATGTCTGGGTACTGTTATGTTTTCAACCGTAAACCCATCTAATGTTATCTTTTCTAATAAGAGTTTTTTATGATTTATAAACCTAACTCTGGGAAAGGGTAGTGTATTTTATCACTGTCCGTCTGAAAAAAAATTAGTGCATGTAGACTTACACGCGTGATGGCAGCATTTGTGTATCGCGCGACGCGTGTTGCATGCGTTCCTGATTTTCAGCCCTCCCCTCTCTCTTTATCCTTTTGTCCATCTGTTCGTTCGTTTTGGTAACGCAGTGTAGAAAAAGACATGAATGGAATTTAAAATTTAGGTCAACTTGCATATTTCAAGGTTTTTCTTAGAAAGGCAGCACATTTTATTGTGTGTTTGGGAAACGCGTGTATGTTGCAGAAAGCCTTTAATATCGACGTGAAACGTTACAATTTGCTCACGCAATAGAAAACAAGGGGATTTCGAGTACAGTCATGGTGACAGCACTGTTCTTTACCATTCTTCTTCCTTTATTTATTATATGTATTTATTAGGCTTTATATTTACTTGATAATTTATATATGTGGATTAGAATATTCCACGACAGCCATCACGCCTAGTGGCTTCTTGTAGGGCAACAACAAATTGATTCCACTTTGCTCGGTCGGTGGCCATCCTTCGTACAGTGCCCCAACTCTGGTTCATTCTCTGCATCTCAGCCACCACAGTCCTCCGCCAGGTTGTTCCCGGTCGGCCTCTCCTTCGCCCTCCCCCAGGGGTCCAAAGATTAGCTGTTCCTGTGATGGCATCGGGGTCTCCCCTGAGGACATGACCAACCCAGCTCCAGCGTCTGCCAGCCATGATGGTGTGCATGTCCTCTTGCTTGCTACGAGCAAGCAGATCTTGGTTAGTGATGGCATTTGGCCAAAAGATTCGGTAAATCTCTCTTAGGCATGTTGTGTGAAAAGAGGACAATTTCGATATTTCCTTCTCTGTAACTCTCCAGCATTCCGCACCATAGAGAAGCACAAAGCTCTGATATAATCTTACCACATTGGTTGCAGCTTTCAAATTCACTCCTATTTTCTGCCAGCTAGAGGCAATTGTGAAAGTAACCCCTATGTTGAAAACAAATTACGGTCTCGAGTTCCATAGCCCATTGCGGTTGTTCCACAGCCAGCACAATGCCTTTTCCGTACTTTCGTTACCGGTACGTAAAATAAAAATAAAAACAATTTGCGCCATCAACAAATAAATACAATAGAAAAAAGATGTAGAAAACAAATGCAAATTTAAAACAAATATACCGTAAATACTCGAGGATAGATCAATGAAGCAACAACATTTTTATAAAACAAATGCATATTCCAAACAAATATACCGTAAATACTCGAGGATATATCAATGAAGCAAAAAAATTATGTGTTAAATACAGTATATGTAACTCCGTGTACTATCATTTGTAAATAGCTTATATGTTATAAATGTCCCATAAAGTTGAACATAAAACTTACAATGAATGCCCTGAAGATTAGGTTGAAGAAAGTAGACTATCCCGAGGGGTGGTGAGCGGAGGCAAATGAAGCTCATCGGATGCTTTTTCACTCTTCTCTCATTTCTTAAAATAGTAATAATAAAAATAATAACAGCTTGCGGCAAGACATGAGTCAAAATGGCCGAAATGAATTTTGACAGTCGTGTGGACAGCAAGAAGATTCTGAGAAGAATGGCAAAAAGCCATAATAATATCCATCTGGAAAAAGAAGGGCAATGAAGGGGGTGTGACATATACAGAAGTACTTCACTACTAGTCACACAAGGAATATGTACCGTATGCAAAAATGCTTGAGCAGAAAATAAGACCCATCGTCGAACTACAACTGAGTAGGGCTCATTTTGGATTTAGGAATGGAATGGGATGTTCTGATGCCATTTTCACCTTTAACACAGTTAAGTGAAAGAACAATCGAATATGACAGCCAACTAAATATACTATGTGTAGAGCAGGAAAAGGACTCCGATAGAGTGGATAGGAATAAACTCTGGTCAGTTTTACAAGACTGTGGAAAAGAGGAGCTGCTATTAGATAACACGAGAGTTCTATACTACGCATGCCAAAATGTAATAAGAACAACTGATACTCACTAATTCATTTGTTATAATCACAGAAGTTCGACAGGGATGTGTGCTATTACACTACTGTCCAACATGTACGAGTATATGGACAAAATAGCATCAGAAACAAACCCAAACGATGAAGCAACCCCAGAAAGTGACGAATACAACCCACTGAATTAGTTACTTTTTTTGCAGATGACCAAAGTCTAATTTTTGAAGATGCAAGCAAATGCACTTAATTCAGTATATGCAGTTCAGCAGTTCACCATACATGTCAATAACGCCAGGCTTAAACAGGTTCCAGAGTTCAAATATCTAGGAACCATTCTTAGCAAACATTGAAAAATTGTTAGAAACAGAGGAGCTAACTGTCAGAAAGCCAGTGCTGTGACTTACCAACTGTTACCACTGTTCAAACATCAGTGCCGGTACACCAGGACCGAAACTAAACAACAGCTGATAATTGCTATATTCTTATCTATCAGTGTCAGACATGGTCCCTGACCAAAGCACAAGAGAAGAAAATCACATCCTGTGAGATAAGAAGAAAAAACCCATTAATGTTACCAGGAGAGACAGAGTGAGATTTTTTTTGGTAGGAACTACATAACGTATACAGAAAGACAGAAAATTACCGGAAGTTGTTAGGCCGTCTCATCAGAACGGAGCCCGAGAAATGACCGCTACATGCCTACAACAGTAGAACATCTGGTTTCAGAGTACGGGAAAGACCAAGAGACAGATGGACAGACAACATCACATAAATTATACAACAACACGAGCTCACAGTAGCCAGGGCGACACGCGTGGCTCAAGAACGCAAACTTCAGCTCCCCCACCACGCGCTTCACGACGTCAGTGGAACAAAAAAGTAAGTAAAGTATAGGCTACTGACTTGAATGTATTGCGCTCTTGTCAAACGTACAGGCAGCCTTAAAAACAATGGCTGATGCTCGCTTGGAAAAGAGACTACTGTTTCTCCTGTATCATCAGCTTGTGATTTCAGTAATTGAGTAAGGGCTAGGAATACTCACACGGTCAGTGTCACAATGTGAACGACTGGAACGCATTCAAAATGAAGGGTTGCGACTAGTTTTGCGCTGTACGCGTGATACCCCCATTATGACAATGCTCGGATTGCTGTCGATTACATCCAGATATGCGATGACCCAGGCAAAAGCCTATACGCGGGTAACCACCGACAGAAGACAGGCTCTACATGAAAACGTAGCTGACATCAAAGGAGCAAGAATAAAGATGGGGATGTCATGGATGGCACAGGCAGAGGCTACGATTGGTCAGGTGACCAGGGTTGAAAATATATCCAAAGGGGAAGAGTGGAGTAAATCAGGGGAGAACTGGATAAACTACCAGCAGGTCATCATTAGCCTTTGCAGAGAGTGCAGATCTTGGGGCAGTGGAAAAGCAGAGCTAGATATTAATCAGCTTATAAGTGATCATGCTGGGGACGATGACGCCATTGTGTACACTGATGGGTTTGTATTGCGTTGTGACAGTAATGCCTCCCCTGCTTTGCAGTAGTGGTCCATCAGTGGCCAAAACTCAAGAGTATCTAATATGGGTTTCAAAGGTTTCTACCTTCGCACTAGATTACTATTGGCAGATATGTAAATAGAAGAAACAAAACGCTTCTATCTCCAGGAAGTCTTCACAAGATATTCAGATAAGCGAAAACAATGCTGCTTTGGCTGAGCACGTTAATTCTAGAATCTGCCGACAACTTTTGTGAAGGAATTAAGCACTTATTAATTTCATCTCGTTCAAGCCCCCACCCCTGATTTACTCCGTGGAATTCTTATCATTCTGGTATAGCTCTGTTTAGAGTGTGTGTAGTAAATTGACTGAGACAAACATGCAGTAACTTTAACATGAGTAAATCGAAGTTAAATTTGTATAATTACAAATAACAACATTTAATAATCACTTAAGTTTTAACAGTTTGAAAATAATTTGAATAGTTTAGAAGAAAAGTTTCCTCATTGATTTATAGTAGAGATGATGGGGAAAAAGTTCACTTTGGCAGCGTATATTTTTCACTTAGCTGCCAATAGTAGTTTCTGCTCCCGCTGATGGGTTCTGTTTACACTGCTCACACTCGTCGCTGGTCAAGGTTAAAGGCGCCGCACGTTCCTAGAACGTCAAGGAGTAAAGGCCAAGCTGGTCCTTGTCGCGTAGCGTAGGAAGGATAAGAATTTATTAGAAGAAAACTTCTCCACGTAGGAATCCAGTCTCGCAGCAAACTGAGCAACGCTGTCTCCAACTTCACTCCTAGCGTTACGGAACCTCTTCCTATAGGCGTCAGCATGTAGCTCATAACGAACCAATAGTGCCTTTTTCAGAGAGTCGTAGTCATCCTGTAAACCTGGAGGAAGCTTGCTATACACGTCATAAGCAGTTCCTCTAAGCCCTTGCGACAGTTTCAGGTTCCACTTGCTCTTCTCCAAACCAAACGTGGTGGCAAACTTCTCAAATTTGTCCAAATACATATCGATCGAGTCAGCTCGTTCCGAGAAAGCTTCGAATGGAAACGTCAAGGGTCCCAAGTTTGACATGAGTGAGGATGGCAAAGGTCCTGTGCCCTCTGCATGCAAGGAGGGCATATCATCTGACCGTAGCGATAGGTTGCCTGAGGAGGTAGATGCTGTCGCACCAGCTACCGGTTCAACTCTTTGAGCCTGTCCCTGCATCTCTAACTGCTTCATCTTCAGTGCATGCTCGCGTTCATCTCTCTCGCTTCTTTCCCTAGCGTCTACAGCTTTTATCCTCTCATCTATTTCTGCTAACTTTATTTGCTCTTCTCTTTCAGCTTTCGCTGTTTCTCGAGCGTAATACTTATCAGTCTCGACACTGACATAATTCGCAAGGTCCACCCCACTATAACCCAGATCTCTACCGGCCTCCCCTAGTGCTGCCTTAAGCTTAACTATTTCAGCCATCTTTTGCAGTTATAGTCCACCTGAGTAAGCTAGTGCTACCTTCCAATAGTATTTCTAACAACAAGCAAAAACTTACTAATTATCAGACTGCTGTAGAATCCCAGTGTCGCGTAGCGTAGGAAGGATAAGAATTTATTAGAAGAAATAATAGATATGAATGTGGAAAATTTGGCTCAAGAATTCCTGTTGGGTTTTCCCACTTCTGAAGGGTGACGAAGAGGGTAAATTCTCCTAACTAGACAAGGTCTGGAAAAGGTTGTAAGGAGATATTTGGTCTCTCGCTACCATAGTCCCCTTCTCAGTTATCTATTATTGTTATCCTTTAAATTATATTATACTTTACGAGCCCCCCCCCTCCCCCCTCCCTCCATTATAAAGGAAGATAAACATCAGACAATATTCAACATCTAATAGAAGGAACAAAGCATGGGGTACATTATATACACCCAATTGGTTTATTGCAATTAAAATGAATAGATGGTGAATGATAGTATTGTCGATGGAATTAGTGTCTGCTGTATGTACTATGTGTCTCACATCAAGTGTTTTTCATCATGGATGACAAAAATATGGCATTGATATAGGTGAGTTCCCTTTCTATAGGAACTTAGCTTTTCAGCCCCTGGCTGATAGTGAAGCGTGGTTAGTTCTCCGGTCTCCTTCTGACGTTGCACCAGGTAGGTCTTGAATGGTTCGGATTTGCCTTCTCTGTGTTGGACTCCGTATTCTGCTCTGAGATTGGACTGTCGTGCAAGGCTCCACCATAGACTGAAGACAAATACGACGGCTTCATTAATTTTCTAGCTTTAGAAAGCAGTCTTTCCCTAAGCCGTCCGTCTGCCAGTCATCTCAGATTTTAATCTCTAACATCATATGTCTAAAGCTTAATCTTGAATTCAAGTTTCTCCTTTCTGTCCTTTATTATATTTCTCTGCCCCAGTGGCAGTATTATAATTCTTTAGACTGATTTATCGTCAACTTAACCCGATGAATTATTATAAATGTCAGTTAAACCCACCAAATTTATCATAGAAATGTCGGCAACAGTATTCTAGTTCTGTGCCTCTAGCCTAATCGTCATGTCAATTATGATGAATTTAACAAATAATTGGACACCAGTGTTTGAGAATTGTCTGACAACATTATCACAACACTTCATGTCTGGTCGCATCGTCATATAATTTATAATGAATATATGTCACGGTCTGTCAACATTATCGTTAATATTAATTTCCGCTAGTCTAAGCATCAGTCGAAAATAATCAAATAATATGGAAATTAATATATATATATATATATATATATATATATATATATATATATATATATATATATATATATATATATATATATATATATATATATATATATATATATATATATATTCCCGTTATACATTATTATGAACATGTTGTATATATCCCGTGGGATCATAGAATACACCCGATCACATGTGGCTGGCTGTGATCGTAAAACAAAAAATATGAATAAAGTAAACATAGTTATACCAATTTTGCGTCGATTTTATAAGGTACTACACAGTTCATCACAATACTATGTTCTAACGAGATTTTCACTTACCTACTCAGAGATGGACCAATATCTCGAGGATTTTTTCCGCTGGGCATGAAAAAATCATGGCTGGGAATTTCCCGTGACTTTACGGGCTTCTCGATCATGCACTGAACATGATTAAAAAAAGGGCGTCTCGTAAATTAAAAAAAAGAAGAGAAGATTGGGCAAGTCGTCACAGTCCTGCATCTGTCTATAAGACCCTCTTATGATGGCGGCTCACACAACGTCAATCCACTTCTACCTTCACTTGTTTCCAGAGATAGTACTTTCTGCTGGTACCACCAACAACTATGGTAAAGAGTAGAAACGAAACGCTCTTCTGAGTATTGCGTTTTCCAACCTATGGTTATGGGTCCCTATCTTCCCATTCCACAATCCAATTTATTTCAGAATTTACCCTCGATGAGAATTAAATTTAATCCCTAGGGATAAAACTTTCTTTACATTTAAATGGAATAGCTTTAGCTTTATATTACATTTAAATGAAAAGGTTAATAATACAGATAGAGTGTTTACATTTACATCTCCACTGATTGAAAAGTGTTCACAATATAAATTGAATATGTTTTCATTTATGTTTACGCTGATTTGAATAATTTGAAACTTTCATTAATTTAAAAATGAATATTTTCACATAGACATTCCCACTGGTTTAAAGCTTGAAAACTTGCATTAATTTTAAAGTGAATATGTTTATATGGACATTTACACTGCTTGAAGTATTATAATTAAAATGTACATAATTTCTTTCATCTTTTCCTCCCTGCTTCCTGTGGAACTTGGGACTACTTTCTGCTTTTAGTTCTACTTAAGAAACTAGCAATAAAGCAATCACCAGCCCATGCAGTGGTGGTTCATGAATCATTCGCTGAGGATGCCAGCCCCAAATGAATTGGACATCCACAAGCGATTTTCACATATCAAAATTAGCATGGCAATATACATATATATGTTAGTTCACATGTTAGTAATGTAAAATGACAACTTACGCCAATCCTGGCTCACAGACGTTTTACTCAGATGAATAAAAGAGACTTGAATAGGCCTTTTACACGCTTAGGGGTGTCGTTAATTTAATAAGTTCTCTCTCTGACTTTGTGTGTGGTCCTTCAGTTTCCTCAGTCCCGGTTTCCTTATTTAATATGAAAGATATTTCCTGGGCTATGAAAATCCGTCCAAAATTCTCCAATAAAAGGTGTCCAATATGTTAAGAAGGAATTCTGAATTCTAGGCTTCACTCTAGCAAGGTCTGGTATCTTGGCAAGTGATCTTCACATTGGAATAACACTGAAACGTGTCAGGTTATATTCCCGGTCCCCCACGCATCTGTTTGTTATGTAGTTAAAATAAACGCTCCAATCATTTTCAAACAGGCGGTTGAGGGTGTGGTACTTTCAAAATATTCCACGTGAAATAAGGTGCGTACAGCAAAAGGTCACGTATTACCATATATGGCAATAAGATATACGATGGTACATTATTCAGAAAGTAATCTCTTATCGTGTCGGTCAATACGTTGTCACGTATTCCAAGCTTTGGTGAAAACACCCATCTTATCGGTGAATTAGCAGCGGCCAAATTTGGTAACAAAGGAATTTTACCAACCTAGCCTCTCCAATATTATCTCTACCGACGCGCGAACATGTCGTTAAATCTCGTCTAGCGACGATTCTTCAACATAATGTTCAGCACATATTTTTCCATATAATAATATTGAACCGCTAGCAATGGGTTCTCATGTGTAGCAGTGATCTCTGGACTGATCAAGCGATAATACGGGCATCCCTTTTCTCTTCTTGAAAGTCACTACATGTTTTGGTTCCAAGATGGCTTCACTCGTGAGCTGTCACTCACGTTTGGATACAGATAATGAATCTGTCCTAAAGTTAGTCATTCATAAAACATTTCATTGCTCTGTAGATTTGATCATGAACAATTGACTGCAATCTACAGGATATAGTGCTGCTAGGAATCGAAGTCGTTTTCATCGAGTCAAATATATTCTCTTAGACATTCAAATCGTAACTATCGAAAATGGTGGCTTCGATCGAGAGTTCATAAGAGTATCTTTGATTACCTTGGTATAGGAAATATGAAACTGCCATTCCTTGGCAATACGACTAAACACTGGGGTAAAGCATACACAATAGGTTTAGACGACTATCACCTTCCCCACAAATACTGAGATCACTTTTTCCCCGGCGACAGGCCGACATGGAAAAACACACAGTCCCTATCAGGACGAAGCCAAATCACACCACTCTCTAGCGACACATCCGCCGAATAGCCTTCGACCTCTCTAGAGACAACAGAACATATAGTTCGACTTAGATATGTAAAGATATACAGATATAAGACAGACTCGTCCTACTCAGACAAACAATACACATAAATTCAGGCCATAGATATTCTGAAGCAAGAACAATCTATTATTACCCAAACAACGAATAAATCGCAGTAAAATGGATTTATCCGCGGAGTTTGATCGAAAGAGCCGACACAACTTTCAAGGGAAGTAACTCAATAATGACTTTCCCTTAAGCACTATTTTGCTTTCAAAATATTTGCGAAGATAACAAGAATACCAATGTATAATATTGTAAGATATCAAAGACTGCACGTAACAGTCTTACCACACCTCCCGGGAAAAAAAAAATGGAACATTTTTTTTTTCTTTTTGAAATACATCTAGGAGCAACGTACAATAGGCTCACAACGCATGAATAATGCGCAGATGAAAATATCAGGAATACCTATAACGCCTAATATGAGGCTAAGTCGACTTATGGAGCGACTGGTGAGAATGTGTCTCATAAACTGAGAGAAATTATTTCTCTACAAGTATATTTTTCCAGGAAGGTGTCATCAAAGTATAATACAATTCTGGCAATTACACAATGCCTAAAAAATTCATATCATCATTTCGTATTAGATATCTTAAATTTATGATTTATGAAGAAAAAATCATCAAAGCACAGCGGTGAATAAACATCATTGAACCGCTATGTAGTGATACAATCATTATATTATTAAATTACAAATGTGTATCTATCATGATATAGAAAAGGAACTACTATAGAACTAGACATATCAAGAAGTCTAAGCCCTAATAGTTATGTGGAATCATGTGGGCATCTTGACAGAATGTCTGCCATCACATTATCTGATCCACGAATAGCTCGCACAGAGAAGTGAAAAGGTTGAAGAGCAATTGCATATCGAGTAGACCTCGAGCTCTTCAAATTCTTACTCTGTATAGCAGTAAGAGCTTTTTGGTCGGTTTCTACTATGAAATGTGCGCCTAGAAGGAATCTGTGTAGTTTGAGGATCGACCAAACCATAGCTAATAGCTCACGGTCTAAAACCGAATAATTCCTTTCTGCCGCATTAAGTTTTCTGGAAATATACATTACAGGATGCAGAGTTCCAGAGTACTCTTGCATTAGTGCCGCTCCAATCCCAGTGGATGAAGCGTCACTACGAAGAACGAATGTCTTATCTTTAGTAGGTAGCACTAAAATAGGTGGTGTTGAAAACAATGTTTTAATCTTATCCAGAGAGCATTGGCATTCCTGAGACCAGTGGACCACATTAGGCGAACCTTTCTTTAGAAGTGTTGAGAGAGGTGCCATGATAGAGGATAGATTCTGAATGAATCTGCCATAAAATTGAATAAGACCTAACAGACTTCTCACCTGTTTTTTAGTCTTAGGGATTGAGATGTTAAGTATCTTACTAGTATTATGGTCCTCTGTCTTTAGGAAACCATGACCAACTCGGTGGCCTAGGAAAGAAATTTCGCTAAAACCAATATAGGCTTTAGAGGGTTTCGCTGTCAGGTTGTGCTCACGCAAAGTAGACAGCAATTCATCTAACCCTGAATAGTGATCTTCCCAAGTATCGCTGAAAAGACAGATGTCGTCTAGATATGCAATGACATCTGACCGATAAGATAGGATTCGGCGCATCATGCGTACGAACGTAGCTGGTGCGTTCATAAGACCGAAAGGCATAAAATTCCATTGGAACAAACCTCTAGGTGTTGAAAAAGCCGTGAGAGGTTTGGCGCGTTCAGATAAAGGAACTTGCCAATATCCTTTAGACAAATCAAGTTTAGTGAAAAAATGAGATTTGGAGAGTCGAGTAAGTAGCTCTTCCAGTAAAGGCATAGGTTCGGCATCGAACTTAGTTACTTGATTCAATTTTCGATAGTCAACGCAAAGACGTATGTTATTGTCTTTTTTACGCACAATAACCATCGGCGAAGAATATGCAGAGGTGGATGGTTCGATTATTTTCAAATCTATCATCTCATCCAACTCTTTCTCGACCTGTGCTTGAAAATGTATAGGTATAGGATAAGGTCTAACCCTAATAGGAGTATGGTCAGTTAGAACAATGTCATGTTGAATGACATTCGTTTGTCCAGGGATGTCAGTGAGTACATCCTGAAATGTTTGCAACATAGTTGAAACTTGTCGCTGTTCTCATAGAGACAAATCAGGAGAGACAGTAACGTTCTTCCATGATTCACTGGAATGAAGTGGGATCATTGGAAGAGGAAGATTTACATCTGAAAAACTTGTTTCCTCATCCTGTATCACGGACAGTGATGAGTAATGACCATGTTGTACTGGAGAATTGTCCGTTGCTTGGAAAATGGGTTGCAAATAATCCGGACGTTCATGGAATTCAGTAAGCATATTGATGTGGAAGGTTTTATGCTTCCCATCAATATCGACAATATAGTCGACATCGGAAATTTTCGATATTATATCGTACGGACCTTTCCAAGAAATAAGTAATCTGTTTTCCCTACAAGGTAGTAATACAAATGCTTTGTCACCAGGACAAAGTTGTCGTAAGCATCTCTTCTTATTGGCAAATTGCCTTGCCTTCTGTTTCGCAAATTCAGAAGAAGAAGTTGCTAATTTGCATGCTTCGATAATTTTTTGTCTCAACGCGATGACATATTCGTAGGATGACTTTGTGTCATCGTCAATATTGTCAGATGTTATGAGATCGTGAAGCAACGACATAGGGCCACGCGGACGCGCGCCAAAGACGAGTTCAAAGGGAGAAAATCCCGTATGTTCATTGGGTACCTCTCTGTAAGCGAAGAGGGCCGCAGGTAAAACTCTGTCCCAGTCTTGAGGATGATCCTCAGTTATCTTCCCCAGTAAGTTTTTAAGTGTTCTATTAAGGCGTTCGACCATACCATTAGACATTGGATGGTAGATACTACTTAAAGATCTATCTATCTGCAGAGTAGACATTACTTGAGACATGGTATCTGATATTAGTTGGGTGCCATGGTCTGACAATATCTCTCCGGGGAACCCCAGACGAGAAAATATAAGCCAAAGAGCATCTGCAATATCAGCAGTAGTAATGCTCTTCAGAGGAATAGCCTCTGGCCAACGTGTGCACATATCAACACACGTCAAGATAAACTGATGTCCTCTGGCAGACTTGATCTTAAATGGACCAATAATGTCTATGGCCATTTTTTGAAACGGCCGAATAGGAATGTCCGCCGCCTGAATGGGTGCAGCATGCCGTGGACCTTTGGATTTAACTTCCTGACATACTTTACAAGATCGACAATAAATACGTATGTCCTTGTTTACCAATGGCCAAAAGAAAGCCGCAAGGACTCTTGACTTAGTACGGGAAAAACCCATGTGTCCAGCACACTGAGAGTCGTGAGCGTGCTGCAAAATTTTAACTCTCAAATTCTTGGGAACCAGGATTTGAGAATGACTTGACGTAATGGAGTCTTGAACCATACGTACAAGTACGCCATTCTTCTTTGTAATCCACGATTTACGACTTGTGTCTTTATTCGGATCACCTTTAGTTGCAAGAATGAAGAATTTCTTCAGAGTGGGATCATCTTCTTGCTGTTTTATAAACGAGTCACGAGAAATTACCAAGGGATTATCTTGGTTATGCACTTCATTATCTTCAGTAGATGAAGTTTGAGGCATATTAAGAGCCTGAGCTCTAGTGACTACAGCGTTAGCAATCTGCATGTTTTGCCTTTCCCACGTGGAAATTTGTTGCGGAGTGCATTCCTTGACTCCATGAATGCGACCGATGATGAGGTCAGCGATCGGATTCGGAAGAAGACATGCGTGTACATCTCCTGTAAAGAAAGGAGTAGCAATCCTAATGATAGCAGTAGAGTATTTCTCTAATGTGCCGCCAAATGTTACACATTTGACTACTTGTCCAGTGGCACGGGAAGGATCTACGAGTGACTGCCTAACACCAATTGTGGTGCATCCAGAATCAAATAGCACAGAGACTGGATTGTTATTCACTAAACCCTTATGTAAGACAAGAGAACCTCTTCCATCATGCGCGACTGATGCTGGAAGAGCAGGAAGAGGATGGCCACAGCTTAAAGTAGACACTGTGGTTGGCTCAAATAACGTTTTGCATTGGGGGCACTGAGATGCTCTCCCAAAATCAAAAGCGGCACATGCCATATTACTAGCATCATTATTATCTTTACTCTGTTTATAGGCTTCATGGGACTCTTGTTGTGCAGAGTTTGCCTGAAAATGTGGTTTATGTCTTTTGTTTTGAGATCTACCTCGGTTATTATCACCTCTGTAGTTATTGTTACCTCTATTGTAACCCCTATTTGGGTTTGAGTCATAGTTCCCTTGGTTACCATTATCATATTCATTATAATGAGTATCTCTGTAATTATGATCTTGTTGACTCCAAGACGGATAACCCTGATAGTTTCTATAATTACTTCCTCTACGGAAATTCCTATAATTATGACCACCCCTGTGTCGAGAGCTATCAGGTCGTCTCCAGTTCTTTGAAGAAGAACCCTGAAATGATTGGTTACCTTGGTTTTGATAACTATTATGGTTACCTTTTTTATCAAATCTGTTTTGAGGTCCCTGAAATCTGTGTGAATAATTGGGATTGTATGGTGTTGCTGAAGCAACTGGCATACTCTCCTTAATCTTAGTGTTGCCAAAAGTCACGTCGGGGTGTGCAGTGACATATTGGGAACAATATTCTTCCATTTCTTTTAGAGATTTAGGTTTACGCTCATGTATAAATTCAAGGAAAGGTTTGTTCACACATGACATAATCTTATCTCTGAGCAACAAATCCATAAGTCCTTCATACGTTTTTTCTGTTTTGGAAAGCTCAATCCAACGATCAACTGTGAGACGTGCCTTTGCAGTGAATTCTGAGAATTCTACACCCGTCTCAGGTACCATCGTTTTAAATAAAAGGCGATAGCCTTCCTCACTTAGCTGATATTTTTTTATCAAAGCCGCCCTAATGACATCATAATTATCCTTATCTGCTTCTCCTACAAGGCATAATCTAGTCAAAGATTCACCTTTCAAGTTTTCTGATAATTGATTAGCGTATTGTGATTTATCCACATTATGTGTACGACAAGAACGTTCAAATCTATCCAGCCAGAATGTAATATCGTCACTGGACTGATTGAACGGTGGAACCTTAACCTTGTAAGTAGAAGGTTTATCATTACCACTAGATGCCTGATTAACATTACTCATACTTGTCAATCTTAATTTCTCCAACTCAAATTCATGTTCTCTTATTGCTTTTTTTTCTTCAGCCTCTCTGTCTAATCTTTTTTGTTCAGCTTCCCTGTCTAATCTTTTTTTGTTCAGCTTCCCTGTCTAATCTTTTTTGTTCAGCTTCACTGTCTAATCTTTTTTGTTCAGCTTCCCTGTCTAATCTTTTTTGTTCAGCTTCACTGTCTAATCTTTTTTGTTCAGCCGCAGCTTCTCTTTCCAATTTTTTTTGTTCAGCTTCAAATCTCCTTTCCTCTACCTGCATCTGCAATTTCTTTTGTTCAGCAGCAGCCTCAGCTTCTCTTTCTAATCTTTTCTCTTCCGCCATAGCTTTTCTTTCATCTGCAGCTAATCTTTTCTCTTCTGCCATAGCTCTTCTCTCTTCTGCAGCTAATGCTTTGTCATATTGAGCAACTGCCCATTGTTCTAATTGTTGACCAGTCTTATCAAGGGCTTTCCCTTGTGTAATGAAGTATTCTAATGTAGCCATGATGTCTAACAATAATACTAATCACCTGAATCAATAATAATACCACAAGTTCTCAATGACTTGATTAATCAGTATACTATCCCAATATCTGTGGGTCACAAGCCTTTAATAAGGTCTTGTATAATAGTAATAATAATCAGGTACTGGTTTATACCATAATCCAAGTGCAGTGCACAGGCAATTGTGTCTTATGAAATATACCTATATAAAACATATGTCAACCAACAGAATACATAAAGTACAAATAGGACTGACAATACAAGAACGTTTGCAGAAATCAAAATAAATCAAATAGGGAATCAATGAAAATAATCACTGAATCTGCAAAGAATAACAACACAAATGACGTCACAATATATGAATATAAATTGTGAATAGAACTGAAAGATAGAAAAGGTTAGACCAACAAATTACAAACAAATCAAAACAAAACTAAAGAACAAAGAAATATTACAAAAATAACAATAATTACAGACTTCACAGCTAACACAAAAGCAACAGTTGTCGCAGCAAATTTTCAATCAAGAAAATTGCACCTATAGAAAACGCCCACAACGGACCCTCTATGACGTGGGATATTCTGTTGTGAGGACGCCGCCCAACCTTAAACACAACCCGCTGACATAGAAACTAACATACTATACAAACAAATAACATGCAAACATAAATATATATAAATTATGTGTATGATAGTATGTGTTGCAAAATAGGCTCAGTCTTACAGTAATGGCAAAGTTATTTTTATGAAAATAAACAAACTGCCACTTTATTCAATTAAACATTCTGGCCTTAAATATTAAAGTTCATATATGGAAAACAAGAAGATCCATCGATGAAAATAGGACTTCTTAGTTCACTCATACTGTCTTCCTGTTAATATTGACAAGAATTGATCCAACTGTTCTGTGAAACTCTATAATGTCTAATGTAAAAAATGTCAACAACGCTGACCTACATACTGCATTCACCTGACAGGTCACGTGACGAAGTGTTGACAAAGAGCAAACCAATACTGCAAGTGTGTCGTATCAGCCACAGGAAACGGTCTGGTATCGGTAATCTGTTGACTTCTGAACTTCTGCGAGGTCAAACCCAGAAAGCTGGTCCACCAGTTGATAAGGTTGATAAAGTTGGATTTTTATTCCCGTTAATGATATCCACCAAAAGATAGATATAAGTGGATGGAAGCAGACATCATCATCATCATCAGTTGATAAGATCTCTATGGTGTTGTTTGCTCCACTGTAATGTATGGAATGTCAACTTGACCTACGCAGTGGTGTGTAGACATGGATTGAGTGTATAATGTGCGAATGATGATAAAGGTTCGTGGTGTTGACAAAAAATGTTCTTTTCTCACACTCATGTATGGCTGGAAGTCATCGACACCAACGACTGTGTACCTTTTCTAAAGTTTAATTGGACGTACACACTCGACAGCACAGATAGTGACAAATCACAGGTTGCCATAATACATCATAGTACAGTGGATAAATGGTCTTGCAATGTTACATGGGCACTCATGTAAAATAAGTGTATAATGGACTGTCAGTAGCCAAGCACTCAGTATCGCCCATACATATATCATCTGACTTCACTGACTGAGCACGTCAGCTTATAAACAATATTTCAGATGGCTTCTAAACCTAATCTCGTCTAGCGACGATTCTTCAACATAATGTTCAGCACATATTTTTCCATATAATAATATTGAACCGCTAGCAATGGGTTCTCATGTGTAGCAGTGATCTCTGGACTGATCAAGCGATAATACGGGCATCCCTTTTCTCTTCTTGAAAGTCACTACATGTTTTGGTTCCAAGATGGCTTCACTCGTGAGCTGTCACTCACGTTTGGATACAGATAATGAATCTGTCCTAAAGTTAGTCATTCATAAAACATTTCATTGCTCTGTAGATTTGATCATGAACAATTGACTGCAATCTACAGGATATAGTGCTGCTAGGAATCGAAGTCGTTTTCATCGAGTCAAATATATTCTCTTAGACATTCAAATCGTAACTATCGAAAATGGTGGCTTCGATCGAGAGTTCATAAGAGTATCTTTGATTACCTTGGTATAGGAAATATGAAACTGCCATTCCTTGGCAATACGACTAAACACTGGGGTAAAGCATACACGATAGTTTTAGACGACTATCACCTTCCCCACAAATACTGAGATCACTTTTTCCCCGGCGACAGGCCGACATGGAAAAACACAGTCCCTATCAGGACGAAGCCAAATCACACCACTCTCTAGCGACACATCCGCCGAATAGCCTTCGACCTCTCTAGAGACAACAGAACATATAGTTCGACTTAGATATGTAAAGATATACAGATATAAGACAGACTCGTCCTACTCAGACAAACAATACACATAAATTCAGGCCATAGATATTCTGAAGCAAGAACAATCTATTATTACCCAAACAACGAATAAATCGCAGTAAAATGGATTTATCCGCGGAGTTTGATCGAAAGAGCCGACACAACTTTCAAGGGAAGTAACTCAATAATGACTTTCCCTTAAGCACTATTTTGCTTTCAAAATATTTGCAAAGATAACAAGAATACCAATGTATAATATTGTAAGATATCAAAGACTGCACGTAACACTAATCTGGTTTGTTTACCTGAATCTGTCAATCATCGGACATCGGACAGACCGCACGTGGGATAAACACTTAACCCTTTGATCTTCAGATACGGGAGAAATCTCTGACGTCGATTAGCATTTCATCTCGAGACGCGAGCGATTTTGAAAGAAACCCCGTTACCGTAACGAGGGCCTCTGATGTTGGTCAACCAGCGCTCGACGAGAGAAACGGTGGCCGGCTCAGAGGACCTTCACCTGGGACACAGTTTCTGAATTCTTATAGTTCACACCTTAATGCGAAATTAACACCCTTAGGGATCAGAGAGCCAATGAATATATATAAACAGTGGTTCCTTAAACTCATTAATCAGTTGTCGCTCAGATTTTTGGATAATCTAAGCTCGTTATTCTAGAACCATTGTGGGAGTGTGTTAATAGCATCTCATGGGGATTGTTTCATTTCTGATGACTAAACTAACAGGCGCCGAAAATAAAATAACTATTAACGACAGACGATATTTGTAAGTGCGCGTAGGGGTAATTAAACAATAGTTGACAGTGTGAGCTGATCGTTAACGCGCGCGCAGAGGAGCGGGAAGGTGCATACCTTGGTCCGAACCTGAAAGTGCCGCTCGGGCAAAAAGCTGACCGTATAGTTGTAAATAAAGTCACCGTGCGCCTTTTAACTTTAAGCTGGACTGCCGGAGTGGGAAGGAGATCGTCTTGTCCCCGTCCGTGTACATATAGAATAGTTGCATTTCTTTTTCATTGTTATGATTAAAATGTCGATATCAATGCGGTTTGACAAGTCGTCATATTTGTTTATGACCGGTGACCCTTGGTTACAGGAAGTACGTCATGACTTTTGGGTCGAGTAGCAGACGCCTAGAGTAGCGGTCTGTTAAAGTTAGCGATCTGTTTAACGGTCTCTTTGCTGTGTGTTCTTCAAGGCAGGCGGACGTGTGTGTTATAAGCTCCTGAGAATTATTATACTTCACTCTCGATTCCTACATTGTTTGACCATTAGCTCATCCATACATCTCCGTGTGATGAGTCTAGTTTATGTATGATATTAATTCATATGGATGTCAGGAAAGTGAGTACAAATATATTTATGAGAAATCTGTCGAGGACAGTGTTGTAGTGATGGACGACATGGAAGTTTACTGAGGACTGTATTTCCATATTTCGCCAATGTATTGTATGGCTTTACTGAAGAGATTTGAGGAGCATTGTGGATGTCTTTAAACTGTATATTTGAAATCGTCCAACCTGGCCTTCGTGGTGATATTATTCGTTGGTGGAGATAGGCTGTGTGCGGGTACTAACTACATACCCCAATATGGACATTGGCCTGAGTAAACCTAATACTCATATAAATATTATAAAACAGACCCGCAACATTCATAATGTCTTGTTTATTTCTTGCAGACCTGACAGAGCGGCCAGCGGTTTTTCTTTATTATTGTCTCCAGTTACTGATCGGATTTATGTTGTCTTCTTCGTGGCTTACGAGTCCCCAAGTTTAGTTGTGAACATGACCTGCAAAAAGACAAATAAACATTAAACTATTAGGTTTAACTGGACTATCAATACCAAGATATTTTTTCCAATTTATCAGCCCACGGGAGTGGTATATGAAATAATATCAATATCTGACTTTTGACAGTCGTAGCACCGGATTTATAAAGAAAGTTGCGCTGTTTCAAAATCGGCACTCACCACAGAGCCAGCCGATAGGATTTACCAATCAATCAATTACCATCACCAGTAGCTGTGTCCAAATACTAGAAGTTTTTTTTTTCATTCTTTGCTGTGAACCCAAGATCCCGATTTTTTTCTCTACAATAACTATTCGAGGTGACATTATTGATCCAGGAGTACACCATCAAACTTGGCGTCCACCTTATAAAGTTATCGCCAAGGCTGGACTGGGGCCTAATCTGGCACTGAATACTGACATTATCAATATCGATAAATATATTCAGGATAACTGTATATCCCAGGAAATATCACCAAGATTAGGTAAGGAGTGAGAGCGTGGCCACGTATGACACACAGAGAGAGAGAGAGAGAGAGAGAGAGAGAGAGAGAGAGAGAGAGAGAGATTGAATATTTTCTTGTTACGGTAGCTTGTACCAAACTGGTTATTTTGCTTTGTAAAATTGTTTACTTTACAGAGTAGCACTTATTAGGAACTTTGTTTTCTCTACTATCTATACTGTAACATAGTGCTAAGCCTTTGATCTTTGGGGTTATTAACTTGTTGGGTTCTTATCTTCTCAATGAGGGGAGGGCACAGGTATTCTGTTATTCTTCTATATATGTACTTCTGATGTATTTGATCTTTCTCTTTTAGATATTCGATGTTGTAAAGTTTAATGATAATAAACAACAAAAGAACTAAACTTTGTTTGTTGTCAGACCCATACCCATTTAACCATAGTTTTTCACGTTTGTATGTCTTGTTGTCACATAGCTGTGTGTGAGTGCGTAGATAAACTTATATTACTAAATATAGGGAGGTGCAAGATTGTCTCATACTAAATTATAGTCGTATAGATAGGCTGGACTAGAGAAACTACTCAGTCCAGAGACAGATCTTCTCCTTAAACTATCCACTAATGAAACTCTATTTTCTTACACCCTTACTTCTCACGTATTATCACCATCCCCTATACTCAGGCGGGACCATAATTAACTTTAAAACCTATCTAAACGCGACAATCCACAAGGAGTGTCAGATAACAGACCACAATATACTGAGAGTAGTGAAAGAATACTTGAAAATATAAACTATCTGCTACATAGTATAGAAAGAAAGCAAGAAAGTGCGACCATTGAAAGCATGCAACAAAATCAGTACCACAAATGCACCGATTCACTTCTCTATTTTCATATTTTTTGCGTTTGTTCAATTTGCCTTAGAAACATTTGATTTCTTCTCTTCATGCCTTTATCACCCATATATTTTCTCTCGTGCCTTCTGACATATCTTGTACCGCCACTGACTTGCTCTTCACTACATTAAAAAAAAAAAAACACGCTTCACATGCCACTCTAATTGTCTCAACAACTGTCTTCGTGTTAGAGTTATCACCAAAGGGTTTCTCTCCCACTTCCATCCGTCGACTGGACATTTTAATCCCTCTGAACTGCACCGCTTGTTATTAGTTGAGAAGAAATGTTCCTTCCAAAGTATGTGGTGTGTTATTGCTATGCATAAACGCCTGCTCACTGACTTGGAACTTTTGAGATCTAACCTCACTCACCAACTACGTCAACTGACTTCTTCATGTCCGGCAGCGTTCCCTCTTATTCGTACCATTATCCATGATACTAATAGGGAGCTTTATACTCGGCTGAGCACGCATAAAAAAGAAAAATTGCGTCGCCTCCGCCCTCATGTTCCTTCTGAATCTTCAGTGTCCTCTATTCAGACTTCTACTCAGTTATTTGCAGTCCTCCAGATCTACAGCTATCTCCTGATGATTTGTCTGTCCTTAGTAAAGGTCTTAAGTTTGTCCCTCTTCATTTGATAAATGTTCTCTGCTTCAAGACGTCTACCACTTCCATCGCCTCATGTGTCTCAAGTATTACCATAGAAATGGTAATGATTCCAACAGTGTTTCCTGTACTGATGGTGATATCTTTCGTCATTTCGATAAATCTAAACAAGACTGGACTCCAGCTCCAGGTGCTTCTGCTGCTCTTGATTTATATATTGCCAACACTTTACATAAACATCAACTTTTTCTACCCTGTCTCTGTTGATCTAATCTGATCGCTTCTGAATGGTGGGCACTGTCACTCCTTAAAAAACGTGATGACATTATCATCAAACCAGCTGACAAAGGTGGTGCAGTGGTAGTTTGGCGAAAGGACTTGTATATTCAAGAAGGAGTTGCACACGGCTGTTTGTACCCTATCACAGTTCAGCAACTCTACCTTCTACTCACCTTGTTCTGGTGATGCCACAGTCCGCAATAATCTTACTGTTTATAAGACTATTTGTGATCTCGTCCATGATCACCTCCTCCTTCTGGTGCTTTGTCTCTCCATATTTTTGAAAGTAGTCAAGGTAAACCTTCCTTTTACATGTTTCATAAGGAGCATAAAATTGAAAATCCTGGTCGACCCATTGTTTCAGCCTGCTCATGTCCCACTGAACGTATCTCTGAATTCCTTGATAGTATCTTGCAACCCTTAGTGGCTAATCTACCTTCTTATTTGAAGGACACTACTCATGCTATTACTACCTTTGATTCGATCAGAGTAACGCCTCATCATACTTACTGTCTTTTCCTTCTTGATGTTTGTTCGCCTTATACTTCTATTCCACATTCTGATGGTCTTAAAGCACTACAATTTTTTCTCGACCGACGTACTGATCTTATCATTAGCACAGGTCTTCTTCACCTTGCGGAATTGGTTCTTACTCTCAACTCTTTTGAATTTAATGGTCAATTCTTTAACCAAATCAGTGGCGTGGCAATGGGCACTAAAATGGGCCCTAGTTAAGCTTGCCTTTTTATGGGCCACTTTGAATATATTGGTCCTTCAAAGTTACGATGGGCCGATACTTGAGTTTTACTGTCGATACATTGATGGTGGGATTGGAGTTACAGACATGTCTGAGGTAAACCTCCGTCGATTTATTGACTATCTCGGTAATTTCAATCCTGCCATCAAATTCACCTCAAATTTCTACTACTTCAGTAAAAGTTCTTGACCTTACTGTCAAAATCAGTCTCTCAGCTATAAAAATTGCATTCCCTTTTCTCAACTTCTACGCTTACGTCGGATATGTCACGATGATTTCCGTGAACGAGCTCAAGAGATGCTCAAGTTTTTTCACCGACATCTTTATCCTGAAAGAGTTTTATCTGATGCTCGCATCCCTTCATTTTTAATGCATTCAAGTCGTTCACATTGTGACACTGAAAGCGTGAGTATTCCTAGCCCGTACTCGATTACTGAAATCACGAGCTGATGATAAAGAAGAGACAATAGTCTCTGTTCCAAGCGTGCAGCAGATATTGTTTTTAAGGCTGCAAGTCCTCGCTTGCACTTCTTAATTAGTTGTTCCCCTTCTACCGTGAGGTGTAGAAGTTTGGAAGAGAGACAGCCAGACTATCCTATCGGCTGTCTTCCTCCTGGCCTGGTTCCATTCTAGTCCTCGGTCCTTCAAAGATTGTCTAATGTTGTCCTCCCAGCGGATTCTGGGTTGTCCTGGAGGGCTGGATCCCTGGCTCTTAGTTTCCCATGCTTATCCAGGTAGCCGATCTTCCCCCATTCTGCAGACATGGCCAAACCATCTTAATTGAGACTGTTCTACTTGGGTCTGCAGAGGGTGGCATTTTAGGTCTTGACCTATCATCTGGTTGCGGACCATGCCTCTTCTTGTTACTTCAACCACTTTCCTCAGATACCTCATTTCTAAGGTTTGGATCTGGCTTTTGTTGGTTGTAGTCATTGCCCATGACTAACATCCATACGTCAAGACTGGGACACAGGTGGAGCGGTATACAGCCATCTTCGTTTTCTTACCAACCTCTCTCTTGCTGAGGAATCCTCAATTTATGGCCTGAAAGTCTCCCAGCTGCTGCTTTTCGAGTGGCCAACTCTTCTTTGATGCCTCCCTTCCGGTCTATAACAGCTCCGATGTATTTAAAGTGGTCGACCTGCTCCAGAACCTATTCTCCCAGCTTAATCTGATGCCTTCTTCTCATGACATCACCATGGATTTTGATTTAGAGCTGCTTATGACCATCCCTCTCTTCTCCATCTCTTTCTTCCAGACTTGCAGGTTGGATTGGAGATGTGCCTCTGATTTAGCTATCAGGGCAACATCATCAGCAAATGCCAGCTCTGAAATACAGACCTGTCTCATCTTCCAGTACCCCACTGAATACTTTCTTGTTCTCTCCTTACATGCCTTGATGACATCGTCCATGAGGAGTATGAAAAGACAAGGTGACAGGTGTCACAGTGACTGATAATTTATTTTACCATTCCGTTCCATATGTTATTACTCTTTAATGTTCTGTTTTCCTAGTCATTTTGCATTTCTTTTCTTTCATTTTTCACCTTCTCAAACCCCACCCGAGGTTTGTTTACGTTCTGGCCGGCCTTCAGTACTAATTCCTTCAACGGTCAGTTAACGTAATGTTATCTAAACGCACCTGTGGTACGTTTGACCAGAGAAACATTTCTGTTACGCTTAGAGTGTTTGAACGAGCGAAAGGGTTTCTGTGAAAGAAACGGCTCGTTAGCAGGGACCAATCTTCTGAGGTCGGTAAACGAGTTTGATCTTCAATTCAGGAGAGATTTGTTGTGGCCCCTGACCATAATATTATGCATCGCCGATCTGGGGAACTTTCGCACGGGGTCTGTTGTCTTTGATGTAGTCTCTAGAGAAACCTCTGTGTCTTTATTACGCATTACGCCGATACATCTGTAGAATCAGGCTATGCAGGTGTCCCGGGTAGCGTTGTTTGTAAACTATAAGACTTGAGAATTTTAATACGTCAAAGACACTCGTAGATGGTTCCTGCCCGAGATAGACCCTTATGGAAATAAGGCAAACATTAAAACAGAACTAAATGTTTTTGCCTATTTCTTGGTATTTTCTCGGGTTTCAGGGATACCGAATCGCTAGAGCAAGATTCCAGTCAGGCGAAAAACGTCCCATTCTCTTCGTTCTAGAGGGTTTCTGAGTAACACCTAGCATTCACGAGTTGTCAACCCCAAATACCTGAACCAAAACCCTTTGTCAACGCCAAGTTAAGATCACGCAGTGCAACGAGCCAACGCTAAATCTGAAATAATCTATTGCAGTAGTAGTTTCCTACTCGCCTATTGGATTACCAGTCAGAGCAATGCGGCTTCCAGCATATCAATCAGCCCAGCATGTCTATAGTAGAATTTCAATCACCAGCCTTTGTGTGCCTAAACAGGGCACTCAGTCAAGCCACAGTCAAGCAAGCCCAAACTGGATTTAATGCCAAGCAAGCAATAGCGCTGGATAAGAGCGCCTGGGACGCTTTGTCCCCAAATAGCTTCGCCTGGTGTAATCCTGGGTTATGTAAAGACACTTTTCTGGAGCTAGCACCTTTGGTCCCACGAAAGCAGACAGGCTGTCATTCAGTTTGTTTATTTGGTCAGCCAAAGATAGACAGAGTTTCAGTCCCCCTCGCGCAATTAGGGGCACCAACGTTTAGCACCAACAAGGAAAGTTTTACAGGTCAATTCCATCCCCCATGGAGTATATATTTACGTAAAGACACTTTCTGGAGCTGGCACATTTGGTCCCACGAAAGGGGACAGGCTGTCGCTCAGTTTGTTTATTTGGTCAGCAGGAGATAAACAGCGTCTTCCAGCCCACCTCGCGCAATTAGAGGTCACCAAAGTTAGCACCAACAAGGACAGTTTTACAGGTCAATTCCATCCCCCATGGAGTATATATTTACGTAAAGACACTTTCTGGAGCTTGCACATTTGGTCCCACGAAAGCAGACAGACTGACACGCAGTTTATTCATTTGGTAAACCAGAGGTAAATAGAGTCTTGCAGCCCACCTCGCGCAATTAGGGGTCACCAATGATAGCACCTACAGGAAAGTTTTACAGGTCAATTCCATCACCCATGGAGTATATATTTACGTAAAGACACTTTCTGGAACTATTACATTTGGTCCCACGAAAGCGGACGGACTGACACTCAGTTTATTCATTTCTCTGTGTTCTACAGTTTTTATGACTGGTGGTGTGTGTGTTTGTGGGTGTGTATTTGCATATTGATGATTATTGGTGATTATTGATGATTTTTGGATGTAATTTATGTTGTGATGAAATGCATTATTTTCATACATGCTTCTTCATTTAATAAAGTTTACACAGTTATTAATGCGCTGTTCACGACCCTTCCATCCATAATTTACATTTTTCAGCTCTTTGCTATACTCTCTATGTATGATTAAGAGAAAAGAGTGAGAGCAGGAGGTGCTTAGACAAAATAAGTGAGTTGAGGGCTTGGAGAGAGTGATAACTTTAATAAATGTTCTCCAGGTTTGTCTCAAGTCCATCTCCTATTACACTTTATCTATGTGTAATCTATAACTCTGTCAGTCCACTATCTCTTGTCGATTTCACTACTATTGTCCAACTCGACAAAATACTTTACCACTTTAACTCAACCACGACATTTAATGGGGGCTCGTCCGGGATTCTGAGCTACATCGGCAGCAAACACATTAATGGTTTGCTCGTCCGAGAGATTGAGCCACATCTGCAGCAGTCGCAACAGATGAGGTTACAGTTGTAGTGGGTTTGATGGTATTGTGTGATGGTGATATTACTAAGTGTGATGCATGAGGTCAGCTGTGAAGGCTCCTGAGATAAAATGTAGCTGTGAATTGTCAGAAGGCCCTTCTTGCTACCACTACGACCTCACACCTGTCTTTTTTTACTAATGAATGTGGCTACGTTAAATGTCTAGGGTAATGATATGTAATGTGTTGTGGTAGTTTACATACACACACACATATATTTACTAAGTCTAATAATATTAATAAATGTTATAATACACTGAACTAACTCAAGTGTGTAAAAATTGGATAGTAATTTTCTTACATTTATTTGTTCTGAACCAAGGTTTTATTTTGGCCAGAACATATGAAAGGTTTAGAAATTATGAAAGAAATGCATGAATATTACATAATAAATGCAAGGTGTGTACATATATGTTACTAGACTAGTTAATATTATTACTGTTTATAGTTGTAATCTATTTTGGGAGAACATTTAATGGATGTGCTTTTGGGGTGGCCTCATCACTCCCTGTCTATTGTGACTACACATTGTCCAGTTATTTGATGGAAATTTATGGGTGTGTTAGCAAATAAGTTGAGTTGGTGAATTCTCAGCAGACCAGACGCTCACGTAGCTTGAAGGTGTAGCTCTGGTGCTGAGATCTGGTGGCCCTACCTCTCCGTGCTTGGGGGCTATATCAGAAGTCTGGTGGCCCCACCTCTCCGTGCTTGGGGGCAATATCAGAAGTTTGGTGGCCCCACCTCTCCGTGCTTGGGGGCTATAATAGGCTGCTCTGACAAAATGTTACTGCACGGGTCCACTCTGGTAATATTCAACAACTCATTTGACACCACAGTGGTGCCAACTGAAACTCACAGTTCTGCAATCAAAGTATTAGTCATGTGTCAGAATTCCATCCTCTAACCATTTCTGGACACAACACTACACAACAACAACACCACATAGACGGGTCAGATCTTTCTGACCAAACAACACATCTTACCAAGTTGGTTTCACATAGGATAAGTTCTCCCAGACTACGTATTCTGAAATATGTTCATTAGCTTCCTGCCATAGAATAGGATAGGTGATATGTTTCACTGATCTCAACCCTTGGTCTGTCCTTCATAATCCTTACTGGAGTTTATGTATTTTATTTGTCTCTAGACCCTGAACTGGGGCGGGGGGTCTAGAGCGAATCCTTACTTGTTGTAAGGGACAGATTATGCTATTGCAGTATCAAATCACTCGAACCTTAAACAAATATTAAAATGTACAAAGAAATAATTTCAGTTTTACCAGAATTATGAATATAGAACACAGTTAAATGCTAGCAAAACTCAGCTGAGCTGCTGGCCTTAGGATGGCGTCCCTCTAAATATTTCAATAGCTTCTGGGAATTACACCACTTAATAATTCACTGTGTCCACTAGGACAACTTATAATGAATGGCACAAAATGCGCGTCTGAGCGCCGATAATATATTCATCTATGGCCAATCACTGCCTTTTCTTTTTCAAATTCAAATATCCTACCCAAAAGTCATTTCAGTCATACCTCAGTCAAGTATGCCTTATTGTCTGTTGGTCCGTCCGTCTCTACTTGCGTTTCACAAAAAAACACACTTGTTTTTTGAACCAACTCTGCCTTCCCCTACACAATTTTGCCTTTAAAGTTATTTTTAGCCACAATTCACCATCCCACCCCGTCTCTTCATTCCAACTAGATTTTAGCACTTGCGTCTTCAAGGCCACAATTTTTTGAAAATTAGTGACATGTTTTATTTCAATGCAGACGCTCGCTGATATGAACAACACAGTCTTTTGTCAATATCTTTCTTATTATCTGTCCGTCTGTATAAATGAAAGCATATTATTTCACTGCTCAAGATGGGCCATCCGGCCAGCTAGGTTTTATATTCCTAACATTATTATTAAGAAAAGTTACTTTTCAAATATTTTCTAGAATCTTCTGGAATGCGTTCATCCTGCATTCAAATAAACGGACTAAGTTATCGCAAAAGCGTCAAAGAAATGACTGTGGCGTATAATATCCAAGGTCCCTTTTGTCGATTTCTTTACTTTATGTCAACTTGGGGAACGTGACTTTTCCATCCTTTCCCCACCACTTGCGTCTCTTAGCCTTGCTAGTTTCAAGCACGCGTTCAGTCAGATTTTTCCTTTTGATCTCCGTTCTCATCCCGTTCCGTTTTGCCTTCAAGTCTAACAATTTAATTTCCATGGCGGGTGATGACCCGCGGCGTGGGCGATCATGTATTCTAGCAGCTTACGCATTAGTTTTTATCCCTACGTTGTATCATTGGAGATATTTTACCGTTGCATCACGGTTAATTTTGTGACACATCTCCCCACTTGAAAACATGCCTACGGCAAGTTCCAAAACCAGTGATACACATAGATAAAATCTCTCCTTACGCCTGCCATTACTCTAATTTTGATCACAGGGGTGCCGACTGAGGAAATCTGCACCGACATTCAATTTGCCTGGGATATATTGGATACTAAACTGATAAGGTTGAAGCAATAAAGACCACCTCAGCAATCTTGCGTTTTCATGCTTAGCCTGAGATAAGAATACGAGAGGCTGATGGTCCGTCTCGACCACAAAAGTCCTACCATACAGATAGATTTGAAACTTCTTTATTGCCCAGATTAACGCTAAACATTCTTTTTCGCTTGTGGAGTATCCTTGTTCCGCCTTATTCAATTTGCGGCTTGCATAAGCGACTGGTTTCAGTTCCCCATCAGGTGAAGATGATCTTTGCAACAAAGCCGCTCCGAGTCCTACATTACTTGCATCGGTTCTTAAGACAAAGTCCTGTGTCAAATCAGGCAGTTTGAGAATAGGCTTGCTAGTGAGTTTTTCCTTTAAGTCTTGGAACGCTAATTCACTTTGCGCAGTCCAATTAATTTTATCTGGAAGTCCCTTGCGAGTCAGATCAGTCAGAGGAGCACAAATAGAGTTAAAATCTTTGATATATTTTTGATAAAATCCGCATAACGACACGAATGATCGCACGTCCTTTTTTGTTTGTGGTCTAGGTGCTCTCTGCAGTTTTTCCAAGTTCTTGGGATCAGGGGTCATGCTACCCTGATATACAGTGTGTCCCAAGAATTCCAACTCTTTGCATCCAATGCAACATTTTGTTGGCCTAGCAGTCAAGTTCGCCTCCCTAAGCCTATTAAATAACATTTCTAGAGCTTCAATGTGTTCTTCAAATGTCTCTGTGGCGACGAGAATATCATCCATGAAATTCGTGATACATGGGTTATTCAGGGGATCCAACAATTTGCGCATCATCCTTGAAAATACACTCGGAGCATTTTTCAGTCCGAATGGTAGCATGTTGAATTCATAATGTCCATCCGAAGTGCTAAAAGCCAAATAAGGTCTCACTTCAGGCTTCACTGGGATCTGGTAATAGCCTTTACTAAGATCCACCTTTGAAAAGTATTTTGCCTTGTTCAGTCTGGCAAATAACTGTTTTGTGTCTGGTAATGGATCCACTTGTCCTTCTGTGACAGCATTCAGTTTCCTGTAATCTATGCACAGTCTGTGTTCCCCAGACGGTTTTCTCAACAATACGACACTAGAACTAAAAGATGATTCACTGTGTGAAATAATCCCCTCCTTCAACAAATAATCTATTTCTTCCTTCAATGCCTTCTCCTTCGCGAACGGAATAGAATAGGCTCTCATACAGATTGGGTTTGAGTCTACCAGTTTCATGTCATACTGTAGCAAATTTGTATGGCCTGGTTTATCTGTTAATACATCTGTATGTTCCTCCAGAACCTGTTGAACTCTCTCCCTCTGGTTTTTAGTCAGGTGCTTACTGACTTTTACCTGTGCTGCTGTTTCACAAGGATGTAATGGGTATTCATGTGAGGTGAGTGGTTCCTTTTGCATTTGCGTTGCGATAGCTAAGGTCAGTAAGGGGGTGCTTTCCTGGAGTGGTCTGTCCAGATACTTCTTTAACAGGTTTACATGATAAACTTTCTCCTTCCCCTTTTTGTCAATTTTATAGTTTGTTCTAGACACCTTCTCTAGAACCGTATATGGACCTTGCCATCCAATTTGTAATTTATTCTGGCTACCGGGTAGTAGAAGCAGCACCTTCTCTCCCACTGCCAGTTCTCTGTCCTTTGCCTTCCTATTAAAATATGCTGCATGTTTCTTCCTGGCTTGTTTCAAATTATCATTTGCCAGTTTCCATCCAGCTTTCAAACGAGTGGTCAGTTCGTTCACGTATTGATAAGATGAGGTAACAGTCTCTTCCGCCTTCTCATCTGTCCAGGTCCTTAATAGTGCTTCTAATGGACCTTTTATTGGCCTCCCAAATAGCAGAGTTGCGGGAGCCATCCCGGTTGAACTATGTGGTACCTCCCGGTACGCAAACAATGCGGC
Organism: Oreohelix idahoensis; assembly: GCA_024509875.1. Taxonomy (NCBI): domain Eukaryota; kingdom Metazoa; phylum Mollusca; class Gastropoda; order Stylommatophora; family Oreohelicidae; genus Oreohelix; species Oreohelix idahoensis. The sequence goes on from JAMPIV010004368.1 coordinate 801,903, forward strand.
GGGCAGGAATTGATCCCACAGATCCGGTTTTTCGTGTGCCAGCTTTCTCAGGATAGAAATGAGAGTCCCGTTGAACCTCTCTACCTGGCCGTTCCCTTGTGGATGGTACGGACTACAATGAAAGTGTCTGGCTTGAAATAGCTTAAAAACTTCTTCCGTTAGTTTCCCCTTGAACTGAGAACCATTATCCGTCAAGATTTGATGCGGGAATCCTAATCGGGTAAATATTGTAAGTAGTGCCTCTGCTACATGTTTTGAATCAATTGATGGCAGGGCTACCGCCTCTCCCCACATAGAACAAGTGTCCACCAGAGTAAGGATGTAACTGTTCCTCCTCTTGGTCCGAGTGAGAGGTCCTACAATATCCACTGCAACCCTCTCAAAAGGTGTTCCCACTATGGGCATTTCCCCTAGAGTTGCAGGAGCAGTCCAGTGCTTTGGAGCTACCCTTTGACATTCAGGGCAGGATTTGACATATCTTTTTATATCCTCCGTTATCCCTGGCCAGAAGTAATGACAAGCTATACGCTGTCCTGTGGCGCTGATCCCCATGTGACCACTGAAGGGAATCGCATGCCCGAGTTCCATCACTTTATCCCTATATGAAGTGGGAAGAACCAGCTGGTTGTGACCATTTGTTCCAGTTCCGGCCTTCCTGTATAAGAGTTTGTTCTTCATAAAATATTCCCCCTTGCTCGGAGGTGTGTGGCATTTGGGCAATTTTTTAAAACATGGCTTGAGTGTCCTATCCTCAGCCTGCGCCTTCCTCATCTCCTCTGGATGAGCATTTATAGGTTCACCTTCTTCCTCCTTCTTCTGTGACCTGGTCTGCACTGTCGCCATGATCACAGGTCTCTCGGGATTCCCCAAGAAGACGTATCTACACCCCAATATCAGAGGGTAGATTGGTTCATCTATCACTGCTGCTCTGATTTCTCCTTCCACATAGCGAGTTTTCACCGTTATCCTTGCGATGGGAAGTGTCATGAGTGGTATGTCCTTAGTTGCCCCTTGTATTTCCACTGTTTCTGTGGTATACTGACTTGGGTCCACTAGGCTAGACTTCACAACTGAATCATAATCCAAACCTGTATCATAAAGGCACCTTATGGTGACCCCATTACAAATAACATCCTCACAAACTGGGGGGTGATAAGGTTCCTGCTGTCCCTTAGGATTAACCTTTAATCTTTGCGTCCCCGACTTCATTGCAGCAATGTTTGAAGGTTTCCTTCTACAAAATTCGGTGTTATGGTTATCTTTCTTGCACCATTTACACCATCTTTTTCCTTGGTTAAACGGTTTTCTTTCATTGGATTTTTGGTCATTGAACTGTGAGTTTCTGTCTCGATAGTCATTTCTTGGCCGTTCAAAGTTTGTCCTACCTTTATTTCCCTGCTCTCTATTATCAAATTTATTAAATTGCTGTGGAGCTTTAAAATTGTCTATGTGCTTCTTTTTAGCACCACTTACCTCTGCCTGGGCTGCCTGATACCTCTCAGCGACATTTAAAACCTCCCCCAACTTCTCTGCACCTTGTTCCATGAGAAATTTTCTCATGTCTGGAGCCATGGACTCTCTCAATTGCTCAATCATGATCATTTCTTTAAGATCTTGGGTCTTCCCCAGAGCAGTCCATTTCTCCAAATAGGTTTCTAGTCTGGCAGAGAATTGGTGGTATGTCTCCCCAGACAACAGTTTGGCATTTCTAAATTTCTTACGATAAAATTCACCATTTTTTTCGTACCTCAATAACAAAGCCTGCTTTAACATGTCATAATTGTCTTGGTCTTCTCTGTTCATTTTTGCGAAGACTTCGTAAGAAGTACCTCTCAGTCCCTGTGATAGCTTTAAACTCCACCTCTCTCTCTCTAACCCATATGTAGTAGCTAATAACTCAAAACGTCCTAGGTACCCCTCTATGTCATCGTCTTTTTCAACAAAATGGTCTAAATGAAACCCCATAGCTGATGTTGAGGCTCCCAGACTGGGCGTAGCATCTGAGGCAAAAGGGCTGGCACCATTTTCAGGAGCCTGGCCTTGTAGCTCCAGCTCCCTTAGTCGTAATTCGTGCTCCCTTTGCAACCTTCTATCTTCTGCCTCCCTTTCGGCCTTTTTATCTTCTGTCTCCCTTTCGGCCTTTTTATCTTCTGCCTCCCTTTGCTGTCGTTTTTCTTCTGCCTCCCTTTGCTGTCGTTTTTCTTCTGCCTCCAATGCTTTAGCCTCTTTGTCAGCCTCAATTTATAACCTCTTAGTCTCAGCCTCAATTTGTAACCTCTTCTCTTCAGCCAACCTTTCAGACTCTAATTTTCTTTCAGCCTCTTTTTCTAATCTTCTTTCTTCCCGTTCAATATACTTATCACATTCAGCCGTTACATATTGAATTAAAATCTGACCATCCATTCCCATCTCCTTTGCCGTCAGCACAGCAGCTGATCTGAATTTGGCCAGCTCCGCCATACTTTTTAAACAAATCTAGCAATGTGCAAGATAAAATTTCCAACCACTAAAGTACTTCTAATTACTCTAGTCTAAAATAATTCTAATTAATTAATTAACTACCACTGGCTGTGAAGATTCACCAACTTTTATTTTCAGGGACACTTTTAATTTTAAGGGACACTTTTAATTTTTATAATGTGTTCCCCTAATCTAATTCTCCCCCCAGGAGATCCTAATATACTTGATGGGCTAATTATCCCGGGACAAAGAGACCCCAATATATGTAGTGGGTTTGATGGTATTGTATGATGGTGATATTACTAAGTGTGATGCATGAGGTCAGCTGTGAAGGCTCCTGAGATAAAATGTAGCTGTGAATTGTCAGAAGGCCCTTCTTGCTACCACTACGACCTCACACCTATCTTTTTTTACTAATGAATGTGGCTACGTTAAATGTCTAGGGTAATGATATGTAATGTGTTGTGGTAGTTTACATACACACACACAGATATTTACTAAGTCTAATAATATTAATAAATGTTATAATACACTGAACTAACTCAAGTGTGTAAAATTTGGATAGTAATTTTCTTACATTTATTTGTTCTGAACCAAGGTTTTATTTTGGCCAGAACATATGAAAGGTTTAGCAATTATGAAAGAAATGCATGAATATTACATAATAAATGCAAGGTGTGTACATATATATGTTACTAGACTAGTTAATATTATTACTGTTTATAGTTGTAATCTATTTTGGGAGAACATTTAATGGATGTGCTGTTGGGGTGGCCTCATCACTCCCTGTCTATGGTGACTACACATTGTCCAGTTATTTGATGGAAATTTTATGGGTGTGTTAGCAAATAAGTTGAGTTGGTGAATTCTCAGCAGACCAGACGCTCACGTAGCTTGAAGGTGTAGCTCTGGTGCTGAGATCTGGTGGCCCCACCTCTCCGTGCTTGGGGGCAATATCAGAAGTCTGGTGGCCCCACCTCTCCGTGCTTGGGGGCAATATCAGAAGTCTGGTGGCCCCACCTCTCCGTGCTTGGGGGCTATAATAGGCTGCTCTGACAAAATGTTACTGCACGGGTCCACTCTGGTAATATTCAACAACTCATTTGACACCACATTGGTGCCAACTGAAACTCACAGTTCTGCAATCAAAGTATTAGTCATGTGTCAGAATTCCATCCTCTAACCATTTCTGGACACAACACTACACAACAACAACACCACATAGACGGGTCAGATCTTTCTGACCAAACAACACATCTTACCAAGTTGGTTTCACATAGGATAAGTTCTCCCAGACTACAGATTCTGAAATATGTTCATTAGCTTCCTGCCATAGAATAGGATAGGTGATATGTTTCACTGATCTCAACACTTGATCTGTCCTTCATAATCCTTGCTGGAGTTTATGTATTTTATTTGTCTCTAGACCCTGAACTGGGGCGGGGGGTCTAGAGCGAATCCTTACTTGTTGTAAGGGACAGATTATGCTATTGCAGTATCAAATCACTCGAAACCTTAAACAAATATTAAAATGTACAAAGAAATAATTTCAGTCTTACCAGAATTATGAATATAGAACACAGTTAAATGCTAGCAAAACTCAGCTGAGCTGCTGGCCTTAGGATGGCGTCCCTCTAAATATTTCAATAGCTTCTGGGAATTACACCACTTAATAATTCACTGTGTCTACTAGGACAACTTATAATGAATGGCACAAAATGCGCGTCTGAGCGCCGATAATATATTCATCTATGGCCAATCACTGCCTTTTCTTTTTCAAATTCAAATATCCTACCAAAAAGTCATTTCAGTCATACCTCAGTCAAGTATGCCTTATTGTCTGTTGGTCCGTCCGTCTCTACTTGCGTTTCACAAAAAAACACACTTGTTTTTTGAACCAACTCTGCCTTCCCCTACACAATTTTGCCTTTAAAGTTATTTTTAGCCACAATTCACCATCCCACCCCGTCTCTTCATTCCAACTAGATTTTAGCACTTGCGTCTTCAAGGCCACAATTTTTTGAAAATTAGTGACATGTTTTATTTCAATGCAGACGCTCGCTGATATGAACAACACAGTCTTTTGTCAATATCTTTCTTATTATCTGTCCGTCTGTATAAATGAAAGCATATTATTTCACTGCTCAAGATGGGCCATCCGGCCAGCTAGGTTTTATATTCCTAACATTATTATTAAGAAAAGTTACTTTTCAAATATTTTCTAGAATCTTCTGGAATGCGTTCATCACTGCATTCAAATAAACGGACTAAGTTATCGCAAAAGCGTCCAAGAAATGACTGTGGCGTATAATATCCAAGGTCCCTTTTGTCGATTTCTTTACTTTATGTCAACTTGGGGAACGTGACTTTTTCCTCCTTTCCCCACCACTTGCGTCTTTTAGCCTTGCTAGTTTCAAGCACGCGTTCAGTCAGATTTTTCCTTTTGATCTCCGTTCTCATCCCGTTCCGTTTTGCCTTCAAGTCTAACAATTTAATTTCCATGGCGGGTGATGACCCGCGGCGTGGGCGATCATGTATTCTAGCAGCTTACGCATTAGTTTTTATCCCTACGTTGTATCATTGGAGATATTTTACCGTTGCATCACGGTTAATTTTGTGACAACAGTCTGGTATGAATCTCTCACAAGATTCTATTCTGATTCTTAGAGTTTAGTGTTCTGCAGATTATAGGAATTGCTATCCCCTAGACAAATCGAACTATTTCTTTTGGAGGAAGTCTGAACAGCGTTTTCTCCACAGCAATCATACATATTAAGTTACATTTATTGTTCATGTTACACATGAGACAGCTGGTAAAGGTTGCTGGTATCACTGCTGAGTTTTTGGGTTGGTAAATCTGACGACTATTGTTGTAAAAGTCAGAAATTTTATTTTTAAGGGTTAGTATTTTTTTCAGGAGTAGCTCTTTAATCTGAGATAAGAAGCTACATTTAGTCAGTTACTAGCTTGCATTTGTACCAAGGGAGGGTGTTCATTCGGATGATAGTAACCAATCCTCTCAATAGCTAAGTACTGACAGAAGTTGGATACGATTTTGGTTATGATTATAGGATGTTCTAAGGACATGAAACGGACGTCTATGGAAAAGATAAATTACTGTCATGTAGTCCGTACTCCACGAACTTTAAAAGGAGGGGCAACTTGTCACAGTGACTGATAATTTATTTTACCATTCCGTTCCATATGTTATTACTCTTTAATGTTTTGTTTTCCTAGTCATTTTGCATTTCTTTTCTTTCATTTTTCACCTTCTCAAACCCCACCCGAGGTTTGTTTACGTTCTGGCCGGCCTTCGGTACTAATTCCTTCAACGGTCAGTTAACGTAATGTTATCTAAACGCACCTGTGGTACGTTTGACCAGAGAAACATTTCTGTTACGCTTAGAGTGTTTGAACAAGCGAAAGGGTTTCTGTGAAAGGAACGGCTCGTTAGCAGGGACCAATCTTCTGAGGTCGGTAAACAAGTTTGATCTTCAATTCAGGAGAGATTTGTTGTGGCCCCTGACCATGATATTATGCATCGCCGATCTGGGGAACTTTCGCACGGGGTCTGTTGTCTTTGATGTAGTCTCTAGAGAAACCTCTGTGTCTTTATTACGCATTACGCCGATACATCTGTAGAATCAGGCTATGCAGGTGTCCCGGGTAGCGTTGTTTGTAAACTATAAGACTTGAGAATTTTAATACGTCAAAGACGCTCGTAGATGGTTCCTGCCCGAGATAGACCCTTATGGAAATAAGGCAAACATTAAAACAGAACTAAATGTTTTTGCCTATTTCTTGGTATTTTCTCGGGTTTCAGGGATACCGAATCGCTAGAGCAAGATTCCAGTCAGGCGAAGAACGTACCATTTCTATCACCAGCCTTTGTGTGCCTAAACGGGGCACTCAGTCAAGCAAGCCCAAACTGGATTTAATGCCAAGCAAGCAATAGCGCCGGATAAGAGCGCCTGGGACGCTTTGTCCCCAAATAGCTTCGTCTGGTGTAATCCTGGGTTATGTAAAGACACTTTTCTGGAGCTAGCACCTTTGGTCCCACGAAAGCGGACAGGCTGTCACTCAGTTTGTTTATTTGGTCAGCCAAAGATAGATAGACAGTTCCAGTCCCCCTTGCGCAATTAGGGGCACCAACATTTAGCACCAAAAAGGAAAGTTTTACAGGTCAATTCCATCCCCCATGGAGTATATATTTACGTAAAGACACTTTCTGGAGCTAACACATTTGGTCCCACGAAAGCGGACAGGCTGTCGCTCAGTTTATTTGGTCAGCAGGAGATAAACAGCGTCTTCCAGCCCACCTCGCGCAATTAGAGGTCACCAAAGTTAGCACCAACAAGGAAAGTTTTACAGGTCAATTCTGTAATGTTATGATGTATGTATATAAGCATTACCTCGTCATCTACACAAGCACACACATGTTTCAGAAGGCACTCAGTAAAAGCATGTTCAGTTTGTAGCCATGTTTATTTACAGAATATCGTACATGTGAAGATTCGCATATTATTACAATGTGTGGTTCGTATTATTAATGTATTATATTACATCCCCCCTTTTTTGAAAAAAAAATGTGTGCAAACATTTCCAACGAAATGTTTCATGTGAGAAAGGATAAGTATGTGTAATGCTCAGTGTGAGTATATATAGGTCACTGTCTGTATCGGCTGGGAGGTGTCACTGTACGGCCAGAACGAGTGGTGTAAAGTGCTGGTGGTTCTGCAGAAGTCCCTGGTTTAGCTTGAGTTGGTTGTGATTTCGGCCTTGGCGCTTGTTGGTTTTGTGGGGTGCCAAGGTCTGGAGTTACTGCATTGCCTGTTGTAAGCGTGGGAATTATCTTCTCTGTTGTATTCTGTGGGATTTCTCTAATGTCCACTCTGTTTCGCCTCAGGAGGTTGTTGCTGCTGTCTGGTCTTAAGGTATAGCTCCTGGGTTCAGGGTTTCTGGAAATGATTGTTGCTTTTGACCATGTGTCATTGTTGTGGTTGTAGGTAGTCACATGCTGACCAGGATGTAATGGTGGTAGGTCTTTAGCACATTTGTCATAATTGGATTTCTGAACTTGCTGACGATGCTGAAGTTGATCATATGTGCTGTCTCTATGTTGTGGACGGAAGTGGACCTTAGATGGTAGAAGGTCTTTAATACTTCTATCAAACATAAGTTCTGCTGGACTGTCGATCTTACTGTCTACCGGTGTTGTTCTCCATCTCAAGAGTGCTAGGTGTACATCCTCTGTTCTTGTTTTCTTCATGATTGACTTGATAGTTTGTATCTGTCTCTCAATGAAACCATTAGATTTAGGGTATCTAGGTGATGATGTTGTGTGTTTGATCTTCCAGTCCTTAGTGAAGTTTCTGTATGCTTGACCTGAGAAATGTGGACCGTTGTCTGATCTAATTTCATCTGGGATGCCAAACATGCTGCAATACTTCTTTGTAATGTCTGCAATAACAGCTGATGGTGAGGGTTGTGGAAGTTTCTCAATGATGGGAAATTTGCTGTAGTAATCAGCAATAATAAGATAGTCATTATTGTCGATTGAGAAAATATCAGTTCCTATAATGCTCCAAGGGCTCAATGGTATGTCTGATGGTATGAGAGGTTCTCTGCACTGCCTATTTGCATGTTCTTGGCAAATTGAACAGTTTTTACATAGTGTTTCTATGTCCTTGTTTATCTGTGGCCAGTAAACATCTTTCTTTGCTCTCAGTTGTGTCTTCACAATACCAAGGTGACTATTATGGAGCTGTTTAAGGATGATATCGCGTTGTGTTTCTGGTACAACAATGCGATCTCCTTTAAGGATCATACCATCTTCGATGCTTAACTCGTCCCTCATCGAGTAGTATGGACGGATGTGTGTTGGAACTTCCCTGATAGAGCTTGGCCATCCATGGTATATCAGTTCTTTGAGAGAGTTAAGGATAGGATCTCTCATTGTGTCTTCTCTGATGTGTTCAAGCCGATTACCGCTAAACTTGACAAAATCAACTTTGATGTTTGGGGTAAGATCTGCTGTCTTGTTGGGGTTTGGTAGTCTGCTGAGAGCATCTGCAAGACCTATATCCTCTTTAATGTTGTTAATAGTTACCACACTCAGCTTTTCGCACATTGGTAAACCCAAAATTGCAGGTCCTTCAACATCTACCAAGTAAAATGTTGACGATGTCCATTCAGAGTCTCTGTATAAACATTCAAGTGTTACTGCTCCGAAACAGTCTATACTTGTTCCATTGTAAGCTCTTAGCTTTGTCCTGCCACTCCTACTTTTTACATCCCTTGTGGGAAATCCTTGCTCATCCACCTTGTCAGGCATGATCTGTCTGAATATTCTTAAGGGTAGGGTAGAGTGTTACCTTGGGCACCTGTGTCTATCTTGAACCGAATATATCTTTCTTTGTGCATTTTAATTCCTGGTATTCGGAATTGTACCTTGCAGAAAGCCTGCGTTCTCTTTGGTTCATTACTGAAAGTTAGCTAGTATCTTCACAGTATCAAAAGTGGAAGGATCATTTCTTTCACTGGAGTCAAGGTCCTCAGTCATCATAGAGTGTGTTTGTTTTGACAACTTTCTGCTGTGAAATTTGTGTTGAGCACTGTCTTGTTTCCTCTTGAAACATAATTTTATCCAGTGGCCCCTCTTTCTGCAGTAATGACATGTAGAGTCTTTAGCTGGACAGTGGTTTTGTATGTGGTTTAGGCCACAACATTTACACATAGCACCTCTGCTTGTGTTGTGTTTTTCTTGTTGCTTCGAACCAGTTGTTTTGTTGTGTCTAGGTTTATAGCTTTTCACTGCATCCACCTGGGCTGCTAATGTACCTTGCTGAATTTGTTTAATGTTTAGTGCTTGTGCCTCGTGTTTCCTGCCTTCATCCAGAAGTTGTTGTAAAGTTAGTGTATCACTCTGGCTCAGTATCCATTTCTGGAACTCTGGCATTGGTGTGCTGAGAAGGATCTGTTCGATAATTCGCTCTTTTTCTTCTTCTTTGTTAAATTTGCATACACTTGTTTTCTCCTTGATGCGAGTGAAAAAATCATCTAGACTTTCACCACGTTTCTGTCGCAGGTGGTGAAGTTCTAATCTTGCCGCTCTAAAGTTCGTGTGCTTTATTATCAGACGTTTTTCAAATTCGTCCAATATGGCTGCGGGGTCTGTCGCCGACTCCACAGGCATGGCGGTAGCAAAACTGTTGTAAATTTTCAAACCTTCATCGTCCAATGCTTCTAGGATATATGGAGTTAGGGTTTGTCCTTCCAGACCAGTGGTCTTGGAATATAGATCTATGCGTTGGCGCCATAACAAGAAAGCTTCACTCTTATCATCTTGACCGGCGGATCTCATTTGCGGTGCGTTGCGATATTGTTTCGCCGCCATGGCTGACCTCGATGGCGAAAATTAGCCGAATAAACTGTAGGCCTACTCACGTGTTATCGTGTAGCTGTTTTGCGTCAGTCCGGTATCGACCGCTGCCACCATGTAATGTTATATGTATATAAGCATTACCTCGTCATCTACACAAGCACACACATGTTTCAGAAGGCACTCAGTAAAAGCATGTTCAGTTTGTAGCCATGTTTATTTACAGAATATCGTACATGTGAAGATTCGCATATTATTACAATGTGTGGTTCGTATTATTAATGTATTATATTACAAATTCCACCCCCCATGGAGTATATATTTACGTAAAGACACTTTCTGGAGCTGGCACATTTGATCCCACGAAAGTGGACAGACTGACACGCAGTTTATTCATTTGGTAAACCAGAGGTAAATAGAGTCTTGCAGCCCACCTCGCGCAATTAGGGGTCACCAATGATAGCACCTACAGGAAAGTTTTACAGGTCAATTCCATCACCCATGGAGTATATATTTACGTAAAGACACTTTCTGGAACTATTACATTTGGTCCCATGAAAGCGGACGGACTGACACTCAGTTTATTAATTTCTCTGTGTTCTACAGTTTTTATGACTGGTGGTGTGTGTGTTTGTGGGTGTGTATTTGCATATTGATGATTGAGATTATTGATGATTTTTGGATGTAATTTATGTTGTTGTGATGAAATGCATTATTTTCATACATGCTTCTTCATTTAATAAAGTTTACACAGTTATTAATGCGCTGTTCACGACCCTTCCATCCATAATTTACATTTTTCAGCTCTTTGCTATACTCTCTGTGTATGATTAAGAGAAAAGAGTGAGAGCAGGAGGTGCTTAGACAGTATAAGTGAGTTGAGGGCTTGGAGAGAGTGATAACTTTAATAAATCTTCTCCAGGTTTGTCTCAAGTCCATCTCCTATTACACTTTATCTTGTGTAATCTATAACTCTGTCAGTCCACTATCCCTTGTTGATTTCACTACTATTGTCCAACTCGACAAAATACTCAACCACTTTAACTCAACCACGACAACAGGATATCACCTTGTCTTACACAGAAGCCACGGTAGTGCAGTGGTTAGTGCACTGGCTTCCTAGCTCGGTGGTCCAAGGTTTGATCCCCAGTTGAGATGGGATTTTTTAGACTGCAAACAAGGATATCACCTTGTCTTACACCAGTGGTGGTCCTGAACTCTTCTGACTTTGCTGTCCTCACATAATTTCTGCAAGACTTGTAGAAGCTCTGTATAGCATGAATCAGAGGTGCTGGAATGTTCTTCCTTGCCAAACAGTCCCAAAGTTTGCTCCAGGTGACCCTGTCAAACGCCTTTTCCAAATCTATGAAACAAAGATGGATCTCACTCTTATACTCAAGGGCCTTTTCACTCAACTGTCTGAGTGTGAAGATTAGGCCTTGAGTACTTCGGTTTGCTCGAAATCCAGACTGGACCTCATCCAACTGTGGCTCAGCTAGGCGTCTGAGTCTCTGCTCTAGGATTCTAGAGCAGATTTTACCAGGGACACTGAGAAGGGATATGCCTCTATGGTTTCCACATTGTCGATTGTCACCCTTTTTGAAAATCGGTGTTATGATGGCAATCTTCCAATCCTTTGGTATGGTCTTGTTGCACCATGCTGCCTGTAGGACCCTTAAGAGTAATAGGTCACCTGCTGCTCCCATGTACTTAACCATTTCTGGTGTTATACCATCATGGCCTGCTGCTTTGCCCATCTTGATTTTCTTCAGTGTTGCCTTCAGTTATTCCATCTTTATGTCATCTTCACCACCATTGGTGTTCTCTTCTGCGCTAGTGGTTATCATTTCTGATGCTTGACCCTGCTCACCATCAAGGAGTTCTGAGAAACATTCTTTCCATTACTTTCTTCGGGGCAGTAAGCAACTTGCCTTGCTTGTCCTTTATAAATTTAAGAGGGCATTTTTTTTCCTTCGTCATGTTCTTTAGGGTCTTATAGAACAATTTCTGGTTTTCTTGCACATCTTTTTCTTGCTTTTCTCCAAATTCTTCCCAGGACTTCTGTTTTGCTGCTAGCACCTTGTTCTTTGCTTCTGTTCTGAGTATCACATATTCTCTATATTTCTCTATTTGTCCTGCTGTGTTTTTAGCTCCTAAGTCTTGTTTCAATGCTAATTTCTCCCGTTCATTTACTTAGTTTCTTGCGTGATGTTGGGCAGTTCCTAGGATGAGCAACTCTTTCAGTTGTTCTTTTGATTGTTAGCAGGTAGTGATCACTTCCAATCTCTGGCCCCCTCCAGACTCCTGCATCCCGGACATACTTGAATGAGCTCCTCCTAACTTAACTATGGCATAGTCGATCACTAACTTCTCATTCCTTGTTGGTTCATATTTAGTGTATGCATGTATGCGCTTATGGGGGAACTTTGTGTTTGTAATGATCAGATTCTGCTCACTGCAGAATCTAAGGAGTCACTTTCCATTGTTACTGAGAGTATCTATGATCAAATATCTGAGTGTACTTTGATCAAATCAGTCAAATATCTGAATGTACTATGATCAAATCAGTCAAATATCTGAATGTACTATGATCAAACCATCATATATCTGAATGTACTATGATCAAATCAGTAAAATATCTGAGTGTACTATAATCAAACATCTGAGTGTACTATGATCAAATATCTGAGTGTACTATGATCAAATCAGTCAAATATATGATTGTACTATGATCAAATCAGTCAAATATCTGAATGTACTATGATCAAATCAGTCATATATCTGAGTGTACTATGATCAAATCAGTCAAATATCTGAGAGTACTATGATCAAATCAGTCAAATATCTGAATGTACTTTGATCAAATAAGTCAAATATCTGAATGTAAATGATCAAATCAGTCAAATATCTGCATGTACTTTTATCAAATCAGTCAAATATCTGAATGTACTATGATCAAATCAGTCAAATATCTGAGTGTACTATGATCAAATATCTGAGTGTACTATGATCAAATATCTGAATGTACTGTGATCAAATATCTGAGTGTACTATGATCAAATCAGTCAAATATCTGATTGTACTATGATCAAATCAGTCAAATATCTGAATGTACTATGATAAAAAAAGTCAAATATCTGAATGTAAATGATCAAATCAGTCAAATATCTGAATGTACTATGATCAAATCAGTCAAATATCTGAATGTACTATGATCAAATCAGTCAAATATCTGAGTGTAGTATGATGAAATATCTGAGTGTACTGTGATCAAATATCTGAGTGTACTATGATCAAATCAGTCAAATATCTGAGTGTACTATGATCAAATAAGTCAAATATCTGAATGTACTATGATTTTTTTTTTTCCTTAACCAGCGGCACTTGGGCTTTCAGCCCTTCAGCCCAATGACATGTCATTGCGAGGCTGGGGAACCTGAGGACTTTCCTTCCAACCCGGTCAGGAGCTTCGCTCCTTCCCATCCACAGAGGGTTTATCACAGGAGCCGTTCAGCCATGATAAATCAGTCAAATATCTCAATGTACTATGATCAAATCAGTCAAATATCTGAATGTACTATGATCAAATCAGTCAAATACCTGAATGTACTATGATCAAATCAGTCAAATATCTGAATGTACTATGATCAAATAAGTCAAATATCTGAATGTACTATGATCAAATCAGTCAAATATCTGAATGTACTGTGATCAAATCAGTCAAATATCTGAATGTACTGTGATCAAATCAGTCAAATATCTGAATGTACTGTGATCAAATCAGTCAATTATCTAAATGTAATATGATCAAATCAGTCAAATATCTGAATGTACTATGATCAAATCAGTCAAATATCTGAATGTACTATGATCAAATAAGTCAAATATCTGAGTGTACTATGATCAAACATCTGAGTGTACTATGATCAAATCAGTCAAATATCTGAATGTACTATGATAAAATCAGTCAAATATCTGAATGTACTATGATCCAATCAGTCAAATATCTGAGTGTACTATGATCAAATATCTGAGTGTACTATGATCAAATATCTGAGTGTACTGTGATCAAATATCTGAGTGTACTATGATCAAATCAGTCAAATATCTGATTGTACTATGATCAAATCAGTCAAATATCTGAATGTACTATGATAAAAAAAAGTCAAATATCTGAATGTAAATGATCAAATCAGTCAAATATCTGAATGTACTGTGATCAAATATCTAAATGTACTATGATCAAATCAGTCAAATATCTGAATGTACTATGATCAAATCAGTCAAATATCTGAGTGTACTGTGATCAAATATCTGAGTGTATTATGATCAAATCAGTCAAATATCTGAGTGTACTATGATCAAATCAGTCAAATATCTGAATGTACTATGATCAAATAAGTAAAATATCTGAATGTACTATGATTTTTTTTCTTTTCCTTAACCAGCGGCACTTGGGCTTTCAGCCCTTCGGCCCAATGACATGTCATTGCTTGGCTGGGGAACCTGAGGACTTTCCTTCCAACCCGGTCAGGAGCTTCGCTCCTTCCCATCCACAGAGGGTTTATCACAGGAGCCGTTCAGCCATGATAAATCAGTCAAATATCTGAATGTACTATGATCAAATCAGTCAAATATCTGAATGTACTATGATCAAATAAGTCAAATATCTGAATGAACTATGATCAAATCAGTCAAATATCTGAATGTACTGTGATCAAATCAGTCAAATATCTGAATGTACTGTGATCAAATCAGTCAATTATCTGAATGTAATATGATCAAATCAGTCAAATATCTGAATGTACTATGATCAAATCAGTCAAATATCTGAATGTACTATGATCAAATAAGTCAAATATCTGAGTGTACTATGATCAAACATCTGAGTGTACTATGATCAAATCAGTCAAATATCTGAATGTACTATGATCAAATCAGTCAAATATCTGAATGTACCATGATCCAATCAGTCAAATATCTGAATGTCCTATGATCAAATCAGTCAAACATCTGAATGTAATATGATCAAATCAGTCAAATATCTGAATGTACTATGATCAAATCAGTCAAATATCTGAGTGCACCATGATCAAATCAGTCAAATATCTGAATGTACTATGATCAAATCAGTCAGACATCTTAGTGCACTATGACCAAATATCTGAATGTTCTATGAACAAATCAGTCAAATATCTGAATGTACTATATGATCAAATCAGTCAAATATCTGAGTGTACTATGATCAAATCAGTCAAATATCTGAGTGTACTATGATCAAATATCTGAGTATACTATGATCAAATATCTGAGTGTACTATGATCAAATTAGTCAAATATCTGAGTGTATTATGATAGAATATTTGAGTGTATTATGATCAAATATCTGAGTGTACTATGATCAAATCAGTCTGAGTGCACTATAATCAAATATATGAGTGGACTATGATCAAATATCTCTGAGTGTATTATGATCAAATCAGTCAAATATTTGGATGTACTATGATCAAATCAGTCAAATATCTGAATGTATTATGATCAAATCAGTCAAACATCAGAATGTACAATGATCAAATCAGTCAAATATCTGAGTGTACTATGATCAAATCAGTCAAATATCTAAGTGTACTATGATCAAACATCTGAGTGTACTATGATCAAACATCTAAGTGTACTATGATGAAATTTCTGTCTGATTTGATCATAGTACACTCAAATATCTGAGTTTAATATGATCAAATCAGTCAAATATCTGTGTGTACTATGATCAAATATCTGAGTATATTATGATCAAATATCTGAGTGTACTATGATCAAATCAGTCAAATATCTGAATGTACTATGATCAAATCAGTCAAATATCTGAGTGTATTATGATCAAATATCTGAGTGTACTATGATCAAATCAGTCAAATATCTGAATGTACTATGATCAAATCAGTCAAATATCTGAGTGTACTATGATCAATTCAGTCAAATATCTGAATGTACTATAACAAATCAGTCAAATATCTGAGCGTATTATGATCAAACTAGCAATAACCCGTCAAAATTGATGGGTTTTTAATTATAGTGTGCTGTTCCTGTTCCCGGATGAGCAGATAGAAGTACATTCTTAGAGTGTTTTTGGTTTCTTTCCATTATACAGTGTAATCAAACTGTTCATGAACACCGGTCATTTGAAAGCTTTTCTTTGTTGATTGTAACTATTTTCGGGAGAGTATATGTAATGGAAACAATACAATTTTTCAACATGGTTGCATTCCTCAGCTGTGACCAACGTACATACGGCAAGAATTATGTTATTTTAGATTCAATTTAAAAGTTCTTTGATGACAACATTTCGTGTGAAAGTGCGTGGATTGTTTTCAGAGTATTCCCTGATAATAAGTGGTTTTAACAAAAACTTTCATGTTTTCATGATTTGTACATTGGGTGAGGGCTCATGCACACCAATTTTTATGCACTTTTTCTTTGTCGAGTGCTACTAATTTCATAAACGAATTAAAACAAATAAAACCAAAGTATTTGTTTTATATAACACCCATGCTGCGCAATTTTTTTTCTGCTGCGAGTTACTATTTTTAGTGTGACCGACCGACGTAACATACATCGGTAATTATGTTAGTTAGGATATCTGAGTGTACTATGATCAAATCTGTCAAATATCTGAGTGGACTATGATCAAATATCTGAGTGTACTATGATCAAATCAGTCAAATATCTGAATGTACTGTGATCAAATCAGTCAAATATCTGAATGTACTATGATCAAATCAGTCAAATATCTGAGTGTACTATGATTAAACATTTGAGTGTACTATGATCCAACATCTGAGTGTATTATGATCAAACATTTGAGTATACTATGATCAAATCAGTCAAATATCTGAGTGTACTATGATTAAATCAGTCAAATATCTGAGTGTACTATGATGAAATCAGTTAAATATCTGATTGTACTATGATCAAATATCTGAGTGTACTATGATGAAATCAGTCAAATATCTTAGTGTTAGTGCACTATGATCAAATCAGTCAAATATCTGAGTGTACTATGATCAAATCAGTCAAATATCTGAATGTGCTATGATCAAATCAGTCAAATATCTGAATGTACTATGATCAAATCAGTCAAATATCTGAATGTACTATGATCAAATCAGTCAAATATCTGAGTGTACTAATGATCAAAAAGTCACTCTGTCTGATAATTTAGACATGGGAGACAACATTTGTCAAGTGCTTTCCTCCATGTGTAGGACTCTCATCATCTTTCAGCTCCCCATGGAGTTCAATAAACACATCCCTCCTGTCTTTCAAAGAGGACTCTGGTGCTGGACCAGAATATTTGAAACCAAATAGCTTTGGGACTTTAAGAATGAGAGTTCAAAATAATGGTTTAAGAAAGTTAACTCTTAGAGGCCGGAACGACGCTACCAACGTACATCCGCAAAACCCATAGAAGCCAAAACGACGATCCCAACGTCGTTTTTGTGTTCCGTGAAATGTGTTCCGTATTTTAGTAATTTGGTATTTTAACATAACGGAAGTTACTATTTTTTTAATCAGAAGAGCGCTATCTTTGAGTTGTGATTCGGAAACACGCTTGTTCTAGCTAATTTCACTGTGAAAAAACGGTAAATCTGTCAGCTTTCGATCGGCGATTATTGTTGTTTATACAGACAATGTCTAGCGAACCAACCACATCATGTTTATCAAAACGTAGGTCTTTTTTATCTGTAGAAAAAGCTAGGGAACTGTGCATCTTTGTCGAGTTTATTTAGAATGATGATTTCGAAAATGAAAATGATGATTTCGAATTTGAACTTAACGAAGAAGCTAGTTCTAATGAGGAGGGGGCGTGGTCACAGCCAGGCCCTAGTGCTACAAAACGACAAAAAGTTTTGACCAAATCATCGACAAAAAGGGGGAAAAGCATTAGTACCAAGGAGCAACAAGGGGCAATTAGTAATGAATTGATTTCAGTACCAAACATCAGTATTACTGAGACCCAAAACGCATTCAGATTTCTTCCCAAATATGGTCGCAAACCAGGAGTACACGATGACTTAGGTCTTAGTGAGGCATCAACTCCTTTTGACTTCTATAGGACATTGTTTACTGATGACATTAACAAAACATCACAGAAAGCTGAAACTTGTAATTAATATTCATATATGGATTAGTGTTATTAAAAAAAAAAACATGGAGCACTTTGGATAATATTTCAGTCTTTATGCATGTATAATGGGTACATTTTTCATTCACTAAAATGAATTTAAAAAAAAAATTGTTTACATTATTACTGATAATTGAATATAATATGAAGAATAGCACTTAAAAGCCCCAATATTATAATTCTAAATATATTTATCTTTACTGTGAAACATAATTTGTGTGTCTTTTGTTGTGTAATATCAACACAATATATGATTTAATTTAAAAGTTCACGCGGCCTTGAATATCTTCTTTTATATTTTAATGATGATGGTACGGTCTGCTGGATGGTCTGTAAAACATTAACAAAATATCACAGAAAGCTAAAACTTGTAATTAATATTCATATATGGATTAGTGTTATCTAAAAAAAACCATGGAGCATTTTGGATAATATTTTAGTCTTTATGCATGTGTTGGTGGGTACATTTTTCATTCACTAAAATGAATTTTTAAAAAAAATTGTTTACATTATTACTGATAATTGAATATAATATGAAGAATAGCACTTAAAAGCCCCAATATTATAATTCTAAATATATTTATCTTTACTGTGAAACATAATTTGTGTGTCTTTTGTTGTGTAATATCAACACAATATATGATTTAATTTAAAAGTTCACGCGGCCTTGAATATCTTCTTTTATATTTTAATGATGATGGTACGGTTTACTGGATGGTCTGTAAAACATTAACAAAATATCACAGGAAGCTGACACTTGTAAATAATATTCATACATGGATTAGTGTTATTCTAAAAGATGCTGGAGCACTCTGGATAAGGTTTCAGTTTTTATGCATCGGTTGGTGAGTACATTTTTCATTCACTAAAATGAGTTTCTATTAAAAAGTAGTCTATAAAATATGTAGAATATCACTAACATCCTTCATATTCTAATTCTACATTCATTTATCTTTACTGTGATGTATAATGTGTGTGTCTTTGTTGTATAAAAACAAAACAATGTATGATTTAATTTAAAAGCTTCACGCGGCCTCTAATGTCCTTTTTCTTTCCAAATGTCTATAATGTTTATATGGTTCACTGGATGGTCTGTAAAACATTAACTAAATATCACAGGAAGCTGACACTTGTAAATAATATTCATATATGGATTAGTGATATTTTAAAAGACCCTAGAGCACTCTGGATAATATTTCAGTCTATTGCATGGGTTGGTAAATACATTTTTAATAGACTAAAATTATTTTTTTTCTTGAAAGAGGTCTATATTATTACTCATCACTGATTACTGTATGTGGAATTTCACTAAAAGTCCTTCATATTCTAACTCTACATTCATTTATCTTTACTGTGATGTATAATATGTGTGTCTTTGTTGTATAATAACAATACAATGTATGATTTAATTTAAAAGCTTCACGCGGCCTCTAATGTCCTTTTTCTTTCCAAATGTCTATAATGTTTATATGGTTCACTGGATGGTCTGTAAAACATTAACAAAATATCACAGGAAGCTGACACTTGTAAATAATATTCATATATGGATTAGTGATATTTTAAAAGATGCTGGAGCTCTCTGGATAATATTTCAGTGTTTATGCATGGGTTGGTGAGTACATTTTTCATTCACTAAAATGAGTCTTTTCTTGAAAGTGGTCTATATTATGACTCATAACTGAATACTATATGTAGAATATCACTAAAAATCTTTCATATTCTAATTCTACATTCATTTATCTTTACTGTGATGTATAATATGTGTGTTTTTGTTGTGTAATAACTCAGTAACTTTAGAATTTATAAAGGTACTGCTTTAAGGTACAAAAATAATTCTGGCAAAACTGATGAAAAAATTCCGGCCTGCAAGAGTTAAATAGAGTTGTTGATAGACTATATGAATTTGTTAAGGGGAAGTAAAATGAGCAGGAGTGTTTTGAGGGAAGGGAGGTAACTCCGTAAATCCCCTTTTGGGAGATTTAGCTCGGTATTTTGGTTTAGTATTTCATGTGAGTTCTCAATTATGGTGTAACTGATTTGCGTAGGGATGCTTTAGTTATAGGGTTAAAGAAGAGTTTATGGGTTTTGAGCTTAATCAGCAAAGGGAGACGACTTTAAATTATGTCCCTTGAAAGGTTTTGGTGAGTGATCAAAACATACCCGCATGAGAAAGTTCTGCAAAGGTGAACAAATTTTAGAGAATGGCCAGAATGTTAAATAGGGAAAAAGTTTAAGGCAGTCTGATTTTTGAACGCAAAGTAGCGAAGAAAGTAGGCCCAGCGAAAGTTATCGCTGTATTAAATTTTTGTGTAGTGGTGAACGCTAGCTTGGATGGTGCACTGTGGCGAATAGGCCACTGGAGGTGGTTGGCTTCTGTGTTGTACAGAAAACTATGGTGCCCAGCCATCAAGTCGTTCCATTTAGCCACCTTGATAGATGTAGGTGCAGGTTTCTGCTATGGTGTTTGTTTATTCATGGAGCAAGAAAGGCAGTGTTGCCTGTCAAGTATTTTGATAGTCAGCCCAAGGCGAGAATTTACATGTATGTCAAAACTAGCAAGTAATATACATTGTGTAGAATAAGGTGAACTTTTAGACAGCACAGAAGAAGAGAGACTGTAGAGAATTATAGGAGAAAGAGAGCAGCCGCACTAGCGTAGTGGTTACAACACCGCTCTGGCGACCGGGTGATTCAGGATCAAACCCGGACGACGGCATTTGAGGATTTTTCGTCGACCGGGATTTGGACTGGATTAACTCGAGACCTGGCGAGCACATTTGAAGGAGTGTCATCGAGCAGGGACTGGTAGCTCCTGAGCTGACCCAGCTCTAATGGGTACCTCCGAAAACGGCAAGTATCTGCCTGAATGGCGAGGGACACTTGTCTCTGTACAAGAAAATAGGATACTCACGTAAAAATCAATGTCAGGTTAGACATTAAAAATAACCTGAGATTTCGCCTCGAGTATTAGCGGGCGTACGAAAAAAAAAATAGGAGAAAGAGACTTGGTATAAACTGTCAGCCCTGGTATTAGACCAGTCTAATATAGATACCCCAAGCTACCCTAACAGAGAAAGAAAGAATTATAGAATTTTATGTCGGACAAGAATGAGATCAGAGTTAGAGCAACGAATAATAACAACATTGTAAAGATCAAGCAGTCGATAGACAACAGTGACTTCGCAAGTAGTCATATATTCTAACCACTGACATAACAACTGTAAATCAAGAAGTAGCGACAGACGATATAAATGAGATAAAGGAAAATGCCAGTATCATTATGTACAGCAGCCATTATTGTAGAAAGGTGCCACCAAGTGAAGGTCGGCCACCCAGTGTTGGAGAGAATTGACTTTTTATGTAAATAAAGCTTGATTTGGTTCAGCCGATGTTAGCGTGAGGTCTATACATCTGAATGTAACATCATCATCATCCTATGTGTTTGTCAGCACTGTGGAGAATCATTAAGTGGTTAAATTAACTGTACATGATCTAACTGACTGCCTACTGTCGGGTAGTGAAACAAACTATATGATAATACAACACTCTCTCTAATATTTGCACATCCGCTGGTACGGCCACACACTCCATTCACTGCCACATTTCAGAAATACAGTTAAAAGAAAAAAATAAAGCATTGTCAAAACAAATAGTGGAACAAATGTTCAATTTATTCTTTAATTAGTTCAGCCTGACATGTGACCACAAAAATGTGCAGACATAATTATTCAGTTTATTCTTAAGTGAGTTTATCAAAGCACATGACAATACAATGGTGACAACACAAGTGGCAACAGCTGACATTCAGTTTATTCAGGAAAGCATTAAAAACATGAAATAATAAAACTGTGCAACTGGACATCTTAGCAGGAAAGATAAGCGGAAATGTGAAAGTATGACCTTACAAACTAATATCATTGAACATTTATCATTAAAACTGTTATCTGACAACACTAATCTCTATTTCAATCTTTCATAATATCTGATCATTATTTTATCACAAACAACCTGTGGTTAAAAAAAACACAATTCACAATGTCAACTCAATTTCTTAGTCTAATCAGGTTGTAGGCACATCCATATTTGTCTATGTGTACAACTGATGGCACTTTCTGCTTGAACTATTATGCATTTGGTTTATCGTTAACATATACAGCCATCAGGATCTACAAGTATTCTTTCAGTTATAGTTGAATCAAGTTAAACAAAAACCAAAAAAGGTTGAAACTACTAATGTATCACAACTGGTGGAGAAGTGTGAGGAGTTAACTGGTCTCAATTACTACAAAACATCATCATATTAAACATCATCATATTACACAACAACATCATCATCATCAGAATTATGGTTTGTCATGAAATAACTGACCTCAACAACTACAGAACATCATCATCAGAATCTTGGCTTGTCATGAGTTAACTAGCTTCCACAACTACAAATCATCATCAGAATCTTGGCTTGTCATGAGTTAACTAGCCTCCACAACTACAAATCATTATCAGAATCTTGGCTTGTCATGAGTTAACTAGCCTCAACAACTACAAATCATTATCAGAATCTTGGCTTGTCATGAGTTAACTAGCTTCCACAAGTACAAATCATTATCAGAATCTTGGCTTGTCATGAGTTAACTAGCCTCCACAACTACAAATCATTATCATTAGAATCTTGGCTTGTCATGAGATAACTGGCCTCCACAACTATATGTCATCATCAGAATCTTGGCTTGTCTCTGTATTTCGGACCAACATATAGTTATCCATGTCAATAGAACGACAGTGGTTGATGGCATAGCGTAGTTTACTTGCCATTGCTGCCTGGCTACTGTAAGCAGGTAGTCGCAGCTGGAAAAAGCAAGTCTGGGATGTGGGTAGACTGTCCCTGCCCTGGTTAGGACAAATATAGGAAAAACAACTAAATGTTTACATAATGAAAGAAATATGTCAATACAACTTAACGTTTATAGAAGAAATAATAGTACAGCAATTTGATACCTGCATTATGGAGCTGATTGTTGTTGATGTTTAACTAGGGCTGCTGAGATTCTCACTCTTTTGGAGCCAATACCAAGTTGAAGACTCTTTGGTATTATCTAAACTGTAGATCTGGGCTTTTCCTGTGGCTTTTCTGCCATTCTGAAATGTGCTGAGTTGAAGTCATGAGCTCCAGTTTCTCCAGCCTGGCTTGCATTTAAAGGATCATCACATCTGGTCCCAAGCTAGGAGTAAGAAGTGCGCGGCATACTGTGCATTCCCAGCCATCCAAGGGGTCTCTCCAACTATGTAGAGCTAAAATACTGTGCTCTGGTTCTGGGCTCTCCCAAGGAATTGTCACATCCTGCACAGAGCCACTTCTTAGTTTCCCCCTGCCTGTCACTGGGTCCATAGTGAGATTCTCCTGCATGCAGTCAACCAGGTCAAAGTCAAAAACATTTATAGAATGTGTGATTCCTACATACACACACTGGGATTCTCGCCAGTGCTACGGAGTTTGTGTGCTGTGCTGATCTGGGGGAGGAGATCGGAGCACTGATGGGGTGGTCTGTGTGCAGTGAGGGGAGGAGATCAGAGCACTGATGGAGTGGTCTGTGTGCAGTGAGGGGAGAAGATCGGAGCACTGATGGAGTGGTCCGTGTGCAGTGAGGGGAGGAGATCAGAGCACTGATGGAGTGGTCCATGTGCAGTGAGGGGAGGAGACCAGAGCACTGATGGAGTGGTCCGTGTGCAGTGAGGGGAGGAGACTGGAGCACTGATGGAGTGGTCCATGTGCAGTGAGGATAGTCCTTAACTCTTACTATCCGGCAAGCCCCGTGAAGTGGCGCGGGTTTAGTACCAATTTTACGGCTCGCCCCGTGAAGTGGCACGCGACGGTAACGATAGCTAAACTAGCGCGTAAAAACGCGGTTTTAGCTCGCGTATAGTAAGAGTTAAAACCAAACCAAACCAAAGAATTATGTCTGGTGCTCACGTGACTTCTCCAAGTTTAGTGTACAATGTTGGGTTCTCAACAAGTTTTACCACAGGGCGAATCCCTGCAAGTGTGTGGATGATTTCAAATGAGGGTATAATTAGCCTCACATACAGAGGTTCACTTCCACATATGTATATTGTGCATAGCCTGAGGCCATATAAGGATGACTTCAGATATGTCTCCATGAATATGGAGCTGATGGGAATCAAGATGCTGAATGTGTCACTGTGGATAGTTGGGACTCTGTTGTAAGGTTTAGTCATGTATAAACAATGTGTTACTGTGGATAGCTAGGACTCTGTTGTAAGGTTTAGCCTTGTGTAAACAATGTGTTACTGTGGATAGCTGGGACTACATTGTAAGGTTTAGTCATGGGTTATTCCAAATCCTGCACTGCTTCAGTAATAATGACCACAACACCACAATCATGTCAGTTACAAATATCAATCTCTAATATTTCAGACAAACATCTTCACATGGCATTAATGCCCACGATCTCTGAACCAATCACTCTTCTCTTGTCTCTACAAGAATTTGGCTCTTTAATTTCATATCTGGAGTCTTTTCATGCTGTCTTCACACCTTATCCATCAATGGTTTGTTTCACTGTACCATTTCTATATTCTTGCTTGCTTTTTTGTCTTTCTTTTATCTGTCCTGCCCTTAGAAGAAAAATAATAAACCCTGTAGACCATCTCATCACCTATGGCTACCTATTTATCTCCCTCACTCTCTACCCGACGAATTAACTTTTTATCATACTTCTCTTGTGTTTATTGATCTGCTCTTGTCACATGCTATTCCTCTGATGTGTTCTACACTGCTTTTATTTGTTTCCATATTCTGAAGTTAATATTGTTGTTTTGATATAACTGCTAAAGAAGACTATTTCCCTGACATGCTTGAATGTTTTCAATCAGAGTAGACATCAGTCGCATTCTTGCTCTTTCTTCCCACACCACTCCCTTCTTCCCACAAACGTTCACATAAAACAAGGACAAACTTGTTATGCACACAGTAAAAAACTCTGCCAGGGGTAGTGCTAATCTACCCAGCTGCTCTGTTAGATATGTATTTTGTGTACAAACATCCATACTGGGTGGTGCCTCTTACTGATGGCCTATGTTTGCATATTTCTGGAGGTCAAAACCTTACCCGGTCTGAGGTCATAATCTGAAATCTCTGAGTGATGTCTGCTGGGTTGCTAGGTAACCTTGTTCTTCCAGAGATAAACCTCAAAAACTGGATGCGCTCCTCATTTGTGAAAGACTCTAACACAGCCCAAAACCATCTCACCAATATGTGATTCTCATCAATGCCTCGGTATCTGAGGACAGAATGATAAGATCAGTGGTAATATTCAGCGCTGAACAAAGCAATTCAATCTATTTGACTGACATAATAAGAGAATTTCTTGACATGAAACTGATGTTATACAAGTGTTACAAAAAAGTGATGTTCTCATGGAATCTAAAGACATCATTACCTGACCACTTTCTGTAAAACTTCAATGTTGACCTCATCTGTTCCACAAACCAACTGCTCAAGAGCAGGTGCTGTAAGTAATGCCAGCAAAGGTACTGGTATTATTCCTGCCATTCCTTCTCTGATTAGTGCCACCTACAACAGTGAAAGACAAAAATTTCATCAGTCACATGACATATATTCCTGGTAGCTGTAACTTTATGTCTCCCTTATTATTTCTTGATGTTGTTGTTATACATGATCAAAGCATGTCTCTCGGACTGAGAATATTTTTTCACTTCTTTGCCTTTCAGCTCCAAGGGGAGAGAAGACTTCCAATCCCTCTCTCCATGTCCTCACTGTCTTGGGCTATCTGTTCATGTTATATCTTAATGTCTTACCATCTTGGGCTATCTGTTCATGTTATATCTTAATGTCTTACCATCTTGGGCTATCTGTTTATGTTATATCTTAATGTCTTAACATCTTAGGTTATCTGTTCATGTTATCTCTTAATGTCTTAGGCTATCTGTTCATGTTATATCTTAATGTCTTACCATCTTGGGCTATCTGTTCATGTTATATCTTAATGTCTTACCATCTTGGGCTATCTGTTCATGTTATATCTTAATGTCTTACCATCTTGGGCTATCTGTTCATGTTCTCTCTTAATGTCTTACCATCTTGGGCTATCTGTTCATGTTATATCTTAATGTCTTATCATCTTGGGTTATCTGTTCATGTTATATCTTAATGTCTTACCATCTTGGGCTATCTGTTCATGTTATATCTTAATGTCTTACCATCTTGGGCTATCTGTTCATGTTATATCTTAATGTCTTACCATCTTGGGCTATCTGTTCATATTATATCTTAATGTCTTACCATCTTAGGCTATCTGTTCATGTTCTCTCTTAATGTCTTACCATCTTAGGCTATCTGTTCATGTTCTCTCTTAATGTCTTACCATCTTGGGCTATATGTTCATGTTATATCTTAATGTCTTACCATCTTGGGCTATCTGTTCATGTTCTCTCTTAATGTCTTACCATCTTAGGCTATCTGTTCATGTTATATCTTAATGTCTTACCATCTTGGGCTATCTGTTCATGTTATATCTTAATGTCTTACCATCTTGGGCTATCTGTTCATGTTCTCTCTTAATGTCTTACCATCTTAGGCTATCTGTTCATGTTATCTCTTAATGTCTTAGGCTATCTGTTCATGTTATATCTTAATGTCTTGGGCTATCTGTCCATGTTACCACTTAATGTCTTACTGTCTTGGGCTATCTGTTCACGTTACAACGTAATGTCTTGGGCTATCTGTTCATGTTATATCTTAATGTCTTACCATCCTGGGCTATCTGTTCATGTTATCTCTTAATGTCTTGCTGTTCTGGGCTATCTGTTCATGTTACCACTTAATGTTTTACCATCTTGGGCTATCTGTTCATGTTCTCACTTAATGTCTTACCATCTTAGGCTATCTGTTCATGTTATCTCTTAATGTCTTAGGCTATCTGTTCATGTTATATCTTAATGTCTTGGGCTATCTGTTCATGTTACCACTTAATGTCTTACTGTCTTGGGCTATCTGTTCACGTTACAACGTAATGTCTTGGGCTATCTGTTCATGTTATATCTTAATGTCTTACCATCCTGGGCTATCTGTTCATGTTATCTCTTAATGTCTTGCTGTTCTGGGCTATCTGTTCATGTTACCACTTAATGTTTTACCATCTTGGGCTATCTGTTCATGTTATATCTTAATGTCTTAACATCTTGGGCTATCTGTTCACGTTATATCTTAATGTCTTACCATCTAGGGCTATCTGTTCATGTTTTATCTGTCTTACGCTATCTGTTCATGTTATATCTTAATGTCTTAACTTCTTGGGCTATCTGTTCATGTTACCACTTAATGTCTTACCATCATGGGCTATATGTTCATGTTATCTCTTAATGTCTTAACATCTTGGGCTATCTGTTCATGTTATCTCTTAATGTCTTGGGCTATCTGTTCATGTTATATCTTAATGTCTTAACATATTGGGCTATCTGTTCATGTAATCACTTAATGTCTTACCATCTTTGGCTATCTGTTCATGTTATATCTTAATGTCTTAACATCTTGAGCTATCTGTTTATGTTATATCTTAATGTTTTACTGTCTTGGGCTATCTGTTTATGTTATATCTTAATGTCTTAACATCTTGAGCTATCTGTTTATGTTACATCTTAATGTCTTTGGGCTATCTGTTCATGTTATATCTTAATGTCTTGGGCTATCTGTTCATGTTATATCTTAATGTCTTGCCATCTCAGGCTATCTGTCCATGTTATATCTTAATGTCTTCGGCTATCTGTTCATGTTATATCTTAATGTCTTGGGCTAACTGTTCATGTTATATCTTAATGTCTTCGGCTATCTGTTCATGTTATTTCTTAATGTCTTGGGCTATCTGTTCACGCTATATCTTAATGTCTTACTGTCTTGGGCTATCTGTCCATGTTATATCTTAATGTCTTACTATCTTGGGCTATCTGTCCATGTTATATCTTAATGTCTTGGGTTATCTGTCCATGGTATATCTTAATATCTTACCATCTTGGGCTATTTGTCCATGTTATATCTTAATGACTTGGGCTATCTGTTCATGTTATATCTTAATGTCTTAGGCTATCTGTTCAGGTTATATTTAATGTCTTGGGCTATCTGTTCATGTTATATCTTAATGTCTTGGGCTATCTGTTCATATTATATCTTAATGTCTTGGGCTCTGTCCATGTTATATCTTAATGTCTTACCATCTTGGGCTATCTGTCCATGTTATATCTTAATGTCTTAGGCTATCTGTTCATGTTATATCTTAATGTCTTGGGCTATCTGTTCATGATATATCTTAATGTCTTATCATCTTGGGCTATCTGTTCATGTTATATCTTAATGTTTTACTGTCTTGGGCTATCTGTTCATGTTATATCTTATTGTCTTGGGCTATCTGTCCATGTTATATCTTAATGTCTTAGGCTATCTGTTCATGTTATATCTTAATGTCTTAGGCTATCTGTTCATGTTATATCTTAATGTCTTACCATCTTGGGCTATCTGTTCATGTTATATCTTGATGTCTTGGGCTATCTGTTCATGTTATATCTTAATGTCTTATTGCTACATCAATACTCTCTCGTTACTACGCTTAACACGTCACTCAACGCTTTACGCGTACCCTTTGAAGTCTAGCTAGTTGAGGTGTTGCATGTTGCGACCATCCAAATCAAGATAAAACCAAAATGCTCGCAAACCATTCAACAATCCTCAGCAATGTTATATCTTAACACATTAACTACCGAATTAAAAAACACACTGTGGCCGAATTACATTTTTTTCCCATTTTCATCCTGTAGGTGTTTGCACAAAGTAAGTTGTAGTTTTCGTAATTGTTTACAGATTTGCATGAATTACACGTCATTTTAAAGATAAATGAATGTACTATTACAATAAACATTGGTTGTAACTCTAATAGAGGTTGTTGCTATTTAACGGCCCTCCGATGGCCGAGAACTTGCAATATTTTCACAATTATAACTGCTTGCGCCCCATCTCTATCAAAATCACAATTTCAATCAATGTGCACACCGTTTTCACTTTTGCCCTCGTCACTAGATCTTTCAGTCAATTGTTGAAACATGTTTCTATCCTATTCAGCCGTTAGACGAGATATACACGCATTTTTTGTAGTCCTAGCACTAGTTTCCACGGTAAACAGTTTTACACGATTTGGTAACTAACCCAAAACGCTGAAAAATATGAACATAATATCAATTTTCCAGTGTTCTACAACAACCATGCTTTGGGAATTTGTTTTCCGGTGGCAACTTAAAATCTCGAACCAGATCAGAGAGTGTTTCAGTACATTTTTCATTCGTTTTATTACTAAAATTAGATTGGCGCCCTGAGCGGCTTGCGGTCCAAATGTGATTATGTTGTGAGCCGCTGACAGCGGCTTGCGGTAGTTAATGTGTTAATGGCTTACAGTCTTGGGCTATCTGTTCATGTTATATCTTAATGTCTTGGGCTATCTGTCCATTATATCTTAATGTCTCGGGTTATCTGTTCATGTTATATCTTAATGTCTTGGGCTATCTGTCCATGTTATACCTTAATGTCTTTGGCTATCTGTTCATGTTATATCTTACTGTCTTGGGCTATCTGTTCATGTTATATCTTAATGTCTTACTGTCTTGGGTTATATGTTCATGTTATATCTTAATCTCTTACTGTCTTGGGCTATATGTTCATGTTTTATCTTAATGTCTTACCATCTTGGGCTATCTGTTCATGCTATATCTTAAAGTCTTGGGCTATATGTTCATGTTATATCTTAAATGTCTTGGGCTATCTGTCCATGTTATATCTTAATGTCTTACTGTCTTGGGCTATCTGTTCATGTTATATCTTAATGTCTTGGGCTATCTGTCCATGTTATATCTTAATGTCGCTATCTGTTCATGTTATATCTTAATGTCTTGGGCTATCCGTCCATGTTATATCTTAATATCTTACTGTCTTGGGCTATCTGTTCATGTTATATCTTAATGTCTTGGGTTATCTGTTCATGTTATATCTTAATGTGTTACTGTCTTGGGCTATCTGTCCATGTTATATCTTAATGTCTTGGGCTATCTGTTCATGTTATATCTTAATGTCTTACTGTCTTAGGCTATCTGTCCATGTTATATCTTAATGTCTTACTGTCTTGGGCTATCTGTTCATGTTATATCTTAATGTCTTACTGTCTTGGGTATCTGTCCATGTTATATCTTAATGTCTTGGGCTATCTGTTCATGTTATATCTTAATGTCTTAACATATTGGGCTATCTGTTCATGTAATCACTTAATGTCTTACCATCTTTGGCTATCTGTTCATGTTATATCTTAATGTCTAACTGTCTTGGGCTATCTGTTCATGTTATATCTTAATGTCTTAACATCTTGGGATATCTGTTCATGTTTTCACTTAATGTCTTACCATCTTGGGCTATCTGTTCATGTTATATCTTAATGTCTTAACATCTTGAGCTATCTGTTTATGTTATATCTTAATGTCTTACCATCTTGGGCTATCTGTTCATATTATATCTTAATGTCTTAACATCTTGAGCTATCTGTTTATGTTATATCTTAATGTCTTTGGGCTATCTGTTCATGTTATATCTTAATGTCTTGGGCTATCTGTTCATGTTATATCTTAATGTCTTGCCATCTCAGGCTATCTGTCCATGTTATATCTTAATGTCTTCGGCTATCTGTTCATGTTATATCTTAATGTCTTGGGCTAACTGTTCATGTTATATCTTAATGTCTTGGGCTATCTGTTCATGTTATTTCTTAATGTCTTGGGCTATCTGTTCATGTTATATCTTAATGTCTTACTGTCTTGGGCTATCTGTCCATGTTATATCTTAATGTCTTACTATCTTGGGCTATCTGTCCATGTTATATCTTAATGTCTTGGGTTATCTGTCCATGGTATATCTTAATACCTTACCATCTTGGGCTATTTGTCCATGTTATATCTTAATGACTTGGGCTATCTGTTCATGTTATATCTTAATGTCTTAGGCTATCTGTTCAGGTTATATTTAATGTCTTGGGCTATCTGTTCATGTTATATCTTAATGTCTTGGGCTATCTGTTCATATTATATCTTAATGTCTTGGGCTCTGTCCATGTTATATCTTAATGTCTTACCATCTTGGGCTATCTGTCCATGTTATATCTTAATGTCTTAGGCTATCTGTTCATGTTATATCTTAATGTCTTGGGCTATCTGTTCATGATATATCTTAATGTCTTATCATCTTGGGCTATCTGTTCATGTTATATCTTAATGTTTTACTGTCTTGGGCTATCTGTTCATGTTATATCTTATTGTCTTGGGCTATCTGTCCATGTTATATCTTAGGCTATCTGTTCATGTTATATCTTAATGTCTTAGGCTATCTGTTCATGTTATATCTTAATGTCTTACCATCTTGGGCTATCTGTTCATGTTATATCTTGATGTCTTGGGCTATCTGTTCATGTTATATCTTAATGTCTTATTGCTACATCAATACTCTCTCGTTACTATGCTTAACACGTCACTCAATGCTTTACGCGTACCCTTTGAAGTCTAGCTAGTTGAGGTGTTGCATGTTGCGACCATCCAAATCAAGATAAAACGAAAATGCTCGCAAACCATTCAACAATCCTCAGCAATGTTATATCTTAATGGCTTACAGTCTTGGGCTATCTGTTCATGTTATATCTTAATGTCTTGGGCTATCTGTCCATTATATCTTAATGTCTCGGGTTATCTGTTCATGTTATATCTTAATGTCTTGGGCTATCTGTCCATGTTATACCTTAATGTCTTTGGCTATCTGTTCATGTTATATCT
This sequence comes from Oreohelix idahoensis, assembly GCA_024509875.1. Classification (NCBI taxonomy): domain Eukaryota; kingdom Metazoa; phylum Mollusca; class Gastropoda; order Stylommatophora; family Oreohelicidae; genus Oreohelix; species Oreohelix idahoensis. Next base: position 833,810 of record JAMPIV010004368.1, read on the forward strand.
TACTGTCTTGGGCTATCTGTTCATGTTATATCTTAATGTCTTACTGTCTTGGGTTATATGTTCATGTTATATCTTAATCTCTTACTGTCTTGGGCTATATGTTCATGTTTTATCTTAATGTCTTACCATCTTGGGCTATCTGTTCATGCTATATCTTAAAGTCTTGGGCTATATGTTCATGTTATATCTTAAATGTCTTGGGCTATCTGTCCATGTTATATCTTAATGTCTTACTGTCTTGGGCTATCTGTTCATGTTATATCTTAATGTCTTGGGCTATCTGTTCATGTTATATCTTAATGTTGGGCTATCTGTTCTTGTTATATCTTAATGTCTTACCATCTTGGGCTATCTGTCCATGTTATATCTTAATGTCTTAGGCTATCTGTTCATGTTATATCTTAATGTATTGGGCTATCTGTTCATGATATATCTTAATGTCTTACCATCTTGGGCTATCTGTTCATGTTATATCTTAATGTCTTACCATCTTGGGCTATATGTTCATGTTATATCTTAATGTCTTGGGCTATCTGTTCATGTTATATCTTAATGTCTTACTGTCTTGGGCTTTCTGTTCATGTTATATCTTATTGTCTTGGGCTATCTGTCCATGTTATATCTTAATGTCTTACTGTCTTTGGCTATCTGTTCATGTTATATCTTAATGTCTTACCATCTTGGGCTATCTGTTCATGTTATATCTTGATGTCTTGGGCTATCTGTTCATGTTATATCTTAATGCCTTATTGCTACATCAATACTCTCTCGTTACTACGCTTAACACGTCACTCAACGCTTTACACGTACTCTTTGAAGTCTAGCTAGTTGAGGTGTTGCATGTTGCGACCATCCAAATTAAGATAAAACCAAAATGCTCGCAAACCATTCAACAATCCTCAACAATGTTATATCTTAATGGCTTACTGTCTTGGGCTATCTGTTCATGTTATATCTTAATGTCTTGGGCTATCTGTTCATGTTATATCTTAATGTCTTGGGCTATCTGTCCATGTTATATCTTAATGTTGCTATCTGTTCATGTTATATCTTAATGTCTTGGGCTATCTGTCCATGTTATATCTTAATATCTTACTGTCTTGGGCTATCTGTTCATGTTATATCTTAATGTCTTGGGCTATCTGTTCATGTTATATCTTAATGTCTTACCATCTTGGGCTATCTGTTCATGTTATATCTTAATGTCTTAGGCTATCTGTTCATGTTATATCTTAATGTGTTACTGTCTTGGGCTATCTGTCCATGTTATATCTTAATGTCTTGGGCTATCTGTTCATGTTATATCTTAATGTCTTGGGCTATCTGTCCATGTTATATCTTAATGTCTTACTGTCTTGGGCTATCTGTTCATGTTATATCTTAATGTCTTGGGCTATCTGTTCATGTTATATCTTAATGTCTTACCATCTTGGGCTATCTGTTCATGTTATATCTTAATGTCTTAGGCTATCTGTTCATGTTATATCTTAATGTCTTACCATCTTGGGCTATCTGTTCATGTTATATCTTAATGTGTTGGGCTATCTGTTCATGTTATATCTTAATGTCTTGGGCTATCTGTTCATGTTATATTTTAATGTCTTAGCATCTTAGGCTATATGTTCATGTTATATCTTAATGTCTTGGGCTATCTGTCCATGTTATATCTTAATGTCTTACCATCTTGGGCTATCTGTCCATGTTATATCTTAATGTCTTACCATCTTAGGGTATCTGTTCATGTTATATCTTAATGTCTTACCATCTTGGGCTATATCTTCATGTTATATCTTAATGTCTTGGGCTATCTGTCCATGTTATATCTTAATGTCTTACCATCTTGGACTATCTGTTCATGTCCTCCTGTCTTGAGCTATCTATTCAAGTTCTCTCTGTGTTTTTAGGTCTCCCCGCTATTTGTCTGATTGGTGACTCAAAAACTTAAGTCTCATTCTCACTCTTACTTCCTATCCTTTCCCTGATGAAGTTTGTTGCAGCGACATTGGACATTTTCTTTGTCTTTCGTCCTAGCTTTCTCTTTGTTTTTTGTTGTTGAAAAAAAAACCAATCTTAACTCTGCACGTCACCCGTGTGTTACCGGGGCCCAAAAGGGGAGCAAAGAATAGTAACACTGTTCCCTGCCAAGCATGTTGTAGAATGCGACAAAGGAGGGTTGGGCATGGGGCCGGTTACCCCATCCAGTAAAAAATTTAAACCACAAAAAACTTCAACAAACATGGATAAGTCAATTAAAGAAAATAAAACACAGCCATCCAAGACACGGGAAGGATCCTCTCGCAGGGAGGCATATGATGCAACACAGAGAAAGCTAAAAGGAGTCTGTATTGATGACTAACCTTCTTTCTTCTAGGAGAACTTCCATATTTGGCACCTGGAATGTTCGGACATTAAACGAACAAGGGAAAGTGGCACAAGTAGCAGCCGAGATGAGGGAACATAAAATCGAGGTTCGGGGACTGTGTGAAACAAAGTGGAAGGGGGTAGACAGGAAGAAACTTATCACAGGTGAATTGGTGCTCTCCTCAGGACATGAAGACGAAAGTTCACACCACAGTGAAGGGGTAGCTCTTATGTTATCTAAAGAAGCACAGAAAGCACTCATTGAATGGGAAGCTGTTGGATCCAGAAGAATAATAGCTTCTTTTAAAACAGCTAAAAAGAAAATAAATGTAAATGGCATCCAATGTTATGCACCAACTAATGACAAAGAAGAGTCGGTGAAAGAAGCATTTTATACTAGACTACAGGAAATTATGGAAAAAGTAAAAAGAAGAGACATCACAATTTTGATGGGTGACATGAATACAAAGATAGGTACAGTCAACACCAGCTTTGAAGAAGTCATGGGAAAACAGGGGCTAGGAATAATGAATGAAAATGGGGAACTATTCTCAAACTTCTGTGCTTCAAATCAACTGGCTATAGGAGGAAGCATGTTTCCACATAAGAGAATACACAAGGCAACATGGATATCACCAGACCATAGAACAGAAAATCAGATTGATCATATGTGCATAAAGAAGAAGTTTAGATCATCATTGCAGGATGTAAAGGTATATAGAGGAGCAGATGTGGCATCAGATCACCACCTTCTGATAGCCAAAGTAAAAATGAAACTCAAGAGATATGCAACAATGCAAAATTATAGACAACAATTTAATGTAGGACATCTAAGAAATCAAGAGACAAATTTGCGGTCACAGTGTCCAACGGATTCCAAGTGCTCCAACAGATGGAGGATGCAGAGAATACGGAAGATTATTGGCGGCAAGTCAAAATGGTATGAAATGAGACATGTGGGAAGGTGCTGAGGAGGGGCAGCGGAAAGCATGGATGGCAATGGAGGCCATCGGTGGGATAGAAGACAGGAAAAGCAAGAGGGCAGATTTGGGCACAGGCAAAACCAGGGGTTCTGGGGCGTGCACGGGGGCAAACGGGGAGGTGAGGGGAGGTATCAAAAGAGACAGGAGGAGGTATATTGAGGAGTTGGCAAGAGAGGCAGATGATGCTGCAGCCAAAGAAAATATGAGAAAACTGTATAGCAGCACAGGGAAGCTAGCGGGGAAATGCGAGCAAACAAGTTGCTTCATAAAGGACAGGAATGGAAAGCTGCTCAGCAATATACAGGAGCAGGTGAAGAGGTGGACAGAATATTTTGAGTACCTTCTCAATGGGCCAGCTCCACAAAAACCCCGGACGTCCAGCCAGCGGAAGAAGAGCTGCAAATTAACGGTGAAAGACCAACGAAGGAAGAAATGGAGAAAGCCATGGGGCTTCTAAGAGATGGAAAAGCGTCTGGACATGATGGCATTCCAGCAGAGGCCATCAAAGCAGATATCGTCATGGTTACAGAGATGTTATATAAATTACTTGGTAAGGTCTGGGAAAAGGAAGAGATACCAGCAGAATGGAAGGAAGGATATCTGGTTAAGTTGCCTAAGAAGGGAAATTTACAAGAGTGCACAAATTGTAGAGGAATAGTGTTACTTTCAGTGCCAGGAGAAGTGTTAAACAGGATTATCCTTGAAAGATTAAGAGAGTCCATGGACAGGAAACTGGGAGATGAACAGGCGGGTTTTCGACAAAAAAGATCCTGTACAGACCAGATGGCCACTTTGAGAATAGTAGTTGAACGGGGTCTGGAATGGAGTTCACCACTGTACATCGGATTTGTGGACTGCGGGAGGGCATTTGACAGTGTGGACAGAGGGTCGCTTTGGAGATTGATGAGGCGTTGTGGAGTTCCCCTGAAGATCATTAATTTAATAAAGAAAACATATGAAGACATGACATGCAGAGTTCTTCATGAGGGACAGCTTGCAGAACTGTTTGAGATGGGAACAGGAGTGCGACGGGGATGCCTCTTGTCTCCATTTCTTTTCTTACTAGCGATGGACTGGGTTACAAGAACATCGACAACACACAACAGAAATGGAATCCAGTGGACTCTGACTAAGCAGTTGGATGATCTGGGTTTTGCTGATGGCTTGGCTCTTCTGTCCCATGGCCATAGTCAGATGCAGGACAAATTGAAAACACTCGATGAGAGGTCACAGCAGTTGGCTCTGAGAGTACACAAGGAGAGGACAAAGATAGTGAGAGTAAATGCAGGTGATGGTAACGGGGTTGAACTTGGGGAGGCACCAATACAAGATGTAGAATCGTACACATATCTTGGCAGCATTATAGATGGGAGTTGGGAGCCGCGCTGGTGTAATGGCTACGGCGTTGTACTGGCGACCAGGTGTTCATGGTTCAAACCCGGGCGTCGGCGTTTGAAGAAATGTTTACGGCCGGAAATTTGACTGAATAGCCTGAACGGCTCCTGTGATAAACCCTCTGTGGATGGGAAGGAGCGAAGCTCCTGACCGGGTTGGAAGGAAAGTCCTCAGGTTCCCCAGCCTCGCAATGACATGTCATTGGGCCGAAGGGCTGAAAGCCCAAGTGCCGCTGGTTAAGAAAAAAAAAAAAATAGATGGGAGTTGGAGGGACAGACAGTGATATCAAAATGGGAATACAAGGGGCAAGAGGAGCTTTCATTGCATTGGGAAATATATGGAGATCAAGAGAAATCGGATCCAACACGAAAATAAGAATCTTCAACTCAAATGTGAAGTCAGTCCTATTGTATGGCTCTGAGACATGGAGAACAGCAGGGACAACTGCCAAAAAGCTACAGACTTTCATAAATGGGTGCTTGCGTAGAATAGAGGGATTAAAATGGTATGACAAGGTTACCAACGTGGAACTGATGACAAGAACTAGACAAGTGCCAGTGGAACAAGAGATGAGAAGAAGACGATGGTGATGGATAGGACACACACTGAGGAAACCTGTTGATAGCATTACAAGGCAGTCCTTGTTCTGGAATCCCCAGGGCAAGAGAAGCAGAGGTAGACCAAGAAGCACATGGAGAAGAGAGCTGGAAACAGAGGTGAAAATGATAAGGAGAACGTGGAAAGAACCTGAGATGATGGCACGTGACAAGAGGACTTGGCATGTGTTTGTTGAAGGCCTATGCTCCTTTGGGAGTGGAGGGTTATGAATGAATGAACTCTGCATGTAATGTTTTACAGCATACAAAACTGAAGCAAGCAAGTTCCTTCAAGGCATACAAGTACAAAAAAAAGAAATGACAAACATACAAGTATGAGGAAAAAAACAATGACAAACATACAAATATAAAGAAAAACAATGACAAGGCTGAAATAACAAATAACAGGTAGCATAGTAATGTGCAATTATAAAACAAACTAACACATATACCACAGATGGTCCATCACAAAGTTATGTGATAACAAACCCAAGTCTGGATGAGGTGGTATGTCAAACCTGTGTAAGTGGTTGTACATAAAAAATGTGGATGAGGCTGGACGTCTAAGGTGTGGGTAAGGCTGGATGTCTAAGGTGTGGGTAAGGCTGGATGTCTATGGTGTGGGTAAGGCTGGATGTCTAAGGTGTGGGTAAGGCTGGATGTCTAAGGTGTGGGTAAGGCTACATGTCTAAGGTATGTGTAAGGCTGAATGTCTAAGGTATGGGTAAGGCTGGATGTCTAAGGTGTGGGTAAGGCTACATGTCTAAGGTGTGGGTAAGGCTGGATGTCTAAGGTATGGGTAAGGCTGGATGTCTAAGGTGTGGGTAAGGCTACATGTCTAAGGTGTGGGTAAGGCTACATGTCTAAGGTTTGGGTAGGGCTGCATGTCTAAAGTGTAGGTAAGGCTGCATGTTGTAGGTGTGGGTAAAGCTGCATGTCATATTGGGCTATGGCTGCATGGCTAAAGTGTGGGTGACAGTATATGTTGTGTAAAGCGAGCCCATACGATGTATGGGTAAGATTGTATGTCTGGTGTGTTGAGAATTTGTATGTCTGAGATGTTAGTGACATTGTATGATTGTTGCATGGATGAGCTTACCTGCTTGTCCCACTCATGTAACCTGTATTGTAAAACACAATCCACATACTCATTGCGGTTATGGAAATGGACAGGTAAACTCTGACCTCCAGGTAAGACAGGTACAATATGACCACTGGAGCTCTGACCCTCAAATGTGTCTATTGGAATGAACTGAGATGAAGAGAAACAGGACATCATCATTTACAACTACTGTTATTCAGTTTTAAACAACTTGCTATGTTCAAGTTAAAAAACAAAACAAAAAAAACCATGTTTCACTTAGCCTTCATAACAATTCTAGCAATTGAAATCAAACAGACAGGGCTACTACTGCTTTAACACATTAACTACCGAATTGAAAAACACACTGTGGCCGAATTAAATTTTTTCCCCATTTTCATCCTGTAGGTGTCTGCACAAAGTAAGCTGTAGTTTTCGTAATTGTTTACATATTTTTATGAAAGAATTACACGTCAGTTTAAAGATAAATGAATGTACTATTACAATAAGCACCACTTGTAACTCTAATAGAGGGTGTTGCTATTTAACGGCCCTCTGATGGCCAAGGACTTGCAATATTTTCACAATTATAACTGTTTGCGCCCCATCTCTATCAAAATCACTATTTCAATCAATGTGCACACCGTTTTCACTCTTGTCCTCATCGCTAGATCTATCAGTCAATTGCTGAAACAAGTTTCTAGCCTATTCAGCTGTTAGACGAGATGTACATGCATTTTTTATGGTCCTATCACTAGGTGCTACGGTAAACAGTTTTACACGATTTGGTAACTAACCCAAAACGTGGAAAAATATGAACATAATATCAATTTTCCAGTGTTCTTCAACAACCATGCTTTGGGAATTTGTTTTCCGGTAGCAACTTAAAATCTCGAACCAGATCAGAAAGTGTTTCAGTACATTTTTCATTCGTTTTATTACTAAACATAGATCGACGCACTGAGTGGCTCGCGGTCCAAATGATAGGATTTCAAAAGTCGGTCCCACCGGCTCATGGTAGTTAATGTGTTAAGGCCATGCACGGCAGTGAAAATCGAGTTTCAGGTACAAAATATCGTTTTCTTTACTTTTGAGCTTATTTTATTAAATAATCATCGAGGAATCGATTGTGCAAGGTTTTATGACATGAAAAATACATTTGATGTGTCAAAAATCATATTTTCTGCACTACCCCCAAGCTAAGGTTTGCAAATTTGTGCCGAAAATGCAAGATTTGCCTCTCAATAATACCTTAGTTGCACTGTCCGCATCGTGGAGTATTTGGTATAGACGAATAGGGAATTTCTTTATCTCCCTGATTATAGCAAATTCTAAAACTTTCTTTCTCACAGCTCTGCGTGATTTGGCATTCAAAAACCTCCATAATTTTACGACAACTTCCTTATAAGGAGAGGTCACACAGTGACCTCATTCTCTCATTCATGCCGGATTCGTGTTTATCTTTTTAATTGGTCATAACAACGCGCTGGTTGGCCTGTGCAAATCCGGAAGATAACAACAGGTACTTCCGCCTATAAACAAAATAACTCTGTGTTCCATCGAACGTGGTGTTTCTTTATCGAATTTCTCTCTGGATTACAGTCTAAATCTCCTTAAATTGTGTTCTATTACTTCAAAATGGGAAGAAAAGGTAAGAAAGCAAAGCTAGAACAACTTTCTGCTGGTAGAGCACGTCAGCGGAGTGTAATTTTTAGCAATGGTACAACCGAATCAGCAGTTAATGATAACCAAACTGATGTAGGCTCATCATCGAATTTCTGCATACTAGTATCCGATAGGCCTACAGTTCAAATTGCTGATCCAATAGTGCCTTTCACCACTGGCCCAAGTTGATCTCATATAAAAATGAACTTGATGAACTTGAGCGCGAGCAAGAATGTTGCTCCTCATAACACTGTCTGTACCTAAACATACGTACAGAACCATTGTGGACATTTCTTTCATCAACAATTTGCTCAACAAATTTTTGCTCAAGTAGAGCACATTGCACACAAGAACTGACAACACCAAGTCAAAGGGTTTCTCTCTCTTCCTGGAAGTTGTGTGCCACACATGTGAAAAAGCAATTTCTGGAATGTACACATCCGAGAGGGAACCAGAAGGCCGCAGCCCTTGGGGACATGCAATCAACAAATCTGCTGTTCTTGGTGCCCTCATGTCTGAAATAGGCCCATCTACGTTCAATCTCTTCTGTGAAAACCTAGACCTCCCTGGCCTGCACCAGAAAACATTTAATAAATATGCAGATCCAATTTTTGATCATTTGGATACCATGCACAACTCTACAATATTTCAACGTGCCGTCAGCATCGTCCGAGCTGAACATGCTAAGAGTCAGCATTGTACCATTAACCTTTAGCACGCTGCATTCTTTGGCGAAAATTTTCGCCTGCAGCTGCATTCTTTTTCACAGCGTCCCGTTTCTATAGTGGGTGACCCTTAATGTCTATAGTTTTTGTGTTTCTTGGTCAATTGCTATCATTTTTGGAATTTATATAAATAAATGAATGGTGAATCTGATGATATAAAATTTGTTTGTGTACATATTAGTTGTGATAGGAAGAGAGGAAAGGAAAGATGAAAAAAAAACGAAAAAAAAATTTAAAATAATAAAAAAATATTTTTTTTTAATTTTAAAATTAAAACAAAAATTAAAAAAAATAACCAGCAAACGAAGGGTCCATATCCCTTGCATCTCAATTTCACCAATAGACCAATACAAATCAAATGACGATCTTTTCGTTACACCCATCATCAGTAGCAAAGCAACAAACGCTCTCGTCAGCTGTGACATTCGGCCGAAATTCTAAATCTTTCCGATATTCCTAGTCCTAACCCCTAACATTATACATACTAGCAATGCCATTCTACTTTCGTTTCCATCTCAGCCATCAAACATATTCTGAGAAACGATATCAGCGCTTATAAAGACAAAAATCTTATCCCCACCGCATGGCGTCAGAATCCAATAAAATTAGAGCAAAAATGGCAGCGTGTTGATGCCGATTCATTTCGATTTTAAAAATTTACAAAAAATAAATGCGGATACACCCATCGCTTTTTTAAGATCGGAAACGGAAGCTAACTCTCTTGCAAATAACATTAGAACTTAACATCCGGGGCTGAAATCACGTGTACACAAGTCCTCATGCTAGAAACGGTGATATCCGTAAGGCGCCACATTGCGCCTCCAGCATGGAGAACATAGGTTACGTTCGGTGCCATGTGGCGCCCGCAGCGTGCTAAAAAAGAAGTATAAGTATATAAACCAATAAAACAGTATTGAATCAGTTCTACAAATTAACGGTTCACGTGAAACAAGGGACATTTCAGGTTTTACCCTTCATCAGCCACAGTTACAAACAGGTGACAAGGACAAGAATTACATATAGATACTACAAAAACATACGATGATGAGAAACATACAGAAAATGAGCGATATAAGCAGATGGAAAAAATAAACAACCACAGTGATGAGCGAAAAATAAACAATAATAATACAAGAAAATCGTAATACCTGAAAGAAATACCGAAACAAGAAAGTAAATAATCAACAAAACGAAAAAAAGAATGAACAAAACTATCGAACAAGTAAAAGGTCACTTAGCTAGATTGGAAGATGCTTGGAATAAAACACTGAGGCACTTTATCAAAGAAATCCCGTATCAAAGGAAATGACATATAAGATCGCGACAATAAGATACGGAACGAACCAAAACAAAAACATAAGAAGACAGATCGGAAAAAACAACGAATAACGAAGAATGAAAAAGAGAGAAAAACCACCAGAATTTATGCAAAATGATGTTGGATATTAAGCCCTTTTGGAGTTAAACAGCCCATTTGAAAAATAAGTCGATTCTCCAACGAAAAGCGAGTCCGGTCATCACCGACACATGAAAGGAGGGCAGTAACATGAATATTGGAATTACCTGAATGGTCAGGCCTATTGAAATGAAGGGCCACCGGTAAATGTTTGTCGTGATAGATGTCTGCCAAACGTCTGCCAGTTTCACCAATATAGGTAATGCCACACTTCTTGCAGATGATAGCATAAATCAGGTTTCTAGATTTGCATGTGAACGACTCTCTAATGACAAATTTTCTTTTCGGAAAAGTGACTGTCTGAGTTTGGAGTACAAATGGACAGCTCTTACATATACGGCGTTGGCACATTTTAGTACCCAAGTATGAAGGGCCAGTATGTCTCAAGCGACTGTGTACAAGAATATCCCTAAAATTCCTATCCCTATGATATGACACCAAAGGTGTGTCATGAAACAACTCTCTTGTCACTGTGTCAGGATCAGAGTGGAGAATAGGCAGATGTCGAAACAGAATTCTCTTCACCGCCAGACAGTGAGATGCAACTTGGCTAACTAGAGGTCATAAGTCACTGATAGACACATTTAGCCCCCCAGAATGGAGTATATTGGACAAGACAAGGCACTCGGTGAGTAAAATGCATTTTTCTTAAAATTAACTTTTTATTATAAAAAATATTACAAAACTAACAACCTAGCAGACAATTATAAAATTTGGCATGTATGTAGTACACATACATATCTTTTTATGATCAAATGAGAATTTTGGTAATTTTAAAAAATATATTTTTCAATATATTTTTTCATACAAATATAGTGTATTTTTAAATAAAATCATGAAAAATAGAATTTTAAACTTATCAAAATAAGTTCTTGATCATTTGTTTGAACATGTGTGTGCAATTTAATAAACTTTTGGAGGACAGGAAACATATGACATAGTCTCTTGACAATTGGTTAAAAATCCAATATGGCGGATGTTTTTTTTGGCTAGCATGGTAACCACATGTTTTTTAATAAAATAAACTGTAGAATTTGGTTCATGGACATACACTGTGTCCTTTGAGTATATAATAAGTGTGAAAATATTATTAGAACAAAAATTAGTTTTCACTGTAGTGCATGCCTTTAAGTTTCCCACACTGTATTTAGCATATAACCTTTTCCGACCAAATAAAATATGCATGCCACTGTTACCAGGTTGGAATATTTTTTGGCAAAAAATACGCCAAATGACACCTGCTAATATTCTACACACCAGAAAGAACTTACATAAGTAATAAGTGTTGTATCATTTTTTATTTATTTGAAATAGTGTTAGGGACCTGAAATGAGAAAAAAAGTCTGTTTCTAATGATATTTTGTCACAGTGTGGTACATTTTGAAACATTTCCCAGGATGTAAACCAGGTTTACGTAAACATGTTTCACAGTAGTACATTGTCTGATGCCTCTCATCTCGAGTTTTTCTGTCACTGCACACAGCACAGTCCTTTGTTTTCTTGCCAGGAAAAGCATCAATAAAGTGTTGACAATTATCAAGGCGTTCTTCCACATCTAGTGTTGATGGACGACCCCAGCAACGAGAAGGCTGAGAAGCCCGCTGCTCTTGTACAAGTTGTAAAACAAGATTTTTGCGATACTTTATGTGATCCATTGTTTTCTCTGGATGTGTTTCTTTGTACAAAATATAGCTGTTCACTATAGCTACTTCCAATAACCAGAAGAATGTTTTCCGCCACCACTTCACAGACTTGCGTGTGAATGAAGAACTGCTGCAGTAATGATCAAAGCAATCTACAGCACCCATGTTTCTTGTGTATTCTATCACTGCTGTTGGTTTTGTAATGTCTTCAATGACTCCATGTTTAGCTTTTCTCTGCAGCATTTGTGTAGTTGAATCATAGTAAGTACTTAGCATGCAGACAATTCTCTTGTCCCTCCATGCTAAAACCATCTCTTTATTTGGCATCATCCAGGAAATGTCCCCATTTGTTTGGTTTTTGTGCATTATATACTGAGCGACTTTAATTACGCATCACTTTATGAATCACTCACCAAGATGTCTGAGAATAAAATAATGGTAACATGTTTGATATCACTGGAAACAGTATCCATTGCCCGACCGATTCCCGCAATCCGCGTAACAGTGCATGCAGTGTTAAAAAACCTACAGTCACAAATGTAAGGTAGGGGTCAAATTGAAAAGTCACAAATGTCGTTGTTGTCATTGTAACGCGCTCAGTAGCGCGTGTGGCCACCGTTGGCATCAAGGCAAGCCTGGCAGCGTCTCAGCATGGAGTTAACCAGTGTGCGTAGAAAATCCTGGCGGAGTCGATCCCATACTTCGGTTATATCGCGTCGCAAATGATCCAGGGTCTGCGATCGTCTGTGCCGGTAGAGTTGGCGTCCAATCTCGTCCCAGACGTGTTCAATGGGTGCCATATCTGGGGACAATGAAGGCCATGGTATGACAGCGATGTTATTGGCCCAAAGGAACGCTGTGGTGGCCCTAGCTGTATGTGGTCTTGCGTTATCATGCTGGTACAGCTGGAGCTCGGGATGATACTGGAAGAGGATTGGGCCGACTCGAGGATGTCTGGCGTTGAGTTCTGCCGCCTGCAGTCGACGTCGCACGGTGTGCTCTGATATGGTTCCACGTCTCCCAACAACATCTCTTGCTGTTACAGCTGCCGCCAAAAACCGATTCCGCAAATGAAGCTGCCGTATATACGCGTCCTGTTCAGGTGTCGTAACTCTGGGTTGACCTTGACGGGGTCGATCTGCAATGGATCCAGTGGCCATTAAACGTTGTTGCAGTCGGACGATGGTAGACTGGTTGCAATTCAAGTGTCTGGATGCTTCTCTGGTGGACATCCCGCCTGTTATCATTCCTATCGCTCTTTCTCTCTCTGCAGTGCTCAGTCTAGGCATGGTTTGACGACGTGTTTGTGGATGTGGACTAAAATATTGACTGTTTTCCAGTCCGTAGTGCTCTAGGCTGAGCTCTGGGTGAAAAGAAATTAATGTTTTCCGTGCAGAATTTTTACCAGGCACCTAAATCATGTTTTACGTGTTTCACGTGCTACTCTTGTCTCCAGCTTTGCTGGTGCAAAATGACTATGCTGGCCTCTGGACGGTGACCTTGTGAACCTGTGTACTAATTTCGGTAACAATTGCATGAACATAAGATACTTTACCAGGCACTCGTATAGTGATGCGTAATTAAAGTCGCTCAGTATACATTTTGAACTGAGTCCTACCTTTGAAACTTATTGTACTTTCATCTACAACAATATTTTGATGTGGAATAAAAAGTTCAAGACATTTCTCCTTCATATGAAGTACAATATTTCTGATTTTACAGCCTCTTGTCTGTCTAGCTCTATTACTCTGGTTTGGTGGCTGTACGTGCATCATCCAGTGAATCTGCTGAAATCTTTCACGTGAAAAGACATCCCGATAAAAAGGAATATAATCAATCCATTCTACAGACAAAAATTCTTTTACCACGCCACCCTCTTGCATTCCCATTCTCAAGATGACTCCAAAATAACCCTTTATTTAGGAAATCGTTACATCTTTCCATGTATGCCATATGGAGCGTGGAGACAGTGTTTTATTTTTCAATTTGTCAGCTACATACCTGTTGGTCTCATTGACTATCTCCTCTAGCAATGATGATGTGAAAAACTATTGAAAGAAACCACAAATATTGTCAGGAATACCACAATCAAGAAGCTGTACACCTGTATTGTGTACTAAAAATTGTAAATGATTTATACAACAAGAGTCTGATTGAGATAACTTCACCCATTGTGCTGGTACTTCCTCACTTTCACCATCTTCATTACGATCACTGTCATCGCTACTGCCAGTTTCATCACTGGTACTGGAATCATCTGTTACAGAATCGCCTAATATAAAATCACTGTCATCTATACTTATCTCATCACTTTCACTACCACTATTATCACTCTCCTCTAGAAAAGTCACTACTTCGGAGGCAGTCATTTGCCTAGCATGTTTGCTTGTTGATGCCATTGTGACCGTAAGGTCTACCATGTCGTTTTAGCACTAAGGTGCTACCACTTATTAGAGTTAGGGTAAGAATACTATAGCAAGATTTTAAACACTAAGTATTTGAAGTGACTAGTTAGTTAATTAACCCTAGTCCCAAACCTAGGACATCATTTCATGGTGTACATGAAATGACGTCATCAAAGCTTGTGTAGTAGCGATACAAGTAAAGAAACAGAAGTTATTTTTTTCAAAGGGGAGATCAGAGCGAGTTGTTTTCAGCACGAGCGGAGCGGTGGCTGTTTTCCATCGAGCAGGTCCCATTTATGTTTTGATTCGTAAGGATTGTTGGTTTGTACACCTTTAATGAATATATTCTATGAACCAGCATGGAATGGTTAGCGAATGCAACCACTGAATAAAAGGTATTGTTTGGTTAAGTCGAAGTTAGACTTACTTCTTGAACACAAGTTGGAAGTTACATTGTTGACATTTGACTATCAGCAACAGAGTACTTCATTCTTACGATCACACAGCCACACACCAACACAGACGAGTCTACAACAACTACCTGGGTTTATTACACATCTCTTCTGTAACCACCACCTCTGGCAATAGCCAGTTTACAACAGAAGCACCTCATTTCTTCACCCTGTCACAAAACGACTTTACAACAGAAGTCCTACATTTTTCCTCACCCTGTCACAGTAACCTTTATTGGTGCCGTGACCAACTCGTCTCCGTTGGTGTACCTTTATTGGTGCCGTGACCAACTCGTCTCCGTTGGTGTACCTTTATTGGTGCCCGTGACCAACTCGTCTCCGTTGGTGCACCCATACTACAATGGAAACAGACCGGCCGCAACTGGAGCACCAGTTGGTATTGTTGCAACAGCAGAACCAACAATTACAGCAACAGCTTCTGCTTCAGACACAGCATACAGCGTCACAACAACCCCTACCAGACTCTGATAATTTTCATACTGCTACTTTGAAGAACATAACGGACACTTTGTGCAATGTTACTCAGTCCGCACATTATCAGAACATTACTTCCATTGTTACACCTTTTGATGGGGACCCCTCGCGGTTTAAGAAGTGGTTAGTGGACATAGAAAAGTACGTCTCATTAATCCCTACAGCTACAGATGAAGACCGTAAAAGGGTCACATTTTTGTCATCTCAGTCTCTGGTTACAGACTTCCTTCGACGAAGATTCAAGGACTTCCCTATGGAAACCTTCCCCTCCCTGAGAAAAGAGTTAATCCGTCGTTATTCTCCAGTGACCGACTGTGAACACGCTTGGACTCTTCTTCGGCGCATTCATCAGGAGAAACGCGAACCTGTGCAATGCTATGGTGACCGGCTGCTCAATCTTTCTGAGGATGCTTTCTTTGAAGATTCTTTGTCTTCAGCTGATCTAGCCAAACATCTTGTTGGCATCTTCATTGATGGTCTCTCTACAGACTCGCTCAAACTTCATCTAATTCGAAAAGATCCTCAATCCATCAATGAAGCCATACAGTTAGCAGTAGCCGAAGAGAATGTGAAGAAACGTTTTCAACAGCGTTTGGGACGTGACCCTCGAGTAGAACTCCAAGAAGAACATGAACCGATGGACGTGAGTCATTATCGCTACATTTGGCAAGGCCCACCTGCACAACAGCGACCTGTTGCTCCTCCGTCAGGGACCCATTCAAGTTATCAACATCGATCGCGACATCATCGAAGTGGACAGGCACCTCTGATACATCAGGTATCTATGATTACTTGCTTCACCTGTGGTCAGCCTAATCATATATCTAGGAACTGTGTCCACCGACAACAGCATCTTGTAAGGCCACAAACTAACACCCAGCAGCAACCACGTAATCGCCAGCACAGTCAAGGACAACCTCACCAACCTTCCTGGCCTTCATTCACACCCATGCCACCCCGTCAAGGACCTTTACACTCTTTTTCCCGTGGACAGTCCTACCCCAGACCTCTTATGGACCAGGGAAACCATTGGAACAGCCTGAACAGGAGAAGGAATAGAATGGCAATAAGAAATTTCATTGCAGAAATAAGACAAACAAAGATATGGGAGGTAAACTACAGTACATGTAGAAGCTGCGTCATGACAACAAAAGGGTGTTGGAAGGCACACATATATCCAATAAGATCGGGAAATTCCTCCTCTTCCTCTTCATCCTTATCTGCCGACACTCTCTACCCTCCATTCCACCCCATCTCCTCTGTCCCTCACCCTGCTCCTCCTGTGATTGTTCCACCCAATGCTTTAGGTGATTCCTCCTCTTCCGAATCTGATAGTTCTCCTCACGATATAGTATATCGCCTCCGGTCTAGAGATGTCCGTGGAGTTGCGAAACATCCTGCCTCTTCAGTCCAGTCTTCACCTCCTCCTCACTCACAGATGGTTCGTCGTCTACGCCATTATCGCTCCTGTTCCGTATCTGAGGATGATATCCCTCCTCCTGAACTATATGCCCGAATCCACTCCCGTCAGGATTGTTTCAACGCGTTTCCCTCCGTCGTTCCCGGTCCATCCCATGCTTCCGATATGCATGATACCATAGTTCCTCCTTCCACCGCCGCAGCTACTGCCCATACCTCTCCTCCTCCTTCAGTACATCTTTCCTCTGAGTCCGCTCCTCCTTTTCCCCTACCTACTTCTGACCTTGATACTGCCCCTGATTCTACCTCCTCTGACATCGAGACTGACGTTCCTCCCCCTCTTCTTCGTTATCCTACCAAACGTCGGCCTTCCACCTCCTCTGGAAATTCTGCTCCCCTTCCCAAGTATCTTCTGCAGCCCACTGCCCATGTCCGTACTCACTTTTCACGTCTTCCTCGCCCCCGTCAGTTGCCTCTGGTACCTCCTCCAACCCCCCCTGCCCCACCGACACACAGTAGATCGCGTAATCCTCGCCGTCTTCCTCCGATCTGTCCACGCCCTCCACTCCAATCCTCCCTTTATGTTCCGTCCCCTCCTGCAGTCCTCGCAATTTCTCCTCATCCTCAACAACCCCGCTGTGACGAACGTTTGAACACACGAGCAATCGAATGCATTGATTCCTTAAATATCCTCATAAAATCGTTAACCAGTTGACCTTTCTTTTTTTTCCCAGATGTCGTTTCCAGTTATGTCTTATTCGATGATCTGTTTGTCTTTCGTGACCTCACTAGCTATGCTTTTCGACTCCTATGATGTCGAGTTTTGGGACACTCCTCATGTCACATGATTAACTCTTCCTTGACCAGCGTTAGCTATATCATTTTTTTGTGTGCTTAAGATGGCATCTGTGCTGTCATGACCTTATGATTATTGCCTTTTTCTTAATGGGTTGATTTTTTTTGTCACGAGCATGGTCATGATGTGTTCGTGATGATTTGTGAATAACAAAGAGATTACCATTAGTTCATTTTTTTCACCCGCCACTTATGTTGGCATCAGTAATGTTTTTATATCATTCCATTTTGTTTCCTCCATGTCGTTTAGACATAGTTCGATTTCCGGATTTTTTAATGTCGGTACATTTCTTATGTGAATTAACTCATGCCATTTACTACCTTGTTTGAAGTTTAGTTTACTACATACTGATGTTCCTGTCTTGTGCAACCGCCGTGTTCGGCGTCCGCCATTTTTTTGGGGCACCCACTATTTTTTTTAATTGCTTGTGAGTTTTCCACTTTTAGCGACGTTACCTCGCTTTGATGCATTCATGATTTGTTTTTTCCATTACTTTGAGTAATGTTTGTGACTTAATGGTCCATTGTTCATTGATCCCCATGAAATATGAGTATTTTCATTTTTGCCATTGTGTCATTTATGCCTCTCGACATACACTTTGTATCTTTTTCCATAACTAGCTAGTTCTCTTACTATTCCCCCATCATTTTTTTTGTTTTCTTTATTTCATTGTCCATTCCCCATTCCCTTAACTCCCATGCTATTGTATTCCACTGCCGTATATTTTCCTATCACCTTCCATAACCATGATTGATGTTTCTTTATGTATATTGGCGTAATAATTTGGTGGAACTGGTATATATAAATTTTCCCCTTAGTTTTTTTTAGGGTTAGTTTGCAGTACTTCCTCGGAATATGTCTCCCTTCCGGGATACATTTTGGTGGCCCCGGGCGTATGTGACCGTAAGGTCTACCACGTCATTTTAGCACTAAGGTGCTACCACTTATTAGAGTTAGGGTAAGAATACTATAGCAAGATTTTAAACACTAAGTATTTGAAGTGACTAGTTAGTTAATTAACCCTAGTCCCAAACCTAGGACATCATTTCATGGTGTACATGAAATGACGTCATCAAAGCTTGTGTAGTAGCGATACAAGTAAAGAAACGGAAGTTATTTTTTTCAAAGGGGAGATCAGAGCGAGTTGTTTTCAGCACGAGCGGAGCAGCAGCTGTTTTCCATCGAGCAGGTCCCATTTATGTTTTGATTCGTAAGGATTGTTGGTTTGTACACCTTTAATGAATATATTCTATGAACCAGCATGGAATGGTTAGCGAATGCAACCACTGAATAAAAGGTATTGTTTGGTTAAGTCGAAGTTAGACTTACTTCTTGAACACAAGTTGGAAGTTACATTGTTGACATTTGACTATCAGCAACAGAGTACTTCATTCTTACGATCACACACCAACACAGACGAGTCTACAACAACTACCTGGGTTTATTACACATCTCTTCTGTAACCACCACCTCTGGCGATAGCCAGTTTACAACAGAAGCACCTCATTTCTTCACCCTGTCACAAAACGACTTTACAACAGAAGTCCTACATTTTTCCTCACCCTGTCACACCATTGTTTCCCCCCTACGTTCTACTTTTCAATTTTCCACAAATAGTTCGTTTTCCTGTTTCACCGCATGAATTTGTGCCATAAAATAATGGTACAATGCCTCGGCTAACTGGGAAAGACAAACGACCGTAAAACCAGTTGTTTCGTCTTGTGTCTAACTGGGTAAGACATTCGACCGGAACGGGAAAAATCGATTGTCTTACCCAGTGAGACACACGACCGGAAATGGAAAAATTTGGGTTTGACTTGGCTTGACTTTGATCCACTGTCATTGAGCGTCAGCTCTTGATGAAACATGTCAGTTTTTTACTATATGTGTGTGTATGTATACATGGCAAGATAATGGAATATATATATATATATATATATATGATGATACACATATATATATATATATATATAAAATGTCGGAGGGTTTATCACGCTGTACACAGCAAACATGTAAATTTGTGTAACACTGTATACAGCAAACGTGTGGATTTGTGTAACACTGCATACAGCAAACACATGTGGGTTTGTGTAACACTGCATACAGCAAACATGTGGATTTGTGTAACACTGTTTTACAGCAAACATGTGGGTATGTGTAACACTGTATACAGCAAACACATGTGGGTTTGTGTAACACTATATACGGCAAACACATGTGGGTTTGTCACAGTGTATTTTACAAAATTCAGTATATGTGGGTTTGTCCGAGTGTTCTCAGCACAACATATTTCTATTTTGTGTCTATTTTGTTAACTACTCTGTCAGTGAAACAAGGACAAGAGGATGTGTCTATTTTGTTCCCTACTTTCTCAGTAAAACAAGGACAAGATGATGTGTCTATTTTGTTCACTACTTTCTCAGTAAAACAAGGACAAGATGATGTGTCTATTTTGTTCACTACTCTCTCAGTAAAACAAGGACAAGATGATTTGTCTATTTTGTTCACTACTCTCTCAGTAAAACAAGGACAAGATGATTTGTCTATTTTGTTCACTACTCTCTCAGTAAAACAAGGACAAGATGATTTGTCTATTTTGTTAACTACTATGTCAGTAAAACAAGGACAAGATGATTTGTCTATTTTGTTCACTACTCTCTCAGTAAAACAAGGACAAGATAATGTGACTATTTTGTTAACTACTCTCTCAGTAAAACAAGGACAAGATAATGTGACTATTTTGTTAACTACTCTCTAAGTAAAACAAGGACAAGATGATGTGTCTATTTTGTTAACTACTCTGTCAGTAAAACAAGGACAAGATGATGTGTCTATTTTGTTAACTACTATGTCAGTAAAACAAGGACAAGATGATGTGTCTATTTTGTTAATTACTATGTCAGTAAAACAAGGACAAGATGATGTGTCTATTTTGTTAATTACTATGTCAGTATACCAAGGACAAGATGATGTGTCTATTTTGTTAATTACTATGTCAGTAGACCAAGGACAAGATGATGTGTCTATTTTGTTAATTACTATGTCAGTAGACCAAGAACAAGATGATATGTCTATTTTGTTAACTATTGTCAGTAAAACAAGGACAAGATGATGTGTCTATTTTGTTAACTACTGTCAGTAAAACAAGGACAAGATGCTGTGTCT
Source organism: Oreohelix idahoensis (assembly GCA_024509875.1). Classification (NCBI taxonomy): domain Eukaryota; kingdom Metazoa; phylum Mollusca; class Gastropoda; order Stylommatophora; family Oreohelicidae; genus Oreohelix; species Oreohelix idahoensis. The sequence continues at coordinate 854,507 of JAMPIV010004368.1, forward strand.
ATTTTGTTAACTACTGTCAGTAAAACAAGGACAAGATGATGTGTCTATTTTGTTAATTACTGTCAGTAAAACAAGGACAAGATGATTTGTCTATTTTGTTAACTACTGTCAGTAAAACAAGGACAAGATGATGTATTTATTTTGTTAACTACTGTCAGTAAAACAAGGACAAGATGTTTGATTTGGCTTTTGAACCCTGCACTTGGAGACTGGTATTTTTCGTGTGCAAGGGATAAGGGATACCCGGTTCAACCCCATGTCGGTTATAATTGTGGTATATAGTGTTCATCATTCTATACAGCACATTACATTGTTGTTTTTCTTGTGTGTTGGCTTTTCCAGGCAGTAATTCATCTGCCGTTTGTTGTGGCATTGTTTAACTCTTTAAGTCTCAATCGACTTTATAAAGGCTCAGGGGTTAGACGCGCTTGGCCCAATCGACTTTAAAAAGCCTTTAGTATATGTGCCTCTGTTTGAGACTGTTTCTAATTATAACTACCCACAAAGTCATTTCCGACTGCAAGTACATTCTTTTAAATACAGCACGTGTTTAAGAGTGAACGTGTTTCTGTTTTGAGATATTTATTTTAGATTTTTAAAGCGATTTTTTTTAAGCGCATATCCTCCATTTTACCTTGAATAACTAATCATTTTTTTTAAGTGCATATCCTCCATTTTACCTTGAATAACTAATCATTTTTCAATGAAAGCTTTTATACTTGTAGCACAAGAGTAAAGTACATCCAATTACCTTCAGTTTCATATACAACAACAAAGTTATTTATGCATATGAACATTAAAAAAAATTATTTCCAAACAACAACAATAAAAACGCACTGGGGTGGCCATTTTAGCTTGGGGCAAACCCACTTTTTTGCTTGAGACTGAAAGAGTTAATGTATATGGTGTTAGTAATATATCTTCTTCCATGATACTATATTGTTCTCTCTCGCTATTGACATCTTTCTAAATATATCTGCTGGGCTTTTGTTGGTTTTGAATTGGTAGTTTTTTTGTTTGTTTGTTTGTTTTTTATTTTATTTTATTTGTTTTTAAATTTTATTCTTGTACTGATATTGTATGGACCTTTGTTTTTTTTTCCTTGTCATTCTAATTTGTTCTGGTTGTTAAATGTTGGTTCTTGTTTTGGTAATATAAAGATTTTATGTTGTGCAGCTCCATGGGTAGGTCAATTTTTAGTACAGTTTCTAGTGATGGTGATTTTTGTGTTCTCAAGTATTCCATGAGTAGTTTTCTGTGCTGTTCATTTTCATGTTAGCACATAATGTGCTATGGTGTTTTTTCCAACATGTTACACAAGGAGGATTCCTCCACCATGAAATAGCCTGTTCCTAGTTGAAGTCTAATCAGTTTTCTATTGCAAGGTATTTTTGTTTCTCTAGATATCTGACATGCCCGTGTCGGATCCTTTAGCAGTTTATAGGCGTGTCTGCCTTTTTTGGACTGCTTCTTCCTGTTTTTGCTTCCTTGTCAGCCACCTTGTTTCCTTCTATTCCCACGTGCGAGGGAATCCATGCTAATAATACTGTGCAGCCCCTATTATTTAGGTGTGTACTAAGTTGCAATATTTTTTCTGCTTTGTCTGGTCGGCTACATTCATGTGCATTTCTTAGGGTTTGAAGAGCTGACAGTGAGTCGGTTAAGATTGTTAGCTTTTTGAGGTGCTTTTGCTATTGCCACCATTTCTGCAGTGAATATCGATGCATTTTCAGTTACACTAAAATTTTTCTTCAGCTTCCAGGCTGGAATGTGTATTCCTATTCCGTGTTTTTCATTTTTTACTTTTGATCCATCAGTGTATACTTTCAAGCTACCCTTAGTTCTATATATTCTCTGGCTATGATTTTAATGTTGTTTTTTCCTGCTTTTTTATTTATCATATCTGCAAGATGAGAGTCAATGTTTGGTTTCGTGAGCTTCCAAGGAGGAATCACTGGTGTGTATTTACTACTACATTTTATTGCATTTTTTACAGTATTGTGTTCTTATATTTCCTCTATGCACTTCCATCCTATTGGGAATCTTGTGGGATCCAGTGGGGTATCCCAGATTGTAGGGAGATTCTTCACAAACATTGCATGGGCTGGGTGGTTTTTGTCTATTAGGACTTTGCCCATGTAATTCAGTCTAAGTTCTTTTCTTCTTAGCTTGAGGGGTATTATTCCTAGTTCTACCTCTAGTGCTTCAAGTGATGTTGATCCTGAAGCTCCAGCTATTGTACTTAGTGCCTGGTGTTATATTTTGTCCAGTTTTTTCTTATTGCTGTACGCTGCAGTCATATATTATGCTTGCATAGTCCATTTTTCCCCCTTACAAATGACCTGTAGAACATGAGAAGTGACTTGATGCTTGCTCCCCTTCCACTGCCTTTTAGGTATCTCATCAAATTAATGTCCTCTGCAGCTCTCAACCAGCTTGTCTATACGTTTTTTCCAGTTAAGCTTTTGGTCTGAAGTCATGCCTAAATATTTGGTTGTTCCTACTGTTTTAATTTTGTGCCCTTGGATTTTTATGTCTATTGTTTTATTTTTTTTATAATTCTACCTCTACTGAATATCATTCAGACTTTTTAGCATTCAGCCATCAATTCAGCGATCTTGTTTATTTGGACTTGTAGATCTGTATATAATCTGGGAAGGATTTTTCCCGTCCTCCAAATAGCTGCATCATCTGCAAATTGTGACAGTTTGGTTCTTCTGTTGCTGAATTTCTCTCCTAAGTCATTAACCATAATAGAAAATAAGGAAGGGGATAATACTGATCCTTGAGGGATGCCGTTCTGTTGCTCGTATAGCTCTGATTTGTCATTATTTACCTGTACTGTAAAGTATCTGTTCTGTAAGAAGTTTTCTATGTAGCTGTACATTTTTCCTTTTATGCCTATCTTGTTAATCTTATATAACATACCTTCTCTCCAGCATTCATCGTATGCCTTTGCTACATCTAAGAATATGGCTACTGGTTTTGCATTTCTTTTAAATCCTGATATTACCTCATGTTCTAGTCTGATAAGTTGGTCCATGTTCTAGTCTGATAAGCTGGTCCATAGTGCTTCTGTTTTTCCTAAACCCAGATTGGGTTGGGCTGTAAAGATTGTCCTTTTCCATGTGGTATTTAAATCTATTGTTTACAACAGTATCCATAATTTTCCCTATTTAAGATGTCAATGCTATTGGTCTGTAGGAGGTCGCATCATGAGCCTCTTTATCTAGTTTTAGTATTGGTTTGACTACTGCTACTTTCCATGCCTTTGGTATTTTTCCTGTTTTCCATCTAATATTGTACAGCGAGGTTATAAACAAAAAATGGGGTTATTCTTCTAGTTTATCCAACTATTTGGGTCACCAGAATGTGGACTATCTTTTTGTAGATTCCTTCCATGACATGCCTGTTAAGGACAATAGTCTGATCTTTATTCTCAAAGCCAAGACAAGTAAAGAGATCTGCACAGAAGTAACGCTGTTTTTGCAGACGGCAGCGAATTTTTAACACTGCAGGTACATGTAATATAGCGGCTAACAATCTATGACCTCTTATGTTGGTCTGGATGAAATAAACTTAAGTTTGAAAAAAAAAGAAACTGCAAATAACTAACCTCATGAAAGTTGGTCTCATTGATCCCACTTTCATGAATGTCCCTGATGCCCCGCAAGCTCTGAATGTACAAGTGATCTACCTGAAAGAAACAAAATCAACTTCATTCACCAGTTATTATGCAGCAATTTTTATGACAATTCAGCAAACGATTATTTTTTTTATCCATGAAGCCTTGATGGTGGCTGATGACACATAATCTAAAACATAACAGAGATTAAACAATCAGTCTCACAATAAAGTATGCAAGTTTCATCTTACAGCAATGTTAAAAAAAAATACTCAGCTTCATAACAAAGTGTTAAAGAAATTATGACTCTCACACCATAGTGTTAAAGAAATGATGACTCTCATAACACAGTTTTAAAGAAATGATGACTCTCATAACACAGTGTTAAAGAAATGATGATTCTCATTACACAGTGTTAAAGAAATTATGACTCTCACTAGCAACAACCTGTCAAAATTGACAGGTTTTTAATTGCAGCCATCTTATCATTTTGATCCATAATAAGTCTAGCAATGAACCGTCAAAATTGACTGGTTTTTCATTATAGTGTGTTGTTTCTGTTACATATATTACAGATGGTACTTTCACCACTGTGGTCATTTCATTGCAGGCGACCGTCATTAGATATTTGTAGTGAAAATTATATGGATGTATTAAATATGAAGACATTGAGTAACCTTCCTAAATGACATGTGGAGCAGTGATAATGATCTAATGGACCGTAAATTGACTAAATAACAAACATTTCTTTTCTGACAACATGTCTCGTAATTGTTTTAAAATCTTGCCTTAGTCGACTTACTGCCTCTGAGAAGCCACAGTCGACTTAGAACAACGTTTGAAGTTTGACGAAACTCCAGTTTATGTACTGTTTATCAATTCTGTTGTTGGCTTCTTTCCATAATCAAACTGTTCATTCACACCGTCATTTGCGCACGTTTCTATTTTTGGGAGAGTACATATAAGGGAAACAATACAATTATTGTCTAACTTTCAACCACAGTTGCACCCCTTAGCTGTGGTTGAAAGTTAATGAACTCTCTCGAAAATAGAAAAGTGCGCAAATGACGGTGTGCATGATGTGACCGACCGACCGATGTACTTACGACGGGAATTGTGGTATTGGATAACACAGTGTTAAAGAAATGATGACTCTCATAACACAGTGTTAAAGAAATGATGATTCTCATAACACAGTGTCAAAGAAATTATGACTCCCCCACCATAGTGTTAAAGATATGATGACTCTCATAACACAGTGTTTAAGAAATGATGACTCTCACAACAGTGTTAAAGAAATGATGACTCTCATAATACAGTGTTAAAGAAATGATGACTCTCACAACAAAGTGTTAAAGAAATGATGACTCTCATAACACAGTGTTAAAGAAATGATGACTCTCATAACAGTGTTAAAAATGATGACTCTCACAAGTGTTAAAGAAATGATGACTCACAACACAGTGTTAAATAAATGATGACTCTCATAACACAGTGTTAAAAGAAATATGACTCTCACAACACAGTGTTAAAAAATTGACGACTCTCATAACAGTGTTAAAAATGATGACTTTCACAACAGTGTTAAAGAAATGATGACTTTCACAACAGTGTTAAAGAAATGATGACTCTCACAACAGTGTTAAAGAAATGATGACTCTCATAACACAGTGTTAAAGAAATGATGATTCTCATAATACAGTGTTTAAGAAATGATGACTCTCAAAACATAGTGTTAAAGAAATGATGACTCTCATAACACAGTGTGGAAGAAATGATGATTCTCATAACACAGTGTGGGGCAAAGTCTACAGACAGGGGGTATGATGTGCTGGTGTTGTGGGTAGTGGGTTTTCCCCCTTGCTTCACCCTAGGCCTAGTGAATTCTGTTCATGAAAGGAGCGACCATTGCGGTGTTAGTCTCTTGGCCTAGCAAAACCTCTCATACCCCAAGATCGTTGTGCGTGGTGAAGAGCCACACCCTCCTCGAGGTAGTCCTGGTAACTGAGGGTGCGAATCCTCAGGCTAAACACAACGGATCTAGAGGAGCAAACCTCGATAATAAAACCGGTGCACTACACCGTACACGCCCTCTGTGGGTGGGAAGGAGCCAGATGGATACTGAACAAGTCTTGGGAGTGGGAACGAGTGTGGACTGCTCCCTGAAGATCGGAACCCATCGTACAGGCACAGAGACTCAGGACGTGACGATCCTATTGCCTTCAACTCTTGGTCACATGCCTAGAGCCTCTGAGAACTCGGCGTAACCAGCAGGCAATTTGGTGGCGGGGAAAGAGCACTGTGAGCCCTACCTTGGCTACGTATCACAAGGAGACGCAGAAACACCCCCTTTATCTCCCCCAGAGCTGGCACAGTACACTTCTGGCTTCTACCCGGGGCGTTAGGAAATCCACAGGCACCCCAGCATCACAATGCCAAGAAGATGACAAAGTTGGAATTTACTAACTCAAACCTGGCAGAGCAAGTCCTCCAACAGATGCGGCCGATGCTGGGCCCACTGGCGCGTGGACACGTCCCGATCCCCATCGAGACTTGCCCGGGGAGCCCACCCCGGCTCAAAAAAGCAGAGAAGGCCACTCTCCAAACCTCCGATGTCTTGCGGGCAGTGTTAGGATGTGCAAGAACATGGACAGGAAGACTCCACAACTTCCCCACTGAAGACACGCCCACGGCGACCGTTGCCTCAACTGGCTGTGTGTGGTGTACCCGGAAACGGGGCCTCCCAGTACTGAGACACAGTTAAGTCCCCGATGTCATTTATCGGTGCAGAGTTGAGAGAGATGGCTGAGCATCACAATCCCCCCTGTGTTGCAGCATGATGAGAACCCAGAATTGCACACTGAGCTTGGGGGGAATCACTTGGGCACCAGACTTAATACTGGCTCTTGACTGGATGGCCGCATGCAGGAGATTTCTACAATGGGGGGTTGGCAGGTGGTGGGTATCTGGAAGTGGCTCTGTGCAGGACGTGAGGATTCCTTGGGTGAGCCCAGAACCAGAGCACAGCATTGTGCAAGCTCTGCATAGTTGGAGAGCCCCCTGGATGACGGGGAATGCACAGTGTGCTACCCCACCTGTCCCCAACTGCTAACTTAGAACCAGAAGTGGGGTCCTCTGTATGCGTGCCAGGCCAGGATAAAATGCCTGGGAAAGAGACTGGAGCTCAGAACTCCCTAACTCAAAGTTGCAGGATGGCAGGAAAGACAGGGCTATTTTGAAGATAATGCAACCATATTTTCACCATACGAGCTCGGACGCCGCCTCGGTAAACAAGGTCCGCGCAGAGCAGTGACACCCCCAGGCTGCTTGCGAATAGTCTACTACTGGGAACATAAACAGATTAGGGATGAGCCCACTCTCCCGTTGAACAGGTGCTAAAGTCATAGATACTGGGCCAGAAGGCGCACCGGAAACCACAGTATCACGCAACTCGCTTTTTTTTTCTATGGAGAGTACACCGTCAAATAAATCTCGTACTGGTGCTCGCCCTGTGGAGCTCCACCAGGCAGGTGCAGTGCCGGGCTCTGAGCCTCGACAGAGCCCACCCTCAGCTACTGGAGGACCCTCTAGACCGTCTTGTGGAGTCAGCAGACGGCGGAGGAGAACTACTGACCAAAACAAAACAGAAAAAGAGAAACCCAGAGTGCCACTTGTCATGATGCACTGGAATGCAGAGGGAGTGAACAGCAAGCAGGCTGGATACAGCAAAAAGACAGAGCTGGAAAACATCTTGTATGAGAAGCAAGTCAGTGTTTGCTGTATCCAAGAGACTCACTTGAAAGCAGATCAAACCTTTAAAATAAGGGGATATCAATGCTTCAGATCCGACAGAAAAGATAGACGAAAAGGAGGAGTACTTACTCTTGTAAGGAATAACATTCCTGCACACGAAAGGAAAACCTTCATGGATGGAGCAGAATATCAGCTGTTGCAGATAAAGGTAGACAAGATGGAAATAGAACTCCTGAACTATTACTGTCCGAACAACAAACCCCTGAGTCTCAGCTCTATACAGGTACCAGCCACCAACTTTATAGCAGTTGGAGACTTTAATAGCCACTCCCAGAGCTGGGGCTATAACCATCTGGATCACAGAGGTGAAGAGGTTGAAACTTGGCAAGATGATCACTCCCTAATCCTAGTCAATAATGCCACAGATACTCCTACCTTCTACTCCAGAGGATGGCACACAACTTCAACACCAGATCTTGCCTTCTCCACACCAGATATAGCTGGATCTATTAGTAGAGAAGTAGGAGACCAACTAGGGGGAAGCGACCATCGCCCAATCTTTCTTACTGTCCAGAGTGCAACTCTCAGTACAGGCCCAGCCATTACAAGATGGAACTACAAAAAAGCCAACTGGGGTTTATTCAGGCATCAGGTGAACACGCTGCTGTCTACCCTCAAGGTACAGAACAGAGACATTAATGAAGTGGTAAAAGACTTCAACAGATGCATACTACAAGCTGCAAAAGAAACCATTCCCAAAGGATGCCGGCGTAACTACATACCATACTGGTCCAGCACACTCCAAGAACGTCAGGAAGCTATGGACAGGGCTAGAAAGGACGCAGAGTCTCAGCCTTCACTTGAAACTCACAACAAATGGAAAAAGGCTGTAGCAGAGTTTCAGAGAACAAAGCTAGAAGAAAAACGGAAAAGCTGGAGAACTAAAACGGCATCGCTGAACCTTGAGAAAGACGGCAGGAAACTTTGGAGATTAGTCAAGTCTCTAAATGAAGAGCGTTCCTCACCTAGGCAGACTATCACATTGGATGAAGGTGGCAAACTTTTCAGAGGAAAACAAGCTGCAGACTTGTTTGCTAGAAGATACAGTTCAGAAAGCAACTTACCCATTAACATAGATCATCAGAGAGAGATAAGAAAAGAAATACTGGCAACCATGGGACAGACAGATACTCCTGCCCCAATGAGGGAACCCATCACACTAGGAGAACTACAGAAGGCTATTTCCAAGCTTAAGTTTCAAAAGTCACCCGGCCCAGACAAAATCAGCAACGAAATGCTAGTAAATCTGAGCTCAGCAGCAAAGACAAAACTGCTTGAGATATTCAACCACAGCTGGTTGAAAGGAACGGTACCCCAAGTATGGAGAGAAGCCATCACAATACCCATACTAAAGAAAGGGAAATGTAAGACCGAGGCTGCAAGTTACCGGCCAATCAGTCTCACAAGCTGTGTTGGGAAGACTATGGAGCGAATAGTCAACCACAGATTGAAATGGTATTTAGAGTCTGAGCAGATCCTGGTGCCGGAACAAGCTGGATTTAGAGAATGCTACAGTATAGAAGACCAAGTTACTTACTTGTCTCAAGCAATAGAAGATGCCTTCCAGGAGAAGAAAAAGGTCCTAACGATCTGGGTCGACTTCAAGCAGGCCTTTGACAAGGTGTGGAAAGATGGCCTCATTGCAAAACTTAGGAGAAGTGGAATCCAAGGCAACATGATGAAATGGATCCAGTCATACTTGCATAACAGGAGAACTAGAGTCACTCTTGACGGTCTGCAGAGCAGAAAAGTGTTGCTCCATCAGGGGGTACCTCAAGGAGGAGTAATTTCCCCAACACTCTTCCTTGTTTACATCAATGACCTGGTGAAAGATCTCCCTGCAGGAGTTAAAGCTGCCTTATATGCAGATGACCTAGTACTCTGGTGCGCTGATGAAAATGTCACCACAGCAAATTATAGAATGCAGCGGGCAGCAGACATGCTAGTGTCATGGGCAGAGAAATGGCTTATCACAATAAACACAGACAAAACCTCCACAACACTGTTCTCCCTCGCCCCCAAGGACAAATCAGCTAACATACACCTAGGGACAACCGTGATCAAGGAAGAAAGCTACCCCACCTATCTTGGGGTGACATTTGACCAAAGGCTTACATGGAATAAGCATATTGAAAATGCAGAAGGAAAGGCCCGAAGACGACTAGGCATACTCAGAAAATTAGCAGGTACCAACTGGGGAGCAAATGAACGAAATCTAAAGAAGATTTATAATGGAGTAATAAGACCACACTTAGAGTTTAGCTCAGCAGCATGGTCATCAGCTGCTAACTCACATCTGCAGTCTTTGGACAAGGTGCAAAATCAAGCTCTCAGGCTCATTACAGGAGCCATGAAAACTACACCAATAACAGAGATGCAGAAGGTTGCTGGATTACAGACATTGTCCCATAGAAGAGACACAAAAACCATGATCCAGATGGAAAAGTACAACAGTATGCCAATGCACCCAATGAAGGCAAGACTAGATGATCTGGCATTGGGACGTCTAAAGCGTAGCAGCTTTGTGCATCGGGGGAAAAGACTTATAAGACAGCATCAAGAAGACCTATCCATGAAGACAACACCACTGAAGCCCACCCTATACCCTGTACCATGGGAGCAGGCCAGCAGTGCCCTCCAAATTAATACATCAGTCAGTGGTCTCACAAGTGGATGTGAGTATAATGATCTGCAAAAACGAACTGCTACATTGAGTATGATCCAAGAAAGCTATCCCGATCAATCATGGATACATGCCTATACAGATGGATCAGCAACTAATGCTGTTAGGAATGGAGGTGCCGGTATCTTTATCTCATATCCTGACAACCACTATGAGACTAGGCACATTCCCACTGGTAAATTCTGTTCCAACTATACAGCTGAGGTTCAAGCTCTAGAGCAAGCTGCAAATATGATTTATAACACCAACTCTGACTGCCACCAGGTAGTCATCCTCACAGATGCACTGTCTGTCCTGCAAGCTCTCAAGGGTGGTAAACTCCCGCATCTGAGAAATGAACTAAACAAGGTAGCTGCCAAAAAGAGAACCATACTTCAGTGGGTACCATCTCATTGTGGTGTACCCGGAAATGAAAAGGCAGATAAACTTGCAAAAAAGGGAGGAGAATGTGAACAAGAAGATAATGAAGTCACATACTTTGAGAAAAAGAGAGCTATCCAGACTATCAGAAGAGAACAGAACCAACCCAAAGACGACTATCACACTCTCGACCGGCAGGGACAGATAACTATTTTTCGACTCAGGACAGGGCATAACAAACTGAATAAACACATGCACAAGCTACGATTGTCTGCTTCACCACTGTGCACATGTGGATTAAACGAACAAACTGCTGAGCATGTTCTACAGGACTGTCCTCTGTATGACCAGTTAAGAAAGATATACTGGCCGAATGACTCAACACTAAACTCAAAGCTATATGGAGTTAAAGAGGAACTTCAAACAACAGTCGAATTCATCATGAGAACTCGTCTGACGGTGTAATCATCAAAGATGCGATCGCAAGAAGAAGAAGAAGAAGAAGAATAACACAGTGTTAAAGAAATGATGACTCTCCTAAAAAAGTGTGAAAAAATAATCTCATCATAAGCTGCCATCTACACAATGAAGGTTAGCCACAATGGTTCTCTAATGACTTCTGTCTTGAAGGTGCACTCTGATGAACCCTTCCCTGTCTATCTCTTGATGCTGTCTTCCCACTTACAGAACTGTCTTCCTCTTGAATGTTTGCCTTCAATTTTTCCTTCTAATTTGATCTTTAGCAAAATGTTATGTCTTTTAACATGGCAAAAATATATTAGACTTCCTTAGAATGTTGCCTTTCAACATAATTTTGGGTAGCACTCGTTATTATGGACTTGCTAACTCATTAGAAGATTTATCTCTTGCCTGTTGTTTTGTACAGTAGATTCCTCCCCAGGGACCAGGAGTTCTTTACATAGCTGTTTTTTGTCTTTTCATTGTAAATCCATTATGATGTTTAGGATAATATATAATAATCTACTCTCGCAACAAATATAAAAATAAAAGTAATCTTTCTAAAACAAGATCTCTCATTGACAGCTTGGTACGATGTAGTCACAAATAAATGAATACACAGCAGATGGTCATCACTGGCTGAAGATGGCAACTGGTTAATACAAATCTGAACATCACATGTAAACTTCACACAACAGTTGATTCACACAAAGCTAGAAGTGACAACTGAGTAAGACACAGCTGATGTTGATGACTTACTGCTGTCAACCGGAGAGAGGGACAAGACTAACATGAAGTGACAAATAGGTAAAGGTAAAGGAACCCGTTACACGCCCATTCAGGCATATTGGGAATATGGTGTTAGGCCCATATTATCTTGACCGTCGGCACACTAGGGGTGATGTGGTCGGCATCACGCCGGCCGCCTTAACCTTCCCAGAGTTGCTCTGGTACCCATTTGGGGCTGGGTCGACCCAGGAGCCGTTTGTGGCCTAAAAATTTCCCGCCTCATCTGGGGATCGAACCATAGACCACTGCGCTACGAAGCCAGTGCACTAACCACTATGACCCCGGCTCCTGAAGTGACAAATGATACAGCTAAAAGTGACAGCTGATTACACACAGCTAAAAGTGACAGCTGATTACACACAGCTAAAAGTGACAGCTGATTACACACAACTGAAAGTGACAAGTGACTGATACTTGGCTGAAAGTTAAATACAGACTACATACATCTGAATGTGACAAATGACTTGCAAATGATGAATTGACAAATGCTTAGATGTGTGAACTAACTAATGCACACTAGTTTGATATTACTACCTCTTCCAAATCCTCAACTTTGAGAGGCATGCCGGCTATGAGTTTCCATATACAGGGAGCCAGATGCAAATCCAGAGGCTTCCTTGTTCGAATGGCCACACCAAACAGAATACCCAAGAATTTAAACTGTACTACATTGTCCTCTGCTGAGAGAGCTGGATTTAGAAGGTATCTAGAAGAAGATTCAATGGTTAGATCAGACTTGTGTTACTTTAAGGACACATAATGTCCAGTGTGATGTGATGTTTCCAAATGTAATCACAATGGTTTTGTGGACTAATGTAAAACTACGTGGTTTGCTGTAAAACGATGTGGTTTTGTGGACTGCTGTAAAACGATGTGGTTTTGTGGACTGCTGTAAAACTGTGTGGTTTTGTTGACTGCTGTAAAACTATGTGGTTTTGTAGACTGCTGTAAAACTGTGTGGTTTTGTAGACTGCTGTAAAACTAAGTGGTTTTGCAGACTGCTGTAAAACTATGTGATTTTGTGGACTGCTGTAAAACTGTGTGGTTTTGTCGACTACTGTAAAACTATGTGGTGTTGTGAACTACTGTAAAACTATTTGGTTTTGTGGACTGCTGTAAAACTATGTGATTTTGTAGACTGCTGTAAAACTATGTGGTTTTGTAGACTGCTGTAAAACTAAGTGGTTTTGCAGACTGCTGTAAAACTATGTGATTTTGTGGACTGCTGTAAAACTGTGTGGTTTTGTCGACTACTGTAAAACTATGTGGTGTTGTGAACTACTGTAAAACTATTTGGTTTTGTGGACTGCTGTAAAACTATGTGATTTTGTAGACTGCTGTAAAACTATGTGGTTTTGTGGACCTCTGTAAAGCTATGTGGTTTTGTAGACTGCTGTAAAACTATGTGGTTTTGTAGACTGCTGTAAAACTATGTGGTTTTTTGGACCTCTGTAAAGCTATGTGGTTTTGTGGACTTCTGTAAAACTATGTGGTGAAGACATGTAACAATTTGTACCAAAACTATCCAGTGTTGTATTCTCATCTTTACGGACATTTAAAATGGATACCTGAATCTGCCACAAGGCTTAGTGAATATACCACTCAACAAATATAACAAATGTGACAATCAAGCATGAGCATCTAACAGACTGTATTCATGCACAAGTGAAACATGGGCCTAGATTACTACTGAATGCAAAAGACTGATCAATGAGTTAATGTTCCTTTTTCACTCCCTAAGGTGCACAGGACCACCGCTACAATTAGCCCACATACATGTGCTCTTGCTGTTGTCATTAATGCAGCTGTTTATTTTACAAAAGGCTGCTAGTCCCATGAACATCCTCACCTTTGTTACATATCTTGTAATAGCAATTCTTTCTTTAATCTTCTCACACAAACTTGGGACAAACTCACAAGAGAAACAGTGTGACGTGTAATGGAAAAACAGTCTACAGTAATCTGACAGCCTATTGTAACCTCCTGGCTGCTCTGTGATTTGCTAGCCAAAAACCTGCATTATACTGTCTGTCTTTACTTACACAGCTTACCCTTTCATCCCCTGCCTCTTTTCTTTTAACACGAGCTAACATATTGTTTACAAACTTCATGACCTGTCAGTCATAACAGGAAAGTAAATCAGATTTTTTTACCTCGTCTACTCACGCGAGCTTCATCTGTCAATCATAATACCTCTCAGACAGACAGCATATGAGAGAGACGAAACACAAACCCTTTTGAAGTTTTACTCAGGGAAAGTTTATAATCCCCTGTGCTCTTTGATCTCGAGACACGGGAATTTTAAAGAGTAACCTGTTAGCCGTAAGTAAAGCCTCTGATGTCGGTCAACAGCGCCAGATGAGAGATTCTGGTGGCCGAATCGTAAGCTTTCATCTTGAGCGCTAGTCTCTGAATTTTTCGTTCCACACAGTAGAATGAAATTAACAACATTAGAGATCAGAGCAATCTAATGATATCTATATATACTGATGTTTTCTTAACCCAACTATCAGAAGTCAGTCAGAATTTTGAATATTCTAGCGTGCAGTCCTAGAACCCAATTCTTGTGGATATGGTGTATTATTGATTCATGGAGATTTTCATTCTGAATTTTCTGGTAAAAAGATAATAGTGCTAATGATTTAAAAAGTGATAGCTTAACATTTATTCTTCACTTAGATTTTTCTCACTAGTAAAACGAGTGAAATAAAGTAACGTGTAGCGATTTCACACCAGATATTCAATTAAAATGTTAAATCACACCACCCGCTACCCACATACCTTAGACGGTACTTAGATTAACAGTGTAGGCAGACGCGACACTTAATCTCTACAGGAGAGAGATAAACCCGACGATTTAGCTGACCGGACTTATAGGCATTAAAGTGAATGATAGTGGGAGTATAGAAATACACGTCATATTTCATTTTGTATATTTGTTATTGTTGCGCCACGGGGTCTTTTAAATTTATATTCTTATTATGTTCATCGGTGGTAACCGTCTGGTTACACTGGCCAAGACACTTCTAGGGTTTTACAACAAGACCACCGCACACAATCCACATCAAACTGTCATAGTAAAGTTGTTGAAAGGCGAAGTGGCACGATTACAAATGTTTAATATCAATTGAGACGCTGCTCCATTTTTCATATACACATCCAGCCAATATATTATGGCATTCTTTATGCAGTCATAAAAAGGGTCTCTGTACTGTCGTAGTTCGAAACACTGTCGTTAGATCGACTTCAAAGTTTATTTATTTCAGACTCACTTTTTCAACAGAATCCATCCTCCTTTGTAAAAAATAACTATGATTCATCTCACAGAAGCATTTTGATGATCTAGTGCTGGAACATCATAGGGATTTGACACAATATAAATATCTGTCATGAGCTAAGAGACATGCGTCCACTCGCCATAACTACACACATCGAAGTCACTAGCAGCCGATCTCTCACGTATGCCAATGGCAACTTTGACGTCTGCCCATCTGCACCTCGAGGCAATGACGTCACTTCCTGTATTACCAAGGACTACATATAATAAACAAACAAGAAGCCTTGTCGAACCATCTAATGATATTGACACACATGTTATGAATTTTACTCATAACAGTTATTATAGTGACTATTATTTTAATACCACATGACAAAACTAACAGAGCCGACAATTTAATAGCTATTTAATGACAGGCGATCATTGTTTAGGGAGCGTGTATGGAGAAATTAAATAATAATTAACACTGTATGCTGACCGCTGGCGCGAGCAAAGGCGGGCGAGTTAACATAACTCAGCCCGACCGAACTCAGCCACCAGCGACGTCTGCTAGCGTGTAGGCGTAAGGAAACACTGTGTGCCTTGTAAACCTAGCCAGGACTGATGGAGTGGAGAAGAGATCGTCTTGTCCCTGTCTGTGTGTATATATAGTAGTAGCATTTTTTTCCATAAATGTGTTTCTTGTATTCTTCGGAGACCTGATCACAAGGGCATCCAGCAGTCTTCTTCTGTTTGTTATTTTTCTCCTGTACTTGGCTTGTGCGTTACCAATTTCATTTAGAAATGTTCACTCGCCAAATGGTATTTGAGAACAATAAAATTTAACCACTGGACTTACCAAATCCAGATTTATATTTTTACCAGCCACAGTGGTGTACATATATTATTATTGGTCCCGACTCCTGACAGTCGTAATTCCAGTGGAGTATCTCCCTAGATACATACGCTGTGCAGAATCGGCGCTCTAACACAGAGTTCTGCCATCAATGGTACCTATACCTTGTAGCGGTATGGCAGCTTGTGTACCCTGACAATCCCCAGAGCTATGCCAGTGGGAGATTTACTCCTGGTAGGTTCAACCAAGCTGGACTGGTCTGCGTGGGTAGGGGTCAGACAAAAGCTGGTACTCTGGTCCTCCAGGTTGGGGGTTTTAGCACAGGGCTGACACCCCTGTCTATGTAAAAAATTGCACATGTTATGGAAACAACAATAAATGGAAAAACTTTGCTGCGGGATGGACATCCGGAGTCTCAGGCTCGTATGACTGACAGTGGTTAAAGCCGAAAGGAAGCCACTGGCATGAAAACGGATGCCCCGACCGCAAAACATGAAACCAGAATTGGTTTTTGGAACGTCAGAACTATGAATGAGGCAGGAAAGCTGAGACAAATCACTGCAGAGATGAGGAACTACAAGATACATATCATGGGAATAAGTGAGAGCAGATGGACAGGTAAGGGGAAACAGTACTTTATTCTGGCAGAGAGGATGGTCAGCACAACGAAGGTGTAGCCATTAATCTGAAGAAAGGAATGGAAAGGTCTTTACTGGAATGGAAACCCATCAACAACAGACTGATAAGAGCAAGACTGAGAGGGAGGTTCACCAACACCACAATTATACAATGCTATGCACCAACAAACGACAGCGATGAAGAGATCAAGGACGAGTTATATCAACAGGTACAAAAAGAAATGGAAACTACACCCAGGTACGATCTCATTATAGTAATGGGAGACCTAAATGCGAAAGTGGGAGCACACAATAATTATAACGAAAGAGTAATGGGGAAATGCGGCAGTGGAACAGCAAATGAGAATGGGGACAAATTAATAAACTTCTGCAGTATTAACAACCTGGTCATTGGAGGAACACTTTTTCCACACAAGGAAGTGCACAAGTTAACATGGGAATCACCAAACGGACGAGACAGAAACCAGATAGATCACATAATGATCAATGGCAGATGGAGACATGCACTACAAGACGTGAAAGTAAGAAGAGGCGCAGATGTGGGAAGTGATCATCACCTAGTAGTAGCAAGACTGAAAGTGAAATTCAGAGCTGCTGGACCAGTTGCAGTCAAACAGAAAAGATACAACATCACGAAACTGAAGGATCCCCTCACCAGAAAAGCTTTCGTGGTCGACGTAAAGAGAAGATATGAGATTATCAAAAGCCAGGAAAGAACAGAGACTGATGATGTTGACCAGAGATTCAAAACCATCTCAACAATATACAAGGAAAGCAGCAAGTTATGCTTGGGATTCCAGGAAAGAAAGAGCCAAGACTGGATAACACCAGATACGCTAAACACCACAGCGAAGAGAAAGGAAATGAAAAGAAAGAAAACAGATGCTAAGTCTCCCAGGTTAAAGGCAATATATAGTGAACAGTACAGTGAGCTGGACAAGGAAGTTAAACATCAAACCCGTGCTAACAAAAGGACATTTCTAGATGACCTTGCAAGACAAGCAGAAGAGGCAACACTGAGAAATGAACAAAGCACAGTATACAAAATAACTAAAATCATCAGTGGAAAACGAGGTGCAAACAATATTACATTAGTAAGAGATAAGCACGGAAATCTCATCACGACAGTAGAGGGACAGGAAACAAGATGGGCAGAGCATTTCAGAGAAACTCTGAATAAGGAACCACCAGAGACACAATTGAATGTTCCTGAGGCTGAAAATGATCTAGATGTTAATACAGACATCCCACGAAAAGAAGAAATCATCACAGCAATCAAAGGGTTAAAGAATTGAAAAGCTCCTGGTCATGATAACTTAAATGCAGAGCTATTTAAGACAGACCCAGAGCTAGCAGCAGAACTATTAGAACCACTATTTGCACAAGTCTGGAAAACAGGGACAACACCAACAGAGTGGAGAAAAGGAATAATTGTCAAATTGCCCAAGAAGGGAGATCTTGCAGACTGCAATAATTGGAGAGGAATAACTCTTCTCTCAGTTCCCAGCAAAATACTAGGCAGGATAATTATACAGAGAATCTCAAAAGCAGTAGACCACAAACTGAGGAAAGAACAAGCAGGATTTAGAAAGAACAGAAGATGTGTAGATCATATATTTACCCTCAGGAACATTATAGAGCAGTGCTCAGAATGGCAAAGACAGCTGTACATTAATTTCGTTGATTTTGAAAAGGCTTTTGACAGTATACATAGGGACAGTTTATGGAAAATACTGAGGGCTTATGGAATTCCAAGCTGCATAGTGTCAATCATAAAAAGCCTTTATGCCAACTTTACGTGTAGCATTGGGCAGAGCAACCTAACCTTTGAAGTGAAGACAGGAGTACGACAGGGATGCCCCTTATCAACCACTCTATTTTTAACAGTCATAGACTGGGTGATGCGCCAGACAACAGAGGGCAATCCAAGAGGAATAAGATGGACTACATTTTCTACATTGGAAGATCTGGAATATGCAGATGACATTGCACTGCTAGCACATTCACATCAACACATCCAGGAAAAAACGGATAGACTTAATAAGTATAGCCAGCAGGTGGGCTTGAACATCAACCTAAAGAAGACAGAGGTCATGACGCTCAATGTGAGCAATCCTGAGCCCATATCAGTAAGGAATCAGCAACTGGAACAGACAGATGCCTTCACATACCTAGGATGCATAGTAACACCAGACGGCGGAGCAAGCAAAGACATCAACAACAGAATGAACAAAGCAAGAACAGCCTTTTTTTGTCTAAACAACATCTGGAAGTCCTCTCAGTACAGCACAAACACAAAATTAGGATTATATCAGAGTTGTGTGCTTTCTGTGCTTCTCTATGGCGCAGAGAGCTGGAGAGCTACAGAGAAGGAAATGTCGAAATTGTCCTCTTTTCACACAACATGCCTAAGAAAAATTCTCCGAATTTTTTGGCCGAATACCATCACCAACCAAGATCTGCTTACTCGAAGCAAGCAAGAGGACATGCACACCATCATAGCTGGCAGACGTTGGAGCTGGGTTGGCCATGTCCTCAGAAGAGACACCGATGCCATCAGAAGAACAGCTATGCTATGGCCCCCTGAAGGAAAACGAAAGAGAGGCCGACCAAAAACAACTTGGCGGAGGACTGTGGAGGCTGAGATGCAAAGAATGAACCAGAGTTGGGGCACTGTACGAAGGATGGCCACCGACCGAGCAAAGTGGAATCAATTTGTTGTTGCCCTACAATACGCCACCAGGCGTAATGGCCACTGACTGCTTTGACGGTCGGCGGCTAAAAATCAAAGAAGAAGAAGAACACAGAGTTGGCCGATAGAAGAACCATCATCATCACCTGTAACAAAATTTTAGTAACCAGATGTTTCCCAATACTGGAAGTCTTTGTAGTAACACTTATATCCAGGAGAAGCACCATATTAGGCGTTCACCTCACTAGTTAGTTCTGGGGATGGACTGGGGCCAATTTGGATCTGCGACAACTGGGGTGACAGAATATTAAATGAAATAGATAATATATTCATGGACTGATTCTATTACAGACCTACCATACCAGGCAATTAGGTAAGAGTGTGAGAGTGGCCACTGTTTGAGAGAGTGTGAGAGTATTTTCCTTGTTTGCTGGAAACTATCCATATATCTGATTTGTCTAAATTTTGTTTACTTTACTGGGTCTCATAGAGTACCAATACTGTTCATTCTGTAACAGAGTGCTAACCTTCAACCTTTGGGTTAATAATTTTGGGTTTTTTCTCCATTCGGGGAGGGTGCACTTTTTCTGCTTTATTTCATATGCATGTAAATGACTCTTTGATCTTTTTTTTCTTTAGATATTTTGGTGTTGTCGAGTTTAAATGATCATCATCATCATCAGTTGCTATCTCCACAACAAAGGTTGGCTGTAATGGATCTCCAACGTCTTCTGTCTCTTGTCTTGGTGGTGCACTCTGATAGACTTTTTCCTGTCCATCTCTTGATGTTATCTTCCCACTTATAGCGCTGTCTTCCCCTTGCACGTTTGCCTTCAACTCTCCCTTCTGTTATGGTCTTCTGCAAGGTGTTATGCCTTTTTATGTGGCTAAAGTATTTTAGCTGCCGAACTTTGACCTCCCTCATTAGTTCTCTTTTCATACCTAGATTTTCTAGGACCTCCTTATTTGTTTTCATCTCTTTCCATGAGATACGCCCCATTCTTCTATATATCCACATTTCAAGAGCCTCAATTCTTTCTTCCAAATGCTTATTCATCGTCCATGTTTCTGCACCATACAGAAATGCAGAATATATATAACACTTTATGATTCTCAGTTTTAATTTGTGAGATAACTGTTTGGATGTCAGTATATGTTTCATGTTGTTGAATGTAGCTTTGGCCATTCCTATTCTCTTCTTGATTTCTGTTTCACATCTGCCATCTTCTGTTATTATATGACCAAGATATACGTAGCTCTTGACTCGTTCCAGGATTTTCCCATTTACGCTTATCTTTAATGTGGGTTTATCGTCTGTTTTGCTAATTATCATAGTTTTTGTTTTCTCAATATTAATGTCGAGTCCATATTCATGACTTATACTGTTCACTTGCTTCACTAGTTCTTGTAACTCCTGTTCGCTTTCAGCTAACAACACGGTATCATCTGCATATCTAAGGTTGTTTATTGACCTTCCACTGATGTTCAGTCCTGGTGTTTCCTGTATCTGTTTGAAAATTTTTTCGGTGTATAAATTAAATAGGCAGGGGGACAGCACACAACCTTGTCTGACACCTCTTTTTATGTCTATGTATGGTGAATAATTCCTTCCCGATCTTACTGTGGCAGTTTGCTCCCAATAAAGGTTACTGAGTATTCTTATATCTTTTCCATCAATACCTATGTCTTTGAGGCATTCAATTATTTTCTCATGATGGACTCTGTCAAAAGCCTTCTTATAGTCAATGAAGCACATATACATACTTTTTTGGACCTCTGTATATTTTTCTGCTAATATTCTTAGGCAAAATATTGCCTCTCTTGTTCCACTGTTCCGTCTAAAACCAAACTGTTCTTCTTGGATTTCGCTGTCTACTTTACTTTTTATTCTTTCCTGTATGATTTTGAGCAGTATCTTAATTGCATGACTCATCAGGCTGATTGTTCTGAAGTCTGAACATTCTGTTGCATTTGGTTTTTTGGGCAATGTTATGAAAACTGATGTCTTCATGTCGTGTGGTATATATCCTGTATTGTATATATCGTTGCATATTTCTGTGATTGTATCTATACCAAAGCTCTCCAGAGCTTCTATCATTTCAATTTTTATGTTATCCATGCCTGCTGATTTTCCTTTTTGTATCATATGAATGGCATTCTCTACTTCTGATCTGAGAATGTTTGGGCCTTCATTAGAATCTGGTGATGGTTTTTTACCTCTGTTGTCCTCGAATAGTTCTTTTACGTATTCTGCCCATCTGTTTGATATGTCTTTCTCATCAAGTAATATTACACCATTTTTGTTCTTGATACAGCTTCCTCCTTGTGCAAACCGCGACCGATTTGATAATTTCTTCATGCATATCTCTTGTCATGTGCTTTGCTTCCAAGTCTTCTATTTCCTTGCATTTTGTTTCTATCCACCGTTCTTTTGCTTCTCTACACATAGTACGTATGTCATTGTCTATTGTTTTATATTCTGGAGTGTTTTTTGCTTTCTTTCTTTCTGCCATTTTATTCAAGATGTCATCTGTAATCCAAATTTGATTTTTCTTAGACTCCTTTTTAGGTAAATTTGCTGATTGTATGCTTGTTTTTAAGCATTCCCATTTTGCGGTTGCTTTTTCTTCTGAGTTTTCTCTTCTATACTGCTCCATGCTTTCTGTCAATAACTGTTGATATTTATTTTTGACATCGATTAAATATTTCTGTTTTATATCTGGTTGTTTCAGCGCTGATATTTCTATCTGGGGTTCCTCCTGTCTTCTGTTTCCTGCTCTTTTCAGCTTTATATTTACTTTGATGACGACTGGATTGTAATCTGAATTTATGTCGGCACCAGGATATGTCTTTGCACTTGTGACACTGTTCTTAAATCTATGTTTTATCATGATATAGTCGATTTGATTTCATGTTACATCTCCTGGGCTTTTCCATGTGTATAATTTCCTTGGGTGGTGTTCAAAAAAGGTGTTACATATGACCAGCTGGTTTTCTTCACAGAACTGGATAAGTCTGTCTCCTCTATCATTTCTTGTCCCTAATCCATACTGTCCTACTATTTTCTTGTATTTTCCTTTTCCTACTTTTGCATTCATATCACCCATTACTATCAACACATCTGTAGATTTGACTGGTTTAAGTGTGTGTTGTAGCTCTTCATAGTATTCTTCTATTTCTTCCTCGCTGTGATCTTTAGTTGGTGCATAAGTTTGTAAGATTGATATGTCGAATGGCTTTGCTCTCATCTTTAGTAACATCATTCTGTCATTGTGTGTCCAGTATCCACATACGTATTTTTCTAACTCCTTCTTTATCAACATTCCTACCCCTCTTTCATGTTTTTCTCCTCCTGAGTGTATAAGCGTGTACTGGTCTCTTGTTATGTAGCCTGTATCCAAAAGTCTTGCCTCTGCAACTCCCATTATATCGAGTTTCATGTCTGTTGCCTCTAATATAAGATTGTCAAGCTTTCCTTCTCCATTTAGAGTTCTAACATTCCATGTTCCTATTTTTAGGCTTCTCCTACTAGTTTTTAGGTGGTCTTTCTCAGAATGCTCCCTTTCAACAGAATTTAAGGAACACTCATCATTATGTACTTCCTTACTCATTAGAGGAGTTGCCTCTTCCCTGTTAATTTGTACAGTAGATTCTTCCCCAGGGGACAGAGAGTTCTCTACATATCAGTTCTTATCTTGTTGTTGTGATCCCATTACGTTCTGTAGGAAGTACGTGGTAAGGCCCCAATCTCTTCCACGGTGGCTAGCCATTGTCTTTTTCTATGTCCGACATGCCTCTAGTGAGCCACACACTTTGCTGTTTCGCTTTGCGAGCCGTTGATCTTCTCAGATTCCTCCGCCTCACTCACCATCTCAGTCTTTGTGTACTAGGGATGGACATTCCCTTGAGTAAGATTGCTCCTACTCCACCCATGTAGTTTAGCCAGTTAGCCAAGACTGTTGCCCAGGATGTGGCCACCTGTCACGTAGCGTTTAAAGGATAAGAGAATTATTTAGAGGAAATAATAGATCTGATGTGGAAGATTTGGCTCAAGGAATCCCTGCTGGGTTTTCCCACTTCCAAAGGGTGACGAAGAGGGTAAATTCTCCTAACTCGACAGGTCTGGAAAAGATTGTAAGGAGATATTTGGTCTCTCGCTACCGTCGTCCCCTTCTCAGTTATCTATTATTATTATTCTTTAAATTATATTATATTTTACGAGCCCCCCCTCCCTTATAAAGGAAGATAAACATAGACAATATTCAACATCTAATGGAAGGAACAAAGCGTGGGGTACAGTATATACACCCAATTGGTTTATTGCAATAAAGTGAATAGATGGTGAATGATAGTATTGTCGATGGAATTAGTGTCTGCTGTATGTATTATGTGTCTCACACTTCACGTGTTTTTCATCATGGATGACTAAACTTTGTGGCATTGATTAGGTGAGTTTCCTTTGTCGTGGACTTAGCTTTTCAGCCCCGGCTGATAGTGAAGTGTGGTTAGTTCTCCGGTCTCCTGACGTTGCCCCGGTAGGTCTTGAATGGTTCGGATTTGCCTTCTCTGTGCTCGACTCCGTATTCTGCGCTGAGATTGGACTGTCGTGCAAGGCTCCACCATAGACTACTCAAAGATGGACGCTAACCCGCAATTAGACACGTGGCTTCAGTGCTTTTAATGCGAGAATTCGCCGATAATTGGGTTAGACCTAGCTGTCTCAAGGGTTCCGGGCAAGTGAAGATTGCTTGTGTTGCCGCCTTTTAGCGGGTCATTTCCGCTTGGACACGTGATCCATAGCGTGCATCATGTGACATTAGCGTCAAATAAACGCTCCAATCAATATCGTTAAAAGTCACGTGGGGTCTTCCTAAAGTGGCATAAACTGGTTTTATCAGCTTAAGCAGTCTTAAATTAAAACAGGTTCCTAGCTACCGAGGTCATTGGTCAACAATGACGTCGTATCTAAAAATAGCGAGGAGAAAATACTGAATACTAGGAGAATTTCCGCAAGTGACACTTCCCGGGACTTTGCGATCATGCATTGAGGATGAGAAAAAAACGATGTCACGTAAATAATAAAAAAATGAAGAGAAGATTGGGCAAGTTGTCACACAAGCCCCTCCTCAAGTTTGACGTTCCGTCCAACTCCTCTTGTCCTGTCTTCCTCTTCTTTTCCAGTTTCTCATATCTCCTCGGTTGCGTCCGGATGTCTGCTCAAAAAATCTGCCCCTACGTTGTTCTTCCCAGGTATGTATTCTATGTGAAAGGAATATGGCTGCAACAGGAGTGACCATCTCATAAGCCGGGCATTAAGGTTCTTCGACGCTGCAAGAAATATCAACGGTTGGTGATCACACTGCACCGTGAACTTTTTCCCGTATAAATATGGTTGAAACTTCTGCACAGCCCATATTAGCGACAGACATTCTCGTTCGATGGTAGAGTAGTTCTGTTCAGCAGGGTTCAATTTCCTACTAGCATATGCGATGGGGAATAGAGTTGCAGAAGGTCTATCACTAGGCTGCAGGAGAGTGGCTCCTATCCCTATATTGCTAGCATCTGTTCGCAGCGTAAAGTTCAGAGTTAAGTCAGGCAGTCGCAGAATTGGCCTAGCTGTGAGTTTCTCCTTCAGCAGCGTGTAGGCATTTTCGCACTCCGCTGTCCAGGTTACTTTGTCCGGGTTCCCATTCTTGGTTAATGCGGTCAATGGCGCACTCAGGGTATTAAAATCTTTAATATATCTCTGGTAGAAGCCACATAGAGACACAAATGACCTTACATCCTTTTTAGTCTGGGGTCGTGGGGCCCGCTGTAACTTCTCAATATTACGCGCATCTGGGAACATGCATCCATGCGAGATAGTGTGTCCCAGGAATTCTAGTTGCTCGCAGGCAATTTGACATTTTGTAGGGCGAGCGGTGAGTCCTGTTTCTCTAAGTCTTTCGAAGAGTAGGGAAACTGCGTCCAGGTGCTCCTCAAAGGTGTTCGTGGCAATAAGTATGTCGTCCATGAAATTACTTATCCCAGGGTGGTTCAGGGGTTCCAGTAGCTTCCTCATCATACGAGTAAAGACGCTTGGGGCGTTGCTTAGCCCAAATGGCAATACATTAAACTCGTAATGGCCTTCAGAAGTACTAAATGCTAACATATGTCGAATTTCCTCTTTTACCGGGATCTGGTAGTACCCTTTGCTAAGGTCTATCTTCGAAAAGTATCGTGCTCTACTCAGCTTGGTGAAAAGCTGATTCTGATCCGGTAAGGGCTCCGCTTGAAATTCCGTTACAGCGTTGAGCCTTCGGTAGTCTATGCAGAGGCGATGTTCTCCTGTGGATTTTCTAAGCAACACTACACTCGCACTATAAGGCGACTCTGATTTTGAGATAATATTTTCCTTAAGCAGGTACTCGATTTCCTCACTCAATGCCTTTGCTTTAGCATAAGGAACAGGATAGTTCTTAACTCGTACCGGGGCGAGGTCTGTTAGCTTCATATCAAATTCTATCAGGTTGGTCATGCCAGGTTTATCCGTGAGTGTACTAGGGTGTTTTCTCAACAACTGTTGAACCCGTGCCTGCTGATCCTCCGTTAAAGTTGAACTAATCTGAACATCTTGATGAGTTTCGCACTGACGAAGAGGGTATTCACAGGAGGTCAGGGGTTCTGCCTCAGTTTCCGTCGCAATAGCCAGTGTCAGGAAATGTGCTGGTTCTGCACCTGGTCTTTCATAATATCGCTTCAGCAGGTTTATGTGGTAAATTTTCTGCTTCCCCTTTATGGCAATCTTGTAATTGGTGCGCGACATTTTCTCAACAATTTTATATGGACCTCTCCACCCGATTTGCAATTTATTATTGCTACTGGGCAGGAGTAATAATACCTGTTCTCCTACTTCTAGCTCCCTATCCTTCGCAGTGCGGTTGTAGTAACGCGCATGTTTACGACGGGCACGGCGTACATTTTCCTTTGCCAGTTCCCATCCTGTTTTAAGGCGTTGGGTCAACTCCTTCACGTATTGGGATGCAGAGGTGACCGTCTCATCAGCTTTATCATCTGTCCAAGTACGTAACAGTGCCTCTAAAGGTCCTTTTATAGGTCTACCAAACAGCAATGTGGCAGGAGGCATCCCAGTAGAATTGTGGGGTACTTCGCGGTAAGCAAATAGTGCTGCGGGTAAGTATTGATCCCAGCTCTCTGGTTTTTCCTGCGCAAGTTTCCGAAGGATGGAAATAAGGGTCCCGTTAAACCGCTCCACCTGGCCATTTGCCTGGGGGTGGTAGGGAGAGGTGTGGATATGTCGGGCCTGAAATATCCTAAACACTTCCTCGGTGAGTTTTCCTCGGAATTGGGAACCATTATCTGTCAGGATCTGTGACGGAAACCCTAGCCGAGTAAATATGGTGAGCAGAGCCTCAGCAACATGCTTAGAATCACAGGCGGGCATAGCAATTGCCTCTGCCCACATGGAGCAACAATCCACTAACGTGAGTATATAACTGTTTCTCTTTTTGCTACGAGTAAGTGGACCCACAATATCCACCGCTACTCGTTCGAAGGGTGTGCCCAAGATTGGCATTTCTCCCAGAGTGGCTGGGGCCGTCCAGTGTTTCGGCGCTGTCCTCTGGCACTGCGGGCATGATTTCACATATCTCTGGATATCGGCGTTGATACCTGGCCAATAATAATGACATGAAATACGCTGAATCGTGGCACTTATGCCCATGTGGCCACTAAACGGAAGGGCATGGCCCATTTCTAGGACCTGGGCTCGGTATGCTGATGGAACCACAAGTTGCCCATGTTCCTGTCCTCCATTTCCTGCTTTCCGATGCAACAGCCCATTTTTCTTGTAGAAGTCTCCCTTTTGGAGAGGAGTGTGCGCTCTCGGTAGTTTTTTGTAGCAGGGTGCTAGAGATTGATCCTCCGTTTGTGCCTTTTTTAATTCCTCAGGAAGGATGTTGGGTGGGGATTCCAACTCCGTATTCCGTTTGGCCTGTCCTCTAGTGGTGACAGCCGCCACAACCAGAGGGTGAATGGGTTCTCCCAAGAACACATACCTACACCCTAAGATCAAGGGATAAATAGGGTCGTCCAAGATCGCTGCACGGATTTCCCCAGT
Organism: Oreohelix idahoensis; assembly: GCA_024509875.1. Lineage (NCBI taxonomy): Eukaryota > Metazoa > Mollusca > Gastropoda > Stylommatophora > Oreohelicidae > Oreohelix > Oreohelix idahoensis. The sequence goes on from JAMPIV010004368.1 coordinate 881,797, forward strand.
CACATATTTTGATTTGACCTTAATCTTGGCTATGGCCAAACGCATAGGTGCTGCACTTTTAGTAGGTCCTTGTATTTCTATAGTGTCTTCTGTCATCTGGTCAGGCTTGACTAGGGATGCACAGACAACTGCGTCGAATGCAAGGCCTGTATCATAAAGGCAGGTCACCTCTTGGTCATTTACGAGGACTGTCTCAACGACCGGGGGATGTCGGGGTTTGTCCAGAGGTTCTTCCGGTCCATTTCCCCTTGCGGCACTTTTACGTAAGCAGGCAGCATGATGAGGTGGGTTTTTCCGGTTGCACTCCTGCGTATTGTGGGTGATGGTTCTACAGTGCTTACACCATTTTTCCCCTTGCCTCTGCTGCTGGAAATTAGATCTCTGAGTAGTCTTGTAGTCTGGCTTGTCATGCTTTTTGCAGTTAGTATACGGTGGTTTCACTTGGGGGTCCATGTGTGACTGAGCTGTCTGTCTAGGTACGTAATCTGGTTGTTTCCGTCTGGGTGGTGGATTCTCTGATAGTGCTGCCTGATATCGTTCCGCTAACTGGACTATGGATTCTAAAGTGCTGGCCCCATTCTCTGTCAGGAATCTTCTCATGTCGGAAGTCATGGTGTCCTTCAGTTGTTCGATCATGACCATTTCCTTCAGGCCTTCCCAATCATGAGTAAAATTCCCTAGGGCACCCCACTTCTCCACGTAGGAATCCAGTCTCGCAGCAAACTGAGCAAAGTTCTCTCCGACTTCCCTCCTAGAGTTACGGAACCTCTTCCTATAGGCGTCAGCATGTAGCTCATAACGAACCAATAGTGCCTTTTTCAAAGAGTCGTAGTCATCCTGTAAACCTGGAGGAAGCTTGCTATACACGTCATAAGCAGTTCCTCTAAGCCCTTGCGACAGTTTCAGGTTCCATTTGCTCTTCTCCAAACCAAACGTGGTGGCAAACTTCTCAAATTTGTCCAGATACCTATCGATCGAGTCGGCTTGTTCCGAGAAAGCTTCGAATGGAAACGTCAAGGGTCCCAAAGTTGACATGAGTGAGGATGGCAAAGGTCCTGTGCCCCCTGCGTGCAAGGAGGGCATATCATCTGACCGTGGCGATAGGTTGCCTGAGGAGGTAGATGCGGTCGCACCGGCTACTGGTTCAACTCTTTGAGCTTGTCCCTGCATCTCTAACTGCTTCATCTTCAATGCATGCTCGCGTTCATCTCTCTCGCTTCTTTCTCTAGCGTCTACAGCTTTTATCCTCTCATCTATTTCTGCTAACTTTATTCGCTCTTCTCTTTCAGCTTTCGCTGTTTCTCGAGCGTAATACTTATCAGTCTCGACACTGACATAATTTGCAAGGTCCACCCCACTATAACCTAGATCTCGACCGGCCTCCCCTAGTGCTGCCTTAAGCTTAACTATTTCAGCCATCTTTTGCAGTTAAAGTCCACACTGAGTAAGCTAGTGCTACCTTCCAATAGTATTTCTAGCAACAAGTAAATACTAATTATTTATCCGACTGCTGTAGAATGAAATTACTACAGTTATGGAGACTTAAGGTCTGTAATTCAATGAAATACAAAATCAAGAACTAACTTAATTAAACACAACATATATAAAGGGATTCACCAATCAATGCCTGAATTTCTAGAAAAAATGTTTTCTGTCTTTCTAGAGCTCACTGTGTGAAAATACATGTGTTAAAATGGTATACTGTAATGACTGAATGGATGATACTATCCCAGAGGTATGATAAAATACATAAGTTCAAATCCCGGACCGAGACACCAGTGTCACGTAGCGTTTAAAGGATAAGAGAATTATTTAGAGGAAATAATAGATCTGATGTGGAAGATTTGGCTCAAGGAATCCCTGCTGGGTTTTCCCACTTCCAAAGGGTGACGAAGAGGGTAAATTCTCCTAACTCGACAGGTCTGGAAAAGATTGTAAGGAGATATTTGGTCTCTCGCTACCGTCGTCCCCTTCTCAGTTATCTATTATTATTATTCTTTAAATTATATTATATTTTACGAGCCCCCCCTCCCTTATAAAGGAAGATAAACATAGACAATATTCAACATCTAATGGAAGGAACAAAGCGTGGGGTACAGTATATACACCCAATTGGTTTATTGCAATAAAGTGAATAGATGGTGAATGATAGTATTGTCGATGGAATTAGTGTCTGCTGTATGTATTATGTGTCTCACACTTCACGTGTTTTTCATCATGGATGACTAAACTTTGTGGCATTGATTAGGTGAGTTTCCTTTGTCGTGGACTTAGCTTTTCAGCCCCCGGCTGATAGTGAAGTGTGGTTAGTTCTCCGGTCTCCTGACGTTGCCCCGGTAGGTCTTGAATGGTTCGGATTTGCCTTCTCTGTGCTCGACTCCGTATTCTGCGCTGAGATTGGACTGTCGTGCAAGGCTCCACCATAGACTACTCAAAGATGGACGCTAACCCGCAATTAGACACGTGGCTTCAGTGCTTTTAATGCGAGAATTCGCCGATAATTGGGTTAGACCTAGCTGTCTCAAGGGTTCCGGGCAAGTGAAGATTGCTTGTGTTGCCGCCTTTTAGCGGGTCATTTCCGCTTGGACACGTGATCCATAGCGTGCATCATGTGACATTAGCGTCAAATAAACGCTCCAATCAATATCGTTAAAAGTCACGTGGGGTCTTCCTAAAGTGGCATAAACTGGTTTTATCAGCTTAAGCAGTCTTAAATTAAAACAGGTTCCTAGCTACCGAGGTCATTGGTCAACAATGACGTCGTATCTAAAAATAGCGAGGAGAAAATACTGAATACTAGGAGAATTTCCGCAAGTGACACTTCCCGGGACTTTGCGATCATGCATTGAGGATGAGAAAAAAACGATGTCACGTAAATAATAAAAAAATGAAGAGAAGATTGGGCAAGTTGTCACACCACCGCCGTACACAAGCGGTATTCGAGGAGCCATACATGAGCTAGATAAAGAGAGGAGAACCAAATAGGATCCTGACTATCCTAAAAAGGACATGGTTTAAATGATAATAAACTACAAAGAAACTTACCCATTTATCCGTAGTTTTTTTCACGTTTGTGTGCGTAGAGTAACTTATCTATTCTTGATAGGGAGGCCAAGGCTGTCTGGTAATAAAGTACAGTCGTACGGATAGGCTGGAGGAGATAACCTAATCACTCCAGAGACATATCTTTTCCTCAATCTACCACCTGTGAAATCTACTTTCTATACCTTCTCTCGTGTATCTGTCGACATCCACTCTACTTAGATGGGCCAAATAAAACAATTTACCTTCCGTACGACAAACAAGAAAGCTTGATCAAAGTTGAGTATGGTAGACCTACCTGTCTCGGTTATTGCCAGACTCATTCGTGGCATTTGGAGTAGGTATAAGCAGTGGCACAGTCCCTGATTCCAGTTCCTAAACAGAACAAGTCATTCACATAAAATATGGAATAATTATACTAAATTACTAAACATGACAAGTCTGGATCTGATAACACTAGTCAACAACCAAAATGTACCAGAAATGAAAATAGCTGATCGTAACTAATTTTGGTGTGCTGAATACGAAAATGACATTAAAAAATGTTGATTCGCTCTAGTTTTCAAGATATATGCTACTAGTTTATTTAATTACGGTCAATTTATGTATGTGACGCAACTGTTGTGGGCGATTGCATAATTTTTTCTAATGACCAATAAAAATGTAACTAGAAGTTGATGATGCAATCCTACCTATGATTACATCACCTTTGTGTATAAATATCTTATCTCTGATAAAATTTTGCCATTAGTTAGTGCATTTGTCCTTATCAAAAGTATCATAGTTAGAAATGCCTAGGACATGTGTGAACAGTGCTAATAATTTCTGTTATATATGTGGTGAGGTGACATTTCTATCACAAAAACGAAATATAACTAAAGTGATTAAGAAGGCGTACAGTTTGTATTTTGGCTGCAGAATAGGAGATCAAGATAAGAGCTGGGCACCACACATATGCTGCAATACATGTGCAGCACATCTTAAACTGTGGTTGACTGGCAAAAGGCAAGCTATGCCTTTTGCAGTCCCAATGATCATCTCAACAACTGTTACTTTTGCATGGTCCCTCCAATTGGGAAAGGCATATCAAAGAAGAAAAAATGGACTCTGGAATATCCAAACATCCCCTCTGAAATACGTCCGATACCACATGGCGATGACCTACCAGTTCCCAAAGTGCCAGAATCATTTTCAGCTGCTTCCACTGATGAAGAAGAGGACATTGGTGGTCCTGAACCATCAACCTCAAGCGACCCAGATTTTGAGCAAACTACATCCACTAAACCACACTTAATAACCCAAGGTGAACTGAATGATCTTGTAAGAGATCTGAATTTACCGAAGAACAAGGCAGAGCTTTTGGGTTCCAGATTGCAACAGTAGAATCTCCTGGCAGAAGATGTTACAATTTCTTTGTGTAGGAACCGCCAGAAGCCGCTTATTACATTCTTTTTCAAAGAGGGTGACCTTTCTGCGTGCCACAACATTTCTGGTTTAATGGCAGCCCTCAAAATCAATTACATATCGGAAGAGTGGAGGCTTTTCATTGATTGATCCAAGACGAGTCTTAAAGCTGTTTTGCTGAATAATGGTAATGTGTTACCGTCAATTCCAGTTGGTCACGCAGCTCATATGAAAGAAACTTTTGAAAACATTAAGCAGCTTTTGAAGTGTATGAGAGCAAAGCCATTCGACATATCAATCTTATAAACTTATGCACCAACTAAAGATCACAGCGAGGAAGAAATAGAAGAATACTATGAAGAGCTACAACACACACTTAAACCAGTCAAATCTACAGATGTGTTGATAGTAATGGGTGATATGAATGCAAAAGTAGGAAAAGGAAAATACAAGAAAATAGTAGGACAGTATGGATTAGGGACAAGAAATGATAGAGGAGACAGACTTATCCAGTTCTGTGAAGAAAACCAGCTGGTCATATGTAACACCTTTTTTGAACACCACCCAAGGAAATTATACACATGGAAAAGCCCAGGAGATATAACACGAAATCAAATCGACTATATCATGATAAAACATAGATTTAAGAACAGTGTCACAAGTGCAAAGACATATCCTGGTGCCGACATAAATTCAGATCACAACCCAGTCGTCATCAAAGTAAATATAAAGCTGAAAAGAGCAGGAAACAGAAGACAGGAGGAACCCCAGATAGAAATATCAGCGCTGAAACAACCAGATATAAAACAGAAATATTTAATCGACGTCAAAAATAAATATCAACAGTTATTGACAGAAAGCATGGAGCAGTATAGAAGAGAAAACCCAGAAGAAAAAGCAACCGCAAAATGGGAATGCTTAAAAACAAGCATACAATCAGCAAATGCAAATTTACCTAAAAAGGAGTCTAAGAAAAATCAAATTTGGATGACAGATGACATCTTGAATAAAATGACCGAAAGAAAGAAAGCAAAAAACACTCCAGAATATAAAACAATAGACAATGACATACGTACTATGTGTAGAGAAGCAAAAGAACGGTGGATAGAAACAAAATGCAAGGAAATAGAAGACTTGGAAGCAAAGCACAGGACAAGAGATATGCATGAAGAAATAAAGAAATTATCAAATCGGTCACGGTTTGCACAAGGAGGAAGCTGTATCAAGAACAAAAATGGTGTAATATTACTTGATGAGAAAGACATATCAAACAGATGGGCAGAATACGTAAAAGAATTATTCGAGGACAACAGAGGTAAAAAACCATCACCAGGTTCTAATGAAGGCCCAAACATTCTCAGATCAGAAGTAGAGAATGCCATTCATATGATACAAAAAGGAAAATCAGCAGGCATGGATAACATAAAAATTGAAATGATAGAAGCTCTGGAGAGCTTTGGTATAGATACAATCACAGAAATATGCAACGATGTATACAATACAGGATATATACCACACGACATGAAGACATCAGTTTTTATAACATTGCCCAAAAAACCAAATGCAACAGAATGTTCAGACTTCAGAACAATCAGCCTGATGAGTCATGCAATTAAGATACTGCTCAAAATCATACAGGAAAGAATAAAAAGTAAAGTAGACAGCAAAATCCAGGAAGAACAGTTTGGGTTTAGACGGAACAGTGGAACAAGAGAGGCAATATTTTGCCTAAGAATATTAGCAGAAAAATATACAGAGGTCCAAAAAAGTATGTATATGTGCTTCATTGACTATAAGAAGGCTTTTGACAGAGTCCATCATGAGAAAATAATTGAATGCCTCAAAGACATAGGTATTGATGGAAAAGATATAAGAATACTCAGTAACCTTTATTGGGAGCAAACTGCCACAGTAAGATCTGGAAGGAATTATTCACCATACATAGACATAAAAAGAGGTGTCAGACAAGGTTGTGTGCTGTCCCCCTGCCTATTTAATTTATACACCGAAAAATTTTTCAAACAGATACAGGAAATACCAGGACTGAACATCAGTGGAAGGTCAATAAACAACCTTAGATATGCAGATGATACCGTGTTGTTAGCTGAAAGCGAACAGGAGTTACAAGAACTAGTGAAGCAAGTGAACAGTATAAGTCATGAATATGGACTCGACATTAATATTGAGAAAACAAAAACTATGATAATTAGCAAAACAGACGATAAACCCACATTAAAGATAAGCGTAAATGGGGAAATCCTGGAACAAGTCAAGAGCTACGTATATCTCGGTCATATAATAACAGAAGATGGCAGATGTGAAACAGAAATCAAGAAGAGAATAGGAATGGCCAAAGCTACATTCAACAACATGAAACATATACTGACATCCAAACAGTTATCTCACAAATTAAAACTGAGAATCATAAAGTGTTATATATATTCTGCATTTCTGTATGGTGCAGAAACATGGACGATGAATAAGCAGTTGGAAGAAAGAATTGAGGCTCTTGAAATGTGGATATATAGAAGAATGGGGCTGTTACGTACATTTATTACCTAAGGGGGTAGTCTTCGGTCCTGCCAAATGTACGCACCAGTTTTATGTAGTTATATTGTTTGAGCGTTCGATTGATTCACGCACTGACGTGCACAAAGCAGTGAGTGTTGCTTTGGAACGCACGTGTAACCTAGTTGAGTAGTTGGTGACGTCAGGTTTTCGAAGTGGCAACATGGCACTTGCTTGTGTCCATGATTGTAATTTTATATTGTGTATTTCAATGGCATGTTGAAGGAAGCCATTTATTCTAGTGATCTGTATTGGTCTTCAGGTCGAAGCCAATAGCAGTTATGTCACGTAAGTTATCGCCCCACTTCGTATTTTAATGCATTATGAAAAGGCCGCTCTACTGCTAGTCTAGCGGGAATTTGTTATTCCTAGAATGGATCTACAGAGTCGCTTGCCTTTAAGATTTTAATCACTTGAAGAATTCCTACGAGTGGAAGAAGTTATATTGATTACCTTATGCACATGTTTTAAATGCCGTACATGCTTCAATGCCAAAGTCGTGGCATGGATGTAAAGAGAGGTTAGCCGATTCCGAACTCAATAGCTGAATAGATTGTTGTGGGTGTTGATAAGACTTAATCACTTGAAGAATAACTAAGAATGATCAGCAACTTCAAAGTATGACATTTTGTACCTATAACCTATAACTATGATCGTATCGTTTCTTCGTATGTGCCATGTCAATAAACTATATGTCCAGCAATCACTGACTTATGTACTGCCCAGTTTACCATCGAGTGATCAGTTCAAACACTACCTGTTGTAGTCCGTTTTACAGAACAGTTTGTTGACATTTTCGTTCAGTTTGCCATTCGCGTTGTGAAGACCAACACCATTACCATAAACGGCTACAACAGTGATTGGTGCGCCAGCGTGGTTTGAAATTCAGTATTTCAACGGATCTTACTCAAGCAAATTAATCGTTTGAAAATAGAATGTGTACTTTCAAGGCGACATCATCGTCAAGTTGGAACTTGTTGTCAACATGAATCGTAATCAACTGACCGTTACAAGATTCTCAAGGTCATCTATCAACCTTCACTTCGGGTTGTACAGTGACTGACTGCCTTGCTCACCTCTTCGTCAGTACTACGTGCGAGCTAGTTTGATATACGCAGAGCGAAGTATTGCATCCTCTAACGTACATACACGGGGACGAGGCACTTTGATTTTTACCTGCACGCGAGCTAAGTATAACTTGTATCCGTTATACACTTTATTACTATTAGCTGTGCCTTAATTGATTATGTCCACTTTTATATTTTCCGTGTTATGTGTTATATGTTGTGTATTCTTCGCGGGAGGTTGGGAGGTAGATCTGACGAACGAGATCCATCTCGAAGCCAATTCGGGCTCTTCTTCAGACGTTCTGTAGGGATCATTTTGTAAGTTTCAATTGAGCGATAGTTCCGGTACAAGGCTAGAAACCTTGCCGAAGTTCCGATCGCTAGTTGCTTCTTATAATACTATCTATTTAGCTGTTTCGTCACGTTTAATTGTTGTTTTTGGTAGCTATTTTTACTTGTACCTTGGTTTTATGATGAATTTTGTTTGTATTTCGCGTCCATCTCACCTTTCCTGTCGTTTAGTTTTTTACAAAACCTATGTTTTTTACACTGTGTTGTCAATTGTCTTGTGCATTATTTAATCGCAGTTATCATCGTAATTCTTTACGACATTCCATTTTAGTTTCTCATTTTATTTTAATTGGATTTCTGCGAACGTCTTCGTTTGTTTTGAATATCTTGTCGTGTCATTATTGTGCTATTGTCTGTCACATTACTGCTTTCACACCATTACATGTTATAAATTACATTATTAATTATTAATATTATTGCCTATTATATAAATTGATTTTACCGTTCTAGAACAGGAACGAAGAACACTAGTTGTAGTAACACTTTTAAGTAGTATTATTACATAATAATATTGAAATGGCTACCTTAGACTATTTCATTAAGCAAGCAAAAGCTCTTCAGATGGCTCCTGATGAAGCTAAAGCATTTGCACTGTCAGAATATAAGAAAGCTCAAGAAATAGAAGCTGATCAGAGAAGATTGGAAACTTTACGTTTGGAAAATTTGAAATTTGAGGCAGATCAAAAACGAATTGAGGCGGAGGAGAATGAGAAAAAAATGAGATTAACCGCCGAACTGGAAGAGAAACGTGCTGAGGAAGATGAAAAGAGGAGAAGATTTGAGGCGGAGGAGAATGAGAAAAAAATGAGATTAACCGCCGAACTGGAAGAGAAACGTGCTGAGGAAGATGAAAAGAGGAGAAGATTTGAGGCGGAGGAGAATGAGAAAAAAATGAGATTGACCGCTGAATTGGAAGAGAAACGATTTCAGCGTGAGTCCGAACAGAAAAAATTCGAGGCTGAAGAGCAATTTAAAAGAGATGCGGCAGAAAAAGAAAGACTACTTAATAAAGAAATGGAAGAAAAAAGATTAATAGCTGAAAAAGAAATGGAAGTTAAACAAAAAGAAATGCAAGAAAGAAGATTAATAGCTGAACAAAACACAAAACGACTTCAGCTTGAGATGGAAGAGAATGAAAGAAAACGACAGCATGAACTGAAATTAGCAGAGTCAGAATATGAAAGACTTAGGTTAACTCAGGAAGCTAATTCTCAGAGAACTTTTGAAAGCCAAACTTCATCCAGACATGATAATTTTAAGGAAATTCACCTTAAATTACCAAAATTTAATCCCCCGTCTGATGACGTGATATTCTTCCTAGATAGGTTTGAGGCCACTTGTGTGTCTTATAACGTGGATAAAGCTCTATACTGTACATATTTATCCAGATTACTCACAGGGGACGCATTAGCAGTTTATCATACCACCAGCATTGGTGAGAAAAATGACTATAATGCTCTTAGAGCGGCACTTCTGCAAAAATTCCAAATGACAGAAGACCAATATCGATCAAGATTCCATACATTACTACCTCAATCTAGCAGAAATTTTAGTGATTTTCTGTCACAAATACGACTAACATTAGAAAGATGGATCGAATTATCCAAAATTGAAAAGTCGTATGAAGGTCTTTTCGATTTACTGATGCGCGATAAGGTACTTTCGTCTGTAAATCCTACATTTCTCGCATTTTTACACGAACGGAAACCTTTATCTATGAAAGACCTGGAACAGCATGCTAAAAATTTTTGCACTGCTCACCCAAACATGGATCTAAGTAATACACAGATTAAGAATGAATTGCCTGTTGCTTTTGCAGCACAACAAAACAATTTTCCACGCAATCGTTCTTTTAGTGCTGACAGGTATGTCAATAAGGGAAATAATCACAATTTTAACAATGATAACTTTTACAAAGGGAAGCAATTTCAACAAGCTGCTCCATTTAATGCTCCTTGGAACCAAACTCACAGATCGCGAGATTTTGGTAACAATTATTTTAAAAATAATCAAGGACATTATAATAAACAAAACTGGAGATCAAGATCTCAGGGTCCGCAAAACAGACAATTTTTTGGAAATAAACCATTTAACCAACATCATAACGATCATTATACAAATTATCGGACTCATCCAAATTTTAACTCTGGCAGAAACGACAATTGTAGCAATTTTAATGACAAAAATCACAATCGATCGCGCCGACGAGATAGATCGTCGAGTAATACAGGTAGACATTCTAATGTTGCTTTTAGTGATACACAGGCTAACATTGAACAGGGTAAAGTAGCTGAAACTCACAATGCTATGTCTTGTTCTCTAGATTGTTCCCAGGTGAAAGACTGCCCAGAATGCTCGACTCTTTTCCAGCCTAAGGCGATCACGACGCTGCGTTGCGGACATACCTTGCCTAGCCTGCCTGCAGTCTGTACAGCCACTGCTGCGTCAGTACACCAGGGACAGGGCTCTCTTAAGTTTCACAAGGGATTTGTCAATAATATTTCATGCTCTCTCCTATTTGACTCAGGTTGTACAACAATCGGTGTCCGGACTTCGCTGATCAACCCAAGTTGTGCCACGGGCCGGGTTGTCAAATGTGTAACATTTGGTGGCACAATTGAAACATTTCCCACTGCTATTATTGATCTTCATACTCCTTTCTTTACAGGAAAGATCCAAGCATGTCTTCTGCCTAACCCAATTTGTGATGTAATACTGGGTCGCATACATGGTATTAAAGAGTGTACACCTCAGCAAATAGCTGAATGGGAAGAGCGACATATTCAAACTGCAAATGCAGTAGTGACTAGAGCGCAAGCTACTAATATGTCGCATGATACACCTATTGAACCTACTGTTCATACCACTTGTGATGATGATGCTCCTATTTCACGGGAGTTGTTTGCAACATTGCAAAAGAATGATGATTCATTAAAAAAATTTTTTCAGTATGTGAACAAAAAGAATACAAGCAACAAACTTGCAAAATCTAGACATGACTTTATACTTAAAAATGGGATTTTGGTTAGAGTAATACGGGAAAAGGATTCATCCTTATGTTCTCAGATTCTAGTCCCATCCTGTATGAGATCTCGGATATTACGACATGCGCATGACTCGCAATGTGCGGGCCATATGGGTTTTTCGCGTACCAAATCCAGAGTGCTTTCGGCATTCTACTGGCCAGGCGTGCATAGAGATGTTACTCTCTATTGTAGGTCCTGTTTGATATGTCAAGAAGTTAAGGTACGGGGTCCATTTCATGCGGCTCCTATTCAAGCTGCGGACATCCCGATTAGACCATTTGATAAAATGGCCATTGACATTATTGGTCCGATACTTCCATCTGCTAGAGGGCATACGCATATCCTTACGTGCATTGATATGTGCACTCGTTGGCCTGAGGCCATCCCTCTAAAGAACACTTCATCTGCCAGTGTAGCAGAGGCATTGATGTTAATCTTCTCACGCATTGGTTTTCCACGGAAAATCTTGTCAGATCATGGGGTTCAGTTCATTTCTGAATCCATGTCTCAAGTGATGAAAACATTAGGTATAGATAGATCTCTTAGTTCTATTTATCATCCGATGTCAAATGGGTTAATTGAGCGTCTCAATAGGACACTCAAGCAGTTGTTGGGTAAGATGACTCAAGACCATCCCCAAGACTGGGATCGGGTCCTACCCGCTTGTCTCTTTGCGTATCGCGAAGTACAAAATCAAGCAACGGGGTTTTCTCCATTTCAACTTGTTTTCGGCATGCAACCACGCGGTCCGATGTCGTTAATCCACGACTTATTGGTTGACGAGAATATTGAAGAGGAAACTCAATCCTCTTATGAGTATGTGATCTCTCTGAGAAAGAGAATCATAGATGCTTGTAGATTAGCTACTGCATCATCCGAACAAGCCAAAGAAAAAGCTCGTCTATTTGCAAACAAGTATAGACGTCTTCGCCAGCTCATACCTGGTGATGAAGCTTTTGTATTACTCCCTGCGCATAATAATCGTCTTTTAATTACCTGGAGAGGTCCTTTCAGGATCATCTCAAGAATATCCGATGTCGACTACATCGTTGATGTTAATGGTAAACATAAAACCTTCCACATTAATATGTTGAAGGAATATTACTCACGTCCTGATTACTTACAGTCAGTGTTTCAGGCAACTGACGATCCTACACCTCCTATTCAACACTATTCTAGTTTGTCAGTCATCCAAGAAGAGGAATCTTCTTTCGATGATGTACAACTACCAATACCAGTTGTACCACTCCATTCCACTGAGAAATGGAATGATGTTACTATCTCATCTACTCTTACTGATGATCAACGTCAGCAAGTCTCTAATATTCTACACACGTATGAGGATGTCCTCACTGACATCCCAGGTCATACGTCAGTCATCCAACATGACATTGTTCTGACTGACGATACACCTATTCGAGTTCGTCCATATCCTATCCCTTTACACTTTCGTGATAAGGTTGATAAGGAATTGAATGAGATGCTTCAATTAAATATAATTGAACCATCTTCATCACCATATTCTTCTTCTATGGTAATCATTAGGAAAAAGGACAATAATATACGTCTTTGCGTAGATTACAGGAAATTAAACAAAGTTACAAAATTCGATGCGGAACCATTACCTCTTTTAGACGACTTATTAGAGAAATTATCTCATGCCACATTCTTTTCGAAATTTGACCTTTCAAAGGGTTATTGGCAAGTGCCATTAACCCCTAAAGCAAAGCCATTCACCGCTTTCTCGACGCCACGGGGTCTTTTTCAATGGAATTTTATGCCTTTCGGTCTAATGAATGCGCCAGCTACCTTTGTACGCATGATGCGTCGCATATTGTCTCATCGTCCCGATGTCATTACATATATAGATGACATCTGTCTTTTCAGTGACTCTTGGGATGAACATATTCAGGGTTTAAAATCTTTACTTTCTACCTTACGGGATTATAACTTAACAGCGAAACCTTCAAAGGCTTTTGTCGGTTTTCATGACATCTCATTTCTTGGTCACCGTATAGGTCGCGGTTTAATGTATACAGAAGACAGTAACGTCTCAAAAATTTTAAACATTTCAGCACCTAAGACAAAAAAACAAGTGAGGTCACTCTTAGGACTAATACAGTTCTATTCTAAATTCATCCCTCATTTGTCTACTATAACTGCACCTCTTTCGTCTTTACTGAAGAAGGGCACACCTAAGGTAATAAAGTGGTCGCAGGATCACCAAACGGCGTTAGATTATATCAAACAATTTTTTTCAAATAAGCCTTTTTTAAGGTTGCCTAACAAAGATCTCACCTTTGTTCTTCGCAGTGATGCTTCTTCCTACGCTATCGCGGCAGTTTTGATGCAAGAATACGGAGGCACCTTATTTCCGGTTATGTACGTATCCAGAAAACTTTCGACGAGCGAGATGAAATACTCCGTTCTCGATAAAGAGCTCCTTGCTCTTGTCTGGTCAATCACAAAACTGGATCGTTATCTCCTCGGATCACACTTTGTGGTGGAATCCGACCAGAAAGCTCTTACAGCACTGAACACAGGGAACGTTAAGTCATCAAAGTCAGCGCGTTATGCTATAGCTCTACAACCGTTCCATTTTGAGATACGAGCTATTCCTGGAGTGCAGAATGTGTTTGCAGACTGTCTTTCAAGATGCCCTAGTGAACTTGGTGAAACTAAACCACTTTTAGATGGAGAAACGTCCTCACCGAAACATGAATAACTTTGTACAGTGTCATTGATTGTACATCTGTGGATACTATATGTAGTTCTACAGTATTCGTATAAATATAACTTTCAGAATATAGTTACTCCTGGATTATAACATGACTTTTCTTGTGAAGTAACTTTTTGTTAGAACGGGAACAGTGATATTAAAGTAACATTTTTTTTAGTATGGAAACATTGGAAAAAAGCAACAAATAGACATTCGTTAGTGTTATGGAACATATTACACTACATATCGTGTTCGTAAACTTATTTCGTGCATGGAACATTAGGAACATATTCTGGTTGACTCTAAATAGTTCTGAACGAATATTCACAATGACTGAAATTAGAATTACTTAGAATAAATTACTAGTTATTTATTTATGTGTAATTAAGTACTAGAATTAGATTAATTCAATTTAATCAATTTGATTGTTTATAAATCACACATCTACTAACGTTATTAGTGTCTCGCAATACGTGTAGTCACGTATCCCACTACATGACATTTCACTTTTAGATAACTAGTCAAACTTACTAGTGCTAGATAACAGTACCACAGTTGCTTCTTAAAGTGTTTAATTTTGCATTGCTTCATTTTTGCACATTGTATTTCAAAATTTTCTGTTTCACTGATTCTTTTATCATTGATTATCATCAGTGTTGCTGTTCATTTTCATTTTTTGAAATCATATGTTTCGATTTTCTTTTGAAAAACTTAGTTGAATTTTATTATCATCTTTTTTGTTGATTTTTCATTTTCATTTTCATTTTCAACTTCTTTTTACTTCGAATATTACCACATCGTTCCAAAGTAGGTCGATGGTGGATGTGTGCTTTAATGCATACTATCATTTAGTTATATTGATTTATTTTAAATTTTCTCTTCTTAATATGATAATTTTATGCATGTCATAAATCTTGTTGTAGTTTTGACTCACCTCTCTCGAGTAATTAGTTCGAAAAAAATTAATGGGATTAATTTTTTTAAGGGGAGGTAATAAGGGAGCTGTTACGTACATTTATTACCTAAGGGGGTAGTCTTCGGTCCTGCCAAATGTACGCACCAGTTTTATGTAGTTATATTGTTTGAGCGTTCGATTGATTCACGCACTGACGTGCACAAAGCAGTGAGTGTTGCTTTGGAACGCACGTGTAACCTAGTTGAGTAGTTGGTGACGTCAGGTTTTCGAAGTGGCAACATGGCACTTGCTTGTGTCCATGATTGTAATTTTATATTGTGTATTTCAATGGCATGTTGAAGGAAGCCATTTATTCTAGTGATCTGTATTGGTCTTCAGGTCGAAGCCAATAGCAGTTATGTCACGTAAGTTATCGCCCCACTTCGTATTTTAATGCATTATGAAAAGGCCGCTCTACTGCTAGTCTAGCGGGAATTTGTTATTCCTAGAATGGATCTACAGAGTCGCTTGCCTTTAAGATTTTAATCACTTGAAGAATTCCTACGAGTGGAAGAAGTTATATTGATTACCTTATGCACATGTTTTAAATGCCGTACATGCTTCAATGCCAAAGTCGTGGCATGGATGTAAAGAGAGGTTAGCCGATTCTGAACTCAATAGCTGAATAGATTGTTGTGGGTGTTGATAAGACTTAATCACTTGAAGAATAACTAAGAATGATCAGCAACTTCAAAGTATGACATTTTGTACCTATAAACTATAACTATGATCGTATCGTTTCTTCGTATGTGCCATGTCAATAAACTATATGTCCAGCAATCACTGACTTATGTACTGCCCAGTTTACCATCGAGTGATCAGTTCAAACACTACCTGTTGTAGTCCGTTTTACAGAACAGTTTGTTGACATTTTCGTTCAGTTTGCCATTCGCGTTGTGAAGACCAACACCATTACCATAAACGGCTACAACAGGGGCGTATCTCATGGAAAGAGATGAAAACAAATAAGGAGGTCCTAGAAAATCTAGGGATGAAAAGAGAACTAATGAGGGAGGTCAAAGTTCGACAGCTAAAATACTTTGGCCACATAAAAAGGCATAACACCTTGCAGAAGACCATAACAGAAGGGAGAGTTGAAGGCAAACGTGCAAGGGGAAGACAGCGCTATAAGTGGGAAGACAACATCAAGAGATGGACAGGAAAGAGTCTATCAGAGTGCACCATCAAGACAAGAGACAGAAGACGTTGGAGATCCATTACAGCCAACCTTCGTTGTGGAGATGGCAACTGATGATGATGATGATGAAGTGTATAAATTACGATCATCATCATTGGTCACTTTGCGGTGACTTAAAAGTGGTCGCTCTTTTGCTTGGACTACAGGGTGGATACACCAAGTACTGTTGCTTTCTCTGTGAGTGGGATAGCCGTGCACGAAGTGACCATTACATCAGAAGACATTGGCCAATCAGGCAGTCATTGCAGCCTGGCATGCAGTAAGAACATTGAGAACCCAGCACTTGTCGACACCAGCAAGATTTTGTTGCCACCCTTGCACATTAAGCTGGGTCTCATGAAAAACTTTGTCAAGGCAATGGAGAAAACAGATGAGGCTTTCAAATACCTCATCAGAAAATTTCCAAGACTGAGTGAAGCTAAAATAAGAGAGGGAGTATTTGTTGGTCCGCAAATTCGAAAACTTCTTCATGATGACGAGTTTCTTTGCGTGTTGCATGGCAAGGAAAAAGCAGCATGGCTAGCATTTAAGTCAGTTGTGGACAATTTTCTTGGAAACAACAGATCTGATAATTACAATGAAATTGTAGAAAATCTCCTTCTGAAGTATAAGAGTCTTGGCTGCAACATGTCTTTGAAAATTCATTTTCTGGACTCTCATCTAGATTTCTTTACGTCAAACTGTGGAGCGGTCAGTGATGAGCATGGTGAACGATTTCACCAGGACATTGCTGTTATGGAGACAAGGTATCAAGGCAATTGGAGCCCTTCAATGTTTGCTGATTACTGTTGGACTGTGACAAGAGACACCTCATCGATTGACTACAAGAAGCAAGCCAAGAGAGCTTGAACAGCAACTGAATAATGACGGAATGGGTTCAAATGTGCCTTTTTAAAACATGATATGTGAACTCTAAATAATGTTTTTATTTTTTCTATCATTTTATGTTGAAATATCAATTAATTGAGTATGTAACCACAATTTTTATAATGCTAAAGTAGAAAGACTAGCTGTTCACCCCTGTTGAGGACTGTTTCGCGGCTTGCAAACATGTGAATGGTTGCAAACATTCGCATGCGTGCACCACGAGACACCTCAATTGAAATGATACCAGAAATCGCGCAGATCGATGTATGACGCGTCAAGCCTAGTTACATTTAGTCTATGTATGGCCATTGAGCCGAATGGCAGTGTTGGAATGTGTGGTAAAGCCACTTAAGGATTGTGTTTTAATGTGTGGTAAAGCCACTGACTAAGTATATATGTGGAACGGTCATCCACGGGAAAGTGTAAAATAGCATAAGAATCCGTATCAAATTGAATATAGGACAAGATAGAGTCCAGATTAGAATCGCGAATAATGCAGATTACGTTCACCTTGAACTTATATACATGGCAGTTAAAGCCTGGCGAGGTAAGCCAAAGATGTTGAATAATGATACATAGACAGGATTTATAGATTTACGGATAACGTACTCACTAGCATTGTGAAGGGATAATAATTCCAAGGATCGGATTCAGTAGGAGTTGGTTGCACACTCTATTACGCTATAGACTTAACGGTTAACACAGACGAGCTAAGTCTGTGAGAGGAACATTGTGTAGAGCTTAGTACTATGTGAAAGCCAAGTTGATGTGTGAGAAATGTGTTACGCTCATTGTGCAAAAGTATATATATTAAATTGTTCAGTCGTCAATGGAACTTGTTGATTGCCTGAATTATTCAAGTTCTCACTCTGTGCTGTGACTGTTGTTAATCCTTGCAAGGTCAGTCCAGATTATCAGAGGTATTCATAAGACTAACTATAATATAACCAACACTGCTGGAGAATTTATTAAACAATAACGACACTGAATATAATAATAATTTAATCACACAATAATGGCTTAAAACTGCAATCGAACTATAAGCTGGAATTAGAATAGATGAATCATAATATCTGAAATATTGACAAGCAACCCAATAAACTCACGTCCAACGGTGCTGAATCTTTTTTAATAACAACTAGCAAGAAGAGATACAGCGGGACCGTAACAACCCCAGAGAATTAAACAAGCATACATTATTTGTATTACTGTAATGTAAATTCATCATTTTTTTTAAAAACCAGAGCCAATTGGTGAATTTCATTATGATATTTGAAATCAGCATGTTAACACATTAACTACCGCAAGCCGCTGTCAGCGGCTCACAAAATAATCACATTTGGACCGCAAGCCGCTCAGAGCGCCAATCTAATTTTAGTAATAAAACGAATGAAAAATGTACTGAAACACTCTCTGATCTGGTTCGAGATTTTAAGTTGCCACCGGAAAACAAATTCCCAAAGCATGGTTGTTGTAGAACACTGGAAAATTGATATTATGTTCATATTTTTCAGCGTTTTGGGTTAGTTACCAAATCGTGTAAAACTGTTTACCGTAGCAACTAGTGATAGGACTACAAAAAATGCGTGTACATCTCGTCTAACTGCTGAATAGGATAGAAACGTGTTTCAACAATTGACTGATAGATCTAGCGACGAGGACAAGAGTGAAAACGGTGTGCACATTGATTGAAATTGTGATTTTGATAGAGATGGGGCGCAAGCAGTTATAATTGTGAAAATATTGCAAGTCCTCGGCCATCGGAGGGCCGTTAAATAGCAACAACCTCTATTAGAGTTTCAACTGGTGTTTATTGTAATAGTACATTTATTTATCTTTAAAATGACGTGTAATTCATAAAAATCTGTAAACAATTACGAAAACTACAGCTTACTTTGTGCAAACACCTACAGGATGAAAATGGGAAAAAAATTTCATTCGGCCACAGTGTGTTTTTCAATTCGGTAGTTAATGTGTTAAAATCAATAAGAAATGGTATATTTAATTTCTGGTACAAATAACTTTTGAAAATTTGTTGACTAGTGTAATTGGTAAAATGTTACAAATTGTAGAACACTGTCCAAAGAAAAAAAGAAGCAAATAACATTGCAAAGAAAGCTGGACATTTTTAGTGACATAGTATATCTCCACTGTCACACAGAATTCAAATTCAGGGAGGGAAATAAATGTAACATTCCACAAATTAGTAGAAGATAAATGAGAATATAAGAAATCAGGAAACAGACAGTTGAAGAAAGCTACATATAAACAGCTAGATGGATCATGAAAGTTCTGGGAGCACTTGAAAGGCCAATATAAAAACTCTTTGTAGAGCAGGAAAGTTATGTAGGAAAAGAAAGAAAACATGGAAGAAAAGGGAAACATTCTTCAGTGAACCCTTCAAGTCTGCTAAAGAACTGTTTGAACAAGCACTGTCAGGAACACTAAACATCAGGAAAGAAGAACTGGAATGACACATAAGGAAAACATGTATTTCCTGACTGTGCGTACCTTTGTACTGAGCTGTATTAATCCTTTAAGATGACATTGCTTTGCTATTATTCTTGCTGCTGTAAGAAAATTAGGATTTTTCCTTTCATTCGTCTTTTAAATTGTTGCTTTTGTTTTTGTGATATACTGTTTTACTTATTTTTGCAGTGTTTGTGGGGACTTGGTGCCAATTAAATTTTCTACACTTAGTTCTATTTTGCAGTAAGTTTTTATGTTTTGTCTGTGTTTGTGGTATTTCTTACATTCCAGCAAGCCTCTCAGAAACATGGCAGGCCTTATATGGCCTATTAAACCAGGATCTAAGTTCAACACCAAGCTCCAAACAATGCAAGACTTAGCATGCATTGTTCAAAAAGCATGATACACATCAGCCTCAGGTCTTAATAATGGTGTCCCATACATTGTATATAAATTATGTCCTGAAGCTCTCAAACGGCAGGTCAGATAACTGAAAATGGTGTGGAATACTATTAAGCCATCAATGGAAAAAGGCGAACGCAGCATACATCCAAAAGCAACAAAATTCCAAGGACTATAGTCAATTTAAGCTGATCTCACTATTCTAAGTGGAAGAAAAGATATTATTCTCAGTGATAGCTAAAAAGACTCACCACATACCACTTCTGATGATCAGACTCCATTCTGTTTTAATGCTGTGTATAGAGCTTCCTATAATTTCTATGCTGATGACAAAGTACAAATAGCCACACACACACACAAATAACAGTAAAATAAAGCACAGAAAAAGGTTTGAAAACATGAAACAATAAGAACAATATCCTTATTATCTTCTGATGCAAAATGAATCACTAAAATTAAGAACTGGCAAGGGAAAGAAATAATTAAAACAAATAAACAACTTTCCACTTAAGATAATTCTTTGTAGTATATGCTAGTTGATGAATATTAGGAAATGAGTGATGAAGTATTATAGTGGATCAATTTTATGGCATCAAAGTGAGTTGCTGTGTGCGAGAAATATACATGAGCAAATTATTGGAGGCATTCAGGCAGTGTAACAATTACATAACTGGCTAAAAATAACAAATAAAAAATCTGCCTGAGAAGTGTGAATGAATGGGACATAAAAATATAATCACAAATATAAAGAAAAGGCAATCAACCTTTACAGGACGATGGGGAGAAGAGCATATAAAAGCATCATAATAACAGGAAAAAACAGATAACAACACACGTAATAGAAGACAGAGAGAAAAGATATCATACAACTTGACACTTTGACATAGGAAAATATTGAGATCATGTGGAGAAACATGACTACCTTATGTGTCAAGTCATTACACGTGATGGTGGTAACAGTAAAGTAACTGTGCTTAATTTTGGCTTGTAACACAGCTGCATGTCTCTTGACATGTCCAAAATATTTTATCTAATTCTATTGATTAATTTATCACAGGGTGGATAACAAACTCACCATGCACATTTCAGTAATTGTGTCATCAAATACACCTCCAGCATCATCTGCCCCTTCTCCTATCAGCTTGACTTTCCAAGCTCTGGCTGGCAACCTCAGGTCTTCTGGTTTCAGTTTGACCACCTGCTGAGCTATCTGCGTATAAACTGGACGGCACTTTTTACCCCTGCTCAAACATAAATAAATCATGACCTATTTAGTGGACATCAGCTGATCTATGAACTAAAAACAAGACATGGCTGCAAAAATAAATGACCACTGTTTCCAGATTGTATCTTTTATAAAGTAACATAAACAACTACATACACAATCAAACGTAACAAGTTTTATTATATGCTTTCTTTCTACCAGATAGTCCATGCTTGTACAAACAAGACATTCCAAGCTTGTGCCATTGTAATTGGTACAGTACTAAATAGTGAGCATCACAGACAATGTTTAGAGCACAGAAGGGATAATCCTAAAGTGAAGTCAAACATGGAACATTTAAAACATAGAAGGGATAATCCAAAAGTGGAGACAAATGCAAAACATTTAAAACACAGAAGGGATTATCTTAGAGTCGAGTCAAACCCAGAAAATTTAAAATATAGAAGGGATAATCCTAAAGTGGAGTCAAACATGGAACATTTAAAACAGAAGGATAATAGAAGGGGTGTCAGTACAGAACATTTGGGATATATGTTAAAGTGGAGTCAAACGTATTGGGAGAACCCTTTGTCAAAAACGAAGACAAAACTGAAGTAATCGAAGAGATATTTGGCATAAACTTGTTATAGAAATTCACAAGACCAAGAAGACAGCAAACTTGCTTTTTTGTTTGAGGAATAGATAAATTAAGAATCTTAGAGACAGTATGATCTTCCGGCTTGAGGAAACCATGGCCAACTTTGTGACCCAAGAATGAGATTTCCGTGGAGTCAATGCAGAATAAATAAAACGTGAAAGCAGAAATCCTAAAGTATGAGCCATAAAGAGAAGATTTCGAACATGGAATAATCTAAAGCTTCAGCCATGGAGAACATTTAGAACATTGAAGTGGTAGCCTTAACATGCAAGTCAAACAAAGAACAAATAAAACATAAAAGGCACAATCCTAAAGTGCGATTCAAAGACAGAACAAATAAAACAAAAGAGATAATCCTGGAGTGTGAGTCTAACATAGAACAAATATAACACAAAAGGGACAATTCTAAAGTGTGAGTCAAACAAAACAAATAGAACTCAAAAGGGACAATCCTAAAGTGTGAGTCAAACACAAAACAAATAGAACTCAAAAGGGACAATCCTAAAGTGTGAGTCAAACACAAAACAAATAGAACTCAAAAGGGACAATCCTAAAGTGCGAGTCAAACATAAAACAAATGAAACTCAAAAGGGACAATGCTAAAGTGTGAGTCAAAGATAAAACAAATAAAACCCAAAAAAGGATAAACCTAAAGTGTGTCAAACATAAAACAAACAAAACCCAAAAAAGGATAAACCTAAAGTGTGTCAAACATAAAACAAACAAAACCCAAAAAAGGATAAACCTAAAGTGAGTCAAACATAACACAAACAAAACCCAAAAACAGGACAAACCTAAAGTGTGAGTCAAACATTAAACAAACAAAACTCTAAAGGGACAAACCTAAAGTGAGTCAAACATAAAACAAACAAAACCCAAAAAAGGATAAACCTAAAGTGTGAGTCAAACATTAAACAAACAAAACCCAAAAAAGGATAAACCTAAAGTGTGTCAAACATAAAACAAACAAAACCCAAAAAAGGATAAACCTAAAGTGTGTCAAACATAAAACAAACAAAACCCAAAAAAGGTTAAACCTAAAGTGTGTCAAACATAAAACAAACAAAACCAAAAAAAGGATAAACCTAAAGTGTGAGTCAAACATTAAACAAACAAAACCAAAAAAAGGATAAACCTAAAGTGAGTCAAACATTAAACAAACAAAACCCAAAAAAGGACAAACCTCAAGTGAGTCAAACATAAAATAAACAAAACCCAAAAAAAGGACAAACGTAAAGTGTGAGTCAAACATTAAACAAACAAAACTCTAAAGGGACAAACCTAAAGTGAGTCAAACATAAAACAAACAAAACCCAAAAAAGGATAAACCTAAAGTGTGAGTCAAACATTAAACAAACAAAACCAAAAAAAGGATAAACCTAAAGTGTGTCAAACATAAAACAAACAAAACCCAAAAAAGGATAAACCTAAAGTGTGTCAAACATAAAACAAACAAAACCCAAAAAAGGATAAACCTAAAGTGTCAAACATAAAACAAACAAAACCCAAAAAATGATAAACCTAAAGTGTGAGTCAAACATAAAACAAACAAAACCCAAAAAAGGATAAACCTAAAGTGTGTCAAACATAAAACAAACAAAACCCAAAAAAGGATAAACCTAAAGTGTGTCAAACATAAAACAAACAAAACCCAAAAAAGGATAAACCTAAAGTGTGAGTCAAACATAAAACAAACAAAACCCAAAAAAGGATAAACCTAAAGTGTGAGTCAAACATAAAACAAACAAAACCCAAAAAAGGATAAACCTAAAGTGTGTCAAACATAAAACAAACAAAACCCAAAAAAGGATAAACCTAAAGTGTGAGTCAAACATAAAACAAACAAAACCCAAAAAAGGATAAACCTAAAGTGTGAGTCAAATATAAAACAAACAAAACCCAAAAAAGGATAAACCTAAAGTGTGAGTCAAATATAAAACAAACAAAACCCAAAAAAGGATAAACCTAAAGTGTGTCAAACATAAAACAAACAAAACCCAAAAAAGGATAAACCTAAAGTGTGAGTCAAATATAAAACAAACAAAACCCAAAAAAGGATAAACCTAAAGTGTGAGTCAAATATAAAACAAATAAAACCCAAAAAAGGATAAACCTCAAGTGTGAGTCAAATATAAAACAAACAAAACCCAAAAAAGGATAAACCTAAAGTGTGAGTCAAATATAAAACAAATAAAACCCAAAAAAAGGATAAACCTCAAGTGTGAGTCAAACATAAAACAAACAAAACACAAAAGGGACAATTCTAAAGTATGAGTGACAAAGAGAATATTTACAACACAGAAGGGATAGCATTCAAGTAAATGTGTGGAGGAGTTGAAACATCAACAGAAGGGATAGCATTCAAGTAAATGTGTGGAGGAGTTGAAACATCAACAGAAGGGATAGCATTCAAGTAAATGTGTGGAGGAGTTGAAACATCAACTTAAAATATAGTCAGTAGCCCAGATGTTTGATTCCCTAAAGTGGACCTGCAATAAATATGGCTGTATGAAGCAGGTGGTGTACCTGGTGGACAGTCGTTTGACAGTGATCTGAGGTCCACAGTTCTTGCTCTGTATCATGGTCTTGCTGATGGCCCTCACCATTGGCAGGGTGTACACACGTGGGGACAGCAAAGGTCGCAGTGGACCTTCACATATACCAGGCACCTCAGACTCCCCAGCAGAAAAATCCTGATGAATATATCCAGACAGATTATGGTATTAGTCAACAGCCTGTTCTGTCTTTTGAACAGCAACAACTCAACTGTGTGATTTTGTGGTAATACAGCACTTAGGGTTATATTTAATGGTACTATGTTCTGTAACAGGAGAAAGTCAAGTTTTTTAACATAACAAACCAGTGAGAAATAATCTTTGCTCATACTCCTAACAAAATATGTTTCACTCCTCTTATCAGATCTTAGATTAATGTTCAAGAGAATACAGGTAGGCCTGATTTACACCAGGGTTACGATCCATCTCCTCAGGGTCGTTAGCTGGAGCGCGTAAATCGATGACAAATTATGATTTATTTAAATGAGATAGGTTCGTTCACTACAATGGGGTCCATGGGGCATGATGCGCAACATAAGACTCACAATGTCTCTCAGCCTCTCATGCTCAAGCCTACCTCACCTACAAGCGGCAGACCCTGTTCTCCCCTGTAATCCACCTGAAGGTTGGGGTTTCAATCCCTAGCGGGAAGCTGGATGGGACAGCAGACGAGGTTCAGGCGAAATCATTTTCCCAGCCAGTTGGGACAGGGATGAGCCCACTCTCCCATTGAAGAGGTGCTGAAGTCGTCGATACTGGGTCAGAAGGCGCACTAGAAACCACAGTATCAAGCAACTCACTCTTTTTATGGATGAGTGCACCGTCAAATAAATCTCGTGCTGGTGCTGGCCCTGTGGAGCTCCACTAGGCAGTGCAGTGCCAGGCTCTGAGCCTCAACAGAGCCCACCCTCAGCTACTGGAGGACCCTCTAGACAGTCTTGTGGAGTCAGGAGACGGCGGAGGAGAGCTACTGACCAAAAAAAAACAGAGAGCGAGAAACCCAGAGTGCCACTTGTCATAATGCACTGGAATGCAGAGGCAGTGAACAGCAAGCAGGCTGGATACAGCAAAAAGACAGAGTTGGAAAACATCTTGTAATGAGAAGCAAGTCAGTGTTTGCTTTATCCAAGAGACTCACTTGAAAGTAGATCAAACCTTTAAAATAAGGGGATACCAATGCTTCAGATCTGACAGACAAGATAGACGAAAATAAGGAGTACTTACTCTTGTAAGGAATAACATTCATGCACATGAAAGGAAAACTTACATGGATGGAGCAGAATATCAGCTGTTGCAGCTAAAGGCAGACAAGATGGAAATAGAACTTCTGAACTATTACTGTCCAAAAAACAAACCCGAGTCTCAGCTCTATACAGGTACCAGCCACCAACTTTATAGCAGTTGGAGACTTTAATAGTCACTCCCAGAGCTGGGGCTATAAACATCTAGATCACACAAATGAAGAGGTTGAAACATGGCAAGATGACCACTCCCTAATCCTTGTCAATACTGCCACAGATACTCCTACCTTCTACTCCAGAGGATGTCACACAACTTCAACTCCAGATCTTGCCTTCGCCACCCCAGATATAGCTGGACTCATAAGTAGAGAAGTAGGAGACCAATTAGGAAGAAGCGACCATCTCCCTATCTTTCTTACTGTCCAGAGTGTAACTCTCAATACAGGCCCAGCCATTACAAGATGGAATTACAAAAAAAGCCAACTAGGGTTTATTCAGGCATCAGGTGAATATGCTGCTGTCTGACCTCAAGGTGCAGAACAGAGACATTAATGAAGTGGTAAAAGACTTCAACAGATGCATACTTCAAGCTGCAAAAGAAACCATTCCCAAAGGATTCTAGTGTAACTACACACCATACTGGTCCAGCACACTCCAAGAACGCCAGGAAGCTATGGACAAAGCTAGAAAGGACGCAGAATCTCAGCCTTCACTTGAAATGCACAACAAATGGAAAAAGGCTGTAGCAGAGTTTCAGAGAACAAAGCTAGAAGAAAAACGGAAAAGCTGGAGAAATAAAACGGCAGCGCTGAACCTTGATACAGATGGCAAGAAACTTTGGAGATTAGTTAAATCTCTAAATGAAGAGTGTTCCTCACCTAGGCAGACTATCACATTGGATGAAGGTGGCAAAATTCTCAGAGGAAAACAAGCTGCAGACCTGTTTGCTAGAAGATACAATTCAGAAAGCAACTTAAACATTAACATAGACCAACAGAGAGTGTTAAGGAAAGAAATACAGGCGACCATGGGACAGACAGATACTCCTGCCTCAATGAGGGAACCCATCACACTAGGAGAACTACAGAACACTATTTCCAAGCTTAAGGTCCAAAAGTCACCCAGCCCAGAACAAATCAGCAACGAAATGCTAATAAATCTGAGCTCAGCAGCAAAGACAAAACTGCTTGAGATATTCAACCACAGCTGGGTGAAAGGAACAGTACCCCAAGTATGGAGAGAAGCCATCACAATACCCATACTAAAGAAAGGGAAATGTAAGACCAAGGCTGCAAGTTACCAGCCAATAAGTCTCACAAGCTGTGTTGGGAGCGAATAGTAAACCACAGATTGAAATGGTATTTAGAGTCTGAGCAGATCCTGGTGCCGCAGCAAGCTGGATTTAGAGAATGCTACAGTATAGAAGACCAAGTTACCTACTTGTCTCAAGTAGTAGAAGATGCCTTCCAGGAGAAGAAAAAGGTCCTAACGATCTGGGTCGACTTCAAGCAGGCCTTTGACAAGGTGTGGAAAGATGGCCTTATTGCAAAACTTAGGAGAAGTGGAATCCAAGGCAACATGATAAGATGGATCCAGTCACACTTGCACAACAGGAGAACTAGAGTCACCCTTGATGGTCTGCAGAGCAGAACAGTGTTGCTTTATCAGGGGGTACCTCAAGGAGGAATAATTTTTCCAACACTCTTCCTTGTTTACATCAATGACCTGGTAAAAGATCTCCCCGCTGGAGTGAAAGCTGCCTTATATGCAGACGACCTAGTACTCTGGTGCGCCGATGAATACGTCACCACAGCAAATTATAGAATGTAGCGGGCAGCAGACAGGCTAATGTCATGGGAAGAGAAATGGCTTATCACAATAAACACAGACAAAACCTCCACAATGCTGTTCTCCCTCGCCCCCAAGGACAAATTAGCTAACATACACCTAGGGACAACCATGATCAAGGAAGAAAGCTACCCCACCTATCTTGGGGTGACATTTGACCAAAAGCTTACATGGAATAAGCATATTGAAAATGCAGAAGGAAAGGCCCGAAGACGACTAGGCATACTCAGAAAACTAGCAGGTACCAATTGGGGAGCAAATGAACAAACTCTAAAGAAGATTTATAATGGAGCAATAAGACCACACAGAGTTCAGCTCAACAGCATGGTCATCAGCTGCTAACTCACATCTGCAGTCATTGGATAAGGTGCAAAATCAAGCCCTCAGGCTCATTACAGGAGCCATGAAAACTACGCCAATATCAGAAATGCAGAAAGCTGCTAGACTACAGACATTGTCCTATATAAGTGACACCAAAAGCATGATCCAGATGGAAAAGTACAACAGTATGCCAAAGCACCCAATGAAGGCAAGACTAGATGATCTGGCATTGGGACGTCTAAAACGTAGCAGCTTTGTCCATCGGGGAAAAAGACTTAAAAGACAGCAACAAGAAGACCTATCCATGAAGACAACACCGCTGACGCCCACCCTATACTCTGTACCATTTGCTGCTGCCCTACAAGATGCCACCAGGCGTGAAAGCCACTGACTGCTTTGGCGGTTATGGATCAAAGAAGAAGACAAAAGAGGAAACCAATGGTGATGAAGATGACATAAAGATGGAAGAACTGAAGGCAGCACTGGAGAAAATCAAGATGGGCAAAGCAGCAGGACTTGATGGCATAACACCAGAAGTGGTTAAGTACATGGGAGCAGCGGGCGACCTATTACTCCTAAGGGTCCTACAGGCAGCTTGGTGCAACAAGACCATACCAAAGGATTGGGAGATTGCCATAATGTGACATGTTATGTAAATAGACTACATGAATCCGACTAACGAAACTCACGTGTGGCCAGGTACGCCATCACCCTACAGCCTTTTGACTACACCATACACTCTATTAAAGGTGACAGCAACGTTTTGGCATATGCCTTATCTCGCTGTACACAGCCTGTACTTTCTGAGGCTGAATCAGGCGACAATACACCTTAAGGCTTGACTGCTGTGCAAGACTATACTGATTTTTATATCTCACACCTTGATCAAGAATAGTTAAACTGTGATGCCTTCACTCCGCAGAGGTACAAAGACTGGTACACAGACAGGTGGTGCAAACATGTCTAACTTTGAAATTGTAGACTACTCTTAATATACACATACTACCCTGCTCATGAACTTGGGTAGCTACACATGATTGAAATAGTGTTACACCTCATTTAGCACACAGGCGTGCGCTCTATAGGAAGGCATAGCTGTGCGCGAATGAGGATGCACGATAATGCACCGACTGTGAAAGCGCACCATTTATTTTAGTTGTAACTAAGTCAAAAATGAATTGTGACGTAGGCGCCGTCTGCTCCTGAAATCTAACGGCCAACCTTCGTTCTCTTTTGGCTAGTGTCCAATCGAGGTGGAAGGACACATTATTATGCGCTCCTAATATATGTGTTATAGTCCACAAGTTATTCGAGGATTTTTAAGATGACTTTTGATACATGCCAGTGATGTAAGGCATTTGACAGAGAGGTATTTGAAATAATTAATATGAATTCCGTCAAGATTTACGACGATGTAGATATAATAGTATTCATGGACTCTGATCATTATTACACGGCTAGTTTGCCTTTCATTTATGCCTTAGGACGGACCAAGGACTGTGTATGTATGTGAAAACCACCTCATATAATCATTGTGCTTGAAGATGTGGAGCTGTGTACCTTGTGAGTACCGTAATAAAGAAGACTGAATGTATAGCAGCCTGGACTACATACTTCGACGTTATGTTACATGTTCAGCTTGTTACATTTTACATTCTACGCATTGAACAATGTATAATCGAACCCAAAGCAACATTTAACACCATATAATAATCTGGTGGCCAAACAACAACACATATCATTCTATGAAGCCAGACAACGCATAAAAGCAGTCTACAGGGCCTGTGTTAGTGGATGCTGCTGTCTACTGTTTGTCTGAGTGATAGTGGATAACGCAGTCAACAGGGCCTGTGTGAAAGTGGATAATGCAGCCTACAGGGCCTATGTGATAGTGGATGCTGCAGTCTACCGTTTGTCTGTATGATAGTCGATACTGCAATCTACAGGGCCTGTGTGATAGTGGATGATGCATTCTACTGTTTGTCTGTGTGATAGTGGATCATGCAGTCTACAGGGCCTATGTGATAGTGGGTGCTGCAGTCTGCTGTTTGTCTGTGTGATAGTTGATAACATAGTCTGCTGTTTGTCTGTGTGATAGTTGATAACACAGTCTGCTGTTTGTCTGTGTGATAGTTGATAACGCAGTCTACAGGGCCTGTGTGATAGTAGATACTGGGAGACTTAGCTTCTGTTTTCTTTCTTTTCATTTCCTTTCTCTTCGCTATGGTGTTTAGCGTTTCTGGTGTTATTCAGTCTTGGCTCTTTCTTTCCTGGAATCCCAAGCATGACTTGCTGCTTTTCTTGTATATTGTTGAGATGGTGTTGAATTTCTGGTCGATATCATCGGTCTCTGTTCTTTCCTGGCTTTTGGTAATCTGATATCGTCTCTTTATGTAAACCACGAAAGCTTTTCTGGTGAGGGGGTCCTTAAGTTTCATGATGGTATATCTTTTCTGTTTGACTGCAACTGGTCCAGCAGCTCTGAGTTTCACCTTCAGTCTTGCTACTACTAGGTGATGATCACTTCCCACATCTGCGCCTCTTCTTACTTTCACATCTTGTAATGCATGTCTCCATCTGCCATTGATCATTATGTGATCTATCTGGTTTCTGTCCCATCCGTTTAGTGATTCCCATGTTAACTTGTGCACTTCTTTGTGTGGAAAAAGTGTTCCTCCAATGACCAGGTTGTTAATACTGCAGAAGCTTATTAATTTGTCCCCATTCTCATTTACTGTTCCAATGCAGCATTTCCCCATTAATCTTTCGTTATAATTATATTCCTCTTCTGTGCCAGTGGTTATTTCTGATGCTTGACCTTGCTCACCATCCAGGAGTTCTGAAAAATATTCTTTCCATCTTTCCATTACTTCTTTTGGGGCAGTAAGCAATTTGCCTTGCTTGTCCTATATAAATTTAAGAGGGCACTGTTTTTCCTTCCTCATATTCTTTAGGGTCTTATACAGAACAATTTATGGTTTTCTTGCGCATCGTTTTCTAGCTTTTCTCCAAATTCTTCCCAGGACTTCTATTTTGCTGCTAGCACCTTGTTCTTTGCTTCTGTTCTGAGTATCATATATTCTCTATTTTTCCTGCTGTGATTTTAGCTCCTAAGTATTGTTTCCATGCCTTTTTCTTCTCTTATTTTCTCTTTAACCTCATCTGTCCACCAAGGTGTCCTCTTTCTCTTGTTCCCAAGTCGAACTTCCCCACATGCTTCTGCTGCAGCTGTCTTTATGATGTCCTTGAATTTCAGCCAGAGTGTTTCCAGGTCCTCAGGTTGTTGTTCTGTGTTTCTCACTGCTGTAGCAATAAGCCCCTGATATCTGGTCTTCACTTCTGGCTTTCTCAGCTTGCAGGTCTTAATGCTCGTTTCTCCTGTTCGTGTACTTAGCTTCTTCCATGATGTTAGGCAGTTCCTAGGCCAAGTAACTCTTTCAGTTGTTCTTTTAATTGTTAACAAGTAGTGGTCACTTCCAATCTCTGGCCCCCTCCACACTCTAGCATCCCGTAAATACTTGAATGAGCTCTTCCTAACTATGGCATAGTGGATCACTGACTTCTCATTCTTTGTTGGTTCACACCTAGTGTCTACATGTATGCGCTTAAGGGGGAACTTTGTGTTTGTAATGATCAGATTCTGCTCACTGCAGAATCTAAGGAGTCACTTTCCATTGTCATTAAGAGTATCTTCTCCATATCTTTCTATAACTCCACCCCATCTAGCATGGTCATTTCCAACTCTGGCATTGAAATCTCCGAGCATAATAATTTCATCTAGGCAGTCATCCACTGTCCTTTGAAGCAGCTCGAAGAATTCCTCCTTGACTTCTGCTCGCTCATCTTCATTTGGCCCATACACAATGACAAGGTTGACTATGGTTTCTCCTTCTTTCAGTTTTAGGACCATAATGCGTTCCGAGACAAAGTTCCATCCCTTTGGTTTTTGGCCACAATACAACCCAAGCCCTCTTTAGCTCTTTCAGATGTGGGGACACCACTGTAGAGCAGTGTGTTGCCATCGAGATCCATAACTTCTTGTCCTTTTTTCTTTTCTAATTTGGCTTTCCTCATCTCTTCCACCAGCTCCTCTTCCTTCCCATTCATACTTCTTGTGTTCCATGTTCCGTAAGTCGTAGTCCATTCCAGTTCGTCGCCTTTAGAATCAGTCCAGTTTTCTCTCTTATGTTTCGTGTAATCTGGTTTTTAAGACAAACAGGTGATTGGCCTGTTGTGCCTTTGCATGATGGAGGGGCTGCCTCCTTACGGGCTCCATGCAGGCTGCCCTCCTCCTTTTTCAGCCGGGCTTGGGACCGGCCTAGGCGGAGTTCTTCTGGTCAGTCTCAATTGTGAAACATTGAGCAGAGAAGGTCCCTTTGTAGTTTAGTTACCGACCAGATGATTGCCAAGAGCTCGTACTCTATAATGGGGTACTTGCTTTCCATCCTGGTTAGTTTTCTGGAGACATAGAAAACAGGATGCAGAATTCCATCCACCTCTTGCACTGGCTTCCTAGCTCAGTGGTCTATGATTCGATCCCCAGATGAGGTGGGATTTATTTGTTTAGGCCGCAAACGGCTCCTGGGTTGACCCAGCCCCAACTGGGTACCAGAGAACTCTGGGAAGGTTAAGGCACCCCTAGTGTGCCAATGGTCAAGAAAATATGGGCCTAACACCATATTCCCAATATGCCTCAATGGGCGTGTAACGGGATCCTTTACCTTTTTTTTTTTATTTGCATTAGAGAGCCACCAATGCCTTCCAGTGACGCGTCCGTTCTGAGGACAAATGGCAAATGTGAATCAGGCAGTTTCAAAATTGGCTCGGATGAAAAGTATTTCTTAATGTGATTCAAGGCAGTGTCACATGACTGAGTCCAGCGAACCTTTGAAGCATATTTGAATCTTTGAAGGTTTTGCAGTAAGATCATGAAAACGAAGGGTTTCGAGTAGAGATTTGAGACCCGAGATGTGTGCGTCCCATGAGTTGCTAAACAAACAAATATCAATGTAGGTGATGATGTCAGATCTATGAGAGAAGATTTTCCTCATCATGCGAACGAAAGTAGCTGGAGCATTCATCAAGCCAAAACACATGAAGTTCCAGTGAAAAAGACCTCTAGGGGTAGAAAAAGCAGTGAGAGGTTTAGCTCTATCAGTGAGAGGAACCTGCCAGTCTCCTTTGGACAAGTCGAATTTGCTGAAATAGGTAGCTTTGAAAGTTTTGATAATAATTCTTCCAGAACTGGCATTGGTTCTGCATCAGACTCAGTTATGCTATTGAGTTTCCTAAAATCAATGTATAGTCTAATACTTTTATCTTTCTTTCTGATGATAACCATCGGGAAAGAATAAGGTGAATTTGAATGCGAAATAATATTAAGACGTAGCTGATAAGGGTGGATTTGAGCTGAAGTGGTAACTTGCCACCCTTATCGACACCTGGTATTAAAGTGTAAGATGTAGGTGTCTTCTCTGATTTAGGATGTTGCTGTGTATGTGGTAGTGGAACAGTTCACAGGGTTATCACACAGGCAACATGACGTGTAGAGTCATAGAAAGGGTAACTTCGTTGTATAAGTTTCTTCCATTTATTGCACGCCACAAAACAGTCATGATACTTATGACATCAACATAGTTAACGAGTTCAGCAAGATGATATGGCACATTGAAAACAATTTCTGTAGTCAGCAATGACAGCTGTTGTATATATGCGTCATAAGACATCACAGTTCAATAGATTCAGAAATTCATAAATCATAGAGTTCTAGTTCGTGAAGCTGTATAAATAATAATAATTTCTATAACTTCTGCAACAGTGTCAGCTACAGATCTTCAATGTTCATAAACAATAATAAATGCTCCCATTCTGATGCTAGCAGATCAGTTGTATACAATAAGTCCGTTCACTGTCTGCACGTGAATAGCATACATGGGCTACAGGTCAGCTCGACCTTTATAATGTTCCTAAGTCTAACCATCTGACTTGGACGTGATCTCTGATATAACGAATCCTGGAACACAGACAATAGTCTTGTTGGTCTAGAGCGACCCATATATATTTAACTAGTTCAGGTATAAAGATACCGGTGACTTAATCCTAGTCAAAGTACCTCCCCATTTTGCATCACACAGGCGAGCAAATAGGCGACAAAATGACGAACCTCTAGATGATAGCATAAAGTTCGATACAAGAGGAATTACCTTATTTCGGAAAATCAACCATGAACATATGCCTCCAGGCAGGCGTGAATAATACTGGGAAATAGTCTAGTTAGCTAACTAACTCACAAAGACACTGTATTTCCCTCAGAAAATCACAAGACGCAGTTGCGTCTGCTCGCTTCTTAAACCATTTCTCAACTGCCGAACTGGGCGGAACACACAGAACGAACTCCCAGCTTTTGACATGCGCAGAACGACAATCTCTGAGTTGCCGTTCACAATAAGACGATTCTAAGAACATTCGAGATAAAAGTCTTACACAGTCGCGCCTTTTATGGTCATGAAAAGAAGCGTTAAGAAAGGTTTCAGACATCTACCATAGTTGACTGGTACTACCAAATAAGGAGATGTGGTCACGCTTCGTTCAAGAAATTATAGACCGAACGTGTCTCTATACAAGAGAAGGCAAACTCCTAAAAAATTGTAGTTTCGATAACTCGGATTATGTCCCTTTGACCATAGAAAACATAATACACACTTCAGTCAAAAAAATGATCATACATATGAAAAATGTTTATACAAACGAAAAATAATAATGATCCGTGCGTAACATTACCGCACCCTCCCGGAAAAAAAAAATGAAACATTTTTTTTTTTAAATCCTGGAGCCGGAAAAAATCTAGGCTCCTAACGCACGTATGATGCGTGGATATATACCTAACAAATTAGCTCAACGCATGGAGCGACACTGAGATCATATCTCAGATCCTTAGAGAAAAAATTTATCTAAGTATACGCTGATATATTCCAGGAAGGTGCCACCAACACACGCCACAATGATGGCAACAACATAATGACAATCAAATTATTCTCATACCAATATATGAAATTAAATATATTATGTGTTATCATACAATGTGTTGCAAATAGCGGTGTAATTTACTAATATACCGCACTATATTATTACATTATATAAAGTAACAGTAATTAATAAGTAATACATGTGTTGATCTTCGGTGACATAAAACATTCAATAGAAGAAGATGTGGACATCATCCGCTCCCAATGTAGGACAGGACTTGATATCCTCAAAGTTCCACAATGGACATAAACTCGCAGACTTCAATGATGTGCTGCGAAAATATCAATAACACAAATCTTAAAGACAACTGGTAAATTTCTTAATACAATCCTGAAAATAATTTATTTAAATGTGGCCGAGTGATCTTTTGGCCCGTATATCACTAACTAAGCCTTCTTAGATAATTACATGGTACAATGTTATAAATTTCCCTCAAAAAAAAAAGTGAGACAAAATCTACTAACATGTCATTATAACATTGGACTGTATATCAGGAAATATATATATATGACAGAAGAATCATGTGGAATCGTGTGGACATCTGGACAGAATGTCTGCCATTACATTATCCGAACCACGGATAGCTCGAACCGAGAAATGAAATGGTTGAAGAGCTATGGCATAACGAGTGGACCTCGAGCTCTTCAAGTTTTTGCTCTGAATAGCAGTAAGCGCTTTCTGGTCGGTTTCCACAATGAAATGTGCGCCTAGAAGAAATCTTTGTAACTTCAGAATAGACCATACCATAGCCAATAACTCACGGTCTAAAACCGAGTAATTCTTTTCTGCAGCGTTTAATTTCCTAGAGATATACATCACCGGATGCAAAGTATCAGAATACTCCTGCATTAGTGCTGCCCCAATCCCTGTTGACGAGGCGTCACTTCGAAGAACAAAAGTCTTCTCAATAGTAGGTAACTTAAGAATAGGTGGAGATGAAAATAGGGCTTTAACCTGGTCCAATGAGGATTGACATTCTTTAGACCAGCGGATCAGATTAGGCGACCCTTTCTTCAATAAAGTAGAAAGCGGTGCCATAATGGAGGACAGATTCGGAATGAATCGTCCGTAGAATTGAATCAAACCTAATAGACTCCTTACTTGTTTCTTCGTCTTAGGGACCGAAATGTTAAGTATTTTTGAAACATTGTGGTCCTCTGTCTTTAAAAGACCATGACCAACCCGATGACCTAGGAAAGAAATCTCGCTAAATCCTATAAAGGCTTTAGAGGGTTTTGCAGTCAAGTTATACTCGCGAAGAGTAGACAGTAATTCGTATAAACCCAAATAATGATCTTCCCAAGAATCACTGAATAGACAGATATCATCTAGGTATGCTATGACATCTGTACGATATGCGAGAATTCGCCGCATCATGCGTACGAATGTAGCAGGGGCGTTCATAAGACCAAAAGGCATGAAATTCCATTGGAATAAACCCCTAGGTGTAGAAAAAGCTGTAAAAGGTTTGGCACGTTCAGTTAGCGGGACTTGCCAATAACCTTTAGACAAATCTAGTTTGGTAAAGAATCTAGAATTAGAAAGTTTATTGAGTAGCTCTTCTAATGAAGGCATAGGTTCAGCATCGAACTTCGTAACTTGGTTCAATTTGCGATAATCTACGCAAATGCGAATGTTATTATCCTTCTTTCGAACAATAACCATAGACGAAGAGTATGCTGAAGTGGATGGTTCAATGATTTCCAAACGTATCATTTCATCCAATTCTTTTTCGACTTGAGACTGGAAATGGATAGGTATTGGATATGGTCTGACTCTGATAGGATTGTGATCAGTTAGCACAATGTCATGTTCTATGACATGTGTGTGTCCCGGGATGTCTGTAAGAACATCCTGAAATGTTTGCAACATCGAAGAAACTTGTCGATGTTCCTCAGCGGAAAGATTTGGAGAAACGGTCACGTTTTTCCAAGATTCCGTAGAATAAAGTGGGACCATAGAAAGAGGAAGATTGACATCAGAAAAAGTAGTTTCCTCATCCTGTATAACTGACAGAGATGAGTACTGACCATGAGTTGCTTGTGAATTGTCCGTAGCCTGGAAAATAGGCTGCAAATAGTCAGGTCTTTCATAAAATTCCGTGAGCATATTTATGTGGAAAGTTTTATGCTTTCCATCAATATCGACAACATAGTCGACATCAGAAATTTTGGAGACTATTGCATATGGACCTTTCCATGCAATTAGAAGTCTGTTCTCCCTTGAAGGAAGTAGAACGAGAGCTTTGTCACCTGGACAAAGTTGTCGTAGACATCTATTCTTATTTGCAAACTGCCTTGCCTTTTCTTTAGCAAATTCTGAAGACGAAGTTGCTAGTTTGCATGCCTCGATGATCTTTTGCCTAAGAGCAATGACGTACTCATAAGAAGATTGAGTCTCATCGCTAATATTATCGGCAGTGATTAGATCGTGAAGTAAAGACATAGGGCCGCGCGGTTGCGCGCCAAAGACAAGTTCAAAAGGGGAAAACCCCGTATGTTCATTGGGGACCTCTCTATACGCAAAGAGAGCCGCGGGTAAGACCCTGTCCCAATCCTGAGGATGATCCTCAGTTATTTTACCAAGTAAAGTTTTCAGAGTCCTATTTAAACGTTCGACCAACCCATTAGACATTGGGTGATAGATACTGCTGAGAGACCTTTTAATGTGTAGCATAGACATTACCTGTGACATAGTGTCTGATATAAGTTGAGTGCCATGGTCTGACAATATTTCTCCGGGAAAACCCAAGCGAGAAAATATCAGCCAAAGAGCGTCTGCGATATCAGCAGTTGAGATGCTCTTGAGAGGTATTGCCTCTGGCCAACGTGTGCACATATCGACACATGTAAGGATAAATTGATGTCCTCTAGCCGACTTAATTCTAAAAGGACCGATAATATCTATTGCCATTTTTTGAAAAGGGCGAATAGGAATGTCAGCAGCCTGGATAGGCGCAGCATGTCGTGGTCCTTTAGATTTGACCTCCTGACATACTTTGCAAGAGCGACAGTACATTCGTATGTCCTTGCTCACAAATGGCCAAAAGAAAGCCGCAAGAACCCTCGACTTTGTACGGGAAAAACCCATATGTCCAGCACATTGCGAGTCATGAGCATGTTGCAATATTTGCAATCTCATGCTCTTAGGCACAAGAATTTGTGAATGAGTGGACGTAGTCGAGTCTTGTACCATACGTACAAGTACGCCGTTCTTCATAGAAATCCAAGATTTCCTATTAGTGTTCTGATTAGGATCACCTTTTTTTGCTAGAATGAAGAATTTTTGTAAAGAAGGATCTTCTTCTTGCAATTTGATAAATGAGTCACGTGTAATAGTCAAGTGACTATCTTGGTCATTTACTTCATCATTATTAGTTAATGAAGTTTGAGGTGGATCCAGAGCATGTGCTCTTGTGACCACCGCATTGGTAGCTTCAATGTTTTGCTCTTCCCAAACAGCAATCTGCTGTGGGGTACATTCCCTAACTCCGTGAATACGACCAATAATAAGGTCCGCAATAGGGTTTGGAAGTAGACACGCGTGGACCTCTCCCGTGAAGAAAGGAGTAGCAATGTGTATTATAGCAGTAGGATACTTTTCTAACGTGCCACCAAATGTGACACATTTGATGACTTTTCCTGTAGCACAGGATGGATCTACAAGAGATTGCCTAACGCCGACAGTAGTACATCCAGAATCAAACAACACTGAGACTGGATTACTATTTACTAGCCCCTTATGTAATATAAGAGAACCTCTCCCATCATGAGCAACATTAGCAGGAAGAGCGGGCAAAGGATGACCACAGCTTAGAGTACTAACGGTTTTCGGATCAAATAAAGTACTGCATTGGATACATTTATTTGCCCTACCAAAATCAAAAGATGAGCATCCGATAGCATTATGGTCTTTATCATTATTAACCTGTTTATCTGCTCCCTGAGATTCTTGTTGAACAGAGTTTGTCTGTTGATATCTTTTTCTCTTATGTTGCGATCTACCGCGACCATTATTGCCTCTGCAATTATCATTAAAGTCCCTACTGTAATTTTTATCCTGGTTTGAGTTCCAGTTTCCATAACTGTCATTACTATCTCTATGCTGTTGAGAACCTCTATTATCTTGGTATTGAGGTCTCTGCATAAAATATTTCCCTCTATACCGATTACCTTTGTGAAAATTTCTAAAGTTAACCGGAGTAGAATAACGTGTAGTATTAGGTTGTCTCCAGTTCTGGGAAGAAGAATCACCCTGGAATTGATCACTATGGTTCTGGGCATAATTACGATTACTCTTTTTATTGAAATTTTTCTGGCTACCCTGAAATTTACGCATAAAATTTGGGCCATAAGGTGCTGCCGAAGCAACTGGCAGACCTTCTTTCACCTTAGAGTTACTAATGGTTATGTGCGGATGCGCAGTAACATACTGGCTACAGTATTCTTCCATTTCTTTTATGTTTTTAGGCTTACGCTCATGAAGAAAAGATAGAAAAGCTTCATTAACAGAAGACATAACCTTATCTCTAAGTAGTAAATCCATAAGAGCTTCAAATGTATTTTCTGTCTTAGACAACTCAACCCATCGTAAAAAAGTAAGACGGATGCCTGAGATGAATTCAGAGAATTCAACTCCAGTTTCTGGTAACATGGTTTTAAATTTAAGACGATATCCGTCCTCGTTAAGTTGGTACTTCTTTAACAATGCCGCCCTGACAACCTCATAGTTGTTTTTGTCAGGCACATCTACCATACTCAACAAAGTCAAAGCATCACCTCTAAGTATCTTGGACAGATGATACACATATAATGTTTTATCTATATTATGCACATTACATGCACTTTCAAATCTAT
Organism: Oreohelix idahoensis; assembly: GCA_024509875.1. Taxonomy (NCBI): domain Eukaryota; kingdom Metazoa; phylum Mollusca; class Gastropoda; order Stylommatophora; family Oreohelicidae; genus Oreohelix; species Oreohelix idahoensis. Next base: position 921,574 of record JAMPIV010004368.1, read on the forward strand.
CTAGATAAAATGTTATATCATCGATTGAGGGATTAAATGCTGGTAGATTAAGCTTGAAATCCTTAGCATTAGTCTTATTTGACACCTTATTTGCATCATTAGCATTACCAGTGTTCAATAACTTTAACTTCTCTAACTCTAAAGCTAAGACTTTTTCATCATGTTCCATTTTTGCTTTTCTCTCATCAGCCTCTCTTTGTAACCTTCTTTCTTCAGCCTCAGCCTGTAACTTTCTTTCTTCAGCCTGGGCCTGTAACTTTTTTTCTTCAGCCTCTATTTCAAGTCTCTTATTTTCAGCTTCTTTTTCAAGTCTCTTATTTTCAGCTTCTTTTTCAAGTCTCTTATTTTCAGCTTCTTTTTCAAGTCTCTTATTTTCAGCTTCTTTTTCAAGTCTCTTATTTTCAGCTTCTTTTTCAAGTCTCTTATTTTCAGCTTCAGCCTGAAGCCTCTTCTCCTGAAATTCTGCTTCTCTTTTTTGTTTTTCCATTTCCATTTGAAATCTTTTTTCCTCCACCTGCATCTGCAGTTTCTTTTGTTCTATTTCAGCCTCTATTCTCTTTTGTTCAGTTTGTTCTTTCATTTTCTTTTCTTCCGACTTCAATGCCTTGGCATATTGAACAGTCGCAAATTCTTCTAATTTATCACCTGTCTTCCCAAGGGCTTTACCCTGCTCAATAAAGTACTCAAATGTAGACATGATGTCTAAAATGTGAGTACAGAACCTGAAATAATTAATTATCTTATTTCAATGTTAAATAGCAACAAGACTTAATAAAGTGCTTGTATAATCTCTATGTTGAACCCAATCTCTGTGGGAAACAGGAGTTGACACCAACTTGTATTATCAAATGTATAATAATATCACAAGTCACCTCTTAATCATCAGTGCACTACCCAAATCAGTGCATAACCATCAGTTATTTATCATAACTGCACTACAATAGTGCATAAGCAAAAAACCACCAGTTTGTTATGATAAGTGCACTATAGACCAATAGTGCATGAGCATATATTAACAATAGTGAAAGCTAACTATGCAAGAACTATGTAAACAATAACAAGACAATGTAAACAATAACAAAGGTCACCAACAATGTAAACAATAACAAAGATCAAAGTCAATGTAAACAACAACAAAGATCAGAGTCAATGTAAACAATCAACAAAGATCAAACAATACGAAAAACATTCGCATAAGTCAAATACACAAACAGCAAAACTAAAAAGAAATATGCGAAGATATGACTAACAAATGACGCTACAGTGTATACACAAAAATATACGTAAAGAACTGAATAATAGCAAAGGGGAGACCTACAAATACAAACAATCGAAATCGAAACTAAAAAACACAAAGAAAGAGAGAAAAGAAAAAAGAAAAAAAATATATATATACAAGAAACAAAAATAAAGCACAACTCGTCACAACTAAACAGATATAGCAACGATTGTCGCTAGCAAATTTCACTGTAGGAAATTCGCACAGTCCCTAACGAAAACGCTAACAGTAGAACCTCTGTGACGTGGTATCTTCTACTGAAAGACACCGCCCAACCGAGAAAACCCGCTGAAATATAAACATATAAATATACAAATAACAAATAACATATAACATATAAACATGTATCATGAAAACAATAGGAGAAAGTGTGAAAGTACAGAAGGCTCAGTTAGAACATAAGGGCACAGTTCACAAACAAAACAGGCCACTTAACTTCTATAAATCCAGCGTCAGCACGGTGCAGAACAGGATGTAATCAGCATTCTGAGGATAATGATCCAACGTTGATTAACTTCTGCTCCCATAAACAGCCATGACGAAGGAAATGAGCTTCTAATACTGCAACAGTTGTTACGGCACTTGACCTTCTGAATCTTCTAAATTGATTTAACCGGCACTTGACCTTCTGAACCCGCAACAGTACCCCTGAGACCGGAACAGTTGTTACGGCACTTGTCCTTCTTTTCACCAGATCAGGAAATCCATTCGCTCGGTACTTGTCCTTCTAATTTTACATAAACTTCAATATTGCCGAGCAGCGCCGGGTAGTTTCAAAATCAGCAACTGTCAGAAAATCCGGATACTTTCAATAAAATTTCTTGTAAGGTGGTAGTTGATGCTGTAGTTGTATCTAGTATGATGATGATGTCTGGGTTTGCTGACCCCCTTGATAGCTGGAATCAGAGTGAACCAACCTATGGCCACCAAAAATGATATGGTGCGCCAAAATATCAGATGATAGAACCAGCTCTGGCCACCAAAAATGATAAGGGTGGATTTGAGCTGAAGTGGTAACTTGCCACCCTTATCGACACCTGGTATTAAAGTGTAAGATGTAGGTGTCTTCTCTGATTTAGGATGTTGCTGTGTATGTGGTAGTGGAACAGTTCACAGGGTTATCACACAGGCAACATGACGTGTAGAGTCATAGAAAGGGTAACTTCGTTGTATAAGTTTCTTCCATTTATTGCACGCCACAAAACAGTCATGATACTTATGACATCAACATAGTTAACGAGTTCAGCAAGATGATATGGCACATTGAAAACAATTTCTGTAGTCAGCAATGACAGCTGTTGTATATATGCGTCATAAGACATCACAGTTCAATAGATTCAGAAATTCATAAATCATAGAGTTCTAGTTCGTGAAGCTGTATAAATAATAATAATTTCTATAACTTCTGCAACAGTGTCAGCTACAGATCTTCAATGTTCATAAACAATAATAAATGCTCCCATTCTGATGCTAGCAGATCAGTTGTATACAATAAGTCCGTTCACTGTCTGCACGTGAATAGCATACATGGGCTACAGGTCAGCTCGACCTTTATAATGTTCCTAAGTCTAACCATCTGACTTGGACGTGATCTCTGATATAACGAATCCTGGAACACAGACAATAGTCTTGTTGGTCTAGAGCGACCCATATATATTTAACTAGTTCAGGTATAAAGATACCGGTGACTTAATCCTAGTCAAAGTACCTCTCCATTTTGCATCACACAGGCGAGCAAATAGGCGACAAAATGACGAACCTCTAGATGATAGCATAAAGTTCGATACAAGAGGAATTACCTTATTTCGGAAAATCAACCATGAACATATGCCTCCAGGCAGGCGTGAATAATACGGGAAATAGTCTAGTTAGCTAACTAACTCACAAAGACCATGTACTTCCCTCAGAAAATCACAAGACGCAGGTTGCGTCTGCTCGCTTCTTAAACCATTTCTCAACTGCCGAACTGGGCGGAACACACAGAACGAACTCCCAGCTTTTGACATGCGCAGAACGACAATCTCTGAGTTGCCGTTCACAATAAGACGATTCTAAGAACATTCGAGATAAAAGTCTTACACAGTCGCGCCTTTTATGGTCATGAAAAGAAGCGTTAAGAAAGGTTTCAGACATCTACCATAGTTGACTGGTACTACCAAATAAGGAGATGTGGTCACGCTTCGTTCAAGAAATTATAGACCGAACGTGTCTCTATACAAGAGAAGGCAAACTCCTAAAAAATTGTAGTTTCGATAACTCGGATTATGTCCCTTTGACCATAGAAAACATAATACACACTTCAGTCAAAAAAATGATCATACATATGAAAAATGTTTATACAAACGAAAAATAATAATGATCCGTGCGTAACAGTAGCATTTCATCTAGTTCTTTTTCTACCTGTTCTTGAAAGTGCAAAGGAATAGGATAGGGTTTCAGACAAATAGGTCGATGGTCTCTAAGTATAATATCATGATAGAAGTTCTACCAGGAATGTCAGTAAGCACTTGTTGAAAAGATTTGAGGAGATATCAAATCTGACATTGTTGTTCGGCGGAAAGATCCAAAAAAACAGAAACATCCTTTCTAGGATTCTGTAGCATGTAGAGATATGACTGGAAGTTGTACAGGTATGCCAGGAAATGAAGATTGTTCTTCCTGAATGACAGATATCATGGGAAGTATGACGATCAGTGGATTCGTCAACAGCATCGAAGACAGGTTCAAGATAGTCAGGTCTGTCATAAAATTTTTTCAACATGTCAATGTGAATAGTTTTATTCTTGCCTTCCACATCAAGAATATAATCAACATCAGTCAATCTGGAAATGACCTTATATGGGCCACTCCAAGCAATAAGTAAGCGATTTTCTTTTCTAGGCAGTAAAACATAAGATTGAAATGAGTTTGTTGTTCATCAAACCCCTGTGGAACGTTAATGAACCTTTACCATCATGTGAAGCGAATGCAGGTAGAGGATGACCACACAACAGCCTGGAAACTATATCTGGCTGAAAAAGAGTGCTACATTCAAAACACTATGATGCATTAGATAAATCAACAGAACAAGCATTTGCATGACTGGTATTGTCATTATTTTGAGTTACCATGCCTGTATTGCTATTTTGAGTAGGATAAGCATTTGAGTTTGTGCATTCAACGCTTCATGAATGATAAGAGTTAATGTTCCTCTGGTAATTGTTAGCATTTCCTTTCCTATCTTGAGCATTGCTGAAGTGTCTTTGAGGAGCGTTTTGGTTGCCCTTGGAATAATAAGACCTGTTGCCTCTGTTCATATATGAACTGTCTGATCTGCGCCATACTCTGTTTGATCAACTGAAATTTTGATGTGGTCCATTGCCATCAAAATATTGGTTTAAAGCTCCTTTGATTAGGAGGTGATCGATTACCAAAATTGTAGTGTCCTCGAAAGGCTCCAAAGTTCCAATCATTGTTGCGATCAAAGTTTCTATCCACACTTTGAGATCTGTTTCTGGGGTTATCCCTATGCCAGGAATGTGCAGATGCAACTGGCAAAACCTTTCTCTATATCTGAGTTGCTGACAATTTTCCCAGGATGAGCTGTCATAAATTGATGGCCCAACTCTTCCACCACCAACAAAGATTGTGGCTTCTTTTCATGAAGATATGCCAAGAAATCTGGATCAATGGATGACAGTACCTTGTCTCTCAACATGAGATCCGTAAGATCCTCAAATGTATGCTTGATTTTAGATAATTCAATCTATCAATTGAAGCATAATTTGATCGATGCAATGAATTCTGTGAAGTCCTTGTTTGTGTCAGGCACTAATTTCTTGAACCACAGTCGATACCCATTTTCATCCAATTGATATTTTTTTAAAGTAGTGCTTTGACAGACCCATAATTGTTGCTGTTTTCCTCATCTATGGTACAAACTGCTGTTAAGGCTTCTCCAGTTAACAGTGACATTAATTTACTACACTATGATGATTTGTCTAGTTTGTGTTCATGGTAGAACGTTTCAAAGCGGTTCAAAAGGCATCAAATATCATCAATATTTGGTTTGAAATTTGGCAAGTGTAGTTTGAAAGAACTAATAACATTGAGGAAAACTCACAGGTTTTGGTATCAAGCTGAGCAGTCTCCACTATCACACAGACAGCACTAAACATTGCAGACACTGTGGAAAACTCACAGGTTTTGGTATCAAGCTGAGCAGTCTCTACTATCACAAAGACAACACTAAACATTACTGAAAATAAACATTACAGACATTGAGGACAACTCACAGGTTTTGGTATCAAGCTGAGCAGTCTCCACTATCACACAGACAACACTAAACATTACAGACATTGAGGAAAACTCACAGGTTTTGGTATCAAGCTGAGCAGTCTCCATGAAGAGTAGATGAGATCACTAAAATGATGCAGCACAATGAGTCTACTTCTAATGACCTCTACAGCCACATTCTGCAGGGATGTGTACTGGGGAGGAATGTTCTCTGGTATGCCCAGCTGTAGAGGAGCTGTTACTCCAGGGACACGTTTAGGTGGTGGTGGGAAAGACCAGGCAGTACAGTGACTCCTTCCCGCAGAAATCTGTGTCAACAAGATTGACAGCTCTGTATGAGAGTTATCTGAGGCACATGCATTTGCCAAGTACAACATGAGTGTTAATATTAAATGGTTGTCAAGTGCTTAGCTGTGTGTGCACATTGACAAATATGTATTACATTACACATGAAGCGACAAACATGGCTCGTTATACCCAGCTAATGTTAACTCACTGAACTCCAACAAGTAGGCACGATATCCGACAACTTTATGTCACAAACTTGAGCATAAACACAATAACACAGGCAGACTGCCGCTTTAGCCATAAATCACAAGAAAAGCACAATGTATGATGTGCATAATTGGAACATCATCTAATGGAACGAATTTCACTATATCTCAATATATTTTCTACTTTCCTTCATCCAATTCGTCTTCACTCTCCACATAATCTCTCGTCGCTCCAATCTCTCTCTCGAGTGCCTTCCCACGCATGACCCTTTTCACACCTGACCAGTCTTCACCACCACTTCGTTCACAACAACTCAGTGAACTGGACATTAGCGCTTACTGCTACTAATGCATTCATGCCCACAGTCAAACACTATTCACTCACTTCAACTCACAACTTACATAAACACATCTAGCTCTCACCGGAGCATAAGTACTGACATTCATTCTATAACCAGTTTGTGACATGGTCATTTACTTTGTCTTCTATTGGGTATGCTGGAGAGATGGCTAATTGTTTTTCTTGCATGTTTCAACCATTCCAATCAAGCAGCTTCATTTTCTTCAAGCTTTTCTCCCCATGTATATCACTAGGTAGTACCACAGCGGATACTGCCATTGGAGAGTGAAGTGTTAGAGACTTCCCCTATACTAAGTCTCAGCTTTATGAGGTGGGGTGATCTTTTCCCTTCCTCACTGCTTTTGTCTTCCGTAATTCACGAACAGAGTCTGGTACCCAGTTTTACAGCTGGGTAGACAGGAGCATGAAACCAGGTCACTTTGCCTCATGAAGCAGACACTGTAACCTAGGGTGACCATTTCATTTTTCACAAAAAAGGGACATTTTCTCACTTTTTGGCCTAAAAATGAGGACAAAACAAGATACAAAAAAATAGGACAGAATGAGGACTTATTAATTTCAATCTATTAATACATGAATGTAAAAAATAGGACAGAAAGAGGACTTATTAATTTCAATCTATACTACTCGTCAAAAGTCAAGGGCCACCCTATTATTTTCAATACACTTTTATATAAGCGCATAGAATGATTAAATGAAGGAAGTTTTTAGTAAAAATGGGTGCAATATCTTCCTCTGACAGTCCTCTATGCACGTTAAGCATAAAAACAACTCACCGACAACCATGGTGATCATGTGCAATTTGGTTTGCTGACCATAAATTCACATTTTTAATCTGTTTTTTCAAACTTCCGTACAACCAAACAGGTGAAGTAATCGTGCTGATTGACATTCCACGTGCAATGGCGACTTTTCATGAACAGAGTTCACTCTTAATTTGTTTTACAATCAGCAGACTTAGGGTAGTTTCATCACTTGCAAAAACCATGCCACCGAGAAGAAGTCTTGACACCTTACAAAGAATGAGGGCTATAGCGTGGGTTGAAAGTGGTCTATCTGTCCGTGAGGTTGCTAGACGGCTTGCAGTGTCACACTCTACTATCCAAAGAATTTTGGAGAGATTTCCGGCCACAGGAAGTGTGGAGGATCGCCACAAGCCAGGTCGCCCTAGATGCACCAATAGACATGATGATCGGTACCTCTTGTTGTCAGCCCTGCGCCATCGAACAGTGACTTGTTCCACTCTAAGATGTCAGCTGAGACAAACTGTAAACGTTAATGTCAGTCAAAACACCATTCGCAGACGTTTACATGAATTTGGACTGGCTGCTCGACGTCCTGCAGTCAGAATCCCTCTTACTCCTGCTCATCGCAGAGCCCGTGTTGCTTGGTGTCGCGAGCACATCATTTGGACAAGGCAACAATGGAGTCAAGTTCTCTTCACTGATGAATCTCGCTTCACTGTGTCATTCAATGATGGCAGGATTCGAGTTTGCAGACGACCAGGAGAGCGATTTACTAATGACACAATTCGAGAGGTGGATTGTTATGGTAGGGTTCTGTCAATTGTCTGGGGAGGCTTCTACAAACACGGCAGGACCCCACTCTACATCATCCAAGGCAACTTGACCGGCCAAGATACCAGAACGAAATCTTGAGACCAATTGTTCAGCCTGCTCTGGAGGCCATAGGTGGTAATGCCATCCTCCAAGATGATAACGCTCGACCCCATCGAGCTCGTGTGGTGAATGAGTTTATTCAGCAACATGGAATCATCAGGATGGCATGGCCAGCTCATTCACCTGACCTTTCTCCGATTGAGCACCTCTGGGATGTCCTTGGTCGAAGATTGTCAACAAATCACCCCCTGCCAATGGATGTTGCACAGCTGACTGCATTTCTGCTTCAGGAATGGCAAGCTGTTCCTCAGGATACTCTTCGGACTCTTGTAGACTCGATGCGTCTACGCTGTCTTGAATGCCTTGCTCTAAACGGTGGTCATACCCGATTTTGAAATGTCTATTTGTCCAATATCTATTGTGTGACTTTTGAAAAGGCGTCATCATTTGGTGGCCATAAGCTGGTTTGATCTGGTACCAGCAAACACGGGGTCCCTTACCCACTTCATTTTCAACAAGAATTCATCAGCATCCTTCAAGAAATTAACATTCTTCAAGACAGTCAACATCTTCAAAATTTTCAAAGTACTCGGCGTTGCCCGGTAAATGTCAAAATTGCAATTTTTGACTGAAACAGAAATTTGACAGTACCCGGCGTTGTTACATGTTGCCGGATAACTCGGACTGCTGTTTTCTTTTACGCAAGTCAAGCAAGTTGCTGCTGTCAAGGTTCCAGTGCTGTCGTTTTTTGTGAAGGTCAAGTGCCGGTTGAAACGGGTTGTTTTCTGAAGAAGGCCAAGTACCGATTTCCATCAACTTACTTTTGGATTAGAGGGTCAAGTGCCGAAACAACTCAACACACAGTATTTCAGAAGCTCTAGTACCATCGTGTTAGCAGTGGAAGCAGTTCAGATGTGCCATCATCGTTGGAGCTTCGCTCTTTAGGACGTTGATTGACATCCGTTTTTTCTGCTGTTCTACGATTGGAAGCCTATAAGTTAAGTGGCCTGTTTGTATGTAAACTGTGCCCTTATACTTCTGCTGAGTCTTCTGTGTATCATCTCATTCTATTGTTATATGTTATTCGTATATTTATATGTTTATATTTCAGCGGGTTCTCGGTTGGGTGGTGTCTCCGTTAGATTATGCCACGTCATAGAGGTCGTCTATTGTGAGCGTTTTCTGTAGGGTGAGCAAATTTCCGATACTGGAATTTGCTAAGCGACTTCTGTTGCTATTTATGTTAGCTGTGATGACATGTTTTAATATTGTTTTCGTTATTATTTCGCATTCTTTAGTTTTGTTTTGATTTGTTTGTATTTGTTAGCCTACTCTTGTCTATAGTTTAGTTTCATACAACATTTTTGTTTATACACTGTGGTGTCATGTATTTTGTTTAATTCTATCGCAGATATCGTCACATTTTTTGTGATATTTCATTAATTTCTGCTTTATTTTTAGTTGATTTCTGCGAACGTTTTTGTATTGTTGCTGATCTTTGTTATTGTTTACATTGTTATTGTTTACATTGTTTGCATTGTTTACATTTTCAATGTTTACATTCTGCATGTGTTTACATAGTCATTGTTTACAGTTATAGTAATTAGTTAATGGGCTATGCTAATGCACTGTTACTACTACACTGATGATAAATGAATGATGAATAGTGTCGTGCACTATTGAATGAGAAGTGCACTTATGATCAAGAATTGAGTGTTGATATTTCATATACAAGTTCTTTGATTGGAGACTTGTTTCCCACAGAGACTGGGATAATATAATGTGATGTGAATATACAAGTGCTTAATTAAGACTTGTTACACTTAGGTTTGAAATAAATTAGTTAATTATTTCAGGTTTTGGACTCATATATTACTCATCATGTCTACATTTGAGCACTTTATTGAGCAGGGTAAATTGCTTGGGAAGACTGGTGATAAGTTAGAAGAATTTGCAACTGCTCGATATGATAAAGCAATGGAAGCTGAACAAAAGAAACTGCAGATGCAGGTGGATGAAAAAAGATTCCAAATGGAAATGGAAAAACAAAAAAGGGAATCAGAAGCTGAGGAAAGAAAACTCCAGCTAGAGGCTGAAAATAAAAGACTTGAAAAAGAAGCTGAGAATAAAAGACTTGAAAAAGAAGCTGAGAATAAAAGACTTGAAAAAGAAGCTGAGAATAAAAGACTTGAAAAAGAAGCTGAGAATAAAAGACTTGAAAAAGAGGCTGAGAATAAAAGACTTGAGAAAGAAGCTGAAAGACTTCAAATAGAGGCTCAGGCTGAGGAAAGAAGATTACAGAGAGAGTCTGATGAGAGGAAAGAGAAAGCAAAAATGGAACATGAAGAAAAGGTCTTAGCTTTAGAGTTGGAAAAATTGAAATTGATGAACATGAGTAATGGTAATGATTCAAACAAGGGTTCATCTTCTGGTAAGGCTAATAATGATACTTTTAAGATTAAGTTACCAACATTTAGTCCTTCCAGTGATGACATAATGTTCTATCTGGACAGATTTGAACAAGCATGTACAGCTCATAACATAGACAAAGCAAAATATGTTTATCAGTTATCAGGGATACTGACAGGTAAAGCTCTAAGTATATTAAATATGGTGGATGAACCTGACAAGAACAATTATGAGGTTGTCAGGGCCGCTTTGTTAAAGAAATATCAGCTTAACGAAGACGGCTATCGTCTACAATTTAAAAACATGTTACCTGAAAATGGAGTTGAATTCTCCGAGTTTATTGCAAGAATACGCATTACTTTCTCACGATGGGTTGAACTATCTAAGACGGAAAAAACTTATGAAGGACTTATGGACTTAATACTTAGAGACAAAGTCATGTCGTCTGTCAATGAGTCTTTCCTTGCTTTCCTTCATGAACGTAAACCTAAAACAATAAAAGAAATGGAAGATTTCTGTTGCCAATACGTAACTGCACACCCACACATAACCATGGGTAACTCTAAGGTGAAAGAAGGTTTACCAGTTGCTTCGGCAGCTCCGTATGGTCAAAACTTTGCTCGTAGATCCCAACAAAATTTTGATAGAAAGAGCAGCGGTAATTTCTGTCAAAATCATGGAAATCAATTTCATGGTGATTCTTCTTCGAAGAATTGGAGACAACCTGATAGTACTCGTTACTATCACCCTAATAATTATAGGCATTTCAAAAGAGGATATGGTAATAGAGGTTATTCCTGCCGAAGACCTCAGAACCAAACAAATAGATGTTCGCATCAATGTGAACATGATAGTAATCGTGGAAACTGGAATTCGAACCAGGATAACAATTACAATAGAGACAATAATAACTGCAGAGATAATAATAACTCTGATAACTTCAGAGGTAATAATAGTCGGGGTAGATCTCAACACAAAAAAAAGAGATATCAGCAGGCTAATGCTGTACAACAGGAAACTGAGGGAGCCTGTAATCATGTTGTTGATAATAAAAACTTTGACGCTGTCACTGGTTCTGCTTTTGACTTTGAGAGAGCAAACAAATGCCCCCAATGCAGTACTTTATTCGAACCGGGTACCATAACTACTTTGAGTTGTGGTCACCCACTTCCCGCTCTTCCTGCTGCTGTTGCGCATGACGGGAGGGGTTCTTTAATTCTACATAAGGGTCTTGTTAATGATACTCCGGTCTCACTACTTTTCGATTCCGGATGCACCACTATTGGTGTTAGACAATCGCTTGTAGATCCATCTTGTGCTACAGGAAGGGTTATTAAATGTGTCACATTTGGCGGCACTCTAGAAAAATATCCTACTGCTGTAATTCGCATTGCCACTCCTTTCTTTACTGGAGATGTGCATGCTTGTCTCTTACCTAATCCTATTGCGGACCTTATTATTGGTCGTATTCACGGAGTTAGGGAGTGTACCCCACAGCAGATTGCTGCTTGGGAAGATAATAACATGCAAGCTACAAATGCAGTAGTTACAAGAGCACAAGCTCTACAAACACCCGAAACTTCACTGAATAGTGATAATGAAGTTGATAGCCAAGATAGTCACTTAGTAATCACTCGTGACTCTTTCATAAAATTGCAAGAAGAAGATCCTTCTTTAAAAAAATTCTTCGTTCTTGCGAAGAAAGGTGATCCGAATCAGGATACAAATAGAAAATCTTGGATTGCAATGAGAAACGGCGTACTTGTACGTATGGTACAAGATTCGACTACGTCGGCACATTCGCAAATTCTTGTTCCCAAGAGCATGAGAGTGCAAATATTGCAACATGCTCATGACTCGCAATGTGCTGGACATATGGGTTTTGCCCGTACGAAGTCGAGAGTCCTTGCGGCTTTCTTTTGGCCTTTTGTCAATAAGGACATTCGTATTTACTGCCGATCATGCAAGGTATGTCAGGAGGTCAAATCTAGAGGACCACGACATGCTGCGCCTATCCAGGCTGCTGACATTCCTATTCGGCCGTTTCAGAAAATGGCCATAGATATTATTGGCCCTTTTAAGGTCAAGTCGGCCAGAGGACATCAGTTTATCCTTACATGTGTCGATATGTGCACACGTTGGCCAGAGGCTATTCCTCTTAAGAGCATATCTACTACAGATATCGCAGATGCTCTTTGGTTGATATTTTCTCGCTTGGGGTTCCCCAGAGAAATATTGTCAGACCATGGCACTCAACTCATATCTGACACTATGTCACAGGTAATGTCTACCTTACATATTGAACGATCTCTCAGTAGTATCTACCATCCTATGTCTAATGGGTTAGTTGAGCGTCTGAATAGAACGCTCAAGACTTTGCTTGGTAAGATAACTGAAGATCATCCTCAAGATTGGGACAGGGTTTTACCCGCGGCTCTCTTTGCCTATAGAGAAGTCCCTAATGAACACACAGGATTTTCTCCCTTCGAACTTGTCTTTGGCGCGCGTCCACGCGGCCCTATGTCTTTATTACACGATCTCATCACTGCCGATGATATTAGCGATGAAACTCAATCCTCATATGAGTATGTCATTGCTCTTAGACAAAAGATCATTGAGGCATGTAAGCTAGCAACTGCTTCATCAGAAATTGCTAAAGAGAAGGCAAGGCAGTTTGCTAACAAGAATAGATGTCTACGACAACTTTGTCCAGGTGACAAAGCATTCGTCCTACTCCCCAGTAGGGAAAATAGACTTCTTATTGCATGGAAAGGTCCGTATGCAATAGTCTCTCGGATTTCCGATGTTGACTATGTGGTCGATATTGATGGAAAGCATAAAACTTTCCACATAAACATGCTTTCGGAATTTCACGAACGTCCGGACTATTTGCTGCCTATTTTCCAGGCAACGGATGATGCTCCTGCACCTCACGGTCATTATTCATCCCTGTCTGTCATACAGGATGAGGAATCTACCTTCTCTGATGTCAATCTTCCCCTTCCAGTGGTTCCATTACATTCCACGGAATCTTGGAAAAACGTTTCTGTTTCTCCTAATCTTTCTGGTGACGAACATCGACAAGTCTCGTCGATGTTACAAACATTTCAGGATGTTCTCACTGACATTCCTGGACACACAGATGTCATAGAACATGACATAATTCTTACCGACAATAATCCAATTAGGGTTAGGCCTTATCCTATTCCTATACACTTTCAGTCGCAAGTGGAAAAGGAATTGGATGAAATGATTCAATTAAATATAATTGAACCATCGACTTCACCATATTCTTCTTCCATGGTTATTGTCCGGAAGAAGGATAAGAACATACGAATTTGCGTTGATTATCGCAAATTGAATCAGGTCACAAAGTTCGATGCTGAACCGATGCCTTTGTTAGAAGATCTACTGATTAGACTTTCTAATTCTAGATTCTTCACTAAACTTGACTTGTCTAAAGGTTATTGGCAAGTGCCTTTAGCAGAGCATGCCAAACCTCTTACTTCTTTTTCTACACCTAGGGGTCTATTTCAATGGAATGTTATGCCTTTTGGTCTCATGAACGCCCCTGCCACTTTCGTTCGCATGATGCGTCGAATTCTGTCACATCGTTCGGATGTCATCGCATACTTAGATGACATCTGTCTCTTCAGTGATACCTGGGAAGATCACTATTTAGGGTTATATGACTTACTGTCCACTCTACGTGAGAATAATTTGACAGCAAAACCTTCTAAAGCTTTTGTTGGTTTTGGTGAAATCTCTTTCCTGGGTCATCGTGTTGGTCATGGTCTCTTGAAGACAGAAGACCACAATACTTCCAAAATACTGAACATCTCTGTTCCTAAAACGAAGAAACAAGTTAGGAGTCTCTTAGGTTTAATTCAATTTTATGGGAGATTTATTCCAAATTTATCTTCGATCATGGCACCTCTCTCAACATTGTTGAAGAAAGGTTCGCCTAATCTGGTCCGTTGGTCTGAAGAATGCCAATCTTCACTAGACCAAATCAAGAATATATTTTCTTCTCCTCCCATCTTAAGATTACCTACTCTTGATAGGACTTTTGTTCTTCGGAGTGATGCTTCATCCACTGGGATTGGAGCAGCACTGATGCAAGAATATGCAAATACTCTGCATCCTGTTATGTACATTTCTAGAAAACTAAATGCGGCAGAGAGGAACTACTCGGTTTTAGACCGTGAGTTGTTAGCGATGGTTTGGTCAATTCTAAAACTACAAAGATTCCTCCTGGGCGCACATTTCATTCTAGAGACTGATCAGAAAGCTCTTACAGCTATTCAGACTAAGAATTTGAAGAGTTCGAGATCCACTCGATATGCTATAGCTCTTCAACCTTTTCACTTCACGGTACGAGCTATCCGTGGTGCGGATAATGTGATGGCTGACATTTTGTCTAGATGCCCACATGACTCCAACTAATACTTCTGTCCTATATTTCCATATATTACAGAGTCATAACACACCTATATTACTACAATAGATTAGCACATCTGTACTCACTTTATATGTACACACTATCGTGCTTTGTTGTCATCTTCTTCTGTTCGTTTTTTAAGATGATAGAGGAAGACTGAGTGGTTAATATAAGGGCCGTTAGTTTACTAAACAGCCACAATTATTAATAATGTATTGTACCTTATGAAGCATATTAGTTATTAATTAGCATTATATTGCTTGTACTTTCTCAGAATGTCATTGATGAGCTGAGGACTTACCTTACTATTATCAAGCATGACGAGTTCTAGATTGTGTACTTACCCTCGGAATGCCAGAGGATATGTCCTGGATCGTCATGTAGTTTAACTTTACTATGTACTTATGTCATTACATGTCAAATAATGTACTATTTAAATTTTCCTATCAGATTTGTACATCCATTTTTAAAGACAATATTAGATTATGCTATTTATTGATGTCTATGGTAACTTGCATACGTATATTGTGTTTACATGCTAACGTGATGTGTGTTGGTGACACCTCCCCGATGTGAATATTTTTTGAGACATATTTATTTTTCTGTTGAGGTATATCCTCACCAGACACTCTATATTTAGCCTCATGTTAGGCAATTTAATTAATTATCAGCGCATAATTCGTGCGTTTTGAGCCGCTTATCGCATGCTCTTTGATATTTAAAAAAAAAAAATATGTTCCACATTTTTTTTTTATCGGGAGGAGGTGGTGATATGTTGCGTGAGAAATTCTCGCAACATCGTTTTATTACAATATATATTTTATAACGCAAGGGCAACAACTGCTTGAAATTTATAGTCACTTTTCTCGGTAAGCAGTTGTCTCCTCGCGTTGGTATTGAATGCAGTTAAGTTTGCTATGCTAGGCCGTTTTCTCAGAAAACGGTTGGCAACCTGTTGGGTTATCCTTTTAAGGTAATCATTCTTACGCTGGTTCGTAGTAAAGGTCCTTGCGTCTTAAGTTCTGAGCTGTGGTCATTTTGCGCTGGACTGCGCATGACTGGTCTTGCTTCTTGGTCGATCGATTTCCGCCCACCAGTCAGTGAGCGATTTTGAATAGCTAAAAAGATGCCTCGCTGAGAGGGGATCTCCGCTATTTTTTTGTTCTGTCAGGAATGTGAAGTCCTCTTAATGGATATTTCGTTTATTCGAGATAATACCTCTAGTGTATTTCCACATGCCGGGAGGCGTAATATTTCTGTGTATTTCCTGAAGGCAAGGTAAATTAACTTTTCATTAACTCTATCGATTTTTGGTCGTGAGCGATTTTTGATTCATAGCCTGTCTTCGAAAGGCGTCGTCACGAGATGTTTTCCCAGCTCACATGTCGCTGTATTGTACTGCATCGGTTGATGCATGTCCCAAGGACCATTACTTGCTACTTTGTTACATGAACTAGGTTTGGAAAACCTTTGTTATCTAGAGGATATTTTTGAGGACATTATTTATACTTCGGCAGACGTGCCTGTCTTGCTGAAGTCAGATTAAGGAGAGTGAACTGATCTCATACATCTGGTTATCTCTGGCTAAGATAGAAAGGGATGGAGAATTTTCCCGACTACATTACAGCCTTATAATGTATTGACATGCCTGTGAATCACCTTTATTATGATGCTGTCTACCGTCCATTGCTATACTGACATTGTTGCTGTGATAATGACTGTCTGATGTACCTACATATTCGCGTATACATTTTGTCACTGTGGCGTCCACAATAAATGATACAGAAAAACGTCACTAGCTGTTACAAGCATCATTGACTTTATACGTCGTGAGTTAACTGACGTCTTTGTATGGATTGCCCTGTTTTTGTATGATCATTGTTTGACTGTACATCATCTACACACTTCACAAAACCAGACCACGGGCACCATCACTCACCTCATGGTGCACGCGTCATTTGGCGGCCAATTACTCAATCATAATATAAATTGGGCGTCATCAGTGGGTGACACGCTTCACAGCTTCATTGCGTCTGAATGTGTGTTTCCATTTCTTTACGTGACATGTCAATTTGGTATTCAATAAATGCCGTTTTGACTGATACCAATTACGTTTATATCAGATTTGTTTTATGGTTTCAACCAAGGTTTTTCTAAGTGGCCCTTGACTTTTGACGAGTAGTATATTAATACATGAATGTGATGACTAGAGCTAGTTCTAATGTCATAACGGTTAGAAAAATATTTTGTAATAAAATGTCCTTTAAAATTTATGTTTCTTGGACACTAAGTGGACTCAAAACAGCAGAAGCTTCAGTTAGACGGTGAAGCAGATTTCTTTTGAACTGCAGCAGTGATTGCTTTTCACCTCGATGAAAACAGTATAAAACTGAAGCATTCACCTGCACTATTTCAAGCAGCCAGAAGAAAATTTTTTTCCACCATTTAACAGATTTTCTGTTGTGCACACCATAATAACCAACTTTTTGATCCAGGAGATCACACCCATTCATTGAATTGTTGTATTCATCTATCATTTTTGGTTTGACAATGTGCTTCCGTGTCGTTATGGTCTCCACTTTGGCCTGAGAAGATACAAGGAAAACCAATTTCTTGGCCTTTTTGTCTCTAAATGCTGTACACAACACTGTGCTTGTTTGTGTCATATACCATCTGTATTCTAGATAACTAAGGCGCAGAGTCTTCAGCTGTAATGGAAAATTTCTCCGGATAATGTTCAGAGTACCAGTGTAGTATTGCTTCTTCTCCAGTAAGAAGTCAATGAGTTCTCTTGTGGTGTAATACCTGTCAGCAAATAAATGGTATCCTGTACCCAAAGGCTGTATTAGGGTCTGAAAAATCTTGTCAGCTTGCCCACTGTTTGCATCTACTTCAGGATCATATGAAGTACCAGAACCAAAATAAGTGAACATATTCACCACATATCCAGTTGCTGAATCACATAAACCAAAGACTTTTATGTGATATTTGCTTGGTTTACTTGGATTATACTGCTTATATTGCCATCTGCCTTTATACCCTATTACCATTTCATCCAAACTGAGATTTTGGAATGGGTAAAAGGCACTCTGAAATTTTTGCAACAACATGTTCATAAAAGGTTCAATCTTTTCTTTTCCTTGTGAATTTTCATCAGAGGCATGAAGCATTGTATGATATAATGCTTCAAATCTACTTCTTGAAAACATCTGATGAAACCAAGGAGTATACAATTCTGCAGATGTAGACCAGTAGTCGCGAATGCATGGTCTTTTCTGAATCCCAATATTTATTAGGACAGCAATAAACTTTTCAAGTTCATGGCGTGTGACTTCGGTCCACCGAGAATACAATGAATATTGTTTTGCAGGGTTATTTTGAATACATTTGAGTCTGGCATAATCATTGATGCACTGGCACATGAAATCTTTAACCTCATCTGTAAACAAAACATTGAAATATTTCAATAGGGTTGACAGGTCAAGCCCCTCAGTCACACCTGGTGTTCTCTTTGGACAAAATCGAAATGCATTTTGTGTCATGCCTTCAGCAATTTCTAACCACTCTGGGACATCTTGTGAGGATGCACCTGCCTCTAGACTTGTGGTAGTTCTCGTAGCTTTACGGTTGGTCAGAATGGGGTTTTTACTCCTTCCTTTTCCTTTAGTGACTGAAAGTTTAGCTCTTTTTATACCAGCCCTACCTGATGCCTGTTCAATCAGCTGATCGGCATCGCCGTCATAATAATCACTTTCATAAATATTCTGACACAAAGTCTTTACAACGTCTTCATCGGAATCACTAAACCTAACTTCTAAATCACTGTCGCTAGAATTATCTTCTGTCCACTGAGAAATAAGCACCTGTGCTTGCTCAGCTGAGAGCCGGTGTTTAGAAGCAGAAGAATCTCGCTCCATTTTGTTTGTAAGCAAAGGATTAGAAATGGATATAAAACACACAATTTTAGTTTCACAAAGTTTTTTTCCGCTCACAAACGTCCACAAACATGTGCCGGATGTAATGAAATGATTTAAAACCGGCTAGTTGCCAGGTATTTTATAATTTTCCGTTCAAATTTGACATATATCACCTTGACGAGTGGTGCATCACTGGTCGGCACGGAAGTTCTATCTGGCGCATCACGAGTCCGTCTGGACAGAATGAGTTAAAAACAAAAAAACTTTCCACATATTAATTGGTATTGATAAGATTATTATTATGATTATTATTTTTTTTTTTTTTTGGTGGACGTTATCTTCTTTAACAATTCATTATTTTCTTACAAAATGTTCGATAAATACAATACTTCTTTCAAATTATATTGCTGAAGGAAATTTCCGTTGATGGAATCCACATCGAACATGTTTCTGTCTTTTGTCCAATGCCTTTCCTTCAATGAAAAAAACCTGTCCACATTTGCATTATGACCAGGCACAACAAACAAATATTGTGCGATCATTAGAAGTTCAGAATGAAATTCAACATTTACTAAACTTAAACAAGTGAACCATATTCCTACACAATTTGTTCAATATATACTTGAAAAATACTCCTTACAAAACATACTTGCATTAGATAGATCTCTCCAAAGGCATGCTCAATCTTCGAGAAAATGCAATTTTGAAAAAAGCTGCCCAGACGCTCAATCTCAAGGTGAAATAGAGGACAAATCTGACTTTTTCTGATCTCTTTAGTTTTCACTCTTTTCATCAGCATCACTGCATACATGCCACACGCTATGGTTTACCCATAATCTGTACAAGGTGTTTGCGTTTTCAGATGTGTATGCCCCGTACATAATTTCTGTACAGGTTTTTCCACCTAATTATTAAATATATATAAATCGATCGTCTTGCGCTACACCATAGCCGATATTTGCATCATAAGATTCGGCGAGATGTTAGGTCACATGAATAAAAAATCAACCAATAAAATCAAGCTGCCTATTTTTCAACTGATGCGGGATTTGTGAGTATCCGCGTGGTATGTCGTTCATTCATCCCTTTTCGCTAATGCTGACGGCAGCCAGCACGTTACTGATTATTTTAACGATTATGTTGCATTGAGCATAATTTATTATTTACGGCTGCTTATAAGCAACAACAACAAAAAAGTAGATACCACTACATATCACTTGATTTCACTAAAACTTGTAGAATCTGCGTAAGTGTACATTTTAATAATAATATAAAAAGAAAAATCACGAAAGCAAGGCAAATTTGTATCTTAACCCGATCAGAGCCCCTGGAAAAGTTTTTTTGGAGTTACTTCTCTTCTAAGTTTTAATTTCTTTTCTTTAAAATCATTCTGATTGTGAATGGTGGTTTGGTTTTAATAGGGTAAAATGAGTGTAGGAGTAGTTTTTGCAAAGGGAGATAAATCTAGAAATACGTTTTGGAAGATGACGTTGTTTAGAGTTAAGCATTTTGAATGAGTTACAAATTATGGTAGAACCAATTTGCATGTTAAGATTTAGTAATAAGGTTTAAAGAGGAGAATGTGGATTTGTGTATATTTAGCAAAGGGAGTCAACTAGAGATTACATCCCTTGATAAATTAGTGAGTTGTGCTAAAAAAAAAAAAAAAAATATGCACGTGAATATTGTGTTAGTGAGTTGTGCTCAGAAAAAGTACGCACGTGAAAAGTGTGATTAATGATACATGAGAGGAGTGAACGAATAATGTTAGAACAGGGATCATAATAATAATAGCCCCTTCAGTCATAACTGACTATGGGAATGCGCCCCTGAGGTGACAGCCCTCAGCTGCTTATTTTCCTGGTGCTCCTTTCGACGTTTTCTCCTCACCTCTGCTTCTTGTGTGAGCCTCTCTTCGCCCAATCTGAGGTGGCGCCGTAAATAGCATCGCCACTTAGTGCGATCGGCAGCTTCATCCTCCCATGTTGCTGGATCCATGTCCAGTGCCCTCATATCTCTCTTGCACACATCTTTGAACCTCAGCTGTGGTCGCCCAACTGTTCTCTTGCCATCTGCTAATTGTCCGTAGAAGATATCTTTTGGGATGCGACCATCATCCATGCGGCGAACATGGCCAAGCCAGCGAAGTCTGCGCTGTCTAAGAAGCGTATACATACTTTGAAGGCCAGCACGTGACAACACCTCGACATTTGTCACTTTATCTTTCCACGAGATGCCGAGGATGCGGCGTAGACACCGCAAATGGAAGGTATTGAGCCTTCTTTCTTGCTTAGCATAGGTCGTCCAGGTCTCGCTGCCATATAGGAGTGTGCTGGTGACGCAGGCATTATATACCGCAGCTTTGGTCTTCATTGTGAGTTTAGAGTTTCCCCAAACACGCGATGTGAGGCGGGCAAAGGTAGCTGCAGCTTTGCCAATGCGGCTGTCGATTTCTGTATCCAGTGAGAGTTTGTCATTGATGGTAGACCCTAGGTATGTGAAGTGGTGCACCACTGCCAATTCATAGTTATCGATAGTGATAACTGGTGCAGCACCCACATCCTGACTCAGCACATTCGTTTTCTTTAGACTTATTGTGAGGCCAAAGTCCTTGCATGCTTTAGTGAAGCGATTCATCAAGCTCTGAAGCTCCTGTTGGCTTTGAGTGACGACTGCAGCATCATCAGCGAACAACAAGTCTCTTATAGTGACCCTTCTGATTTTTGTTTTTGCCTTCAGCCTTGAAAGATTAAACAGACGGCCATCTGACCTAGTGTGAAGGCATATTCCTTCAGTTGCATCTCTGAATGCATGTTTCAAGAGTAAGGCAAAGAAGATTCCGAAGAGGGTCGGAGCCAGAACACAGCCTTGTTTAACGCCACTTCGTATATCAAAGGGCTGTGACGTGCTTCCAGCATATTGGACTGTTCCCTTCATGCCGTCATGGAATGACTTTATCATTTCCAGCATTTTAGAAGGGCAGCCTATTTTCAGGAGGATTTTAAAGAGTCCATCCCTACTAACCAGGTCGAATGCTTTTGTGAGGTCTATAAAGGCGATATATAATGGTCTTTTCTGCTCTCTTGATTTTTCCTGAAGCTGGCGGAGAGAGAAGATCATGTCTGTTGTTGATCTGCCAGCTCGGAATCCACACTGTGACTCTGGATATATGCGCTCAGCTAACTTGTGTAGTCGCATTAAGATGACTTTGGCAAAAACCTTACCAACAATACTAAGAAGAGAGATGCCTCTGTAGTTATTGCAATCACTTCTGTCTCCTTTATTTTTATACAGTGTTACAATCTTGGCATCTCGCATGTCTTGAGGAATAGTTGTCTCTTCCCAGCACTGGCACAGCATCCTATGCAGGGGATGTAATAGCGTGCTCTTACAGCATTTGATTAAATCAGGAGGAATCCCATCACTGCCTGGTGCTTTGCCAGAGGCCAAGCTATCAATGGCCTTGCTGAGTTCCTCTAATGTTGGTTCGGCATCCAGCTCCTCCATAGTTGGCAGACTGTTGACACCATCAAGGGCTGCAGGCGTAACGGTATTGTCTCTAGCGTAAAGCTCAGAGTAGTGCTCGACCCACCTCTCCATCTGCTTACCCTTATCGGTTAGCTTCTCTCCGCTGATGGTTTTTAGCGGTGCCGTCTTACTTTTATGGGGGCCAAGTGCTTTCTTTATACCGTCATACATTTGTCTAATGTTGCCTGTTTGCGCTGCGATCTGGATGCTCTCACTGAGCTGGAGCCAGTAGTCATTTGCACAGCGTCGAGCAGTTTGTTGAACTTTGCTTCTCGTAGCCCTCAGGATCTGTAGGGTTCTGGCACTCGGTGAACGTTTGTATTCATTCATAGCACTGCGCTTAGCTTCAATGACAGGTGCCATCACATCTGATGAAGCATCAAACCAGTCATTTGACTTTGCTGTTTTCTTACCAAAGGTGGCAAGTGCAGTACTTTGAATGGTGTTCCGTAGATGCTCCCAGTTCTCTGTAATAGTATCACCATGCTGAGGGCTACTGAGCACTTTCTCGAAGGTCGCAGTGAATTGAGCGATCATGAAAGGGTCTGACATCTTGCTGGTATCAATGCGTGGTTTCCCTTCATGTCTGACACGATAGAGTTTTCTTGGTTGTGCTCTGATTTTGCAGCAAACCAAGGAGTGATCTGTATCACAGTCTGCACTATGGTACGAGCGCGTGGAGAGCACAGACCTGAGGAGTGGCCTTCTGACGAGAATCAGGTCAAGTTGGTGCCAGTGCTTGGATCGTGGGTGTCTCCATGACACCTTATGCTGGGGTTTTGTCTGAAAGTAGGTGTTGGTCACGCAGAGGTCATGGTGGACGCACAACTCTAAGAGCCGTTGTCCATTTTCATTCATCTTGCCAATACCAAACCTGCCCAGACATGAAGGCCATGAAACATTATCGGCACCCACTCTAGCGTTAAAGTCACCAAGGAGAACAAGCTGTTCTTGCCTAGGTATGCTTTTGATAATTGCTGTTAGATTCTCGTAGAACTCATCTTTAGCTTCTGAGGCAGAGTACAGAGTAGGAGCATACACACTGACAAGGGTGATGGGACCTGTGCTAGTTTGCAGGCGGAGCGTTAACAGGCGTTCTGATCCATTCTCGCCTGGTTCAACCATTTTAGTTAGCGATTTTTTGACCGCAAAACCTACTCCGTGTTCTCTAGCTTTATTAAGATCTTTCCCTTGCCAATAAAATGTGTAGTCCTTCTCGCTCACCGTTCCAGAGCCCGCCAGGCGCGTTTCCTGAAGTGCAGCTATATCCACCTGAAGTCGTTTAAGCTCATCATTAATTATGGCTGTCTTCCTTACATCGTTTACATCCTGTAGGTTTTCGGATAGTCCAGTCAACATAGTCCGGACGTTCCAGCATCCCAATCTGAGAGTTTGCTTATTTCTATTTTTTCGATAATTGCTTGGTGCAAAATTTTCTGTCCACAGTTCGGGTTTGACCCTAATCCCCATGCACCCAATGGGGAAAGCAGACAGTGGCGGGACAACACCTTATTGACTGGGGGCTGCCCAGCTTGAAGCGGGCGGTAGCTGTCCAGTGAGATCCTAGAACCTCTCCCACTGTCGGAAGTAGCCCCTGGCGCCATGCCCTACGCCAATTGGGCAAAATGCTTATAACCGGTAACTGCTACTTCCCGTGTTTTGCCGACACCTATAGGGTGAAGCTGGAGTGTCCTCTCCAGGGCGCGAGCTTGGGCACAGTTATATGGAGATCAAGCTGTTGCCCATGCAGCATGTTCCCCCTCTCCACACAGCCGGTAGATCCAAAGGAACGGCAGTAGCCGATACAGTTTGGTACCAGCCATGTCGCAGGAGTTGCCAGAATAATGTCGAATCGACATTAGACTGCCTTAGGGACTCCGACTCCGGATTTATCCTCAGGGTTTACTCCCGAAGCCAATTCCATAAATGGATATTCCCGCAAGGCAGCGGTGGTTTGAATTCAGAGTTCCTTCTCTTAGATAAGCTACCAACCAAGGATCACGAGCCCTATCTGCCCGAAGCTGCTGGTTTTAAGGCGCCAGTCGCTCGCCTTTGCCCCTTCTCCCGTCAGTGGAAACAGTTCCGCCGGGCTCAAATTGAGCCACACGTGAAGGCCGGGAGCTGGACTTGGTTGTCAGAGGCTGTTTGAGGCGCGTGCCATAGAAGTATTTTATCTGCAGTGAGAGTTTATCCTCACTACAACTCCCGGCAATAACAACCTTTGGAACAGGGATCAGGCGGTTGATATTGAGACGCGCTAGGCGTAGGAAGGAAAAAGGTTTTTCTCCCAAGTGTTAAAGTTAGACTTGAGAAACGCGCTCAGCGTAATAGATGTGTGAGAAAACATACTCAGTCTTAGATGATTAGCAAGATTTATGCTGTGAGAAATAGAGTGTATAGAAAACGCTCAGTACATTATGAACCATAAATTTGGTGTACGGCAGTATTTTATTGTGATAGTATTTTATTCTGAGTACATGATAGATGTGAAAGAAAAGAAAGTGTATTTCGTTTGAGAACAAACCCAGGTACGTTGAACACTTTTATATATCAGTAACATGTGTAGCTCAGCAGACCAGGTCTGAGCAGAGAAGAATAATAGATGAAAATCTTGGCAAAGTGACAACGAACGAACGAACGAACTTTATTTTCGAAGGGTAAAGAATTGGGCGCGCAGGCCCATCTAACATTCTGCCCTTCCACTCTCATTAATCTTGCATACTATATCCTTTCATTCCCACATGATGCTTTAAGCATTAATTTAAAGGCATGCAACATTATAAAGTTACCATAACAGCATTCATTTACAGTATGCAACCATAATTTTAAAAAAATGAGTCGGTTTTTTTTTTTTTTTGAAACAAACATAAACAAGCTAGTAATTGGGGGGAAAAAGTAATAATAAAATAAAATAAATAAAACAATAAATAACAATAAATAAATTCTGTATACCGACACTCACTCATGCGGTCAATCCGTCTACAATTAATCTGTATTTTTGAATGTGTCATCAATCATCAATACAAAAATTACATAAATACATTCTCGCTTAATGTACAATCATTCTTGGTGGAAAATGAAATAATAATAAAAACACTTTCTTACGCACTTCTGTGGCAGGAAAAGTCTTTTAGCAGTAAAAAAAAAAAACAAATAAAATAATAAAAAAATAAACAGTTCACATTTCTAAGTACAGTGGTATGCGGGTACATTCTCACGACTCACATTTCTAAAGTACAGTATTATGTGGATACATTCACACATACATTACATTATATAATAATATTTTAAAGTGAATATAATAATGATATTACATGGATATAAAACAAATTATTCACACAAAAAAACGAGCGGAAGAGGAAAAGAAATGTTGACCTATGGATGAGATGTTGACAGGCAAATGCTGTTTCTATGGGGGTAGATAATCAGTGTTGAGGAAGTGTTTGAAAAGTGCTTTGTTAAAAGAATATTGTGTAGGTAGGCTTTTTAGGTGGTGTGGAAGGCTGTTCCATAAGTAGGCACCAGAGTAGGCGGTAAGGCCAGTTTTCTCTTAGTGAGATATACCAAGAGACATACGAAAAGAAAAACATAAATAAAATAAACAGTCAGTATAGAAGAGAGACAAGAAGTTTCTACCTGAAGAATTATAGGATATTGGGATAGCTGAAGAAAGCAAGTAATAAGAAGACAAGAAATTTGCAGTTTTGAATATTGAATACTTTTGTTGCTGAAGAAGCTGTTGTTATGAAAGACTGCTAACCTTGTTAATAAAGTTCAACCTTTGACATCTTCACTGTTATTACTAAGGTAAATTCATTTGAAGCAACAGAGAGTATGAGAAAATATCTTAGTCAGTCTGAGAGAAGGAAGTTTGTCACATTTACCTTACAACATACTATCTACTGAAAAGGCAGTGGTCCGAACCTTCTAATACGATTCACGGCCACATGATTTTTCTTTGGTGGATATATCATTATTATGATCATTCAGTAATTTATTTTATTAAATAATTAATTGCTATCACTGGTTGTCGTATTGACGATTGAAACTAGTCATATGGGTATTTAAAACTGCCAATTAGCCTAAAACAGCTATTTTCATTTTTGAAGTTCGGTAGAGAATAAATTACGCTAGCGCCAGTTTATATTTTCGTAGCAAATTATGAGCTTTTTATTTTTTTTATAATTTATATGATAATGTGATTTTATTATTTTTAAAATTACATCAAATATTTATTGAACTAATTCTAAACTGCCCCAGAAACCTCCCCATTCCATTTCATATAACAGGATAATATAGTTTAGTTCAGTTTTTCAACTTTGCAATAATACTAATAATAACGAAATAGTAAAATTAGTTGTGAGAACAGTGGAACGTCTTCTTCAATGTCATCCCTGAATGTTGTTTGGGTTAAGATTAAGTATTGGGTTTAGGATTTCTAACCCATAACCCTAATTACTGTGTCTCAGAATTCTTTTATAAGGTCCTATCAAACACAGGATTTCCTGGTCTGTTAGTGATAATTAAGCTCAGAAATAGACTAAATGATGACACGATCACATCATTTTTACAGTGTAAAATAAACTCAGACATTTATTGTTTGGGTTTTAAAATAAGTGAAGACCTGCTTTAAAAGGCAAAGTCCCCATGCCTCAATTATAATGCAGCTGTAATTGAAAAAGTTGTTTACACGAATTAATTCTATTGATACGTTTTTTTTTCAGTCTTTTTTTTTTGTACAGGTTTTGCGGGTCTTTGTACAGGGTTTTTGAATTTTTTGTACAGGTTTTTCATCTCCGAGGTGTGGTATGTATGTCACTGACTTTGACTTTCTCTGATCCCTTTAGTAATGAGTTTTCACTCTTTTCATCAGCATCACTGACTTTGACTTTCTGACTTTTTCTAATCCCTTTAGTAATGAGTTTTCACTCTTTTCATCAGCATCACTGACTTTGACTTTCTGACTTTTTCTAATCCCTTTAGTTATGAGTTTTCATTCTTTTCATCAGCATCACTGACTGACTTTTTCTGATCTCTTTAGTTGAGTTTTCACTCTTTTCATCGGCATCACTGACTTTGACTTTCTGACTTTTTCTAATCCCTTTAGTTATGAGTTTTCACTCTTTTCATCAGCATCACTGACTTCACTTTCTGACTTTTTCTGATCTCTTTAGTTATGAGTTTTCACTCTTTTCATCAGTATCACTGACTGACTTTCTGACTTTTTCTAATACTTTAGTTATGAGTTTTCACTCTTTTCATCAGCATCATTGACTTTGACACTTTTTCTGATCTCTTTAGTTATGAGTTTTCACTCTTTTCATCAGCATCACTGACTTTGACTTTCTCACTTTTCTGATCTCTTTAGTTATGAGTTTTCACTCTTTTCATCAGCATCACTGACTTTGACTTCTAATCCCTTTAGTTATGAGTTTTCACTCTTTTCATCAGCATCATTGACTTTGACTTTCTCACTTTTTCTGATATCTTTAGTTATGAGTTTTCACTCTTTTCATCAGCATCACTGACTTTGACTTTCTGACTTTTTCTAATCCCTTTAGTTATGAGTTTTCACTCTTTTCATCAGCATCACTTTTGACTTTCTCTGATCTCTTTAGTTATGAGTTTTCCCTCTTTTCATCAGCATCACTGACTTTGACTTTTTCTAATCCTGTTAGTTATGAGTTTTCACTCTTTTCATCAGCATCACTGACTTTGACGTTCTGACTTTTTCTGATCCCTTTAGTTTTGAGTTTTCACTCTTTTCACCAGCATCACTGACTTTGACTTTCTGACTTTTTCTAATCCCCTGAGTTGCGAGTTTTCACTCTTTTCATCAGCCTCATTACCATGTACCATGTTATGTCTAGCCCCATATCTTGATCCTCTCAATCAATCCTGTAGATGACATCCTTGGTGTTCTCAATCAATTCTGTAAATGACATCCTTGATGTTCTCAACCAATTGTATGAATGACATTCTTGATGTTCTCAATCAATTCTATAGATGACATTCTTGGTCATCTCAATGAATTCTATAGATAACATCCTTCATCATCTCAATGAATTCTACAAATGACATCCTTGATGCTCTCAATCAATTCTATAGATAACATCCTTAATGCTCTCAATCAATTCTACAGATGACATCTTTGATCATCTCAATGAATTCTACAAATGACATCCTTGATGCTCTCAATCAATTCTATAGATGACATCTTTGATCATTTCAATGATTTCTACAAATGACATCCTTGATGCTCTCAATCAATTCTATAGATGACATCTTTGATCATTTCAATGATTTCTACAAATGACATCCTTGATGCTCTCAATCAATTCTATGGAAGACACCATTGATCATCTCAATGAATTCTACAAATGACATCTGTGATGCTCTCAATCAATTCTATAGATGACATTCATGATGTTCTCAATTAATTCTGTAGATGGTGTTTTCTCATGCCAGTGTCAAAATGTTCATTATTTTTTTCACTCTGACTTACCCTCTATTTTGTCCACTGTCATAGTGTTTTCAGATGCTCTTATTCACATGCTTAATGAAGATTGTCTGTCTTCTCCACACCTTCACAGTTGTACATACTTCATTTGTTTCTTTAGCTGTCCATGGGATTGTGAACATTTTTCTGAGAATCTACATAACTGATGTCTCCAATAATTTCCTCATTTTCTTTCTCAATGTCCAGAACTGACTTCTGTACAATAAACTGTCTGATGTGGCATTTCAGCACTATATATGAAGTAATATATTAGACTATCACAGATGTGGATGAGACAGTCATACTTAGCCACCCTGCTGATGTGAGAAAGCAGAACTTTAAAATAATGCAGACGTATGTGAGAATACGCTGCTTGCTACTGATGTCTGAGAAAATATAGAGATTTGTAACACTGTGAACACTTGTACAAGTGCTAGAATACAATATCCAAAGTTGGAGAAAGTGCAGAATGTTAGACGGGCCTGCATGCTCAATTCTCAAAGCTTTTATAACAAAGTTTCAATGTTTTACATTCTCTCCTCCCCCCCCCCCCCCCCCCCCAAAAAAAAAAAGTAGATGACTGATTACTTGTTTGATATTCATGTCTGACAGCTGAGGGATGAGCGTTGGCTCTTTCACAGGAGAGTTAGTGTGCCCAAGACCCAGTTGTCCATCAGAGTTGATACCCCATCCCCAGACTTGCCCAGTGACTGTCAATACTAATGTGTGCTCTGCTCCTGCCGTGATATCTTCCACAAAATGGCCTGCCAGTGGCATCACTTTTTCTGGCTTGCAATGGCTTACACACTGTGTCTCTCCCTGGCCAATCGTACGATCTAAAAATAACAAAAACAGCACGAGGTCAAGGCAAAAATAAAAAACACGAGGTCAAGGCAAAAATAAAAATAACGTGACATTTAACAAACATGAGCAAATGAACAAAATGCCAGAAAGCTTTAAATATTGATGTCAAAGACTTGCAAGTAATCAGCAAAGAGCGGCTAAAAGAATAGGTAACCAAATACGAAGTTTCCAACAGACAGAATGCCAGGAATATCAGTGGTAAGACATAATATCTACAACTTGAGAAATGCTCCTGACACAGCCTTACTAGCAAAAATCAAAAAGAGATACATGGAATGACAGATCTGATAGTGACTGAAAGTAAAAAATAAAGGCATTAGCCTAAACAGTAAGAAGACAGAAGTGATGGTCATCTCTAACTCACTAGAAAAAAATTAAGGAGCAAAAATTAAGGAATGAGAGATCTGATAGTGACTGAAAGTAAAAAAATAAAGGCATTAGTCTAAACAGTCATAGTCACCTCTAAGAAACATAATTATGAGAATCATCAAATTGAGATGGAGGTGTTTTAACCTCTTCCCTCCCCACTACCCTGTGGGTTTGACTTTTTAGTCAAAGGCTAGCGAAGACAAGTGTACACAAACTGACGGAAAGCAACGGGAAACTTATCGCTGTATTATCCCTTGTATAATCATGAATCAAAACAACTTCGTAGTAAAAGACTTAAAAAGGAGGATTCTTGAGTAATCATCTCATTGAGGAATCACCTCATCTGGTAGGGAGCATCATGTGCTACATGTGATACCTGATCTTCATCAAGCTACTGTTAGCAAAATTAGAGTTAAGGATAACTTAATCATTGGAACTTGGAATGTCAGTTCACCAATGCAGAATGGAAAATTAGATAACATCAAGATGAAAATGGAAAGAATGAATGTAAATGTATTCAGGCTATGTGAAATGCGATATACCGGATGAGGTGAAACATATTCTGACAACTAGAAAATAACTTATTCCAGAGGAAATAAACATGAAAGAGGAGTAGGCATAATATTAGATGCAGAAAGAGCAAGAACAGTAAAGGGATTTTGGGCAATATCAGATCGAGTCTTGTTAGCTACATTGAGTGGCAGACCAATTGATATCAATTTTATACAGATATATGCCCCAACAGCAGACATTGACAAATTTGACAATGAACTTGATATGGCAATGACTCAGTGTAAATCTCATAATTCAACTACTATACTTGGAGACTTCAATGCGAATGTTGGAAATGAGAATTTGATGATGTGACAGGTGGTTATGGTCTGGGAGAAAGAAATGAGAGAGGTGACAGACTGATAGAGCGGGCAAGAACGCATGATATGACAGTAGGAAACATCTGGTTTAAACAGCATCCTAGACGCCTCTGGACGTGGAAAAGTCCAGGGAACAATGTTCATAATCAGATTGACTACATACTAATATGCAGGAGATTTAGAAACAGTTTTCCCACTTCCCAGTTGATATGTTGGCGTCACTGGATTTAGACTGCTTCCTCCATCCAGCCTTTACGTAAATCTTTCTTTTTGTAACTAAAAAATGTATTTTGAAATAATATTTCATAACTTCATAAAAAAAAATTTTTTCATTTGAAATTTAAATTTCCATTTTGCATTTACTTACTTAGTCGTCTTCTACCGTCAGGTGTAGAGGTTTGGAAGAGAGAGCGCTAGACTATCCTATCGGCTGTCTTCCTCCTGGCCTGGTTCCATTCTAGTCCTCGGTCCTTCAAAGATTGTCTAATGTTGTCCTCCCAGCGGACTCTGGGTCATCCTGGGGGTCTGGATCCCTGGCTCTTTGTTTCCCATGCTTGTCGTGGTAGCCGATCTCCCATTCTGCAGACATGGCCAAACCATCTTAGTTAGGACTGTTCTACTTGGGTCTGCAGGGGGTGGGATTTTAGGCCTTGACATATCATCTGGTTGCGGACCATGTCTCTTCTTGTTACTTCAACCACCTTCCTCAGATACCTCATTTCTAAGGTTTGGATCTGGCTTTTGTGGGTTGTAGTCATTGCCCATGACTCGCATCCATATGTCAAGACTGGGACATAAAAAATAATTTTAAAAATTTAAATGCAAAATTTCATTAGAAGAAATTTCATTACAAGAAATTTTGCATTTAAATTTTTTAAATTATTTTTTTTCACAGAAAGTTGCGAAGTGTCGTCTTCTGTCAAAAAACGGAAGTGGAATGATGAATATGTTGGTTTTGGCTTGACCTGTGTAAGAGAACAAAATGGATCAAGACCTCAATGCATAATTTGCAATTTGGTAATGAGCAATGGAAATTTGAAGCCATCAGGATTGAGAGAACATCTTGAAACCAAGCACAGTAATCATGTTGGAACCTCGATTGATGCTTTCAAGTTGAAAAGAATTTGTTATGATCAGAAAGGAACTCTTTCCTCATATGGGCTTGCTCCTCCTGGGAAACCTCTTCTGGAAGCTTCCTATAAAGTTTTGTACATGACTGCCAAAGAAAAGAAGCCCCACACAATCAGAGAAAGCCTAGACATAATCGCTTCCACCAACTGGCATGGCAAGTGAAAAAAAGAAATAAAAATATTCAACCAATCTTGGTCACTCATTCTTCAAGGGAAAACAATAGGACAAATGATAAGAGGAATTTTAAAAGAAATAAAGGATGACCCCTGCAACAATATTATCAGCGACCACAACTACATGTACCAAATTAAAAAGACCTTCACTTGAAGGTACCAAAAGCTATCAGGGCAGCACTTCATTCCAGAGACTAGACTGCTCACTCAAGCCGTAACTGACTTACTACCTCACATAGAATTAAAAAAACCAATAATACGTACAAACCTTATGCACCCTGCAAATAAAAGCCTCCTTCCTACCCTGCTGAAAACCCTTGCCATAGAAACCATCTGCCAATACGAAGAACATATTATCCATACTTATAGATAGATCAGCTTTTAAAGCAGCAATGAATGCTAGAAATGAAGCCATAATCATCTCACCCAATACAGAACTCATCAAACTTGCAGGCACCTGTGGTACCTGGTGCCCAAACTACAAAGCAGAAATAGTCGCCATCCAGAAAACTTTAACTAGAATATCTGAACTGTTTGAATCAAATGCAATAGAACCAAATGATACTGAAGTCTTCTCAGACTCACAGGCTGCCCTCTGCAATAGAAAACTGGAAAATTAACTCAATAAATACTATTCAGAAGGTTCAAGAAATATGCCACAAAATTTAAACTTGTATGGAATAGAAATCTGCATGCAGTGGATACCTGGCCACATAGACATCACATCGAATGAGGCAGCTGATAAACTAGCAAAACAGGTAGTGCAAATGCCACAGATTGACCAACCAGTGAGTATGCTAACAATAAAACAAACAATCAAAAACAACTGTAAAGAGGATTGGCTGAATACGTGGGCACAAGCTAAAATAGAAAAAAGATTCTTCATCCACCTAATAGCCCCGAATAAGGAAGATGCTATCAACCATATTGAATGGAAATATCAAACAAAAATCTTCAGATTGAGAACAGGTCACTCCACACTACATGGTCCCAGAACCAGAGTATGTTCACAAAATACAGGAAAAGGTAGACATTGCCCAAACCCATTAGAGACAGTATAACACCATCTATTACTGTGCCCTGCATGCCAGGGACTGAGAGAACTCCTATTACCACACAACCTTTCCATAAACAATAACTTTATGGCAGCCCTAAACAGTTTATATGAACTGTGCTTCAAGGTCACCAAGAGCTGACGCTCAGTGACAGTGGATCAAGCCAAGTCAAGTCAAAATAAATAAAAAAATTAAACCAATCTTGGTCATTCACGTTACAGGGGGGAAAAAAACAGGAAAAATATGATAAGAGGAATTTTAAAAGAAATATAAAGGATCAGAGAGAGGGTAAACGCCAAGTGCTGATAATTGCTGTACAGCACAGCTCACTCGATCTGGGACTAAACTATACAGCACAACCACCACATCATGAAATAACTGACTGTAATGTCTAACCTTGACCCCATGTATAAACTTGTCCATCTGTGGTCAGTGCAACAGAGAACTGAGTTCCACAAGCAATCTTCTTGATGAGGTAGTCCTTGAGAAGTTCCACTTTGGTAGGGATAGACTTGGGAGAGCTGTTGCCTAGTCCCAGCTTCCCATAATCTCCATCACCAAATGCCCACACGATTCCCCCATCTGCTGACATACACAGCGTGTGATTCAGACCGCAGGCCACCTCAAGGAGAAAAATAAGCATAAACTTAATTATCAAGGGTCCAGACAATATAAATGCTACTTAAACCTGAGGGCTACTAAAGGGTAGAAAATATTATCTTGACATTTCATAATTATGGGAATTCCCACTTCCAGTCACTGTAGTCTACTTATTTTTAGATCTGGGTCACCCAAAAAAGTTACTTTGCAGATATCACTGTGGAAAAGCTTTACAGGGATTCAAATAGCCTCAAACTGACTACTGTTTTCTTTGAGAACATTTAAGTGGACGTCTGAGAGTGTACGAAGAAGAAGAAGATATGACTGTGGATATGTGTGTTTGCCATCTGAATGTCAGGACCACTACAGGAAGATGAGGATGATGACAGCAGTAAGACGTAGTGAAGGGCAGGTCAATAACAAAAATGGAAAAAGGTAGTTTATCTCACAAGGACAAAACACAAAAGAGAATTACCTACATTGTTGCCACAAGGCCTTCATCAGGGCAAGGAAAGAAAGCAAGAGCTAAAAGTAAGAAAATTAATACAAATGGATACAACCCCTATGACCCACATTGTGGCCTTCTATTCGGTCAGAGATCTTGAAATGAAAAAAAACCCACCAAAAGAGAGAAAACGCTGTTGTGTTTTCCATAATTGCAACTAATTTCATGTATATATATCATGATTTTTGTTTTCTCTGCTGCCTATTTCTAATTATTTTCATTTTGAGTATTTCATAATTGATCGCTGACTGAGATTACAAAGATCTCTGGTGAAACTTTGACTACTGAATGTCCCAACAACTAAAACTTTACTGACACACAAAGGTTACAAACAAGTTGAGATCCTAATGAACAATTTTAATAAATAATCAACTTTAAAATAAGAGCTCTGTGTATACACTTGATTTATTGAAATGTCAATACAGATGTTTCCTTTAACAGTACATCTCAGCTCTTGATGGTTGATAAGCTTTAGTTGTTGGTTCATCATAACCTGACTTATAATAATGTCAATAGATTGATAGCATGTAGCACACTTTGTGCATGCAGGTTGAATCTTGCTCTGTAGGAAGTGAGGGTATCTCTTCAATCTTCAAAATGTCATGTCACTAAAATGGTTGGCCAAATATATTATGCTTCTTCTTCTTTCGTTGGCTTGAAATATATTGTCTATATCTGCAATGTTGTTTCTTGTATAAACTTTACTGTCTTTTGTAGTTCATACAGAGGTCCATATAGTTTTGCTTCCAGTGTTGTTTCTCTGGGCCAGTGGGTTTGCCTCAATATATGACACATAAGGAAGGGAATACCGAGGCCTGTAAACAGTAAATTAATATTAGACAAACATAAAGGTATGTTTTCAGGCGCTCGTAAGAAATAAAGAAGTAGAACACCAGACAACAGAAAAACAACAGACGCGGGTGGCTTACCCAGGGTTCGAACCCCGTACCTTCCATACGACAACACCGCCTAGCCATACAAGCAAATCACACTATCCTCCCGGCCAGCTAGGCATCCCCCAAAAAAAGATGCTTTACTGACCGGTCATCATTCCATGTGGCAGTTCAGCAACCAGGTCATTGATGTAGACTAGGAAAAGTGTGGGGGACAGAACCCCTCCCTGAGGGACGCCATGACGCAGTAGAATTTTCTTACTCTTGAGGCCATCTAGTTGTACTTGGGCTCTTCTGTTATGCAAGTATGCTTTCACCCATTTGTACATCTTACCATTCACTTTACAGTTTCTCAGTTTCTTCAGAAGCCCTTCTTTCCAAACCTTGTCAAATGCTTTCCTTAGATCTATCCTTGCTGCTAGTACCAGTTTCTTATCTTGGAAAGCATCCTCAATCTCTTGGGAAAGGTAAGTTGCCTGATCTTCGGTAGAGTAACTCTGTCTAAAGCCCGCCTGCTGTGGTACAAGAAGGTTTTCACTTTCAAGGTACCACTGTAGCCTGAGGTTGATGATACGTTCCATAGTTTTGCAGAGACAGCTTGTAAGGCTGATTGGCCTGTAGCTGGAGGCAGTGGAACTGTCTTTTCCTGGTTTTAGGAGTGGTATCATGATTGCTTCCCTCCAGGTCTGTGGAACTCTGCCTGAGTTCCAACAGATATTGAAGATCTGCAGCAGCTTTGTTTTTGCTGCAGTTCCCAAGTTCTTAATCATTTCATTGGACATTCCATCAACTCCTGGCGACTTTCTCATTTTCAATTTGGATATTGCAAGCTCCAGTTCTCTGAATGTGATTGGTGCCTCCATAACTTCAGGTATGGTTCCATCTCGTCCTGCGTATTGTTGTTTCTCACGAGTCTCCTGTTGCTTCTCTGGGCTTACTTCGATGTTGTTGTCTTTAGCAAAGGAGTCTGTAAAGTGATCAGCTGCCTGTTTTCCCATGAGGATGTTTCCATCTTTGTACAGTGCAATCTTTGAGTTTCTCCCTGTACCCTCATCATTAAGTTGTTTTACCAGCTTCCACAGTTTCCTTGTATCTCTTTCGAAGTTCAAGGACTCTGTTTTCTCCTTCCAGCTTCTCCGCCTGGCCTGCAACTTGGCCCTTTGGACTTTGGCCTTAGCTTGCTGGTAGTTATTGTGGTGTTCTTGGCATGGACTGGTCTCTGCCTGCTTTTGAGATGTTTCCACGTCGTTGTGCAGTTGCTCTAGTTCACTATTCCAATATGGTTTGTAGTGCTTACGAGCCCCTCTAGGTATTGTTTCACGAGCAGCCTGTAATATGCATCTGCTAAATTCATTGATTAACTTATTGATGTTTTTGTCTACAGACAGATCTCTAGCCAGTATACTGGTACGATGCTGGTACATTGTCCAGTCTGCCTTCTTGTAGTTCCACCTAGAGAGAGTGCTGCTCTCCTTGACAAGTTCATTTTCCACAATTAGGAAGACTGGCCGGTGGTCGCTGCCTCCAAGTTATTTCCCTACAACACGTGTGGTGTTCCACTCCAGGCCTGGTGAGTGGAATGCCAGGTCTGGTGTAGAGGTGGTGTGCCATGATCTCGAGTAGAAGGTTGGTGGGTCGATTGGCTGGTTAATCAGGATAAGCCCATTGTCATCCTGCCAGTTTTCAAGCTCATTACCTCTCCTGTCCATGTGATCATAGCCCCAGCTCTGTGAGTGGCTGTTGAAGTCTCCGCACACAATCAGTCTTTCTTTTGCTGCGATTGTGACTAATGCCAGTGGGCGGTCGCTCGGATAGTAGTAGTTGAGCAGGTAGAATTCTGTACTTTCTGTCCTGAGATGAAGCATCTGGTATTCCGCCCCCTCCATATATGTTTCAAGCTGACATGCACTGATGTTATTCCTCACGAGTGTCAGTATTCAACCCTTTCGCCTGTCTATTCGGTCGGATTGGTAGCCTCTGATTTTGAAGGCTATGTCTTTGTTGAGGTGGGTTTCTTGCAAGCAGCATACATTTACTTGCTCTTCATTCAAGATATTTTCGAGCTCTAGTTTTTTGCTGTAGCCATCTTTTTTACTGTTGACGCCTTCAGCATTCCAGTGCATTATTTTAAGTGGTCTTTGCTTTGCTTGGCCAGTAGCTCTATTCTCATGCCTCCTGGCTCCACGGGGCAATTGAGAAGGACCCCCAGTAGTAGGGGTTGGGCCCTTTTGAGGCAGAGGGCCCGGCACTGCGTCTGCTTGGGTGTCTGTCACAGGGCGAGTGCCATAACATTTTGTAGATATAGACATATTTCCATTGCGTGCGTGCGTGGCATCCTGATTGCTGTGGTGCGCCCCTTGGCTGGTTGCCTCTGTCTTCAGCACCTTGACTTGCTAGGGCAGACTGTGGTCTTGCTCGAGTGTAGGAGGGCCTGGCCAGTCTTGGTTTTTTGGCTGCTGATGGCTGTACTTGAGCCCCATCTCCACGCCAAGGAACTGGCCTTGATGGGGATATATTATGCTATATACTAACCATGGTCACTTTGCTTCAGAAAAAGTCACAATTCCTGTCTTCTGTAATATGCTTTTGAAACGTGAATGCTTCATCCCCTATACAGATGTCCAATACCTCTGACTGAACATTAACTATTAGTGTATCTCAGCACAGGCAACTATTGTCCCCCATTTATGTTTTGCTACATCATGAAAATTGTAGAAGATGTCTCTTGCAGGTGAATTTTCCCACATACATCTACAAATACTTGAGTAATTATGAACACTGGGCTGTTAATGTTGGAAATCCTCCTATGTGATCAAGTGGCTGATTGCCATTGCCTGTATGCAAAGTGCTACGGTTTACCTGTAATCTGTACAAGATGTTTGCGCTTTCAGATGTGTACACCCCAAACATAATTTCTCTACGTTTTTTTGCTTAATTATTAAATATATACATAAATCGATCGTTTTGTCACACCTTAGTCGATATTTGCCTTGTGAGATTCAGTGAGATGTTAGGCCACTTGAATAAAAAAAAATCAACCAATGAAATCAAGCTGCTTATTTTTCGACTGATGTGGGATTTGCGAGACACGGCTGTTTGCCAGCAACATTTTATTTTTTTTATTTTTTTCCCTGACTGCGCTATTCATAGCTATCGTGACAGAGGTCACGTGGTCAACTTCCTAATGGGAAAAAAATGTGGCGGTGTTTACTTTTGATAGGGCTTAATTAATGCTTTTAGGCTACTTTATTATTATAAATACCGGCTTTAATTTTGCGTAAAGCTAGACTAGAAATGTTAGAGTAAATTTTAGAACAAGAACAAACATTTTATCGCAATTAGAACAGAAGATACAATAGTCTGAAATAGTGTAAAATTTACGGTTTTTTTATATTTTGTTATGGTTTGTTTCTAATGAAATTTACACTAATACGATCACAATCAACATGCATAACAAATTACAGAAATCAAAAGTAGAAAACCTGCAGAAAATGGATATCATAGTTTTGTTTTGGTTTCATGCGTCAAACATTAATTATTGAAATATTAAATTGCAAGTCCACATTTATTACCTTAAAATAACACCCAATTGTCCCCAAAACATGAGAGCTAACAATTATCTCAATCATACATCACGATGGTCATGTAAAAATGAGTATGGTCATGAGTAAAACGAAATGTTCAATTTAATAAATAAAACATACACCTATTAAATGATTTCCACACTCTGTTAATTCTGTCACTCTCACGCAACAACTGCCATAATTTGCTCTAGCCCCAAAATTTCGCTCAATTATCATTCACACTTCCTTTTTTTTATAGGAGGAATCTGTACATTCACAGATGGAGAAATTTGTAACAAATGAGTTTCCATTATAAATTTTAATTGTGAAGTTATATTTTTAATACCGCTGGTGCGTCTTTCAATTTTGGAAATAGTAGAATGTACAAATTCTCTTCCTTGCTCTCCATGCATGCCCATTCCAAAGCCATGAGTTCTGATCCAGTCTGCGCAATGTTTTTCTAATATGTGCTGTTTAGGAATTGTCTTACTGAGGAATAGCTTTCTGAACAAAGACATATATGTCTCTATTGGTGCTGTTATTGATGTTATTGATGATATTGATTCTTTACTAATTGGTTTACTGTGTGATATTTTGTTGTGTACTTTCTCAAATGCTTCGTTCAGTGAGTTGAATTGTTCTTGGGCAATGTGACGACTTGCCCAATCTTCTCTTCTTTTTTTTTATTAATTACGAGACACCATTTTTTATCATCTTCAATGCATGATCGAGAAGCCCGTAAAGTCATGGGAAATTCCACTTGCGGATATTCTCCTAGCGTTCAGTGATTTTCTCCTCGAGTCTAATACTATTTTTAGATACGACGTCATTGTTGACCCCTGACCTCGGTAGCGAGAAACCTGTTTTAATTTAGGACCGACTGCTTAAACTTAGATAGGACCAGTTTATGCCACTTTAGGAAACCCCCACGTGACTTTTAACGTTATTGATTGGAGCGTCTATATGATGCTAAGGTCACATGATGCACGCTTCGGATCACGTGCCCCAAGCGGAAATGACCCGCTAAAAGTGCGGCAAACCCAGCCATTTTTTCACTTGCCCAGGAAACCTCGAGACAGCTAGACCTAATCCAGATATCGGCGAATTCACGCATTAAAAGCATTGAAGCCACGTGTCTAAATTGTGATTATGGTCCATCTCTGAGTAGGTAAGTGAAGATGTCGCTAGAAAATAGTATTGTGATGAACTGTGTAGTACCTTGCAAAATCGACGCAAAATTGGTATAACTGCGTTTACTTTATTCATATTTTTGTTTTACGATCACATCCAGCCACATGTGATCGGGTGTATTTTATGATCCCACGGGATATGTACAACATGTTCATAATAATGTATAACGGGAATATATATATATCTATTAATTTCCATATTATTTGATTATTTTCGACCCGACGCTTAGACTAGCGGAAATTAATATTAACGATAATGTTGACAGACCGTGACATATATTCATCATAATTGACATGACGATTAGGCTAGAGGCACAGAACTAGAATACTGTTGCCGACATTTCTATGATAAATTTGGTGGGTTTAACTGACATTTATAATAATTCATCGGGTTAAGTTGACGATAAATCAGTCTAAAGAATTATAATACTGCCACTGGGGCAGAGAAATACAATAAGGAAGGGGAGAAACTTGAATTCAAGATTAGGCTCTAGACATATGATGTTAGAGACTAAAACCTGAGATGACTGGCAGACGGACGGCTTAGGGAAAGACTGCTTTCTAAAGCTAGAAAATTAATGAAGCCGTCGTATTTGTCTTCAGTCTATGGTGGAGCCTTGCACGACAGTCCAATCTCAGAGCAGAATACGGAGTCGAGCACAGTGAAGGCCAATCTGAACCATTCAAGACCTACCTGGTGCAACGTCAGGAGACCGGAGAACTAACCACACTTCACTATCAGCCAGGGGCTGAAAAGATAAGTTCCTTGAAAAAGGGAACTCACCATATCAATGCCATATTTTAGTCATCCATGATGAAAAACACTTGAATTGTGAGACACATAATACATACAGCAGACACTAATTCCATCGGCAATACTATCATCCACCATCTATTCATTTTATTGTAATAAACCAATTGGGTGTATATAATGTACCCCATGCCTTGTTCCTTCTATTAGATGTTGAATATTGTCTGATGTTTATCTTCCTTTATAAGGGAGGGGGGGGGGGGCCTTGTAAAATATAATATAATTAAAAGGATAACAATAATAGATAACTGAGAAGGGGACTGTGGTAGCGAGAGACCAAATATCTCCTTACAACCTTTTCCAGACCTTGTCTAGTTAGGAGAATTTACACTCTTTTGTCTCCCTTCAGCGGTGGAAAACCCAGCAGGAATTCCTTGAGCCAAATTTTCCACATTCATATCTAGTATTTCTTCTAATAAATTCTTATCCTTCCTACGCTACGCCACAGGCAATAAAAGTTATGTCAGTTATATCTTGTTTGTCTGTAATTTTCAGTGTTTGTGTAATGATTGCTCTTGTCACATCTTTATAAACTTTTTGTGTGAGATATCTGTGGCTGTGATTCCCTATGAATGCTCTGCTATGATAAGCCTGTGGTATGATTTTGTGTTTGGCTAGTACCTTGTCCAAGTGTGAGCAAACTGGACCAGACCTAGCACACAGATCTTGAAACTGAAATTTGGCCAGCTCATCTTGTGCATTTTCAAGTTAAACTTTAAAATTATCTGTCTCCTCCTTATCCTCACAAAGTTCAATACCAGCCTGAAAAAAATCAATTTTAGCTTCTAATTCTTCTGCCTGTTTCCAGTTCCTACCAAATCTCTTCAAGTTCTTATTAGTACTAATGTTTGCATGTATCTCTTGCGAATTCTCAAATATCTTTGCGTCTATTGTATCGGCTCCCTGTTCTAGAAGTCGGTGGTGTTTCAAAACAATGCCTAATAAAATATGAAGGTAAGGAGGAGCTACATTTTCAATTTCAATCTTTAACATTGGTTTGTGTAAACAATTATCATAACGTGCCACTTGCCTTTTATTCCCTTTCCCATATTTCATATATCTATTGTAATCTCTTATCAACATGGCCAAACTTCTTAGTTTGCAAGTTGTATGCTCTCTGGATGTCTTTATTTCCTTGTTTTGCTGGAGACACCACAGACATGGGTATGTTCCTTGAGCTCCAGACAAACCAAACATTTTCATCAAAAAGTCATAATCCCCGAATAAGAAAACAACAACTTTTTTACCATACCACTCTAAATCTTTTAGTGACTCTATCTGAGCTTTCATGCCATTCATAAATATTTCTAAATTATCATATGTATCTCTGACTCTAGCCATTGATAAAAGGATGGTATTAGATTTAGAATTTGGTTTCTCTAAATTTACTACCTGCATTGTAACTTCTTTGAACTGTGAATGAAAGAAGATATACAAACAGTTACTTAGAATTCTTTGGCAGCCGTCATGTGCACAGGATTGCCTACCAAAGAACACTAATGGAACAGTCCTTATCTCACACACAATAAAAAAAAGACATTCATATTATAAATACAAGATTAACAAGACTTGAAAGATAGATCAAAGTATGTGGAAGTAATCTATCTATAGCTTTACATGTTTTCTGACGCTTATATACGCAGCTAAATACCATTATAAATGAATGAAAATGCAAAAAACAGATGGTGCTTTACAAAAAGTTATTTTTTTACAACCTTATTTAAGATTTGCGAGTATCAGGAATGCGTTTACCGTGATTTAAATGTTATAAAATCTGGTGACAATATGCTTGTTCTTGTAATGCCAAACTCACAAAACTGACTACCACACATTCTCAAGATATGAAACCAAAAAAAAAGTATGTGAAAATAATCTTTAGCTTCCCTTCGAGAAGTCTTTATAATTATAAACTCAAACGAATGGGCCAATTTTTAGATATTAAATTAATAAAAAGATTACTTATTTTATGAATTTCCTCAAATGATGACGCTGTTTTCAAAAGTCTGTAACTCCGTCAAAAATAATTTGAAACAAATAAAAATGCAATCAAAAATAGAACACAGAACAAAGTTATAGTACACAAAAGAATTTTTGCGCTGTGTTTATCCAGAACGAGTGTGTAATGATTTAAATAATTACTGATTTTACACACACATCAGCTGATTTTCCCCGCCAAAACCCCCAGTAATCATTTACGGTGCACATGAAGATTATTACCCGGTGTCAGAATTCCGGTCACCGAAACTAAAAGAGCGCTCTGGTATAGGGTACAAACAGCCGTGGAGAGTCCGAGTGGTGTGTCGTTCATTCATAATTTTTTGCTAATGCTGACAGCAGCCAGCCGGTTACTGATTCTTTTAATGATTACGTTACATTGGGCATAATTTATTATTTACAGCTGCTTATATGCACACACACACACAAAAGTGGATACCACTAAATATTACTTGATTTCACTAAAACCTGTAGAATCTGCGTAAGAAATGTATATTTCAATAATAATATAACAAGAATTATGAAACTGGAAAAAAAAAAATCACGAAAATAATGCAAATTTTGTATCTTAACTTGATCAGAGCCCCTGGAAAAGTTTTTTTTGGAGTTACTTCTCTTCTAAGTTTTAATTTCCTTTCTTTAAAAACATTCTGATTTTTCTTTGATGGATATATCATTATTACAATCATCCAGTAAGTTGTTTTTATTAAATAATTAATTACTATCAAT
This sequence comes from Oreohelix idahoensis, assembly GCA_024509875.1. Classification (NCBI taxonomy): domain Eukaryota; kingdom Metazoa; phylum Mollusca; class Gastropoda; order Stylommatophora; family Oreohelicidae; genus Oreohelix; species Oreohelix idahoensis. The sequence goes on from JAMPIV010004368.1 coordinate 965,146, forward strand.
GTTTGTTGTTTTGACAATTGACACTAAAGTCATATGGGTATTTAAAACTTCCAATTAGGCTAAAACAGCTATTTTCATTTTTAAGTTCAGTACAGAATAAATTATGCAAGTTTATATTTTCGTTGCACATTATGAGCTTTTTAGTTTAAAAAAAAAATTAATATGATAACGTGATTTTATTATTTTTAAAATTACATCAACTATTTATTGAAATAATTCGAATCCGTCCTAGAAACCTCCCCATTCCATTTCGTATAACAGGATAATATAGTTTCGTTAAATTTTTCTCCATGCAATAATAATGATAACGAAGTAGTAAAATTAGTTGTGAGAAGAGTGGGATGTTGTCTTTGATGTCATCCTTGTAAGTCACAAACGTCTTTAGGGTTAAGATTAAGATTTGTGTTCAGGGTTTAGGTTTAGGATTTCTAATCCATATCCCTTATTATTGTGTCTCAATATTCTTTTATAAGGTCCTATCGAACATGGATTTCCCAGTCTGTTAGTGATAATCAAGTGCAGAAATAGACTATATGATGACATGATCACATCACTTTTACAGCGTCAAGTTATAATGCAGCCATCTGAAATTGAAAATATTTGTACATGAATTAACTCTTTTGATATGTTTTTTCTGTCTTTGTACAGGTTTTGCATGTCTTTGTACAGGGTTTTTGGATTTTTTGTACAGGTTTTTCATCTCCGAGGTGTGGCATGTGTGTCCAGACACATGCTCTACTCTTCATGCAAACCGACATGTTGGACATCTTAAAAACCAGACCTCAAATCTTTCTCAACCCTGTTTTTATATACATGGTTTCTAGAAACAGTCATAATGAATATTTCAAGTCCAAAGTTCACTTGACAGAGTATTCACCATGTCTTTTCCTGTGGAAAAATACTGTCCATTATTAATTCTTCTAATTCTGAAACAATTACTTCAATGTGAAAGTCTTTTGCATTTATACTAGCCGGAGTCATACACCAAACACACACACACCCATGGAGAGATCAGTTGCATTTCACTTGGGAACATGAACATCAGAACCAATGCGCATTAGCCTGGAACTAACCCAGGGTTCTCCACTATCACTGGTGCTGTTTAACATCTACACAGCAAAGAAGCCATCATTCAGCCAATTGGACTGGGAAGAACACTGACTTTTGCAGATGACATACTCATTTACAGGACTGGCTCTAATCGACAGGAAATGGTCAGTGCATACATGGGACACACTTCAGGTTGGTAACCCAGAATCCAAAATGCTCAGGCACTGCCATGTTTCAGTTTTCAGATTTTTTTGGGTTTTAGGATTTAGCCCAAATCGCCCAAAAGTCGGCTCAAAAAAACTTTTGATTTTCGCAATATTTAGGTTTTTAGACTCTGGGTTACTGAACTGTACATGAGGTGCTTAACTCTTGCAGGCCGGAATTTTTTCATCAGTTTTGCCAGAATTATTTTTGTACCTTAAAGCAGTACCTCTATAAATTCTAAAGTTTCTGAGTTATTACACAACAAAGACACACATATTATACATCACAGTAAAGATAAATGAATGTAGAATTAGAATATGAAGGATTTTTAGTGATATTCTACATATAGTATTCAGTTATGAGTCATAATGAAAATACGGAACAAATTTCATCAGAACACAAAAGTGACGTTCCCAACGTCGTTTCGGCTTCTACGGGTTTTGTGGATGTACGCTACCAGCGTCGTTCCGGCCTTTAAGAGTTAAATGGTATGAGGAAACAAGGCCTGCGTGATGTGGTGCTCCTTGAACAACCCCATAAGGAAAGAAGACCTTCCAGATATTACTCTCAATGGGCAGAAAATTGAACAGCAAGACAAGCTAAAATACCTTAGAGTAACAATCGATCACAGGCTATCCCATAAGCACCATGTTGATCACATCATACAGAAGTGCAGGAGAGGTCTAGCACCCTAAAAACAACGGCCACAGCGCACCTAGAGCAAAGATTACTATTTCTCCTGTAGCATCAGCTAGTCATAACGGTAACTGAGTTTGGGCTGGGAATACTCATGCTGTCAGTAACACAGTGTAAACGACTAGAATACATTAAAAATGAAGGGATGCATATAGCCTTGGGCTGTACGTGAGATACCCTCATTGTGACGATGGGTTACTTGCTTGGATTGCTATAGGATCCAGATATGCAATGGCCCAGGCAAAAGCCTATATGTGGATAATATCTGACAGGAGCCACCCCCCTGCATAGGAAAATAAGTGACATTAAGGGAGCAAGACTAAAGAGAGGGATATCATGGATGGCACAAGAAAAGACTACAATTAGACCAGTGACCCCAGTTGAAAATATATCCAAGGGAGAAGAGTGGAGTAAGTCAGGTGATAACTGGATAAGCTACCAGCAAGTCATCATCGGCCTTGGCAGGGAGTGCAGAGCTTGGGGCAATGGGAAAGCAGAGCTAGTGAACTGATAAATGATCATGATGGGGATGAGGATGCAGGGTTTCTCAACCGGGGTTCCGTGAGAGGTCTCTAGGGGTTTCGAGAGAAAAAATATAAACGTCGTTTTCTTGTCTGTTTAAACGTTGTGTGACAGAAAATGTTACCAGATACAGTGGTGTACAGTCAGGCAGAAGGCTATATTTTTTTTATTCATATTGCTTTCTCCTATATTTACTTTAGTATTCAACATTGTCATAAATTTTTATTTATTAAAATCAATTTACAACCTTTATTTTAATTAAAGCCTACCTTAGAAAAATTAACTCCAATTTTGGGTTTAAACAAGTTATTTAACAGAAATTTAATCAGGTAAAAACAAAAATCAAGCAGGAAATTTAAAAAAGGAAAAACTGAAGTTTATTCTACCAAAACAACTAACAATAACAATAAGGGTTGATATCCTTTGTGGGGAGGGGGGAACCACACAAAAATAGTAGGCTAATGAAGGCCAGCAAGTGACAGCACCTTGACATCTGTCACTCTGTCCTTCTATGAAATACCAAGGATGTGGAGTAGACACTGTAGATGGAAGGTATTGAGCCTTCTTTCATGCTTAGCATAGGTTGACCATGTCTCTCTGCCTTATAGAGTGCTGGTGATACAGGCATTATACACTGCAGCTTTGGTCTTCATTGTGAGTTTGGAGTTTCACAAAACACGCGTTGTGAGGCAGGCAAAGATGGCTGCAGCTTTGTCAAAGGCAGCTATCAATTCCTGCATACAGAGAGCTTGTCACTAATGGTGGACCCGAGGTATGTAAAATAGTGCACCACTATCAACAATTATTTCATTATTATACTGTATTTACAACTTTCTGATCATATAAATGTACCATGATAGATAGATAGGTAGATAGACAGACAGATGGACAGACAGATACACACGCACACACACATTTGTGCAAGGGTTCCCTGAGACCTAAAAATTATTTCAAAGGTTCCTTTAGGATAACAAGGTTGAGGAAGGCTGGTGCACAATGATGAACCTGTGTTCCATGGTGATAAATCAGGATGGGGCTTCTCTGTTAGAGCGAAGGGCAGAATCGCCACTGAACATAGCTGAGCTTACATGATAACAACCTCCAGCATGATAATGGAGGTAGAGGCAGCTACTGCAGCCTTAAGGTGGTTGTCTGAAACTTCATTAACAAAGGCAGTTTTGTGTCAAACTCAGTCTATGCTTTGGAAGGCTCAAAATGGATGTCTACGGCATGAATGGAAAATATTCATACAAGCTTTGAATGTGTAGGAACTGGTGTGAATCTACTGTCCTGGTCATGCAGGGTGTGACGACTGGCCCAATCTTCTCTTCATTTAAATTACGAGTCACCATTTTTTAAAATTCATCTTCAATGCTTGATCGAAAAGCCGGTAAAAATACGTGACAAATTTCGCTCGTTGATAAATATTCTGCTAGCGTCTAGTACTATTTTTAGATTAACGACGTCATTCTAAACCTAACCTCAGTGGCCTGAAACCGGTTATGAATTAGGGCAGACTACTTAGACTTAGCTAAATCCAGTCTAAACCACTCTAGGAACCCACTCACGTGACTTTTAACATTACTGATGCCAAAGTCACTTGCGGCACGCTTCAGGTCATGTGCCCAAGCGGAAATAACAAGCTAAAAGTTTGCGCCCAGCGAGGCAAAATTACTTGCATCCAGGTAGCCGAAGGGGCCAGACCTAATCTAAGACCGCTGCTAATTCACGCGTTAAAGCACTGTGAAGCCATGTGTCTAAATTGCTGATTAGAGTCCAATCTCTGAGTAGTCTATGGGGTAGCCTTGCACGACAGTCCAATCTCAGAAGAAGAATATGGAGTCCAGCACAGTGAAGGCAGATCCAAATCATTAGAGACCTACCTGATGCAACGTCATAAGGAGACAGGTCAACCAATCATGCTTCACTATCAGCCAGGGGCTGAAAAGATAAGTTCCCTGTTTTAAAGAGAACTCATCATATCAATGTCTTAGCACGAGCCAATAGATGAGGAAAATACTTGAATTGTAAGACGTATAGCAAATACAACACACACGTTTCAAAATCACTACCATTATCATCAGTTCCATTTATTAAACCAATTGGGTGTATATATTGTACCCCATGCTTTGTTCATTCTATTAGATGTTACATACTGTCTGATATTTATCTTCCTTTATAAGGGAGGGGTGGCTCGTAAAATATAACATATCATAATCCCAGTAATAATTAAGGATAATAATAATAGATAACTGAGAAGGGGACTACGGTAGTGAGAGACCAAATATCTCCTAACAAACTTTCCCAGACCTTGTCTAGTTAGGAGAATTTACACTCTTTGTCTCCCTTCAGCCGGTGAAGAAACCCAACAGGACTACTTGAGCAAAATCTTCCTCTGAGTGATCCAGGCTAACCTTTCAATTTATTTCTATCTGTTATTTTTAAACCACTATAGTTTCTTATCCTTCTTACGCTACGCCACACTGGGGTCTCGGTCCGGGGATTTGAACTTATTTATATATATATCATACCTCTGGGATATAGCATACATTCATTCATTCATTATAGTATACCATTTTAACACATGTATTCCCACACAGTTTAGCTCTAAGAAAGAGAGAAAAATTGTTCTAAGAATTTCAGGCAATAATTTTGCCATAGAAATTGGCTCAGTACATTGATTTGGTGAATCCCTTTATATATGTTGTGTGTTTTAATTAAGTTAGATCATTGATTCTTTATTTCTTTGATTTACATAGGCATTAAGTCTGCATAACTGTATTAATTCATTCTCTAGCAGATTGATAATTAGTTAGTATTTGCTTGGTGTTAGAAATACTATTGGAAGGTAGCACTAGCTTACTCAGTGTGGACTATAACAGCATAAGATGGCTGAAATAGTTAAGCTTAGGGCAGCACTAGGGGAGGCAGGTAGAGATCTAGGATATAGTGGGGTGGAACTTGCTAATTTGATCAGTGCCGAGACAGATAAGCATTATGCTAGAGAAACAGCGAAAGCTGAAAGAGAAGAGCGGATAAGGTTAGCAGAAATAGATGAGCGGATAAAAGCGGTAGAAGCTAAGGAAAGAAGCGAGAGAGATGAACGTGAGCATGCACTGAAGATGAAGCAGTTAGAATTACAGGGACAGGCTCAAAGAGTTGAACCGGTAGCCGGCGCAACAGCATCTACTTCCTCCGGCAACCTATCGCCACGGTCAGATGATATGCCCTTCTTGCACATGAGAAACATAGGGTCTTTGCCGTCATCCCATGTGATCAACTAAGGACCCTTGACGTTTCCATTGGAAGATTTCTCAGAGCAAGCCGACTCGATCGATATGTATTTGGACAAATTTGAGAAGTTTGCCACCATGTTTGGGTTGGAGAGAAGCAAATGGAACCTGAAACGTCGCAAGGATTAAGAGGAACTGCTTACGATGTATATAGCAAGCTTCCTCCAGGTTTACAGGATGACTACGACTCTCTGAAAAAGGCACTCCTGATAAGTTATGAGCTACATGCTGACGCATATAGGAAGAGGTTCCGTAACTCTAGTAGGGAAGTTGGAGAGAACTTTGCTCAATTTGCTGCTAGACTGGATTCCTACGTGGAAAAGTGGGGTGCCCTAGGGAATGTTTCTCATGATTTGGAAGGTCTGAAGGAAATGGTCATTATTGAACAACTGAAGGACACCATGACTTCCGACATGAGAAGATTCCTGACAGAGAATGGGGTCAGCACTTTAGAACCCCTAGTCCAGTTAGCAGAACATTATTAGGCAGCGCTATCAGAGAATCACCGATCACGGTGGAATCAACCGGAAGACTTATCAAGGCCGACACCTCAGGCACACTCGGACCCCCAAGTGAAACCACCTTACCATAACTTAAAAAAACAAGACAAGCCAGACTATGCCAATAAGACTACTCAGAGATCAGCTTTCCAGCCTCAGAGACAGGGAGAAAAGTGGTATAAGACTTGTAAAATGAGCAACCACAATACTGCAGATTGCAGAAGGAAAAACCATCCACATCACATTGCATGTTTACAGGTGAGGTCTGTTGACAGGAAGGAACTGACAGTGAGTCACAATAGCTTCCATCACCCCCCTATACAGGAGACAGTGACCCTAAATGGCCAATAAGTCACCGGGATGTATAGCACAGGTTTGTCCTATGACGCGGTCATTTCTGCATCTCTAGTGCACCCCGAACAACTCACCACAGAAACAGTGGATATCCAAGGGCCACTCAAGGGAGCAGTACCCCTAACTTTGCCCATAGCAAAGATTCAAGTCAGTTGCCGCTATGTGGAAGGGGAAATACAAGCCGCAGTTTTAGAGGATCCCTTCTACCCCCTGATGTTAGGGCATAGATATGTCTTTTTAGGAGAACTGGTAAAGCCTGTGGTTATGGCTGCCGTCCAGACCAGGTCTGACTCCAAGTGCATAGAGAGGGATTCTAAATTAAAAATTCATCCGAATCATATAAAAAAGGCTCAAGCAGCGGATAGCACATTGGTGCCTTGCTCTGGCAAATTGCCAAACTCACATAACCCTCGAAGAAAGGGTGATTTCTATATGGAACACAGACTCTTGCACAGGAAAGCTGGCACAGGGCTAAAAAGTCATGGACAGATTGTGGTGCCATCCACATATAGAAATAAAGTTATGGAATGGGGGCACGTTGCTACTTTGAGTGAACACCTGGGTAATGGTGCCACAAATTAAAGGATAGCCACCCATTATTGTTGGACAGGCATCATGGAAGACATAGCTCGATATGTGAAGTCCTGTTCAGATTGTAACCAGGTAACCTCAACACATAGGGTAGACCAGTTACAGGACCTAGGGAAGCATTGCTGCAGATGTAGGCATCCAAAGAAAACCTGGAAGAAAACCAGAATACATACCTGGTAAGAACAACGTAGGGGCAGATTTTTTAAGTAGACACCCTTATGCAACGGAGGAGATAAATAGTGAGAGAATATCGAAGGAGGAAGGTGACATCAGAAGCTGTAAAGGAAGAGAAGGACAGGACCAGAGGAGTTAGACGGAACGTCAAACTTGAGGAGGGGCTTGTGTGACGACTGGCCCAATCTTCTCTTCATTTAAATTACGAGTCACCATTTTTTTTATTCATCTTCAATGCATGATAGAAAAGCTGGTAAAAATACGTGGCAAATTTCGCTCATTGATAAATATTCTCCATGGTGATTGTTACGGTGTTATTTTAAATGACGGCGTCTGCTGGGGTTTACCCATGCGCAACGTTTAGGGGTTATTAATATTTATAGAATATGTCGATATTTTACGGTATAGTGAACGCGAAATATATGCGGAGATTATGACGCATTCGCGTTGGGAAGGTCACGCCGGGTGACTTGGTTACAGGGCCTTTTGTTACGCTATCCGTCAAGCAAGAAGGTCGTGTCTTGTATTTCTTCCAAGGAAATAAGGCTGAGTATATAGCCTATATTATATAGATGAATCGATGTAGACTTCAGGGTCAGTTCGGAAATTAATCTAAGCATGAGATTAATTAAATTAAACTAATAATGGAAGGAGAATCGTATTATGATTCAAATTGTAGATGTCAAGAACTCATGTGCTCATTTCTGGCTGTTGACTACAACAGCGCACGTATATAGCCACGATGTTCATCTGACATATTGTTTTGACACGGACGGACATGAATACTATGCATGTAATTCCTAATGAACTATATATGAACTATATATGAACGTGTACCTACGTGAATGTCTTATGTGTGAACTGTAAATAAATTCATGGACTCTGAATTGAGGACTTTATCACATCGATACGTTACAGCTATTTGCTGCATTTGCCAATGTTGATGATTATGCAAATGAAGAACTCTTCTGATAGGAAAAATATGTACCTATAATGATGAGCTCCGAAAGGAACGAATGTATTCTTGGACATTCAACAAATGATTAATCAATATAACGTTGACCCTTACTCCAAGATGATAACCGGACGAAGCACGCATTCGCGATTGAACAAAATACATAACCAGCTCTAAACCAGCTCGGCCTTATCTGTCCCCGCCCTTTATCAGCTGGCGGCCAGATGTGGCGTGGATAATTTCAAATATTAACGAGTTGAAAGAACTAAATTCCTTTCGATCGAAATGGACATTATTTGCAAATACACCGGTGACGTCATGCCCTTGACGACAGCATGAACGGTTGGAAAAGCCAGCAGCTGACAATGTCCATCAAAAAAATTTATTTGAAGCTTTCAAACATCAAATGAAACCTATTGCTGACTTTCTCAATGATACAAACAAGCTCTCGAGTCTGTCGGCGAAGCATATAATGTACGATATTACCGCCAAAACAAGATAAGTCACTGATTTTAAAGGTTAAAATATTTCGTCCTGTTTGTCCAAATAACGCCATGTTCTTTTTTCGTTGTATCCATGTTAAATATTGTTCCTGTCCTTTTCATGTAGCGGGTATGGATGGGCGGCGGTTCGGAATGAATAAAATGGCTCTGAGGATGCCGATATTCATTCTGAATGTTCCTAAGGCTGTGAATTAATAGCACCTCGCGAAGAAAGCGTCGAATTATCATTATCGGTGATCGTTTCGTTCGGACTTGCATTAATTCACTTTGCATGTTAGGTGTATAGTCATGTTATAACTGGTGTTTTCTGGTGTATTTGGTTCTTATTTTTATTCATTTACAGTCTTATGTTCGTAATCTATCTTGTTTATTCTGATCTAGCTATCTTTAATTTTAATTAAATGTATTGTATTAACGTCAAATGAGTCCTGTGACGTCACTATTTGTTACGTACACAGCTTAACTTTCTATTCAGTTCATTCTTAATCTCTCACTTCCGTTTTATACCACTTAGTTATTAATGCATTTTTTTATTGTGAAAATGTCTTGTCGTATGGTAATACTGTTTCGTAATCCTTGGTTAACCCATTGTATTGTTTGTCTTCATTTCATCCTTTTATAATTTAATATTAATGCTGTAATTTCTTCATTAATAATAGTGTAGATGAATATGATTAAATTTTTATCAGCTTTGATGAGGAATTAGGGACTTTGCACATATTTGCAGTAGTGGTCCTAGAAATGGGCAATGCACTTTATGCCTCATGATTAAGGCATAATATATAATGATTAATTATTAAAACTTTATAACATATTAATACATATTTAATATAAATTAGTACACTTTCTCAGTACTATATTGTGAACTTAGTGACAATTAAGACTAATTATTTAGGGATAATACACATAATTATTAAATATTAATATTAAGTGCTTGATATAATTTCAGCATCTTATATAACTAATTATCATAACTATTTATGATAGATATCAGTGAGTATATATATAATATTTTTACAAAATATTATAGATTGTGGAACTTATACATAACAATACAGGAATATTACAATTTCTTGTATTAATTATTCATTCGTTGAGTAATTATAATTATCGACATAGATTCTATTGTTGATTACAATACATAAGTAATTAAATACTTAAATAATTAAACTCCAAGAATGCTTACCTTGGATCATTTCATTAAAATTGGAAAAGATTGTAATAAAAAGGGAGAGGCACTCCTTGAATTTGCTGAACAACAACTGGCAAGATATAAGGCAGAGATGGAAGAACTTGACAGAAAGGAGGCTGAAAGGAAAGCTATTGATAAAGCAGAGATGGAAGAACTTGAAAGAAAACAGGCGGAAAAGAAAGCAGAATTAAGACAAGAAGAAGAAAGAAAGGTGGCAAGAGATGAAATCCTACGGATTGAAGAAGAGAATAAATTGAAACGACAAGAAATCATACTACAGCAAGAAATGGAATTGCAACGGCTTAAATTGGAAACAGCAAAACTTAATTCGCAGAGTGCTGCAGCAAGCCAAAATGATAATGCTCAATCTGGATCTTCATCCACCCGACTTAAAGGCAATTATTACTTTAAATTACCACCATTCAAATTACACGTGGACGACCTTTCATCGTGGCTGGCGCGCTTTGAGGATATATGTAAGGTCAATAACCTTGACAAAACTGCATGGGCACTTAAACTTAAGGAATTTCTGGATGGCGAACCTGCAAGTGCAGCACAAAATATTGATCCTACATTAGCCACAGATTATGAGGCCATTAAGACGTTGTTATTACGTCGTTTCCATTTGAACGAAGAGGCATGTAGATTACGTTTCAAAAGTTTATTGCCAGATAATAATACAGATTTTACGGGATTTATTGCTAACATACGCAATACTTTTAACAGATGGGTTGAACTGGCAGGTGTCAACAAATCTTACGACAAGTTAGTCGATTTGTTATTGAGGGATAAAGTGTTATCTTCTGTCAGCCCACCATTCTTTGCTTATCTGCAAGAAAGAAAACCAGAATCTATTGATGAGTTAGAAAAAATTTCTTTAAATTACTGCACAGCTCATCCGAATGCTAATATTTCTGGCTCGTTGATAAGAGAACCACTTCCTGTAGCCTCCAATATGGCATATCATAATCATAACAAACCTAGAACACACAGTGTGGACAGAGGTAGGTTCAAAGGAAACTATGACATTAATTTTCATAAGGGACAGAATAACTTTAACAATAACTTTAATAGAGGAAGACAACAAACCAGAAATTATTCACCTCAGTCAAGATACAACAGTAATCCACGTAACTCAAGTTATAATCGGTCATATCAATATAATAATGGTAACAATTGGAAGAATAGCGATAATTATAACTCGAGACATCGAGATAACAATTATAATAGACGACAACGAGATAATTCAACTAATTATTCTCGTAATCGTTCTCATTCTCGTGGATCTTCACATTATAACCATAATACCGGGGCAGCAGTGACAAATGATATCACCCCTAAGGTTCAGGTTCCACCTAACGATAATACAATGAATTCTTCTGCTGCATGCTTTGCTATAAATTATAACGTGGCAAATAGTTGCCCACAATGCAATCTTATTTTTCAGAAGGCAAAGGAGACAGTGCTAAACTGCGGACACATTACACCAGAAGTAGGTCTTGCAGCCAATGATGGAACAGGCTCTCTGATTTTTAACAGAGGGATAGTAAACGGTTCTATAGTTTCTGTATTGAGAGACTCGGGGTCCACAACCATTGGAGTGCGACAGTCGCTAGTACATCCTAGCTGTGCAACGGGGGAATATGTCCGTTGCATGACTTTTGGGGGAACTATTGAGTTTTACCCCACAGCTATTATCCATGTTAACACACCTTTTTTCACAGGTAACGTGAAGGTATGCATGCTGAAAAAGCCAATAGCAGACCTTATGGTGGGTCGCATACACGGCAGCAAGGATTGTTCACCAGAAGATATTATTGAATGGGAGAGACACAATCTATGCACTGGAAACGCCGTGACAACTAGAGCTCAGACTATGCTCATGGAGAGTGTCAATGATAATAAGATGGATGCAGAAAAACAGGAGGATATTGAGGTCAATTCACCTATTGACAGGGAATCATTTGCTAACAAACAAAAAAATGACAAATCTCTAAATAAATTTTTTAACCTAGTTAATAAGGTTGATAATTTAACTTCAGGTAATAAGAACAAACATTGGTTTATTATGAAAAATGATATACTAATTAGATGTTTTAGTGATAAATCACTGGTAAAACAACAAGTGATGGTACCGGCTGCTTTTAGACGGTACATTCTTCAACACGCGCATGACTCGCAGTGTGCAGGACATATGGGATATACTCGAACACGATCTCGAGTATTATCTTCATTCTTTTGGCCAGGAGTGTCACGTGATATTTCGCAGTATGTACGTTCTTGTACTACGTGCCAGGAAGTGAAAGCACGTGGAGCTTTTCACACGGCGCCTATTCAGGCTTGCGATATCTCAGTACGACCTTTTGACAAGATGGCCATAGATATAATTGGTCCACTTCTACCATCTGCGAGAGGACATAGATTTGTTCTCACGTGCATTGATTTATGCACACGATGGCCAGAAGCCATTCCATTGAAGACAACCACTACCACAGATGTAGCTGATGCATTACATCTAATTTTTTCTAGAATAGGGTTTCCTAGAAAATTATTATCTGATCATGGGTCGCAGTTTATATCCGATACCATGAAGGAGGTAATGAAAACCTGGAACATTGATAGGAATTTGAGTAGTATTTATCATCCCATGAGTAACGGTGCAGTTGAAAGACTTAACCGTACGCTTAAGCAACTTTTACATAAGGTTACTGTTAAACACCCTCAGGACTGGGACAGAGCACTCCCAGCTGTCCTATTTGCTTACCGAGAGGTGCCACATGAACAAACTGGCTTCTCTCCCTTTGAGTTAGTTTTTGGTGCCCCTCCGAGAGGTCCTATGGGACTGATAAAAGATTTATTAATTGATGCAGAGATGACTCAGGACACTCAGTCATCTTATGAGTATGTGATTAATCTTCGAAATAATATTATTGAGTCTTGCCAATTGGCAACAGCTTCTTCTGAGGCTGCAAAAGCTAAGGCTCGATCTATACAAAACCGATCTAGACGATTACGCCAATTATTCCCAGGCGATGAGGCTTATGTATTACTCCCTCACAATAACAATAAGTTATTGATCTCATGGACTGGTCCTTATAAGGTTACTGATAAAATTTCAGACGTTGATTACGTCTTAGATATCAAGGGACACAGAAAGATATTCCATATTAATATGCTCAAGCAATTTCATACACGTCCTATACACTTACAGTCAATTTTTCATGAATTAGATGACAATACTGTATCTACTTGTCATTATTCTAATCTATCTGTTATACAGGAGGAAGAATCTTCTTTTCCTGAAGTGCAGATGCCTTTACCTGTACTTACTGTCCAATCTACTGAATCTTGGCGTGATGTGACCATTTCTTCTACGGTTACACCGCAACAGCATCAACGCGTTGCTGATCTTCTACAATCTTTCCCAGATGTGTTAACTGATGTACCGGGTTGCACATCTGTAATTAGTCACGATATTATTCTTAACGATGATACACCAATTCGTGTTCATCCTTATTCTGTACCTCTACATTTTCTGAGTAAGACATCTCAGGAACTCGAACAGATGATATCATTAGGTATTATTGAGACTAGTACATCTCCATTTTCTTCTCCTTTAGTCATTGTCCGGAAAAAGGACAACAACATACGTTTATGTGTTGACTATAGGAAACTTAATGCGCAGACAGTACCGGATAGCGAACCACATCCTATCCTTGACGATTTACTTCCTCGTCTATCCAATGCTACACTTTTCACTAAAATTGACTTAACCAAAGGTTATTGGCAGATTCCACTAACCGAAAGAGCCAAATACTACACAGCATTCTCAACTCCACAAGGTCTTTACCAGTGGAACGTGATGCCTTTTGGGCTAATGAATGCTCCAGCTACCTTTATTCGCATGATGCGAAAAATTTTAGCAGGTAGATCAGATATAATTACCTATATTGACGACATATGTTTGTTTAGTTCATCATTTGAGGAACATTTTTTGGGTCTTAAATCAGTTTTGGAAATATTGCGGGATAACCATTTAACCGCTAAACCAACTAAAATTCAAATAGCGTGTAATGAGATAACATTCCTGGGGCACATTATTGGATCGGGACGTATCCAAACAATTCCCAGTACGGTTTCTAAAATATTAAATTTATCTGTTCCTCAAACGAAGAAACAGGTTAGGAGTCTGTTAGGTTTAATCCAATACTATAGCAGATTTGTACCTCACCTATCATCCATCACGGCTGTCCTGTCTTCGTTACTAAAGAAGAACATGCCTTTGAGGATAAATTGGACAGACGAATGTGACAAAACTTCTCGCACTATCTTAAAAATTTTTTCATGCCCACCTGTTTTAAGATTACCAGATGCTTCTAAAAAGTTTGTTCTACGTACAGATGCGAGTAATTACGGACTCGGGGCGTGTCTACTGCAATATCATGATGATGTCCTTCACCCTGTACTGTATATCTCACGCAAACTGAAACCTCCGGAGACGAAATATTCCACTGTGGACCGAGAATTGCTCTCCGTAATCTGGGCAATTACCAAGTTGGAAAAGTTTTTGCTGGGATCTCCATTCCTGATCCAGACTGATCAGAAATCAGTGGCAGCATTACGTCGCTCAAACCATAAAAGTGCTAAACTTGCACGATTTGCTATTACGTTGCAACCCTACGAGTTCGAGATACAGTCGATACCTGGAACTGAAAACGTCATAGCCGACACGTTGTCCAGACATCCTACGGATTCTGAATGAATATTACAATTTCAAGAAAATTTTCTGACTAGTCAAGCATTACATTTGCAATGAACGTTATTGATATCAAGTCAGAATATACAACAATTCAGTTGGACTTCCTACCTAAATAAGGACATTTCGAAATAAACTATTGTGATCAAAATATCAAGTTTTACGGATCGTTTGAAAATTTGAACTTCAATTCCACTTTGAGTATCACTCATTTCGATTGAAAACTGTTAAAAAGGAACAATCTCTGATGTAGAAAGGACAGATACGTTGATGACTTAGTCAATTTACTTTCAAAGTTTAATAAAGGAACTAACGATGAATGGATAATCAAATCATAATTTGATAATATGAACCTTGTGTCTTAATGAACTTTCATACAATTCAACAGGAGGTAACAACGATTGGATCTTCATGTCCAATATTATTAAATTTTCTAGTTATTAAATTAATATATAATATATAATAAAGTCAAAGTGTGATGAAATAAAAAAATAAAATATACTAAGAAAAGATGAAACAAAAGAATATCACACCAATTAAACCTTTTAATTAGTGTAATTATTAAGGTAATAGATATTACATTATGACATTTCATATATATAGTTAAAATGTATGAATTTTTTTTTCTGCTCTTTTCTTCTGATTGCGTTAATTTAATTAGGTATCTATCCTTACACTTCATTTTCACACGCATGCTAATTTAATGTATACTTTAATATTTGGTTTTAATTGTCCGTACTTCTCAATTTTTATTTCTTTTACTCTCTTATACTATTTCTCATTTTCTTCAATTAGATATTAATTAGTTAGTACCATACGTACATACTATAATTAATTATTTTAATTTTAGTTAGTTAGAATAATTTTAATAACACCTCACATTATTAGTTAGTCTATACATACAACAAATTAATTAGTTAATTAGTTAGTGACAGTGACATTTCCTTGTTTAATATAAGGTATATGTATGATATGACGTTGATTTTATTATAATATATTACTGACATGACCGCGACACTGTTCTAGATAGAACATCGTAGGTCATACGTCGGGTTTTGTTAAATTTTTGATAATTTGATTAATATTGTTCAAAAAAAAATCTATTTAATAGATTTTTTTTGCCCCCGTCTGACAGGAAATCTGTTACGGTGTTATTTTAAATGACGGCGTCTGCTGGGGTTTACCCATGCGCAACGTTTAGGGGTCATTAATATTTATAGAATATGTCGATATTTTACGGTATAGTGAACGCGAAATATATGCGGAGATTATGACGCATTCGCGTTGGGAAGGTCACGCCGGGTGACTTGGTTACAGGGCCTTTGTTACGCTATCCGTCAAGCAAGAAGGTCGTGTCTTGTATTTCTTCCAAGGAAATAAGGCTGAGTATATAGCCTATATTATATAGATGAATCGATGTAGACTTCAGGGTCAGTTCGGAAATTAATCTAAGCATGAGATTAATTAAATTAAACTAATAATGGAAGGAGAATCGTATTATGATTCAAATTGTAGATGTCAAGAACTCATGTGCTCATTTCTGGCTGTTGACTACAACAGCGCACGTATATAGCCACGATGTTCATCTGACATATTGTTTTGACACGGACGGACATGAATACTATGCATGTAATTCCTAATGAACTATATATGAACTATATATGAACGTGTACCTACGTGAATGTCTTATGTGTGAACTGTAAATAAATTCATGGACTCTGAATTGAGGACTTTATCACATCGATACGTTACAGCTATTTGCTGCATTTGCCAATGTTGATGATTATGCAAATGAAGAACTCTTCTGATAGGAAAAATATGTACCTATAATGATGAGCTCCGAAAGGAACGAATGTATTCTTGGACATTCAACAAATGATTAATCAATATAACGTTGACCCTTACTCCAAGATGATAACCGGACGAAGCATGCATTCGCGATTGAACAAAATACATAACCAGCTCTAAACCAGCTCGGCCTTATCTGTCCCCGCCCTTTATCAGCTGGCGGCCAGATGTGGCGTGGATAATTTCAAATATTAACGAGTTGAAAGAACTAAATTCCTTTCGATCGAAATGGACATTATTTGCAAATACACCGGTGACGTCATGCCCTTGACGACAGCATGAACGGTTGGAAAAGCCAGCAGCTGACAATGTCCATCAAAAAAATTTATTTGAAGCTTTCAAACATCAAATGAAACCTATTGCTGACTTTCTCAATGATACAAACAAGCTCTCGAGTCTGTCGGCGAAGCATATAATGTACGATATTACCGCCAAAACAAGATAAGTCACTGATTTTAAAGGTTAAAATATTTCGTCCTGTTTGTCCAAATAACGCCATGTTCTTTTTTCGTTGTATCCATGTTAAATATTGTTCCTGTCCTTTTCATGTAGCAGGTATGGATGGGCGGCGGTTCGGAATGAATAAAATGGCTCTGAGGATGCCGATATTCATTCTGAATGTTCCTAAGGCTGTGAATTAATAGCACCTCGCGAAGAAAGCGTCGAATTATCATTATCGGTGATCGTTTCGTTCGGACTTGCATTAATTCACTTTGCATGTTAGGTGTATAGTCATGTTATAACTGGTGTTTTCTGGTGTATTTGGTTCTTATTTTTATTCATTTACAGTCTTATGTTCGTAATCTATCTTGTTTATTCTGATCTAGCTATCTTTAATTTTAATTAAATGTATTGTATTAACGTCAAATGAGTCCTGTGACGTCACTATTTGTTACGTACACAGCTTAACTTTCTATTCAGTTCATTCTTAATCTCTCACTTCCGTTTTATACCACTTAGTTATTAATGCATTTTTTTATTGTGAAAATGTCTTGTCGTATGGTAATACTGTTTCGTAATCCTTGGTTAACCCATTGTATTGTTTGTCTTCATTTCATCCTTTTATAATTTAATATTAATGCTGTAATTTCTTCATTAATAATTCATTCATAACCCTCCACTCCCAAAGGAGCATAGGCCTTCAACAAACACATGCCAAGTCCTCCTGTCACGTGCCATCATCTCAAGTTCTTTCCATGTTCTCCTCATCATTTTCACCTCTGTTTCCAACTCTCTTCTCCACGTACTTCTTGGTCTTCCTCTGCCTCTCTTGCCCTGGGGGTTCCAGAACAAGGACTGCCTTGTAATGCTATCAACAGGTTTCCTCAGTGTGTGTCCTATCCATCGCCATCGTCTTCTTCTCATCTCTTGTTCCACTGGCACTTGTCCAGTTCTTGTCATCAGTTCCACATTGGTAACCTTGTCATACCATTTTAATCCCTCTATTCTACGCAAGCACCCATTTATGAAAGTCTGTAGCTTTTTGGTTGTTGTCTTTGTTGTTCTCCATGTCTCCGAGCCATACAATAGGACTGACTTCACATTTGAGTTGAAGATTCTTATTTTCGTGTTGGATCCTATTTCTCTTGATCTCCATATATTTCCCAATGCAATGAAAGCTCCTCTTGCCTTTTGTATTCTTATTTTGATATCGCTGTCTGTCCCTCCAACTTTGTCTATATTACTGCCAAGATATGTGTATGATTCTACATCTTGTATTGGTGTTTCTTCAAGTTCAACCCTGTTTTCATTACCTGCATTTATTCGCATTATTTTTGTCTTTTCCCTGTGTATTTTCAGACCCAATTGCTGTGACCTCTCATCGAGTGTTTTCAATTTGTCCTGCATCTGATTACGGTTATGGGACAGGAGAGCCAAGTCATCAGCAAAATCCAGATCATCCAACTGCTTAGTCAGAGTCCACTGGATTCCATTTCTGTTGTGTGTTGTCGATGATCTCATAACCCAATCTATTGCCAGCAAGAAAAGAAATGGAGACAAGAGGCATCCCTGTCGCACTCCTGTTCTTATCCCAAATGGTTCTGTAAGCTGTCCTTCATGAAGAACTCTGCACGTCATGTCTTCATAGGTTTTCTTTATTAAATTAATGATCTTCAGGGGAACTCCATAATGCCTCATCAATTTCCAAAGTGATTCTCTGTCCACACTGTCAAATGCTTTTTCGTAGTCCACAAATCCGATGTATAGTGGTGAATTCCATTCCAGACTTTGTTCAACTATTATTCTCAAAGTGGCTATCTGGTCTGTACATGATCTGTTTTGTCGAAAACCTGCTTGTTCATCTCTCAATTTCTTGTCTATGGACTCCTTTAATCTCTCAAGGATAATCCTGTTCAATACCTTTCCTGGCACTGATAGTAACATTATTCCTCTATAATTTGTGCACTCTTGTAGATTTCCCTTCTTAGGCAACTTAACCAGATATCCTTCCTTCCATTCTGCTGGTATCTCTTCTTTTTCCCAGACTTTACCAAGTAATTTATATAACATCTCTGTTCATTAATAATAGTGTAGATGAATATGATTAAATTTTTATCAGCTTTGATGAGGAATTAGGGACTTTGCACATATTTGCAGTAGTGGTCCTAGAAATGGGCAATGCACTTTATGCCTCATGATTAAGGCATAATATATAATGATTAATTATTAAAACTTTATAACATATTAATACATATTTAATATAAATTAGTACACTTTCTCAGTACTATATTGTGAACTTAGTGACAATTAAGACTAATTATTTAGGGATAATACACATAATTATTAAATATTAATATTAAGTGCTTGATATAATTTCAGCATCTTATATAACTAATTATCATAACTATTTATGATAGATATCAGTGAGTATATATATAATATTTTTACAAAATATTATAGATTGTGGAACTTATACATAACAATACAGGAATATTATAATTTCTTGTATTAATTATTCATTCGTTGAGTAATTATAATTATCGACATAGATTCTATTGTTGATTACAATACATAAGTAATTAAATACTTAAATAATTAAACTCCAAGAATGCTTACCTTGGATCATTTCATTAAAATTGGAAAAGATTGTAATAAAAAGGGAGAGGCACTCCTTGAATTTGCTGAACAACAACTGGCAAGATATAAGGCAGAGATGGAAGAACTTGACAGAAAGGAGGCTGAAAGGAAAGCTATTGATAAAGCAGAGATGGAAGAACTTGAAAGAAAACAGGCGGAAAAGAAAGCAGAATTAAGACAAGAAGAAGAAAGAAAGGTGGCAAGAGATGAAATCCTACGGATTGAAGAAGAGAATAAATTGAAACGACAAGAAATCATACTACAGCAAGAAATGGAATTGCAACGGCTTAAATTGGAAACAGCAAAACTTAATTCGCAGAGTGCTGCAGCAAGCCAAAATGATAATGCTCAATCTGGATCTTCTTCCAACCGACTTAAAGGCAATTATTACTTTAAATTACCACCATTCAAATTACACGTGGACGACCTTTCATCGTGGCTGGCGCGCTTTGAGGATATATGTAAGGTCAATAACCTTGACAAAACTGCATGGGCACTTAAACTTAAGGAATTTCTGGATGGCGAACCAGCAAGTGCAGCACAAAATATTGATCCTACATTAGCCACAGACTATGAGGCCATTAAGAATTTGTTATTATGTCGGTTCCATTTGAACGAAGAGGCATGTAGATTACGTTTCAAAAGTTTATTGCCAGATAATAATAAAGATTTTACGGGATTTATTGCTAACATACGCAATACTTTTAACAGATGGGTTGAACTGGCAGGTGTCAACAAATCTTACGACAAGTTAGTCGATTTGTTATTGAGGGATAAAGTGTTATCTTCTGTCAGCCCACCATTCTTTGCTTATCTGCAAGAAAGAAAACCAGAATCTATTGATGAGTTAGAAAAAATTTCTTTAAATTACTGCACAGCTCATCCGAATGCTAATATTTCTGGCTCGTTGATAAGAGAACCACTTCCTGTAGCCTCCAATATGGCATATCATAATCATAACAAACCTAGAACACACAGTGTGGACAGAGGTAGGTTCAAAGGAAACTATGACATTAATTTTCAAAAGGGACAGAATAACTTTAACAATAACTTTAATAGAGGAAGACAACAAACCAGAAATTATTCACCTCAGTCAAGATACAACAGTAATCCATGTAACTCAAGTTATAATCGGTCATATCAATATAATAATGGTAACAATTGGAAGAATAGCGATAATTATAACTCGAGACATCGAGATAACAATTATAATAGACGACAACGAGATAATTCAACTAATTATTCTCGTAATCGTTCTCATTCTCGTGGATCTTCACATTATAACCATAATACCGGGGCAGCAGTGACAAATGATATCACCCCTAAGGTTCAGGTTCCACCTAACGATAATACAATGAATTCTTCTGCTGCATGCTTTGCTATAAATTATAACGTGGCAAATAGTTGCCCACAATGCAATCTTATTTTTCAGAAGGCAAAGGAGACAGTGCTAAACTGCGGACACATTACACCAGAAGTAGGTCTTGCAGCCAATGATGGAACAGGCTCTCTGATTTTTAACAGAGGGATAGTAAACGGTTCTATAGTTTCTGTATTGAGAGACTCGGGGTCCACAACCATTGGAGTGCGACAGTCGCTAGTACATCCTAGCTGTGCAACGGGGGAATATGTCCGTTGCATGACTTTTGGGGGAACTATTGAGTTTTACCCCACAGCTATTATCCATGTTAACACACTTTTTTTCACAGGTAACGTGAAGGTATGCATGCTGAAAAAGCCAATAGCAGACCTTATGGTGGGTCGCATACACGGCAGCAAGGATTGTTCACCAGAAGATATTATTGAATGGGAGAGACACAATCTATGCACTGGAAACGCCGTGACAACTAGAGCTCAGACTATGCTCATGGAGAGTGTCAATGATAATAAGATGGATGCAGAAAAACAGGAGGATATTGAGGTCAATTCACCTATTGACAGGGAATCATTTGCTAACAAACAAAAAAATGACAAATCTCTAAATAAATTTTTTAACCTAGTTAATAAGGTTGATAATTTAACTTCAGGTAATAAGAACAAACATTGGTTTATTATGAAAAATGATATACTAATTAGATGTTTTAGTGATAAATCACTGGTAAAACAACAAGTGATGGTACCGGCTGCTTTTAGACGGTACATTCTTCAACACGCGCATGACTCGAAGTGTGCAGGACATATGGGATATACTCGAACACGATCTCGAGTATTATCTTCATTCTTTTGGCCAGGAGTGTCACGTGATATTTCGCAGTATGTACGTTCTTGTACTACGTGCCAGGAAGTGAAAGCACGTGGGGCTTTTCACACGGCGCCTATTCAGGCTTGCGATATCTCAGTACGACCTTTTGACAAGATGGCCATAGATATAATTGGTCCACTTCTACCATCTGCGAGAGGACATAGATTTGTTCTCACGTGCATTGATTTATGCACACGATGGCCAGAAGCCATTCCATTGAAGACAACCACTACCACAGATGTAGCTGATGCATTACATCTAATTTTTTCTAGAATAGGGTTTCCTAGAAAATTATTATCTGATCATGGGTCGCAGTTTATATCCAATACCATGAAGGAGGTAATGAAAACCTGGAACATTGATAGGAATTTGAGTAGTATTTATCATCCCATGAGTAACGGTGCAGTTGAAAGACTTAACCGTACGCTTAAGCAACTTTTACATAAGGTTACTGTTAAACACCCTCAGGACTGGGACAGAGCACTCCCAGCTGTCCTATTTGCTTACCGAGAGGTGCCACATGAACAAACTGGCTTCTCTCCCTTTGAGTTAGTTTTTGGTGCCCCTCCGAGAGGTCCTATGGGACTGATAAAAGATTTATTAATTGATGCAGAGATGACTCAGGACACTCAGTCATCTTATGAGTATGTGATTAATCTTCGAAATAATATTATTGAGTCTTGCCAATTGGCAACAGCTTCTTCTGAGGCTGCAAAAGCTAAGGCTCGATCTATACAAAACCGATCTAGACGATTACGTCAATTATTCCCGGGCGATGAGGCTTATGTATTACTCCCTCACAATAACAATAAGTTATTGATCTCATGGACTGGTCCTTATAAGGTTACTGATAAAATTTCAGACGTTGATTACGTCTTAGATATCAAGGGACACAGAAAGATATTCCATATTAATATGCTCAAGCAATTTCATACACGTCCTATACACTTACAGTCAATTTTTCATGAATTAGATGACAATACTGTATCTACTTGTCATTATTCTAATCTATCTGTTATACAGGAGGAAGAATCTTCTTTTCCTGAAGTGCAGATGCCTTTACCTGTACTTACTGTCCAATCTACTGAATCTTGGCGTGATGTGACCATTTCTTCTACGGTTACACCGCAACAGCATCAACGCGTTGCTGATCTTCTACAATCTTTCCCAGATGTGTTAACTGATGTACCGGGTTGCACATCTGTAATTAGTCACGATATTATTCTTAACGATGATACACCAATTCGTGTTCATCCTTATTCTGTACCTCTACATTTTCTGAGTAAGACATCTCAGGAACTCGAACATTAGGTATTATTGAGACTAGTACATCTCCATTTTCTTCTCCTTTAGTCATTGTCCGGAAAAAGGACAACAACATACGTTTATGTGTTGACTATAGGAAACTTAATGCGCAGACAGTACCGGATAGCGAACCACATCCTATCCTTGACGATTTACTTCCTCGTCTATCCAATGCTACACTTTTCACTAAAATTGACTTAACCAAAGGTTATTGGCAGATTCCACTAACCGAAAGAGCCAAATACTACACAGCATTCTCAACTCCACAAGGTCTTTACCAGTGGAACGTGATGCCTTTTGGGCTAATGAATGCTCCAGCTACCTTTATTCGCATGATGCGAAAAATTTTAGCAGGTAGATCAGATATAATTACCTATATTGACGACATATGTTTGTTTAGTTCATCATTTGAGGAACATTTTTTGGGTCTTAAATCAGTTTTGGAAATATTGCGGGATAACCATTTAACCGCTAAACCAACTAAAATTCAAATAGCGTGTAATGAGATAACATTCCTGGGGCACATTATTGGATCAGGACGTATCCAAACAATTCCCAGTACGGTTTCTAAAATATTAAATTTATCTGTTCCTCAAACGAAGAAACAGGTTAGGAGTCTGTTAGGTTTAATCCAATACTATAGCAGATTTGTACCTCACCTATCATCCATCACGGCTGTCCTGTCTTCGTTACTAAAGAAGAACATGCCTTTAAGGATAAATTGGACCGACGAATGTGACAAAACTTTTCGCACTATCTTAAAAATTTTTTCATGCCCACCTGTTTTAAGATTACCAGATGCTTCTAAAAAGTTTGTTCTACGTACAGATGCGAGTAATTACGGACTCGGGGCGTGTCTACTGCAATATCATGATGATGTCCTTCACCCTGTACTGTATATCTCACGCAAACTGAAACCTCCGGAGACGAAATATTCCACTGTGGACCGAGAATTGCTCTCCGTAATCTGGGCAATTACCAAGTTGGAAAAGTTTTTGCTGGGATCTCCATTCCTGATCCAGACTGATCAGAAATCAGTGGCAGCATTACGTCGCTCAAACCATAAAAGTGCTAAACTTGCACGATTTGCTATTACGTTGCAACCCTACGAGTTCGAGATACAGTCGATACCTGGAACTGAAAACGTCATAGCCGACACGTTGTCCAGACATCCTACGGATTCTGAATGAATATTACAATTTCAAGAAAATTTTCTGACTAGTCAAGCATTACATTTGCAATAAACGTTATTGATATCAAGTCAGAATATACAACAATTCAGTTGGACTTCCTACCTAAATAAGGACATTTCGAAATAAACTATTGTGATCAAAATATCAAGTTTTACGGATCGTTTGAAAATTTGAACTTCAATTCCACTTTGAGTATCACTCATTTCGATTGAAAACTGTTAAAAAGGAACAATCTCTGATGTAGAAAGGACAGATACGTTGATGACTTAGTCAATTTACTTTCAAAGTTTAATAAAGGAACTAACGATTAATGGATAATCAAATCATAATTTGATAATATGAACCTTGTGTCTTAATGAACTTTCATACAATTCAACAGGAGGTAACAACGATTGGATCTTCATGTCCAATATTATTAAATTTTCTAGTTATTAAATTAATATATAATATATAATAAAGTCAAAGTGTGATGAAATAAAAAAAATAAGATATACTAAGAAAAGATGAAACAAAAGAATATCACACCAATTAAACCTTTTAATTAGTGTAATTATTAAGGTAATAGATATTACATTATGACATTTCATATATATAGTTAAAATGTATGAATTTTTTTTTTCTGCTCTTTTCTTCTGATTGCGTTAATTTAATTAGGTATCTATCCTTACACTTCATTTTCACACGCATGCTAATTTAATGTATACTTTAATATTTGGTTTCAATTGTCCGTACTTCTCAATTTTTATTTCTTTTACTCTCTTATACTATTTCTCATTTTCCTCTATTAGATATTAATTAGTTAGTACCATACGTACATACTATAATTAATTATTTTAATTTTAGTTAGTTAGAATAACTTTAATAACACCTCACATTATTAGTTAGTCTATACATACAACAAATTAATTAGTTAATTAGTTAGTGACAGTGACATTTCCTTGTTTAATATAAGGTATATGTATGATATGACGTTGATTTTATTATAATATATTACTGACATGACCGCGACACTGTTCTAGATAGAACATCGTAGGTCATACGTCGGGTTTTGTTAAATTTTTGATAATTTGATTAATATTGTTCAAAAAAAAATCTATTTAATAGATTTTTTTTGCCCCTGTCTGACAGGAAATCTGTTACGGTGTTATTTTAAATGACGGCGTCTGCTGGGGTTTACCCATGCGCAACGTTTAGGGGTCATTAATATTTATAGAATATGTCGATATTTTACGGTATAGTGAACGCGAAATATATGCGGAGATTATGATGCATTCGCGTTGGGAAGGTCACGCCGGGTGACTTGGTTACAGGGCCTTTTGTTACGCTATCCGTCAAGCAAGAAGGTCGTGTCTTGTATTTCTTCCAAGGAAATAAGGCTGAGTATATAGCCTATATTATATAGATGAATCGATGTAGACTTCAGGGTCAGTTCGGAAATTAATCTAAGCATGAGATTAATTAAATTAAACTAATAATGGAAGGAGAATCGTATTATGATTCAAATTGTAGATGTCAAGAACTCATGTGCTCATTTCTGGCTGTTGACTACAACAGCGCACATATATAGCCACGATGTTCATCTGACATATTGTTTTGACACGGACGGACATGAATACTATGCATGTAATTCCTAATGAACTATATATGAACTATATATGAACGTGTACCTACGTGAATGTCTTATGTGTGAACTGTAAATAAATTCATGGACTCTGAATTGAGGACTTTATCACATCGATACGTTACAGCTATTTGCTGCATTTGCCAATGTTGATGATTATGCAAATGAAGAACTCTTCTGATAGGAAAAATATGTACCTATAATGATGAGCTCCGAAAGGAACGAATGTATTCTTGGACATTCAACAAATGATTAATCAATATAACGTTGACCCTTACTCCAAGATGATAACCGGACGAAGCACGCATTCGCGATTGAACAAAATACATTACCAGCTCTAAACCAGCTCGGCCTTATCTGTCCCCGCCCTTTATCAGTGATATCACGAGAAGAAAGAAGACATCAGATTAAGCTGGGAGAACAGGTCCTGGAGCAGGTCGACCACTTTAAATACCTCGGAGCTATTATAGACAGAAAGGGAGGCATCAAAGAAGAGTTGGCCACTCGAAAAGCAGCCGCTGGGAGACTTTTTCAGGCCATAAATCGAGGATTCCTCAGCAAGAGAGAGGTTGGTAAGAAAACGAAGATGGCTGTATACCGCTCCACCTATGTCCCAGTCTTGACATATGGATGCGAGTCATGGGCAATGACTACAACCCATAAAAGCCAGATCCAAACCTCAGAAATGAGGTATCTGAGGAAGGTGGTTGAAGTAACAAGAAGAGACATGGTACGCAACCAGACAATACGTCAAGGCCTAAAATGCCACCCCCTACAGACCCAAGTAGAACAGTCCCAACTAAGATGGTTTGGCCATGTCTGCAGAATGGGAGAAGATCGGCTACCACGACAAGCATGGGAAACAAAGAGCCAAGGATCCAGACCCCGAGGACGACCCAGAGTCCGCTGGGAGGACAACATTAGACTATCTTTGAAGGACCGAGGACTAGAATGGAACCAGGCCAGGAGGAAGACAGCCGATAGAATAGTCTGGCGCTCTCTCTTCCAAACCTCTACACCTCACGGTAGAAGGGGAACGACTAAGTAAGTAAGTAAGATAAATATTCTCCTAGCGTCTAGTACTATTTTTAGATTAACGACGTCATTCTAAACCTAACCTCAGTGGCCTGAAACCGGTTATGAATTAGGGCA
The DNA here is from genome assembly GCA_024509875.1 of Oreohelix idahoensis. Lineage (NCBI taxonomy): Eukaryota > Metazoa > Mollusca > Gastropoda > Stylommatophora > Oreohelicidae > Oreohelix > Oreohelix idahoensis. The sequence goes on from JAMPIV010004368.1 coordinate 992,375, forward strand.
GACTACTTAGACTTAGCTAAATCCAGTCTAAACCCACTCTAGGAACCCCCTCATTGACTTTTAACGTTATTGACTGGAGCGTCTATCGGACATGCAAAGTCACATGAGGCACGCTTCAGGTCACGTGCCCAAGTGGAAATAACGAGCTAAAAGTTTGCGCCCAGCAAGGCAAAATTACTTGCATCCAGGGAGCCGAAGGGGCCAGACCTAATCTAAGACCGCTGCTAATTCACGCGTTAAAGCACTGTGAAACCACGTGTCTAAATTGTTGATTAGAGTCCCATCTCTGAGTAGTCTACGGGGGAGCCTTGCACGACAGTCCAATCTCAGACGAAGAATACGGAGTCCAGCACAGTGAAGGCAGATCCAAACCATTAGAGACCCACCCAATGCAACGTCATAAGGAGACAGGTCAACCAACCACGCTTCACTATCAACCAGGGGCTGAAAAGCTAAGTTCCCTGTTTCAAAGGGAGCTCACCATATCAATGTCTTAGCACGAGCCAGTAGATGAGGAAAATACTTGAATTGTAAGATGTATAGCAAATACAACACACACACACACGTTTCAGAATCACTACCATAATCATCAGTTCCATTTATTAAACCAATTGGGTGTATATATTGTACCCCATGCTTTGTTCATTCTATTAGATGTTACATATTGTCTGATGTTTATCTTTCTTTATAAGGGAGGGTGGCTTGTAAAATACAAGATATCTTAATCCCAGTAATAATTAAGGATAATAGATAACTGAGAAGGGGACTCCATAACGAAAGAACCAAATATCTCCTAATAAACTTTCCCAGACCTTGTCTAGTTAGGAAAGTTTACACTCTTTGTCTCTCTTCAGCCGGTGAAGAAACCCAACAGGACTACTTGAGCAAAATCTTCCTCTGGGTGATCCAGGCAAACCTTTCAATTCATTTCTATCTATTATTTTTAAACCACTATAGTTTCTTATCCTTCCTATGCTACGCCACACAGGGGTATGCAGTAATGAGAGAGCTGACCGACTAGCCTGAAAAATACCCACAGCGGGGACACTGGATATGGATAAGGGAGAGATTCTGAGGACAATTAATGATCGCCTGTTTGAGAATGACATCACAATTGATGAATTGACAAGGTTATGATAGCTGAAATTTGGCATCAAAAGTAAGGCTAGCAGAGATGGACGTATGAGAGGATGCATCTGTCGTGTATACAAACAGCGCGCTATAGGAACAGTTAGCATTCATACCCTTCGACATTTGCTGAGGGAGACTGAGAACATATGGGTTTGCAAGGAATGCAATGATGTCAATTCTGTTCAACAATAACAATTCTTCTAATGTGATCAGGCAGATACCGAGATGACATTCCAATTCAATCAAAACTTTCAGGCAGCTGTTATTAACTGCTTAAACTGTTGGTGAAGACTGAAGGAGAGATGGTCTTTTTTATAGCTAAATCCCCAACGAAAGAGACTGTATGGAGTTAGGTAAGAAATATTGTGAAATGCAAGCTACACAGCTGGTTGTGACAGAGTATTGGTACAACTGTGGGATAATACACACATACTTGTAGAGAGTAGCAGTTATTGTAAACACTAGTGATATCTGAGATATGGGGTTGTCATGAAACAACACAAGCAAACTAGGAGTGCTACTATTATCACATATGTCAGTGTCCAGTTCTACATGTGCTATATTTTCTTTATGCATCATCTTGACATATAAAGTTATTTTGTGCTCACTCTGTAAAAAGCTTTAAAAAACCAATGCTCAATCCAACATGCACATACACACCCATGGACTTATGCATGCACGCACACAGATACATATACTCACACACAAAAGATGAGAGACAGAAGCATGAGAGTGAGAGAAGTGCATGAAAACTGGACTTCTGCAGGTAAAAAAGGAATCCTACCATTCCAATCTGAAAAGCTTCCAGTGCCATGACCCTCTCAGGAACCTTTTTGTTGGCTGTGGAGCCGTGCCCCAGCCTACCGTAGTCGCCATTGCCAAAGGTAAAAAGTTTGCCATCAGATGTGACTACGGCACTGTGCTTGAATCCACATGATACCTACAAGAGAGAACCAAGAAAATGTTTGTATGGTTTTATGTCAATTTACTGCTGATGATTCAAATGATGATTTCCTGACACACATCCTTGTATAAGTCATCTTAGATATTAAGAAACCCACATACACATCTCCATGTACAAGTTAGAGAATGACATTATGTTAGTGTACATCAATGTACATGTAATCTGATATCATTATTGTTATTGTTGATCACAAGTGATGTCATTGCACTCTGGGCAAACCCATTAGTGCTCAGTCTCCCTCAGCAAATGTCAAAGGGTATGAATGCTAATTGTTCCTTAACGTGCTGGTTGTATACACGGATTATACATACTTTTATATGTCCATCTCTGCTGGTCTTACGTTTGATGCTAAATTACAGCAGTCTTAGCCTTGATGATTCATCAGTTACAGTGTCAGTCTCTAATAAGCGATCCTTAATTGCCCACAGTATCTGTCGCCATCCATATCCAATGCATCCTCCATGGGTGTTCCTGAAGCCAGTCCGCCAGCTCTCCCATTTCCGTGCACCCCTGTATGACCAGAACCGCAGATCCACACTAGCTGTGACGACTGGCAAAATCTTCTCTTCATTTAATTTACGAGACCCATTTTTTTTTATTCATCTTCAATGCATGATCGGAAAGCCGGTAAAAATACGTGACAAATTTCGCACGTTGATAACAACTCTAGCGTCTAGTACTATTTTTAGATTAACGACGTCATTCTAGATCTAACCTCGGTGGCTTGAAACCGGTTTTGAAATTAGGGCAGACTACTGAGACTTTGTTAGAACCAGTTTAACCCACTTTAGGAAACCCCCACGTGACTTTTAACGTTATTGATTGGAGCGTCTATCGGATGCCAAAGTCACATGAGGCACGCTCAGGTCACGTGCCCAAGCAGAAATCACATGCTAAAAGTTGCACCAAACGAGGCCGCTTCCACTTGCATTCAGGAAGGCGAGAGGGTCAGACCTAATCTAAGACCGCTGCGAATTCACGCGTTAAAGCACTGTGAAGCCACGTGTCTAACTTGCTGATTTAGAGTCCAATCTCTGAGTAGTCTTTATGAGGGAGCCTTGCACGACAGTCCAATCTCAGAGAAGAATACGGAGTCGAGCACAGTGAAGGCAGATCCGAACCATATCGAGACCTACCCAGTGCAACGTCATAAGGAGACAGGACACCCAACCACGCTTCACTACCAGCCAGGGGCTGAAAAGCTAAGTTCCTATGAAAAAGGGAACTCATCATATCAATGCCATATCTTTAGCCAGTAAATGATGCAAATACTTGAATTGTAAGACATATACCATCATTCACCATTCATTCATTTCAATTTTAATAAACCAATTGGGTGTATATAATGTACCCCATGCCTTGTTCATTCTATTAGATGTTACATATTGTCTGACGTTTATCTTCCTTTATATGGGGGGGGGTGTGGGGGGGGGTGGGGGGGGGGGGGGGGGGGGGGGGCTGGCTCGTAAAATATAATGTAATCCCAGTAATCATTAAGGATAATAATAATGGATTACTGAGAAGGGCACTACGGTAGCGAGAGACCAAATATCTCCTTACAAACTTTTCCAGACCTGTCTAGTTAGGAGAATTTACACTCTTTGTCTCCCTTCAGCCGGTGGAGAAACCCAACAGGATTTCTTGAGCCAAATCTTCCCCTGGGTGATCCAGGAAAAACTTCCACTTAATTTTTTTTCTATTATTTCTACTACTATATGTTCTTATCCTTCCTACGCTACGCCACACTAGCTCCCAAAGACTTGAGGCCCCCATGGAGGCCCTCCATTCATGCATAAGCCACCCACCCTGGACCTTTTGAAGCATGCACCGCGAGTCCAATACAATAACTGCCCTCATCAATGAAGTCCCAGAGAGCCACCCTAAGGCTGCAGCAGTCACCTCTGCCCCCACTCTCATGGAGGACATCGCTACCATGCAAGTCATGCCATGTCCAGTGACAGCCCCACCCCAACCTCTTACTACGAACCACAGACCCACCAATCACACATCGGCACCACCATCCCCTGCATGATCATTTATCAGCCAATCAATCTCCAGCTCTGCCCTCCCACTGGCCAAAGCCTCGCACTCCCCACCAAGGATGACGACGACTTGACAGCAGGGCACATAGCTCCCACTTGACTCACTCCACCCCTCTCCCCCGAACACATTTTCAACCGTGGTCACTTGTTCAATAGCCGCTTCCGCCACCCACAACACCCCCCTGTCAACTCCTGCTCCCCTGATGTCAGCCACACAAATCAATCATCCATGTACCTGTATAACTTCCTCCCCTTGTAAAGCCTCAATCTGTTTGGGTCTCTTATGTCTCTCACTGTTGTTGTGCCCAAGTTTTCCATAGTCTCCATCCCCCCAACTGAAAACTTCACTATTCTCAGTCAAAGCCATGCTGTGACCATCTGAGCCAGCTGATGTTGACACTTGCACCACCACAAAGCCTACAGTTAATAAACATATATAACTGTATCTCACATGGGTGCCTGTCCACACATTTTGAAATACCATTAATAATTAAGACAATTAATTAAAACTAAACAGATAAAACTTAATCATAGCCAAGAATTAAAATGAAAGTTTCAGCAGTCTTAATTAATGAGACTGTGAAAATGATACAGTCCACCATCTTTTATCCACAACCCTCGATGCTTATTGTGTTTCAGAATCCAAAATATTTTATTTAAAAAGATCAGAATGGTAGTACGGAACATGTACCCACATATTGAGGTATCACCCTAGTGGGTCTGTGACAGCACCCTGCAAGTAAACAGTTTTCTTATTTGTCCTTAGTTTATGGTTGTGACCATCAGTTTAAGACATCAGCTACTTGTCTTTCTGTTCTTTACCACATATACACACCATGATCAAACTCTGCTGTCTGCACTATTGATGAGAGATGTTTCCAATAATTCTTCTCACTTTTTCACCTTGTGATTTCTGCAGCTCGTTTTGACATTTTCATGAGGAAATTAAACTCAAAATCACTTTAAAAAAAATACAAATTATCTGAGAGCAGGAGATGCAGATGTGGCTGGTAGCAGTGTGATAGACAACTTATAGCACGATGTCCAAAAGTTTTATTACACTCTGACGGTGACATTAACTTGTAAAGCAGTCGAGGATATCAACACCTTCCCCACAAAAAATCAAAAATGAGACCCTGACACTGGCATGATTCTCCCACTGTATTTTTTAATTTAGCTGGTGCAGAAGGGATGTGGGAAAGATGTGAAAAGTTAAACAACAAGAATACGGTTCATGGTTACTGCTTCGATAGCGGAGACCAACACATAAATGGAGGAGGAAGTTGAAAGAATACACTGGGTTAAAATAAGCCTTCTTGGTGAAAAATATGACAATACATACTGTGATATTTAATATACAAATCTGTGATGCCATTGTCGTGGTAAACAACAAGAATAGTTGCATTTTTCAAACAGACAAAAAACAAAATATTACTGACAGTACTACTTGAATGAGACTCCACAAAAAATGTTCAATTGTCAGAACTTTTGGAACAAAACGTTGTTGACCTGTATAAGTGTTGTCATCTGACTGTGTCTACCAACACGTACTTTTTTGAACTGACATTAGAAAATATAATAATTCAAGGTTTACTTGCAAGTAAGGCTGCACAAGCAAATATGCATAATTTAAAAAAATATTACACCTTTGTCTACCACCGTGTACACTGTAAAAGTGACATAACTGTGTCAATAAATATAGCTGTTGGGTTGTGGATGTCACCTTTGTCTACCACTGTGTACACTGTAAAAGTGACATAACTGTGTCAATAAATATAGCTGTTGGGTTGTGGATGTCACCTTTGTCTACCACCGTGTACACTGTAAAAGTGACATAACTTTCTCAATAAATATAGCTGTTGGGGTGTGGATGCCACCTTTGTCTACCAACATGTACATTGTAAAAGTGACATAACTGTGTCAATAAATGTAGCTGTTGGGTTGTGGATGTCACCTTTGTCTACCACAGTGTACACTGTAAAAGTGACATAACTGTCAACAAATATAGCTATTGGGGTGTGGATGTCACCTTTGTCTACCAACATGTATCCTGCACTGAATTGACATAACTGGTGGGTGTGTGGGGACTGTGTCTGCCAATATATACCTTGTAAAGCAGATATTGCGGTTGGGGTGTGGATGTCATCTGAGTTTCCCTGGCCTAGTCTCCCATAGCTCCCTTCTCCACAGGACATGAGTGAGCCATTAGGCATGATAATGAATGTGCAGTTTTGGCCACAGACAATCTGAGGAGGACAGAGCATCTTTGAACATAACCAACATGGTCAACTTCTGTGGCAGACAAGAAACACACAAGAAGTTGCAACATTGTCACTTTTAACCTAATGACCTGCCAAGTCTGTGCATGCTGGGCAGAGGGAATGGTCATTGAGACCATTAACACATTAACTACCGCAAGCCGCTGTCAGCGGCTCACAAAATAATCACATTTGGACTGCAAGCCGCTCAGAGCGCCAATCTAATTTTAGCAATAAAACGAATGAAAAATGTACTGAAAAACTTTCTGATCTGGTTCGAGATTTTAAGTTGCCACCGGAAAACAAATTCCCAAAGCATTGGTTGTTGTAGAACACTGGAAAATTGATATTATGTTCATATTTTTCAGCGTTTTGGGTTAGTTACCAAATCGTGTAAAACTGTTTACCGTGGCAACTAACTACAAAAAATGCGCGTACATCTCGTCTAACGTCTGAATAGGATAGAAACATGTTTCAACAATTGACAGATAGACCTAGCGACGAGGACAAGGGTGAAAACGGTGTGCACATTGATTGAAATTGTGATTTTGATAGAGATGGGGCGCAAGCAGTCATAACTGTGAAAATATTGCAAGTCCTCGGCCATCGGAGGGCCGTTAAATAGCAACAACCTCTATTAGAGTTACAACCGGTATTTATTGTAATAGTGCATTCATTTATCTTTAAAATGACGTATAATTCATAAAAATCTGTAACATTTACGAAAACTACAACTTACTTTGTGCAAACACCTACAGGATGAAAATGGGAAAAAAATTTAATTCGGCCACAGTGTGTTTTTTAATTCGGTAGTTAATGTGTTAAATACTTCCATTTTCTTTGTTTCACCTCTAATAGTGGTAGCATAGTGGTTAGTGCACTGGCTTCCTAATTCAGTGGTCTATGGTTCGATCCCCAGATGATGTGGGATTTTTTTAGGCCGCAAACGGCTCCTGGGTCGACCCAGCCCCAATTGGGTACCAGAGCAACTTCTTGGAAGGTTAAGGCGGCCGGCGTGATGCTGACCACATCACCCCTAGTGTGCCGATAGTCAAGAAAATATATTCCTCAATGGGTGTGTAACGGGATCCTTTACCTTTTTTTTACACCTGTTTTCTTTGTTTCACCCCTAATATTAGGTTCAACTCTTAGTATACGAGCGGCCATTTAGAAAGGCCGATGATCGATCTGCACTAAATAATTTATTTATAAAGATAACATAAAGTGTTATATATCAAAATGTGAAGAAATGAAACCCCTATATCATGCACGTAACTGAATTGTTCAGTGGTTTTAAACATGCATTCACCTATACATTTTCGCTATTGACGGGGATCGATCATCGGTCTTTCTAAAAGGCCGCTCGTATACTAAGAGTTAATACACCTGTTTTCTTTGTTTCACCTCTAATACTAGATTTAATACTCCTGTTTTCTGTTTCATTTCTAATAACAGATTTAACACTTCTGTTTTTGTTGTTGTGTTTCATCATTTTGAATATTTGGTTCAATACTTCTGTTTTCTGTTTCACCTCTAACACTAGATTTAATACTCTTGTTTTCTTTGTTTCACCTCTAATACTAGATTTAATACTCCTGTTTTCTTTGTTTCACCTCTAACATTAGGTTATTACTCCTGTTTTCTTTGTGTCACTTCTAACATTAGGTTTAATACTCCTGTTTTCTTTGTGTCTCTTCAATTTACAGACAACAGTCATTGTTTCTTTCTGCCAATCCTTCACTTATATTGTTCCTGTATGTTGTTTTATATTTCCAGTTACATGCTAGTCACAAGTTGTTTTCCTGCATGTTTTTATGTAGTGTTATCAGCTCTTGTTACACATTTGTTTTGTTGACCTTCTCTGTGTTTCTTGTTTGTTATTGTCCAACAAATTGTTTCTGTAAAACATCTGGTGCCATCATAGTACTGCTCTAATATACAGCTGATATAATAACATTCTATCTTATATAAGTTTCAATGCAGTACTAGCTTACGTGTCTAATAGTCACCTGCTGTAAGTGAGAGGAACAGACCATCAATTTATCCTACACTCACCTGCTGTGCATTGGAAAGTGATGGGATTTTCACAGGCAACAGGGCTACTCTTCCACCTTCACAAATCTGTCCATGTCTTCCACTACCCCACATCCAGGTCTGACACCTGACACAACATAAACAGCAAATATTTGACTGACCAATCACAACTTACACAAGTCTTTCTCAATGTCACAAGAAACTACAGCAAGAGTGGTTTCCCCTGAAGTTAGTTTCTGATCAGGAAAACATCTTGCTTGGAGAGATGTTCAAATGTTTACACATTGTTATTGTTGATCAGAATCAACATCATAGGTGCTAAGTCTCCTTCAGCAAATGTTTAAGGGTATAAATGCTAACTGTTCCACATTTCTCTGTATAACCCATGGCAAATAGTGACTGGCGGACACAAATATATAACATTTAAAACTGATCTTTAGTAATTTAAACGTACAGAACTCAGTATATGGGATATCATTTATTTAGGCTCTAAAAATGCAACACTTTTTAAAATTCAGCTCTGGGTATACAACTTTTAAGAGAAATGTATATTTTATACTTGATTCAGCAGACCACCTGTTTGCTTTAAATCACAATTACGAGCAATACAAGAGAGAAAACTGGACTGATTCTAAAGGCGACGAACTGGAACGGACTACGACTTATGGAACTTGGAACACAAGAAGTATAAATGGGAAGGAAGAGGAGCTGGTGGAAGAGATGAGGAAAGCAAAACTAGAAATCCTGGCTATAACGGAAACAAAGAAAAAAGGACAAGGAGTCATGGATCTCGCTGGCAACACGCTGCTCTACAGTGGTGTCCCATATCTGAAAGAGCTAAAGGGGGCGTGGGTTGCATTGTGGCCCAAAACCAAAAAGATAGTATCAAGGGATGGAACTTTGTCTCGGAGCGCATTATGGTTGTTAAACTAAAAGAAGGAGAAACTATAGTCAACCTGGTCATAGTGTATGGGCCACATGAGGATGAGAGAGCAGAGGTCAAGGAGGAATACTTCGAGCTGCTTCAAAGGACAGTGGATGACTGCCTAGATGAAGTTATCATGCTCAGAGATTTTAATGCCAGAGTTGGAAATGACCATGCTAGATGGGGTGGAGTTATCGGAAGATATGGAGAAGATACTCTCAATGACAATGGAAAGCGACTCCTTAGATTCTGCAGTGAGCAGAATCTGATCATTACAAATACAAAGTTCCCCCATAAGCGCATACATGCATACACTAGATGTGAACCAACAAAGAATGAGAAGTCAGTGATCAACTATGCCATTGTTCGGAGAAGCTCATTCAAATATGTCCGAGATGCTAGAATATGGAGGGGGCCAGAGATTGGAAGTGATCACTACCTGCTAACAATCAAAAGAACAACTGAAAGAGTTGCTCAGCCTAGGAACTGCCCAACATCACGCAAGAAACCAAGTAAACGAGCAGGAGAAATGAGCATTAGGACCTACAAGCTGAGAGAGCCAGAAATTAAGACCAGATATCAGGGGCTTATTGCTGCAGCGGTGAGCAACACAGAAGAATGACCTGATGACTTGGAAACCCTCTGGATTAAATTCAAGGATATCATAAAGACAGCTGCTGCAGAAGCATGTGGTGGTCCGACTTGGGAACAAGAGAAAGAGGACACCTTGGTGGACAGAGGAAGTCAAAGAGAAAATAAGAGAGAAGAAAATGGCATGGAAACAATACTTAGGAGCTAAAAACACAACAGGACAAATGGAAAAATATAGAGAATATGTGACACTCAGAACAGAAGCAAAGAACAAAGTGCTAGCAGCAAAACAGAAGTCCTGGGAAGAATTTGGAGAAAAGCTAGAAGAAGATGCACAAGAAAACCAGAAATTGTTCTATAAGACCCTAAAGAACATGAGGAAGGAAAAACAATGCCCACTCAAATTTATAAAGGACAAGCAAGGCATTTTGCTTACTGCCCCGAAGGAAGTAATGGAAAGATGGAAAGAATATTTCTCAGAACTCCTGGATGGTGAGCATGGTGAAGCATCAGAAATGAAAAACACTAGCACAGAAGAGAAAACCAATGATGGTGAAGATGACATAAAGATGGAAGAACTGAAGGCAGCACTGGAGAAAATCAAGATGGGCAAAGCAGCAGGGCATGATGGTATAACACCAGAAATGGTTAAGTTCATGGGAGCATCAGGCGACCTATTACTCTTAAGGGTTTTACAGGCAGCGTGGTACAACAAGACCATACCAAAGGATTGGGAGATTGCCATCATAACACCAATTTTCAAAAAGGGTGACAATCGACAGTGTGGAAACCATAGAGGCATATCCCTTCTCAGTGTCCCTGGTAAAATCTACTCTAGAATCCTAGAGCAGAGACTCCGACGCCTAGCTGAGCCACAATTGGATGAGGTCCAGTGCGGATTCCGAGCAAACCGAAGTACTCAAGACCTAATCTTCACACTCAGACAGCTGAGTGAAAAGGCCCTTGAGTATAAGAGTGAGATCCATCTTTGTTTCATAGATCTGGAAAAGGCGTTTGACAGGGTCCCCTGGAGCAAACTTTGGGACTGTTTGGCAAGGAAGAATATTCCAGCACCTCTGATTCATGCTATACAGAGCTTCTACAAGTCTTGCAGAAATTATGTGAGGACAGCAAACCATAAGTCAGAAGAGTTCAGGACCACCACTGGTGTAAGACAAGGTGATATCCTATCACCTTACCTCTTCATACTCCTTATGGACGATGTCATCAAGGCATGTAAGGAGAGAACAAGAAAGTATTCAGTGGGGTACTGGAAGATGAGACAGGTCTATATTTCGGAGCTGGCATTTGCTGATGATGTTGCCCTGATTGCTAAATCAGAGGCACATCTCCAATCCAACCTGCAAGTCTGGAAGGAAGAGCTGGAGAAGAGAGGGATGGTCATAAGCAGCTCTAAAACAAAATCCATGGTGATATCACGAGAAGAAAGAAGACATCAGATTAAGCTGGGAGAACAGGTCCTGGAGCAGGTCGACCACTTTAAATACCTCGGAGCTATTATAGACCGAAAGGGAGGCATCAAAGAAGAGTTGGCCACTCGAAAAGCAGCAGCTGGGAGACTTTTTCAGGCCATAAATCGAGGATTCCTCAGCAAGAGAGAGGTTGGTAAGAAAACGAAGATGGCTGTATACCGCTCCACCTATGTCCCAGTCTTGACATATGGATGCGAGTCATGGGCAATGACTACAACCCATAAAAGCCAGATCCAAACCTCAGAAATGAGGTATCTGAGGAAGGTGGTTGAAGTAACAAGAAGAGACATGGTACGCAACCAGACGATACGTCAAGGCCTTAAATCCTACCCCCTGCAGACCCAAGTAGAACAGTCCCAACTAAGATGGTTTGGCCATGTCTGCAGAATGGGAGAAGATCGGATACCACGACAAGCATGGGAAACAAAGAGCCAAGGATCCAGACCCCGAGGACGACCCAGAGTCCGCTGGGAGGACAACATTAGACAATCTTTGAAGGACCGAGGACTAGAATGGAACCAGGCCAGGAGGAAGACAGCTGATAGGATAGTCTGGCGCTCTCTCTTCCAAACCTCTACACCTCACGGTAGAAGGGGAACGACTAAGTAAGTAAGATTCAGCAGACGTGTTTACCACCATAATTTCTATTTACACAAATATGTTATGCACTGTGGGAAGACTCTCCATGCTAACATGGTCAAAAAAAAAAACAAAAAACCCTATTAAACAGCAAAATATTCATTACACTATTTTATGTGGGAAAGGGTAAATATTCAAGACTGGGACAAAACAAATGTACATATAGTTGACCTAGAATCTACAACAGTTGTGTCTGTGTGTGGATAGTAGCAGTACAACTGCTCCGTGTCAAATATTTTGTAATAAGAATTTCAAAGTGAGGCTAGAAACCTCTAGAGAAACCACAGTCACATGAGCACATTAAATGTTCCTGCACAAATTTCCCACAAGAAAATGTCTTATGCTCGCTCCTTAAGGAGTGGAAACAAGGAGGGTGGGGGAAAGAAGACTTAAGCAGTAAATTAATATGAAACAAATATAAAGGTATGTTATCAGGCACTCGCAGGAAATAAAGAAGTAGAACACCAGACAACAGAAAAACAACAGACATGAGTGGCTTACCCAGGATTTGAACACTGGACCTTCCGTGCGACAACCCCGCCTAGCCATGCAAGCGAATCGCACTATCCGCTCTGCCATCTACGCATCATCAATAAAATGATGTTTCAATGGCAGGTCAATAGTGCGAACCACAATACACGACACCAGAAGTCCTCCATGGGCAGTTCAGCCTATTAATGACGCAATCACTTCTGTTGTATTTCTATCAAGCAGTATAGGCCGAATCCAACAAGACCCTTAGGACCTTAATACTGTGTCCAGTAAATGATAGTAGACTAGAACAGTGAGAACAGGATAGTGGGTAGGTTTGGTATTGTACAAACATTTATTACAAATAAGGGAGGGAAACCTGAGGCCTGTAAACAGTAAATTAATATGAAACAAATATAAAGGTATGTTATCAGGCACTCGCAGGAAATAAAGAAGTAGAACACCAGACAACAGAAAAACAACAGACATGAGTGGCTTACCCAGGATTTGAACACTGGACCTTCCGTGCGACAACCCCGCCTAGCCATGCAAGCGAATCGCACTATCCGCTCTGCCATCTACGCATCATCAATAAAATGATGTTTCAATGGCAGGTCAATAGTGCGAACCACAATACACGACACCAGAAGTCCTCCATGGGCAGTTCAGCCTATTAATGACGCAATCACTTCTGTTGTATTTCTATCAAGCAGTATAGGCCGAATCCAACAAGACCCTTAGGACCTTAATACTGTGTCCAGTAAATTCTAGTCTACTATCATTTACTGGACACAGTATTAAGGTCCTAAGGGTCTTGTTGGATTCGGCCTATACTGCTTGATAGAAATACAACAGAAGTGATTGCGAATTAATAGGCTGAACTGCCCATGGAGGACTTCTGGTGTCGTGTATTGTGGTTCGCACTATTGACCTGCCATTGAAACATCATTTTATTGATGATGCGTAGATGGCAGAGCGGATAGTGCGATTCGCTTGCATGGCTAGGCGGGGTTGTCGCACGGAAGGTCCAGTGTTCAAATCCTGGGTAAGCCACTCATGTCTGTTGTTTTTCTGTTGTCTGGTGTTCTACTTCTTTATTTCCTGCGAGTGCCTGATAACATACCTTTATATTTGTTTCATATTAATTTACTGTTTACAGGCCTCAGGTTTCCCTCCCTTATTTGTAATAAATGTTTGTACAATACCAAACCTACCCACTATCCTGTTCTCACTGTTCTAGTCTACTATCATTTACTGGACACAGTATTAAGGTCCTAAGGGTCTTGTTGGATTCGGCCTATACTGCTTGATAGAAATACAACAGAAGTGATTGCGTCATTAATAGGCTGAACTGCCCATGGAGGACTTCTGGTGTCGTGTATTGTGGTTCGCACTATTGACCTGCCATTGAAACATCATTTTATTGATGATGCGTAGATGGCAGAGCGGATAGTGCGATTCGCTTGCATGGCTAGGCGGGGTTGTCGCACGGAAGGTCCAGTGTTCAAATCCTGGGTAAGCCACTCATGTCTGTTGTTTTTCTGTTGTCTGGTGTTCTACTTCTTTATTTCCTGCGAGTGCCTGATAACATACCTTTATATTTGTTTCATATTAATTTACTGTTTACAGGCCTCAGGTTTCCCTCCCTTATTTGTAATAAATGTTTGTACAATACCAAACCTACCCACTATCCTGTTCTCACTGTTCTAGTCTACTATCATTTACTGGACACAGTATTAAGGTCCTAAGGGTCTTGTTGGATTCGGCCTATACTGCTTGATAGAAATACAACAGAAGTGATTGCGTCATTAATAGGCTGAACTGCCCATGGAGGACTTCTGGTGTCGTGTATTGTGGTTCGCACTATTGACCTGCCATTGAAACATCATTTTATTGATGATGCATAGATGGCAGAGCGGATAGTGCGATTTGCTTGCATGGCTAGGCGGGGTTGTCGCACGGAAGGTCCAGTGTTCAAATCCTGGGTAAGCCACTCATGTCTGTTGTTTTTCTGTTGTCTGGTGTTCTACTTCTTTATTTCCTGCGAGTGCCTGATAACATACCTTTATATTTGTTTCATATTAATTTACTGTTTACAGGCCTCAGGTTTCCCTCCCTTATTTGTAATAAAGACTTAAGCAGGAGCTACTGTGTTCCTTTAATCTATCTTAAGTTCTTGAGAAAGTGTGAAATGTGATTAGAAAACAAGAAAATAATCCAGCCACTCTCCATTGACAGATGAAGAAACACCCCTACAAGATGTAGAATCATACACATAGTTTGGCAGCAATATAGACACAGTTGGAGGGACAGACAATGATACTGACATACAAATACAAAAGACAAGGGGAACTTTTATTGCATTGGGAAATCAATACTATAATAAGGATGTTCAACTAAAATGTCAAGCCAGTCCTATTGTATGGCTCTGAAACACAAGAGAACAAAAACAACCTAAAGCTACTGTGGTGTCTGCCCATGCACACCACATGTTAGATTTATTGAGTTTGAGTTAGTGCTGATAAATGCGGCACTATTTGGGATATTTATTGAAAATGAGGCGCACCGGAAAATGAGGTCAGAGTTTGTGTTGATATGTGTATGGCCAAGGTGAAGTAAAACCTTGCACTTTGTGACAGCTGTGGTTTTTGGCTGTGTTTTCTTTTTAAGTTCCAGTATGGACCTACTACGAAGTGTGTACCTTCTGACAGGAGAGGGTTTGTACAAGAGCATGAATACTCTTGAATTAAAAGTAATATGTACGGAGAAAATTAATAAATAAGGATTAATCATGAATAACGAGTATGCATGCTACAAAGAATTTCAGTTATTAAAAGATGTCGAATTCGTTTTAAAAGGAAGACTGTTTTAGTTCCTTATTGGTCAGGTAGAGAACCTGTATGCGTGTTGTGATAGAGGGAACAAAACTATGAAAAGTGAGAGATTTTACCCGGGATGTAACGGGATAACGAGCAGTACTATGAGCGACCGCTGGAGCAATCAAATATATATTAACTGTGGACAGGGGTAGCAATTTACCTATAATAATAATAAATGAACACAAAATATATTCGAACGGCGCCCCACCACAGATATGGGGGCTCGTCCGGGATATATTTTGTGTTCGTCGCGGCGCAGAGGGGGTAATATGTGGTGTCTGCCCATGCACACCACATGTTAGATTTATTGAGTTTGAGTTAGTGCTGATAAATGCGGCACTATTTGGGATATTTATTGAAAATGAGGCGCACCGGAAAATGAGGTCAGAGTTTGTGTTGATATGTGTATGGCCAAGGTGAAGTAAAACCTTGCACTTTGTGACAGCTGTGGTTTTTGGCTGTGTTTTCTTTTTAAGTTCCAGTATGGACCTACTACGAAGTGTGTACCTTCTGACAGGAGAGGGTTTGTACAAGAGCATGAATACTCTTGAATTAAAAGTAATATGTACGGAGAAAATTAATAAATAAGGATTAATCATGAATAACGAGTATGCATGCTACAAAGAATTTCAGTTATTAAAAGATGTCGAATTCGTTTTAAAAGGAAGACTGTTTTAGTTCCTCATTGGTCAGGTAGAGAACCTGTATGCGTGTTGTGATAGAGGGAACAAAATAACCTTATGGGACCACGGACGTATATGCAGTCGGACGTTGTCCGAACGGACGTTATGCGGCGTGTGATTGGGTAAGAGTTTGTGTTGATATGTGTATGGCCAAGGTGAAGTAAAACCTTGCACTTTGTGACAGCTGTGGTTTTTGGCTGTGTTTTCTTTTTAAGTTCCAGTATGGACCTACTACGAAGTGTGTACCTTCTGACAGGAGAGGGTTTGTACAAGAGCATGAATACTCTTGAATTAAAAGTAATATGTACGGAGAAAATTAATAAATAAGGATTAATCATGAATAACGAGTATGCATGCTACAAAGAATTTCAGTTATTAAAAGATGTCGAATTCGTTTTAAAAAGAAGACTGTTTTAGTTCCTCATTGGTCAGGTAGAGAACCTGTATGCGTGTTGTGATAGAGGGAACAAAACTATGAAAAGTGAGAGATTTTACCCGGGATGTAACGGGATAACGAGCAGTACTATGAGCGACCGCTGGAGCAATCAAATATATATTAACTGTGGACAGGGGTAGCAATTTACCTATAATAATAATAAACGAACTCAAAATATATGCGAACGGCGCCCCACACATCCGATCTACTACTTGAGTAGGAAACTATCGGAAGCCGAATCTAAATACTCTATTTTCGACAGAGAACTGTTGGGTATAGTATGGACTTTGAATAAACTTCAAAAGTATGTGGTAGGTACGCATTTTACTATAATGACAGATCAGAGATCATTAACGTATCTGCAAACCTGTAAATCACCAAGTGCAAGACTTACGAGATTTGCATTACAGTTGCAAGCGTATGACTTTGATATCGTCCATATAGAAGGACATAATAATGTAATCGCGGACACTCTATCAAGAGTAATACATTGAACTATATAACTGTCCTGGGTACAAGAAGTGACAACAAACATTGTTTATGTTCATAATCAATTGATGGATAGATTATAAAGCGATATTTTCGTAGCATTAATATGTTGCTCACAAGTTGTTGCCACATATTTTAACTGCATTTCACTCATCGTGATATCATTTCACTCATTACTTGAATTTGATTTTCCTTTTTATCATTATAGTTAAGTATAGTTAATGATAACCTGGAAACCTGCAGTTTCCAGTAGCGCGCAGGGGGGGGGGGGGGGGGGGGTAATATGTGGTGTCTGCCCATGCACACCACATGTTAGATTTATTGAGTTTGAGTTAGTGCTGATAAATGCGGCACTATTTGGGATATTTATTGAAAATGAGGCGCACCGGAAAATGATGTCAGAGTTTGTGTTGATATGTGTATGGCCAAGGTGAAGTAAAACCTTGCACTTTGTGACAGCTGTGGTTTTCGGCTGTGTTTTCTTTTTAAGTTCCAGTATGGACCTACTACGAAGTGTGTACCTTCTGACAGGAGAGGGTTTGTACAAGAGCATGAATACTCTTGAATTAAAAGTAATATGTACGGAGAAAATTAATAAATAAGGATTAATCATGAATAACGAGTATGCATGCTACAAAGAATTTCAGTTATTAAAAGATGTCGAATTCGTTTTAAAAAGAAGACTGTTTTAGTTCCTCATTGGTCAGGTAGAGAACCTGTATGCGTGTTGTGATAGAGGGAACAAAACTATGAAAAGTGAGAGATTTTACCCGGGATGTAACGGGATAACGAGCAGTACTATGAGCGACCGCTGGAGCAATCAAATATATATTAACTGTGGACAGGGGTAGCAATTTACCTATAATAATAATAAACGAACTCAAAATATATGCGAACGGCGCCCCACACATCCGATCTACTACTTGAGTAGGAAACTATCGGAAGCCGAATCTAAATACTCTATTTTCGACAGAGAACTGTTGGGTATAGTATGGACTTTGAATAAACTTCAAAAGTATGTGGTAGGTACGCATTTTACTATAATGACAGATCAGAGATCATTAACGTATCTGCAAACCTGTAAATCACCAAGTGCAAGACTTACGAGATTTGCATTACAGTTGCAAGCGTATGACTTTGATATCGTCCATATAGAAGGACATAATAATGTAATCGCGGACACTCTATCAAGAGTAATACATTGAACTATATAACTGTCCTGGGTACAAGAAGTGACAACAAACATTGTTTATGTTCATAATCAATTGATGGATAGATTATAAAGCGATATTTTCGTAGCATTAATATGTTGCTCACAAGTTGTTGCCACATATTTTAACTGCATTTCACTCATCGTGATATCATTTCACTCATTACTTGAATTTGATTTTCCTTTTTATCATTATAGTTAAGTATAGTTAATGATAACCTGGAAACCTGCAGTTTCCAGTAGCGCGCAGGGGGGGGGGGGGGGGGGAATATGTGGTGTCTGCCCATGCACACCACATGTTAGATTTATTGAGTTTGAGTTAGTGCTGATAAATGCGGCACTATTTGGGATATTTATTGAAAATGAGGCGCACCGGAAAATGATGTCAGAGTTTGTGTTGATATGTGTATGGCCAAGGTGAAGTAAAACCTTGCACTTTGTGACAGCTGTGGTTTTCGGCTGTGTTTTCTTTTTAAGTTCCAGTATGGACCTACTACGAAGTGTGTACCTTCTGACAGGAGAGGGTTTGTACAAGAGCATGAATACTCTTGAATTAAAAGTAATATGTACGGAGAAAATTAATAAATAAGGATTAATCATGAATAACGAGTATGCATGCTACAAAGAATTTCAGTTATTAAAAGATGTCGAATTCGTTTTAAAAAGAAGACTGTTTTAGTTCCTCATTGGTCAGGTAGAGAACCTGTATGCGTGTTGTGATAGAGGGAACAAAACTATGAAAAGTGAGAGATTTTACCGGGATGTAACGGGATAACGAGCAGTACTATGAGCGACCGCTGGAGCAATCAAATATATATTAACTGTGGACAGGGGTAGCAATTTACCTATAATAATAATAAACGAACTCAAAATATATGCGAACGGCGCCCCACACATCCGATCTACTACTTGAGTAGGAAACTATCGGAAGCCGAATCTAAATACTCTATTTTCGACAGAGAACTGTTGGGTATAGTATGGACTTTGAATAAACTTCAAAAGTATGTGGTAGGTACGCATTTTACTATAATGACAGATCAGAGATCATTAACGTATCTGCAAACCTGTAAATCACCAAGTGCAAGACTTACGAGATTTGCATTACAGTTGCAAGCGTATGACTTTGATATCGTCCATATAGAAGGACATAATAATGTAATCGCGGACACTCTATCAAGAGTAATACATTGAACTATATAACTGTCCTGGGTACAAGAAGTGACAACAAACATTGTTTATGTTCATAATCAATTGATGGATAGATTATAAAGCGATATTTTCGTAGCATTAATATGTTGCTCACAAGTTGTTGCCACATATTTTAACTGCATTTCACTCATCGTGATATCATTTCACTCATTACTTGAATTTGATTTTCCTTTTTATCATTATAGTTAAGTATAGTTAATGATAACCTGGAAACCTGCAGTTTCCAGTAGCGCGCAGGGGGGTGGGGTGGGGGGTGGGGGGTAATATGTGGTGTCTGCCCATGCACACCACATGTTAGATTTATTGAGTTTGAGTTAGTGCTGATAAATGCGGCACTATTTGGGATATTTATTGAAAATGAGGCGCACCGGAAAATGATGTCAGAGTTTGTGTTGATATGTGTATGGCCAAGGTGAAGTAAAACCTTGCACTTTGTGACAGCTGTGGTTTTCGGCTGTGTTTTCTTTTTAAGTTCCAGTATGGACCTACTACGAAGTGTGTACCTTCTGACAGGAGAGGGTTTGTACAAGAGCATGAATACTCTTGAATTAAAAGTAATATGTACGGAGAAAATTAATAAATAAGGATTAATCATGAATAACGAGTATGCATGCTACAAAGAATTTCAGTTATTAAAAGATGTCGAATTCGTTTTAAAAGGAAGACTGTTTTAGTTCCTCATTGGTCAGGTAGAGAACCTGTATGCGTGTTGTGATAGAGGGAACAAAACTATGAAAAGTGAGAGATTTTACCCGGGATGTAACGGGATAACGAGCAGTACTATGAGCGACCGCTGGAGCAATCAAATATATATTAACTGTGGACAGGGGTAGCAATTTACCTATAATAATAATAAACGAACACAAAATATATTCGAACGGCGCCCCACCACAGTTAATATATATTTGATTGCTCCAGCGGTCGCTCATAGTACTGCTCGTTATCCCGTTACATCCCGGGTAAAATCTCTCACTTTTCATAGTTTTGTTCCCTCTATCACAACACGCATACAGGTTCTCTACCTGACCAATGAGGAACTAAAACAGTCTTCTTTTTAAAACGAATTCGACATCTTTTAATAACTGAAATTCTTTGTAGCATGCATACTCGTTATTCATGATTAATCCTTATTTATTAATTTTCTCCGTACATATTACTTTTAATTCAAGAGTATTCATGCTCTTGTACAAACCCTCTCCTGTCAGAAGGTACACACTTCGTAGTAGGTCCATACTGGAACTTAAAAAGAAAACACAGCCAAAAACCACAGCTGTCACAAAGTGCAAGGTTTTACTTCACCTTGGCCATACACATATCAACACAAACTCTAATAACGTCCGTTCGGACAACGTCCGACTGCATATACGTCCGTGGTCCCATAAGGTTATAATAGAGTTCAGAAATCCCGATTGGAAAACAGGACGTAACCGGACATAGCGAAAGCAACAGCTTCCCACACGCAACACGTGTATCTCATGTCTCTTGTATACAGTACAAAGCGATTGCGATGCCAGACGTATAATGGTACAGTACATACATAACCTATAATACAGTACATATGGCTTGATAGTCATAATAAACGCCTATGTTACTAGCCTATGTATGTACTGTACTGTACTTACTATCGTTATTTTAATGTGAACTTTCGAAAATACATTACCATGAAGTGCATCATGGCTCCCAAACGCAGCAAAACCAGTTCTATGATAGCAGCAGCAAGAGACAAACGAAAAGTATCAATTTGGAAGTGAAACAAACGGTAATTAAACATCACGAAGGTGGAAAACCAGTGAATGCTATAGCTCGTGATTTGGGCATGTCGCATTCGACAGTCACGACGATCCTTAAGAACAAAGAAAAAATTCTCCAAGATGTTAAAGGATCGGCTCCACTGAAAGCTACAAAGCTTACGAAAATGCGAGAGGGACTATATCAGATATGGAAAAATTGCTAATGACCTGGATTGAGGATCAAACACAGAAGCGAATCCCTCTCAGCACATTGTTGATCACTGCTAAGGCACGAAGCTTGTTCGAAATACTTAAAGAAAAAGCAGGACCAGACTACAATATCGAGTTTAGTGCTAGTTCTGGGTGGTTCAAGCGCTTCAAACAACGTTTTTCACTTCATAATGTGAAAGTGAGTGGTGAGTCTGCGAAGGCAGCAGAAGATTTTGTCGAAACCCTAGATAAACTAATTGTAGAAGGAGGTTATTTGCCCCAGCAAATTTTTAATATGGATGAAACCTCCTTATTCTGGAAACGAATGCCTGAAAGGACCTTCATCCATAAGGAGGCCAAGTCAATGCCAGGCTTTAAGGCTTTTAAAGACAGTACATTAGCTGAAATACAGTACTGTATGTGTACAGTATCTTGGCTATTTAGTCAATACAGGTACACTACAGTATCCCATATAACTTTGCTAAGTATAAGGTATGGTATTCGCACAACGTCCAAATCGCATGAGGTCCTATTTCACAGAACGTATCGTGGACGTTATGCGGCGCATGACTGTAATCTTAATTTTGTGCTTGTGCTGTACTGAGAGGACTTCCAGATGTTGTTTAGACTAAAAAAGGCTGTTCTTGCTTTGTTCATTCTGTTGTTGATGTCTTTGCTTGCTCTGCCGTCCGGTGTTACTATGCATCCTAGGTATGTGAAGGTGTCTGTCTGTTCCAGTTGCTGATTCCTTACTGATATGGGCTCAGGGTTGCTCACATTGAGCGTCATGAACTCTGTCTTCTTTAGATGCATGTTCAAGCCCACCTGCTGGCTATACTTATTAAGTCTATCCATTTTTTCCTGGATGTGTTGATGTGGATGTGCTAGTAGTGCAATGTCATCTGCATATTCCAGATCTTCCAATGTAGAAAATGTAGTCCATCTTATTCCTCTTGGACTGCCCTCTGTTGTCTGGCACATCACCCAGTCTATGACTGTTAAAAATAGAGTGGTTGATAAAGGGCATCCCTGTCGTACTTCTGTCTTCACTTCAAAGGTTAGGTTGCTCTGCCCAATGCTACACGTAAAGTTGGCATAGAGGCTTTTTATGATTGACACTATGCAGCTTGGAATTCCATAAGCCCTCAGTATTTTCCATAAACTGTCTTTATGTATACTGTCAAAAGCCTTTTCAAAATCAACGAAATTAATTAATGTACAGCTGTCTTTGCCATTCTGAGCACTGCTCTATAATGTTCCTGAGGGTAAATATATGATCTACACATCTTCTGTTCTTTCTAAATCCTGCTTGTTCTTTCCTCAGTTTGTGGTCTACTGCTTTTGAAATTCTCTGAATACTGCCTAGTATTTTGCTGGGAACTGAGAGAAGAGTTATTCCTCTCCAATTATTGCAGTCTGCAAGATCTCCCTTCTTGGGCAATTTGACAATTATTCCTTTGTTCCACTCTGATGGTGTTGTCCCTGTTTTCCAGACTTGTGCAAATAATGGTTCTAATAGTTCTGCTGCTAGCTCAGGGTCTGTCTTAAATAGCTCTGCATTTAAGTTATCATGGCCAAGAGCTTTTCCATTCTTTAACCCTTTGATTGCTGTGATGATTTCTTCTTTTCGTGGAATGTCTGTATTAACATCTAGATCATTTTCAGCTTCAGGAACATTCAATTGTGTCTCTGGTGGTTCCTTGTTCAGAGTTTCTCTGAAATGCTCTGCCCATCTTGTTTCCTGTCCCTCTGCTGTCGTGATGAGATTTCCTTGCTTATCTTTTACTAATGTAATATTGTTTGCACCTCGTTTTCCGCTGATGATTTTAGTTATTTTGTATACTGTGCTTTGTTCATTTCTCAGTGCTGCCTCTTCTGCCTGTCTTGCAAGATCGTCTAGGAAATTCCTTTTGTTGGCTCGGGTTTGGCGTTTAACTTCCTTGTCCAGCTGACTGTACTGTTCGTTATATACAGTAGAACTCCATTTATCCGAACCCCAATTATCCGAACATCCAATTATCCGAACACTTTGTCCAGAAAAAAAAAACCAGGTGCCACCAGTCACGTTAGACTACAATTCTGAATCTTTTGATGCGGCAAGCTTCAAATGTGTGCGAACAATTTGTAGAGGATGGGATGGGCTAATGGTCGGTCGCTTACATACAGGAAGTCAGTTAGATCATTATATCATAAAGTCAGTTAATATCTAGTTTACCAATCCAGTGTACGAGTGCGTTCTAGGCAGAACACTGGCTAAACAGACAGTTCAACTTAAAATAATTGTCTCTGCTACCACAGCAGAATAATTTTGGTGTACAAGTATTTCTCTGTGCGATAAGGCATCTTCCAGTAGGCCTAATGCATATAAAAGGAACCGCAATGTTTTGTCAATTGAAACGAAAACAGAAATTATCAAGAGACTAGGAAAAAGTGAAACTGTGTCTTCACTTGCCAGAATTTTCAATGTTGGGAAAGCTAAAGTCTCTGACATCAAAAGTAACAAGGATAAAATTATGAGTTTTGCATCGAAATTGGATAGTGAAAATGGGTCGAAGAAACGTAAAACCATGAGAAATGCGAAAGATTTGAAATTGGAAGAGGCTTTGTATATATGGTTTGTGCAAAGAAGAAGCAAAGGGGAACCTATCTCTGGCTCTCTATTGTGTGAAAAGGCACTTCAGTTCAACAATCAACTTGACGGTCCTCCTGACTTTAAGGCTAGCCAGGAATGGTTAAGAAACTTTAAATCTCGTCATGGCATACGAGGATTGGAGATTCAAGGGGAATCTTTATCTAGCGATGCAACTGCCGCTGAAAATTTTAAAGAAACATTCTTGGCTTTTTTGGAAGAAGAAAGTTATTCACTCGATGATGTGTATAATGCCGATGAGACTGGCTTATACTGGAAATCAATGCCTCAAAAATCACTTGCATCTCAGCGCGAAGCAGCTGCCCCTGGGTTTAAAAAGTGCAAAGAGAGAGTAACAATTTTGGTAGCCGCGAATGCCAGTGGAAGTCATCGTTTACCGGTGCTAATGATCGGCAAAGTAAAAAAACCACGTTGTTTAAAGAATGTGACATGTCTCCCATTGTGCTACAAAGCACAGAAGAGTGCTTGGATGAATAGTGAAATATTTCTTGATTGGTATACAAATCAGTTCATCCCAAATGTGAAGAGGTTGAGAGAACAAGAAAAGAAAACTGGAAAAGTAATTCTTCTACTGGACAATGCACCATCTCATCCAGAGACGGATACATTGAATGCAGTTGATGCAAATTTTAAAGTAATTTTTCTGCCTCCCAATGTAACAGCACTGATTCAACCAATGGATCAGGGTGTTATAGCAAAACTTAAAAAGATGTACAAGAAGGAAGTCCTGCGTCGTTTATTGTTGGCTGAAGATGAAGAAAGTGTGGTGGCGTTTTCCAAGAAGCTTAATCTCAAAGACTGCTGCTATATGTTAGCTGATGCTTGGACCACCCTGTCACAAGATAATCTCAACAAGGCTTGGAATAGATTGCTTGGGAAAAAAGAAGGAAATGAAACTACTGCAGTGGACACAAATGATGATTGTATAAATGAAGTTGTGGAACTGTTTCAAGCAATGCCCGGATTTTCGGACTGTGACAAAGATGATGCACACTTGTGGCTAGAAGATGATAATGATTCTGGTTTTCAGTTTTTGAATGACGAAGAAATTTTGTCTTTTGTGCAAGAAGAAAACCAAATACATGTAGTGACCGATGATGAAGACTCCTCAGAAGTACATGATGTACTTGTAGATTATGAAGAAAACCCAAAACGTCGACCAAGTCCTGAAGAGGCCTTTATAGCACTAGAAACAGCGATGGCTTGGTACGAGCAAGAAGATGACAGCTGTCCTACACAGCTTCTGCTGTTGAAGAGAATGCGGGACTTAGCAGCCAAAAGGAGACTATCCAGTTTGGTGCAAAAGAGGATTCCTCATTATTTTAAATAGTGGGCTACATCTGTGCAAGTACATGTATACGTAAGTTGCGCATGGTTTTGAATCGTTTGTAATGTTATTTTGAAAACATTTCTCTTTCTTAAAAAAACATAATTAATACAAGTAGTACATGCACTGCTGTGTAATAAAAGATTTTGGTGATACGGTGATCTAATACAGTGTGGGTATTATTATTACAGTACAAGTAAATATGTTTTAATGTGTATTTCCCTTGTGATGGTTAATTATTTTTAGAAATACGAGCGTATGTGTACATGTACTCGATACATTATGTAATCCAATTATCCGAACATTTGATTATCCGAACGATGCTCGGTCCCAAGGGGTTCGGATAAATGGAGTTCTACTGTAGTTGCTTTAACCTGGGGGACTTCGCTGGTGTTTTCTTTCTTTTCATTTCCTTTCTCATCTTTATGGTGTTTAATGTTTCTGGTGTTATCCAGTCTTGCTTCTTCCTTTCCTGGAATCCCAAGCATGATTTGCTGCTTTCCTTATATATTGTTGAAATGGTGTTGAATTTCTGGTCTATATCATCAGTTTATGTCTTTTCCTGACTTTTGGCAAATTGATATCGCTTCTTTATATCAGCCGCAAAAGCTTTTCTAGTAAGGGGGTCCTTCAATTTGCTGATGTCAAACATTTTCTGTGTAGTTACAGTTGGTCCAGCCGTTCTGAGTTTCACTTTCAGTTTTGCTACTACTAAATGTGATTACTTCCCACATTTGCACCTCTTCTTACCTTCACATCTTGTAATTCATGTCTCCATCTACCGTTAATCATAATGTGGTCTATCTGGTTTCTGTCCCGACCATTTGGAGATTCCCATGTTAATTTGTGAATTTCTTTGTGTGGGAAAAGTGTTCCTCCAATGACCAGGTTGTTAATGCTACAGAAACTTATTAATTTATCCCCATTTTCGTTTGCTGTTCCGCTGCCGCATTTCCCCATTACTCTTTCATTATATGTATTGTGTGTTCCAACTTTCGCATTGAGGTCTCCCATTACTACGATAAGATCATATCTAGGTGTCTCTTCCATTTCTTTCTGCAGTTGTTGATAGAATTCATCCTTGACCTCATCATCACTGTCATTCGTTGGTGCGTAGCATTGTATTATTGTAGTGTTGGTGAATCTCCCTCTCAGTCTTATTCTTATCAGTCTGTTGTTGATCGGTTTCCATTCCAGTAATGTCCTTTCTATTCCTTTCTGTAGAATAATGGCTACACCTTCATTGCGCTGTCCATCATCTCTTCCAGGGTAAAGTACTGTTTCTCCTGTTGCTGTTTTTACTTTTCCTACCCCTGTCCATCTGCTCTCGCTTATCCCTAGAATGTGTAATCTATAGTTTCTCATTTCTGCTGTGACCTGTTTTAGTTTACCTGTCTCATTCATTGTCCTGACATTCCAAAATCCTATTCTTGTTTCACGTTTTGTGGTCAGGACGTCCGTTTTTGTGTCAGTGGCTTCCTTTCGGCGTTCACCACTGACAGTCATGCGAGCCTCAGACTCCGGATGTCCGTCCCACAGCAAAGTATGTTCATTAGCTAACACTTCACAAACTCTATATATGTATGACAAACAGTGAAACTAACCAGCTAACACTTCACAAACTCTATACATGTATGACCAACAGTGAAACTAACCACCTAACACTTCACAAACTCTATAAACGTATGACCAGCAGTGAAACTAACCATCTAACACTTCACAAACTCTATACATGTATGCCCAACAGTGAAACTAACCGGCTAACACTTCACAAACTCTATACATGTATGACCAACAGTGAAACTAACCACCTAACACCTCACAAATGCTATACATGTATGACCAACAGTGAAACGAACCAGCTAACACTTCACAAACTATCCACCTAACACCTCACAAACTCTATACATGTATGACCAGCACTGAAACTAACCACCTAACAATTCACAAACTCTATACATGTATGACCAGCACTGAAACTAACCACCTAACACTTCATAAACTCTATACATGTATGA
This sequence comes from Oreohelix idahoensis, assembly GCA_024509875.1. Lineage (NCBI taxonomy): Eukaryota > Metazoa > Mollusca > Gastropoda > Stylommatophora > Oreohelicidae > Oreohelix > Oreohelix idahoensis. The sequence continues at coordinate 1,019,764 of JAMPIV010004368.1, forward strand.
CCAGCACTGAAACTAACCACCTAACACTTCACAAACTCTATACATGTATGACCAGCACTGAAACTAACCACCTAACACTTCACAAACTCTATACATGCATGACCAGCACTGAAACTAACCACCTAACAATTCACAAACTCTATACATGTATGACCAGCACTGAAACTAACCACCTAACAATTCACAAACTCTATACATGTATGACCAGCACTGAAACTAACCACCTAACACTTCACAAACTCTATACATGTATGACCAGCACTGAAACTAACCACCTAACAATTCACAAACTCTATACATGTATGACCAGCACTGAAACTAACCACCTAACAATTCACAAACTCTATCATGTATGACCAGCACTGAAACTAACCACCTAACACTTCACAAACTCTATACATGTATGACCAGCAGTGAAACTAACAGCCTAAAAATTCACAAAACTCTATACATGTATGACCAGCAGTGAGACTAACAGCCTAAAAATTCACAAAACTCTATATATGTATAACCAGCAGTGAGACTAACAGCCTAACACTTCACAAAACTCTATGCATGTATGACCAGCAGTGAGACTAACAGCCTAAAAATTCACAAAACTCTATACATGTATGACCAGCAGTGAGACTAACCCCCTAACACTTCACAAAATGTTTTAAGCCAAGTAACTAGCAAACATGTTATACATCTGTAACCTTCATCATCATCTTCCTCGTTTGCTCTCATAAACCACATTTATTTCTCTCATAAAACTGGAGTTTGTCTCAGGCTTCTCTCCTCTCCATATATTTTTTCTGTCAAAGGGGTTGGTGAAGGATATGTTGTCAATTTTCTCCTCTCATAGAGCTGACATTCTTTGAGGACTGTTTGCCATTTGTAATGAATAATGTGAAAGCTCTATATAACAGTTTACAAACTTTATATTTTCATTTTTTTTCCTGTCCATTCGTGCCAATAAGAGCAGTTTGTGGTCTAGTGTGAGATTACACTGTCGCCAACATCACACACAGTTTATTCTGGATGTCTTTACAAGTGTAAATCCACCTTCTCTCCTCCCAGTCATATATCTGGCCTTGCTGCCTGATCTTCTGTTGTTGAAGGCTTGTACTGTCAGTTGATTCTGGTCAGATGTTTGTACCATTATATTTTCTGTTTCTCTGTTTACCAGATTCTGGTCAGATATTTGTACCATTATATTACTACCAGCCAAATGCATACCTGTCAACCTGTACGAATTTTTCGTACAATGTACGGATTTTTGATACATTTAGCAGTGTACGGCCGTACAGACTCGTTGTACGGATTTTTCTCCCCGCCAAAAAAAAAATTTTTTTTTTTTTTTTTTAATTTTTTTTTTTTTTTAAATTCTAAAAATATTTTCCAACCCAAGTTTTTTAAAATTTTAAATCAGAAAATATTTTCTAGCCCAGGTTTTTATTTAACCATTTTTTTTTATTTTTAATTCCGGGAATCTCGGCGTCCGTTTTTAAACTGAGGTCTCTCCCAGCAACCAATCAAATCCTTTCATTCCCAACAATTCGGCAAAAACTTTTAATTCGGCCTCAAACGCTTTTGGTTTTCAGCGTTGTAATGTTATGATGTATGTATATAAGCATTACCTCGTCATCTACACAAGCACACACATGTTTCAGAAGGCACTCAGTAAAAGCATGTTCAGTTTGTAGCCATGTTTATTTACAGTATATCGTACATGTGAAGATTCGCATATTATTACAATGTGTGGTTCGTATTATTAATGTATTATATTACATCCCCCCTTTTTTGAAAAAAAAAAATGTGTGCAAACATTTCCAACGAAATGTTTCATGTGAGAAAGGATAAGTATGTGTAATGCTCAGTGTGAGTATATATATATGTCACTGTCTGTATCGGCTGGGAGGTGTCACTGTACGGCCAGAACGAGTGGTGTAAAATGCTGGTGGTTCTGCGGAAGTCCCTGGTTTAGCTTGAGTTGGTTGTGATTTCGGCCTTGGCACTTGTTGGTTTTGTGGGGTGCCAAGGTCTGGAGTTACTGCATTGCCTGTTGTAAGCGTGGGAATTCTCTTCTCTGTTGTATTCTGTGGGATTTCTCTAATGTCCACTCTGTTTCGCCTCAGGAGGTTGTTGCTGCTGTCTGGTCTTAAGGTATAGCTCCTGGGTTCAGGGTTTCTGGAAATGATTGTTGCTTTTGACCATGTGTCATTGTTGTGGTTGTAGGTAGTCACATGCTGACCAGGATGTAATGGTGGTAGGTCTTTAGCACATTTGTCATAGTTGGATTTCTGAACTTGCTGACGATGCTGAAGTTGATCATATGTGCTGTCTCTATGTTGTGGATGGAAGTGGACCTTAGATGGTAGAAGGTCTTTAATTCTTCTATCAAACATAAGTTCTGCTGGACTGTCGATCTTACTGTCTACCGGTGTTGTTCTCCACCTCAAGAGTGCTAGGTGTACATCCTCTGTTCTTGTTTTCTTCATGATTGACTTGATAGTTTGTATCTGTCTCTCAATGAAACCATTAGATTTAGGGTATCTAGGTGATGATGTTGTGTGTTTGATCTTCCAGTCCTTAGTGAAGTTTCTGTATGCTTGACCTGAGAAATGTGGACCGTTGTCTGATCTAATTTCATCTGGGATGCCAAACATGCTGCAATACTTCTTTGTAATGTCTGCAATAACAGCTGATGGTGAGGGTTGTGGAAGTTTCTCAATGATGGGAAATTTGCTGTAGTAATCAGCAATAATAAGATAGTCATTATTGTCGATTGAGAAAATATCAGTTCCTATAATGCTCCAAGGGCTCAATGGTATGTCTGATGGTATGAGAGGTTCTCTGCACTGCCTATTTGCATGTTCTTGGCAAATTGAACAGTTTTTAAATAGTGTTTCTATGTCCTTGTTTATCTGTGGCCAGTAAACATCTTTCTTTGCTCTCAGTTGTGTCTTCACAATACCAAGGTGACTATTATGGAGCTGTTGAAGGATGATATCGCATTGTGTTTCTGGTACAACAATGCGATCTCCTTTAAGGATCAGACCATCTTCGATGCTTAACTCGTCCCTCATCGAGTAGTAAGGACGGATGTGTGTTGGAACTTCCCTGATAGAGCTTGGCCATCCATGGCATATCAGTTCTTTGAAAGAGTTAAGGATAGGATCTCTCATTGTGTCTTCTCTGATGTGTTCAAGCCGATTATCGCTAAACTTGACAAAATCAACTTTGATGTTTGGGGTAAGATCTGCTGTCTTGTTGGGGTTTATCTTTGGCTCAGCGTTGTCTTTTAAAAAGAATCTTGCCTTTCCTGGAAGTTTGCCTATTCTGTCGAACTGTTCTGGGAATCGCTCTTTAAGGTCATCTACTCCAGTGACGTGTAGAGTAAGATGTTCTTTTTTGTCAGCTTTAATGTTGTTAATAGTTACCACACTCAGCTTTTCGCACATTGGTAAACCCAAAATTGCAGGTCCTTCAACATCTACCAAGTAAAATGTTGACGATGTCCATTCAGAGTCTCTGTATAAACATTCAAGTGTTACTGCTCCGAAACAGTCTATACTTGTTCCATTGTAAGCTCTTAGCTTTGTCCTGCCACTCCTACTTTTTACATCCCTTGTGGGAAATCCTTGCTCATCCACCTTGTCAGGCATGATCTGTCTGAATTTTCTTAAGGGTAGAGTGTTACCTTGGGCACCTGTGTCTATCTTGAACCGAATATATCTTTCTTTGTGCCTTTTAATTCCTGGTATTCGGAATTGTACCTTGCAGAAAGCCTGCATTCTCTTGGTTCATTACTGAAAGTTAGTATCTTCACAGTATCAAATGTGGAAGGATCACTTTCTTCACTGGAGTCAAGGTCCTCAGTCATCATAAAATGTGTTTGTTTTGATGACTCTCTGCTGTGAAGGTTGTGTTGAGCACTGTCTTGTTTCCTCTTGAAACATAATTTTATCCAGTGGCCCCTCTTTCTGCAGTAATGACATGTAGAGTCTTTAGCTGGACAGTGGTTTTGTATGTGGTTTAGGCCACAACATTTACACATAGCACCTCTGCTTGTGTTGTGTTTTTCTTGTTGCTTCGAACCAGTTGCTTTGTTGTGTCTAGGTTTATAGCTTTTCACTGCATCCACCTGGGCTGTTAATGTACCTTGCTGAATTTGTTTAATGTTTAGTGCTTGTGCCTCGTGTTTCCTGCCTTCATCCAGAAGTTGTTGTATAGTTAGTGTATCACTCTGGCTCAGTATCCATTTCTGTAACTCTGGCATTGGTGTGCTGAGAAGGATCTGTTCGATAATTCGCTCTTTTTCTTCTTCTTTGTTAAATTTGCATACACTTGTTTTCTCCTTGATGCGAGTGAAAAAACCATCTAGACTTTCACTAGGTTTCTGTCGCAGGTGGTGAAGTTCTAATCTTGCCGCTCTAAAGTTCGTGTGCTTTATTATCAGACGTTTTTCAAATTCGTCCAATATGGCTGCGGGATCTGTCGCCGACTCCACAGGCATGGCGGTAGCAAAACTGTTGTAAATTTTCAAACCTTCATCGTCCAGTGCTTCTAGGATATATGGAGTTAGGGTTTGTCCTTCCAGACCAGTGGTCTTGGAATATAGATCTATGCGTTGGCGCCATAACAAGAAAGCTTCACTCTTATCATCTTTACCGGCGAATCTCATTTGCGGTGCGTTGCGATATTGTTTCGCCGCCATGGCTGACCTCGATGACGAAAATTAGCCGAATACTGTACTCACGTGTTATCGTGTAGCTGTTTTTTGCGTCAGTCCGGTATCGACCGCTGCCACCATGTAATGTTATGATGTATGTATATAAGCATTACCTCGTCATCTACACAAGCACACACATGTTTCAGAAGGCACTCAGTAAAAGCATGTTCAGTTTGTAGCCATGTTTATTTACAGTATATCGTACATGTGAAGATTCGCATATTATTACAATGTGTGGTTCGTATTATTAATGTATTATATTACAAGCGTGACATGGCATATTTTTAAAGTTACCTGTTATCAACGACCACGTTTGCTTGCCACCACACTTCGACGCCATTTCGTTTAAAAAAGCTAAGTACTTATAACTTGGTTAAATATTGCTGTTGTTTTGCTTTGTTGCAATTTAATCGCTGTCTTAATCTTTCCAGTTATATCTTGCCCTTCAATATATTTCCGTTAAATTGTCATAATATTCTGTGTAGGCCCTACATAACTAGAAAAAAAAAAGTTTGTTTGCGTTGAGTAGGCCTACTTTATTCCAGCACTCAAGATTAGCTGCTTTATTTTTTAATAAAGTGGCAATCTGTTATCACTTTAAGCTACCAACTCGTAAATAATAATTTTGTAAATTTTTGGTGGTACGTTTTTTCTTCCTAGATTTGATATTCTGTTCATAATTTTGTTTATAATTTTTTTTTTTTTTTTTTTTTTTGCTGTTAGCTGTTTGCTTTGTTCGTAGTATTTTTTAATCATTCTCTTCGTCTACAAAGATTATTAGTTGAAATATTTCATCCACTGAATGATGGCTGAGCCTAATTCAAAGAAACAAAAGCTTGCAGGTCATGGTAAGTTTCAGGTCGAATGGGTTAAACTCTTCCCTGGCATTGTAGATGCATCCAAGTTAGGATCAACCCATGCTTTTTGTAGATTATGCAGCAAAGATATGAAAGTAGTAGCTTCAGGATTATATGATCTGAAAGTACATTTTAAATCGAAATTGCATGAACAAATGTTTGCAATGAAGAAGGGAGCATCTATTAAGACCTTTTTTGCTCAGCCAAAGCAGGAAGAGGGTGGCATTATAAGGGCTGAAGTTTTATTTGCCAATTTCATTGCCCAGCATAACTTAACTACAAAACACTGTACATCGAAAGAACAGTGTACATCATGATCACTTAGTTTTTTATATGTAAAGAACAGTTTGAGGCTATTAGCATGTTTTATATCACAATAATTCAAATGCTAATAGATTTGTATATGTCATTTCTCATTTTAAAACTGTATTGCGTATAATTTATTAATATATTTTTTGCGTAAGGATTTTTGGGTGTTTGTAAGGATTTTTTTGGTCCGGCGTACAGATTTTTGTCTCAGAAGGTTGACAGGTATGCAAATGTCAGCCAGTCAACTCAACATTTACCTCAATGTTAATCGATTGCTAAAATAGATGAGAATCAATCATATAAAAACAATCTTCTATGACACTACCTGCCACATGTCTGCCAGTCCTCAGGTTGTTGCGTTGCCCATGACATGATCTGGCCATCCATGGTTAGGTCCCACTGTTTGTTGTCCTGCAGTCACAACAAAAAATATTAGCAACACAGTCAGTCATGATGGCACACACACAAGGTCATGAAACTACACTATGAACATTTCAACTGGCATGACCACACAAAGCCACCTTTGTTAGTGACACAATTCATTCATTCATTCATAACCCTCACTCCCAAAGGAGCATAGGCCTTCAACAAACACATGCCAAGTCCTCCTGTCACATGCCATCATCTCAAGTTCTTTCCACGTTCTCCATAATTTTCACCTGTTTCCAGCTCTCTTCTCCATGTGTTTCTTGGTCTACCTTTGCCTCTCTTGTCCTGGGGGTTCCAGAACAAGGACTGCCTTGTAACGCATGGCTGTTTGTCAACACGCTTTTAGTTCCCCACATTCTTTTCTGCTACCGTTCGGTCACGGGGTCAAATTCTTACCGGCTTTCGGGAATTCCAGTCGAAGCGCACTAAACATTCGATAGGGGGTAATTAAATCTTCGCTGCAAACTTATCGTTGGAAACTCCAGTTTAAAAGTGGCTTTTGGTGATAGTTAGTATGTTACTCTAAGTTTTGGTGATAGTTAGTTTGTTACTCTAAGTTTTGGTGATAGTTAGTTTGTTACTCTAAGTTTTGGTGATAGTTAGTATGTTACTCTAAGTTTTTGTTTAAAAACAAACATTGTATTATAATTACAACAGAAGACATGAAAATCTGAAAAAGTGCAAAAAGCAATCTTTTTCAAGTTTTAATATGTCATCATTGTTACGTAATGACATTAGCAGAATACAGAAACTGAACTCAATTTATACATTAATATACAATACATATGTTATAGAAAAATGACATTGCTGAAAATTTTTAGCAGCATGCTTCAAATAGAAATTATTAAAAGATGAACTGACAAGTAATTAATCTTGGTTAAATCACATTCGATTTGGGGTAATTAAACCTTCGCTGCAAATTTATCGTTGAAAACTCCAGTTTTAAAGTGGCTTTTGGTGATAGTTAGTATGTTACTCTAAGTTTCTGTTTAAAATCTAACATTGTACTATAATTACAACAGAAGATATGAGAATCTGAAAACGTGCAAAAATCAGTTTTTTTTTTCTAGTTTTAATATGTCATCATTGTTACGCAATAACATTAACAGAATTCAGAAACTGGCAGCATGCTTCAAATATGAATTATTAAAAGATGAACTGACAAGCAATTAATCTTGGTTAAATTTCTATTACTTGTACTATACAGAGTGCGTAGGCATAAACTAATACTGATATATACTTTTTTTTTTAAAGTAACTCTGTTGATGCTGTACAATGTAAATAAAAATGTGAAAATATTATGTTAAAACAAAATAATGATATAATTTATTATATGCATACGCACAAAATGTCAGAGATATGACTATTACCATTCACAATATTATACACACAAACACTCTGAATATACATAAATCTGCCCTGGCCCCAAAATTTCTCTCATATATCATTCACGCTCTCGTTTTTTCCTGGGGGGAATTTGTAAGTTGAAACATGGAGAAATTTGTAGCACATGCGTTTCCATTATAAATTTCAACTGTGAACTTATGTTTCTATTACAGCATGCTCATCTTTCAATCTTAGATAATGTTGAATATACAAATTCTCCACCTTGTTCTCCATGCATACCCATTCTATAGCCATGAGTTATAATCCAGTCTGAACATAGTTTTTCTGATATACGCTGTTTAGGAATTGTCCTATTGGGGAAGAGCTTTACGAGCAAAATCGTGTATGTCTGTATTGATGTTTGTAATAATGAGGATGATTCTTGACATATAGATTTGCTGTGAGAAATGTTGTGCAATTTCTCAAAAGCTTAAATGAGCGAGTTAAACTGTTCTATAGCAATAAGAGCCCACAAACAAAACCATATAAATCGTTAAAACTGACCAATGGTGTCTCTAGCCCTTGTCCATCATCTCCCGTCAACTCTTCTCGTAGCCACATGCACCCATTCATGCCTAATCTCTCTTGTCAATATTTTTTCTGCCCCTTCATGCTTCTGTTTTTGTCATCTATGACCAATGAAATTGACTACCCTACATTAACGCGGCGTGCTACAAAGATGAAATTAGGTAGAGAAAATTTTTAATTTCTCCTCAACATTTCTTTACAATTTAAAACTGTCTAATCTGTATAGAATTTAAGATATTTAATTAGAAAGTCCGTTACTCTCGGTAATATTTTCCTCAAATGATGATGCTGTTTTGTAACGGCTGCTACAAAGCAAATAATATGAAAAAAGCAACGAAAATTGACAGAGCGATAGTATTTTGCAGGAAGTTATTTTCTAGTTAATTACTTTAGTCCTGCAATTATTAGGAAAGCGCTTAAACTGGTTTATATTTCATGCTTTTTCACGCCAAAGTCAGCTGATATTTGCCGCTAACGTAAACGATCCCCGTCTTCGCCGGTTAACAAGATTTATTGCCTTCAGGTCAGGTGAAAAGGCGCGAAACTAAAGTAGCGACTTTTTAGAAGGCGCAAACAGCCGTGAACGCTCTCAACAGGTTTCCTCAATGTGTGTCCTATCCATTGCCATTATCTTCTCATCTCTTGTTCCACTGGCACTTGTCTGGTTCTTGTAATCAGTTCCACATTGGTAACCTTGTCATACCATTTTAATCCTTCTATGTTCTGGTAATTTATATTCTCCTGAATGTAAATACGGGACCCAAAGATGCAGCAACAGAGAATGCAGTCAGCGACCCATAGCTTGACTGCTTGCATCAGGGTCAGCGAACCAGAGCTGACCAAGACCCTACTCAACCTCCACGTGGTGGTCCTGGAAACAGGCTGCATCACTGCAGTCTGGCTGAGAGAGCAGGGATCGAAGAAGGAAGGCAAACCCGGTCCCAAAAAATGCCGTGCTGAAGTCGGATGTGTCGACCGAAAGGTGCAGATATCACAGCTTAGGCGTAAACGGACACAACGCAACCAACGTCCTTTTCAGGACGAACGAGGAAGAAGAAGAAGAATGTAAATATGCCAAAATCATTTGTTAGAACACATTCTAAGTAGGTGTACTTTAATTTTGCAAGATGCATTTTCTTAAGAATCTGTGCTTTTCCTATGAAGAAAACCATGAATTTCTCAGAAGCTTGTTTTATATTTCTAATTTCCTTATAACTTGCTTATTTCTTAGTCAATAAGCATGAGATCTGGCACAGATGCTTTCCATTGGATAATACAACTTTTGTAAGATATAATTTCTGATACCATATCAAGATTTTGATTTATAACAATGTTGTAAAATTTGGTAAATATGTTACTCTTTTTCGATTTTACCTTTTAAAGTTCTATTTCTCAGAATCTTCTGAAATTATAAAAAATGGAATCTGACAGAAGTTTTAAAATACAGCAATGAGCTTCCATGTCAACTTTGGTGCTCATAACTCAACAAAATAAAAAAGTATTAAAATACAGAGATGAGCTTCCATGTCAACTTTGGTCAGCTCTAAAACAAAATCCATGGTGATATCACAAGAAGAAAGAAGACATCAGAATAAGCTGGGAGAACAGGTCCTGGAGCAGGTCGACCACTTTAAATACCTCGGAGCTATTATAGACCGAAAGGGAGGCATCAAAGAAGAGTTGGCCACTCGAAAAGCAGCAGCTGGGAGACTTTTTCAGGCCATAAATCGAGGATTCCTCAGCAAGAGAGAGGTTGGTAAGAAAACGAAGATGGCTGTATACCGCTCCACCTATGTCCCAGTCTTGACATATGGATGCGAGTCATGGGCAATGACTACAACCCATAAAAGCCGGATCCAAACCTCAGAAATGAGGTATCTGAGGAAGGTGGTTGAAGTAACAAGAAGAGACATGGTACGCAACCAGACGATACGTCAAGGCCTAAAATGCCACCCCCTACAGACCCAAGTAGAACAGTCCCAACTAAGATGGTTTGGCCATGTCTGCAGAATGGGAGAAGATCGGCTACCACGACAAGCATGGAAAACAAAGAGCCAAGGATCCAGACCCCAAGGACGACCTAGAGTCCGCTGGGAGGACAACATTAGACAATCTTTGAAGGACCGAGGACTAGAATGGAACCAGGCCAGGAGGAAGACAGCTGATAGAATAGTCTGGCGCTCTCTCTTCCAAACCTCTACACCTCACGGTAGAAGGGGAACGACTAAGTAAGTAAGTCAACTTTGGTGCTCATAACTCAACAAATAAAATAGTTTTAAAATACAGAGATGAGCTTCCATGTCAATTTTGGTGCTCATAACTCAACAAATAAAATAGTTTTAAAATACAGCAATGAGCTTCCATGTCAACTTTGGTGCTCATAACTCAAGAAATAAAATAGTTTTAAAATACAGAGATGAGCTTCCATGTCAACTTTGGTGCTCATAACTCAACAAATAAAATAGTTTTAAAATACAGAGATGAGCTTCCATGTCAACTTTGGTGCTCATAACTCAACAAATAAAATAGTTTTAAAATACAGCAATGAGCTTCCATGTCAACTTTGGTGCTCATAACTCAACAAATAAAATAGTTTTAAAATACAGCAATGAGCTTCCATGTCAACTTTGGTGCTCATAACTCAACAAAATAAAAAAGCCTTTGTAATTTGAAATACAGGATTAAAATCCAATATGGCCACCATTTCTATGGCAACCAACTGCATTATACCATAAAATCAGCTGGTATGCATAGCTATTACTTGTGTAAGTTAATCTTGTGTATTTGTATAGGAACTGTGTAGTTATTTATGAAAATAGTATTTTACTGTAGCTCGTGCCCTTAAAAGCCTGAAGTACTTCATGTGCTCTTAAAGTGATGGTCTCTGTAGCAATTTGTTGTTGACATGATGAGGTAGCTAGCGCCATTAATCACCTCTTATGGTACACTTCAAGGAGCATTAGTCTATGATTTCTTTGTTTTGTTAGAGAGCCTTCAGATTACAAAGGTTAAAGTAGCTGTCACAAGTTTATTGTGTTAGATGTGCTGGGTAAGAATCAGTCTGTTAAGGGTTAAATAATGACATTTTGGCTTACGTATGCTTGTGCTTCCATGTCTGAATCAATCTTCTCTTTGTTGAGAAGTTTAAAGGTCAGTGGAAAAGCTTGTCTGTGCAGCAAGGCATCAGCTGATTTGATAGCACATGAGTAGGTCAACAGCCACTGCCAGTCTTTGACAATATGCTCTGTGTCTGGACAAGCAGAAATATTATTTCCTAATATTGTCTCAGTTGTGGGAGGCATTGTTCTGTATCCTATCATAGTGTCTGAAAATTGTTTTATATCATGTAATAGCGTCTGAAAAACTGTTCTTTATTCTGTCATAGTGTCTGTAAACTGTTCTATATTCTGTCATAGTGTCTGTAAACTGTTTTATATCATGTCATAGTGTATGTAAACTGATCTATATTCTGTTATAGTGTCTGTAAACTGTTCTATATCCTGTCATAGTGTCTGTAAACTGTTCTATATCTTGTCATAGTGTCTGTAAACTGTTCTATATTCTGTCATAGTGTCTGTAAACTGCTTTATATCATGTCATAGTGTCTGTAAACTGATCTATTTTCTGTTATAGTGTCTGTAAAATGTTCTATATCATGTCATATTGTCTGTAAACTGTTCTGCATCAATAAATTAGTGTCATAGATCTGACTGAACGTGCAATATACACTAGTGTCCTCTGTTTGTTTTACTTTTTACAGGCTTTTCTTTAACATGCAACGCATGTCACTCTCTTGTCACCTTCAAATCTTGCAATCAATTTTTCAATCACTTCCAGATGAGCAATAGCTCTGAAACTTGGCATAGTTGTGTATTCCCTATGACAATACAATAATCAGTCGTAAAAATAATAAAATTAAAATTGTTTGTTTGTATTGTATCATCAGTGAAATGGGCGATAACTGCAAATAATCCAGGTATATTCTTTCCAACAAGATTGTCTCTCTTGAGAGAAATATTGGAACTTCCCCCCCCCCCCCCCCCCCCCCCCCCCCTTTTTAACCACACACACACTATCGCACGCACGTTCACATACATACACACAACTGACAACTACATTAAAAAAAACTTAATTTACAACTCTTATAAAAAAAAAAAATTTCTGTGTAATATACTGAATAATGAAATCTGCCTCCTGTGCTCTGGACTCGTTTATCGCAAACTGATAATGTCATTAGCGGATCGATTACATTTGACTTAAATTTAAAAATGACAAAAAATAACACTAAAAAGAAGAAAATTAAAATATTTTAAACACAGGCTTTTAATGCACTAAAAAGCCACAAATAATTTTTCAAGGAGTTTATAGCTTGCAGTCAAAAAATGTAACATCAAATTGACAAAAAGCCTGGGACGCTGATTTTACATGAAATTAACTTCTGATTTATACTTCATTACACACTTATGGATAAAATATGTGATAAGCGCTTAAGCGCCCCACGCTTTTTGTCAATTTGATGTTACATTTTTTGACTGCAAGCTATAAACTCCTTGAAAAATTATTTGTGGCTTTTTAGTGCATTAAAAGCCTGTGTTTAAAATAATGTTTTTATTTCTTAGGGAGTGTAGGTAGCACGCACCACAGCATTTCATATCCTCTTACAGTGGTTATTAGGGAGTGTAGGTAGCCTGCACCACAGTATTTCATATCCTCTTACAGTGGTTATTAGGGAGTGTAGGTAGCCATCACCACAGCATTTCATATCGTCTTACAGCGGTTATTAGGGAGTGTAGGTAGCCTGCACCACAGTATTTCATATCCTCTTACAGTGGTTATTAGGGAGTGTAGGTAGCCTGTGCCACAGTATTTCATATCCTCTTACAGTGGTTATTAAAGAGTGTAGGTAGCCTGTGCCACAGTATTTCATATCCTCTTACAGTGGTTATTAGAGAGTGTAGGTAGCCATCGCCACAGTATTTCATATCCTCTTACAGTGGTTATTAGGGAGTGTAGGTAGCCTGCACCACAGTATTTCATATCCTCTTACAGTGGTTATTAGGGAGTGTAGGTAGCCATCACCACAGCATTTCATATCCTCTTACAGTGGTTATTAGGGAGTGTAGGTAGCCTGCACCACAGTATTCCATATCCTCTTACAGTGGTTATTAGAGAGTGTAGGTAGCCATCACCACAGCATTTCATATCCTCTTACAGTGGTTATTAGGGAGTGTAGGTAGCCTGCACCACAGTATTTCATATCCTCTTACAGTGGTTATTATGGAGTGTAGGTAGCCATCACCACAGTATTTCATATCCTCTTACAGTGGTTATTAGGGAGTGTAGGTAGCCTTCACCACAGTATTTCATATCCTCTTACAGTGGTTATTAGGGAGTGTAGGTAGCCATCACCACAGCATTTTATATCCTCTTACAGTGGTTATTAGGGAGTGTAGGTAGCCAGCACCACAGTATTTCATATCCTCTTACAGTGGTTATTAGGGAGTGTAGGTAGCCATCACCACAGCATTTCATATCCTCTTACAGTGGTTATTAGGGAGTGTAGGTAGCCTGCACCACAGTATTCCATATCCTCTTACAGTGGTTATTAGAGAGTGTAGGTAGCCATCACCACAGCATTTCATATCCTCTTACAGTGGTTATTAGGGAGTGTAGGTAGCCTGCACCACAGTATTTCATATCCTCTTACAGTGGTTATTATGGAGTGTAGGTAGCCATCACCACAGTATTTCATATCCTCTTACAGTGGTTATTAGGGAGTGTAGGTAGCCTTCACCACAGTATTTCATATCCTCTTACAGTGGTTATTAGGGAGTGTAGGTAGCCATCACCACAGCATTTTATATCCTCTTACAGTGGTTATTAGGGAGTGTAGGTAGCCAGCACCACAGTATTTCATATCCTCTTACAGTGGTTATTAAGGAGTGTAGGTAGCCATCACCACAGCATTTCATATCCTCTTACAGTGGTTATTAGAGAGTGTAGGTAGCCTGCACCACAGTATTTCATATCCTCTTACAGTGGTTATTAGGGAGTGTATGTAGCCTGCACCACAGCATTTCATATCCTCTTACAGTGGTTATTAGGGAGTGTAGATAGCCTGCACCACAGTATTTCATATCCTCTTACAGTGGTTATTAGAGAGTGTAGGTAGCCTGCACCACAGTATTTCATATCCTCTTACAGCGGTTATTAGGGAGTGTAGGTAGCCTGCACCACAGTATTTCATATCCTCTTACAGTGGTTATTAGGGAGTGTAGGTAGCCTTCACCACAGTATTTCATATCCTCTTACAGTGGTTATTAGAGAGTGTAGGTAGCCTGCCTCAATAAAACAGTTGCAAAAAAGATTACATCATTCGAAATGAAATGCTACAGAAGGATGTTGAGAATACCCTGGACAGAAAAAAAGACCAACAGAGAAGTACTGCACTCACTAAACGTACAGGAACATTGGCTCCTAAATACCATCGCAATAAGGAAGCTGAAATTTTTCGGTCATATAAAAAGACATAATAGCCTGGAAAAAACAGTGATGGAAGGCATGGTCCCTGGAAAAAGGGGAAGGGGTCGACCTAGACGACGGTGGACCCAGGACATCACAGAGAGTCTGAACTTGTCTTTGGCTGATGCAGGTCGACTTGCCCAGAATCGTGATGCGTTCAGAGCAGCTGTAATGGAGACAACGTTCTGGAAAGAATAAGTCACATGATGATGAGGTAGCCTGCACCACAGTATATCATATCCTCTTACAGTGGTTATTAGGGAGTGTAGGTAGCCTGCACCACAGCATTTCATATCCTCTTACAGTGGTTATTAAGGAGTGTAGGTAGCCAGCACCACAGTATTTCATATCCTGTTACAGTGGTTATTAACTCTTAGTATCTGGCTCGCCCCGTGAAGTGGCTCGTATTTGGTACCAAATATACGGCTCGCCCCGTGAAGTGGCTTTTGACATGAAGTCTCTATTGGCAAAGAATTAATGAAAAATTGTCGATGTTTTATCCAATCCAACATTTAAAGTCACTTCCTGTATTCAGTCTGTTTACAAATATTAGCGTGGTTATCGTTTTGATGAGTTAATAAGTTCGATTTTTAGTGTTTTGTTCGGCTGTTGTTCGTAAACAAATTTGTTTTAACCAAAATGGCTTCATCTTCAAATGATTGTAAGCAAAGGTTATCGGCGGTGCAAGCAGCACGACTTATTTCTTCTTGGATCGAACATGAGGATGATCAGTTATCGAGTGAAGATGACAGTTCAGATTCAGAATATATTTTGCCCAGCGAAGATATATGTAATCAAAACACTGAATCAGATGAGAAGGGGGCGTTTCCCCTAGCTGGTTCTGTCAGTAGTACTAGCACTAGAAATGCCAGGCCAGTGAAAAGACAAGGAAAAGGTAAAGCTCCCATGAAGAAAAGACTAAGAGAAGATACATCTAGATCACCCCATAGAGAAGCAGAATCCACAAGTACTGATGGTAATACAAGTACAATGAATGAGGAAATTAGGTAGAATGAAGTTGATGCTGGCTCAACACAAAATACTTTCCGATTTGTACCGCCTCATGCTAGGATTACAGGTGTGAATCCAAATATTATACCTGATGATTCTTCTGCATTTTATTGTCTCAAAGCTCTTTTAACTAATGAGATTATAGATGAGCTTACTGTTTCTATAAATGAATATGCTGATCGACTCTGTCAGTCAAACTCAGAAACGGCGACAAAAAGATCTGTCTATCAAAACTGGTATCCAATTACATCTCCAGAACTGTGCAAGTTTTTTGCTGTGATAATAGCAATGGGAATTGTGAAAAAACCAGCCATTAGTGATTATTGGTCTAATGAAGGCTTTATGCAAACTCCCTGGTACAGACAGATGTTTACACGGGATAGGTTTCAGATGTTATATCACACGATGTTTCATGTGAGTGATGTAGACGCACAAGGTAAAGCAAAGATCGAACCATTTCTACAGAAAATGTTATCTAAATTCCAGAAAGCATTTTACCCTTACAAGGAGCTGTCTTTGGATGAAATGGTAATTGGGTGGAAAGGCAGATGGGCTCACAAAATGTTCAATGCCTCTAAACCCAAAAAATATCATGTGAAGACATTCGGTCTTTGCGACAGCAGCACAGGGTATGTAGTAAATTTGTTGATATACTTTGCGGCCAATACTTCTTACAGTCGAGATATTGATGTAAATAGCCAGCAAGCCATCAAAGTTTTTGACACTTTGCTACAACAATGTGGAAAAGGTCATCACATCTATGCTGATCGATATTACACAAGTGTGCCGTTGCTTCAATATCTGAATAACAGGAGTCATTATTTCACTGGGACTGTCAATGTTAATCGAAAGAACTTCCCAAAAAGAGCTGAAAACTACACAACTAATGCATATGGAAATGAAATGGTATATGGAGCAAGAAAAAAGTTTTTTATGTGTAATGTTTAGGGACAAAAAAGCAAAAAAACCATGCATTCTTGTTTCAAGTTGCGCAACAGTGGAAAGCAAGGACATCACCAATCGCTTTGGTGAAACAAAAAATAAACCACTGATGATTGATGATTATAATAATAATAGCCCCTTCAGTCATAACTGACTATGGGAATGCGCCCCTGAGGTGACAGCCCTCAGCTGCTTATTTTCCTGGTGCTCCTTTCGACGTTTTCTCCTCACCTCTGCTTCTTGTGTGAGCCTCTCTTCGCCCAATCTGAGGTGGCGCCGTAAATAGCATCGCCACTTAGTGCGATCGGCAGCTTCATCCTCCCATGTTGCTGGATCCATGTCCAGTGCCCTCATATCTCTCTTGCACACATCTTTGAACCTCAGCTGTGGTCGCCCAACTGCTCTCTTGCCATCTGCTAATTGTCCGTAGAAGATATCTTTTGGGATGCGACCATCTTCCATGCGGCGAACATGGCCAAGCCAGCGAAGTCTGCGTTGTCTAAGAAGCGCATACATACTTTGAAGGCCAGCACGTGACAACACCTCGACATCTGTCACTCTATCTTTCCACGAGATGCCGAGGATGCGGCGCAGACAAAAGATAAAAAAGAGCTGGGTTCGACTGTATCGGACGGGCCGCCAACGTACGCCCATTCACGGGTGCGATCCCACTACTGCGCAACACGGGGACTTTTGCCTGCTGAGTTTCCCCCCTGGGCCGGTTCGTCCCTCCTTAGACAACCTGGAAATCTCGGGCTCCCCCAAGATCACCATATTGATGCCGGGCTTAGTGCGGACACCCGATCGACATGGCACGCCCGAGAGCGGAACCCCCGTCCTCAAACTCAAGCCTCCAAGTAGCTGGATTACAGGAGCACGCCACAACTTCAATCAACGTATGAATGGATGTGACAGAGTGGACCAAAGCATTGTAACATATGGCACATTTAGCAGAAGAACAAGAAAGTGGTGGAAAAAAATTTTCTTCTGGATTTTTGAAGTAGCTCAGCTCAATGCGTATAAATTATTTGCACTGTCAAGAACAACAAATGCCAAAAAACAGAGCCTTCTTCAATTTAAACGGCAACTTGTCAATGAGCTCTCTCTTGTTGCTGCTGTGGATTTCCAGCAAATTCCTCCCAGGATTGGACATGGCAATCAAGTGAACAATCCAGTCAACAGACTAGGAGGAACAAACCATTTAATTAAAAAATCCAAGTCTCATCGCAACTGTGTCGTTTGCAGCACCCCTCAAGTAAGGGTCAGGACATCCTTTTATTGTGAAGGATGCACAAATAATCCCCATCTACATCCAAATAACTGTTTTGCTGCTTATCATGAAAGGAAATAGTTTGTGGTAAATATCAGTTGTGTATAAAGTGTGTACATAGTTTATTTTCGTCATGATTTTTCGATGTGACCTGAACATTTCAAAAGGAAACACTTTTATTTAGTATTCAAAACAAGTGAAACTTGTCTGTGTTCCGTATAATTGGATGAAAGTGGTTCTAGGAGTTCCAGGCTTCCAAATTGGATTATTTTTGTGGGTAAGTACAACTTTTTTCCACATTTTTTAATATTTTAAAATTGTTCTGCACTCATTACTGTATATGTTGAATGCATGTTTAACACCACTTAACAATTAGGTTAGGTGCATGTCAAAGGGATTTCATTTCTCTATATTTAGATATATATAAAACTTTATGTTATCATTATAAATAAATTATTTAATGCAAAATCAGTAACGGTAGTCATGTCTGTAAATAAAGGTTAAAATATTTGTGCGCTTAAATATACCAAAATAATTCAAATTGTGATAAAAACTTTACTTGTGCTCAGAAACTACTCCAACTTTCCTACATTATGTGAAAATGGATGTACTTTAAAATGAAAGTAGGTTTAGGGTAGAAGTTTACCAGAATTAATTATACATATTGATAAGGACAATTTGTTTTTCAATTTTTTATCTTTTTAAATTTTTCTGCATTCATTACTGCATATGTTGCATGCATGTTTAAAATCATTGAATAATTCAGTTAAGTGCATGTCAAAGGGGTTTCATTTCTCTATATTTAGATATATAACACTTCATGTTATCATTATAAATAAATTATTTAATGCAAAATCAGTAATGGTAGTCATGTCTGTAAATAAAGGTTAAAATATTTGTGCGCTTTATCTAAATATACCAAAAAAATTCAAATTGTGATAAAAACTTTATTTGTGCTCAGAAAGAGCTCCAACTTTCCTACATTATGTGAAAATGGATGTACTTTAAAATGAAAGTAAGCTTAGGGGTAGAAGTTTACCAGAATTAATTATACATATTGATAAGTACACTTTGTTTCTCAATTTTTTTAATTTAAACATTTTTCTGCACTCATTACTGTATATGTTGCATGCATGTTTAACACCACTTAACAATTAAGTTAAGTGCATGTCATAGATGTTTCATTTTTCTACATTTTAATATATAACACTATGTTATCATTATAAATAAGTTACTTAACTCTTAGTATACGAGCGGCCTTTTAGAAAGGCCGATGATTGATCTGCACTAAATAATTTATTTATAAAGATAACATAAAGTGTTATATATCAAAATGTGAAGAAATGAAACCCCTATATCATGCATGTAACTAAATTGTTCAGTGGTTTTAAACATGCATTCACCTATACATTTTCGCTATTGACGGGGATCGATCAACAGCCTTTCTAAAAGGCCACTCGTATACAAAGAGTTAATGCAAAATCAGTAAAGGCAGTCATGTCTAAAAATGTACTCTCTGAAATCAGCTCGTAAAAACGCGGTTTTTAAGCACGTATACTAAGAGTTAAGGAGTGTAGGTAGCCTGCACCACAGCATTTCATATTCTCTTACAGTGGTTATTAGGGAGTGTAGGTAGCCTGCGCCACAGTATTTCATATCCTCTTACAGTGGTTATTAAGGAGTGTAGGTAGCCATCACCACAGCATTTCATATCCTCTTACAGTGGTTATTAGGGAGTGTAGGTAGCCTGCACCACAGTATTTCATATCCTCTTACAGTGGTTATTAGGGAGTGTAGGTAGCCATCACCACAGCATTTCATATCCTCTTACAGTGGTTATTAGGGAGTGTAGGTAGCCAGCACCACAGTATTTCATATCCTCTTACAGTGGTTATTAGGGAGTGTAGGTAGCCATCACCACAGCATTTCATATCCTCTTACAGTGGTTATTAGGAAGTGTAGGTAGCCATCACCACAGCATTTCATATCCTCTTACAGTGGTTATTAGGGAGTGTAGGTAGCCAGCACCACAGCATTTCATATCCTCTTACAGTGGTTATTAGGGAGTGTAGGTAGCCATCACCAATGCATTTCATATCCTCTTACAGTGGTTATTAGGGAGTGTAGGTAGCCATCACCACAGCATTTCATATCCTCTTACAGTGGTTATTAGGAAGTGTAGGTAGCCATCACCACAGCATTTCATATCCTCTTACAGTGGTTATTAAGGAGTGTAGGCAGCCATCACCACAGCATTTCATATCCTCTTACAGTGGTTATTAGGGAGTGTAGGTGGCCATCACCACAGCATTTCATATCCTCTTACAGTGGTTATTAGGGAGTGTAGGTAGCTTGCCCCACAGTATTTCATATCCTCTTACAGTGGTTATTAGGAAGTGTAGGTAGCCATCACCACAGCATTTCATATCCTCTTACAGTGGTTATTAGGGAGTGTAGGTAGCCATCACCACAGCATTTCATATCCTCTTACAGTGGTTATTAGGGAGTGTAGGTAGCCATCACCACAGCATTTCATATCCTCTTACAGTGGTTATTAGGGAGTGTAGGTAGCCAGCACCACAGTATTTCATATCCTCTTACAGTGGTTATTAGGGAGTTTAGGTAGCCTGCACCACAGTATTTCATATCCTCTTACAGTGGTTATTAGGAAGTGTAGGTAGCCATCACCACAGCATTTCATATCCTCTTACAGTGGTTATTAGGGAGTGTAGGTAGCCATCACCACAGCATTTCATATCCTCTTACAGTGGTTATTAGGGAGTGTAGGTAGCCATCACCACAGCATTTCATATCCTCTTACAGTGGTTATTAGGGAGTGTAGGTAGCCATCACCACAGCATTTCATATCCTCTTACAGTGGTTATTAGGGAGTGTAGGTAGCTTGCCCCACAGTATTTCATATCCTCTTACAGTGGTTATTAGGAAGTGTAGGTAGCCATCACCACAGCATTTCATATCCTCTTACAGTGGTTATTATGAAGTGTAGGTAGCTTGCCCCACAGCATTTCATATCCTCTTACAGTGGTTATTAAGGAGTGTAGGTAGCCAGCACCACAGTATTTCATATCCTCTTACAGTGGTTATTAAGGAGTGTAGGTAGCCAGCACCACAGTATTTCATATCCTCTTACAGTGGTTATTAAGGAGTGTAGGTAGCCAGCACCACAGTATTTCATATCCTCTTACAGTGGTTATTAGAGAGTGTAGGTAGCCAGCACCACAGTATTTCATATCCTCTTACAGTGGTTATTAAGGAGTGTAGGTAGCCAGCACCACAGTATTTCATATCCTCTTACAGTGGTTATTAAGGAGTGTAGGTAGCCATCACCACAGCATTTCATATCCTCTTACAGTGGTTATTAGGGAGTGTAGGTAGCCTGCACCACAGTATTTCATATCCTCTTACAGTGGTTATTAGGGAGTGTAGGTAGCCTGCACCACAGTATTTCATATCCTCTTACAGTGGTTATTAGGGAGTGTAGGTAGCCTGTGCCACAGTATTTCATATCCTCTTACAGTGGTTATTAAGGAGTGTAGGTAGCCAGCACCACAGTATTTCATATCCTCTTTGTGGTTATTAGGGAGTGTAGGTAGCCTGCGCCACAGTATTTCATATCCTCTTACAGTGGTTATTAAGGAGTGTAGGTAGCTTGCCCCACAGCATTTCATATCCTCTTACAGTGGTTATTAAGGAGTGTAGGTAGCCTGCACCACAGTATTTCATATCCTCTTACAGTGGTTATTAGGGAGTGTAGGTAGCCTGTGCCACAGTATTTCATATCCTCTTACAGTGGTTATTAGGGAGTGTAGGTAGCCTGCACCACAGTATTTCATATCCTCTTACAGTGGTTATTAAGGAGTGTAGGTAGCCTGCACCACAGTATTTCATATCCTCTTACAGTGGTTATTAGGGAGTGTAGGTAGCCTGTGCCACAGTATTTCATATCCTCTTACAGTGGTTATTAGGGAGTGTAGGTAGCCTGCACCACAGCATTTCATATCCTCTTACAGTGGTTATTAAGGAGTGTAGGTAGCCTGCACCACAGTATTTCATATCCTCTTACAGTGGTTATTAGGGAGTGTAGGTAGCCTGCCCCACAGCATTTCATATCCTCTTACAGTGGTTATTAGAGAGTGTAGGTAGCCTGTGCCACAGTATTTCATATCCTCTTACAGTGGTTAAATGTTCTATATCATGTCATAGTGTCTTACAGCATGTCATATCCTGTTACAGTGGTTAAACTGTTCTGTATCATGTCATAGTGTCTTACAGCATGTCATATCCTCTTACAGTGGTTAAACTGTTCAATATCATGTCATATCCTCTTACAGTGGTTAAATGTTCTATATCATGTCATAGTGTCTTACAGCATGTCATATCCTCTTACAGTGGTTAAACTGTTCAATATCATGTCATATCCTCTTACAGTGGTTAAACTGTTCTATATCATGTCATAGTGTCTTACAGCATGTCATATCATAAGAGTATGTGTACGGGGTGGTCAGGGAAGGGTAGTACCTCTGGTGGGGGGGGGGGGGGGGGCATGTTGTGCCTCCGATGAAGGTAGCTCTCCCATCATTGGTCCCCACCTGTCACTCAGCTCTCACCTGTGGCTCCAAGTAGCTGTAGCATGCGCAGCGGCCACACCCCGGTAGACCGCTTCGACTGGCGGGCTAAACCAGGTGAGGATAGCCGAAAGTTCTCCTTTGGTGAGCAAGTGTCTGTCTACCCAAGCATGTGAAGACTGGTCCTGGCGGACTGGGCGGAAGAGACCACTATTGAGTCCAACGGCCAAGAAGGCGATACCAGCAGGCCTTGCAGAAGGCTAAGAGCACAGCGAGACACTGAAGAAGCCTTGGTCATCTGCTGCATCCAGACCCTTCACTAGTCGTCTTGACATTGTCCTGCCACTAGATTATGTCAGGCATGGACGAGAGAGTGAGGCTGACTCGGTGCAAATCTCCCTCACTTTAATCCAATTCATACACAAGTCATGACATCATCTCATTACATCATCCCTAAAGTCCTAAGGCGACGTTGAGTGACAAAGCAGCAGGTGAGGATACACTGGAAGCTGTAGCTGCAGACCTGCACACAGGCGGCTCAGGCCATATGGTCGTCTTTTGCTGACATGAGGCAGCAGTGGAACCCGGCAGCCACCTGAGCAACTGAGCAGCCCTCTTTAGGATAGCACTGCTCACCTCTGTAGCCTGAGGAAGGGGCTAGAAAAGGTGCCCTAAAAATTGCCTGCTTCACCTTACCCTGACCAGCATACCACGGCTGCAGGGGATTCCAAGTATCGAACAGATGGCAAACTATTCAACCCCTGCAGACTTATCCAAAACCAAGGTACAAACTGATATGATCCGCGAATTCCTGTTTGCCAACGATTGCGCTCCGAATAGTAGCTCTGAGCAGAAAATGCAGGAAAGTATGGACCATTTCTCTGCTGCATGCGACAGCTTCGGGCTAACCATCAATGTAAAACAAACTGAGGTTATGTACCAACCAGCCCCAGGTGAACCCTACAAGGAGCCAACGATTACAATGGGGGCACAGAGACTGGTGGCTGTGGATAAGTTCACATACCTGGGAAGCACGCTCTCAAGACTAGCCAACATTGACGACGAGGTGGCTAACAGAATAGGAAAGGCCAGTATTGCGTTCGGAAGACTGCGATCCTCAGTGTGGGAACATAGAGGTATTAGCGTCAAGACCAAACTGAAGATGTACCGTGCCGTCATCCTCCCCACCCTCCTCTACGCCAGTGAGAGTTGGACCGTTTACGCTAGACATGCTCGAAAATTAAATCACTTCCATACAACCTGCCTGCGTCGCATGCTAAACATTCGATGGCAGGATAAGATCCCAGAAACTGAAGTTCTATCAAGAGCAAATATGCCCAGTGTCTATACACTGATTCAGAAAGCACAGTTACGATGGACCGGTCATCTGGTTCACATGTCAAATGAACGCCTCCCAAAGAGGCTGCTGTATGGCGAGTTAAGGGAGGGAAAGCGTACAAGAGGACGACCAAAGAATCACTTCAAAGACAGCATGAGGGAGTCACTAAAGAACTGACAGATTAATATAACCACCTGGGAGCAACTGGCACAGGATCGCACAGCCTGGAGAGGCGCTA
Organism: Oreohelix idahoensis; assembly: GCA_024509875.1. Taxonomy (NCBI): domain Eukaryota; kingdom Metazoa; phylum Mollusca; class Gastropoda; order Stylommatophora; family Oreohelicidae; genus Oreohelix; species Oreohelix idahoensis. Next base: position 1,043,895 of record JAMPIV010004368.1, read on the forward strand.
TCAAAACGGGTGTCGCAGTCAGCGAGGCCAACCGTGTGAAGGTAGCCAAGAAATAATGTGCAGCTCGAAAGTCAAGCGTGGATGTGCAGCCTGTATTGTCTTCGAACCTTATATGTCGGTCATGCAACAGAACTTTTCTTGCCCACATTGGCTTGATCAGCCATATGCGCACCCATTTAACCTCTTAGAATGAATTGTATTACGAGAGATGTCGATGGTCCTCATCGAATACGATGGACAAATCATCATCATGTCAAAATTCTTACAGCATGTCATATCCTCTTACAGTGGTTAAACTGTTCTATATCATGTCATAGTGTCTTACAGCATGTCATATCCTCTTACAGTGGTTAAACTGTTCTATATCATGTCATAGTGTCTTACAGTGGTTAAACTGTTCTATATCATGTCATAGTGTCTTACAGCATGTCATATCCTCTTACAGTGGTTAAACTGTTCAATACCATGTCAGTGTCTTACAGTGGTTAAACTGTTCTATATCATGTCATAGTGTCTTACAGCATGTCATATCCTCTTACAGTGGTTAAACTGTTCTATATCATGTCATAGTGTCTTAGAGCATGTCATATCCTCTTACAGTGGTTAAACTGTTCTATATCATGTCATAGTGTCTTACAGTGGTTAAACTGTTCCATATCATGTCAGTGTCTTAGTGGTTAAACTGTTCTATATCATGTCATAGTGTCTTACAGCATGTCATAGTGTCTTACAGTGGTTAAACTGTTCTATATAATGTCATAGTGTCTTACAGCATGTCCTATCCTCTTACAGTGGTTAAACTGTTCTCTTCATCTCGTAAGAGTTACTTAGACTTCCCTTCATCTTATCAGAGTTACTTAAGAGTTCCTGTCGTAGCATATTAATATACTGATCGCTCCGTACGACATCATTGTCAAATTGTGTAGTGATCTCGATACCTCTTGCTGAAAAAGGGGGTTAGTTTACAAATAGCAACCGCTGTTGCTATCAAACACGCGTGCAACAGTCAAAAACGTAAGCAAATGACGCGTTCGTGAGCAGAACTGAATAAATCTTGGTCTCTGGGTACACTTCTACATCTGCCATCGTCGTGGCAGGAGGTCACCATGCTCAGAGAAACTCTTCTACACCCTTACGAAGAGAATGGCTTGCTGTAACTGTTAACATTACCTTCGAATTGACCTGCAGAAATTAATAGTCAGGCTATAGACTACCCCAGCTTGAATCTAATGACTAGGCCGTGTATTTCTCAGCTGATCATTTGAAAATAAGGTGAGTACATTTCTTAGCCAAGGTGAGTACATTTATTAGCCAAGGTGAGCAGTGCCATACTTAAATTAAAATAGATAAGGACATGGGTGGTAGTTGTTCCGACTAGAACTGACCATGTCTATTTGTCAAAATAATACGAGGGGGCTTCAAATGAAAACCTTAAATATTTTTTTTTCTTGATTTATTAAGAAAAAGTGACACACAACTGTATCATTTTTTGACGCAGTCACCATTGCATTCTATATTCCCCAGCGCCTACAAAGTGCATTCCTCTAGAAAAGAATTCTTTTGGTCGCATGTGTAGCCACTCATGCACCACCTGCTGCACCTCTTCATCAGACCTGAAAGTCTTTCCTCCAATCGTCTCTTTGAGTGGTCAAAGACGTGGTAATCATTTGGGGCTAGGTCTGGCGAGTATGGAGTATGTGGAAGACACTAAAAGTGTAGGTCCTCGATGGTTGCATCTGATGCACGGGCAGTATGGGGCCGAGCATTGTCATGTTGCAACAAGACCCCTGTACTCAGAAGTCCACGTCATTTGGATTTGATTGCAGGTTGAAGATGATTCCTGAGAAGATCTGTATACATGGCACTGGTGACAGTGTCCCCCCTGGGCATGTAGTGCTCTAAAATAACACCACATTCACCCCAAAAGAGAGTCAGCATAACTTTCCCTGCAGATGGCTGCGTGCGGAACTTCGTTGTTTCAATTCTGGAGTAAGCTGCAGTGACACTCACCTTGCAGAGACTTTGTGGAACTGGAGCACATCATGGATGATATGGTGTGCTGAACCTTGACTGATGCCCAGAAGTGCGGCTATTTCATTCACGGTCACTCAGTGATTTTCCATCATGGTGCGTTCAACTGCTGCAATTGACTCTGGGGTCACTACTCGCTGTGCCTGACCCGATCGAGAACAGTCTGTCACAGAACTCACGCCGTTTCGGAATTTCCGACTCCACTCGTACACTTGCTGGAGTGACAGGCATGCATCACCGTACTGGACCTTCATTCGCCGATGAATTTCTATAGGTTTCACCCCTTCGCTGTTCAAATAACGGATAACACAATGCTGCTCCTCATTGGTGCATGTCACTAGTGGGGCGGCCATCTTTAAACTTCTACTGTGACGTCATGTGGTTTGTCTGCACCATGATACCACCTGCAGGACACTCTTGACGTCCTTAGCAGCAATACTGCCAACTTACATGACAATGGCATGGTGTTTCGAATTTCTATAGCAAATTTAAGGTTTTCATTTGAAGCCCCCTCGTATTACTCAGGTTGAGAAGTTTCAAGAATGAGGATTTATCAAGTAGACAGAACTATACAAGTAATTCTTATAACTGTTTGCCACATCATCTCAAATAATAGAAAGTGAAACCATTGAAATTATGCATACGTTTGACTATCAAGTGATGGCCATTGGTTACTGCCAGACTGATTCAGGCTAGAATGAGATTAAAACTGAACTTATGATTTACACATCGATGACTAAACTGGACCTGTACCATACCATCGTTCATATTGTTGAACATCGAAAGCACAATGAAAATATCTATTGTTGAATAAAAGCAACGATGAAAACTCTCAGTAGACAACTTTGACTTTCAAGTGAATAAATATCAAGAACTAAAATAGAAGTTGTTGATGGACTAAATTGTTTGCATTTCGTTGCTGTTCTACGTTTTTCAAATTGCTGGTCTTGATTCGTGAAATTATATTCTAACCACGACGATTTTGAGTTGTCCATGTTCGTCTGACCAGTATGAAGGCAAACTCTATGAAAATTTAATTGAAATATAGTCCTCACAAGAGATATATGGAGTATAAATTGCAAGTCCAGAAACATACTTGTTCACTGAATAAACAAAATTCAACTTATACACTCATCTAAAATTAACAACCAGAAGTACACATTCAACTGACACACACTAGTATGATCACCGCCCCAAACTCAGCGTCTAGCGTGTTTGGTTATCAGAGGTAAATAGATCTCGGCATCTGTGTAAGCACACATGTGCAGATAATACAGTGACTGCCACATTCCCTTCATCTCATCAGGGTTACTTAGTTCCCTTCATCTTATCAGAGTTATTCAGACTTCCTTTCATCTCATCAGAGTTATTCAGACTTTCCTTCATCTCATCAGAGTTACTCAGAGTTCCGTTCATCTCATCACAGTTACTCAGACTTCTCTTCATCTCATCACAGTTACTCAGACTTCACTTCATCTCATCAGAGTTACCCAGACTTTCCTTCATCTCATCAGAGTTACTTAGAGTCCCCTTTATCTTACTAGTTAATAATCAAGTTATTTCAAAGACATCTCAGTGACACTGCTTTTGTATCTTAGTAGTGTACATCTGGTGTATTACTTTGTAGTATTCGCATCTTCCTGCCTCTGCTGCATTTCCATGAACATAATTAAAATGTTGAACAATCTACTAACTTAAATGGTGGATATTACACTAACAAATTACTGCTTATTCTAAAACAAAATTACTGCTGATTCTACACACAAAAGATTTGGGGAATTCTGCAATAAAATGTTGGATATTCCACAAATATAAAATGCTGGACATTCCATGAGCAAAAAACATGTTTAATATATTGTATAAACATAAAACACAGGTCTTTTGTCCACACACCTGTGTAAGGTTTCCTGTGATGCAAGGGTACAGGTGAGAAACAGAGGGCTGAATCTAGCTGTAAGCTGACAGCCATGGATGTTAAACACTGCAGGTACTGGCTGTTCTGTAACTGGTCACCAGCTACAACTTGGTTCTACAACAACAATGTCAACATGACCAGCATTACTTTAACTCATAAATCCTAATACATATGTCGGACACACATCTTCAAAAAACATAAAACACGTCAAATATACATTTCTACATACTCTAAAACACATGTTGGATACAGCTCATCACACACCTTAAAATATATGGTGGTATACACCTCTTCACTTAAATCTAAGATACATGTAGAACAGACTTTTTCACACAACTTAAAAACATACAGGGTAAACCTGCTTACATAACCTGAAACCCCAGCAAAGTTACCACGGTCAATGTTTTAGGTTGTGTGATATTTATGCTGTATAGTAGGCCTATACTAGCTGCAAGTACCCGGTGTTGCCCAGGTTTTTCTATTAAATGTTTAGGAAAATGTAAAGATCAAACTATGATATTTTGATATTCGTGTGAAAATGGGTTTTCTTTTAAGTTAATGACTGCTGCATTAAGAAAATATCCTTAGGCCTTGTTTACAGTAATTGCAAATGCCACCAGCACAAAATATTGTTATTCCTGATGGTTCAACCAGAAAAGTATTTTCATTCTGCCTCCGAGTTTTTTCAAGAAGCAAATTAATAAAACATATTTTCTCCTTCGACCTGGCACACCAAGAAAAAAATAGTCCACCATTTTCTTTTTGTAAACATGTTTACTACATTTCTTCGTAGCACGCTGCATTCAAAGATATACATTGTTTCTTGAATCAAGATGCTTATTATTTTCTGTGATATTTTTCTTGATGTGCTTTATATTTTAAAATATCAATGCTCGCCAAACCTTACAGACCAACTTGCTTGCCTTTCCAATAGTTCTACTGTAGCAGACTTCCACAGAAAGACAGAGATTGACATAAATAAACCTCCAACCAACATTAAACGCATGCAAGTATAGACACAGCAAAGCTTCTGAACGACAAAACTACCTGAATATTAACTAAAATATAACATTCTATGTGCTGCACTGTAATATTCCTCTCGATGATGTAGTTATATTTTAGTTAATATTCAGGTAGTTTTGTCGTTCAGAAGCTTTGCTGTGTCTATACATGCATGCGTTTAATGTTGGTTGGAGGTTTATTTATGTCAATCTATGTTTTCTGTGGAAGTCTGCTACAGTAGAACTATTGGAAAGGCAAGCAAGTTGGTCTGTGTACGGTTTGGCGAGCATCGATATTTTAAAATCTTTGCGTCATTTTGTCGTGGCACGGTTTGTTCATCCAAGACACAATTTTCACGTTATATTAACATGTGTGTTTAAAATTAAAATACTCCTAATATAAAAGACTGAGTGAATGTATTGAGCTGTGTTTCACACAAAATACTGTTTTTTCTTTTGATGCAGCCACAAAAGCAATTCCATTCTGCTCCCGAGTTTTAGCAAGAACCAAAGGAATAAGTCATATTTTTTTCCGTCCGACCTGACACACTAAGAAAGAATAGTCCACCATTTCCTGTTGTTAACAAGTTTACTATTTTACTTCGTAGCACGCCCCATTCAAACATATACTTTGTTGATTGTAAAAGAACGCTTATTATTTTTTGTGATATTGTTTTCTTATTGTGTATGTTCCATGTGCTGTACTGTATAATTCCATTAGAATATGTTTTTAAATTTTAATTATTTTTGTCTATACTGGCAAGCATTCAATAATGGTTGGAAGTTTCTTTATGTCAATCTTTGTCTTTCTTGGGAAGTCTGCTACAGTAGAACTACTGCAAAAGCAAAGTTTTATGTGCATCGTTATTTTTAAATGTTTTTTTATTATCCCAGACATAATGTCGATAAGATATAATAGGGCATGTGTATAAAATACTTCATGAAAGATTGTTTTTGTCATTTGGATTATTTCCCTTGATTTCTTGATTGAAGCTATTTCCCTTGATTAAGCCCTTGGTATGTATGAATTAAAAAAGAAAATGTTTTGCCTTGTTCAACTGAGACGCAGGATCCTGTCAGTTATATATGGGGGCATGCCAAATAAGAAAGATCTTTTGATTTGGCTTATTCTAATAATAATAATATTAATAGCCCTTTCAGTCTTAACTGACCATGGGTATACGCCCCTGAGGTGACAGCCTTCAGCTGCTTATTTTCAACGTTTTCTCATCTCTTCTGCTTGTTGTGTGAGCTTATTTTAGCCCAAACTGAGGTGGCGCCGTAAATAGTATCGCCACTTGGTGCAATCGGCAGCTTCATCCTCTCACGTTGCTGGATTTATGTCCAGTGCCCTCATGTCTCTCTTGCACACATCTTTGAATCTCAGCTGCGGTCGCCCAACTGTTCTTTTGCCATCTGCCAGTTTTCCGTAGAAGATATCTTTCGGGATGCGACCATCTTCCATGCGGCGGACATGGCCAAGCCAGGGTAGTCTGCATTGTCTGAGCAGTGTAAACATGCTATGAAGGCCAGCACGTGACAACACCTCGACATTTGTCACTTTATCTTTCCTCGAAATGCCAAGGATGTGGCATAGACACCGTAGATAGAAGGTATTGAGCCTTCTTTCTTGCTTAGCATAGGTTGTCCATGTCTCGCTGCCACATAGAAGTGTGCTGGTGACACAGGCGTTATATACTGCGGCTTTGGTCTTCGTTGTGAGTTTAGAGTTTTCCCAAACACACGATGTGAGGCGGGAAAAGGTAGCTGCAGCTTTGCCAATGCGACTGTCAATTTCTGTGTCCAGTGAGAGTTTGTCATTGATGGTAGACCCCAGGTATGTGAAGTGGTGCACCACTGCCAATTCATAGTTATTGATAGTGATAACTGGTGCAGCACCCACATCCTGACTAAGCACATTTGTTTTCTTTAGACTTATAGTGAGGCCAAAGTCCTTGCATGCTTGGGTGAAGCGACTCATCAAGCTCTGAAGCTCCTGTTGGCTTTGACTGACGATTGCAGCCTCATCAGCGAACAATAAGTCTCTTATATTGACCCATCTAATTTTTGTTTCTGCCTTCAGTCTTGTGAGATTAAACAGACGGCCATCTGACCTAGTGAGAAGGCATATTCCTTCAGTTGCATCTCTGAAAGCATGTTTCAACAGTAAGGCAAAGAAGATCCCGAAGAGGGTTGGAGCCAGAACACAGCCTTGTTTAACGCCACTTCATATGTCAAAGGGCTGTGATGTGCTTCCAGCATACTGGACTGTTCCCTTCATGTCATCATGGAATGACTTTATCATTTCTAGCAATTAAGCAGGGCAGCCTATTTTCAGGAGGATTTTGAAGAGTCCATCCCTACTAACCAGGTCAAATGCCTTTGTGAGGTGTATAAAGGCGACATATAAAGGCCTTTTCTGCTCTCTTGATTTTTCCTGAAGCTCGCGGAGAGAAAAGATCATGTCTGTTGTAGAGATGCCTCTGTAGTTATTGCAATCAGTTCTGTCTATTTATTTTTATACAGTGTTACAATATTGGCATCTCGCATGTCTTGAGGAATAGTTGTCTCTTCCCAGCACTGGCACAGCACCCTATACAGGGGATGTAACAGCGTGCTCTTACAGCATTTGATTAAATCGGGAGGAATCCCATCACTGCCTGGTGCTTTGCTAGAGGCCACAGCTATCAATGGCCTTGCTGAGTTTCTCTAATGTTGGTTCAGCATCCAGCTCCTCCATAGTTGGCAGACATTTGACAGCATCAAGGGCTGCAGGCGTGACAGTATTTTCTCTAGCGTAAAACTCATAGTAGTGTTCGACCCACCTCTCCATCTGCTTACCCTTATCGGTTAGCTTCTCTCTGCTGATGGTTTTTAGCAGTGCGGTCTTACTCTTTTGGGGACCAAGGGCTTGCTTTATACTGTCATACATTTGTCTAATGTTGCCTGTTTGCGCTGCGGTCTGGATGCTCTCAGTGAGCTGGAGCCAATAGTCATTTGCACAGCGTCAAGCAGTTTGTTGAACTTTGTTTCTCGTAGCCTTCAGGATCTGTAGGGTTCTAGCACTTGGTGAATGTTTGTATTCAATCGCAGCACTGCGCTTAGCTTCAATGACAGGTGACATCACATCTGATGAAGCATCAAACCAGTCATTTGACTTCGTTGTTTTCTTACCAAAGGTGGCAAGTGCAGTACTTTGAATAGTGTTCCGCAGGTGCTCCCAGTTCTCCATGCTGTGGGCTACTGAGCACTTTCTTGAAGGACGCGGTAAATTGAGCGATCATGACAGGGTCTGATATCTTGCTGGTATAAATGCGTGGTTTCCCTTCATGACTGACACGATGGAGTTTTCTCGGTTGTGCTCTAATTTTGCAGCAAACCAAGGAGTGATCCATATCACAGTCTGCACCATGGTACAAGCGCATGCAGAGCACAGACCTGAGAAGTGGCCTTCTGACGAGAATCAGATCCAGTTGATGCCAGTGCTTGGATCATGGGTGTCTCCATGACACCTTATGCTGGGGTTTTGTCTAAAAGTAGGTGTTGGTCACGCAGAGGTCATGGTGGACACACAGCTCTAAGAGCCGTTGTTCATTTTCATTCATCTTGCCAATACCAAACCTGCCCAGACATGAAACATTATCGGCACCCACTCTAGCGTTAAAGTCACCAAGGAGAACAAGCTGTTCTTGCCTAGGTATGCTTTTGATGACTGCTGCTAGATTCTCGTAGAACTCGTCTTTAGCTTCTGAGGCAGAGTACAGAGTAGGAGCATACACACTGACAAGGGTGATGGGACCTGCACTAGTTTGCAGGTGAAGCATTAACAGGCATTCTGATCCATTCTCACCTGGTTCAACCATTTTAGTTAGCGATTTTTTGACTGCAAAATCCACTCCGTGCTCTCTAGTTTTATTAAGGTCTTTCCCTTGCCAATAAAATGTGTAGTCCTTCTCGCTCACCATTCAAGAGCCTAACAGGCGCGTTTCCTGAAGTGCAGCTATATCCACCTTGTGTTACCCAAGCAAAGAAGCCACAACCTGAGGCTGGTTATATTAGGGCTCATTTATTATTTGGGTGCATGTTCAAACATAAAAAGACCTTACAGTTTGGGTATGCAGTTTATCATCTAAGTATCCACTTTGCTAAACTAAATTCAAATCAGCTTTTCAAAATTAATCCTATAAAGTTGTTATAGTCAAATAAAGAGAAACATTACATACAATTAAACTTTTTTAATGTTCATTTAAAATGTAAGTGTATAATAAACAATTTTAGATTGCTTTGTAAAATAATAAAAATTGGCTTTATTTATTGGTAAAATTCACTATTGTTTTTATCATTTTGATTATTTCCCTTGATTCAGTCTCTAAGCGTTTATAAAAAAACCAAAACGATCTGGTCAACAATTATAATTTCATGGTATCCATGAGAACCTAAAGAGTAACTCTACCAAATTCTAAGAAGAAATGTCAAGGCATAAAGATTTGTACAAAGCACAAACAAATAATTTATGGCTTTTATATAAATATAGATGAAGTTTGTGCTGTATAGTATGTGAAGATGTATGTTTCAGGTTGTTTAAAGTTTGTATTATATTCTTTGTGAAGATATACGTTCTGATATGTTTTTGTTAATGTATGTTTTGTATGGGTTTAGGTTGTGTGGATGGGTCTGTCCTACATGTATTTTACCTTGCACAAAGATTTATGCTTTGTGTAGACTTTATGTTATGTGAAGACATGTATCCCGAGAACTTTAGACACTATGACTTTCACTCAGCTGCTAATTTCAGGACTAAATCAAATGATGTAGTGACTGGGAACATGAGGTAAATGTTATCATCACAAAAAGTAATGTGATATTCTGTAGTATGTTTGGTGTTTGTTATGTTTACTTGTAACTTCTCACTTTCAACCATTTAACATGTAATGTTATGTTGTCCTCTATATAACATTCAACACCGCACTAAACTAATAACTGCTGTGTTGTCCTCTAAATAAATATTCAGCATCACAGAAGACTATCATGAATTCACTCAATACACAAATACTTTGACTAAGTTGATCACAATGACTAGTATAACTGTAAGACCTACCAACATCACAAGAAATAACCAAGACATAATATAGTACAACATAACTGTAAGACCTACCAACATGACAAGAAATAACCAAGACATAATATAGTACAACATATTTATGTGCATACAAGGACTAACCAGTTCCTACCAGCTCCAGTTCTCACCTTTTCATGCTGATACTGTTCCAGCAACATGGAGGGCAGTCGCTGCAGAAGGCCACAGAAGCACTTTGCCTGACTCAGCCCCATGATGCCCTGCTGTTTCAGAGACTTGCGTGCTAGGGCCATCACTCGGTTTGTGTGGTAGAGCTCAGTGGAGTAGTTCAGTATGACAACATCCTAACAAATGTTCACAATAACAGGACATTCACAACTACAGTTTTATATCATCAGTCAACAAGTAAATATAAAAAAAATTTAATATATATATATCACTTGTCAACCAGCAAGTATAGATATATTCATGACAATACTGCTAACAAGTAAATCTGGATAATATACTCATTTCTGTACAACACTATGAACAAGAAAACACAGATAATGCACAACTAACTGCACATCATAGACCAACATGTCATGTTCTGTACTTTACTTAACTATCAATGTATACCAGAGGTTTTCAAACATTTTTGGTCCACGGCTCCCTTGACCTGTGCATAAATCACCGCGGCTTCTCTCTATACTATATATACTACTGGACAAAAGTTAAGGGCCGCCAATCAGTTTAGGCAAGGTTTATATAATTGATTGGCAAACTGTAAAGACAAGTGAAAATGTCATTAAAACTGAGCTCAGAGAAATGTGTATACATTTCTGTGTGCACTAGGTTAATTTTTTGTAAATGTCCAAAAACTGGGTCACTTTAATTCGCACGTGAAAATTGCCATTGTTGCTGCAAAAACTCGTGGTTTTTGCAACATGCCCCACTAGTTCAAAAGGTGAAAAAGTGAGTTGAATTTGAATGCACGTGGAAAATGATCATCGGCAAAGAGTGTTCACCATTGGTATGCAATAAATCAGTATGACAAGTGGTCGAAATGATCACTGTCTTAGCCATGCCATCAAGGAGAAGTCTCAGCACTGCAGACCATGGTCGAGCCATGGCATGGATTCAGGATGGTCAATCTGTTCATCATGTCAAGACGTTTAGCAGTGTCCCACTCTATCATTCAGAGACTTCTTGAGAGATTTCAAGCTACCGAACATTTGGAAAATCGACCCTGCTCACGAAGAATTATATAAACCTTGTCTAAACTGAATGGCGGCCCTTAACTTTTGTCCAGTAGTATATTATATATATAAGCAATTGTACCCAAAAAAGATATTAATTTCTGAAAGTGCATATTTTACATCTGATACCAATTGTGGGGGGTAAATAAGTTAAGTTTCAGACACAAAATAAATAAGACTATATTTATTTTGTAAATGAAAAACTAAATTAATTTAATCAACTTACAGTTTTATGACACCTTATACTAGTCACAAAGTCAATGACTTCTAGTACCTAATGACACGTATTGGTACATGTAATAATACCTCGGCGCAAACATGTCATCCTATTGATGGACCTTGACTCATAATATCGAGCCCAACACTTTTCCCAAGCCACCGCGACGCCCTTAGCCGAGGGCCGCGACGCCCCTGGGAGCCGCGACGCAGTATGAAAACCTCTGATGTATACCATATGCCAACAAGTAATGTGCAGTACTTTACCAATGAATACATGTCATATGCTAGCAAGTAAAGTGCATTACTGCACATTACCAATAGCTATAAACAATAGTAGTGCGCAGCTGGCAGAGAGGATAGTAGTGATCCGCTCCCGTGGCTAGGTGGTGGGTGCCATTCGGAAGGTCCTGGTTCAGTTCTCGGTACGCCTATCACTTCTGTTGTTTTTCTGTTGTCTAGTCTTCTATATTTCTCACTGAGTGCCTGATAACATACCTTTGTGCGTTGTTTGTTTATTTAATTACCAATGGCTGTATGTCATGTGCCAATAAGTAAATACAGAGGTACAAGTAATGATACATCACATGTCATTGATACTGTTGATTGTTGATCAGAATCAATTTCACTGCACTCCAGGCAAACCCATAGGTGCTCAGAATCCCTCAGCAAATGCCGAAAGGTATGAATACTAACTGTTGCTGTTGTGTGCTGGTTGTATATATTCATCCTCTCATACACCCATCCCTGCTGGTCTTACGTTTGATGTCAAATTCCAGCAATCTTAGTAGCATTGATGACCACATCTGACTAAATTACCCAGCGTGGCACATGATGATAAGTTCCCGACTATCACTCAAACCTATTATCACAAAACTTTCTCTTCACAAAACATGTCTGGCAAATAAAAGTGGATAGTCTATAACCCTTGCGCAGGCTCTCTCATCTGCATGTCAGATTTTGCCAGGACACATATTTGACCTTCTAGCTGTCCACATGAATATTCACATTTTTATCTATAAAACCACTTCTCTGTGACTCCAGTATCTTTCATGTATTTGATCATGGCTCATGATTCACTTCCATAAGATATCAGAGACCTAACTAAATTATCTTACTCCCTTTGGTTTGTAAATGGAATAGAAGAAGGTGTCTTGCAACATTTCTGTAGCACTCTCCGTTCTGTACTTTCTTAACATTTTTTAAAAACAATATATTCTATAAAAGTGACCCAATTCTTAATATACTTGCAGGCACTATATTCTACATCAGTGACTCCATCTTAATATTTTTGCAGGCTTGTATATTCTATAATAGTGACTCCATCTTAACATTCTCGCAGGCAATATACTCTATAATAGTGACTCCATCTTAACATACTTGCAGGCAGTATATTCTATAATAGTGACTCCATCTGAACCATCTCGCAGGCAGTATATTCGATAATAGTGACTCCATCTTAACATTCTCGGAAGCAATATACTCTATAATAGTAACTCCATCTTAACATTTTCGCAGGAAATATACTCTATAATAGTAACTCCATCCTAATATACTTGCAGGCAGTATATTCTATAATAGTGACTCCATCTGAACATTTTCGCAGGCAGTATATTCGATAATAGTGACTCCATCTTAACATTCTCGGAAGCAATATACTCTATAATAGTAACTCCATCTTAACATTTTCGCAGGAAATATACTCTATAATAGTAACTCCATCCTAATATACTTGCAGTATATTCTATAATAGTGACTCCATCTGAACATTCTCACAGGCAGTATAGTCTATAATAGTGACTCCATCTGAACATTCTCACAGGCAGTATATTCTATAATAGTGACTCCATCTGAACATTCTCGCAGGCAGTATATTCTATAATAGTGACTCCATCTGAACATTCTCACAGGCAGTATCCTACTTATCTGACTCCTGGGCATGTTCATCTTCTCTTCTACTCCTCTTCTCCATGTATTCCTTGGTAACCTCATCCTTCCTGTTCCCTTGTTAGTTCCACTCAAAGATTTCTTTGGCTAAATATTTCTGGGTGTTGTGAAGGACCTGACCTACCAATTTTCAAGTCGCTTGTGTTATCTGTCTAATGAATTATCTGTAAATTGGAGAACTATCTTTTAATTCTATGTATACAGATTTGTTATTAGGAATCTTTAATACTGTTCTGTATGTAGTATTGAACTAGAACGTTTTAGCCTGGACTAGTCTGTTCTCTATCAATAAACTAGAACTCTCATATTTTAGCCTGGACTAGTCTGTTCTCTATCAGTAAACTAGAACTCTCACATTTTAGCCTTTACTAGTCTGTTCTTTATCAGTAAACTAGAACTCTCACATTTTAGCCTGGACTAGTCTGTTCTCTATCAATAAACTAGAACTCTCACGTTTTAGCCTGGACTAGTCTGTTCTCTTTCAATAAACTAGAACTCTCACATTTTAGCATAAACTAGAACTCTCATGCTTTAGCTTGGACTAGTCTTATTCTGAGTTTATCAAAGTAAAAGTAGTCTCATGTTGAGATGGGGATGTGTTTGCTCATGAGTGGAGACTTACCTTACATCTGCTAAAAGATGCAGCCAAACTTCGGTCAGAAAACCAGTCAAGCGTTTTAATCACACCTGTGCCTGTGTATGTCTGGAGCAGGCATTTATCCTGTGACAAATTAGAAAAGAGTATCCAAATGTTGAGACTCTTCTTCAGCACTAGCAGCTGTTGTTGAGTACTGACTTTCATCCATTTCCCTTACAGAGAAAGGAGCCACCACTGTAGCTGGTCCCATTGCTGGAAGCCTGCACTAAACATTGACATACTCTTTCAGCTATGGTTTCTGTGGCTATTAGTTTGATATGATGAGGTTGCCAGCCACATATTAGTCACCTTGTATGACATGCCTGAGGAGGCAGTAGTTGTGTTCTTGCACTGCCTCTTGTGTGTGAGAGATACACGGGGTTGTGTGTGTGTATATATTTGTATACAATTAATATCTACATGGAGTTGTGTGCAGGTGTGTGTATCTGTATCAAATGAATATCTACATAGGACTGTGTGTATATATCTGTATCAAATGAATATCTACAGGTGGTTGTGTGTGTATATATATATATATATCTGTATCAAATGAATATATACATGGGGTTGTGTGTGTGTATATCTGTATCAAATTAATATATACATGGGGTTGTATGTGTGTATATATCTGTATGAAATGAATATCTACATGGGTTGTGTGTGTGTGTATGTATATCTGTATACAATTAATATCTACATGGGGTTGTAAGGTAAAAAGGTAAAGGATCCCGTTACACGCCCATTGAGGCATATTGGGAATATGGTGTTAGGCCCGTATTTTCGTGACCATTGGCACACTATGGGTGATGTGGTCAACATCACGCAGGCCGCCTTAACCTTCCCAGAGTTGCTCTGGTACCCAATTCATGAGGCTGGGTCGACCCCGCAGCCATTTCCGGTCTAAAAAATCCCGCCCTCAACTGGGGATCGAACCATGGACTACCGAGCTAGGAAGCCAGTGCACTAACCACTGCGCTACCACGGCTCCTACATGGGGTTCTGCGTACCAAGCCGCAGTATACTGGAGGTAGGAATCGGCCATTTTGACCCAATCATCAGTTTACTGGTTTGTAGGTTTTTTTTCATTTCTAGAGCAGTTTTCCAATTTTAACAACCCAAAAGGCCATTTGCAACAGGAATAGCATCAATTTTTGCCTTGTGCAAGAGAGATTCAACATGTTGCTGTGTTTTGTTATCAATTTCTGATTTTTTAAAGTGCATATTTCATTAGATAAAATGACCATGCCCACTACTTCTGGCAGACGTCGTAGGTTAACTTCAGATCAAGCTAGGAAGTTATTTGAAGAAATTTTAGATAGTGATAATTCAGATTGTAGCAGTTATTCAGATAGTAGTAGAACCAGTTCAGATTTTCAACAGGAGCCTGATATATAGTCATTTGACACTGCGGTTGATAATGGAAGGTCTTATGTCGACAATGAAGTTATGGAGACAGGACCATGTAATCAGACTGGAATAAATTCAACTAATATGTCTGAGCCAAAAAGAAAAAGAATCAGGAGGGATATCAGACAGACGCACATGGAAACACCAGACCTCTTTGAAGTAGCTGCACGAGCAGAAATATTTCCCGAGGGACCCAGTGATGTGAGGGACCCAGTGATGTTCGTACATACAGGGGAGATAACGCTTTGATCTCCAGAAACGGGGGAAATCTCAGAAGAATCCCGTTACACAGTTTAAGTCTCTGTTGTCTATTAGCAACGCTGACCGAGAGACCGTGGAAAACCTTTCATCTGGGAAACGTAGTTTCCTGATTTTTCTGCAATGCACTAAGAGTGTGAAAATTAACATCCTCTAGAGATCATAATAACATGATGTATATAAACTGTGGCTTTCCAAACCAGTTATCAGTTGTTGCTCAGAATTTTGGATAGTCTAAACACGTCATCTAGAACCATTGTGGAAGGTGTGTTAATAGCCTTTGTGGGGATCTCATTCTGATTTTCTCATAATAGAAATGTGTGCTTAAGTGTTAAAATGTGTTAAGTTTTACCATTATAATTCACTGTGATTTCCTAGCATTAAAACTACAGCCGATAGGATAGTCTGGCGCTCTCTCTTCCAAACCCCTACACCTCACGGTAGAAGGGGAACGACTAAGTAAGTAAGTAAAACTAGTGAAATAAAATAACGCGTAGATATTTATTGCCAGTTGTTCAGTTTAATGTAATTTCCATCACCCGCTTTCTCACACAGAAAATACGGTTTAGCTGACTGAATTAATATGATAGACGCGACTGGTAGTGGACCATAGAATTCACATTATATTTCATTTTGAGTAATTATAATAGTGACTAGTGTTTATATCATGTGACTAAAACAAACAGACGCCGACAATCTAATAGCTATTAATTACAGGCGATATTTGTTAAGTGCGCGTAGGTATAATTAATTAATAATTGACATTGTGCGCTGATCGTTGACCGGAACAGGAGAGGAAAGGCTGCATGCCTCAACCAAACCTGCACCCACTAAGCGACGCGCGATAGGATACGCTAGAGAAACCGTGTGCCTTTTAAATTTAATCCTGACTGAGGGAGAGGATGAAAGATCGTCTTGTCCCCTTCCATGTATATATATGTAGAGAGATAAAGGTAGCATTTTTTTCTCATAATGTTTCTCTATTCTCGCAGACCTGATCAAATGGCGACCTGCGGTCTATTTTGGTCCTTTTCTTCATTTACTGATTGATTAATGTTGTCCTCTTCTTGGCATTACACGTCCCCAAGTTCAGTTATGAACAGGAGCTGCCAAAGAGACACATAAACATTTTACTAGTAAAGTTAACTGGACTTACAAATACCCAGATATTCATTCAATTTTATCAGCCCACTGTGGCGTAATACCAATAACATTCTATCTGACTTTTGACAGTCGTATCATTGGATTTATCCAGCAAGTTACGCTGTTTCAAAATCGGCACTCACTCAGAGCCAGCTGATAGGATTTACCATCACCATCATAAATAACAGTTTTTAGCAACCCGATGTTTCTTTAGTACTGTGAACACCAGATCTCGTTTTTTTTCTACATTAACTATTCGAAGTGACATTTGTCTATCCAGGAATCAACCACCCAATTAGGTGTTCCCCTTATAAAATTTAATTATTCAAGGAGGGACTGGGGCCAATTTGGGAGATAAAAACACTGGAAATATATATATATTCAGGCATTAGATGTCCAAGAGATTTCTTCACCAAGAATAGGTAAGCGTGATTGATGTGGCCACGTATGACAGAGAGAGTGAATATTGTCTTAGTTACAGAAACTGTACCATCATTTATTTTCTTTGCTTAAATATTGTTTACTTTACGGGATAGCATTTAGTGGGAACTTTGTTCTTTTCTTTACTGTCTATTCTGTAACATAGTGCTAACCTTTGACCTTTGGGGTTATTAACTTGTTGGGTTCTTTTCTTCTCAATGAGGGGAGGGCACATGTATTCTGATATTTTTCTATGTATGACATTCTGATTTTATTTGATCTTTCTTTAGATATTCGATGTTGTAAAGTTTAATGATAATAAACAACAAAAGAACTTACCTTTGTGTGTTGGTCAGACCCATACCCAATTAACCATAGTTTTTTCACGTTTGTGTGTCTTGTTGTCACATAATTGTGTGTGGGTATAGTTAAACTTATATTTACATATATAGGGAGGTGCAAGATTGTCTTATACTAAAAGATAGTCGTATAGATAGGCTGGACTAGAGAGACTTCTCATTCCAGAGACAGATCTTCTCCTTAAACTATTCACTCGTGAAATCTATTTATCACACCTTTACTTCTCACCTACTTATCACCATCCACCCTACTCAGGCGGGACCATAAATATTTTTCAAACCTATCTAAAATTTACGACACCCACTTTCTATACAATTTGTGTCAGTAAGGTGCGACAAAAAGGAAGGTCACACTTAAAGATTTTAAACAAAGTTTGATTGAGGATCTGTCCAAAGAAGCTGCGCAGCTGACACCAGACGGTGTGAAAGATTGTCCACCAAAAAATTCTAAACACTCCATGAAAGGAAATGAAGTGGAACGGATGAGTGTTAATTGTAGCGCCAATGGAAGTCGTCGCAGATCAAGATATGTGTGTACCCGTGCATCATACTAAGATGCACGGGTACACCCCACCTCTGTACAAAACACAGTTTTGCAGTTTATCATAAGCAAAAATATATATAGAGTCTGCCCAGAAATTAATAAGCTTTGTAAATAATATATTCTTTTCCCTTTTCTGATATGTTTGATACAATTTGAAATTTCAATTTTTTAACATGCTAGTGACTTTTTTTTCTGTAAAATTTTTTTCTTAGGATTTCATGATAAAGTAATATTTATTCATTGTGTGAATGTATTTGGGGGTGACCTTTTGTGTTTTCCTATGGATATTACTTCAGCTCCAGCAAGGTAAAAATATATAATTTTTTAAATTTACCTAATATTTCATCTGCTTCTTATTCAGCCTCCATTTTACCTTGCACAACTAATAATTTTTATTGATAGAATTTTATATTAAGCACAATCATTGTCATATATAACAACCACAGGATTCATGTGTAAATAATATTTTAATTCCCCTCTTTCTGATGTATAAAATGAAATTTCCTCTGTTTACAAACATGTGACCTGCTGTTGTAATCTGTGAAATTAATATTTCCTGAGTGGTTGTTGACTAAAAACTGATTGTGCTTTGTTAGAATTCTTCTGTTCGTGACATTTTTAAAGTTTACCCTTGGATATTCTCCTGGGGAACAATTTTAGAAGAATTTTTTCAGCCTCCATTTTACCTTGGATAACTATTTTTTTCAATGAAAGCTTTTATACTTGCAGCACAAGAGTAATGTAAATCCATTTACCTTCATTTTCATACACAACAACAAAGGTATTCATGCATACAAACATTTAAAAAAATTATTTCCAAACAACAACAATAAAAACACACTGGGGGTGGCCATTTTTGTTTTGGCCAAACCCACTTTTTTTCATGGTACTGAAAGAGTTATTATCTACATGGGGTTGTGTGTGTGGTTGTATATCTGTATTCAATTAATATCTAGATGGGGTGGTGTGTGTGTGTATATAGCTGTATACAATTAATATCTAGATGGGGTTGTGTGTGTATATCTGTATCAAATTAATATCTAAATGAGATTGTGGGTGTATATATCTGTATCAAATTAATATCTAGATGAGGTTGTGGGTGTGTGTTTCAAATTAATATCTAGATGAGGTTGTTTGTGTATATATATATATATCTGTATCAAATTAATATCTAGAAGAGGTTGTGTGTGTGTGTATCTGTATCAAATTAACATCACCGGCAATGAAGAGGCTGACATATTAGCAAAGGAAGGTGGAAATCTACCTCAGCCTGATGCAAGCGTAACTTTCGAGGAGGGAAAGAGTTTTATCAGAATCAGATACAGAAACAAATGGGATGTAGAGCATCCAGGTCACACACAACATGGTGCATACTACCAGCTCAACAGAAGAGAACAAGTGGTAATCTTCAGACTTCGCACTGACCACAATAGATTAAGATACTATCTATTCAACAAGCTAAAGATAGGAACTACCAATCAGTGTAATTGTGGCACTGATAAATTGACTGCTGAACATCTGTTTCAAAGTTGTCCAACATTTGCGAACAGAGAAATCGCATATGGCCGACACCTGTACCATTCATGGAAAAGCTCTACGGAGATTCAAATAGCCTCAAACTTGCTTTCTTTGAAAACATTCAAGTGGACGTCTGAGAGTGTACGAAGAATAAGATATCTAGATGAGGTTGTGTATGTGGGTATCTGTATCAATTTAATATTTAGTGGTCAACCATTCCATTTGAACTAATACAGCTTGATCTGATATTGCCTAACATTACTTAACTGTTCTTGTTCATTCTCCATGTTAAATTATGTTTACTCCTCTTTCATGTTTATTTCCTCCATAATAAATTATGTTATACTTGTCAGAATGTATTTCACCTGTTCCAGTCCCACTACATTTCTTAGTCTTAATAAATTTGCATTCATTCTTTTCATTTTTCTCATGTTGTTACATAATTTTTCATCCTGCATTAGTGCCCCGACACTCCAAGTTCCTATGGTCAACTAATGTTTGGTAGACATTTTACTGATGGCAATTTTTTGCTGATTGTGATATAATCTTTGACGTTATCAATCACACTAGATCAAATATCAGATCATAATCTTTGACGTTACCAATCACACAAAATCAAATATCAGATCATAATCTTTGACGTTACCAATCATACTAAATCAAATATCAGATCATAATCTTTGACGTTACCAATCATACTAAATCAAATATCAGATCATAATGGTTTGGTTTTAACTGTTACTTTCTTATATTAAACAACAAATAAACCTTTACTAACATGAAAAAAGAAGGTTATCTTGATTAATACATCAAATAAACCTTTACTGACAAGAAATAAGAAGGTTATCTTGATTAATACATCAAATATGACAGAATAATACAAGTGCAGGAAACTGACATATATGGACTTCAATAAATTGATCAAGTGTTCAGACATTTTTGTAGGTAAATATTTCTATAGGATAAGATAAATGTACACAACAATATCACATTCCATATGTCAGAAGTAAGAGACAGATGACATGTTCCACACACTCATGTCAGATGTAACAGGCAGATAATACATTTCTCACTCATGTCAGATGTAACAGACAGATAATACATTCCTCACTCATGTCAGATGTAACAGGCAGATAATACATTCCTCACTCATGTCAAATGTAACAGACAGATAATACATTCCTCACTCATGTCAGATGTAACAGACAGATAATACATTCCTCACTCATGTCAGATGTAACAGGCAGATAATACATTCCTCACTCATGTCAGATGTAACAGGCAGATAATACATTCCTCACTCATGTCAGATGTAACAGGCAGATAATACATTCCTCACTCATGTCAGATGTAACAGACAGATAATACATTCCTCACTCATGTCAGATGTAACAGACAGATAATACATTCCTCACTCATGTCAGATGTAACAGACAGATAATACATTCCTCACTCATGTCAGATGTAACAGACAGATAATACATTCCTCACTCATGTCAGATGTAACAGACAGATAATACATTCCTCACTCATGTCAGATGTAACAGACAGATAATACATTCCTCACTCATGTCAGATGTAACAGACAGATAATACATTCCTCACTCATGTCAGATGTAACAGACAGATAATACATTCCTCACTCATGTCAGATGTAACAGACAGATAATACATTCCTCACTCATGTCAGATGTAACAGGCAGATAATACATTCCTCACTCATGTCAGATGTAACATACAGATAATACATTCCTCACTCATGTCAGATGTAACAGACAGATAATACATTCCTCACTCATGTCAGATGTAACAGACAGATAATACATTCCTCACTCATGTCAGATGTAACAGACAGATAATACATTCCTCACTCATGTCAGATGTAACAGACAGATAATACATTCCTCACTCATGTCAGATGTAACAGGCAGATAATACATTCCTCACTCATGTCAGATGTAACAGACAGATAATACATTCCTCACTCATGTCAGATGTAACAGCAACATTTTTATCATCATTATTTTCTTGTTAATCTCCTTAAAGTTCATTGGCCACCATTACTGTTGCCCTTTGTAGAAAATCAAGGCCAATAGCTCTTCATGTGCTCTTGTAGTGGTGGTTTCCATAGCAATTTGTTTGACATGATATGACTGCTAGTTCAGTCAACACTATTTACATCAATGATATGACTGCTAGTTCAGTCAACACTATTTACATCAATGATATGACTGCTAGTTCAGTCAACACTATTTACATCAATGATATGACTGCTAGTTCAGTCAACACTATTTACATCAATGATATGACTGCTAGTTCAGTCAACACTATTTACATCAATGATATGACTGCTAGTTCAGTCAACACTATTTACATCAATGATATGACTGCTAGTTCAGTCAACACTATTTACATCAATGATATGACTGCTAGTTCAGTCAACACTATTTACTTCAATGATATGACTGCTAGTTCAGTCAACACTATTTACATCAATGATATGACTGCTAGTTCAGTCAACACTATTTACATCAGTCAATAATACACATAAAGAAGCAGTTGTTCTAATCCTTATTTGCAGCAGTGACCTGGTAGTCAACAACAAAAAAATATGTTGGTACCTGTATAGACCAAATGTTTAGCCAGCCCTTGGCACAACCACTTGCCATCATCAGACCGTCTGGGCTGAAAGCCAAGGCAGAGATGGGGGCAATGTGGCCACACAATGTGACATTTGCCTTCTTCTTGGAAAATCCTCTCTGCTGACTCTGACTGGTCTGAACTTCTGCTGTTCTCTGTTAACGATAAACAAGTAAATAAAGCAACAGAGTCTACTCAGTAGAACAATAATCTCAGTACCATATACAAGTGAATACAGCAGTAGTATTTACTCTAGTAGAACTATAATCCCAGTACAATATACAAGTGAATACAGCCATACCTGTCAACTTGTACGAATTTTTCGTACGCTGTACGTATTTTTGATACTTTTAGCAGTGTACGGCCGTACAGACTCGTTGTACGGATTTTTCTCCCCTCCCAAAAAAAAAAAAAAATCGAAACTTTTTTTTTTTTTTTTTTTAATTAAAAAAAATTCTAAGCATATTTTCCAACCCAAGATTTTTAATTTGAAATCAGAAAATATTTTCTAGCCCAGATTTTTTTTAAACCAATTTTTTAGTTATTTTTAATTCCGGAAATCTCGGCGTCTGTTTTTAAACTGAGGTCTCTCCCAGCAACCAATCAAATCCTATTATACCCAACAATTCGGCAAATACTTTGAATTCGGCCTCAAACGCTTTCGGTTTTCAGCGTGACATGATGTATTTTTAAAGTTACCTGTTATCAACGACCCCGCTTGCTTGCCACCACACTTCAACGCCATTTTGTTTAAAAAAAGCTAAGTACTTATAACTTCGTTAAATATTGCTGTTGTTTTGCTTTGTTGCAATTTAATCGCTGTCTTAATCTGTTCAGTTATATCTTGCCCTTAAATATATTTCCGATAAATTGTCATAATATTCTGTGTAAGCCCTACATAACTAGAAAAAAAAGTTTGTTTGCGTTGAGTAGGCCTACTTTATTCCAGCGCTCGAGATTCGCTGCTTTATTTTTAAATAAAGTGGCAATCTGTTATCACTGGTCTAGGCTACCAACTCTTAAATAATAATTTTGTAAATTTTTGGTGATACGTTTTTTCTTTCCTAGATTTGATATTCTGTTCATAATTTGGTTAATTTTTTTTTTTTTTTGGCTTTGCTTCATTGTATTTATTAATCATTCTCTTCGTCTACAAAGATTATTAGTTGAAATATTTCATCCACTGAATGATGGCTGAGCCTAATTCAAAGAAACAAAAGCTTGCAGGTCATGGTAAGTTTCAGGTCGAATGGGTTAAATTCTACCCTGCATTGTAGGTAAATCCAAGTTAGGATCAATCCATGCTTTTTGTAGATTATGCAGCAAAGATATTAAAGTAGTAGCTTCAGGATTATATGATCTGAAAGTACATTTTAAATCGAAATTGCATGAACAAATGTTTGCAATGAAGAAGGGAGCATCTATTAAGACCTTTTTTGCTCAGCCAAAGCAGGAAGAGGGTGACATTACAAGGACTGAAGTTTTATTTGCCAATTTCATTGCCCAGCATAACTTAACTGCATCTGTTGCTGATCACTTTTGTGACTTGGCACCTGTAATGTTTCCTGACAGTGATATTGCCAGAAAGTTCCAGTCGAAGAGGACCAAGAAAACACTTATCATTAAAAACTGCCTGGCTCCATCTGCAACAGAACCAGTGATAAAGCTGTGCAGGAAAACACCCTTCTCATTAATGGTTGATGTAAGATTAACATTGATACATGCTGTGCAGACTTTAAGCCCACAAATGCAATTCTGCAAAGTGCTAAAAGTGCATCTGTTGATTATAATACAAAACACTGTGCACCGAAAGAGTAGTACCTCATGATCACTAAATTTTTTATATGTAAAGAACAGCATGAGACTATTAGCATGTTTTATATCACACTAATTCAAATGCTAATAGATTTGTATATGTCATTTCTCATTTTAAAACTGTATTGTGTATAATTTGTTAATATATTTTTTGCGTAAGGATTTTTGGGTGTTTGTAAGGATTTTTTTGGTCCGGCATACAGATTTTTGTCTCAGGAAGTTGACAGGTATGATACAGCAGTAGTATTTACTCTAGTAGAACAATAATCCAAGTATCATATACAAGTGAATACAGCAGCAGTATTTACTCTAGTAGAACAATAATCCCAGTACCATATACAAGTGAATACAGCAGTAGTATTGACTCTAGTCGAATAATAATCCCAGTGCCATATACAAGTGAATACAGCAGTAGTATTTACTCTTCTTCTTCTTTGATCCTTAGCCGCCGACCGCCAAAGCAGTCAGTGGCCATCACGCCTAGTGGCGTCTTGTAGGGCAACAACAAATTGATTCCACTTTGCTCAGTCGGTGGCCATCCTTCGTACAGTGCCCCAACTCTGGTTCATTCCCTGCATCTCAGCCTCCACAGTCCTCCACCAGGTTGTTTTTGGTCGGCCTCTCTTTCGTTTTCCTTCAGGGGTCCAAAGCATAGCTGTTCTTGTGATGGCATCGGGGTCTCTTCTGAGGACATGACCAACCCAGCTCCAGCGTCTGCCAGCTATGATGGTGTGCATGTCCTCCTATTTACTCTAGTAGAACAATAATCCCAGTACCATATACAATTGAAGTTAGCAAAAGATAATATGCGACCTAGTTTAATCAATTGAAAAGATTATTCAGCTTGAATAAAAAAAGATGTGATAGCACTGTTGAGCTCAGAAGAAAATAAATGTAACCAGTATTGCATTATCTATTGACAATTTCCAAACAGGATGTATTAGAATAACACAGCAAAAATTGGATTAGAACCCAAAATGGCTTTGAAAAGGGCATCCAAAGACAGCATTGATATATTCAACCATTTCCAAGATTTCAAGACAGGCACAGGTAGAATCTCAAACATAATTTCACAATTAAAATTGTAAATAAAAACTAATTTGTTGTGAATGTCTCCATCGTTAATGTGAAAATCCTAAATTGGAATTCAAGAATCAGAAATAGAGCATACATCAGAAAAGTTGGGGCAAGGGCAGATAATGACATTACATGAAAATATGTTCATGTATATAACATTGTATGTATCAATACTGTCATTTTTCTGGCACTTTGTACACACAGTTTTATAAATATATATATATATATATACAAGGGGATTGACATAAGTCTTGGGCCTGACCATGAAGGAGTCACAGGAGGAAGATGAAACTTGGCACATTTAAAGTTCATCATATTTGCACTGAATGTGTGAAGTACGCGTTTGTTTCTTCAATGGGTTTTCCCGCTACGGTGCACGGCGCAATGTACCCTATTGACTGGATCTGCTGCTCCAAAGATTTGACAAAACAATGGAAAAGAAGGAGGCCAGAGCTGTGATAAAATTTCTGATGTTTCAGGGAAAAACACCTACAGAAATACACAGGGAGATGGAACCAGTGTTTCGTGATTCTTGTCCTTCATATACTTCGGTAAAAAACTGGTGTCAACAGTTTAAGTGCGGCCGCTCAAATGTTGCTGATCTGCCAAGATCTGGTAGACCAGCCTCAGAGTGCAACGATGAAAATGCAACAAGAGTGAAGAAAATCATTGACCAGGATCGAAAAATGACAATTGTGGAGATAATAGAGTAAAACTAAATGAAAGAACAGTTCATAGAATTTTACACAAAAGACTGAACATGAGAAAAGTGTGTGCATGCTGGGTTCTGCGACTGTTGACACATGAACAGAAGCAAACGAGGGTAAATTGCTGTCAACAGTTGCTCAAAAAGTGTCAGTCAAAAAATTTTTTGGAGACCATGGTGACAGTAGATGAGACTTCGGTACACCATTATGACCCTGAATCCAAAATTGCCAGCATGCAGTGGAAAACCCCGGGCTCCCCAACACCTGTCAAGCCGAGAGCGCAGAAATCTGCAGGAAAAGTGATGCTGACTGTTTTTTGGGACGGCAAAGGTGTCTTTTTGAAAGATTATCTGCCTCATGGCAACACAGTTAATGGACAGTACTATGCAGATCTTCTCACTAAACTAAGAAAGGTTGTGACCAGGAAACGAGGGATATCGCGCACTCAAAATCTTCCTTTGCTTCAAGACAATGCGCCCTCTCACAAAGCACGGCTTGTGCAGCTAGCAGCCAATGATTTAAATATTGAAATTCTTCCACACCCACCATATTCTCCAGATTTGGCTCCATCAGACTTTTTTCTATTCCCAAATCTTAAAAAACAGCCAAAAGGAAATCATTTTGACAGCGATGAAGAAGTTATACTGGTTAGTGATGACTGGTTTAGGTTGAAAAATAGGGTGTTTTACTCCCAAGGTCTTTTCAAGTTCAAGCAGAGATGGCGGAAGTGTGTCAATTCAGACGGTGGCTATATTGAAAAGGTATAAACACTATACAAAATTTCAGCTCTCTGTGACATGTCCTTCATTGTCAGGCCCAAGACTTATGTCAATCCCCTTGTGTGTGTATATATATATATATATATAATTATCTTGTTTTAACACAATATCTGTTTTACATTTCTGTATTTACAATATACGGTATTATTTTTGTAGTAGTAATTCATGATCATGCACACTGTATAGTAGAAGTAGTAGCAATATAACCACAATGAATGATGTGTGAAACCATCTTTCAATAATTTATATAGGATGTATGCTGTAGAAAAGATTTGGTGCTGTCCAAGTCTACTTAGGTGTGTCTACAATTTGAAAACTAAGTTACTTCTTGTATTTCTCATTAGTCATTTTAGCTGACACACACACTATCCAGAACCAAAATAGTAGAAATATGTCATGCTAACTGATGACTTGCCAATTTATCTTTCTACATTTCACATTTGAAGAATGCCGCATAAAAAAAGTAAACAATGCCAATTGTCTGTGACACGTCCACTTTAGACACATGTACAATTGTCTGTGACACATCCACTTTAGACACATGTACAATTGTCTGTGACACGTCCACTTTAGACACATGTACAATTGTCTGTGACACGTCCACTTTAGACACATGTACAATTGTCTGTGACACATCCACTTTAGACACATGTACAATTGTCTGTGACACGTCCACTTTAGACACATGTACAATTGTCTGTGACACGTCCACTTTAGACACATGTACAATTGTCTGTGACACGTCCACTTTAGACACATGTACAATTGTCTGTGACACGTCCACTTTAGACACATGTACAATTGTCTGTGACACATCCACTTTAGACACATGTACACAATATTACTTGCTGTATTTCTCAGCAGCAAGTCATGCTTCTACACACTGTACAGTACAAGAAGTAGAAAAATGTAACTATAATTAATGACTTGTCAATTCATCTTTCGATGTTGAATGCATATTTGAAGCATGCTACATAAAAAAATTCAAAGACATCTGCTTTCTATTTTTATTATAGCACAATTTCATTATTGCACTGAAAGTGAAAGTAACATTCCATCATTTAACACAACATAAAAACTGGAGTTTCCAACAATAAATGGCCTGAAAGTTTTTATTACCCCATACCAAATGTCTATAGTCCAGTAAGAATTCAACAGGGTGGCCAAAAGATCGCTAGGTTCAATTTCCCTGCTTAACTAAAAGTGTGCTGGCAAACAGCCATGCAAAAGGATGGTGTCTAGTTATGTGTCCATGAAACCTTGAAGAAACATGGTAAGATGCTAGGCAAGGAAACACTCTACACAAAAATGAACACTTATTTTTCTTAAATCATGAAAAGTCATAGTATACGTGGACATATATAGTCAAGTACTCAGATATAGTCAAGTACTAGTCAAGAAGATTATCTTAATGCTCTTAACCCTTTGAACCCTGGCCACCCAGACTATAAAATCCCATTCCCCTGGGCTCCTGAGCAAAAAATGCACAAAACAGACACATAAGCAAAACTAGTTACTGTGACACAACAATATAGTCAGTTTTAACTATTTTATCTCAAATTGACTAACCTGATCATCTCCAATATTCCTGCTTAGTGTGCCAGTCCTCCCAGCATGTAGACCCTTCCTTTAGGCACAGATAGCTTTCACAATATTTACACCAGAATTTAGTCTTCACTTTTTTGAATGGTCTGTCTTTGTAGGCCATGTCTGGGAAGTCACTAACATGTTTGTTGAATTTGTATGCACACACAACACAAATGTTATTGCCAGTAGCTTGTGGAGACACTTGAGGATGATGCAAGCCCACATTTTGCAGCCTCTGATGTGCATCAACACGGTTGTGAAGCTTCATTGCCACTGTTCTGTAATCGCCAATGAGTGATAAACAGATTTCATTCATGAACATACCAAATGTTCTGTAGCGTCTTCCAGTTACATTGTGGGGATTGTATTTATTCATTAGTATATAGGCATTATTGCATGCCCACATGAAAAATTTCACTATGAGCCGTCGAGGCCAGCGATAATGCCGGCGTGTTTTATTGAGACGACAAACTTGGTCGTTGACATCGCAGCCACCCATGAAAGTATTGTAGTCAATACAAAGTTGTGGAGTTTGAACATCCACAGTTGTTCCATACTTGTTTTTCCTTCTAACAGTTCCCATTTCTGTTGGGTTATGATAATTAGATATAAAATTGATGGGTCTTTGGTCCATCCATACAAGGCAAACAATGTTATTGAAACAGACAAATTCTGATTGCCCCCTGCACATTTTCTTCTTTCCTGACAGTTCTTTTGGATAATATTTCCTATTTTTCATTGCTGTCCCTACTGCAAGTGTTCCATAATCACTGTATAACTTGTCAAAGAGAGTTACACTGTTATAAAATCTGTCCATGACAAGAATATGGTTTTTGTTTGCCAAATCACCTGAAGTCAAAATCCTGATGACGACACTACCAACAACACCGAGTTCTGGAATAACATCCTCTGTTTTTCCAGTGTAAATTTCCAAATTTAGAATATAGCCCGAGCTCGCTTCACATGCCATGTAAGCCTTTATTCCCCACTTTACAGGCTTTGATTTGATGTATTGTTTGAAGGCAAGTCTGCTTTTAGTGGGGATCATGCCCTCGTCCAAACTCAAGTGTTGTGAGGGTGAATAATAATATCGAAATCTTGGAAGCAACAAATTCAGCATGGGCCTTACTTTGTACAGTTTATCTGCTTTATCCAGAGCAGGGTCCTCTTCATCTACAAGATGAAGAAATGTCCATATAGCAAGAAAGCGATCGTGTTCCATTACAGTGCGAAATCCAGGAGTTTGCGAAATGAAGTTCGAAGACGAGCTGGACCAGTAATCTTCGTAACGTGGTTTATTCACACTGTGCTCCATTTGAAGATGCAGTCCAAAGAATGCTTTTACCTCTGGCACTGTTACATCTTTATAATTTTTAGCATAGTAGCTGGTTGGCTTTTTGCTTTTTACTTGCTCAGCACGTCTGTTTGTCTGCTCACACAAATTGTGCCAGAAATTACTGTCGAGGAAAAGTTCCAAAAATTCAATGGCTTTACTCTCAGGAGAAATGAAATTTGGAATATTCTTAGGGCCTATCTGTTCCACAAATGTTGTGTCTACGGTAAACATAGGTCTAAATATATTTGCGGTAGACCAACCTGTATCAAATTTACTTGATACATTGTGTGGGATACGCCCCTTTCCACGCCCCTGCACCATAGCCCTATCCCCTGAGGGGCCAGGAACAGGGTTAGAACTAGCTTGATCATAATCTGATTCACAAATTTCGTCACTCGATTCATTTTCGATGTCACTTTCACAATAATCACCATCTAAATCTAATTCATCATCCTCCGAATCATTGAGCACAAGTTCAACAGCTTGTTCCGTTGTTAGCCTTTTAGAATGGCTATTTCCTGGATTTTCAACACGCCTTTTCATTGTGAAAACAGTTAAAAAATTGCAAAATATTATCACGTCGTGGGCGCCGCCATCTTGGTCTAACATTCCACAAGACATGTGTACTTCCTGACGTCATTATTTTTTACACATTTCCATTCCCACCCCATTTTGCTAAGCTAGGTGTGTCAGACCGAGATTACGGTCTCTCGGGGAGAGGATTTTTTACGCACGGACCGAAATTTCGGGACCTCGGGTTCAAAAGGTTAAAGCAATAACAAAACACACAAACATGTACAAACACAAGACAAATATTCTGTGGTGGTGTGTCACAAATAACTCAGCCTGCAAACCTATATTCGCAGCCTGTGAAGGTACTCAGAAGTGAACTTATCACTCATTACCACACAACCAAAAAAAAAAAATTGCCACAAATAGGTTCTCTATAATCATACCTGTCCTGCTGGTTCTATACTGGTCCAGGGGCACACAGGTAAAGCTCCTGGATTAGGCTGAGCAACTGTCCAGATGTGGATCAAACCATCATTACAACCACTGTAGAGACATTAACATCATGTGTTACTAACTTTTACCAATCTTCAAAACACATCTGCTAAACAATTAACAAAAAAAACTACTACTTCTGACTGTGTGCTCTCAATGTCATTTGTGGTTAACTTCTATCTGCCCTTTCATTTCATATATCTTGCAGTGGGTGTGAATCCACTTACTTTCATTAAACTTATTGCTGGTTTCCTTGACTGCATCTAATAATAGCTGCTTGTTGTAAAAACAGAGGTGAAAGAAAAGAGACACTGGATATGACAAACTCAATGATAGCCTTACAAAGCAGCCCTCCTTTTGGAATTCTCAAGTCAAGAGACCCAAAAATACACAGTGGGCAAACTAAGGCAGACATTTGGTTTAAAGGTTAATAATGTCAACTAATTACCCAAGATGGGAAGACCTGGTAAGAATGGACTGCTAAACCCCATTTCCTTCAATTATATAGTTCAAATTTTGTACACCATGGTGACCACTACTAACTAATCCAGTTGAACAGAAAACTGATTTCGGGAAAAGGTTCCTGCTTGTTCAAAAATACATGTGCACATGCACACACACATATATGCACGCAAGTGTGCGCTTAGAGAGAAAGAGATAATACCTTGCTATCATAAGTTTCTTGTTTGTGCCACTTCCTGCTAAATGACACCATCTGACATCAGTGACACTTGTGGAGTGTATGGAAGGTAGGAGCTTGTTGGTGATCAGTTGTTTGATGGTATCATGGATTTCATGATTGTTGAGGACTGTGGCATCTTAAGCAACATAAAGGTATATACCGGTACATTATATAACTAGCAATCCTCAACAATAATACAGTTTGTGATGGGAGCAATAACTTTCTTCAGCTGATTCAGTACTAAATGCTTCTTTAAAATTCTCATTCAGCTATCAGAATTCTACCTAGTGTAATAAGCTTCCATTGTAGACTGACTCCTTCAGGACATCCTCACTAGTCTTAGTGTAATATGTTTCTGTTGTAGACTGACTGACTCATTCAGGACATCATCACTAGTCTTAGTGTAATATATTTCTGTTGTAGACTGACTCAGTCAGGACATCTTCACTAATCTTAATGTAATAAGTTTCCATTGTAGACCAACTCACTGAACAACTTTTCTCAAGATTGAAAATCACCAAACAAAATCAAGATCAGCATTGACAGATGAAAGTCTATTTAGAATTATTCGAGTCACCATATCAGCTGTACGACTGACATTGACAAGTTGTGAAAAAAAAGACAGTGCCATATTTCTCTTTAAATACACTATTTCTAATCCGTGACACTCTTTAATCAGATTATATATATATATATTGTTATTGTTGAACAGAATCGACTTCATTGCACTTCGGGCAAACCCATAGGCACTCAGTCTCCCTCAGTAAAGAGTGTGAATGCTAACTGTTCCTGTAGCTTGCTGGTTATAAACACGACGGATGCATCCTCTCATACATCCATAGAAAGGAAGAGCAGAATGTCAGACGGGCCTGCGTGCCCAATTCTCAACCCTATGAAAATAAAGTTCGTTCGTTCTCTGCTAGCCTGACGTTTGATGACAAATTCCAACAGTCTTAACCTTGATGATTCATCTATTGCAGTGTCACTCTCTAACAGTGATCATTAATTGTTCTCAGTATCTCTCCCTTATTCATATCTTGTGTCCCCACTGTTGGTGCTCTTGATGCTAGTCTGTCAGCTCTCTCATTACTGCGTAACCCTGCATGACCAGGACAGTAGATCCACACCAGCTCCTGCAGATTCGAAGCTTCTATCGAGGTTTTCCATTCATGCCTTAGCCAACCATTTTGAACCTTTTGAAGCATGGACTGAGAATCTGACACAATGACTGCATTTGTTAATGAAGTTTCAGTTAGCCACCTTAAGCTGCAGTAGCTGCCTCTACCTCCATTCTCATGCTGGAAGTTGTTATCTTGTAAGCCTCGCTATGTTCGTGATGATTCTGCCCTTTATCCTAGCAGAGAAGCCCCAACCTGATTTCTCACCACGGATCACAGACCCATCAGTATACACAATGGTAACCCCCCCCCCCGCCCCGCCCCCCACCCCCCCCCCCCCCCCCCCATGATCAAGTATCAGTTGATTAATTTCCATTTCTGCTTTCCCATTGCCCCAAGTTCTACACTCTCTGTCAAGGCTGATGATGACTTGCTGGTAATTAATCAGTTCTCATCTGACTTACTCCACTCTTCCCCTTTGAATATATTTTCAACTGTGGCCACCTGCTTGATCGTTGTTTCTGCCTGTGCCATCCATGACACCCCCCTCTTTATTCTTTCTACCTTGATGTCAGCTATGTTTCCATGCAGGGGGTGCCGTTTGTCTGTGGTTACTCGCATACAGGCTTTTGCCTGGGCTATCACATATCAGGATCTAATCAACAGCACTCCAAGCATGTACCTCATTGTCACAATGGGGGTATCACGCGTACAGCCCAAGACTATATGCATACCTTCATTTTGAATGCGTTCTAGTCATTCACATTGTGTTACTGACAGCGTTAGTATTCCCAGCCCATTCTCAATGACTGATATGATGAGCTGATGATAAAGAAGAAACAATAATCTCTGCTCCAGATGCGCAGCGGCCATTATTTTCAGGGCTGCTAGACCTCTTCTGCATTTATGTATGATGTGATCAACATGGTACTTATATGATAACCAGCGATCAAATGTAATTCCAAGGTATTTCAACTTTTCTTACCTTTCAATTTTTTGTCCATTCAGAGTAATATCTGGAAGATCTGTTTTCACTATGGAGTTGTTTAAGGAGTACCAGATCATGCAGGCCTTGTTGGGATTGACTTTTGAGTCAGTTTCCTCGCACCAGTTAAACATCTCCTGTAGTGTCCCATGTATGCTATTAACCATTTCCTGTCGGTCTGAGCTAGTTCTGTAAATGAGTATGTCATCAGCAAAAGTCAATGTTCAAGTGTCTGCCTCCCCTGGCACAGGGGGCACTGCTCATCATCCGACTTTCCCCATTTCACAAGGTTTGTGGCCGACGGCAGCAGGTCAAACATTGATCTAGCAACGAAGCTGAGCCTAAGAGGTGCCATATGCCATATATCATTCCATGTCAAGGACCTCTGCAGGGCTCCTTCCCATGTAGTCCATTGGCCTTGTTGGACCTGCTGCAGTTGGCTGAATGGTGGCTACATTTGCTGTACAGATATTAAACAGCACCGGTGATAGTGGAGAACCCTGGGGTAGTCCCGGGCAAATGCACATTAGGTCTGATGTCCATGTTCCCAAGCGAAATGCTACTGATCTCTCAGTTAAAGCAGCATATATATGCATATATGCATATATGCATATATATATATATATATATATATATATATATATATATAATATATATATATATATATATATATATATATATATATATATATATATATATATATATATATATATATATATATATATATATATATGCATATAGCTCTGCATTTAAGTTATCATGGCCAGGAGCTTTTCCGTTCTTTAACCCTTTGATTGCTGTGATGATTTCTTCTTTTCGTGGAGTGTCTTTATTTACATCTAGATCATTTTCAGCCTCAGGAACATTCAATTGTGTCTCTGGTGGTTCCTTGTTCAGTCAGAATTTCTCTGAAGTGCTCTGCCCATCTTGTTTCCTGTCCCTCTGCTGTCGTGATGAGATTTCCTTGCTTATCTCTTACTAATGTAATGTTGTTTGCACCTCGTTTTCCGCTGATGAATTTAATTATTTTGTATACTGTGCTTTGTTCATTTCTCAGTGCTGCCTGTCTTGCAAGATCGTCTAGGAAATTCCTTTTGTTGGCTCGGGTTTGGCGTTTAACTTCCTTGTCCAGCTGACTGTACTGTTCGCTATATAGTTGCTTTAACCTGGGGGACTTCGCTTCTGTTTTCTTTCTTTTCATTACCTTTCTCAGTGTTATGGTGTTTAATGTTTCTGGTGTTATCCAGTCATAATTTAATTTTTCCAAGTTGCTGTGAAATGTGACTGACAGCAAGGTAGGTCAGCTGCACCTGTAACTATCTCTAAAAGATGCTTCTACTGCTCAGTGATGAGACCATCAATAAAATAATGGCACTAAAACCTGTACTATTTGGTAACGATTAAGTTACAACAAAAAGGTCATTGATGAGAATAACAATATCAAACTGTAAAATATAATCCTATGTGAACATATGTATTTTAAAAAGGCCTTTGAAATTTACCTTGTGAGCATCAATGTTGATTGGCTGTTCAAAATCCTCTCGACTACAAAGTGAGATAACTCCATCACTGTAGCCTACAGCAAATCTTCCATCTTCCTCATACCAGGCAATGGACGTCACAGATACTGGACAAATCAACAAAAACGTTATCACACCAATTACAGCCAGACTGGTCAGATGTTACAAACAGCAAGCCAGTGATTGCTGCTAGCTTGGTTACATCACATATTCAACAATTTCTTCTACATTTATTATCATAAATCTCCCAGTTTGGTTACATCACATATTCAACAATTTCTGCTACATTTGTTATCATAAATCTCCTAGCTTGGTTACATCACATATTCAACAATTTCTGCTACATTTATTATCATAAATCTCCTAGTTTGGTTACATCACATATTCAACAATTTCTGCTACATTTGTTATCATAAATCTCCTAGCTTGGTTACATCACATATTCAACAATTCCTGCTACATTTATTATCATAAATCTCCTAGTTTGGTTACATCACATATTCAACAATTTCTGCTACATTTGTTATCATAAATCTCCTAGCTTGGTTACATCACATATTCAACAATTTCTGCTACATTTATTATCATAAATCTCCTAGTTTGGTTGCATCACATATTCAACAATTTCTTCTACATTTGTTATCATAAATCTCCTAGCTTGGTTACATCACATATTCAACAATTTCTGCTACATTTGTTATCATAAATCTCCTAGCTTGGTTACATCACATATTCAACAATTTCTGCTACATTTATTATCATAAATCTCCTAGTTTGGTTACATCACATATTCAACAATTTCTGCTACATTTGTTATCATAAATCTCCTAGCTTGGTTACATCACATATTCAACAATTTCTGCTACATTTATTATAATAAATCTCCTAGTTTGGTTGCATCACATATTCAACAATTTCTGCTACATTTGTTATCATAAATCTCCTAGTTTGGTTACATCACATATTCAACAATTTCTGCTACATTTGTTATCATAAATCTCCTAGTTTGGTTGCATCACATATTCAACAATTTCTGCTACATTTATTATCATAAATCTCCTAGTTTGGTTGCATCACATATTCAACAATTTCTTATCATAAATCTCCTAGTTTGGTTGCATCACATATTCAACAATTTCTGCTACATTTGTTATCATAAATCTCCTAGTTTGGTTACATCACATATTCAACAATTTCTGCTACATTTATTATCATAAATCTCCTAGCTTGGTTACATCACATATTCAACAATTTCTGCTACATTTGTTATCATAAATCTCCTAGTTTGGTTACATCACATATTCAACAATTTCTGCTACATTTATTATCATAAATCTCCTAGCTTGGTTACATCACATATTCAACAATTTCTGCTACATTTATTATCATAAATCTCCTAGCTTGGTTACATCACATATTCAACAATTTCTGCTACATTTGTTATCATAAATCTCCTAGCTTGGTTACATCACATATTCAACAATTTCTGCTACATTTATTATCATAAATCTCCTAGTTTGGTTACATCACACATTCTCAAAGATGAAATTTGTTTGTTTGTTCTAGTTTTCTCATTTAACTTACTTACCATTCCGTCTCCTGCAATGTTCAAGATCAAAACTTCGGTAGGTGGTGGAATCAATCATATCGATCATGCCAATGGTACCATCCAAACGTCCCACTAACAGTGTGTCTCCAACCAGCCCAATTCTGCCCTCAAACATTCCCTTACTTTCAGGCCAGGCAAGGGCAGTCACCCACTGGGGCTGTTCTATTAAATGACCTCTACCACCTGGTGATGATTGCAAATTAAATCTGACACATTTTCTGGATGAGTGAATTTCAGAAGTTTTTTTTTTTTTTTTTCTTCGTACGTCCGCTAATACTCGAGGCGAAATCTCAGGTTATTATTAATGTCTAACCTGACATTGATTTTACGTGAGTATCCCTTTTTTTCTTGTACAGAGACAGGTGTCCCTCGCCATTCAGGCAGATACTCGCCGATTTCGGAGGTACCCATTAGAGCTGGGTCGGCTCAGTAGCCGCCAATCCCTGGTCGATGACACTTCTTCAAATGTCTTCGCCAGGTCTCGAGTTAATCCAGTCCAAATCCCAGTCGACAAAAAATCCTCAAATGCCGTCGCCCGGGTTTGATCCTGAATCACCCGGTCGCCAGAGCGGTGTGGTAACCACTACGCTAGCGCGGCTCCCAATTCCAGAAGTAAAAACTGAACTTTTAATGGGTTCATGAACGAAGGCTACATATGCGAACTACAGTACAACTGCAGTGAGAACAGACGTCTGCTATTTACACAGTTATACATACACACAGTAAGATTTGATGTCTAAAAAAACCTCACAACAGAAATACTGTAAAACTCGTGTCTGATCTAAACCTACCACACAAACACAGTAAACCCTGCCACACAAATACATTAAACCCTACCACACTAACACAGTAAACCCTACTACACAATAACACAGTAAACCCTGCCACACAAACACATTAAACCCTACCACAAAAATACTTTAAACCCTACCACAAAATGACAGTTGTTTGTGAGCCAGGGCTGCTGAGATTGTTATTCTGACAGTTGTTTGTGAGCCAGGGCTGCTGAGATTGTTATTCTCACAGTTGTTGTTGAGCCAGGGCTGCTGAGATTGTTATTCTGACAGCCAATGTCAAGCTCAAGAATTATCCTGTGTTCTATAGCTGCTGAGTGGTGCTGTATAGAGTGTTCATGAACAGCTTTCTTCTTTCTGTGGAGAGTCCTGGGCAAGTCAGCAGCACATGCTGAACTGTCTCATGTGGATGGGTACAGCTGTGGCAGTTAGGCTCATGTGAGAAGTTTAAGTACTTGTTCAGTCTGGTGTGTTCATGCATCACAGGTTATTGATGTTGTCACTTTAGTTGGGATAGGCTATTTTTTAATGCATGGCACATCTATCCCAGGGTGCTTATTATTATTGGGATTGCTGGAACTGATATTCAGGTACCAAATCTGTACTATCTATCATAGCACCAGGTGTCAAATCAATTAGCATTTATTTGAGTCTAACCCAGGTTCTTTACAGACAAAGGCTGCCTCCAACAGTTGGATTTGGTCGTATAGTATGTATACTAAAATCATCTCCTTGACTCGTAATAGTTCAATCCCATCAACTCTGAATAAAGTTAACTACACAGGAAATAATAATAATAGCCCCCCCCCCCCCCCTCCCCCAGTCATAACTGACTATAGGAATGCACCCCTAAGGTGACAGCCCTCAGCTGCTTATTTTACTGGTGTTCCTTTTGATGTTTTCTCCCCTCTTCTGCTGCCGTGAGAGCTCCTTTTCACCCAACCTGAGGTGGCGCCGTAGATAGCATCACCACTTGGTGCAGAAGCTGGAGTGTCCTCTCTAGGGCGCGAGCTTGGGCACAGTTATATGGAGATCAAGCTGTTGCCCATGGAGCATGTTCCCCCTCTCCATGCAGCAGGTAGATCCAAAGGAACGGCAGTAGCTGATTCAGTTTGGTACCAACCACGTTGCAGGAGTTGCCTAAATAATGTCGAATCAACATTAGAACACACAAAATAATCACACACATAATAAATTGAGTCTTCACCTTTTGTAGGTCAACTTGAAATTAACACTTTATTTACTCAGATAAATGAATGAACAATCAGTGTTTGTCTACATATGAAGCAACAACAATGAGTTCATCAAATAGTTCATCTACATTGACATCCTTACAATTCCAAATGTCCATTTCCAAATACACTTCCTCTAGGATTTCAGTATCAGTCATGCAAGCAGCGAATTCATATTCATTATTGTCAATCGGTTGTTGGTGTAGTTGCGAGTTCTGTACTCCATATATATTATATTTCTTTAAATATCTGCTTACTCGGAGCAAGCAAGAGGACATGCACACCATCATAGCAGGCAGACGCTGGAGCTGGGTTGGCCATGTCCTCAGAAGAGACCCTGATGCCATCACAAGAACAGCTATGCTATGGACCCCTGAAGGAAAACGAATGAGAGGCAGACCAAAAACAACTTGGCGGAGGACTGTGGAGGCTGAGATGTAAAGAATGAACCAGAGTTGGGGCACTGTACGAAGGATGGCCGCCGACCGAGCAAAGTGGAATCAATTTGTTGTTGCCCTACAAGACGCCACCAGGCGTAATGGCCACTGACTGCTTTGACGGTCGGCGGCTAAGGATCAAAGAAGAAGAATTTCTTCAAATAAATTTATTTATTTCTTCAAAAGTAGGTTCTCTATTAAAGTCATCAACCGGTGCAGATGGTAGTTTGTATGTAAATCGTGGGAGATAAAAGTCAATAGCTTCTTGTTCTACTTGCTTAGATTGGTCTTCTGGAAGTTCTATTTCTGATAAACTAACAGTCAAATTTTTGTAATACGAAATACTCTTTCAGAGCCCTGGTTAATTGTTGATTCATTAAATGTCAATAATTATATTCTTGTGATTCAAAGTACAGGCTATCACGAGCGTATATTATCTATCACATGTTATGAGGAATAGTTTGTATATTTAAACTTACATAATGTCTTCCTCTAGGTTATGGGGTCTAAAGGCTGGACTGACATCGATTGTACTGCTCACTAGTTAGCTTGCCACTGTTAGAATATTCTGTCATCAACAGTACGGAGTCTTCTAACTGATGTCCTTCAAGTTACTGATAATATCAACTTGGGTAGGAGTAAGGCATTCTGCTCAAACTTCTAATAGCAATTGAAACGTTGCATTTCTCACTATTGCATTATGTCTCTGTCAGACATTGACTGTATGGAGTGTTTATACTCGACGGACTTACACTGGTTCTGACTATCAACAGACTGTTGAACGAGTTCTACCCAGACTGACTAGATTCTCTCTGACTGACTTTTAGTAATTGGACATGCTCTTTTATACCACGACTTTTCCAAAGCTAATTCATTAAACCATATTTGTTATAATTTCAAATTCTATTTGTTATAATTTCAAATTCTATTTGTTATAATTTCAAATTCTATTTGTTATAATTTCAAATTCTATTTGTTATAATTTCAAATTCTATTTGTTATAATTTCAAATTCTATTTGTTATAATTTCAAATTCTATTTGTTATAATTTCAAATTCTATTTGTTATAAATCTTCTTTCCAGCTAGATGCTTAAGAAATTGCTAAAACTTTGCTACTTCCGGTATCGATGGTATTGATGCTGCAATTATAAATTTGTATCTGAATAAATGTAATTTTAAATATAATTTTACGACTATTTTTATACCTAAAATAGCTTTTTGTTACTATTAATAGATGTGTCGAGTTCTTGCACAAGTAATCAATGTTACAATTATGCTCTTACATAGCTTTGGTATGCATAGAGGCATATCTGGAGTCATCCTTATATGACCACCAGCTATGCACAATGCTACAATATATGTACGTGAACCTATGTCTGTGAGGCTAATAACATCCTCACTGACTCTTGAAATCATCCACATGCTTCCAAGGATTCCCCCTGTGGTGAAGAACCCAGCTTTGCACACTAAGCTTGGAGAAGTCACTTGAGCCCCAGGCATAATTCTTTGGCTTTGACTTGGTTGACTGCATGCAGAAGAATCTTAGTGTGGACTCAGTGATAGGCAGGGGAAGCTGAGAAGTGTCTCTGTGCAGGACGTGACAATTCCTTTGGAGAACCCAGAAAAAGAGTACAGTATTTTAGCTCTGCATAGTTAGAGAGCCCCCTTGGATGGCGAGGAATGCACAGTATGCCATGCACTTCTTTCTCCTAGATTGGAACCAGATGTGACGATCCTTTAAATGCAACCCAAGCTGGAGAAACTGGAGCTCATGATTTCAACTCAACACATTTAGGAATGGCAGAAGAGCCACAGCAAAAGCCTAGATCTACAGTGTAGATAATACCAAAGAATCTTCAACTTGGTATTGGCTGCTAAAGAGCGAGAAGCTCTAGTTAAACAACAACAGTGCTTTGGTAATTACCTTCACCTTAATTTTATTGCGTTATGTTATGATTTTTAAGTGAGTAAGTTTAGAAATTTTATAGATTTAATTATTTTTAATTTTCTATCGTTATTATGTCATTGAGGATAGTAATGTTTATCTACCGTAATTCGTCTTCATCTTATATGAAGGGGAGCTAAATGGCACACATCCAGTAGAAAATTAGCTGTCTGCATGTTGGCTGGAATGTTTGTTTGAATGCTGCTTGCTCCTAGTTTTGCTAGTCTATCTTCTTTATCATTGCCTGTTATGTCTGTGTGTCCTGGTATCTACTGGAGAGTGACTGATGTCATTTGTTGTTAGAAGGCTGTCAACTGTTTCAGCCAGCTGTATTACTTCTTTATTTTCAGTTTGTAGGTATTCTTCCTTACCTCTACACCTCACGGTAGAAGGGGAACGACTAAGTAAGTAAGGTATTCTTCCAAAACCTGAAGTGTTGATTTTGAAGCAGTGATGATTACGACATTTGAGGATTTATAGGCTTCTTCTTTAGAAGTACTGGCTGAGTATTGATGTGATGTTAGTGTTTACTGCTGTAATTTTTGCTTGGTAATTAGTACAGAATTCTCCAGAAAGTTCATACGTTTCTATCACGTTGTCATTTGGGTAACTTCACATAAGCTCTAAGCCTAGCATTCATGGTGGCCTTGAAGGCACAGTCATCTTTGTATGCATGTATGACTTGATGTCAGATATAAACATATCCACACAAACACTGTGAGAGTTGATGTCAGACATAAACATAACCACACAAACACAGCAAGACTTGATGTCAGACATAACCACACAAACACTGTTAAGAATTAATGTCAGACATAAACATAACCACACAAACACAGCAAGACTTGATGTCAGACATAACCACACAAACACTGTTAAGAATTAATGTCAGACATAAACATAACCACACAAACACAGCAAGACTTGATGTCAGACATAACCACACAAACACTGTTAAGAATTAATGTCAGACATAAACATAACCACACAAACACTGTATGACTTGACAAATAACACATAATACAACCATACAAACTAAGTACGACTAAATGTCTGACCTGTATCACAACAACACAAACATAGTACAACTAAATGTCTATAGTTGCTTCACCCAAGCATGCAAGGACTTTGGCCTCACAATAAATCTAAAGAAAACAAATGTGGTCAGGATGTGGATGCTGCACTAGTTATAACTATGAATTGGCAGTGGTGCACTACTTAACATATTTAGGGTCTATCATCACAGACACAGAAATTGATAGCCACACTGGCAAAACTGCAGCTACCTTTGCCCACCTCACAGCGCGTGTTTGGGGAAAATCCAAACTCACAATGAAGACCAAAGCTGTGGTATACAACGCCTGCACACTTCTATATGGCAGCGAGACATGGACAACCTATCCTAAGCAAGAAAGAAGGCTCAATACCTTCCATCTACGGTGTCTATGTCACATCCTCGGTATTTCGTGGAAGGACAAAGTGACAAATGTCAAGATGTTGTCACATGCTGGCCTTCAAAGCATGTATGTACTGCTTAGACACAGCAGACTACTCTGCCTTGGCCATGACCGCTGCATGGAAGATGGTCGCATCCTGAAAGATATCTTCTACGGACAACTGGCAGATGTCAAAAGAACAGTTGGGCGACTACAGCTGAGATTCAAAGATGTGTGCAAGAGAGATGAGGGCACTGGACATAAATCCGGCAACCTGGGAGGATGAAGCTGCGATCGCACCAAATGGCGATGCTTTCTATGGCGCCAACTCAGATTGGGTGAAAAGGAGCTCTCAAAGCAAGCAGAAGAGAGGAGAAAATGTCGAAAGGAACACCAGGAAAATGAGCAGCTGAGGGCTGTCATCTCAGGGGCGCATTCCCATAGTCAGTTATGACCGAAAGGGCTATTTTTATTATTATTACTATAGTCACTAAAGTAGCTGTCTTAAGTATTATAGAGTTGGCATTTCTTGTTCATTTGCTGTGAGTGTGGTTATTTTGGGTAGTTTAACTCTTTCCCGCGATAAAAGACTGGGTATTTTTCAATTATTTCTCATGTCTGGGAGGTGGTGTCATTCTGTTATATTTGTTGCTACTTGTTATGGTGATTTTTGGTTTTAATCTGCTAATGGGTTTTCAGTTTTCAACTAGTTGTCTGTTTGTGTGTTCTTTCTCATTTTTCTATGTGTTCTATTGCTTCCTGGACAGCTTGTCTACATCGTTGGTCAATAGGTTCTATGTCTGGATCAATTTCACAAGCAGCTGTTGGCGTGGTTCTCATGCCCCATATATTAACCTAGGAGCTTGGTTTTGGACTCAGTCCAATTCTGCTCGGGTGGTTTAGCGCACTGCTAACCGCAGTGGTAGATTATTATCCATACACAAATACAGTAACACTTAATGCTTAACCTAAACCACACAAACACAGTAAGACTTGTATTTGACCTACAACTAACCACAAATGTAACACTAGATGTCTAGCCTATATCAAAACCATGCAAACACAATAAGACATGTTTGACAACCATAATACACAATAACATGTGTACATGGGGGACTTCTTCTGATGATCAGATTGCCTCCTGTTGTATCGCTCTGTAAAGAGTTTCCTATCACAGTTGCATGGTTAAACCAGTGACGATCGGGAAAAGACCGATTGACTTCTGGAAAGACAGATGACACTGGGAAAGACTAGAAACCGGCTGACCGGGTTAGCACCCCGTAAGCTGTATTACAACTGCTACAGAACCCAAAAATGATAGATGCCACCAGGATTCACCGAAAGGGGGGGAGGATGATGAATCCACAGGCGCCTCATTGGAATCAACCACGGACTTCGAGCTCTGAACAACGGCTGGAATTTCCATGTGCCTGTGGTAGGAAATTCTCTACTCAGAGAGGAATGAAAATCCACAGAACGAAAAAGGGGTGTGGGAGTTCATCAGGGGGAGATCAACAGTGCTCTGTCTCGACGGATAAGACG
Source organism: Oreohelix idahoensis (assembly GCA_024509875.1). Taxonomy (NCBI): domain Eukaryota; kingdom Metazoa; phylum Mollusca; class Gastropoda; order Stylommatophora; family Oreohelicidae; genus Oreohelix; species Oreohelix idahoensis. The sequence goes on from JAMPIV010004368.1 coordinate 1,087,850, forward strand.
TTAGAAGAACGCAGCCAGGAGTCAATCCACAGTGCTGAGTACATTCAAGTTGATCTGTCTGATGATGGTCTCACACACTTCTTGGACAGGAAGAGAGATGCAATCAAGTTTCCACCTGCCAGTACAAAAGGGCTTTGGGAACAGCTGGATGAAGCCTTGGCAAAAGAGTTGGATAACAACCTGAAGCAGATAACTTTGGAGAAGAAGCTGGAAATCTTCGGCGACATAATATATCTGCACTGTTGCAAAGTGTTCGGAGTCAGGGAGGCAAGGGAAAGTAACCCACCACGGAAAAGTAGAAGACAAATTAAAATAGAAGAAATCAGAAAACCGAAGAAGCATGCCCGAAAACTGTTCAAGAACGCAGTTGCCACAGAGAAGGAAGGGTTACGACAGGTTTGGGAGCACCTGAAAGGCCAACATAGTGCCCTTTGTAGAGCAGAAAGGTTGTGCAGGACGAGAAGGAAGACTCGAAGGGATAGAGAAGATTCTTCAGGGAGCCCTTCAAGTTCGCCAAAGAACTGTTTGAGCAGCCACGGTCAGATACGCTAAACATCAGGAAAGAAGACCTGGAAGAACACCTTACAATGACGTATTCAGATTGTCACAAAGATGAGCCGCTCAGCAGCATGGCAGGCCTTAAATGGCAGAGTAAGCCAGGAGCTGAATTTAACACCAAGCCCCCAACGGTGCAAGAGGTAGAAAGCATTGTCCAGAAAGCTCGGTGCAAGTCAGCTCCAGGTCCTAATGGTGTTCCATATGTGGTGTATAAGAGATGCCCTGAGGTGCTCAAACGACTGCTCCATTTACTGAAGAATGCGTGGAAAACCCAGCTTGTAAGCAAGGAATGGAGAAAGGCGAACAGAGTCTACATCCTGAAGGAACAAAATTCCACAGACATCAGTCAGTTCAGGCCAATCTCACTACTCAATGTGGAAGGGAAGATATTCTTCTCAGTGATGGCGAAAAGACTCACTACATAGCTCCTGGCAAATGGGTACATTTGTAGTGAAGTGAATCCGTATGACAACACGCTCAAATTCCCCGCTTAAAACGTACTAGCTATCGTAATTTTAAATCTATAAATAACTACAGTATTTGAAATTTGTCTGAGGGTCCAGTCAAATTTACTGCCAACATTTAACTAAGAGTATTTGGCCACTCGAAAAGCAGCAGCTGGGAGACTTTTTCAGGCCATAAATCAAGGATTCCTCAGCAAAAGAGAGGTTGGTAAGAAAACGAAGATGGCTGTATACTGCTCCACCTATGTCCCAGTCTTGACATATGGATGCGAGTCATGGGCAATCACTACAACCCATAAAAGCCAGATCCAAACCTCAGAAATGAGATATATGAGGAAGGTGGTTGAAGTAACAAGAAGAGACATGGTACGCAACCAGACGATACGTCAAGGCCTTAAATCCTACCCCCTGCAGACCCAAGTAGAACAGTCCCAATTAAGATGGTTTGGACATGTCTGCAGAATGGGAGAAGATCGGATACCACGACAAGCATGGGAAACAAAGAGCCAAGGATCCAGACCCCGAGCACGACCCAGAGTCCGCTGGGAGAACAACATTAGACAATCTTTGAAGGACCGAGGACTAGAATGGAACCAGGCCAGGAGGAAGACAGCCGATAGGATAGTCTGGCGCTCTCTCTTCCAAACCTCTACACCTCACGGTAGAAGGGGAACGACTAAGTAAGTAAGTAAGTATTTGAATTTTTCTAAGAAAACAAGTTAAAAGTTACCACCCCCCCTCTCACACACCCATTCCAATATTTATCGAAGGACGAAGTAAAATTTAACAACCAATCAAATCGTTACCTCTTTTTTGTAAGGACAAGAAAATTTTGGTTGAAGTGGAAATAATGCCTATTTTGGGTTTTGGACCGAACTTAGATAATTTATTTCTCGATAACTAAAGATAATTAAAATAAAAGGGATATCTCAAATTATAGCGCTGATATTGCTTAACATATACACATAGAGATTCCCTCATAGAAAAATTATCTTAACTTAGAAAATTTAATATAGTAATATTTTCACATCAGGTTAAGATCAAATTTAATTACAAAAAAATTAACCCCATTTGAATGCAAAGGAATAACTAAAGGAAAGCTATATAGAACGATAGAGAATAATTGGCCGTTTAATTATCACTTTTGATAATTAAAATTGGTTCACAAATAACTATGATATAAAATAAACAAATTCAGTCAGATTAGACAAACACGCTTAAAACTGCTCAAATTCTATAGCCTAGGAAATAGTTAACTTTTTTGACTTGTCATTTGATTGGTTGGGTGTAGTTTGATAAAAATTAACAACTTCTTGCAAAGTCCGCCATTGACGACAAAGCTTCCATACCAAGCAGACATCATTGAAAGAGACAGAGGGACAAGCCTTTGCCTTCTGCACTGCAAGCTTAGTGCTATAGCCCTTTACTGTCGGGTCACTTGTGTGTGTGAATATTCTTTACTTGAGGGTAAGACAGATAATTTTGTTTGCATATTTTATTAGTCCTGTAAGTAACAGGCTATCTATGTGCCATATTCGTTTTCGATACTGCCGCTGGGAAATGTGTATCTCACGACGACCTAAGTAGGAATGTGCCTATAGCAGGCTTATTCGGAGTGATATTGTGTAAAATGTTTGCCAATTGGCCTTACAAATTTGCAACTGTAAGTGCAGTATTAATGAATTGATATTGTCTTTTGGAATGACACACTGTTCAAATAACATGTGAAAACATATAGGGAATGTTCGAATGAAGTAATCAACAAGTCACAAGCACTATTGTACCTCACCATGACTATTGTATGGAAGACAAACAGGAATGAGGGACATTAACGTAGAATCAATACTGAAGAAGACTGATTACACCAAGCTGAGTGTAGACAACAGAATTTAAGTGGCTGACCTAGGTAGGTATTAATACAGTTTAGAGGTGAAATTGATAGAGGCAGATGTTACATAGAAGGGATTGTCCTTCTTATTTCAGGTTGTATTATAAAGTACCTTGTTGCTGCAGTAGCCTGAAAGGAAGAACATGTTGGAGTGAGTGCTCATGCTACAATTTGAAGCTATCTCCTTTTCTTCAGTCAGGAGTCACAACGTTGGTGTACAGGCCTAAGATCAACAAAACAGCTGCAATAACCCTTTCACAGATAAGTCCTTTATACAGGCACTGATACCTCATCCTAAAACATAATTTCACCAATAAAAGTATACCACCTGGGAGTGATGAAAATAACAGACCTTACAGTATAGACGTAGGGATAATATCAAGAACTGTCGGTATATTCATTCCAGTGACTTTTGTTGTACAAAAATTGACAGTTTCCAAAAATATTTATTTTAGCCTGTAAATAACCTTTTCTTGATTTTGAGAATTCCTGTCCCAACAAGATTGAGATACAGGAATATTAAATTATACACATATCTATTTTCAGACAGTCTTGCTTAATTCTATCTAAAGTTAAAATTCTGTTTTGAAATTCATAACTGTGATAATACATTACCCTAGACACTTTGCCAAATAACAACACACAGTTAACATACTCTTGGTGAGATCTCAAGAGGTAGCAGATAGGGACCCAGAGAACTTCATCATCATCATTTCTTACTCTGGGAACTTACATAGCTGGACCTCACCTTGATTGTCTATACACCCTTGCTCTTTTCAGAGAAGGGGGTATTTCTTATAAGACCAGTCTCTTATCTGGCACTATCCTGGTATCTTCTGATACATCTATTTGTCCAGGATATCCTATAATTAATAACATCTAAACCTCTTATCACAACATTGACACTACCATTCAGAAAGGAGGTATCCCAGGTACACCAGGATGTCTAGAGCATGCCACAATGATCTGGGAAGCAATCCAAAAGGCAAAGTCTGACAGAACAAACCTCCATGTAATGTGGTTGGATCTAGCGAATGCTTATGGATCCGTTCCACACCAGATGTTGTGGTAGGCGCTAGAAATGTATCATGTTCCACAAGAGATTGCAGCAATGCTGAAGCTGTATTCGCAGGGTTTTCTATCAGATTTTCAACCAGAGAGTACACAATGAAGTGGATTGGCCTTGAAGTTGGAATTGCAATGGGATGTACCATCTCTCCAATACTATTCGTGATGGCTATGCAGGTAATCCTCAATGCAGCTAAAGGAATGGCTATAGGTCCAAAGCTCTGCGGAATGTGTCACATGCCACCGCTCAAAGCATTCATGGATGACACAACAATTCTGACATCAGATGAACATCAGGCCCGAAGGATGTTAGCACGCCTGGATGAACTAGTCAGCTGGTGCAGAATGAGCTTCAAACCCAAGAAGTCGAGAAGCCTATCAGTAAGGAAAGGAAAGATAGCGGAGGTCATATTCATGGTTTCCAACCAAAGAATCCCTACTGTCATTGAGGAACCTGTTAAAAGTCTTGGCAGGGTGTACGATGCCTCATTAAAAGACTCAAAGGCAGTGCAACAGACAATAGAAATGGCAGACAGAGGACTACAGATTATAGACCAAAGCAGACTCCTGGGAAAGTTCAAACTGTGGTGCCTCTAGTTCATGTTGATACCAAAGTTGCTGTGGCCACTGCTCATATATGAAATAAGCACAAGTACAGTGGAAGCTATAGAGCAGAAGGTCAACAAGTTCATGAGGAAATGGCTAGGGGTACCACCAGGTCTGTCAGATGTAGCACTGTACTGCAAAAAGTCAAAACTTCTGCTTCCCTTCAAGTCAGTTGTTGAAGAGTACAAAGTTGGAAAGGCAAGGCTTGCAATGATGCTACGCGAGTCAGCTGATGACGTGGTTAAGTCCCTTCAGCCCACACTGAAAACGGGAAGGAAGTGGAGAGTGGAAGAAGCTGTTGATGCTGCCCAAGAATCACTCAAACTGAGGGAGGTAATCAGATACACACAAACGAATAGACGGGGATTTGGTCATGGAGACACCCACTGGTGGTCCAAGGCATCAAGCAGGGAGCACAGAGACATGGTAGTTCAGGAGATATGAGGAGCTGAGAATGATAAGAGGTTGCAAAAAGCAGTGCAGCAGGTCCAACAAAGCCAATGGACTACATGGGAAGGAGCCCTGCAGAGGTCCTTGACATGGAATGATATATGGCATATGGCACCTCTTAGGCTCAGCTTCATTGCTAGATCAATGTATGACCTGCTGCCATCAGCCACAAACCTTGTGAAATGGGGAAAGTCGGATGATGAGCAGTGCCCCCTGTGCCAGGGGAGGCAGACACTTGAACACATGCTCTCAGCGTGTAAGGTGTCATTAGGGCAAGGGCGATACACTTGGCGCCATAACAAAGTGCTAAATGAGCTTGCTGCGACAATAGACCTGGCAAGAATGAAGGCGAATAGCAAACCCAGGCCGAGCACCGCAAATACATACTTTCTGAGGGCAGGAAAGTCAGCACACCCCAAACTGAGTAAACCTGGTAGCAGTTTACCATCTCTTCTTGACTGTGCGAATGATTGGGAGATGGCGGTAGACCTACCTGGATGAGGGGCATATCCAGAGAGTATCAGAAAATCACGGAGACGGCCGGATATAGTGCTTCATTCTTCAGCAGCGCTTCAGGTTATACTGATTGAACTGACCGTGCCATTTGAATCCAGATTGGACAAGCAACATTCGTTCAAAGCGGCCAAGTATAATGATCTGGCCGCAGATCTGAGACAGGATGGGTTCACTGCAAGGGTCATGGCTGTTGAGGTGGGCGCAAGAGGGCTTGTGGCTGCATCAGTGTATGATTTATTGAAACTGTTGGGGCTGAAGGGACAGTCGAGAACAAGGGCAATGAAGAGGCTTAGTGAAACTGCTGAAAAGGCATCAGGCTGGCTGTGGAACAACCGCAATGGGCAATGGAAATCGTGACAGTAAATGCTGCGGTACAGAAAACACCAGGAATTTTTCTAAGTCCACAATACGTTGAGTTTTTTGGTGTACTAGTGAAAGGGCTGTGACTGAGGGGCAACAGGCGGCGATATTATAAGAGGTGTTAGGCACAGAATTTCAGTTGCTAGCGTGCAGTGGCTAGCCTCGTCGGCTTCACGCAGGTGTCTCAGTGTATGTCCTTAGTTGTGATGTGTGACGGAACGAACAGAATAATTTGTCTTCTCTTTGTTACTTTCACAATTGCCTCCACGACTGGCGGAGGTGTGGATTTTAAAGTTGCTACCATAAGTGAAATGGGTTCATTTTCGATACAAGACAACAGGAGGCTGAGACGCTTGGGAGTCATGACCCAAGTGTGCCCGCCCCCCTTACAGTGTAAAGGAGTATACTGGACCGAAACACTTGTCAGATGGGGGGACTTCTTCTGATGATCAGATTGCCTCCTGTTGTATCGCTCTGTAAAGAGTTTTCTATCATCATTGTACAACACAGTAATACTGTCTAACCTAATCAAAAACACATAAACACTGTTAAGAATTAATGTCAGATATAAACATAACCACACAAACACTTTAGGACCTGATGTCAGATATAAATATAACCCCACAAACACTCTAAGACTTGATGTCAGATATAAACATAACCACACAAACACTGTAAGACTTGATGTCAGATATAAACATAACCACACAAACACAGTAAGACATGATGTCAGATATAAACATAACCACACAAACACTGTAAAACTTGATGTCAGACATAAACATAACCACACAAACACTGTAAGACTTGATGTCAGATACAAACATAACCACACAAACACTGTAAGACTTGATGTCAGACATAAACATAACCACACAAACACTGTGAGACTTGATGTCAGACATAACCACGCAAACACAGCAAGACTTGATGTCAGACATAACCACAATTCGAGCCCTGGTGGGACATTTGAAGGAGTGTCGTCGACCAGAGACTGACAACGCGAGTATGGGTACTGCCTGAATGGCGAGAGGACACCTGTCAGCGTACAGGGAAAATAGGATACTCATGTAAAATCAGTCTCAGGTTGACATACTAACCTGAGATTTCGCCTCTAGTAATAGCGGGCGTGTGTTAAAAAATAAAAATATTTATAAAAAAAAAAAAGTGCTAGAAACAAAGGCAGTCATTATGTCAGACTCTCAGTCCATGCTTGGAAAAGGTTCAACATGGTTGGCTATGGCATGAATGGAAAACATTCAGTGAAGATTCAAATCTGCAGGAGCTGGTATGGATCTACTGTCCTGGTCATGCAGAGTACACGGTAATGAGAGAGCTGACAGACTAGCATCAAGAGCACCCACAGTGGGGACACTGGATATAGATAAGGGAGAGATACTGAGAACAACTAATGATCGCCTGTTAGAGAATGACACCGCAATAGATGAATCATCAAGGTTAAGGCTGTTGGAATTTGGCATCAAAAGTAAGGCTAGCAGAGATGGACGTATGAGAGGATGCATCCGTTGTGTATACAACCAGCGAACTAAGGAACAGTTAGCATTCACACTCTTCGACATATACTGAGGGAGACTGAGCACCTATAGGTTTGCCTGGAGTGCAGTAATGTCAATTCTGTTCAACAATAAGAAAATGACTAGAGAAACCAGCCACTGTAAGAGACTTAACTATAGATGTGACATTCCCATGCTCCGTAAGGAGGGGACAAAAACCAGATTTTAAATGAGTGCTGTCACAAGTTAAATAAGTCGCCTCCAATCATTCATATGTTCTTACCTCCAATCATCCACATGTTCTTACCTCCAATCATCCACATGTTCTTACCTCTGATTATCCATATGTTCTACCTCCAATCATCCATATGTTCTTACCCCCAATCATCTATATGTTCTTACCTCCAATCATCCATATGTTGACCAAATTGTCCATACTGCCTGCTAGCAGCTTTCCTGTACTACTCCAGCACACATGATTGATTGGATTTCCATCCAACTCTTCTGCACTTGCCTCTCGGCCACGGTAAAATACGCATGTCTGCTGAAGGAACTGATGGGTCTTGTTTGGCAGACTCCAAACTCGCACTGTGCCATCATATCCACTGAAAGTTAACGTCAAGATTGGTCAACAAACATGTCTATCTATAGGGTCATTGAAAAGTCACTTTAAACTTTGAAACTGTTAACGCAACTAATTTATATGAAACAAACGTCGAGAGAAAGAGATCTGAATGCCGTTTTATTATGTCACATGGCCTGTCACATTAATATTACATCTCAACATATGACTTAATAATGGTGGGAACAATGTTTCCTGTCTACAGTAATACCCTTTATTGGCCAATATTAGAAGAGCTGGGTGACAGATCTGTGCAGGATGTGGTCAATCCTTGGAACAGTCTAGAACCAGAGCAAAGGATTTTAGTCCTGACATCTGCAGAGCCCTCCTTGATGATGGCGAATGCACAGTACCCTTCTTTTCCCTTTTAGCCTAAAACCAGTTGGAGGATCCTTTAAATCATGCCATGCCAGGATAAAACACGTGGGAAAGAAACTGGAACTCACGAAGTCAAATTAGGGTTCAAGAGGAAAGAGAAAACTGTGGCAGTCTTTTTAGATGTAGCTAGAGCATATGATGAATGCTGTGTAGACATTTCAGATTTGTGACGTCTGCAGACAGACCGACAGTAGTAGTTAGATAGTGGTAGTTTATTGTCAGCTGATTTTCTTTTTTTGTAAGGTGGATCTGAAGGATTGAGATCCCACTTGACCCAAATGTTGTATTACTTACCTTTCTTCCTTACAGGTTGAGGGGAGGGCGACGGGGGTTACCTTACTAAATCACTGTACTTTATTGTGTGTGTTCTTTCCAGGTGTGTGTGTTTTCCAGGTGTGTGAACTTACTTACTTACTTAGTCGTTCCCCTTCTACCGTGAGGTGTAGAGATTTGGAAGAGAGAGCGCCAGACCATTCTATCAGCTGTCTTCTTCCTGGCCTGGTTCCATTCTAGTCCTCGGTCCTTCAAAGATTGTCCAATGTTGTCTTCCCAGCGGACTCTGGGTCGTACTGGAGGTCTGGATCCCTGGCTCTTTCTTTCCCATGCTTGTCGTGGTAGCCGATCTTCTCCCATTCTGCAGACATGGCCAAACCATCTTTGTTGGGACTGTTCTATTTGGGTCTGCAGCGGATGGGATTTTAGGCCTTGACGGATCGTCTGGTTGCGGACCATGTCTCTTCTTGTTACTTCAACCACTTTCCTCAGATACCTCATTTCTGAGGTTTGGATCTGGCTTTTGTGGGTAGTAGTCATTGCCCACGACTCGCATCCAAATGTCAAGACTGGGACATAGGTGGAGCGGTATACAGCCATCTTCGTTTTCTTACCAACCTCTTTCTTGCTGAGGAATCCACGATTTATGGCCTGAAAAAGTCTCCCAGCCACTGCTTTTCGAGTGGCCAACTCTTCTTTGATGCCTCCCTTTCGGTCTATAATAGCTCCGAGATATTTAAAGTGGTCGACCTGCTCCAGGACCTGTTCTCCCAACTTAATCTGATGTTTTCTTTCTTCTCGTGATATCACCATGGATTTTGTTTTAGAGCTGCTTATGACCATCCCTCTCTTCTCCAGCTCTTCCTTCCAGACTTGCAGGTTGGATTGGAGATGTGCCTCTGATTTAGCAATCAGGGCAACATCATCAGCAAATGCCAGCTCCGAAATATAGACCTGTCTCATCTTCCAGTACCCCACTGAATACTTTCTTGTTCTCTCCTTACATGCCTTGATGACATCGTCCATAAGGAGTATGAAGAGGTAAGGTGATAGGATATCACCTTGTCTTACACCAGTGGTGGTCCTGAACTCTTCTGACTTATGGTTTGCTGTCCTCACATAATTTCTGCAAGACTTGTAGAAGCTCTGTATAGCATGAATCAGAGGTGCTGGAATATTCTTCCTTGCCAAACAGTCCCAAAGTTTGCTCCAGGGGACCCTGTCAAACGCCTTTTCCAGATCTATGAAACAAAGATGGATCTCACTCTTATACTCAAGGGCCTTTTCACTCAGCTGTCTGAGTGTGAAGATTAGGTCTTGAGTACTTCGGTTTGCTCGGAATCCGCACTGGACCTCATCCAATTGTGGCTCAGCTAGGCGTCGGAGTCTCTGCTCTAGGATTCTAGAGTAGATTTTACCAGGGACACTGAGAAGGGATATGCCTCTATGGTTTCCACATTGTCGATTGTCACCCTTTTTGAAAATTGGTGTTATGATGGCAATCTCCCAATCCTTTGGTATGGTCTTGGTGCACCATGCTGCCTGTAGGACCTTTAAGAGTAATAGGTCGCCTGATGCTCCCATGTACTTAACCATTTCTGGTGTTATACCATCATGCCCTGCTGCTTTGCCCATCTTGATTTTCTCTAGTGCTGCCCTCAGTTCTTCCATCTTTATGTCATCTTCACCATCATTGGTTTTCTCTTCTGTGCTAGTGGTTATCATTTCTGATGCTTCACCATGCTCACCATCCAGGAGTTCTGAGAAATATTCTTTCCATTACTTCCTTTGGGGCAGTAAGCAATTTGCCTTGCTTGTCCTTTATAAATTTGAGAGGGCATTGTTTTTCCTTCCTCATGTTCTTTAGGGTCTTAAAGAACAATTTCTGGTTTTCTTGTGCATCTTTTTCTAGCTTTTCTCCAAATTCTTCCCAGGACTTCTGTTTTGCTGCTAGCACTTTGTTCTTTGCTTCTGTTCTGAGTGTCACATATTCTCTATATTTTTCCATTTGTCCTGTTGTGTTTTTAGCTCCTAAGTATTATTTCCATGCCATTTTCTTCTCTCTTATTTTCTCTTTGACTTCCTCTGTCCACCAAGGTGTCCTCTTTCTCTGGTTCCCAAGTCGGACTTCACCGCATGCTTCTGCAGCAGCTGTCTTTATGATATCCTTGAATTTATTCCAGAGGGTTTCCAAGTCATCAGGTCGTTCTTCTGTGTTGCTCACTGCATGTGAACACGCATGTTAATTCTATTTGGTAGTATGTTATATGAATTTTTTTGTGGTGTAAATAAAATCTATAGGCAGCCTCTAGTCCTAAAACCACTTCGTGACAACTACCGAATTGAAAAACACACTGTGGCCGAATTAAATTTTTTTCCCATTTTCATCCTGTAGGTGTTTGCACAAAGTAAGCTGTAGTTTTCGTAATTGTTTACAGATTTTTATGAATTACACGTCATTTTAAAGATAAATGAATTGTACTATTACAATAAGCACCATTTGTAACTCTAATAGAGGTTGTTGCTATTTAACGGCCCTCCGATGGCCGAGGACTTGCAATATTTTCACAATTATAACTGCTTCCGCCCCATCTCTATCAAAATCACAATTTCAATCAATGTCCACACCGTTTTCACTCTTGTCCTCGTAGCTAGATCTATCAGTCAATTGTTGAAACATGTTTCTATCCTATTCAGCCGTTAGACGAGATGTACACGCAATTTTTGTAGTCCTATCACTAATAAACGGTAAACAGTTTTGCATGATTTGGTAACTAACCCAAAACGCTGAAAAATATGATAATATCAACTTTCCAGTGTTCTACAACAACCATGCTTTGGGAATTTGTTTTCTGGTGGCAACTTAAAATTTCGAACCAGATCAGAAAGTGTTTCAGTACATTTTTCATTCGTTTTATTACTAAAATTATATGGGCGCTCTGAGCAGCTTGCGGTCCAAATGTGTTTATTTTGTGAGCCGCTGACAGCGGCTTGCGGTAGTTAATGTGTTAACCAACATTGACAAATTCATCTACACAAGCAGGTGGGCCCTTTCAACTCAGCGTTATTTATCAATACTGAATATATTACCTGGGTCATCAGTACAGGTGAGTCAACCTTTACAAGTGAAAATTACTGACTGATATTGAACTACATTCTCTGGGCCATAAACACATAACTGCAACTTTGTTTACTTTCAATCCACCCAAAGTTCTGCAATGTACATGCACAGGGCAGTATAAAATGCCCTGTCCTTTTGTTTTAAAGCCTAGTGCTGCCATCTGTCTTACCTAACGAGCTTTGAAGTTCCAAAATAAGAAAGACTTAACCTTCTGAAATGACTGAGTTGATGATGTAATACACATTTCGAGAGACAGCTACAGATCTTTCCTACCGGTTGTATTAACAAAAGACACATGACAGAGTTGATGTAATACACACAAACTTCCTGAGACAGCTACAAATCTTTCCTTCAGGTTGTGTTCAGAAAAGACACGTGGCAGAGTTGATGTAATACACACAAGCTTCCTGAGACAGCTACAGATCTTTCCTACCGGTTGTATTAACAAAAGACACATGACAGAGTTGATGTAATATACACAAACTTCCTGAGACAGCTGCAGAACTTTCCTAATTAACAAAAGACACATGACAAAGTCTAGTAAACAAGTACTTACCTCGAAGCAAGGAAACCTTTACGTGAACTCCACCAGCAGCCATTCAGTCTGTTTTGATGTCCCTCCAGTTTTAGAACTGTACATGCTGGCATGTCCCCTCCCAGGTCCACTTGATTCTCTGAGCCTGCCACCACCTGTTGACCATATGCCGAGAGAGCCTGGCAGGATGCAAAAGTTCACTTTCAAAACCTCAAACATCCTGCACTTATCTCAGACAACAACAGATGTCAGGTCAGACAATACATAAAGGGGTTTTAATGTTGAAGGTGTAGACCAGCGTTTCTCAACCTTTTTGTGTTCACGGCACACTTTTCAATTTTCTAAAAATTTGGGGCACACCTTCTGACTCTGCGCCTGAATAAAACATTACAGTGATGTATACTAAATTAAATACACTAGTTTGTGGGTACTTTAGAATAAAGAAAACTCTCAATTTGATTTTCTTTTAATTGTTTAAAATAATTTTGAAGTACATCTATTTTTGTTCAAAGCAGTTAATAACTCCAATTATTACTGAATGAATTCAAGCTGTAAGATCAGTTGTATATTACATGATCACTAAAAATATATTTCATGTAGTAAATTTACAAAATTTTTGCAGCACATTTTGATAGGGGCAGCGGCACACCAGTTGAGAAACACTGGTGTTGACAATAACATCTCTTTGGTGCAGCACCTTTTCTTCTCCCCTGTAACTACATGTGTACATCTAAATTCAGTACACACTTCTCTTTGCCATAATCAAATGAAGTCAATCCAACTTAAAGTATATTTAACAATCAGCAACAGGTCTTTTAAAATACTATTAACAGCTAAAAGAAAGGGCTGGTGTATCTTTCTTTCTTTCTTTTTTTTTTTGTCAATTTACAATATAATAAATCTGTGAGGAGTTGGCATGTGAGTTGAGATGACACATGATGGTGAACAAAGATGGATAACCTTACCCTGACCAGCTGTGTGGCCGACCATTGTCTGTGAGGAGTTGGCATGTGAGTTGAGATGACACATGATGGAGAACAAAGATGGATGACCTTACCCTGACTAGCTGTGTGGCCGACCATTGTCTGTGAGGAGCTGGCATGTGAGCTGAGATGACACAAGCAGAAAGTGCATTGATCATCTGAAGATGTGAGCACTTGCTCAGGTCGCTGGAAGGAGAATCTGGAGGTGTGGGAGACACTAAGACAGAAATAATTATATCTCGTTACACACAACTCTGGAGGTGTGGGAGACACTAAGACAGAAATAATTATATCTTATAACCTGGAGGTGTGGGAGACACTAAGACAGAAATAATTATATCATATAACACACAACTCTGGAGGTGTGGGAGACACTAAGACAGAAATAATTATATCTCGTTACACACAACTCTGGAGGTGCGGGAGACACTAAGAAATAATTATATCTTATAACCTGGAGGTGTGGGAGACACTAAGACAGAAATAATTATATCATATAACACACAACTCTGGAGGTTTGGGGGGCACTAAGACAGAAATAATTATATCTTATAACACACAACTCTGGAGGTGTGGGAGACACTAAGACAGAAATAATTATATTATATAACACACAACTCTGGAGGTTTGGGGGGCACTAAGACAGAATTAATAATATCTTAATATACACATTTCTGGAGGGGTTGGACACACTAAGCTCCACTTTTTTCAGCAATTACCCTGCCTTTACTCTAGCCGAGAAACCCCATCCTGATTTCTCACCATGGAGTACAGACCCATCATAGTATGCAATGTCATCATTATCCCCGGTATGATCATTTATCAGGTGATTAATTTTCAACCCTGCTTTCCCACTGCCCCCTGCTCTATGCTCTCTGCCAAGGTTGATGATGACTTGCTGGTAGTTTGTCCAGTTCTCACCTGACATACTCCACTTTACCCCTATGAATGTATTTTCAAATGTGGCCACCTGTCCAATAGTAGCCTCTGACTGTGCCATCCATTACACTCCAGCATGAGAATGGAGATAGAGGCAGCTACTGCAGCCCTGATATGGCAGTCTGAAACTCCACCAATCAGGGCAGTTATTGTGACAGATTCTCTATGCTACAGAAGGTGCAAAATGGATGGCTCTAGCATGAATAGAAAACATCCATAGAAGCCTCAATTCTTCAGGAACTGATGTGGATCTACCTTCATGGTCATGCAGGTGTGTGAACGAATGAACGAACGAACAAAATCTTTATTTCATCACGGTAAAGAAATAGGCATAATTGCCTTTTTACATTTCTGCCCTGCAATACAATTTTCAGCGTTTTAAAAATTAAAATATTAACAACTTCAGACAGGATCAATTAATATTATCATCACAATCAGAAACTTAGCACAAACAAGTACATTTACTCATAGTCATTCACGCACATAGAGAGAGAGAGGAGAGAGAGAGAGAGAGAGAGAGAGAGAGAGAGAGAGAGAGAGAGAGAGAGAGAGGAGAGAGGAGAGAGAGGTCAAGCAATAAAGCTACTTAATATAAAAAATTCAATTTAAAATGAAAATATTACAATGATAGTTAAATGCTCGTGGAAACGTTGAAATAACTGAAACAGAATTGTCGTTAAATGTGTGTACAAGATTTTATGACATGTGAATGCAGATGTCTTTTGAATGTGGTGTAATTATCAGTTTTGACAGGCGTGGGTAGGGAATTTCATGCTAAACCACCTGCATAACTAAAACAACTTCAGAAGAGGTCAGTTTGAGGTTTTGCAAGGTCCAAAAGTAGGACGCCACGTATAAAATATGAGCAGTACTTATAGCGAAAGAACATTTGCAAGTATGAAGGCGTTCTGTCGTGTAAAATTTGATGCACAAATAGGAGATCTTGGAAGAAGAAGAATTTTTTAAAAGGAAGAACATTCAGCTGTGAAAATAGCTGAGCACTGGGGATGTTATCATTCAGGCAAACAAGTCGTAGCGCCCTTTTATGTAGGGATTCTTGGCGTTTCAAAAACAAAAAGCCACAGCGACTCCAAATATTTGAGCAATAAGAAAGGTGACTTTGAATATGTGCATAATAGAATATAAGTCTAGAGTGCGGACATAAAAAATGTTTGATTTTTGAGAGTTGAAACAATTTTTGTGAGATCTTGTTTGCGATGAAATAGACACGTGACTTCCAGCTTAGAGACTGGTCGATGACCACACCCAATAGGCTGTGATCCGTAACTTGCTCAATACGTTCTCCGTCTAGAGATAAAGATAACGTATTTGGTTGTCAGTGCAGAATCTTTTGGCGGGTTGAGATAATCAAAGATTGAGTTTTGTTTTTATTAATGGACATACTATTAATAGTGCATCAAGCTTGTACAATGTCCAGGTGATGCTGTAAAAGAGACTGAACAGTGTTAATGTCTGTGCCAGCTACTGTTACTGTGGTATCATCAACAAACATAAGACAATCGTCATGTGACAATGACAAGGGCAGGTCATTGATGAAGAATCTGAAGAGTAAGGGTCCTAGTATCGTTTGTACACTTTTGAGGATAGAGTCTATCACATCATTCCTGTTGAGTAAGTGCAGAAAACATAGGTGGTTGTTGCTGTAGGGAGACATCACAAGCTGTTCCCTGCACTTCGCGATTTATTAGAACAGGTGTGATTTGGTTTAGATCAGCTTGGGATATTTCAATATCTTTGAGCGAGTCTGATAGACCTATATGGGTAGTTACTCTGGTGACAGTGGGATCAGACGGAAAACGTTTAAGGAGTGACAGCAAGTCCTGAGTGGATGCCCAGTTCTTGAAGCGAACAGTGACCGAGTCCATATCGTTTGTTAACAATTTAGATTTTAATTCCTTGACATTCTGGTCCCCGAAAATAAGGTGCTTCCTTTTATTCTGAATCCTTGTGTTGGAGCCTGTGATAGGACGTGCCTGTTCTTGTGTTAACTGTGTGCTCTGATTACTGGATTTCTGATAATAAAGCACGCTGTGAGTTATTCGTCTTGGTGGAGAGTGCCGATTTGAAATTGTTACAGGGATTCTGCAAACATTATCTGCATTGTCTGTAAAATTAATTTCGGGGAATCCAGGACACTTTCTCGGCTGTGATGGAGTTTTAGTTGCGTAATGGTTTGCTGGGTTTCGTTGCTAGTGTTTTTCAGTTTTTGACACAGTTTGTCCGTTTTCTCTGGTGGTGTACAAAGCTCTACCGTATACTGCTGGCTTTTTTCATAGCTACTTTTAAGTACCGTATGTTCTACCTGAAGCTTCTCATACGACTGTCTGAGGCTGTTCAGCTCTGCTCTAAGTGAATCTATCTCAGACATAATACTTGTAAATAAATCATGATGAAATGCTACTTGTAAGGGTTGTGGTGATGTTGGTACTGGACCACTAACAACAAATTCAGTGAGTGAATGGTGATCCGCCTCTGTGATTCCATATTCTGCTCTGCTGTAACTGGTGTTTTCAGCTCAGTTTGAGATAACGTGTCGATTCATTAATACATGGCATATGTAGTTTTACATTTTTGTCAATGGGTGTCTGACAACGCAAAGATTTGTCTGGTAAGTTGGGAAGAGCTAAGTTGGGTGAGATGGCCTGTCAACTGACTCCAACAGTGGTTGCAGTTATCCATAATTTGTTTAAATATTTCTGTATCCAATTTTTCACAGCAGTCTCTGAACCCTGAATCATGACTTTGTTAGAAGTGTTGTAAAAATGGAGGAAAACATCTTCAGTGGAAATAACATCTTCCATGTATGCACTGACAGCATCTGTTCTTGATTCATTATGTGCATTCGATTCATAGTATACTGTTCAAAAAAAGAAACGCATAGCTACTGAAGGCATACACATAGCCATAATTTTGACATTCAATAACTTTTTTAATTTAATAAGTTAATTGTTCAAATTGCACACAAGAATACCTTAGGGTTCAGCCAATCAATTGACAGTTGTTTTGCATCTGAGTCACGAGAGTTTTTTGGCGTACAGGCTTTCCCATTAGTATGGTGTGTGGCCTCCTCTTGCATCGATCAGCAACTGGCATCTCCTGGGCATGGATGCGATCAGACGTCTGATGTGGGCCTGTGGGATGGCTGCCCACTCTTCCTGGAGTGCCTGGAACAGATCATGACGATTGGCTGGAGCAACGTCTCAGCGACAAACACGTCTATGCAGCTCATCCCACAGGTGCTTATCGGACTCATGTCTGGAGACAGGGATGGCCAGGGAAGGGTGAGAATGTTGTTGGCAGTCAGGAACTGCGTGGTCAACCGTGCACAATGAGGTCTGGCGTTGTCCTGTTGAAACACAGACCTTTGGGCAGCCAAAAGTGGAAGGACATGGGGTCGAAGAATTTCATTGACGTATCGTTGTGCATTCAAGCCTTCTTCAATGTGCACCAATTGACTCCTTCCGTTGTAACTGATCATTCCCCACCCCATTGCACCTCCACCACCGTGCGGCGGAGCTTCATCAACGCAATTTTGGGCAAAACGTTCATTTCGCCTATGGTAGAACCTACGCCGTCTATCATGACGCTGCAACAAAAAGAAAGATTTGTCACTAAACCAGACACGTCTCCATTGATTGTCAGCTGCCGAATAAAGCGATCCTCCGCTGCTGTTGTCACTCTGGGTCGTCCACTGCGATGCCGGTCTTCAACTGAGCCAGTGGCTTGGAACCAGTGCCAAAGTCGACTGATGGTACTCTGATGCACGTTTAGATGCCTGGCAACCTGACTTTGACTTTCGCTTGCATGCAGTCGGCCAATAGCAATGTTCCTTAAATTTATCGATAGAGACGCCATAAATGTCTGCTTGAAAATGAACTAAATTTTTTGTGTGTAGCGTTATCCTTTTATAGGGTTTCAGTTGCATAGTCAGTGAATAGTGTTCACCCCAAATTTTGTTGCTTTCACGTGCGCGCAACATGAGCTGTGGTCAAAAATTGCGTCATAAACACTATTGACCACTGCGTTGTAACGATTACAAAAATGAACGCAATTCAGGTCAACACTGTAAAGAACATTTGAGGCTGGTTTTTATATACCCTAGCACCAAATTTTACTTACAAACTCATAAAAATGCGCCCTCGGATAGCTATGCGTTTCTTTTTTTGAACAGTATACACCTTTGAAAGACTTCTCAGAGCCTCATACTCAAGCAATGTGGAGAAATTTAGTATGGCACACTGCCTGTTGTTTTTATAAGTTATATTCAATGAAGGCGTGTACAGGGTGTTATCTTTAGTGATCTTGGTCTTTTTCTTCACCGCTCGTCATGTTTAATGTGTAATTTTTTTGTTTTTTGGTTTTAGGACGAATAGTGGTGACCGAGCTCACGTGTGCCATTGTTCCTGATAATTAGCTATAATAACACTGAAGCGAGTTGTAAGAAATCAAGTAAATTAGCTTCTGAAGGCCAATTTGGTCCCCTGTTTGTTACCTTCGACATCTTGCTGGTTTTTAAGTGACGGAAGTTGCGTTAATCACTTTTATTTCACGTTAATCACTTTTATTTCACGTCACCATATTCTTGCACAAAAATAGCCAAGATGGCTGATGGGATCGCTGAAATGATTTGTGAATTTAAAAGTCCTCGCTCGAAGCAAATACACACAAGGTATCTACATATTCAGGTTGAAACAGTCAATTTCTTCAAACATAAAGATGTTGGCACGAACTGTGCAAATTATATAAACGAAAACATCAAATTACTTCATTGAATCTAACGCTCGAAAAAGAATGTCCAACATATTGGCTGTGAGACTTCTTAAGATGCTGTAAAGGGGTGCAGAGCTTCTTAAGATGCTGTAAATTGGTGCAGGGCTTCATAAGATGCTGCCTAGAGGTTTGCGGCTTCTTAAGATGCCGTAAAGGAGTGTGAGGCTTCTTAAGATGTTGCAAAGGGGTGCAAGGCTTCTTAAGATGTTGGAAAGGAGTGCAAGGTTTCTTAAGATGCTGTAATGGGGTGCAAGGCTTCTTAAGATATTGTAAAGGAGTGCGAGGCTTCTTAACTATTTTCAGACCTGATATTTTGTATCACTTTCTCATACTCTGACATATCTCACTTCTAATGTTCCTTGATTGATACATTTTAATTTAAGGAGTATATCGGGAAGGAGTATATCGGACCGAAACACTTGTCGGATGGGGGGACTCCTTCTGATGATCAGATTGCTTCCTGTTGTATCGCTCTGTAAAGAGTTTCCTATCATAATTTGAAGTCTACCCAAGAGTGTTATACATGAAATTGTTTGTAATTGAACAGACTACCATATTTAGATGTAAAATTAATATTTTTATTTCTATTATTGTTCCCCTACTACCGTAAGGTGTAGAGGTTTGGAAGAGAGAGCGCCAGACTATCCTATCGGCTGTCTTCCTTGTCACGAAATGGATTTAGGACTAGAGACTGTCTACATATAGTGACAAGACAATAGTAAGAAGAAAGACTGAAATGATAGATTCAGATAGAAATATAGTGCAAACTGTGAAAGTTGAGACCATTGGCTCCGAGGTTGAGAACCGAGGTTGATTCTTTCCTCGCCACTTCGGACGTTTAAATTGCTATGGCCTCGAACCACCTCTAACTACCCTATGGGGATAAGGTTCAATTAAGATTCACAAACACCAAGGTACAGACAACATATAGCTACTGTACTAAAGGAAATGACTGATGCCAGCTACAATTTATACAAGTTTATTATACACCTATAAACACCAAACATATGCATGTCCCATACATCAAGTGCGAGGATGCACTCCTGAAACAAAATCAAGCACAGTTAAAAATGCATCAAGCCCAACCCTTCTCCCACAATTGCAACCTGTATGGAGAAAGAAGGTAAGGTTAACTGAAATGAACTACACTGCACTTGATGTCGCCTACACTCCAAACTAGCTGTTCTAAATTCTAACTCTAAGTCCACTGATAGCTGGAACGACGGCGAAGTGACTACACAATCTCTGCACAGACTTCGGTTCTACACAGCCTATCCTGGAATCTCCTGAACACAACTAACTGCACCTCTAAACTTCAGCAGCTGTCCTCTGCTATGATTCACCAAAACTAACAGTTCTGCCTATCTGTGCTGACTTCAGTAGAGAGAATGTTTACCCTATCTCTCTCCACTACTCTGGAATTGACTGAGGTTTAACAGAACCCCCCTGGATTCTGGACTGGAACTGTAGCTGACTTCTACCACTCTGAAATTACCTGCCCGAGTATCTATAACTGGGCCGTCGGCTTTATTATGGCCGTGAAGAAACGAACACAAAATTACCACAACGCTGGCAGCCTGCCAAATCTGCGTGTGTAACGAGCGTCAGAGCTCAGGATTTATCCACAAAAATCCTATTCGCTGGAAAATGTCTTCCCCTGGCTGGGAAAACGTATTTTCTTCCTCTCCTTCCACTACTGGCAACTAACGTAAAACCCTTGCGGTTCTGCGAATGCCCCAACTTTGCTGTGGGAGAAATTTTGTGGTCTCAAAATTCCGCTCTCATTCCCACAAAAAGCCGGCACCTGCTGTTTAGACAAAAGCAAAAACAACAGCTAAACAAAACGTAATAATACATTTCAAATAACAATTAACTTCCTTACTCTTCACCACGTAACTCCCCTCTCTACCTGAGCCTACAAAGTAAACATTGGCTAACCCAGATCGCTTGTTCTGCCTGACTAACTCCGAGCAACAACAATATTTCAATGGCCCGTCTGGGCAGACGTACTGTGGCCTACTTCTTACGCTGACACTAATGCCGTAATGTTTAACACAACTAAAACTAGCCTTCTCTAGGAATTCCTAAAATTCCCGTCAATAATAGTAATCACATTCAAAATGTAATACAAAATAATTCCCTTTAAAATTACTTCTCCCATCTTCTGAATTCACAGAACAATAATGCACAATCAATAACATATAATCCTGTTTACGCTAGCATCTACCTGCCGTCAAAAGTTATACATAACCCCCGATTATCAAATTGAAAACCCCGTAGTTCAGCCACGTGGTGCCGCAGTTTTTCAACCACGCGCTCCTGCATACATTCATTACTGATAGCACACATGTGCTCCAATTAATACCTCTATCACTTCCGTCCACAGATATATGCGTAACTATATAAATAGCGAGCATCAATACTCTCACTAAAATCACAAATAAAAATACACATTACACACGCTCCCGACTATTCTGTAAATACATATGATTCGCAGATGCGAGTTTCTCTCCCGACCGACTTTGCAATAATACAAAGCGGTGATATCTCAACTTTTAAACCATGCCGCTATTCTTTCAACAAGGAATAAATGGACCTAGTTTCTCATGTCTATCACTCAGATCGAATTGATGGCTCTGGAGTTAAGAATTAAATTAAACTAAAACTTCCCAAGAAACTTAAATGATCGGCTAGGACTAGAAAAATTAAATAAAGTCCTCACGCAAAAATTCATGCTTATCAAATCTCGAATGTCCTACTGAAGGCAATCGACTTGACTCTGGCAACCCGGCTTTGGCAATTTTTTCATTAAAAGAGAAAGAAGCTATGAAATATAGGCCTTTTATAATCAAGACCCCCACGCGCCGACTTCATGACGTCATATGCGCGGCGTGGTTCTAAAGCCAATCGGAGCTCGGCATTTCAACTGCAGTTGCCAATCAGAACCTTAGATCTTTCTGATGCAACCAGTTTCTGCTAGACAAAGAACCGGGAATTGGTCCTAGCCCTATACTGCGGAAATGAAGCAAAAATGGCCGCAAATAATTTAACTCCCGAAAAATGCGTATATGGCCACGCAATATCTTTAAAAAAAAGGACACTGGTGCAAATCCTGATCTAGCCTCTTGATAAGGGTGGTTTTAGGATGCCGTCAAATTACCACCTCTATCGACACCAGGTATTACAATGCAAGATGTGGGTGTCTTATCTGGTTTAGATTGTTGCGGTGTGTGTGTTGCAGTAGAACAGTTCAGGGTACACCACAGGCAACATGACGTGTAGAGTCATAAAAATGGTAACTTCGCTTTAGGTTTATACCATTTATTGCATGCCACAAAACAGTCATGATACTTATGTTATCATCAGCATAGTATAACGAATGCAGCATTCAAACTCATGTTAACTGACAGTCATGTAGGAGTCAATACTCAATAGTTGTATGGAAAACAAATATCATAGCGAAGCTTGATAAATAATACATATAACTTCTGCAACCGTAGTCCGCTGCAGATCCTTAATGTTCATAGACAATAATAATTATTCCTTCCTGATGCTAGCAGATCAGATGTATACAATACGTCCGTTTACTGTCTGCACGTGAGTAGCATACATGGATTACAGGTCAGCTCGACCTTTATAACCTTCCTAAGTCAAACCATCTGACTTGGACGTGATCTCTGATATAACGAATCCTGGAACACAGACAATAGTCTTGTTGGTCTAGAGCGACCCATAGATATATAACTAGTTCAGGTATAAAGATACCGATGACTTAATCCTAGTCAAAGTACCTCTCCATTTTGAATCACACAGGCGAGCAAAAAGGCGACAAAATGACGAACCTCTAGATGATAGCCTAAAGTTCGATACAAGAGGAATTACCTTATTTCGGAAAATCAACCATGAACATATGCCTCCAGGCAGGCTTGAATAATACGGGGAAATAGTCTAGTTAGCTAACTAACTCACAAAGACAATGTATTTCCCTCAGAGAATCACAAGACGCAGTCGCGTCCGCTCGCTAATCAGTCCATTTCTCAACTCCCCGACCTGGGCGGAACAACAAACGACAACCAAGTCGAGACATGCGCAGAGTGACAATCTCTGAGTCGCTGTTCACAATAAGACGATTCTAAGAACATTCGAGATAAAAGTCTTACACAGTCGCGCCTTTTATGGACATGAACAGAAGCGTTAAGAAAGGTTTCAAACATCTACAACAGTTGACTGATACTACCAAATAAGGAGATATGGTCACGCTTCGTTCAAGACATTATAGACCGAACGTGTCTCTATACAAGAGGAGGTAAACTCATAAAAAATAGCAGTATCGATATATCGGGTTCTGTCCCTTTGACCATAAAATATATATAACATGCATTTCAGTCAAATAATGATCAAACATACGAAAAACGATCATACAAAGACTTTGGAAAAAAGTAATTATTTGTGCGTAACACCTCTATAATCTTAATCTAGAATAATACTTTCTAATTCCCTACACCCCCATTCTAAACACATAGATCAAACTCCACCGTGATCTCATCTTGAAAAAAACGTAAATAATAGAAGGAGAAGAAACATGGAGAAGGATTTTTCTGTAATCCCTCCAAAAATAGTGTATAAATAATGCAAAGAGAAAGACATGGGGCCTTCTGAAAAAATAAATTACAGTATAGTATCACATTACTCCCCCCTTTTGAAGTACGGGATTCCGTGAGTATCACATTACTCCCCCCTTTTGAAGTACGGGATTCCGTGCTAGATTACTGGAACTTGTATTCTTTTCAGACTGGCCCCTATCTAGGTCTCCAGAGCTGTTGGTATGCCCTAAAGTTGTAAGATCACAACTGGTGAATACCGCCTTGCGACCGCAACACAAATGGTCGCTCTTCCTCTTTTCTCTCCCTCTGTCTTTGAATCGCTCTGCAACTGGCAGGCGGCTGGGCCAATCAACCATAACATACCTCCTTCCTGTGTGCACCTGGCCATGTTTACCTAATTTTCTCCTCCAGGGTTTCTTCCTGATAAGTGTCCTTGTCCTTGGTGGAGTACAGCTCCCGCACAACTCCCTGACCACTGTACAGGTAATTAGCGGGTTATGTGCTGTCCGATAAAGGCTATCCGCTGGGTGTTTACGTTTGTATGGCCTGTACCTGGTTGACCTGAGATACCTGCGGCCGACCGTAATGTCCCTCGAGCGAGAATCACTGTTCCAAAATTGGAAAAGTTTGTTGGCCAAAGAACCGCGCACTTGTTTCTTCTTCTTCCTCTCCATAACTACTCCCATGCTCCGGTGGGAGAGTCGATCTCTCTTCAGACCTGTGCCCTCCAATGGCGGGTCTGGAACTTCCCTTGCCTTGTCTGGCGCAATGCTGGCTTGGTAAACTGACATGACTGAATTGCTATGTAGAGGCCTGGCGATGGCGACTACCTTGCTGCTCATCAGCGGGTTTGAAACCGCTGGTACCTTAAAATGAAGATGCCCCATCTCGGGTTCCTCTGGTGTCGAGTTTCCGATCTCTTGCTTGGTTTCTACTGAATTCTCACTGATCCCAGTAGCTTCTATCTTGGGGAAAAGATAGGTAATATCTGCCCCTGGCAGTGGTTCTGTGATCGCTCTTCCCCTACCAATATGAAGCGGGACAGAGCTCTCCAAAATAGCTCCTTGCAAATGCGTAAGGTCGCTTTTTTCACTCTTTTCTGGCCTGAAAAGTTGGTGAGATGAACCTGTAGACCACGGGAGCTCTCCGTCTAACACCCTGGTTCTACCTTCAACCTTGCCCTCCCCTGTGAGAGTTACTGGCGTCAGTTGGAATGTGTCCTGCAGTGACACTTGACGGTTTAAGATCCCGTTAGATCGCGGAGAATCTGAGATAAAGCTCTCAGTGACTTGTTCTACTGTTCCTTGAATACAGTTCTTGTCAGTATGTCCCTCTCCTAAAGGAGCTAATACCATCGGGGGCCTAATTCCCGACAACAAAGAATGTACTTCCACAATCACCACCGTTTTGCCATTAGGCTGCACAGGGATGTCAGGCAAATGCGCCTCTGCCTGTCGTTTTTCGCTGTCCCGCTGGGGAGCTGGCGAAACATGCCTTATTAGGGATTCGAACCCTGACCTCGACATTCCGTGTCGAGTATGTTGTGCTCTCTCACGAGCATGGGAGAATCGGTAGCCATCCGAATTATAATGCTTGCTTGCATTATTCCCCCTGTTATGCAGTTTCCACGCCTGGGATCGCTTCGTAATCTTCCCAGCGTTGTAAGGGCTGCTTTCCTTAGCTGAATCCTTTCCTTGTTTGGGCTTCGGGTCCATTTCCAACGGAAAGTCCTTTTCCTGGAGTTGGGGTGCAGTTTGAGCCGACAAGTTATCCTTTACTGGCACAAGATTTTCAGAGGGGTTGTCCCTTTCTAGTCGCTCCTTTTCCCATTGTTGTCTTTCTATTTCCCGTTCTTGTTTTCTTCTTTCCGATTTCTGGACCATTTCTATTCCTTGTTCTACCCAAAACCCGAATTTACTTTCCTGTCAAGAAAAAAAATTAGATTAGCCATCAATTACCTCTAAGTCATAAACAACCTTACTACAACTATCATCTAACTAACTGTAACCTGTGGAAAAAAACTTATAGCTGGATCAGTCTTAATATAGCTCAAGTCTAGGGGATATTATAAAGAATCTATTTCCAGAACTTTCTTCAGAGACAATCTATGAATCTAGAATTGATCCCAACAAAGATGATCCCAAGGACGACGCCACCCACTTTGTCAAGATCACAGAATTGAACGTAACAAAGATGATTCACCGGACGATAGCACCCACTTTGTCACGAAATGGATTTAGGACTAGAGACTGTCTACATATAGTGACAAGACAATAGTAAGAAGAAAGACTGAAATGATAGATTCAGATAGAAATATAGTGCAAACTGTGAAAGTTGAGACCATTGGCTCCGAGGTTGAGAACCGAGGTTGATTCTTTCCTCGCCACTTCGGACGTTTAAATTGCTATGGCCTCGAACCACCTCTAACTACCCTATGGGGATAAGGTTCAATTAAGATTCACAAACACCAAGGTACAGACAACATACAGCTACTGTACTAAAGGAAATGACTGATGCCAGCTACAATTTATACAAGTTTATTATACACCTATAAACACCAAACATATGCATGTCCCATACATCAAGTGCGAGGATGCACTCCTGAAACAAAATCAAGCACAGTTAAAAATGCATCAAGCCCAACCCTTCTCCCACAATTGCAACCTGTATGGAGAAAGAAGGTAAGGTTAACTGAAATGAACTACACTGCACTTGATGTCGCCTACACTCCAAACTAGCTGTTCTAAATTCTAACTCTAAGTCCACTGATAGCTGGAACGACGGCGAAGTGACTACACAATCTCTGCACAGACTTCGGTTCTACACAGCCTATCCTGGAATCTCCTGAACACAACTAACTGCACCTCTAAACTTCAGCAGCTGTCCTCTGCTATGATTCACCAAAACTAACAGTTCTGCCTATCTGTGCTGACTTCAGTAGAGAGAATGTTTACCCTATCTCTCTCCACTACTCTGGAATTGACTGAGGTTTAACAGAACCCCCCTGGATTCTGGACTGGAACTGTAGCTGACTTCTACCACTCTGAAATTACCTGCCCGAGTATCTATAACTGGGCCGTCGGCTTTATTATGGCCGTGAAGAAACGAACACAAAATTACCACAACGCTGGCAGCCTGCCAAATCTGCGTGTGTAACGAGCGTCAGAGCTCAGGATTTATCCACAAAAATCCTATTCGCTGGAAAATGTCTTCCCCTGGCTGGGAAAACGTATTTTCTTCCTCTCCTTCCACTACTGGCAACTAACGTAAAACCCTTGCGGTTCTGCGAATGCCCCAACTTTGCTGTGGGAGAAATTTTGTGGTCTCAAAATTCCGCTCTCATTCCCACAAAAAGCCGGCACCTGCTGTTTAGACAAAAGCAAAAACAACAGCTAAACAAAACGTAATAATACATTTCAAATAACAATTAACTAACTCCGAGCAACAACAATATTTTCAATGGCCCGTCTGGGCAGACGTACTGTGGCCTACTTCTTACGCTGACACTAATGCCGTAATGTTTAACACAACTAAAACTAGCCTTCTCTAGGAATTCCTAAAATTCCCGTCAATAATAGTAATCACATTCAAAATGTAATACAAAATAATTCCCTTTAAAATTACTTCTCCCATCTTCTGAAATCACAGAACAATAATGCACAATCAATAACATATAATCCTGTTTACGCTAGCATCTACCTGCCGTCAAAAGTTATACATAACCCCCGATTATCAAATTGAAAACCCCGTAGTTCAGCCACGTGGTGCCGCAGTTTTTCAACCACGCGCTCCTGCATACATTCATTACTGATAGCACACATGTGCTCCAATTAATACCTCTATCACTTCCGTCCACAGATATATGCGTAACTATATAAATAGCGAGCATCAATACTCTCACTAAAATCACAAATAAAAAATACACATTACACACGCTCCCGACTATTCTGTAAATACATATGATTCGCAGATGCGAGTTTCTCTCCCGACCGACTTTGCAATAATACAAAGCGGTGATATCTCAACTTTTAAACCATGCCGCTATTCTTTCAACAAGGAATAAATGGACCTAGTTTCTCATGTCTATCACTCAGATCAAATTGATGGCTCTGGAGTTAAGAATTAAATTAAACTAAAACTTCCCAAGAAACTTAAATGATCGGCTAGGACTAGAAAAATTAAATAAAGTCCTCACGCAAAAATTCATGCTTACCAAATCTCGAATGTCCTACTGAAGGCAATCGACTTGACTCTGGCAACCCGGCTTTGGCAATTTTTTCATTAAAAGAGAAAGAAGCTATGAAATATAGGCCTTTTATAATCAAGACCCCCACGCGCCGACTTCATGACGTCATATGCGCGGCGTGGTTCTAAAGCCAATCGGAGCTCGGCATTTCAACTGCAGTTGCCAATCAGAACCTTAGATCTTTCTGATGCAACCAGTTTCTGCTAGACAAAGAACCGGGAATTGGTCCTAGCCCTATACTGCGGAAATGAAGCAAAAATGGCCGCAAATAATTTAACTCCCGAAAAATGCGTATATGGCCACGCAATATCTTTAAAAAAAAGGACACTGGTGCAAATCCTGATCTAGCCTCTATAATCTTAATCTAGAATAATACTTTCTAATTCCCTACACCCCCATTCTAAACACATAGATCAAACTCCATCGTGATCTCATCTTGAAAAAAAACGTAAATAATAGAAGGAGAAGAAACATGGAGAAGGATTTTTCTGTAATCCCTCCAAAAATAGTGTATAAATAATGCAAAGAGAAAGACATGGGGCCTTCTGAAAAAATAAATTACAGTATAGTATCACATTCCTCCTGGCCTGGTTCCATTCTAGTCCTCGGTCCTTCAAAGATTGTCTAATGTTGTTCTCCCAGCAGACTCTGGGTCGTCCTGGGGGTCTGGATCCCTGGCTCTTTGTTTCCCATGCTTGTCATGGTAGCCGATCTTCTCCCATTCTGCAGACATGGCCAAACCATCTTAGTTGGGACTGTTCTACTTGGGTCTGCAGGGGGTGGGATTTTAGGCCTTGATGTATCGTCTGGTTGCGGACCATGTCTCTTCTTGTTACTTCAACCACCTTCCTTAGATACCTCATTTCTGAGGTTTGGATCTGGCTTTTGTGGGTTGTAGTCATTGCCCACGACTCGCATCCATATGTCAAGGCTGGGACATAGGTAGAGCGGTATACAGCGATCTTCGTTTTCTTACCAACCTCTCTCTTGCTGAGGAATCCTCGATTTATGGCCTGAAAAAGTCTCCCAGCTGCTGCTTTTCAAGTGGCCAACTCTTCTTTGATGCCTCACTTTCGGTCTATAATAGCTCCGAGGTATTTAAAGTGGTCAACCTGCTCCAGGACCTGTTCTCCCAGCTTAATCTGATGTCTTCTTTCTTCTTGTGATATCACCATGGACTTTGTTTTAGAGCTGCTTATGACCATCCCTCTCTTCTCCAGCTCCTCCTTCCAGACTTGCAGGTTGGATTGGAGATGTGCCTCTGATTTAGCAATCAGGGCAACATCATCAGCAAATGCCAGTGTGACAGTACGGACTGTTACGTCGGATTAACACTAAGGTGCTGCCACTTAATTATAGTTAGGATAAGAATACTTAGCAAGATTAAACACTAAGTATTTGAACGTGTCTAGTTAGTGTAATAACACTAGTCACAAATCCTATGAGTGATTTAATTAAAGGTTAAGAAATGACGTCATCAAACTTGGGGTAGAATTGCCCAGTAGTTAGGACGGAAGTGATGGTTTGAGAGAAGGGAGTTAAGTGAGTTGGTTTTAGGCACGAGACGAGCGAGGCAGTGATTTTGGGGTTTGGACCATCTTGTAAGTTCGATGGCTGTGTGTTATTTCTTGGGATGACTGGTTTGTATACCGCAGAAGCACATGTATTTATGAACTATTATGAAGGTGTCAGAGTGTGCAGACCCTTAATAAAGGTGTTCATTCATATTTAATCCAGCTTGACCTTATTTCCTGAACGTCAGTAGAAAGTGTCGTTTGTTTACATCAGGTAATTGAGAAAAGAATGTTACCATATTTTCGACGATCATGCAGCCTAAAACATAAACACAGTTACGAGTCTCCAAAAGAATCACCTGGGTTATGTTCCAATTCCTATTCTGTAATCACCAACTCTGGCAGTCGCCAGTAAAACAACAGATGAACATTGATAAAAGATTCCACCCCATTCTCACCCTGTCACACTAGACTTGATTTGTCACCGTGACCAAGCCCGGTCACATCTAACTTGATTCGGTGCCTTTCCCGTCCACTCCCCCGGCCACATAACTTGATTTGGTGCCGTGACCAGGATGTAACTGCCTTTTTACGATGGATTCAGCTATTTGATTTGTTGCCCGTGACCAGCTCGTAACTGTTTTTTTTATGATGGATTCACCCATTCAACAGCTAGAGCATCAAGTATTTTTGTTGCAAAAGAAAAACCACCTGCTTCAACAACAATTGTCACAGCAACAAACAGCTGCTGGAAGGGCACACTGGAACAGTCTCAATAAAAGACACTGTCGAATTACAGTGAGAAACGTTATCAATGTAATCAAACAAGGAAAGATATTTGAAATAAATAATGTTACCAGTGACAAAGAAAGATGTATGGTAACGACAGAAAATGGACTAAGAGCATATATAAAGCCAGTAACACAGTGGAGAAAAACCTTTAACAGACGTTATCATTCCTGTTCCACCGCTGAGGTTCATATCCCTCCACCTGAGCTGTACTCACGTATCCACTCCCGTGATGCTCGTCTGGCTGAGTTACCCTCCGTTACTCCAGGCCCCTCTCATGCTTCGCCTCAGCATGATATTATTGTACCTCCTATTACTGCCACAGCTCCTGTCCATACCTCCCTTCCTCCCCCTGTTCACCTCTCTTCTGACCCCACTTTTCCTCCCTCTGTTCACCTCTCTTCAGACCCCGCTTTTCCTCCCTCTGTTCACCTCCCTTCAGACCCCGCTTTTCCTCCCTCTGTTCATCTCTCTTCTGACCCTGCTTTTCCTCCTTATGGTTATTTTCCTCCGCCTCCCTCCGACCTTGATACAGAACATGAGTCTGACTCTTCAGATGTTGAATCTTCTCTTTCTCCTTATGGTTATTTTACAGAACATGAGTCTGACTCTTCAGATCCTCTTTCTCCTTATGCCTCCCTCCGACCTTGATACAGAACATGAGACTGACTCTTCAGATATTGAACCTTCTCTTTCTCCTTATGGTTATTTTCCTCCGCCTCCCTCCGACCTTGATACAGTACAAGAAAAGTACCAGCTTGACATAGAATCAGAATTCGATTCGTCAAGTGGGGAGGATAGAGTTATGGGCCCCGACGAAATTGGATACAGGTCGGATGAGCTCCAGCATATAACGGACGACGAAGGCCGTAGAATTTATTGGCCGAAAAATAAGATTAGTGATCTTGACTTTTCCCCCGATTATTCTTCTTTTGATATTGGACCTGATGTTCCTCTTCCCTCAGCTCGTTTTCTCTTTAGACGTCGTCATCCAAAATTCATTTACAATTCTGTTCCCTTTCCTAAGCCCCTTCACCAGCGGGCCGCCCATGTACGAACCCGTTTTCGTCGCTCCCGTGGTTCTGTTCATTCTCCTTACCGTAGTCCCTCTCCTCCGCCTCTCCCTCCCCCTGTCACACCTCCGTCCCATAGATTACGTATTCCCCTCCGTTATCCTTCTGCCGTTCCACAGCCTCCACTCCGTCCTTCCCGTCATGTCATTGTTCCTTCATCCCAACCTACACAGTACGATCCTCGCCTGTTATTGTAAGCCATTGAAAGATTGGAAACAATGAACATTTTTGCAAAGATGTTTACAAATTGAACTGCACTTACCTCCAGATACCGTCTCCGGTCAGGTTGACATTTCCTGCCCTGCTATTATTTTTAGCATGAAGTCGACCCTGCTTCTCGTGTCTTCCGATGCAGGTCTCCTACACAATACCCCTCCTGCTGAATTGCTTGATCCTGATGCTACCTTGAAGACCATTCGTTACGCATCCTTGAACATCTGGGTTACACACTTTACGCATTTCCAGTTCAGATAGGAAAGTCCAACAGCCGTTATTTATGGAGAGCTGTTACATTTTCGTCCGCAAGAAAGACATTGCTGAATCTACCGGTACATGAACAGTTCCCTCACGACATCCTTTCGACCACTGCTGATGGAGATCCACGAACTCAGACGATCTCTGCAGTCCTGATATATTGTAGTTGATGTAGTTCCCTTTTACACGCGTTAGCGTCATTATGTAACATTATTTTTGACTGATGTAATATTTGACCATCTTGTATGCCCCTATGATTGTGTGTGTGTGTGTGTGTGTGTGTGTGTGTGTTTTTCTTTTTGCCACGTTTCTGACGTAAGATTTTACCCAGATTTTTTTAAGGTTTATATCGTTCTGTTGTACCAAATAAAAGTGATTAACTAATGTACATCTTCACCCGCCACTAATGTTGGCATCATTCACGATTCATTATGATGATGACACCATATTGCATTATGATTGTTTGAATTTTCGGTCATTGTTACACCGACACTCATACATGTGATTTAACTATTTGCCCATTTATATATTCTATACCATTGTCCATTGATTACCATGTTTCCATTCCATTCATTGTTTCCGGTTATTGTTACACCGGCAAAGTCATTTTTTAAAATGAGACTTACCCATTTTGCCATACTTTGCCACCAAGTTCTGTGGTTCTATTTCCATTTGTTCCATTCATATTTTTTTTCATCACCCACTTCAGTGAAGTGTAGGGTGACAGCCATTTTGGGCATCCGCTATATTTTATGTGCACCCACCATATTTTTTTTGGCCAGTTTTTTTTTTCCTTGCGACGTTAACTCGCTTGTCATGTTATTTTATGTTTTATGATTCGCACAAGTGTGAGAGATATTGATAACTATAAACCCATAAAGCGTTTTGTTAGTTCGTTGATGATTGTTAGTTACTGTTCTATTTTGCCCATATATTTTTTTTTGGTCACTTATTAGTACTATTTGTAGCTACCATAACCTCCATAGTTTTTTCTTCCCATGTGTCCCTCGTTTATGTTATGTCCATCAGTCCCTACCCCTTCATGATCGATTTTTGTGTGTGAAACGTTAATGATGTTATTTCATCCATTATTCCCATCTATTGTTTATTGTAGTCCTTCTGACATGATTTATGGTGGGATACATGAATCCCTATAATTTTTTTTAGAGTTAGTAAATTTTTTCTAGGGAATAAAGTGTCTCCTACGGGATACACTTTAGTGGCCCCGGGCGTATGTGACAGTACGGACTGTTACGTCGGATTAACACTAAG
Source organism: Oreohelix idahoensis (assembly GCA_024509875.1). Lineage (NCBI taxonomy): Eukaryota > Metazoa > Mollusca > Gastropoda > Stylommatophora > Oreohelicidae > Oreohelix > Oreohelix idahoensis. The sequence continues at coordinate 1,120,888 of JAMPIV010004368.1, forward strand.
GTGCTGCCACTTAATTATAGTTAGGATAAGAATACTTAGCAAGATTAAACACTAAGTATTTGAACGTGTCTAGTTAGTGTAATAACACTAGTCACAAATCCTATGAGTGATTTAATTAAAGGTTAAGAAATGACGTCATCAAACTTGGGGTAGAATTGCCCAGTAGTTAGGACGGAAGTGATGGTTTGAGAGAAGGGGGTTAAGTGAGTTGGTTTTAGGCACGAGACGAGCGAGGCAGTGATTTTGGGGTTTGGACCATCTTGTAAGTTCGATGGCTGTGTGTTATTTCTTGGGATGACTGGTTTGTATACCGCAGAAGCACATGTATTTATGAACTATTATGAAGGTGTCAGAGTGTGCAGACCCTTAATAAAGGTGTTCATTCATATTTAATCCAGCTTGACCTTATTTCCTGAACGTCAGTAGAAAGTGTCGTTTGTTTACATCAGGTAATTGAGAAAAGAATGTTACCATATTTTCGACGATCATGCAGCCTAAAACATAAACACAGTTACGAGTCTCCAAAAGAATCACCTGGGTTATGTTCCAATTCCTATTCTGTAATCACCAACTCTGGCAGTCGCCAGTAAAACAACAGATGAACATTGATAAAAGATTCCACCCCATTCTCACCCTGTCACACTAGACTTGATTTGTCACCGTGACCAAGCCCGGTCACATCTAACTTGATTCGGTGCCTTTCCCGTCCACTCCCCCGGCCACACCAGCTCTGAAATACAGACCTGTCTCATCTTCCAGTACCCCACTGAATACTTTCTTGTTCTCTCCTACATGCCTTGATGACATCGTCCATGAGGAGTATGAAAAGATAAGGTGACAGGATATCACCTTGTCTTACACCAGTGGTGGTCCTGAACTCTTCTGACTTATGGTTTGCTGTCCTCATATAATTTCTGCAAGACTTGTAGAAGCTCTGTATAGCATGAATCAGAGGTGCTGGAATGTTCTTCCTTGCCAAACAGTCCCAAAGTTTGCTCCAGGGGACCCTGTCAAACGCCTTTTCCAGATCTATGAAACAAAGATGGATCTCACTCTTATACTCAAGGGTCTTTTCAGCTGTCTGAGTGTGAAGATTAGGTCTTGAGTACTTCGGTTTGCTCGGAATCTGCACTGGACCTCATCCAATTGTGGCTCAGCTAGGTGTCGGAGTCTCTGCTCTAGGATTCGAGAGTAGATTTTACCAGGGACACTGAGAAGGGATATGCCTCTATGGTTTCCACATTGTCGATTGTCACCCTTTTTGAAAATTGGTGTTATGATGGCAATCTCCCAATACTTTGGTATGGTCTTGGTGCACCACGCTGCCTGTAGGACCCTTAAGAGTAATAGGTCGCCTGATGCTCCCATGTACTTAACCATTTCTGGTGTTATACCATCATAACCCTGCTGCTTTGCCCATCTTGATTTTCTCCAGTGCTGCCTTCAGTTCTTCCATCTTTATGTCATCTTCACCATCATTGGTTTTTTTCTGTGCTAGTGGTTATCATTTCTGATGCTTCGCCATGCTCACCATCCAGGAGTTCTGAAAAATATTCTTTCCATCTTTCCATTACTTCCTTCGGGGCAGTAAGCAATTTGCCTTGCTTGTCTTTTATAAATTTGAGGGCATTGTTTTTCCTTCCTCATGTTCTTTAGGGTCTTATAGAACATTTTCTGGTTGTCTTGCGCATCTTTTTCTAGCTTTTCTCCAAATTCTTCCCAGGACTTCTGTTTTACTGCTAGCACCTTGTTCTTTGCTTCTGTTCTCAGTGTCACATGTTCTCTATTTTTTTCCATTTGTCCTGTTGTGTTTTTAGCTCCTAAGTATTGTTTCCATGCCATTTTCTTCTCTCTTATTTTCTCTTTGACTTCCTCTGTCCACCAAGGTGTCCTCTTTCTCTTGTTCCCAAGTCAGACTTCACCACATGCTTCTGCAGCAGCTGTCTTTATGATGTCCTTGAATTTAACTTTTTCTTTGTCTTTTGTCCTCGTAAGACGAATTACCTTTTTTCGATTTTTTTTCACACCCATCCATTGAATTTAAGCCAGAGGGTTTCCAAGTCATCAGGTGTTCTTCTGTGTTGCTCACCGCTGCAGCAATAAGCCCCTGGTATCTGGTCTTAATTTCTGACTCTCTCAGCTTGTAGGTCTTAATGCTCATTTCTCCCGTTTGTTTACTTAGTTTCTTGCGTGATGTTGGGCAGTTCCTAGGCTGAGCAACTCTTTCAGTTGTTCTTTTGATTGTAAGCAGGTAGTGATCACTTCCAATCTCTGGCCCCCTCCAGACTCTAGCATCCCGGACATATTTGAATGAGTTCCTCCTAACAATGGCATAGTCGATCACTGACTTCTCATTCTTTGTTGGTTCACATCTAGTGTATGCATGTATGCGCTTATGGGGGAACTTTGTGTTTGTAATGATCAGATTCTGCTCACTGCAGAATCCAAGGAGTCACTTTCCATTGCCATTGAGTATCTTCTCCATATCTTCCGATAATTCCACCCCATCTAGCATGGTCATTTCCAACTCTGGCATTGAAATCTTCGAGCATGATAATTTCATCTAGGCAGTCATCCACTGTCCTTTGAAGCAGCTCGAAGAATTCCTCCTTGACCTCTGCTCTCTCATCCTCATTTGGCCCATACACTATGACCAGGTTGACTATGGTTTCTCCTTCTTTTAGTTTTACAACCATAAAGCGCTTCAAGACAAAGTTGCATCCCTTGATACTATCTTTTTGGTTTTTGGCCACAATGCAACCCACGCCCCCTTTAGCTCTCTCAGATGTGGGTACACCACTGTAGAGCAGCGTGTTGCCATCGAGATCCATGACTCCTTGTCCTTTTTTCTTTGTTTCCGTTATAGCCAGGATTTCTAGTTTTGCTTTCCTCATATCTTCCACCAGCTCCTCTTCTTTCCCATTTATACTTCTTGTGTTCCAAGTTCCGTTCCAGTTCGTCGCCTTTAGAATCAGTCCGGTTTTCTCTTGTAGTTCTCGTAATCAAAAGTTTAAAGCAAACAGGTGATTGGTCTGTTGTGCCTTTGCATGGTGGAGGGGCTGCCTCCTTACGGCCTCCATGCAGGCTGCCCTCCTTCTTTTTCAGCCGGGCTTGGGACCGGCCTAGGCAGAGTTATGATCACTAATACATAAGTAAAATCAGTTATGAGGGTGACATGTTAAATACTCAACACATCTTTATATATTTCCTACTAAGGCTTGTGGTATTCTGACAGACAATTCCTACCTGCATGAAAACATAAAAAAGTATCACAAACTTTACATTTAACTTTTGCTTTTCTTTCAATCTTTACAGACTGATAGCAAAGCTTACAATTTCTTTTTGTCTATGTAAACTCGGGGTCCATGGCATGCCGAGAAAAAACTGGTAGCTTTGAAGCGAGTGGTACATCATCATAGAAACCTATGTTTCCCAATTCCCTGATTAGTTCTTCTGTAAAATCTACCTGACCATATCTAGCTGGTCTTGTTAGTTCTTCTACATCTGGGTGTTTTTTCTGCTAGTCTTGAAATAAAATGTAAGCATCCACCATAGTAATATCTAGAAAGTGAAAAAAAAGAGTTTTCCAATATTTATTGGTTGTTCTCAAAACATTGTACTTGTTAATCAGCTGGCCACTCTTGTCCACTCCTTTCATGTATATATTGTAATCCCTTACAAGATTTGGCTGTCTAACATTAAGTTCTCGAAAATTCCCATTAACCTTAGTTCTACGCTTAACGAACCTATGGCCATTTGCATTGTGAATGCTTACAACCAGTGTTATAGTTTGTTATCTCTCCACTGCAGTGTTAGTAATTCTTCATCTCTAACCCATTTCATTGCACCTCTGATACAAATTTTTTCAAATTCCTTTATATTTGAAAGTGCAGCTGGAAAAAACCTTCCTGTTTCTAAGAAATGTGCCACAAGCTCCAATCCCTAAATTCCACAAGTCCTTCAGTAACTGAATAAAAATTATCAAAATAAACCCTATATCCTTTTCTCACTAAAGATTTCATAAGATTCATAACTACAGTATAAGCTAAACCAAATGGTCCGTTTGCAGTGTTCCTACCCAAATAAACATCAAAGTCATATGTATATCCACTAACAGAATCAGCATGAACCCATAACTTCATCCCCCACTTTGTTGGCTTGTCTCTAATACACTGTCGAAAAGAATAACGCCCTTTATTTCTAACCATTCTTTCATCAACAGAAAGATTTTGATCAGGTTGGTATAGCTTTTTGCACTTCATTCTAATATATGTTAACAACATTCTCACTTTACATAGCTTATCTTGAGAGTCTTCAGTCTTTGGGTCTGAAACTTTTAAAAAACACATTATTGCTTTGAATCTGTTTCTAAACATAAATGCCCTGGCCCACAATCCATTGTAAAGACTTTTTCTTGACCAGAGGCAATCAATACTTGGGGCTGGTACAAGACCAGCATACATTAGCAAAGCACAAAAGCGATAAAACTCCTCTGGAGTAACATCATACCATCCAGTAAAGACAGTAGGCTTGTTAGGTTCATGCTGCTGAGCATATTCATTTGTAAACTGACATAGGTAACCAACAATGTCAGCAGTAAAATACAGTTTGAAGAAGTCAATGGGCCTCAAAAACTGCTTCGTATTTTCTCTGGACATCACCTCTGACAGTTGCAGACCTGGAACCCTCTCAGGCAAAAAGGGTGGAGGCTTGGATGGTGGGCAGTGACATGGGCCTTCATCAAGTCCATCATAACCAAAACATCTGCAATAAGAACAATTTAAAATTAATTTTTACAGATCAATAATAGAATTCAAAGTTATAGTTTTGTGTACACAGGAAAATTGACACACATTACATTTTCCGTACAAAGGAATACTATCAATCATAAAGTCATATGATGTAAATAATAATTTTTAAAAGCAGAGACACAGTGCAAATGAGGTCAGAAAAATCAGCTGATTCACAGGTTACTTCCGACCCCCTTTATATTTATTTCCTGGTGCCATGAGTTCTTTGTTAACTGTATGAATGGTGAAATATTTGTTTCTTTAAAAAAAAAAAAAAATCAGAAAGCAGCTATACTGATTACAATAGCCCACTAAAATGACTGTTTTACTGCTTTTCAAAATCAGCTGTTATCATTTCAGTAACGAAGTAACATTACCTTTGCATGCTTCCTAAGGTTCATAAAATTGACAATCCGGGTCGACCTATTGTTTCAGCCTGCTCTTGTCCCACTGAACGTATCTCTGATTTCCTGGATAGTATTTTGCAACCATTAGTGGCCAATCTACCTTCCTATCTTAAGGACACCACCCATGCTATCACTACTTTTGATTCCATCCAATTCACAACTGACCACACTTACCATCTTTTCCTTCTGGATGTTTGTTCGCTTTATACTTCCATTCCACTCTCTGATGGCCTTAAAGCACTACAATTTTTTCTCGACAGACGCACTGACCTTACTTTTAGCACCGGCTCTCTTTTTCGCCTTGCGGAATTGGTCCTCACTCTCAACTCTTTTAAATTCAATGGCCAGTTCTTTAATCAAATTAGTGGCGTTGCTATGGGCACCAAAATGGGCCCGAGTTACGCCTGCCTCTTCATGGGTCACTTTGAATATTTGGTGCTTCAAAATTACGATGAACCATTACCTGAGTTTTACCGTCGCTATATCGACGATGGTATTGGTGTCACAGACATGTCTGAAGTCAACCTCCGTAGATTCATTGACTATGTTGGCAATTTCCATCCTGCAATCAAATTCACTTCTCAGATTTCTACCACTTCAGTTAACTTCCTTGACCTCACTGTCAATATTACTCCTACGCTTACGTCGGATATGTCATGATGAAGATGATTTCCGTGAACGAGCTCAAGAAATGCTCGAGTTTTTTCGCCGATGTCACTATCCTGAAAGAGTCTGATCTGATGCCCTTAATCGCATTAGTCCAGTCACTCGTCAGGTTGCACTTACTGCTAAACCTACTACTACATCTGACAGACTCAAACTTGTCTTAACTTTCCACCCTCACTGTTTGGCGGTGAAAAAAATTCTGTTCCGTCATCTGCCTATTCTCCACTCCGATCCTGATATCAGAGAGTTGTTTCGTGATACCCCTTTGTTGGCATATCGTAAGGATAAGAATTTTAGGGATATTCTTGTGCATAGTCGCTTGAGACAAACTAGTCCTTCTCACTTTGGTACTAAACCGTGCCAATGCCGCATATGTAAGACCTGTCTTTTTGTACTCCAAACGCAGTCAGTCTCCTTTCCGAACGGTAAATTTGCCATTGGGGAGTCTTTCACATGCGAATCCAGAAACCTGATTTATGCTATCATCTGCAAGAGGTGTGGCATGACCTATATTGGTGAAACTGGCAGATGTTTGGCAGACAGGTTTCGGGAGCACTTGAATGACATCCATCATGGCAAACATTTACCGGTGGCCCTTTACTTCAACAGCCCTGACCATTCAGGTAACTCTGACATTCATGTCACGCGTGACGCCTTATTTTTTCAGCCATTTTGAATGTTCCTTTCTTCAATCCAGCTAAGTGATTTTTTACGCATTTTAATATTGTTGTTCATTTCTGTCTTCGTTTCGTTGATTATTTACTTTCTTGTTTCGACATGTCTTTCTGGTTTCAAGATTTTCTTGCATTGTTACTGTTATTGTTTAGCTCATCACCGTGGTTTCATCTGCTTGTATCGCTCATTTGACATTTTCCTCATCATCATAGACCTTTGTGGTACCTATATGTAGTTCTTGTCCTTGTCACCTGTTCGTAACTGTGGCTGACGAAGGGTAAAACCCGAAACGTCCCTTGTCTCATGTGTACCGTTTACTTGTAAAACTGATTTCATACCATATTATTTTTTAATTTATATATTTGCCTTTGCATGTATGGCTGGTGATTTGAGTTGTTCTGAGCTGTATTGTCACCATCCGACTCATCAGATGTTATCAGAACAGGAATCTACATCACTATATGCATTGTAGTCACTATCAGACAGCATTTTGTTTACGATGTGTTAAGACGAGTTGTTCGCAAAATATCCAAAATGGCGGATGCACAAATGCAGTGTATACGTTTTTCCGCGTGTAATTTCAAAGTCAAAATAAGAGAAAGCTGTATATTTTTTAGCACAGATATAATTGTTAACATGTATTCTTAATATAAAACATTAATTTGAAGTCAAAATTAAAAAATAAATGTGCTTTTTTACTTCAAAAGTCATCATTACGATCGGAACGATTTTTTAAATTTCTGGTTTGAAGAGTGTTAAGATGCTGTAAAGGAGTGTGAGGCTTCTTAAGATGTTGTAAACGGGTGGAAGGCTTCTTAAGATGTTGTAAACGGGTGGAAGGCTTCTTAAGATGCTGTAAAGTGAGTGGGACCTCTAAGAAGTTAAAAAGCACTGCACTACACAAACTGTTATTACATAAACTGGCAGCCAGGGTTGTAAAAATAAACACTTTGAATGGAAAAGCAGTCATAGAGATGAAAAATGCATAACAAAGCAAGATAATTATCATCCAACCAGTCTTATGCAGAACATGATATCAATGTCCGTATGTTCACTATTTTAATCAGAACATGATATCAATGTCAGCATGTTCATTATTTTAATCAGGACATGATATCAATGTCCGTATGTTCACTATTTTAATCAGAACATGATATCAATGTCAGTATGTTCATTATTGTAATCAAAACATGATATCAATGTCAATATGTTCATTATTGTAATCAGAACATGATAACAATGTCAGTATGTTCATTATTGTAATCAGAACATGATATCAATGTCCGTATGTTCACTATTTTAATAAGAACATGATATCAATGTCAGTATGTTCATTATTGTAATCAAAACATGATATCAATGTCAGTATGTTCATTATTGTAATCAGAACATGATATCAATGTCAGTATGTTCATTATTGTAATCAGAACATGATATCAATGTCAGCATGTTCATTATTTTAATCAGAACATGATATCAATGTCCGTATGTTCACTATTTTAATCAGAACATGATATCAATGTGAGTATGTTCATTATTGTAATCAGAACATAATATCAATGTCCGTATGTTCACTATTTTAGAACATGATATCAATGTCAGTATGTTCATTATTGTAATCAGAACATGATATCAATATCCGTATGTTCAGAAGAGACCCCGATGCCATCACAAGAACAGCTATGCTATGGACCCCTGAAGGAAAACGAAAGAGAGGCCGACCAAAGACAACTTGGTGGAGGACTGTGGAGGCTGAGATGCAAAGAATGAACCAGAGTTGGGGCACTGTACAAAGGATGGCCGCCGACCAAGCAGAGTGGAATCAATTTGTTGTTGCCCTACAAGACGCCACCAGGCGTAATGGCCACTGACTGCTTTGATGGTCGGCGGCTAAGGATCAAAGAAGAAGAAGAAGATGTTCATTATTGTAATCAGAACATAATATCAATGTCCGTAGGTTCACTATTTTAGAACATTATATCAATGTCAATATGTTCATTATTGTAATAAGAACATGATATCAATGTCAGTATGTTCATTATTGTAATCAGAACATAATATCAATGTCTGTATGTTCATTATTTTAATCAGAACATCAAATTAATTCAGTTTTTTTTATTCGGCTACATAGATTTATGTGACCCAACCATAAAGTTTTCTCCAACTCATACGCAGACTTTTCTACCTCATCCACAGTTTTCTCTGACTCATATGCAGACATCTTATTCACAGTTTTGTTCTGACTCACACGTTTTTCACTTTCCAATACTTTTCTCTGACCTACCCACAAAATTTTCTCTACATATAATTTTCTCTAATTCACTTTTTTATGACATTCATAGATTTATCTAACCAAACAACAGACTTCTCTGACTCATCCAGACAGAACTCTTTGACTCAGCCTTACAGTGTTTTCATCTCAAACAGACATTTTGCTAACTCATGTATACATTTCTCTGACTCATCCACATACATTTCTCGGACTCATGCAGATTTCTATGACTCACAGATTTTTCTTTCATGAATCCATGGTTTTTCCTGACTCAGCCATAACATGGAACTCAGACACTGATGAGGTCACAGATCTAATATAACAAATGACTATTCATTACACTCAACAAAAATGAACTAATGATAATGAAGAAGAACTGTAAACTATGGAATATGTCGTTCGATACAGACATCTTTAAAAACACTAGTACTTTCTAATTTTCCTATTTTTAAGATGGTTATCTGATCTATCCACAAACTTGGTGTTCATTAACCAATGATTAAACTCTGGTAGTTATTCTGCTACATCTTCTAGCATTGACATGACTCAGGTTGAGCAGTTTCTTGACTAAAATCAAAGTACATCTGTTACGCACAGATCATTTTTTCTAAAGTCATTATATGATCATTTTTCCTAAAGTCATTGTATGATCATTTTTTGCTAAAGACATTGTATAAGATTGACTGAAATGTACACTTTAATTTTTTTCGGTCAAAGCTACATAACTCTGGATAATTGAGAATATCATTTAATATGATGTTACCTCCTCTTGTGACGAGACACATTCGGTCCATATTTTTTTGAACGAAGTATGATCACTCTCCTTATTTGGTAGTATCGGTCAACTGTTGTTGGAATGTCTGAAACCAGTGTTGAGGTCTCTGTTCATGTCCATATAAGGCTTGATCTAGTATAAATTTTTATCTGGAATGTTCCTAGATCGTCTTGATTGATTGCTATTCAAGTAGATGCGTTCTGCGCATGTTCGGACGCGAGGCGTCTGGGAAGTTTCTTTTGTCTGGGAGACGATGAAAAATTGTGAAGCAGAGAATATGCGTTTTGGCATCTCTGTGATTTTGTTAGGGATTAGGAGCCTTATTGTGAGATAGTTAGCTTACAAGGTCCTTCCCTTGAGTATTCTAAAAAACACCTGGAGGCGTATGTTTTCTGTGGTGTGGATTTTCGAACGAAGGTAATGCCTCATTTACATCCAATCTGTAACTTTACTTTATGTTTGACAATGGTCGATCTCTGCTCACGTATGCATTACAGAAAGGGAGGTTCCTCTAATAGAAGTCACGCCCCAGGTATCTTCATACCTGAGATCTATATGTACACGGGTCATACTCAGCCCGAAGGACAGTTCTTTGTTCTATGAACGTCGCTGTGTGTCAGCGATTATGCCTACGTCAAGGTTAGACTTAGGAATGCCTGTAAAGGTCAGTTTGACCTGCACTCCTGGAATGCCATCCTCGTGCGACTTATTATTTGACTCATTTAGCACATCTGAACAGTAAGAGGATTTTTGTTGATGTACTTTTGTATTTGGAGCCAACCATATAATCCCTTGGCGCCATATCATCATCTTTAGAATTTGCCAAATGCATTGATGAACTATGTATGCTGATATTCGTGAATGTCATGACTTTGCCCTATTGTGAACTGGATGTACGTACTTGTACCTGTGGCGTCAAAATAAATGATGAAAAAAACGTCCAGAGCAGTTTACCCATTTATGACTTCACATGTCGTACCCTATGTGCTGTAACTGATTGAACTACATCACTACTATACACAGCAACAACAACAACAACACAAAACCAGATAAGACACCCTACATCTTGAACTATAATACCTGGTGTCGATGGGGTGGTATTGTGACCGGGCTGAAGGTTTCTTCAACGAAATCGGACTTATACTTACAATGTCCATGGTGGTCAGTTCTACCATTATCATTATGGAAGCATCACAATAGCGGCCTTATCACCAAGAGAGGAGCGAGCCCTAAATCCACCCTTATCAATTAAGTGAAAATTAAGTGAGAAGAAAATACCTGTGTACAAAGCTGAATCAGCTGTTTTAATGCTGCTGGATTCTCCTCTACCAGTGCCCCTATAGCTGTAGTTAGATGCTTGAGGTGTTTGGAGGAATCATCATTTCTCAGTGTTTGAAACAACAATTCCATTTTGCCCGCTGCACACAACGACATCAGCCTGACAATCTGCATGATATCAGCCAAGCCTATCTGCTCCAGAGCTGCTGACAAACTGCAGGCTTGTCCACTGAAAAAAACAGAGTTTAACTTTGTTTCCTCATGAATGAGATGATTTAGTGTAGTCATGAGTGAAATGTTTTAGTGTACTCATGATTGAATCAACTTAAGGTCCTCTATGGTTATAATAATAGCCCCTTCAGTCATAACTGACTATGGGAATGCGCCCCTGAGGTGACAACCCTCAGCTGCTTATTTTCCTGGTGCTCCTTTCGACGTTTTCTCCTCACCTCTGCTTCTTGTGTGAGCCTCTCTTCGCCCAATCTGAGGTGGCGCCGTAAATAGCATCGCCACTTAGTGCGATTGGCAGCTTCATCCTCCCATGTTGCTGGATCCATGTCCAGTGCCCTCATATCTCTCTTGCACACATCTTTGAACCTCAGCTGTGGTCGCCCAACTGTTCTCTTGCCATCTGCTAATTGTCCGTAGAAGATATCTTTTGGGATGCGACCATCTTCCATGCGGCGAACATGGCCAAGCCAGCGAAGTCTGCGCTGTCTAAGAAGCGTATACATACTTTGAAGGCCAGCACGTGACAACACCTCGACATTTGTCACTTTATCTTTCCACGAGATGCCGAGGATGCGGCGTAGACACCGCAAATGGAAGGTATTGAGCCTTCTTTCTTGTTTAGCATAGGTCGTCCAGGTCTCGCTGCCATATAGGAGTGTGCTGGTGACGCAGGCATTATATACCGCAGCTTTGGTCTTCATTGTGAGTTTAGAGTTTCCCCAAACACGCGATGTGAGGCGGGCAAAGGTAGCTGCAGCTTTGCCAATGCGGCTGTCGATTTCTGTATCCAGTGAGAGTTTGTCATTGATGGTAGACCCTAGGTATGTGAAGTGGTGCACCACTGCCAATTCATAGTTATCGATAGTGATAACTGGTGCAGCACCCACATCCTGACTCAGCACATTCGTTTTCTTTAGACTTATTGTGAGGCCAAAGTCCTTGCATGCTTTAGTGAAGCGATTCATCAAGCTCTGAAGCTCATTTCTATTTTTTCGATAATTGCTTGGTGCAAAATTTTCTGTCCACAGTTCGGGTTTGACCCTAATCCCCATGCACCCAATGGGGAAAGCAGACAGTGGCGGGACAACACCTTATTAACTGGGGGCTGCCCAGCTTGAAGCGGGCGGTAGCTGTCCAGTGAGATCCTAGAACCTCTCCCACTGTCGGAAGTAGCCCCTGGCGCCATACCCTACGCCAATTGGGCAAAATGCTTATAACCGGTAACTGCTACTTCCCGTGTTTTGCCGACACCTATAGGGTGAAGCTGGAGTGTCCTCTCCAGGGCGCGAGCTTGGGCACAGTTATATGGAGATCAAGCTGTTGCCCATGCAGCATGTTCCCCCTCTCCACACAGCCGGTAGATCCAAAGGAACGGCAGTAGCCGATACAGTTTGGTACCAGCCATGTCGCAGGAGTTGCCAGAATAATGTCGAATCGACATTAGACTGCCTTAGGGACTCCGACTCCGGATTTATCCTCAGGGTTTACTCCCGAAGCCAATTCCATAAATGGATATTCCCGCAAGGCAGCGGTGGTTTGAATTCAGAGTTCCTTCTCTTAGATAAGCTACCAACCAAGGATCACGAGCCCTATCTGCCCGAAGCTGCTGGTTTTAAGGTGCCAGTCGCTCGCCTTTGCCCCTTCTCCCGTCAGTGGAAACAGTTCCGCCGGGCTCAAATTGAGCCACATGTGAAGGCCGGGAGCTGGACTTGGTTGTCAGAGGCTGTTTGAGGCGCGTGCCATAGAAGTATTTTAGGTTATTATAATAGTCTCTATGGTTATTATATCACAATAGCTGCTAGTCTATGTACTTCTCCATGACTATTATATCGCAACAGCTGTTAGTCTATGTACTTCTCCATGAATATTGTATCACAACAGTTCTTAGTCTATGTACTTCTCCATGACTATTATATCCCAATAGCTGTTAGTCTATGTGCTTCTCCATGACTATTATATCACAACAGTTGTTAGTCTATGTACTTCTTCATGACTATTATATCACAATAGCTGTTAGTCTATGTACTTCTCCATGACTATTATATCACAACAGCTGTTTTTTTTTTTTCTATAACCAGTGGCACTCGAGATTTCCAGCTCTTTCGGCCCAATGACATGTCATTGCGAGGCTGGGGGGTCAGTGGACTTTCCTTCCAACCCGGTCAGGAGCTTTGCTCCTTCCCATCCACACGGGATTTATGTGCAGGAGCCGTTCAGGTTATTCAGTCAAATTTCCGGTCTTAACATTTCTTCAAACGCCAACGGCCGGGTTTGAACCATGAACACCTGGTCGCCAGTACAACGTCGTAGCCATTACATCAGCGCGGCTCCCCACAACAGCTGTTAGTCTACATACTTCTTCATGACTATTATATCACAACAGCTGTTAGTCTATGTACTTCTCAATGACTATTATATCCCAATAGCTGTTAGTCTATGTACTTCTTCATGACTATTATATCACAACAATTGTTAGTCTATGTACTTCTCCATGACTATTATATCAACAATAGCTGTTAATCTATGTACTTCTCCCTGACTATTATATCACAACAGCTGTTAATCTATGTACTTCTCCCTGACTATTATATCACAACAGCTGTTAATCTATGTACTTCTCCCCGACTATTATATCCCAACAGCTGTTAATCTATGTACTTCTCCATGACTATTATATCACAACAGCTGTTAGTCTATGTACCTCTCCATGACTATTATATCAACAACAGCTGTTAATCTATGTACTTCTCCCTATCTATTATATCACAACAGCTGTTAATCTATGTACTTCTCCCTGACTATTATATCACAACAGCTGTTAATCTATGTACTTCTCCCCGACTATTATATCCCAACAGCTGTTAATCTATGTACTTCTCCATGACTATTATATCACAACAGCTGTTAGTCTATGTACCTCTCCATGACTATTATATCAACAACAGCTGTTAATCTATGTACTTCTCCCTATCTATTATATCACAACAGCTGTTAATCTATGTACTTCTCCCTGACTATTATATCACAACAGCTGTTAATCTATGTACTTCTCCGTGACTATTATATCACAACAGCTGTTAATCTATGTACTTCTCCATGACTATTATATCACAATAGCTGTTAGTCTAGGTACTTCTCCATGACTATTATATCACAATAGCTGATAGTCTATTCCATTCTCAATGACTATTTTATCACAATAGCTGTTTGGTCTATGTATTTCTCCATGACTATTATATCACAATAGCTGTTAGTCTATTCCATTCTCAATGACTATTATATCACAACAGCTGTTAGTCTATTTATTTCTTCATGACTATTATATCACAATAGCTGTTAGTCTATTCCATTCTCAATGACTATTATATCACAATAGCTGTTAGTCTATTCCATTCTCAATGACTATTATATCACAATAGCTGTTAGTCTATTCCATTCTCAATGACTATTATATCACAATAGCTGTTAGCCTATTCCATTCTCAATGACTATTATATCACAATAGCTGTTAGTCTATTCCATTCTCAATGACTATTATATCACAATAGCTGTTAGTCTATTCCATTCTCAATGACTATTATATCACAATAGCTGTTAGTCTATTCCATTCTCAATGACTATTATATCACAATAGCTGTTAGCCTATTCCATTCTCAATGACTATTATATCACAATAGCTGTTAGTCTATTCCATTCTCAATGACTATTATATCACAATAACTGTTAGTCTATGTACTTCTCCATGACTATTATATCACAATCGCTGTTAATCTATTCCATTCTCAATTACTATTATATCACAATATGATAGGAAACTCTTTACAGAGCGATACAACAGGAAGCAATCTGATCATTAGAAGAATGTCCCCCCGTCCGACAAGTGTTTCGGCCCGATATACTCCTTTACACTCTAAGGGGAGCGGGCCCACTTGGGTCATGACTCCCAAGCGTCTCAGCCTCCTGTTGTCTTGTATCGAAAATGAACCCATTTCACTTATGGTAGCAGCTTTAATCCACAACTCCGCCAGCCGTGGAGGCAATTGTGAAAGTAACAAAGAGAAGACAAATTATTCCGTTCGTTCCATCGCACACACTGAGACACCATCGCGAAACCGACGAGTCTAGCCACTGCGCGTTCGCCACTGAAATTCTGACACACTGACACCTCTATAATATACACCGCCTGTCGCCTCTCGGCCACAGCCCTTTCACTAGTACACCAAAAACTCACCGTATTGTGGACTTAGAAAAATTTCCTGGTGTTTTCTGTACCGCAGCGGTTATTGTCACGATTTCCATTGCCCATTGCGGTTGTTCCACAGCCAGCATGATGCCTTTTCGGCAGTTTCACTAAGCCTCTTCAGTGCCCTTGTTCTCAACTGTCCCCTCAGCCCCAACAGTTTCAATAAATCATACACTGATGCAGCCACACGCCCTCTTGCGCCCACTTCAACAGCCATGACCCTTGCAGTGAACCCATCATGTCTCAGATCTGCGGCCAGATCATTATACTTGGCCACTTTGAACAAATGCTGCTCGTCTAATCTGGATTCAAATGGCACGGTCAGTTCAATCAGTATGACCTGAAGCGTTGCTGAAGAATGAAGCACTATATCCGGCCATCTCCGCGATTTTCTGATACTTTCTGGATATGCCCCTCATCCAGGTAGGTCTACCGCCATCTCCCAGTCGTTTGCACAGTCAAGAAGAGATGGTAAACTGCTACCAGGTTTACTCGGTTTGGGGTGTGCTGACTTTCCTGCCCTCAGAAAGTATGTATTTGCGGTGCTCAGCCTGGGTTTGCTATTCGCCTTCATCCTTGCCAGATCTATTGTCGCAGCAAGCTCATTTAGCACTTTGTTATGGCGCCAAGTGTATCGCACTTGCCCTAATGACACCTTACACGCTGAGAGCACATGTTCGAGTGTCTGCCTCCCCTGGCACAGGGGACACTGCTCATCATCCGACTTTCCCCATTTCACAAGGTTGGTGGCCGACGGCAGCAGGTCATACATTGATCTAACAACGAAGCTGAGCTTAAGAGGTGCCATATGCCATATATCATTCCATGTCAAGGACCTCTGCAGGGCTCCTTCCCATGTAGTCCATTGGCCTTGTTGGACCTGCTGCGCTGCTTTTTGCAACCTCTTATCATTCTCAGCTCCTCGTATCTCCTGAACTACCATGTCTCTGCGCTCCCTGCTTGATGCCTTGGACCACCAGCAGATGTCTCCATGACCAAATCCCCGTCTATTCGTTTGTGTGTATCCGATTACCTCCCTCAGTTTGAGTGACTCTTGGGCAGCATCAACAGCTTCTTCCACTCTCCACTTCCTTCCCGTTTTCAGTGTGGGCTAAATGGACTTAACCACGTCATCAGCTGACTCGTGTAGCATCATTGCAACACTTGCCTTTCCAACTTTGTACTCTTCAACAACTGACTTGAAAGGAAGCAGAAGTTTTGACTTTTTGCAGTACAGTGCTACATCTGACAGACCTGGTGGTACCCCTAGCCACTTTCTCATGAACTTGTTGACCTTCTGCTCTATAGCTTCCACTGTACTTGTGCTTATTTCATAAATAAGCAGTGGCCACAGCAACTTCGGTATCAACATGAACTGGAGGCACCACAGTTTGAACTTTCCCAGGAGTCTGCTTTGGTCTATGATCTGTAGCCCTCTGTCTGCCATTTCTATTGTCTGTTGCACTGCCTTCGAGTCTTTTAGTGAGGCATCGTACACCCTGCCAAGACTTTTAACAGGTTCCTCAATGACAGTAGGGATTCTTTGGTTTGAAACCATGAATATGTCCTCTGCTATCTTCCCTTTCCTGACTGATAGTCTATTCCATTCTCAATGACTATTATATCACAATAGCTGTTAGTCTATGTACTTCTCCATGACTATTATATCACAATAGCTGTTAGTCTAGGTACTTCTCCATGACTATTATATCACAATAGCTGATAGTCTATTCCATTCTCAATGACTATTTTATCACAATAGCTGTTTGGTCTATGTATTTCTCCATGACTATTATATCACAATAGCTGTTAGTCTATTCCATTCTCAATGACTATTATATCACAATAGCTGTTAGTCTATGTACTTCTCCATGACTATTATATCACAATAGCTGTTAGTCTATTCCATTCTCAATGACTATTATATCACAATAGCTGTTAGTCTATGTACTTCTCCATGACTATTATATCACAATAGCTGTTGGTCTATTCCATTCTCAATGACTATTATATCACAATAGCTGTTGGTCTATTCCATTCTCAATGACTACTTATCAGAATATATATACTGTTTTGTTCTTATACTGTCACATCATCGGCGTCTGTGGCAAATGGATATGAACGCAGTTTCATAATCCAGATATACCAGGTTCGAAACCTGCTGCAGGCGGTTTGGTAGCAGATCACTTTGTATGGATTTTTAACAATGGTATAAGTGCCGTACCGTTCAGAAAGCAATGGCAAACTACTGAATGAAAAAATTGCCTAGAAAAATCAAAAACAGCCAATAAAAGCTGGGGTTGATTGCCACATCCTGTAAAGGATAAGCAACTAACTGTCACATCACAATATCTGCTGACATGAATGTTATTAAAGTTGCAGCAGTTTAGCTAACAGAAAAATTCCAGCATCCTAGTAGGAAGCCATCAGTTAGTTATACAATAAGAAATGTGGTGCCACAGGATGAGATCTGTAATATGTCACACTGTGGAGCCAAACATGGATATAGCTTCTTCAAGATAATGGAATACTGGTAACACAAGACAGCATTTTCACAGATCTATGTCTATAGTGACAAATGAATGAACACTGACAGAAATTTGATGACAAATGTGTGCATATTTGAAGAATGTATTGTTTGGCAGCTAGGGTTTTTCAAAAATAGAAACTAGTTTCTTCCTCCAAGCTGCTATTTTCTTTATCTGATGTGACTGTTTATTTTTTTATTGCTTTCTTCTTTTTCTTTTTTGTTGCTGTTGCCTCTAGTTCTAATTTATCCACTTTCTTCTTTTTGTTGTTGTTGCCTCTAGTTCTAATTTATCCAACTTTTTTTGTTGCCTCTAGTTTTAATTTATCCAACTTTTTTTTTTGGTTGCCTCTAGTTCTAATTTATCCACTTTCTTCTTTTTTTTTTGGTTGCCTCTAGTTCTAATTTGTCCACTTTCTTCTTTTTGTTTTTTTTTGCCTCTAGTTCTAATTTATCCACTTTCTTCTTTTTTTTTTGGGTTGCCTCTAGTTCTAATTTATCCACTTTCTTTTTTTTTTGTTGCCTCTAGTTCTAATTTATCCACTTTCTTCTTTTTTTGTTGTTGTTGCCTCTAGTTCTAATTTATCCACTTTCTTCTTTTTTTGTTGCCTCTAGTTCTAATTTATCCACTTTTTTTTTTGGCCTCTAGTTCTAATTTATCCACTTTCTTCTTTTTTTGTGTTGCCTCTAGTTCTAATTTATCCACTTTTGTTTTGTTTTTTTTGTTGTTGTTGTTTCAAGTTCTAATTTATCCACTTTTTTTGTTGCCTCTAGTTCTAATTTATCCACTTTGTTGTTGTTGTTGTTGTTGTTGCCTCTAGTTCTAATTTATCCACTTTCTTCTTTTTTGTTTTTTTTTTGTTTGCCTCTAGTTCTAATTTATCCACTTTTTTTTTTTGTTGTTGCCTCTAGTTCTAATTTATCCACTTTCTTCTTTTTTTTTTTGTTGCCTTTAGTTCTAATTTATCCACTTTCTTCTTTTTTTTTTTTTTGGTTGCCTCTAGTTCTAATTTATCTACTTCTTCTTTTTGTTTTTTGCCTCTAGTTCTAATTTATCCACTTTCTTTTTTTTTTTTATGGTTGCCTCTAGTTCTAATTTATCCACTTTCTTCTTTTTTTTTTTGGTTGCCTCTAGTTCTAATTTATCCACTTTCTTCTTTTTTTTGATGTTGTTGCCTCTAGTTCTAATTTATCCACTTTTTTTTTTGGCCTCTAGTTCTAATTTATCCACTTTCTTCTTTTTTTTGTGTTGCCTCTAGTTCTAATTTATCCACTTTTTTTTGGTTGTTGTTGTTGTTTCAAGTTCTAATTTATCCACTTTTTTTGTTGCCTCTAGTTCTAATTTATCCACTTTTTTGTTGTTGTTGTTGTTGCCTCTAGTTCTAATTTATCCACTTTCTTCTTTTTTTTTTTTTGTTTGCCTCTAGTTCTAATTTATCCACTTTCTTCTTTTTGGTTGTTGCCTTTAGTTCTAATTTATCCACTTTCTTCTTTTTTTTTTTTGGTTGCCTCTAGTTCTAATTTATCTACTTCTTCTTTTTGTTTTTTTGCCTCTAGTTCTAATTTATCTTCTACTTCTTTTTGTTTTTTGCCTCTAGTTCTAATTTATCCACTTTCTTCTTTTTTTTTTTGGTTGCCTCTAGTTCTAATTTATCCACTTTCTTCTTTTTTTTTTTTGTTGCCTCTAGTTCTAATTTATCCACTTTCTTCTTTTTTTTGATGTTGTTGCCTCTAGTTCTAATTTATCCACTTTCTTCTTTTTTTTTTTTTTTGTTGTTGCCTCTAGTTCTAATTTATCCACTTTCTTCTTTTTTTTTTTTTTTTGGTTGCCTCTAGTTCTAATTTATTCACTTTTTTTGGCCTCTAGTTCTAATTTATCCACTTTCTTCTTTTTTTTTGTGTTGCCTCTAGTTCTAATTTATCGAACTTTCTTCTTTTTTGTTGTTGTTGCCTCTAGTTCTAATTTATCCAACTTCCTTCTTTTTTTTTTTTGGTTGCCTCTAGTTCTAATTTATCCAACTTTCTTCTTTTTTTGTTGCCTCTAGTTCTAATTTATCCACTTTCTTCTCTTTTTTTTTTTTGCCTCTAATTCTAATTTATCCACTTTCTTCTTTTTGTTGTTGTTGTTGCCTCTAGTTCTAATTAATCCAACTTTCTTCTTTGTTGTTGCCTCTAGTTCTAATTTATCCAGCTTTCTTCTTTGTTGTTGCCTCTAGTTCTAATTTATCGAACTTTCTTCTTTTGTTGTTGTTGCCTCTAGTTCTAATTTATCAAACTTTCTTCTTTTTATGTTGTTGCCTCTAGTTCTAATTAATCCAACTTTCTTCTTTGTTGTTGCCTCTAGTTCTAATTTATCCAACTTTCTTCTTTGTTGTTGCCTCTAGTTCTAATTTATCCAACCTTCATTTTTGTCCTTATTTCGCTGTCTTCTGATTGTGTTTTCCTTTATTGTATCTACTATTCCTGAGTTGAGTTTCTGTTGCTGCATCCTGTTAACTTTACTACTCTTCTGTCACTTACAGAGAAGGTATTATATCCAAAACAACTGATGTTACTGCTGTATTATTTCTGTGGCAAACATAAGTGTTATCATTGTTACACGAAAAGATATGTTACTGACTCTGTCAAGTCACTTGACAAATGCTACCTGTCCAACATATCCTGAAAGCTGAGCTTACCTTTGTGCCAGAAATGAAAGTGTCTTCATACAAACAGAGCGTGCCACAAGTGTCTGTGCTGCATTGATGGCACTTCTTAACACCATCACTTTGTCTGACATCTTGACCAGACAGGCTGCTTGCTCACCAATACTCTTCTGTTTCACCTCACATCTGACACTCTTTGGCACAGCTCCTGTACCCATGCCCAGCATGTACATGCTTGAGATGGCAGCTGGAATATAACATGCCACAACAACATGAGAAAAGGCATGTAAGGAGAGAACAAGAAAGTATTCAGTGGGGTACTGGAAGATGAGACAGGTCTATATTTCAGAGCTGGCATTTGCTGATGATGTTGCCCTGATTGCTAAATCAGAGGCACATCTCCAATCCAACCTGCAAGTCTGGAAGGAAGAGCTGGAGAAGAGAGGGATGGTCATAAGCAGCTCTAAAACAAAATCCATGGTGATATCACGAGAAGAAAGAAGACATCAGATTAAGCTGGGAGAACAGGTCCTGGAGCAGGTCGACCACTTTAAATACCTCGGAGCTATTACAGACTGAAAGGGAGGCATCAAAGAAGAGTTGGCCACTCGAAAAGCAGCAGCTGGGAGACTTTTTCAGGCCATAAATCGAGGATTCCTCAGCAAGAGAGAGGTTGGTAAGAAAACAAAGATGGCTGTATACCGCTCCACCTATGTCCCAGTCTTAACATATGGATGCGAGTCATGGGCAATGACTACAACCCATAAAAGCCAGATCCAAACCTCAGAAATGAGATATCTGAGGAAGGTGGTTGAAGTAACAAGAAGAGACATGGTACGCAACCAGACGATACGTCAAGGCCTTAAATCCTACCCCCTGCAGACCCAAGTAGAACAGTCCCAATTAAGATGGTTTGGCCATGTCTGCAGAATGGGAGAAGATCGGATACCACGACAAGCATGGGAAACAAAGAGCCAAGGATCCAGACCCTGAGGACGACCCAGAGTCTGCTGGGAGGACAACATTAGACAATCTTTGAAGGATCGAGGACTAGAATGGAACCAGGCCAGGAGGAAGACAGCCGATAGGATAGTCTGGCGCTCTCTCTTCCAAACCTCTACACCTCACGGTAGAAGGGGAACGACTAAGTAAGTAAGTAACAACATGAGAATCCTTAGTCAAAGATAATGTCTCTGTCATGATGGTTCTTCACCTTTCATTTGTCATCACTCTCAGTCACCATATTTCCCACAGCTCACCACAACAAAGCCATTATCTGGTCTTGTCTTCATTTATAGCATTATTTCAACTAACTTATCTGCTGGGGAAGGAACCTGTCCTTCTACCAGGCACATCAACTGGGTAGTGGATGCTTGAATGGGCTCTAGATATAGAGGTTAGCTGTGAATACTGAATAATCAGTCGTGAACAGGTGAAATATATTCTGACAACTACAAAATAATTTATTCCAGAGGAAATAAACACGAAAGAGGAGTAGGCATAATATTAGATGCAGAAAGAGCAAGAACAGTAAAGGGATTTTGGACAATATCAGATCGAGTCTTGTTAGCTACATTGAGTGGCAGACCAATTGATATCAATTTTATACAAATATATGCCCCAACAGCAGATAGTACAGAAGAAGAAATTGACACATTTTACAATGAACTTGATATGGCAATGACTCAGTGTAAATCTCATGAGACAACTGTTTTACTTGGAGACTTCAATGCAAAAGGTGGACATGAAAAAGTTGATGATGTGACTGGTGGTTATGGCCTGGGAGAAAGAAATGAGAGGTGACAGACTGATAAAGTGGGCAAGAAAGCAAGATATGATAGTAGGAAACACCTGGTTTAAACAGCATCCTAGATGCCTTTGGACGTGGAAAAGTCCAGGGAACAATGTTCATAATCAGATTGACTACATACTAATATGCAGGAGATTTAGAAACAGTTTGAAATCTGTGAAAACTAGGCCAGGAGCAGACTGCAACAGTGACCATGTAGGTATGAATGAACAGTGGGAAATGCTAAAGAAATCAATACATCAAAAGAAATGTTACCAAGGAAGTAAGGAGAACTGCAAAGAAGAAATGGATGACAGATGAAATTTTAAAACTGATGGATGCAAGAAGGAAGAAGAAGCAAGACAACGCAGAATATGACAGACTAAATAAGGAAATAGTAAACAAATGTAAAACAGCAAAAGAAGCATGGCTAAACCAGAAATGCAGAGAGCTTGAAGTGCAGAACAGAAAAGACACAAAATCTATGTACAAGCAAATAAATGAATTAACAGGCAGAAGGACACAAACAGTCACTGGCTGTTTGAAATCAAAAGAAGCATTGTTAATGGGTCATGAGAACACAATAGAAAGATGGACAGGATATATCAAGGAGATGTATGATGATGAAAGACCAGATTTGAACAACCAGCACAGTTGTGAGGGACCTCCAATACTTGTGGCAGAGGTAGAGGATGCCATGCGCCACATGAAGAAAGGCAAAGTGCCTGGACCAGATAATGTAACAGTAGAGGAAATGGAAGCTTTAGCTTTGGGAGAATTTGGAGTAGAAGTGATAACAAAACTCTTAAGTGACATTTACAACAGTGGTCAAATACCTGATGATCTGCTAAAATCCATGTTCATAGCTTTGCCAAAGAAACCTGGAGCCATGGAATGTGAAGAACACCGCACCATTTTAGTCTCATGAGTCATGTGACTAAACCATTATTAAGAATTCTCATGAGAAGAGTGAGAAATAAAATTAAACCAAAAATCAGTGATGAACAACGATGATTTGTAGAAGGTAAAGGCACAAACAATGCTATATATATAAGAACATTAATAGAAATAGCCATAGAGATGAAGACAGATCTGTACTTGTGCTTTATAGATTACACTAAGGCATTTGACAAAGTGAAGCAAGAGGAAATTTTCAAAATGTTAGAAAGCATCAACATTGATAGTAAAGATCTGAGGATAATAAAGAACATGTACTGACAACAAACAGCCGCTGTATGAATCAGCAGCCACATAGGAATGTTTCAGCAAGTAAAAAAAGAGTGTCAGGCAGGGATGTATGCTGTCACCAGATCTGTTCAATCTATACAGTGAAAATATAATGAGATCTCTAGAGGACATGCCAGGAATATCATTTGGCAGACATAATATAAACAACTTGAGATACACTGATAATACAGTCTTAATAGCAAAAAGTGAAAAGGAGCTGCCGGAAATGCTTGATACAATAGTGATAGAAAGTGAAAATAAAGGCCTTAGCCTTAATAGTAAAAAGACAGAAGTAATGGTCGTCTCCAAGAAAAGGGCTTCCCCAGAATGCACTATCAAAGTAAATGGAACTGTTTTAAAACAAGTCAATAAATTCAAATACCTGGTCACATTAATAACAACAGATGGAAGATGCATCTCAGAAGTGAAGAGCAGAATAGCTCAGTCAAAAGCAGCATTCTATTATTTCACAAGTAAGAAAGAGGCAATCCACTTTTTTTGGGCATGTTTTGAGAAGAGGAAAGCTGGAATTCAATACCATAATTCCCGCTGTAAGTACTTCGGTCGGTCAGTCACATTTTGCACACCGTCATTTGCACACTTTTTTTTATTTTCGAGAGAGTACATTAACTTTCAACCACAGTAAGGGGGTGCAACTGTGGTTGAAAGTTAGACAATAATTGTATTGTTTCCCCTTATATGTACTCTCACGAAATAGAAAAAGTGCACAACTGAAGGTGCGCATGAACAGTTTGATTATGGAAAGAAGCCAACAACACAATTGATAAACAGTACATGAACTGGAGTTTCGTCAAACTTCAAACGATGTTCTCAGAGACAGTAAGTCGACCATGGCTTCTCGGAGGCAGTAAGTTGACCAGGGCAAGATTTTAAAAGATGCATGAACAATTACGAGACATGTTGTCATAAAAGAAATGTTAGTTATTTAGTCAATTTACGGTCCATTGGATCATTATCACTGCTCCACATGTCATTTAGGTAAGGTTACTCCACGTCTTCATATTTAATACATCCATATAATTTTCATTACAAATATCTAATGACGGTCGCCTGCAATGAAATGATCACAGTAGTGACCGTACCGTCTGTAATACATGTAACAGAAACAACACACTATAATTAATAACCTGCGGTACACCTGTATCCATCTTCGAGAAATCTGATGTTGAGTTGTTGTGAAGCACTAACTGTTGTTGATTTGCCAGGAATGATTTGATGATGTTTAGTGGATTAGGGCCTATTCTGAGGGTTTCCAACTTTTGAACCAAGATAGTGTGGTCAATCATGTCAAATGCTTTTTTGAAGTCAACAAAAACAGCACCACATAATTTTCCATCATTTATGTTCGACAGCCAGTTGTCTGCCATTTTGGTGATAGCTGTGTGACAGGAATGTTTGGGTATGAAACCTGACTGGGACCCAAAGATGCAGCAATAGAGAATGCAGTCAGCGACCCATAACTTGACTTATTGCATCAGGGTCAGCAAACCAGAGCTGACCAAGACCCTACTCCACCTCCACGTGGTGGTCCTGGAAACAGGCTGCATCACTGCAGTCTGGCTGAGAGAGTAGGGATCGAAGAGGGAAGACAAACCTGGTCCCCAAAAATGCCTTGCTGAAGTCGGATGTGTCGGCCGAAAGGCGCAGATATCGCAGCACCGGTGTAAACAGACACAACGCAACTAACGTCCTTTTCAGGATGAACGAGGAAGAAGAAGAAGAAGAAACCTGACTGGCTCTCAATGAGCAATGTGTTTGTTGTTAAGTGTTGAAATGTGATGTTGTAAATGTGTTTCTCTAGTGGTTTTGAAAGAGATGATAGAAGGGATATTGGTCTGTAACTGTTGGGATCGCTATGTGAGCCAGATTTTTAGAGAGGATACACTTTGGCAGATTTAAATGCCGTGCAGAAGTCGGATGTGTCGACCGAAAGGTGCAGATATCACAGCTTAGGCGTAAACAGACACAACGCAACCACCGTCCTTTTCAGGACGAACGAGGAAGAAGAAGAAGAAGAATATAGTAAACATGACAACTTACAGCCTCAAGCAAGATCTTATATACTGAACATGACAACTTACAGCCTCAAGCAAGATCTTATATAGTGAACATGACAATTAATGTACAGACACAAGCAGGACCTTATATAGTGAACATGACAACTTACAGACACAAGCAGGATCTTATATAGTGAACATGACAACTTACAGACACAAGCAGGATCCTATATAGTGAACATGACAACTTACAGACCGAAGCAAGATCTTGTATTATGAATATGACAACTTACAGACCCATGCAAGATCATATATAATAAACATAATGTCAACTTACAGAAACCAGTGATGTCTGGGTTAGAGCGGCTTCCCATGGATGAGGATGATGTGCCTGAAAAAAAAAATAAAGGCAAAGAGACAAATTTAGAAGAATGATAATCTGAAATGTACAGATCGTGATCACATTATCTAATTACTACTAACTACTACTTAGTTGTTCCTCTTTTACCGTGAGGTGTAGAGGTTTGGAAGAGAGAGCGCAATACTATCCTATCAGCTGTCTTCCCCCTGGCCTGGTTCCATTCTAGTCCTCGGTCTTTCATAGACTGTCTAATGTTGTCCTCCCACCAGAGTCTGGGTCATCCTGGAGGTCTTAGTTTCCCATGCTTATCATGGTAGCCGATCTTCTCCCATTCTGCAGACATGGCCAAACCATCTCAGTTGGGACTGTTCTACTTGGGTCTGCAGAGGTTGGGTTTTTAGACCTCGATGTATCATCTGATTGCAGACCATGTCTCTTCTTGTTACTTCAACAAACTTCCTCAGATACCTCATTTCTGAGGTTTGTATCTGGCTTTTGTGGGTTGTAGTCATTGCCCGTGACTCACATCCATACGTCAAGACTGGGACATAGGTGGAGCGATATACAGCCATCTTCGTCTTCATACCAACTTCTCTTATGCCAATGAATCCTCGATTAATGGCCTGAAAAAGTCTCCCAGCTGCTGCTCTTCGGGTAGCCAACTCTTCTTTGATGCCTCCCTTTTGGTCTATGACAGCTCCAAGGTATTTAAAGTGGTTGACCTGCTCCAGGACCTGTTCTCCCAGCTTAATCTGATACAATCTTTCCTCTCATGATCACAAGAGGAAAGAAGGCATCATCTAATTCTTTCTCTTCTTCTTCCGTCCTTAGCCACAGACCGTCAAAGCAGTCAGTGGCCATTACGCCTAGTGGCGTCTTAGGGCAACAGCAGATAGGTTTTCTTTGCCATTGTTTCCCATCACGCCTAGTGGCGTCTTTAGGGCAACGGCAAATCAACCCATTTGCTGTTGTTTCCGTAATCGAAGTGACTGGCAAACGGGTGATCAGCCCGTTGTTATCATCTAATTAACAATAAGAAATTCACAGGTCTCGATCACATCATCTGATTAACAGTAAGAAATTCACAGGTCTTGATCACATCATCTAATTAACAATAAGAAATTCACTGTTTTTTTATCACATCATCTAATTAACAATAATAAATTTACTGGTGGTGATCACATCATCTAACAAACATAAAGACAATGACAACTTCCTTCCATCCTGTAACCCAGCTAGTTACTAGGGCACCACCATGCACTAAACATTTTATTATTTGTTTGTACACTTGTCTGCTTGTGCCATTATCTGTGTCTGTGTCAAAAAATAAAAAAAACATTTCTTGTCCACTTGTGAATACTGTCTGCCCAGCACCAGCATGTTACTGGTCTACTCCTTTGTCTTGTTCTTGGGTTGCATTGTTAAGGACAGTCATGGACAACCCATCTGCTCTTGAAATATGGCCATACTATTTATGTTTGAGCAACTTTATTGTTGTTAGTATTTCTTAATGTGGTTCCACTGTTTTATAACATTCTGCACATTTTGTGATATAATATGTGTGACACTGTGAAGATCTTTGTAAATCATCTCATGTTGACTGTACTTGTTCCAGATGACCATGTTACACCCAGGTTTCACACACTTAACAAATACTAGAATGACTAATGTCTGCATTAATTTCATGTTGGTATAAACAGCTGTATTTCTATCACCCCCGACTGATTTCAGTTTGGATAGAACTGTAGTTGTTTGTGCTGTCCTTGCTTTAGCTCTTTCATCCATCGTTAATATAGTACCCAGGTACTGGAAGTGGGTCATTGTCTCTAGGTTTTTTTTCTATCTATTTTAATGGTTATTGTCATTCATTTTTTTAAATTGTCTGTCATGAGCCTGGTAGATATCCATATCACCTAGATATGAGATATACATACGCAAGTATTTGTTTTATGGGTCCATTCTTTCTGCCCTCTATCTTTCTTCCTCATGTGACCTTTTTTTTGACTGCATATATTTCATTTCTACACTCCTCACTGCCACTGGTTTGATTAAGCTGTTGATATTTTCTGAACAATCATTTCTCACAGTTCATTCATGCCTTAGTCTCTACTTCTCCAAATTCTATTCTGCTGGCAACAGAGATTTTTTTTTCATGGCATGTTCTTAACTGTCTATGATATTGATTTTTATTTCATCTTCCATCTGTGCTGTTTGTTGTCCTTGTGTTCTAGTGATCATCTTCTCTAAACATGTTCAAATGATTTTATTTCCCTGGTGTTTACACAAGAAATGATTATCAAGTAAGAGAAGCAAAAAATGAGCTATACTGGACGTAGAACTCAACCTACACCTTCCTGGTCAACAAGCTGTAGGTAGCTGCATGCCAGTTACATATACAAGTCTCCAGACAGGTTACTTTCATCAACATGGCTATGTGATAAATTTAACCGTGATACAACGTTAAAATATCTCCAAAGATAAAATGTAGGGATAAAAATAAGGCGTAAGCTACTAGAAGACATGATCGCCCATGCCGCGGTTCACTACCCGCCATGGAAACTAACTTGTTAGACGTACAGACAAAACGTTTACCCTTGGAGATGGGAGGGAACGGAGATCAAAAAGAAAAAATATGACTGAACACGTGCTTGAAACTAGCAAGGCTAAAAAGACGCAATTGGTGGGGAAGGAAAAAAATTCACGTCCACAAGTTGACACAATGTAAAGAAATGGACAAAAGGGACCTTAGCTATTATACGTAACAGTCATTTCTTGGACGCTTTTACGATACTTAGTCCTTTTATTTGAATTCAGCGGCAAACGCATTACAGAAGATGCTCGAACATATTTCAAAAAAACAACTAACCTTGAAAAAGTAACTTTTTCTTAATAATAATGTTAGGAATATAAAACCTAGCTAGTCTGATAGCCCATCTTGAGCAGAGAAATAATATGCTTTCATTTATACAGACGGATAGATAATAATGAAGATATTGACAAAAGACTGTGTTGTTCATAACAGACGAGCGACTGCACTGTTAAAAAAATGTCACTAATTTTCAAAAATTGCGGCCTTGAGACTCAAGTGCTAAAATCTAGTTGGAATGAAAGAGAGGGGGAAATAGTGGAAAATTGTGGCTAAAAATAACTCTAGAGACCGATTCGTGTAGAAAGGCATGTAGAACCAAGCGTGTTTTTTATGAAAAAACAAGTAGAGACAGACGGACCAACAGACAATAATACATACTTGACTGAGGTATGACTGAATTGACTTTTGGTTGGAGGTTTGAAATTTGAAAGGGGGGAAGTCGGTGATTGGCCACAGATAATCATATTATCGGCGCACAGACGCGCATTTTTGCCATTCAACATAAATTGTCCAGTAGTAGACACAGTAATTCTTCAGTGGTGTATTTCCCAGAAGCTAATTGCAATATTTAGAGGGACGCCATACTAGAGCCAGCAGCTCAGCTGAGTTTTGCTAGAATATAACTGTGTTCTCTATTCCTAATTCTGGTAAGAATGAAAGTATTTCTTTGTATATTTTAATATTGTTTAATGTTTCGAGTGATTTGATACTGCCATATCAAAATCTACCCCTTACAACAAGTAAGGATTCACTCTAGATCCCCAGCCCAAGTTCAGGGTCTAGAGACAAACAAAATATATAAACGCCAGCAAGGATTATGAAGGGCGGATCAAGTGTTGAGATCAGTAGAACATATCACCTATCTTATTCAATAGCAGGAAGCTAATGAACATATTTCAGAATATGTAGTCTTGGGGAACTAGTATTATGTGAAACCAACTTGGTAAGATGTGCTGTATGGTCAGAGAGATCTGACCCCGTCTATGTGGTGTTGTTGTGTAGTGTTGTGTGCAGAAGTGGCTCAGGAGGTAGAGTTCTGACACATGACCCAATACTTTTGTTGCAGAAGTGTGAGTTTCTGTTTGGCACCAAAGCGGTGTCAAATGCTGTGATGATATATACAAGTGTGGACCAGTGAAGTCTAGTATTTTGTCAGAGCAGCCTTATATTGCCCCCAAGCATGGAGAGGTGGGGCCACCAGATTCCAGCACCAGAACTACTCAGTCAAGATACGTGAGCGTCTGGCCTGCTGGACCTTCACCAACTTATTTACTAACAAACACACCAACTATATTACCATCACTAGAACCCACCATTTTTTGGGGAAATAAAACTTGTATTACTCCCATCAGTGAATGGACAATGTTTGGTAGTCATAGACTGGGGAGTGATGATATCACCCCAACAGCATATCTAGAAATAAGTTCTCCTGGGACTATCTTAATATAATTACTATTAACCAGTCATTTGAAATACATATGTACACATTTTCTATTTTATTATGACATATATTCATGCATTTCATTCATAATTTCAAAACCTTTCATATGTTCTGACCAAAATAAAACCTTGGTTCAGAACAAATAAACTTAAAGAAAATTTAATATCAAAATTTAAACAGCTTGAGTTAGTTCAGTGTATTATAAATTTTATTAATATTATTAGACTTATTAAATATCTGTGTGTGTGTGTGTATGTAATCTACCACAACACATTACATATCAGTACCCTAGATTTTTAACGTAGCCACATTCATTAGTAAAACAGATATGTGTGAGGTCGTAAGTGGTAGCAAGAAGGGCCTTCTGTAAATTCACAGCTACATTTATCTCAGGAGCCTTCACAGCTGACCTCATACATCACACTAGGTAACATCAACCATACAATACCATCAAATCCACTACAGGCTATGCTAATTGTGTACACTGACCTGCTAATGCTGTTGAAGATGGTGGTGTTTCTGAGCTGATGTTGACAATATTTCTGGATCCCAATGGGTCAGGATCAGTAAATCTAACTGGGTCAGGGATTGGCTTGTGGTCAGTCAATCCCAAACGAGGTAGAAGTTTTTGATGTTCAAGCATGCTGAAAGGCTGCTCCTCCAAAGTCAGCAACATTTCTAAAACAGGAAAGGGAACAATAATCAGCTACAGCAAACATCTTATTCTCACATTTTTATAAACAAAAAAAACACACACACACGAGAGAGAGAGAGAGAGAGAGAGAGAGAGAGAGAGAGAGAGAGAGACAGAGACAGAGAGAGACAGAGAGAGACAGAGACAGACAGAGACAGACAGAGACAGACAGACAGAGACAGAGAGACAGACACAGAGAGAGACAGACAGACAGAGACAAACAGAGAGAGAGAGACAGACAGACAGAGACAGACAGACAGAGACAAACAGAGAGAGAGACAGACAGAGGGAGAGACCAACTCAGAAATTCACTGACAACATTTTGTCAAAGTCCTCTGTCCTTCCAGAGTTATTTTGCACGCTGTGCCAGACTTTTTTTTTTGGGCAGAATTTTATAGAGTGAAGTGTTCATCTTTCAGTCTAAATTTTTGTGTGAATTTTCCTATAAACAAGCACATATTATATATCAACATGAAGGGGAATGGAAGGAGAATTGTAATTATTAATTTATTTTGTAGTATTAACGAACATGCTGTCAGTAGACATTAAAACATGATGAATGTTATTTGAAAAACAAAAATATTGAAAGCAAAATGTGCACTTACCAATGGCCAGTTAATGTTGTAGTCATTAAAACTTACCATTTAGTCTTGAAACATCAAGGTAATCCATTTTTGAAATAACACAACACTAGATATAGCAAAATTTAGCACATTTAGTGCATTTATGCAGTGAATGCTGCAGCCACTAAAAACTTCAGTACACTGAAAAGATCCTAGAATATATACATTACCATATTATGGCTTTTTCCAGCACATAAACTAAAAAAAATATCAAATGAAACATTTTCACAATATATTTACATTATTTTATGATTCAAGCTTGCGCTGTGTGTGCCACAACTTGAAGCAGTGAGGGTGAAGTCAAGGTTTGCCTTCGCATCCCTCACAAATAAAGACTGTCCTCTTTACGTCCTTTGGTGTACTGCACACTCTGCAGCGTCCATCATTTTTTGCTCTTTCAATAACATGCTTCAAGCCCTGAAGTCTTTCTATTGCATTTGACTTAATAGGGTGGCCAATTCTGGATCTCATCATGTCATCTGCTTCAGTCATCAAGTCTGCTGCTGCTTCTGTAAGCTGGTTAATTAAAATCAGCTTGAATTTTTTAAGTGACATTTTTGTGTCAGCGCCCTCTGGTCAAGCCAAAACATATAGAATATGTGCATTATTGCAGCAAATCTCCACTATCCAGTGGTATATTTTCTTCCACCATTTATTGCTTTTCCTTGTGTGGAGTCCATAATAACTCAACATCTGGTCAGCCTTATCACAACCATTCATGCTCATATTGTAGCTATGGATAGTGGATGGTTTAGTTTTTTGCCTGTGTGTAATGTCTTCAGCATTTCCATTTGAAGTGACTATCACCACAGGTTTTTTTGCCTTTTTATCCTTCCATGCAGTTCACACAATTCTGTCATCTTTAGAGACCCAGTGCTGGCTGTCCATATGTTTCAAGGAAAGACCTTTCAGAGCAAGAGGAAAACCTTTCTATCCCTGTGAAATAGAATTTATGTTCAAGAAGGAAATCAACTAAAGCTCTGGTGGTATAATACCTGTCAGCATAGATGTGGTATCAACTTCCAATACAGCTGAGGAGGGTATTGAAAATTTTAATGGCATGGCCACTGTCAGAATCACACTCTGGATTGTATGATGTATCTGATCCATAATAAGTGAGCAGATTCAGTACATATCCAGTGGCACTGTCTCCAATCCAAAACTTTTTATGTGATACTTTTTGGGCTTGGATGCATTAAACTGCTTATATCTCCAACGCCCCTTGAAACCAATAATCATTTCATCAATTGAAATGTTTTCAAATGGTATAAAGGCACTGTTGAAATTTGAGCATAGCATTTTGCTCTTTCCATCAGCATCTGCATCTCCCACATGAAGCATTGTGTGATATATAGCCTCAAATCTCAGTCTTTCAAACATTTTGATGTAGAAAAGTGTATACAAGCTTGGCTCTCTTGAAAAGTAGTCATGTATGCTTGGTCTCTTATCCAACCCCATTGAATTAGTGACTGCAATGAATTTTTAAAATTCATGCCTATTTACAGGTTTCCAGTTGTTGTACACTGATTGTTTTTGAGCTGGGGTGTTCATCTGTACACGTCTTGTGGCATATTCACTGATGCTTGTGATTATATATTCCATCACATCATTTCTGACAAGTGCCAAAAAGTAATCCAGTGGTGTTGATGTTTCATCAACATATTCTGGGTTTACACCTGGTGCTGTTTTTGTACCTCGTGGCTTGGGGATAAATCTAAAGTTGTTTGAAGTTTTAACTGTACTTCTAGCATCATCAGCAGCCTGTGACCAGTCATCTAGTGTTGTAAGCCTAGCTTTCTTACCTTTTGATGGGCCAGGCTGGGGCAATGCCCTCTTATCACCTGAATCCGAAGTGTCTGACATTGCTGCAACACTTCCATCATCTGATAAAAAACTATCAGAGTCCATCAAATCATCTTCACTCTCCATTATATTTTCAAGTAAACTTAATGCTTTAGACACAGACATTCATCTAGAAGGCATAGAACTAATAGGAATATGACTTGCCATAACGCTTTAGCCACACACAAATTTTTCACAAAATCGGATCACACCTGACTAGCAAATAAATTCGATAACAAAGAAATAACACGTGTGTACAGCTCGAAATCTTTGATAAAAGGATCGGACCACACTAACGGAAGTTCCGGTTAGGTTTAGAAAACATGGATTTGATTACATGGTTAAGTTTCTACATTTATTAGCGAGAATTCTTTAGTCACGCTCAGAGCGTTGCTATGGCACTGCGTGTTGAATTTTGCAACGCTCAGAGCGTTGCTCTGGAGTTTAAGAGTTAAATGTGAAAATGTATCACAATATTTATCACTATCAGTATAATATGTTTCTTGTGACAAACATATGGACAGACAAATTGAAATTCACAGCGCTCTTTTGTAATTTTCTATTTGCAAACATGCTTTAAAACAAAACAAAAAAAAAAAGCCTACCATTGTAAAAATCACTTATTCTGATATGATACAAAAGACATCACTCAAGTGATGCACTTGATGAATGATATCCAAAGACTGCCATAAAACCTGATTCATGCTTTAGTTGTCAAAAAATAAGACAAGAAAACTATCAAGAACAGCTAACAGACAAGAAAACTATCAAGAACAGCTAACAGATAAGAAAACGAACAGCTAAGGAACTAAGATGATGTTGAACTGTGAGCAACAAACAAACAATGCAGGTATTCAAGAATGAAGAAATAAAAAAAAACTAAGCTGACCTTCTTGCTTTAATTCTGAAGTACCCAGTAAATCTGGAGCTGTCACCAACTGTGGCTGTGATGGGCGATCACTCAGGGCCAACGCTGCAGCTCCTGTGTTAGTCCTAGCTGACCTCTGCCCCTTATTGGCCTAAAAATGATGTCAGGTCAAACAAAGAAGTCAGAGTGGAACATTCTCAGCACACATTTAAACAACTCCATCTATTTCTGACATTAATTCACAACTTCTCTGACATCCACCTGGTAGATGATCTTCAGTAACTAACATCATGATATTAAACACACTGAGGTCAATGGAGGTTACAGGACAGACAAGCTACTCAACTATTTCTGGGTACTAGACCAAGCAGCTACCTGAGGTAATCATGAGTGTCATCAGGGGCTAAGGAGAAAGGCAACAGACTGTGTTTGTGGCAGACAGTTAAAGGGCAAGCAAAAGAAAAGTATTTTCACACTGCTGAAACAAAATGCAAGATATCACAAAGTTAAAAAAAAAATGAACAGCAGACCATGACAAAAATCTGTAGATTGTACACACAAACGCAGTAGAAAATAGGGACACAAGTTAACAATGAAAGATCATATCTCTTTTTTTTTGCTCCTAACAAAGCCTGCAGCCACCACTACTGCTGGCTTCCTGTCACACAGCTCTCACCAAAATGGCAGACAACTGGCTGTCGAACATAAATGATGGAAAATTATGTGGTGCTGTTTTTGTCGGCTTCAAGAAAGCATTTGTCATGATTGACCACACTATCTTGGTTCAAAAGTTGGAAACCCTCAGAATAGGCCCTAATCCAATAAACATCATCAAATCATTCCTGGCAGATCGACAACAGTTAGTGCTTCACAACAACTCGGCATCAGATTTCTCGAAGGTAGTTACAGGAGTTACCGCAGGGCTCTATTCTTGGGCCCCTACTCTTCACAATGTTCGTCAACGACCTGCCACTACATCTAAAATATTCAACTTGTGACCTCTTTGCAGATGATTGTACTATCTACACTAGTGACAATGACTGCGTGGCACTTGAAATGACTCTTCAAAGCGATGTAGACAATCTAACAAAGTAGAGTAATATGAATCGTATGCCAGTAAACACAACAAAAACGAAATCTATGTTGATTACCACCAGACAGAAACTCCTAAGCTGCACCAAAAGATCGCTACAGCTACACGCGGAATCAATACAAATTGAACATGTAACAGAACACAAAGTTCTAGGGATCACGATTGATCAGAATTAACGTGGAACTCCCATGTACGGAATTTAACCAAACACTTAGCACAAAAGACGTACCAGCTAGCCAAAATAAAACACTTCTTAGACGACACTAGACTATTGTTCTACACCTCACATATACAGACGCATCTAGATTACTGCTCTACACTATGGGATTGTTGCCCTGCTTCCACCTCGAAGAGACTGCACTCCCTGCAAAAGAGAGCAGTACGTCTGATCACCGATAATCGGACGACACCACATACAAGGACAGGAAAAGAGCCCAAAATACTGTCGCTAAAAAAACGTCTTCTCTACAACAAAGCCAAGCTGACTCACACAATTCTATCTAACAATGCCCCATCATACCTAAGATCATTGTTTCAAACCAGTAGAAGGGAGGGACAACAATTACATCAGTTACGTCTGCCCAAACCTAGGATCGACCTGTTCAAAAAGAGTCTAGCCTACTCTGGTGCCTACTTATGGAACAGTCGTCCACACCACCTAAAAAGCCTACCTACACAATATTCTTTTAACAAAGCACTTTTCAAACACTTCCTCAACACTGATTATCTACCCCCATAGAAACAGCATTTGCCTGTCAACATCTCATCCATATGTCAACATTTCTTTTCCACTTCCGCTCGTTTTTTGTGTGTGAATAATTTGTTTTATATCTATGTAATATCATTATTATATTCACTTTAAAATATTATTATATAATGTAATGTATGTGTGAATGTATCCACATAATACTGTACTTTAGAAATGTGAGTCGTGAGAATGTACCCGCATACCACTGTACTTTAGAAATGTGAACTTTTTTTTTTTAACTGCTAAAAGACTTTTCCTGCCACAAGAGTGCGTAAGAAAGTGTTATTATTATTATTTCATTTTCCACCAAGAATGTATGGACATAAGCGAGAATGTGTTTGTAATTTTTGTATTGATGATTGATGACACATTCAAAAATACAGATTAATTGTAGATGGATTGACCGCATGAGTGAGTGTCGGTATACAGAATTTATTTATTTTTTATTTATTGTTTTATTTATTTTATTTTATTATTACTTTTTTCCCCCAATTACTAGCTTGTTTGTTTCAAAAAAAAAAAAAAAAAAACCACTCATTTTTTTTATTATGATTGCATACTGTAAATGAATGCTGTTATGGTAACTTTATAATGTTGCATGCCTTTAAATTAATGCTTAAAGCATCATGTGGGAATGAAAGGATATAGTATGCAAGATTAATGAGAGTGGAAGGGCAGAATGTTAGACGGGCCTGCACGCCCAATTCTTTACCCTTCGAAAATAAAGTTCGTTCGTTCGTTCATTTATTTTACTTCTCCTGCAGTAATGGTGCCTAAGCTGACATGATGCAGAGGCAAATTCCATGCACAATCTCACATTAACAGCAAATAGTCCTGTTTATTCTTTGTCTCCTCACAGAGCCCCAGGAACCATATGGGTCAACAATGAAAGACAAAAGTTTAAACAAGTGGAGATAATAAGATAACATAATTAAAACAAAACAAAACAAAAATGTTGCAAAGACATAAACGGTGTGTGTGTGTCTTGCTGTCAAGTTGTTCAGTATTTAAAACTGTGTGTGCGTGTGTGATTTCATTTCATTCATAACCCTCCACTCCCAAAGGAGCATAGGCCTTCAACAAACACATGCCAAGTCCTCCTGTCACGTGCCATCATCTCAAGTTCTTTCCAGGTTCTCCTCATCATTTTCACCTCTGTTTCCAGCTCTCTTCTCCATGTGCTTCTTGGTCTACCTCTGCCTCTCTTGCCCTGTGGGTTCCAGAACAAGGACTGCCTTGTAATGCTATCAACAGGTTTCCTCAGTGTGTGTCCTATCCATCGCCATCGTCTTCTTCTCGTCTCTTGTTCCACTGGCACTTGTCTAGTTCTTGTCCTCAGTTCCACGTTGGTAACCTTGTCATACCATTTCAATCCCTCTATTCTACGCAAGCACCCATTTATGAAAGTCTGTAGCTTTTTGGTTGTTGCCTTTGTTGTTCTCCATGTCTCAGAGCCATACAATAGGACTGACTTCACATTTGAGTTGAAGATTCTTATTTTCATGCTGGATCCGATTTCTCTTGATCTCCATATATTTCCTAATGCAATGAAAGCTCCTCTTGCTTTTTGTATTCTTAGTTTGATATCACTGTCTGTCCCTCCAACTTTGTCTACATTGCTGCCAAGATATGTGCATGATTCTACATCTTGTATTGGTGTTTCTTCAAATTCAACCCTGTTATCATTACCTGCATTTATTCTCATTATTTTTGTCTTTTCCCTGTGTATTTTCAGACCCAATTGCTGTGACCTCTCATCGAGGGTTTTCAATTTGTCCTGCATCTGATTACGGTTATGGGGCAGAAGAGCCAAGTCATCAGCAAAATCCAGATCATCCAACTGCTTAGTCAGAGTCCACTGGATTCCATTTCTGTTGTGTGTTGTCGATGATCTCATAACCCAGTCTATTGCTAGTAAGAAAAGAAATGGAGACAAGAGGCATCCCTGTCGCACTCCTGTTCTTATACCAAATGGTTATGTAAGCTGTCCTTCATGAAGAACTCTGCATGTCATGTCTTCATATGTTTCCTTTATTAAATTAATGATCTTCAGGGGAACTCCATAATGCCTCATCAATTTTCAAAGTGATTCTCTGTACACCGTCAAATGCCTTTTCGTAGTCCACAAATCCAATGTATAGTGGTGAATTCCATTTCAGACTTTGTTCAACTATTATTCTCAAAGTGGCTATCTGGTCTGTACATGATCTATTTTGTCGAAAACCTGCTTGTTCATCTCTCTGTTTCTTGTCCATGGACTCTTTTAATCTCTCAAGGATAATCCTGTTTAATACTTTTCCTGGCACTGATAGTAACATTATTCCTCTATAATTTGTGCACTCTTGTAAATTTCCCTTCTTAGGCAACCTAACCAGATATCCTTCCTTCCATTCTGCTGGCATCTCTTCCTTTTCCCACACTTTACCAAGTAATTTATATAACATCTCTGTAGCCGTGTCGATATCTGCTTTGATGGCCTCTGCTGGAATGCCATCTGGTCCAGCCGCTTTTCCATCTCTTAGAAGCTTTATGGCTTTCTTTATTTTTTCTTTCGTTGGTCTTTCACAGTTAATTTGTAGCTCTTTTTCTGCTGGCTGGATGTCTAGGGGGTTGTGTGGAGCTGGTCTATTGAGAAGGTCCTCAAAATATTCCGTCCACCTCTTCATTTGCTTTTGTATATTGCTGAGCAGTTTTCCATTCTTACCTTTTATGAGGCAACTTGTTTGCTTGTATTTCCCTGTTAGCTTCTTTGTGCTGTTATACAGTTCTCTCATATTTCCTTTGGCTGCAGCATCTTCTGCCTCTCTTGCCAACTCCTCAATATACTTCCTCTTGTCTCTTTTGATACTTCTTTTTACTTCTTTGTTTGCTTCTGCCAAAAAGAGAACCATACTTCAGTGGGTACCATCTCATTGTGGTGTACCCGGAAATGAAAAGGCAGATAAACTTGCAAAAAAGGGAGGAGAATGTGAACAAGAAGATAATGAAGTCACATACTTTGAGAAAAAGAGAGCTATCCAGACTATAAGAAGAGAACAGAACCAACCCAAAGACGACTATCACACTCTCGACCGGCAGGGACAGATAACTATTTTTCGACTCAGGACAGGGCATAACAAACTGAATAAACACATGCACAAGTTACGATTGTCTGCTTCACCACTGTGCACATGTGGATTAAACGAACAAACTGCTGAGCATGTTCTACAGGACTGTCCTCTGTATGACCAGTTAAGAAAGATATACTGGCCCAATGACTCAACACTAAACTCAAAGCTATATGGAGTTAAAGAGGAACTTCAAACAACAGTTGAATTCATCATGAGAACTCGTCTGACGGTGTAATCATCAAAGATGCGATCGCAAGAAGAAGAAGAAGCTTCTGTGTACACTTCTTGAGCCTTGGCTTTGGAACTTCTGGTTTTGCTTGTGTTTAAACCTGCTTTCTTGTTTTTTCTGTCTTTTATCTTATTGGTGGTTTCTGTTGTTATCCATGCTTTTTGTTGTCGTTCCCTCTTCCCCAGTATTTCTTCACATCTCATTCCATACAGTTTTGATTTGCTGCCAATAGTCTTCTGTATTCACTACATCTTACAGCTGTTGGAGCACTTGGAATTTGTTAAGATATTGTGACCGCAAATTTGTCTCTTGTTTCTTGATTTCTTAGATGTCCTACATTAAATTGTTGTCTATAACTTTGCATTGTTGCATATCTCTTGAGTTTCATTTTTACTTTGGCTATCAGAAGTTGGTGATCTGATGCCACATCGGCTCCTCTATATACCTTTACATCCTGCAATGATGATCTAAACTTTTTGTTTATTGTGGTGAAGTGGGATGTTATAAATATTTATAGGGGACTTAGTGTACTGACTGAGATCAGCTGTGAAGGTATCTATATCTATTAAGAGTAGTGTATTATAGATAACCTTACTTGCTACCACATATCTCTATATCTCAGTCAGAATTATTCTGGAATAGTGTGATGCTACGTTATGTGTCTAGGGTATGTGTATGATGAAGAGTAAGTCACAACAACAGACAGATAAACAATTTAATTTAATCCACTACTCTTAACAACACTGTGACACTCACATACATATAACACTCTATGAGAATATCTTAAAGAAGTCACTCGTAACTTTTCAAATAACAATATGTATTCATTACTGGCATGAATGAATATGTGTCCTGATTCAACT
The DNA here is from genome assembly GCA_024509875.1 of Oreohelix idahoensis. Lineage (NCBI taxonomy): Eukaryota > Metazoa > Mollusca > Gastropoda > Stylommatophora > Oreohelicidae > Oreohelix > Oreohelix idahoensis. Next base: position 1,161,172 of record JAMPIV010004368.1, read on the forward strand.
ACAAGGGAACCAGGAATCACAATCAATTTAAATTACAAGTTATGTACAGAATGTATTTAATATGAATATTGTAGTGACATATATTATTACAAATGTTCTATGTGTGTCAGTTGTGTAGTAGTAAAATGAGGTAATACTGGTTTTGTTTTGTTCAAGCTCTGTTGGTATTTGTCATCATGACTTCAATAGTTTGTCTTTAGGGACTAGTATTGGAGATGTTCACAGTTCCTGATTTTAAGACAAGTAAATTCCCCTCTTAATGTTAATTTTACAAAGTCAGTTCAAGATGAGGGGACATAATGTTGAGCTCAGCTGGCCAAGTTAGCTTATCTGGCGTGATGGCGGCAGGAAAGGACTCCTCTGCTCGAATTCTCCTCTGGGCTCTGGAGACACCTCACTGATAGCTAAAAGGACCAAGGAGTATGCTGTCCGACACTGGATTCAGCAAAGCTCTGACTAGGTGCTGCTCAGTACCATCAAGACCACTGTCCCTGAAATCAAGAAGGATGTACCTTCTACTTCATAACTAACTTAAACTCTCTTGTTACACTGATCACAACACAGCACAAACATTGAGTTCAGAGCATTAGGCCAACTGTCAGCTTCATTTGAAATACTTTATTCCAGTATTACCCTTCTTAATGGTTACTACGCCTCTGCAATTCCAGCATTATTTCTTTCTATTCAATCATCCAGGTGTCAGTGTACTGTTTGGCCATTCCATGCCGTTTTACTTCTCTCCGACACCCTCTGTTCAGGCTGGAGCATTACAGGCTTTACCTCACGTTGGCCACTGAACTACACATATATATACAGGCATAAATCAACAATTCACATTCAATTTTCATTAAAAGATATTGAATGGTTCAAGCTTACCACAATTCATACGAATAAACACAGATACGTTGATTAGCAATGAATTCTGGCACAAACTGGCACAAATTCCCATCTGCTTATCTTCCAGGCTTTTATTTAGCCAAATATAAGCTGGCTTCAACGCACTGATGCTTTATCAATCTTATTTAAACAAGTGGTTTCGGACTAACGCTCCCAAGTGTGTATATCAGCGAGTCTGACCAATGAGCCCCGTTTCGACAAGTGTTTGAAAAAATGTTACCTTTCCCCGTTTCCCCTAACAACCAAGATAGTATTTATAGCCCGACCAATCGTGGTTAGGCTTTCATTTGTTGCGCTCCAATCAATTTGGAGTTTACATGGTAGGCTATTTCTGTAACGTAAATTTTTTTCAAACACGTTAAAAAAAAATCTTATGAGCAGAAATGATTTTATGCTGTCAGGCAACCCCAATATTTTATTTTGGGTATAATTTATTAATTCCTGGACTATTTGCGTAACGTTTTACATATTATTTGTCAGCAAGCCCTAAGGAACCCAAAAATACAAATTTAAAGGAGCTACGTGGCTGCATTCAAAATATGCAATTTCTTCTACCTCCTGTTTCGAAGATGTGCTGTCTGGGTACTGTTATGTTTTCAACCGTAAACCCATCTAATGTTATCTTTTCTAATAAGAGTTTTTTATGATTTATAAACCTAACTCTGGGAAAGGGTAGTGTATTTTATCACTGTCCGTCTGAAAAAAAATTAGTGCATGTAGACTTACACGCGTGATGGCAGCATTTGTGTATCGTGCGACGCGTGTTGCATGCGTTCCTGATTTTCAGCCCTCCCCTCTCTCTTTATCCTTTTGTCCATCTGTTCGTTCGTTTTGGTAACGCAGTATAATTAATGTTAGGATTAATTTAGGTCATTACGCAGTACGTCTCAATGTTTTTCTTAGAAATGCAGCACACGTTTCATTGAAGAAGGCGGGTAATAATACAGTAAGCTTTTATATCAACGTGAAAGCGTTACAATTTGCAGACGAAGCAGAAAACAAGGGGGATTTCGAGTACATTCTTTGTGACAGCACTGTTATTTTCCCATTGCTCTTCTCTTTATTAATTTTATTTGTTAGGCTTTATATTTACCTAATAATTTATATATGTGGATTAGAATATTTCACGACATTTATGCATATATGATCAATCGGATTTTCTGTTCTATGGTCTGGTGATATCCATGTTGCCTTGTGTATTCTCTTATGTGGAAACATGCTTCCTCCTATAGCCAGTTGATTTCAAGCACAGAAGTTTGAGAATAGTTCCCCATTTTCATTCATTATTCCAAGCCCATGTTTTCCCATGACTTCTTCAAAGCCGGTGTTGACTGTACATATCTAGCATTTTCTTTCTTTGTTTTCCTCTTATCTGTTTTTATGTAAGGTCAGTCTGTTGTAAAGTGGCCTCTTGCAGGACATCTTGATTCCTCATGTTAGCTGTCCATGATATACTCAACATTCTTTTGCTAAAAACTTATCTTTGTCGCCCCCAGGATCTTCTTTATTGTCCATCATTCATTCCCATATATCAGGACTGGTTCAGTCAAGGCTTTTTACTTAGTGCAATACAGTTTATTCTCTATCTGTGAGTGACTTGATGCTGTTGGTAATGGGGTAACAACAAGTTGAGGAGGACTACAGTAAGAGACGACTGTAAGGTAAATGACATACGGTTGTGTAAGTCTTACTGGGACATGGGACAATGTAAGTCTTACTGGGACATGGCACAAAGACAATGTAAGTCTTACTGGGAGATGAGACAAGGATAACTTAAGTCTTACTGAGACATGGGATAAGGATACTGTGAGTCTTACTGGGGCATGGGACAAAGACAATGTGAGTCTTACAACAGTGCCTTTATACCATTTGAAAACATTTCAATTGATGAAATGATTATTGGTTTCAATGGGCGTTGGAGATACTCACTACTAAACTAAACCTTCTGTCCAATCTGACAGACTCAAACTAGTTCTAACTTTCCATCCTCACTGTCTGGCGGTAAAGAGAATTCTGTTTCGACATCTGCCTATTCTTAACTCTGATCCTGATACCAAAGAGTTGTTTCGTGATACACCTTTGGTAGCTTATCGTAGGGATAGGAATTTTAGGGATATTCTTGTACACAGTCGCTTGCGACATACTAGCCCGTCTTACTTTGGTACTAAACCATGCCAACGCCGGATATGTAAGACCTGTCCGTTTGTACTCCAAACTCAGACAGTCACTTTTCTGAAAGGAAAATTTATCATTAGAGAGTCTTTTACGTGCGAATCCAGAAACCTGATTTATGCTATCATCTGCAAGAGATGTCTTCTTCTTCTTCCGTCCTTAGCCACAGACCGTCAAAGCAGTCAGTGGCCATTACACCTAGTGGCGTCTTAGGGCAACAGCAGATAGGTTTTCTTCGCCATTGTTTCCCATCACGCCTATTGGCGTCTTTAGGGCAACGGCAAATCAATCCATCTGCTGTTGTTTCCGTAATCGAAGTGACTGGCAAACGGGTGATCAGCCCGTTGGTTGCAAGAGATGTGGCATGACCTATATTGGTGAAACTGGCAGGCGTTTGGCAGACAGGTTTCGTGAGCACTTGAATGACATCTATCATGACAAACATTTACCGGTGGCCCTTCATTTCAATAGACCTGACCATGCAGGTAATTCTGATATTCATGTTACTGCCCTCCTTTCATGTGCCGGTAATGACAAGACTCGCTTTTCGTTGGAGAATCGCCTTATTTTTAAAATGGGTGTCTTAGCTCCCGATGGTTTGAATATTCAACATCATTTTGCATAAATTCTGGTAGCTTTTCTCTTTTTCATTCTTTATTCGTTGCCTTTTAGATCTAATTTCTTATGTTTTTGTTTTGGTTCGTTTCGTATCTTTTTATATCTTTGGTTTTGTCGCAATCGTACATCACTTCCTTGCGATTTCTGTGATGGAGTACTGCTGCTTTCTTTCACAGATTCTTTGGATTGAGCTGAGATTACTTTTATTAGTTCATCAGTTTTGTTTATTCTCTTTTTTTCGTTTCGTTGATTATTTACTTTCTTGTTTCGGTATTTCTGTTAGATTTTATTATTTTCTTGTATTATTATTGTTCTTTTTCTCTCATCACTGTGGTTGTTTACTTTTTCCATCTGCTTGTATCGCCCATTTGTTGTATATTTCTCATCACCGTATAGTTTTTTAGTACCTGTATGTATTCTTGTCTTTGTCACGTTTGTGGCTGACGAAGGGTAAAACCCGAAACGTCCCTTGTTTCTTGTGAACCGTTATTTGTAAAACTGATCAAATACCGTTTTATTGGTTTTAATACTTATATTCCTTACCAGTTTTACAGCAGCCCCTTAATTTATTTACTTACACTATACTACTACCATTGCTGCTACCCTGTTTTCGTTTCGTGACTGGTGTATTTTATGTTCTTCTCTTGTTTCATATTTTTACATTTGTTCATTATGCTTATCAGAAACAGTTGATTTCTTCACTTCATTCTTTTATTACCAATTCATTTTCTCTCATGCCTTCTGACATATCTCGTACTGCTTCTGACTTAGCCTTTACTATTTACAAGAAGACACGCTGTACATGTCACATTAATTTTCTCAAGAACTGTCTCCGTGCTAGGGTTATTCCCAAAGGGTTTGTCTCTAGCTTCCATCTATCGGCTGGACTTCCTCATCCTGCTGACCAGCACCGCTTACAACAGGTTGAGAAGAAATGTTCCTTCCAACGTATGAGGTGCGTCATTGCTATACATAAACGCCAGCTTACTGAGTTTGAACTTTCCAAATCATACCTTACTCAACAACTACGTCAACTGATTTCGTCGTGCCCGGCAGCATTCCCTCTTATTTGCACTATTATCCAGGACACGAATAGGGAGCTGTATACTCGTTTGTGCACGCATAAAAAAGAGAAATTGCGCCGCCTCCGTCCGCAACCTCCTTCAGGGTCCTCTATTCAGTCTTCTACCCACGCTAAAGTTATTTGCATTCCTCCAGATTTGCATCTGTCTCCTGATGAATTGTCTGTCCTGAGTAAAGGTCTTAAGTTTGTTCCTCTTCGTTCTAATTTTGATAAATATTCTCTGCTTCAAGATGTTCACAGCTTCCATCGCCGCATGCGTCTTAAATATTACCATCGTAAGGGTAAGGATTCTACCAGGGTTTCCGATACTGATGACATCTTTCATCATTTTGGCAAACCTAAACTAGACTGGACTCCAGCTCCAGGAGCTTCTCGTGCTCTGGATTTATATATTGCCAATACTTTACATGACATTGACCAGCTCAATCTATGCCGTCTCCGTCGATCTAACCTCACGTCTTCTGAATGGCGGGCATTATCACGCCTTAAAAACCGTGATGATATTGTTATCAAGCCGGCAGACAAAGGTGGTGTTGTGGTTGTTTGGCGTAAGGACTTATACATTCATGAAGGAGTTACACAGCTAGGTAACACTACCTTTTACTCACCTTGTTCTGGTGACGCTACAGTCCATAATAATCTTACTGTTTATGAGACTATCCGTGGCCTGGTCCATGATGATCTTCTTCCTTCTGGTGCTTTATTTCTCCATATTTTTTATAGTAGTCTTGGTAAGCCTTCCTTTTACATGCTTCCTAAGGTGCATAAAATTGCTAACCCTGGTAGGCCTATTGTTTCAGCATGTTCTTGTCCCACTGAACGTATTTCTGAATTCCTTGATAGTATTTTCCAGCCTTTAGTCACCAATCTGCCTTCTTATTTGAAAGACACTACTCATGCTATCACTACTTTTGATTCAATCAGATTCACGCCTGATTGTACTTACCGTCTTTTCCTCCTAGATGTTTGTTCCCTTTATACTTCTATTCCACATGCTGATGGTCTGAAGGCACTCCAATTTTTTCTCGACCAGCGTACTGATCTTACTATAAGTACAGGTCCGCTTCTTCGCCTTGCTGAGTTGGTTCTTATTCTCAACTCTTTTGAGTTTAATGGCCAATTCTTCAACCAAATCAGTGGCGTCGCTATGGGTACTAAGATGGGCCCTAGTTACGCTTGCCTGTTTATGGGCCACTTTGAATATTTGGTCTTTCAAAGTTATGATGGACCAATACCTGAGTTTTACCGCCGCTATATTGATGATGGTATTGGTATTACAGACATGTCTGAGGTAGACCTCCGTCGATTTATTGACTATGTTGGTAATTTCAATCCTGCCATCAAATTCACTTCTGAAATCTCTACGACCTCAGTGAATTTCCTTGACATCACTGTGACTATTAGTCCTACTTGTCTTAAAATGTCTGTCTATTATAAGGCTACTGACGCACATGGTTTCCTTCTTTATACTTCATCGCATCCTCTTAGTTGTAAAAATTCCATTCCCTTTTCTCAACTTCTTCGCTTGCGTCGGTTATGTCACGATGACGATGATTTTCATCAGTGAGCTCAAGAGATGCTTGAGTTCTTTCACCGACGTCTTTATCCAGAACATGTTTTATCTGATGCCCTTAATCGTATCACACGCGTCACTCGTCAGACGGCACTCACTACTAAACCTTCTGTCCAATCTGACAGACTCAAACTGGTTCTAACTTTCCATCCTCACTGTCTGGCGGTAAAGAGAATTCTGTTTCGACATCTGCCTATTCTTAACTCTGATCCTGATACCAAAGAGTTGTTTTGTGATACACCTTTGGTAGCTTATCGTAGGGATAGGAATTTTAGGGATATTCTTGTACACAGTCGCTTGCGACATACTAGCCCGTCCAACGCCGGATATGTAAGACCTGTCCGTTTGTAATCCAAACTGAGACAGTCATTTTTCCAAAAGGAAAATTTATCATTAGAGAGTCTTTTATGTGCGAATCCAGAAACCTGATTTATGCTATCATCTGCAAGAGATGTGGCATGACTTATATTGGTGAAACTGGCAGGCGTTTGGCAGACAGGTTTCGTGAGCACTTGAATGACATCTATCATGACAAACATTTACCGGTGGCCCTTCATTTCAATAGGCCTGACCATGCAGGTAATTCTGATATTCATGTTACTGCCCTTCTTTTATGTGCCGGTAATGACAAGACTCGCTTTTCGTTGGAGAATCGCCTTATTTTTAAAATGGGTGTTTTAGCTCCCGATGGTTTGAATATTCAACATCATTTTGCATAAATTCTGGTAGCCTCTTTTCTCTTTTTCATTCTTTATTCGTTGCCTTTTAGATCTATCTTCTTATGTTTTTGTTTTGGTTCGTTTCGTATCTTTTTATATCTTTGGTTTTGTCGCTATCATACGTCACTTCCTTGCGATTTCTGTGACGGAGTACTGCTGCTTTCTTTCACAGATTCTTTGGATTGAGCTGAGATTACTTTTATTAGTTCATCAGTTTTGTTTATTCTCTTTTTTTCATTTCGTTGATTATTTACTTTCTTGTTTCGGTATTTCTGTTAGATTTTACTATTTTCTTGTATTATTATTGTTCTTTTTCTCTCATCACTGTGGTTGTTTACTTTTTCCATCTGCTTGTATTGCCCATTTGTTGTATATTTCTCATCATCGTATAGTTTTTTAGTACCTGTATGTATTCTTGTCTTTGTCACATGTTTGTGGCTGACGAAGGGTAAAACCCAAAACGTCCCTTGTTTCTTGTGAACCGTTATTTGTAAAACTGATCAAATACCGTTTTATTGGTTTTAATACTTATAAGTCTTACTGGGACATGGGACTAAAACAATGTAAGTATAACTGGGACACAGGACAAAGATAATGTAAGTCTTACTGAAACACAGAACAAAGGCAATGTAAGTCTTACTGGAACATGGGACTAAAACAATGTAAGTATAACTGGGACACAGATAATGTAAGTCTTATTGGGACATGGGACTAAGACAATGTAAGTCTTAATGAGACATGGGACTAAGACAATGTAAGTCTTACTGAGACACAGGACAAAGACAATGTAAGTCTTACTGGGATATGGGACTAAGACAATGTAAGTCTTATTGGGACATGGGACAAAGACAATGTAAGTCTTATTGGGACATGGGACAAAGACAATGTAAGTCTTACTGAGACATGGAAATAAGACAAGCCTAACTATAACATGGGACTAAGACAAGTCTTACTGGGGCATGGGATAAAGGTAATGTTAAGTCTTACTGGGACTAAGACAAGCCTTACTGGGACATGGGATAAAGGTAATGTAAGTCTTACTGGAACATGGGACTAAGACAAGTCTTACTGGGACATGGGATAAAGATAATGTGTCTTACTGGGGCATGGGATAAAGCTAATGTAAGTCTTACTGAGACCTGGGACTAAGACAAATTTTACTAGGACATGGGACAAGTACATGTTACCTTCACAAGTCTTCAGCAAGGACAAATGCATAATAACAGAGAAAAGAAACAATGTAGTAACATATTTAACAAACAATGATTGCCTTTGTAATGTCAAATAGATTGGCATAGGAAGGTGGATGCAAGAATAACTTTCGAGGAGGCAAAGAGTTTTATCAGAATCAGAAACAAATGGGATGTAGAGCATCCGGGTCACACACAAAATGATGCATACTACCAGCTCAACAAAAGAGAACAAGTGGTAATCTTCAGACTCCGCACTGGTCACACAAGATTGAGATACCATCTATTCCACAAGCTAAAGATAGGAACTACCGATGAGTGTAACTGTGGTGCTGATAAAATGACTGCTGAACATCTGCTTCAAAATTGACCAACATATGAGTAACAGAGAAAGTGCACATGGCCGACACCAGTACCATTCGTCGAAAAGCTCTACGGAGATTCAAATAGCCTCAAACTGACTACTGCTTTCTTTGAAAACATTGAAGTGGACGTCTGAGAGTGTACAAAGAAGAAGAAGAACAACAATGTGGTAACCTATCTAACAATGATCATCATCAATCATCATCAAAATCCATAATTCTTGCAGTTTGTACGTCGGTCACATCTAAGGGATGCAACTGTGGTTGAAAGTTAGACATTAATTGTATTGTTTTCCTTACATGTACTCTCCCGAAAATAGTAACACTCAATGAAGAAAAGTCGGTGTAGAACCCAGTTTCATTCTGGAAACGGATTTAACTCATCATTTTGTTAAAAATAACCTTAAAATGTAAGTTTTTGATTGTTTCTTCAAGACAAAATTTTAATTTAAAGTATTGCAGATTTATTATTATGGATCAAAGTGATAAGATGGCTGCAAAACGAGCTGCAGATGCTAAGAGGAAGAGACGATCGCGTCAATCATAACGAGCAAGCGAGACTCTAGAAGAAGCAGCAATACGACGACAACATGAAGTGGCACAAAGACAAGCGCAGTGTCAGTCACAACAAACAAATCAGTCTGCAGAAGAGCATGAATCTCAACGCGCTGCAGAAGCTTTTCGCATTCGTCAGTTGAGAGCATCACAACGAGCAAAGGAGACTTCAGAAGAAGCAACCGAACGTAGAGCAGCAGCTGCACAACAAGTGAGACGATCAAGAGCTGCACGTAGTCCAACAATTCCAAATCATGATGCCTTTGATGAGAATGCAGTTGCTGTACACATTCTCAGTTGCTGTACACAACTGCGGCCCAATGGATCAGGAATGTCAGTTCTGTCACTCTCTCAATTTTCAAGTGGAAAGATCAACCGATGGTACACTCAGATATTGCTGCCATGAAGGTACAGTGCTGTTGGAGCAAGAAGGAGAGCAAAGACGTCCTTTTCTTCCGTATCTCAAGGATCATTTGAGCAGCCCAGCTCATCCACAACATCGACATTTTAAGGAAAATATCCGTTCCTATAATTCAGTCTCGGGCTTTGCATCCATGGGTGCCCAAATCGATCGCTTCAGACTTGCAACCTCCATTCTCAGTGCCCACTTCTTATAAAGCACAAGGCCACTATACTGTGTTGGTCCGCTTGCAGCAAGTCTGGGCAACAGCACTTCATGAGCTCTAGTGATTGTTTCTGTACCAATTATGAGGTTGCTAGCTCCAAGAACAATTTCAAATTAGTCACCATGACTGCAGCAACAGTGGTTCTATTCTGTCTGTGTCTCCTCCCAGATGGGAGGAGAGGGTGTGCTTATAGTTTACTTAACACATTAACTACTGCAAGCCGGTGGAACCGGCTTTTAAAATCCTATCATTTGGACCGCGAGCCGCTCAGAGCGTCGATCTAATTTTAGTAATAAAACGAATGAAAAATGTACTGAAACACTTTCTGATCTGGTTCGAAATTTTAAGTTGCTACCAGAAAACAAATTACCAAAGCATGGTTGTTGTAGAACACTGGAAAATTGATATTATGTTCATGTTTTTCAGCATTTTGGGTTAGTTACCAAATCGTGTAAAACTGTTTACCGTGGCAACTAGTGATAGGACCATAAAAAAGGCTTGTACATCTCGTCTAACGGCTGAATAGGCTAGAAACTTGTTTCAACAATTGACTGATAGATCTAGCGATGAGGACAAGAGTGAAAACGGTGTGCACATTGATTGAAATAGGGATTTTGATAGAGATGGGGCGCAAGCAGTTATAATTATGAAAATATTGCAAGTCCTCGGCCATCGGAGGGCCGTTAAATAGCAACAACCTCTATTATAGTTACAAATGGTGCTTATTGTAATAATACATTCAATTATCTTTAAAATGACGTGCAATTCATAAAATTCTGTAAACAATTACGAAAACTACCGCTTACTTTGTGCAAACACCTACAGGATAAAAATGGGAAAAAATTTAATTAGGCCACAGTGTGTTTTTCATTTCGGTAGTTAATGTGTTAAAATCTGAAGACTATATTCTGTTGCTGGTTGTTGCGTATGGTTTTTTACAACATTTCTATTGTTGCGCATCAAAGAGCGCTGAGTTGAGTTTGGTGAAAATATTTGAAGATATGTGAATCGTACACTTAGGTGCTGTCACGAAATGGATTTAGGACTAGAGACTGTCTACATATATAGTGACAAGACAATAGTAAGAAGAAAGACTGAAATGATAGATTCAGATAGAAATATAGTGCAAAATGTGAAAGTTGAGACCATTGGCTCCGAGGTTGAGAACCGAGGTTGATTCTTTCCTCGCCACTTCGGACGGTTAAATTGCTATGGCCTCGAACCACCTCTAACTACCCTAAGGGGATAAGGTTCAAGTATGATTCACATACACCACGATACAGACAACATATAGCTACTGTACTTAAATGAAATGACTGATGCCAGCTACAATTTATACAAGTTTATTATACACCTATAAACAAACAAACATATGCATGTCCCATACATAAAGTGCGAGGATGCACACCTGAAACAAAATCAAGCACAGTTGAAAATGCATCAACCCCAACCCTTCTCCCACAATTTCAACCTGTATGGAGAAAGAAGGTAAGGTTAACTGAAATGAACTACACTGCACTTGATGTCGCCTACACTCCAAACTAGCTGTTCTAAATTCTAACTCTAACTCTAAGTCCACTGATAGCTGGAACGACTACGAAGTGTCTACACAATCTCTGCACAGACTTCGGTTCTACACAGCCTATCCTGGAATCTCCTGAACACAACTAACTGCACCTCTAAACTTCAGCAGCAGTCCTCTGCTATGATTCACCAAAACTATCAGTTCTGCCTATCTGGTCTACTACCTGTAGACTACACTTTCAGCAGCTGTTCTCTGCTCTAAAATCTGTAGAGGGTATTGTGACCCTATTTCCCTCCACCATTCTGAAATTGACGAGTAGGTTTAACAGAACCCCACTAAATTCTGGACTGGAACTGTAGCAGGCTTCTCCTACCACCTCTGAGGTTACCTGCCCGATTACCTATGACTGGGCGATGGGGCTTTCGGCTTTATTATGGCCGTGAAGAAGCGAACATAAAATTACCACAACGCTGGCAGCATGCCAAATCTGCGTGTGTAACCGACCGAGCGTCAGAGCTCAGGATTTATCCACAAAAATCCTATTCGCTGGAAAATGTCTTCCCCTGCCTGGGAAAACGTCTTTTCTTTCTCTCCTTCCACCACTGGCAATTAACGCGAGACTTTGGGTGTCTGCGAATGCCACCACTGTGCCGTGGGAGAAATTTTGTAGTATCAAAATTCTGCTCTTCCCCACAAAAGCCGGTACCTGCTGTTCAGACAAAAGCAAAAACAACAGCTAAACAAAACGTTAATACTCTAGTACAAATAACAATTAACTTCCTTACTCTTCAACCCGTAACTCCCCTCTCTTCTCTCTCTCCGAGTCAAAATAAACATCACCCGGTAATACAACACCGCAGACCGTCTGACCCAGGTTCTGCCTGACTAACTACGAGCAACAACAATATTTTCACTGGCCCGTCTGGGCAGACGTACTGTGGCCTACTTCTTACGCTGACACTAATGCCATAATGTTTAACACAAAAATACTCTATCTCTAGGAATTCCTAAACTTCCCATCAATAATAGTAATCACATTCAAAATGTAATACAAAATAATTCCCTTTAAAATTACTTCTCCCATCTTCTGAATTCACAGAACAATAATGCACAATCAATAACATATAACCCTGTTAGATGCTAGCATATATATGCCGTCAAAAGTTATACATAATGGTTATCAATTAAATCTCAGTAGTTACAAACACGTGGTTACAATTTTATGACCACGTGCTTCTCTCCCCCTCGTCCCTCTGAACATCGTATCAATAAATGTACCGTAACCAACGCGCTCACGTGCTTTACAAATTCCACCTCTTCTCCCCTCGTCCACCTATAGAAGTGTACTATAATATAAATAACTTGCAGCATTACATTCTCAATAAAATCACAAATACACAGACTCCCGCTACTCTGTAATTAAATATGATCCGCAGATGCGGGTTTCTCTCCCGACCTACTTTGCAATAAATACAAAGCACGTCCGTGGCATCTAACTTTCTAATCATCTTAAATAAAGTTATTCCTGCAGTAAGGAAGTAAATGGACCTCTTAAGTTTCTCAAGTCTATCACTAAGATAGTATTTGATGGCTCTGGCGATAAGAATTAAATTAAACTAAAACTTCCCAAGAAACTTTACTGATCGGCCTAGGCTTAGACAAAATTAAATAAAGTTACCACGAAAATTCTGCTTACCAAATCTCGAATGTCCAACTGAAGGCAATCGACAATTTGCTTCTGGCACCCGGCTTGGCAATTAATTTTTTTTTAGAGACCGAACTTATGAAATTCGGGCCTATTTATTATCAAGACCCCCACGCGCCGACTTCATGACGTCATATGCGCGGCGTGGTTCTAAACCAATGGGAGCTCTGCATTTCAACTGCAGTTAGCTCTCAGCCAATCAGAACCTTAGATCATTCTGATGCAACCAGTTTCTGCTAGACAAAGAACCGGGAATTAGTCCTAGCCCTATACTGCGGAAATGAAGCAAAAATGGCCGCAAATAATTTAACTCCCGAAAATGCGTCTATGAGCACGCAATATCTTTAACAAGACTACACTGGTGCAAATCCTGATCTAGAATCTAAAATCTTAATCTAGAATAATACTGCACCAATCTTCCTACACACACACTCTAAACACATAGATCAAACTCCATCGTGATCTCATCTTGGAAAAACGTAAATAATAGAAGGAGAAGAAACATGGAGAAGGATTTCCTGTAATCCCATCCTAAAAATAGTGAACAAATTGCAAGGAGAAAAAGATATGGGCCATTTGAAAGACAGAATCTCAGTACTTTCATCACATCACTCCCCCCTTTCAAAGATTGAGCAACGATCTCCTTACTGAAATCTCTGTGTTTGACATTGGCCCTTAACTCTGTCTACAAGGCTGTCTGTCCTTACCCCTCCTATTCAGTGTTCTTCGACCTTCCTCTTTTGCATTTCCTCCTTCTTCCTCTCCCAGAATGAGCTCCTATGCTCCGTTGGGAGAGTTGATCTCTCTTCAGACCTGTGCCGTCTACCGGTGGGTCTGAACTTTCCCTTGTTATGACCGTCAAAAGGCTGCCTTGGTCAGCTGATGTGACCGGCGGGCGCTGTGGTTACCTGGCAATGGCGACTTCCTCGCTGCGCGTCAGCAGGTTTGTGATCGCTGGTACAGTGCGAGAACGATGCAACGTCTCGGGTTCCTCTGGTGTAGAGCCTCCGATTTCTTGCTGGGTTTCTATTGAATCCTCACTGATCTCAATAGCTTCTACCTTTGGAGAAAGGTAGGTAAGATCTGCCCCTGGCAGTGGTTCTGGACTCGCTCTTCCCCTACCAATCTGAAGCGGGACAGAGCTCTCCAAAGTAGCTCCTTGCAAATGCGTAAGGTCGCTTTTCTCACTCTTTTCTGGCCTGAAAAGTTGGTGAGATGAAAATGTAGACCACGGGAGCTCTCCGTCTAACACCCTGGTTCTACCTTCAACCTTGCCCTCCCCTGTGAGAGTTACTGGCGTCAGTTGGAATGTGTCCTGCAGTGACACTTGACGGTTTAAGATCTCGTTAGATCGCGGAGAATCTGAGTTAAAGCTCTCCGTGACTGGTTCCAATGTTCTGTGAAACGAATTGGAAAAGATAGCCCATTTTTCAGGCTCCTCGTTACAAGAGTCGTTTCCTGTAAACGAGATACTAGAGTTATGGGGCCCACCTCCGTCTATAGGCAAACGGATACTCAGATCACTGTCCTCCTCCGTTTGAGTAAAGTGCTGGTCGGATGGGGTTCCAGGGCTGGTTGGAACTATATGCTCGCTCAGACCGCTATCTTGTGCCCTATGAAGATGGCGCTGGTCGTTGACATATGTAATACCGCTCTTGTCAGTATGTCCCTCACTTGAAGGAGCTAATACCATCGGGGGCCTAATTCCCGACAACAAAGAGTGTACTTCCGGAATCAGAGGCGTCGTCACCACTGTTTGGCCGGTTGGCTGAACAGGGCTGGCAGGCGAATTTGCCTCTGCAATTAACATATCACGGTCGTCAGAGGCGTTGCACCTCTCCTTGGCACGACAGCTATGTTTGAGCTCGCTCGGGGCTCCGTGAATTAGGGGTTCTCCTTTTTCACTTATCTGGCCTGCAGTAGGCCCCCTTGCATCAGCAAGGATCGGTGTGGTCGGGTTCCCCAAAACTAAATATGGGTTACCGAGAATGAAGTCATAGGCTGGCTCAGCCGTAACAGCTGCCTTGATCGTGCCAGACACAAACTTACATTTCACTTCAATGTTGGCGACCAGAAAGCACTGTGAAGTCCCTTTCCTTAACACTCCACCAATATTCACTTTTTCTCTGGTCATCTGCCAGGGCTTCACCAGATGTCGGGCGACTATGCTGGGGTATGTAAGCCCGCTGTCAAATAAACAGGTTGTCTCCGTCCCGTTCACTTCGGCTGGTCCGCTGTTGGAAAACAACTTCTCTGACTGGAAGGGTTTCCACTTCTTCCCTTGTTTCACCCTCACAGGCCTTAAACAAGCCACCTGATGAGCGGGTTGTTTGTTTGGGCACCGTGTTGTCCAATGAGAAGTAGTCCGACAGAACCTACAATATCTCTCATTATCTCCCCGGTTCCTGAAGGGTTCATGAGAAGTCGGCCCCTGTGTTCTGTTATGCGGCTGGGAGCGCAGATTATGACTGGGAGGGGGCTCCTTGGGAGACGGCCCTTGCTGCTGGTGAGCTGAAGAGGAAAGCGAATGCGATGAAGATGCTCCTTTGTCCGGGGCTGGCAGGTCAGGGTGTTTTCTTTTCTGGCCCAGTACTTCGGCCTGTGCCGACTGGAACCTTTCAGCAAATAGAATAATCTGGTCCAGTTGCTGGGCGCCCTGCTCCGCCAGGTACTTCCTTAAGTCTGGAGACATGTTGGCCTTTATCTGTTCGCACAGAACTAATTCTTCCAATCCTTCAAAAGATTTAGCCAAACCCGACAACTCTCTCCAGCGAGTGAGGTAATTCCTCAGCCTCTCTGCGAACTGGGGAAAACTTTCTCCTTTCTCCAGACGACTTTCCCGAAACATTGTTTGGCACTTCTGGGGAGTCCATTGGAATCGCTGTAACAGGGCGTTCCGCAGTGCCTCAAAGTTATTCTGGTCATCCACTAGCATCTTGCTATAGACCTCATACCCATGTCCTCTTAGAGATTGAGATAATTTGAGACACCAAAGACTATCATCCAGCCCATATGCCTTTGCCATCCGTTCAAATTTTTCTAAAAATACCTCAATTTTCTCATTTCCGTTAGGGAAAGAGTCCATCGGAAAATTCATGGCTGCCATCCGGGGCCCTCCGTTTCCTGAGGTGTCTGTCGCCCCTGCTCCGGGAGAATCTCCGTTAGCCGAACTGCCTTCCGAAGATCGGTACTGCAGTTCCAGTGAACGCAGGGCAAGTTCATGCTGTCTCTCTGCTGCCTTCTCTGCTGCTTCCCTTTCTGCTTTTCTCTCCTCTGCCGCCGCAGCCCTTTCCTGCGCCTCCCTCTCTGCCTTTTTCTCCTCTGCCTGTCGGGCCTTCTCTTCTTTCTCCGCTTCCAATTTACGCAGGTCCATCTCTGCCAGTCAGGCCCTCTCTTCTTTCTCTGCTTCCAATTTACGCAGGTCTTTCTCCACTTCCAATTTACGCAGGTCTTTCTCCGCTTCCCTTTTCTCTCTCTCCGTCTGCCGGTCCTGTTCCCTCATAATGTAAGCCTAGTCTCGGCCTCATTCATCCCCATGCTTTTAGCTGCATCCTTCCATGCAGTAAGTAGCTTGACCAATTCAGCCATCTTACCTGACAAATCAGCAGTAACTCACCACAAGGGGAAATGACAAAAAAAAGGAACCAGAAAAATTTACTGTTACCTACTAGGAATATGCTGTCGCAAAAACCCGCACTCAGACTAGCACCAAGTCTGACTAATAACTTCCTGAAAAAAATTCAAGTTATCCCGCTACCCAAAACCCGAATTTACTTTCCTGTCAAGAAAAAATTCGATTAGCCGTCAATTACTTCTAAGTCCTAAACAACCTTACTACAACTAACATCTAAACTGACTACAACCTGTGGAAAAAAACTTATAGCTGGATCAGTCTTAATATAGCTCAAGTCTAGGGGATTTTATAAAGAAAATCTATTTTTCAGAACTTCCTACAGAGACAATCTATGAATCTAGAATTGATCCCAACAAAGATGATCCCAAGGACGACGCCACCCACTTTGTCACGAAATGGATTTAGGACTAGAGACTGTCTACATATAGTGACAAGACAATAGTAAGAAGAAAGACTGAAATGATAGATTCAGATAGAAACATAGTGCAAAATGTGAAAGTTGAGACCATTGGCTCCGAGGTTGAGAACCGAGGTTGATTCTTTCCTCGCCACTTCGGACGGTTAAATTGCTATGGCCTCGAACCACCTCTAACTACCCTAAGGGGATAAGGTTCAAGTATGATTCACATACACCACGATACAGACAACATATAGCTACTGTACTTAAATGAAATGACTGATGCCAGCTACAATTTATACAAGTTTATTATACACCTATAAACAAACAAACATATGCATGTCCCATACATAAAGTGCGAGGATGCACACCTGAAACAAAATCAAGCACAGTTGAAAATGCATCAACCCCAACCCTTCTCCCACAATTTCAACCTGTATGGAGAAAGAAGGTAAGGTTAACTGAAATGAACTACACTGCACTTGATGTCACCTACACTCCAAACTAGCTGTTCTAAATTCTAACTCTAACTCTAACTCCACTGATAGCTGGAACGACTACGAAGTGTCTACATAATCTCTGCACAGACTTCGGTTCTACACAGCCTATCCTGGAATCTCCTGAACACAACTAACTGCACCTCTAAACTTCAGCAGCAGTCCTCTGCTATGATTCACCAAAACTATCAGTTCTGCCTATCTGGTCTACTACCTGTAGACTACACTTTCAGCAGCTGTTCTCTGCTCTAAAATCTGTAGAGGGTATTGTGACCCTATTTCCCTCCACCATTCTGAAATTGACGACTAGGTTTAACAGAACCCCACTGGATTCTGGACTGGAACTGTAGCTGGCTTCTCCTACCACCTCTGAGGTTACCTGCCCGATTACCTATGACTGGGCGATGGGGCTTTCGGCTTTATTATGGCCGTGAAGAAGCGAACATAAAATTACCACAACGCTGGCAGCATGCCAAATCTGCGTGTGTAACCGACCGAGCGTCAGAGCTCAGGATTTATCCACAAAAATCCTATTCGCTGGAAAATGTCTTCCCCTGCCTGGGAAAACGTCTTTTCTTTCTCTCCTTCCACCACTGGCAATTAACGCGAGACTTTGGGTGTCTGCGAATGCCACCACTGTGCCGTGGGAGAAATTTTGTAGTATCAAAATTCTGCTCTTCCCCACAAAAGCCGGTACCTGCTGTTCAGACAAAAGCAAAAACAACAGCTAAACAAAACGTTAATACTCTAGTACAAATAACAATTAACTTCCTTACTCTTCAACCCGTAACTCCCCTCTCTTCTCTCTCTCCGAGTCAAAATAAACATCACCCGGTAATACAACACCGCAGACCGTCTGACCCAGGTTCTGCCTGACTAACTACGAGCAACAACAATATTTTCACTGGCCCGTCTGGGCAGACGTACTGTGGCCTACTTCTTACGCTGACACTAATGCCGTAATGTTTAACACAAAAATACTCTATCTCTAGGAATTCCTAAACTTCCCGTCAATAATAGTAATCACATTCAAAATGTAATACAAAATAATTCCCTTTAAAATTACTTCTCCCATCTTCTGAATTCACAGAACAATAATGCACAATCAATAACATATAACCCTGTTAGATGCTAGCATATATATGCCGTCAAAAGTTATACATAATGGTTATCAATTAAATCTCAGTAGTTACAAACACGTGGTTACAATTTTATGACCACGTGCTTCTCTCCCCCTCGTCCCTCTGAACATCGTATCAATAAATGTACCGTAACCAACGCGCTCACGTGCTTTACAAATTCCACCTCTTCTCCCCTCGTCCACCTATAGAAGTGTACTATAATATAAATAACTTGCAGCATTACATTCTCAATAAAATCACAAATACACAGACTCCCGCTACTCTGTAATTAAATATGATCCGCAGATGCGGGTTTCTCTCCCGACCTACTTTGCAATAAATACAAAGCATGTCCGTGGCATCTAACTTTCTAATCATCTTAAATAACGTTATTCCTGCAGTAAGGAAGTAAATGGACCTGTTAAGTTTCTCAAGTCTATCACTAAGATAGTATTTGATGGCTCTGGCGATAAGAATTAAATTAAACTAAAACTTCCCAAGAAACTTTACTGATCGGCCTAGGCTTAGACAAAATTAAATAAAGTTACCACGAAAATTCTGCTTACCAAATCTCGAATGTCCAACTGAAGGCAATCGACAATTTGCTTCTGGCACCCGGCTTGGCAATTAATTTTTTTTTAGAGACCGAACTTATGAAATTCGGGCCTATTTATTATCAAGACCCCCACGCGCCGACTTCATGACGTCATATGCGCGGCGTGGTTCTAAACCAATGGGAGCTCTGCATTTCAACTGCAGTTAGCTCTCAGCCAATCAGAACCTTAGATCATTCTGATGTAACCAGTTTCTGCTAGACAAAGAACCGGGAATTAGTCCTAGCCCTATACTGCGGAAATGAAGCAAAAATGGCCGCAAATAATTTAACTCCCGAAAATGCGTCTATGAGCACGCAATATCTTTAACAAGACTACACTGGTGCAAATCCTGATCTAGAATCTAAAATCTTAATCTAGAATAATACTGCACCAATCTTCCTACACACACACTCTAAACACATAGATCAAACTCCATCGTGATCTCATCTTGGAAAAACGTAAATAATAGAAGGAGAAGAAACATGGAGAAGGATTTCCTGTAATCCCATCCTAAAAATAGTGAACAAATTGCAAGGAGAAAAAGACATGGGCCATTTGAAAGACAGAATCTCAGTACTTTCGTCACAGGTGCATTATTGCATGCACACAGTAAAAAAGGATGACGTAGGAGTTTTTGTGTGTTGAAACAATGACGTAGAGAACAAAAATGGACCCCAAGAAATAAACAAGACGTGAACAGCCTTGTGTGTGCTGGTTTGCTTGAAAACCTGTGGAAAAGGGTTATATTGATTCGTGCCATGAATGGGAATGCATACCAGGATGAGTACTATTAATAATGTATAATTTGATGCTTATACATTTTTTTGACGGGCAGGTCTATACACCGTAAAAATCGGAGTCTGAAAGATCCCTGCTCTGTCGCTAATGTTTGCTGACTTTTGGGGAAATTCATGTTAATAAAGTTATATGAGTTTGAACAGAAATTACGGGAGAAGGGCACGGATATAATCAATCCATAGAGATGTATAGATGGATTGGGACTGAGAAGCAACAATGTATCACCGTCAAGGAGTATAAAACTAGGTTACGAATAGACAGAATGACATTAACTAATGACGGCTCATCATGTCTCATTGATCATGAGTTTTCAATAAACGTTGTTGTTATGTTACCGGACCAGTATTGGCTTCCTACCTGGTTATCTTTGAGCTGTTGGGCATATCTGAGACCTTACAAATTCGTTATTCCTTGAGAGAGAACACTGCATAAATAATACAGGGACGATACAGTGCAGTTTTTGGCATACCCACGAACAAAGCATTCGCGTGACACCTTTGTTATATACGAATGATCTAACATTCATATAGACACATATGGGAATAATGATGGTATACATATATCAAATGCAGACCTCTTTTAATACACTGGAATAAATGAACGGGCGGACATACCTTAACACTGGTCTGGGATAGCGTAGCTATATTGTAACAGACAAGTTAAGAATGAATGAATGAACCCCTTAGTTACTTGTTACTATATGTAGCCATTTTGGATGAGCCACAACCTGTCAAATGTTAGACATAGCGTCAAACACAATCCATCCGTAGAATACTGGTAAACAAAGAAGATACATTACCTGCAAGTAATTTTCCCGACATGTCTGGCATAAATGGTAAAATGGATTTCCTGTGCCACATGCACCATCAAACCAGCCACCATCATATAGTCCCTGATTGCGGTAGCCAAAACCTCGGCTGCTATCTGCTTAACAGAAGACAACAAGACAGATATGGCTCATGGAATCATCCTAATAAACACTAGTGCTCACATTAATTATGTGTATGTTACAGAGATGTCAATATTACTGCCAAGTTTATAACAACAGTAGTGAATGGGATTTTACTGTGAAGTTTATAACCAGGGCCAGCATTAGGCCGATTTATCTGATTGAGCCCTGCGCGTAAAAGGGACCCCGCACTATGATTGCAACCTTAAGCTTTAAAAAAAATTACATGACCTTAAAAAACAGTTTTATGTAAAAATACATGTCTTTGAGGGAAAAAACTCACAATGACCGGACAGGAAGAATTATTTGGCCAGTAAGTACATTTTAACTTATATAAAGCAATTTTACATGCGTGACTTAGCTCTCATGGTTACTGAGCAATATCTGAAAATAGCTGCATCTATGAATGAGAAAAATACAGAATCGAGTTAATTCCATAACAGTTCAATATGGAATGCAATATTATATTGCTTTCGGTTGAGGTTCAAAGATGTGTGCAAGAGAGACATGACAGTAGTGATGTGGATATTACTGTGAAAATTATAATGACAGTAGTGATGTGGATATTACTGTAAAGATTATAATGACAACAGTGATGTGGATATTACTGTGAAGATTATAACGACAGTAGTGATGTGGATGTTACTGTGAAGATTATAATGACAGTAGTGATGTGGATATTACTGTAAAGATTATAATGACAGTAGTGGATATTACTGTGAAGTGTATAACAATAGTGATGTGGATATTACTGTGAAGATTATAACGACAGTAGTGACATGGATATTACATTAAAGATTATAATGACAGTAGTGATGTGGATATTACTGTGAAAATTATAATGACAATAGTGATGTGGATATTACTGTAAAGATTATAATGACGTAGTGATGTGGATATTACTGTGAAGTGTATAATGACAGTAGTGACATGGATATTACTGTGAAGATTATAACGACAGTAGTAATGTGGATATTAGTGTGAAGATTATAATGACAGTAGTGACATGGATATTACATTAAAGATTATAATGACAGTAGTGATGTGGATATTACTGTGAAGATTATAATGACAGTAGTGATATGGATATTACTGTGAAGATTACAATGACAGCAGTGACGTCGGTATTACTGTGAAGATTATAACAACAGTATTGATGTGGATATTACTGTAAAGATTATAACAACAGTAGTGATATGGATATTACAATGACAGTAGTGATGTGGATATTACTGTGAAGATCATAACGACAGTAGTGATGTGGATATTACTGTGAAGATTATAATGACTCCTGTCTGTAGAAATTGAAAGCCAGAACTAAGGATGGTTGTGCATGCAGCCGGTGACTCTTGTCAGTAGAAATTGAAAGCCAGAACTAAGGATGGTTGTGCATGCAGCTGTTGACTGCAGAAACTCAAAGCCAGAAAATTTCAAAAGGGACTTGTATAACAGTACAAAGACGTTAACAGGAAACAATCAATCACATGGCCTTATCAAGGACAAGAATGGAAAACTGCTAATCAAAATAATAGAGCAAATGAAGAGTTGGATGGAACAACTTAGGCACTTCTAAAAAGATCTGCTCCATTAAATTCCTAGGATCTCCAGCCAACAGAAAAGGAGCTTTAAATGACCAAACATGGAAGAAATAAAGGATGCCATAAAGCTTCTATGAGTTGAAAAAAAACTGTGGACCCAAATGGCCTGAGGAGAAACAAGAACAGGACTATCACACATCCTAAGGTTTGTCATAACAGGTGTCTAAGGTTGTGTATGGGAGGTGGGAGGGAGGGGTTGGCAATCTGATTGTGTAAATTAAACTGATACAGAAACAACTGCTACAAGATCACATCAACGCTCTGATGGAGGTGGGTGGGATGTGGTGGTGGCTCATATGCTTCATAAGGAGTTAACAAGGAAATGATGATGATGCCAAGATGTGCTTTGTTACGATGTGTTTTGGTAGATGTTGTAGTAGGTTTAACACACAGTGTATGCCTGGGTTCATAGACTCTACTAGGGTACAGATATTCAGCACAGAACACTGTCACAGGAACATGCATGGGTCATCAATTAGTGTGGGAGCTGCGCTGGTGTAATGGTTACCACACTGCGCTGGCGATCGGGTGATCCAGGTTCAAGCCCGGGCAAGAACATTAAAAAAAGTGTCGTCAACCGGGATTTGGACTGGATTAATTTGAGCCCTGGAGTGTCGTCGACCAGGGACTGGAATAACCTGAACGGCTCCTGAGCCAATCCAGCTCTAATGGGTACTCTCCGAAGATGGCGAGTATCTGCCTGAATGGCGAGAGGACACTTGTCAGGTACAGGGAAAATAGGATACTCACGTAAATATCAATCTCAGGCTAGACATAGTAACCTGAGATTTCACGAGTAATAGCAGGTGTATGTTAAAAAAAAAAAAATCAATTAGCGAGTTGAATACAGTAGTACAGTATATGATTCGCCGAAACAAGTGGTAACATCATAGTACATGTACAGCAATGGTTACCTCTGGCCGATCAACACAAACCAGAAACACTATAAGTGGTGCAAAGACACAGCCGCATCCATGCCCATATTCACAAACTTCTTTCAGCTCTCATACCACAAGATTACGTGTTCTAAATCTCCTTCACAAAAATGCCAGAATCACACAGAAATGGCTGCTGTCAACAAAATTCACAGCTCTACCTCAAAACACATCTCTACACTTTGGAATCTCTCATTAGACTCCCCAAAACTACATATCCCATACCGGCTCACTGTCCGTTAACTCACTCACTCCTAAATCATGAGAACAGTTAACAAATCTCTCTCGGCCAAACACCACGCATAACTGGCTCAGACAGACAGGAAATGGTCCAAGGCATACAAGAGACACTACAAGCAGTTTCTAAATGGTGTGAGGTGAGCAGAACAAAGGTCAATCCCAACAAGGCCTGTGTGATGTGGTGTTCTTTGAACAATTCCATAGTGACAGCAGACCTTCCAGACATCACTTTCAATTGGCGGAACATTGAAAGGCAAGACAGGCTGAAGTATCTGGGAGTAACGTTTGTTCATGGTGTCGTGAGAGGAAAGATATAATGATGGTGATAGTATCCTGGACAAATAGATGTATCAGATGATATCAGGAAAGTGCCAGATAAGAGACTGGTCTTACAAGAAATATCCCATTCTCTGAAAAGAGTAATGGTGTATCAACATCAAAGGTATAGTCAAGCTGTATGGGTTCCTAGATGAGATGGTAATGTGCTATCTAGATTCCTATGGGCTTCTCTCCAGACTAACCTTAGACAATAACTGCTAGGGGTAATTAACTACACAACAAGAACTTTAAACCAAATTTAAATAATTTGATAAAGACTGTTGGTACAATTTAGAATTTATTTATGTACAAGATCTTTTCTTCTTTGTTAATTTTTCAAATAAAATTCAATTGAATACAAAATAAAATTATGGGTCACTTTCAAATAAATAAATGCGCACGCACGCATGCACGCACACACACAGAGAGAGAGAGATATATATCAGAATCTTTATTCTCCATAAAATACATTAATATGTACAGACATGATATAATAGATACAACATGGCATATTGGAGAATCATTAGAATTTACATAAAGTGTTGAAGACGTCTCAAGTAGTTATATGTGGGTGTTTTTACATCGAACATTTGTGTTACACATACATAAAAATTTTTTAAGCTTTCTAAAAGACATTGGCATATAATGAATGATATGATATAACCTGCCAAAAATGAGAATTATTGAAATTTACAAAATGTGTGTGGAATACCATTCAAGTAGAGCAATATGGTTGTTTTTACATGGGGGTTTTATCAGAATTTTTGTTTGCCATAAAAAACTTTGACAGCTAGTAGAGTGAGATATTAAATATAGCATCAAATACAATAGTCGTTTGGTATAGTAGACAGAGCACAATTGAGATTAGACGGTGGGGAAAACATCCCAGCAATTTAAAATGGGTGTTTTTTACATCGAAGTTTCCATGTTCTGTAAGAACCTATAATTATACTAATACTGACATATTTACATAAAACTTTGGCTTCAAATTTCCGCAACCCTAGCAACATTAATCCACTCACATATTTGCATGCACATGACCCAAACTACCAATTATCAGTACGATTACATGCGTACGATAGCCTAGTTCGTTAATTTCTGCAGTCAATGGATAGTACTTATCAAATTTATGTTGGTAACATTTATCTAAATGGGCGTCATATGGTATTGCTGCCTCTACTATAAAAGCTGTTTTGTTCTGTCGATTGATTATAGTTAAATCAGGTTTTATGGCATGTGTCTTAAATGAGGTGTTACTGCTGCCGAAAAGTGATGGTTTAAAAAAAAAAAAAAACACACACACACATGCACGCACGCGCGTACAGTTAATTTCTTAAACTAGTTCAATTTCACTGTTTATTGCTTCCTGATGGAATCCATCTCTACTTTTGTGCTTTCTTGAATAAATGAATATAAATGTTATGATTCATATGACTGTCAAATGTCTTTTATATACACCACAAGGTTTCATCATTACATAGTCTATTCATAGGTGGGTTAATTTGGTGTTTGAAAATTGAATAGTAACCCAACACTGAGCTACTTATTTGAAACAAAGTCCTTCCTAGGCCTCGTACAGCAGTATGATTGGATGGAACCCCACCACTGTGGGTCCTCCACTCGTCAAGATGACACAGTTAATACTGGCAAAAGCTCTGACAACTTGAGCATCTAGTTGCTGACTTGGTCACTAGAGATTGTGTATTACACTCGGGGTAGGATATAACCTGAAACAATATATACAACCTACGTAGTATCGCTCATTGTCTCCTTAGCCAGACAGGAGATAGTATGAGACAGTTCAGACAAGCTGTGGTAAATTACAAGAGACATATTAAGTCATGAATAACACAATTCGCTCAAGTACTAGCCCAATAGTTCAGTAATTCACGTGTTACAGTTTTGTCCTTGATTTATTTCAATAAAATCATATAGGCCTTATGGTAATCATTGAGTCATATATCAAATAATACAGAAAATCAATCTGTTATAGTCATTCCTTCCTCCAGTTTGGATAGTCCTTTCCAGCAAGCATAATATCTTTAAAACGCTTTCCACAACCAACTTGCTCAATCCATTCGTTCTACTTAATTATTACACAATTAAACTAAACCTACACACTTCGGGTTTTCCTCCAGAAATAGCACAATGATTCTATACATGCTAATATTTCTGTAAACACGCATTGATAATATATTTACATATATATATTTAATTAACATCTCGCTTACCCTCAATCACAGACAGGCTTTTAATGGTTACACAGTCTGCTCACACTTCTGCAGATGGTAACGGAGTTGATATAACTGCTTGTGCTCTGTGTCTGTAGTATGAAATAGGTACAGAGTGTGTCTGTGTCATGTGTTCTCTCCCCTTATATAATGGCCTTGCGGATGTACGAGGTGACAACTGGACCAAGGTACGTTTTCATGCATCCAAAATCGTGTAGGCAAGGCAAGATGTGCTAATATAGTAAATCCAAAATAATTCTGGAATCCTTATTTCTGCACCGATTTGCTCCATTTTAGGATTATTTTACTCATATGAATGAGCTCTATCACTATGGATATACATTTTATCCTATAGTTTATCCGACTATTCACTGGAGCAGCCGAAACAAGGAAAAACACAACATGATTCATGTTCCACTGTCTTTCTATTCATAATAACTTCGGCTCTACAACACATCCAGTGAATTCATTGCTATCTGCCTAAAGCTAATGATCCCTATTATCGAATTGGGTCCTTCTTTATCTAGGTATTCCATGATTAGTTGCACACTGCCTTCCGAAATATCCTTAACATCTACACTTTTTGTTTCTTCCATGTCTCGCGATCTTCCGACACTATTTATACCAAGCTGGCTTTTCATTGGTCAGATACATCCACAGGGTTTGTACGGTGATAATTTTTGAATGATGCCGAGATATGAATCAGACTTCATTACACATGGGCTATCATTCAAGTTTCATGTCGAACTGATCATACAGAAGTGCAAGCGAGGACTGGCAGCCTTAAAAACAATAGCTGCAGCGGCTTGGAACAGAGACTATTGTTTCTCCTGTATCATCAGCTCGTGATTTCAGTAATCGAGTATGGGCTAGGAATACTCACGCTGTCAGTGTCACAATGTGAACGACTGGAACGCATTCAAAATAAAGGGATGCGACTAGTTTTGGGCTGTATGCGTGATACCCCCATTGTGACAATGAGATACATACTTGGATTGCTGTCGATTAGATCCAGATATGCCATGGCCTAGGCAAAAGCCTATATGTGGGTAACCACTGACAAAACATGAGAACGTAGCTGACATCCAAGGAGCAAGAATTAAGAGGGGGATGTCATGGATGGCACAGGCAGAGGCTTCGATTGGTCAGGTGACCAGGGTTGAAAATGTATCCAAAGGGGAAGAGTAGAATAAGTCAGGGGAGAACTGGATAAACTACCAGCAGGTCATCATTAGCCTTGTCAGAGAGTGCAGATCTTGGGGCAATGGAAATGCAGAGCTGGAGATTAATCAGCTGATAAGTGAGCATGCTAGATTTGATGACTCCATTATGTACATTGATGGGTCTGTAGTGCGTGGTGAGAAATCAGGATGGGGCTTCTCTGTGAGAATAAAGGGCAGGGTCGTCGCTGAACAGAGTGGAGTCTACATGACAACAACCTCTAGCATGAGAATGGAGGTAGAGGTAATTACTGCAGCACTGAGGTGGCTGTCTGAAACTCCATCAACCAGGGCAGTTATACTGTCAGACTCTCAAGCCATGCTTCGAAAGTTCAGAACGGATGGCTGCGGCAGGAATGGAAAACATTAATAGAATCCTCAAGAACTGGTGTGGGTCTACTGTCCTGGTCATGCAGGGGTACGTGGCAATGAGATAGCTGACAGACTGGCCTTGAGAGCACCCATAGTGGGGACACTGGACATGGATAAGGGAGAGATACTAAGGGCAATTAATGATCACCTGCTGGATAATGACACTGCAATGGATGAATAAACAAAGCTGAGACTGTTTGGCATCAAACATGGGACTATCAGAAATTGACATGAGAGAGGATGCATCCATCGTACGTACAACCAGCATGCTACAGGTACAATTAGCATTCATACTCTTCGACATTTGCTAAGGGAGACTGTCGTGAGCATCTATGGGTTTGCCCAGAGTGCAGTGAGGTCGATTCTGATTAACAATAACAATAACTATCACGCATAAATCTTTTACACCAGTGAACGTAACAGGATGAAACGCTCATTACAATAAACAAACCATACACATCGTCTCATTCCCTACCAACACTCTTTCCGGTTATTACTGTTCCTCAACATGCACAACAGTAGAAAAGAGCTTGGAACTGAATCACCCCATTACATTGTACTTTTGGAAAGTTCTTTAACAACTGGGCAGAGAATAACTTTGGAAACTCATTAGACATGTCTGGAGTCATACGTTAATTAACCTAGTACGGTTAATATTAATTAAATAAGGAAATATGCCTTTCTTTATGCAAAACAACTTACAGAACCCTTTGGGACAAGACTTGGAGTACAGCAAGAATGCCTCTTGTCACAATTTCTCTTCTTACTCTGACTAAACACTGGATTAGGAAAACAACATCAGCCTTGACACACAACTCTTTGATCTAAATTGTGCTTATGACCAATGTACTCTCAAATGTGTAATAGCCTGTGTGAGTAACGTCAAGTTGTGCCACTTTTTTTCCCAGTGACAAAAACTTGTGGGCACTAAAATAAGTATACGCATTATTCCATGGAGGGCTGTGTTTATTTTATTATCATCATATCTGTTTGAATTTGTTTACTTTTGTGTAGTTCCATTTCTTATGTGAGCTGATTTCATTATATGTGCATGCATGCATAAGCACAAGTGTGCTATCTTACAGCTTTGAGAGGACATTGCTTATTACCTTGCTCTTCTATCTCCATAATCAAAACTAGATACGAGATATAATAAAAATACTGGACAAGACATGACAGCAACTGGATTTGAAAATCCTAACAAGAATGCATAGAGAAAAGTAAGAGTCCCTATCCACTACTAAACAACATAAACTTTCCCTTCACCGCCCTACCCCCAATGCTGCCCTTCCATTCTCCACTCCATCCCGTACTCAGGTTGTCTGCATCCCCTCTGATCTGCTGCTGAGGGAGAGCGCACTGTTAGGGCCTACACTTTGTTCCTCTTTGTCTGACCTCAGACCAGTATAATCTCCTCCAGGGTGTCCATCGGTTTCACCACTGCATGAGACTGAAGTTCCACTTCAGACTGGAAGATGGCATTCTGCAGTCTCAGGCTGAATCCGACATCTTCGCATGTTTTTCTAACATAAAGAAACCTACCTTTTAACCTCCTCCTGGGGTTTCTCACATCCTTGACCTGTATATCAAGATATTCAGCAGCTCGCCCTCGGCGATTGCATTATTCCAATCTCACACCTGCAGAGTCCCGTGCTCTCTCCCTTGTTCGCCATATAGGCGACATTGTTATCAAACAGGCTGACAAGTGAAGAGCCATTTTTGTCTGGCAGGATAATCTGTACTTACGAGAAGGTAATAATCAGCTGACCAACGGCTCTGTCTGCAGGCCCCGGACCAATGATGCCACTGTCTCCAATAATCGCCTTCTACACAGCACCATATAACAGCTCATCACCAGTAAGGCTCTCTCTCCCAGTGCATCTCATCTTCAGATGCACTAAAATTCTTTGAGTAAGCCTGTATTTTACATGCTTCCCAAAATCCATAAGCTTGACAACCCTGGCAGACCCATTGTCTCAGCTTGTGCCTGTCCTACTGAAAACATCTCTGACTTCCTCTACAGCATTTTCCAGCCTATCGTTGAGAACCTTACCTTCTTCGTCAATGACACTAATCTTGCTCTCATAACCTCCTCTATCTGACTCTTAGCAGACCACTCCTATCGTCTTTTCTTGTTAGACATCTGTGTTGGAGACTGTTTCGGGGTGTGAAGTAACTGTTTGCACCACGAAACAACCCCCAACCATAGATATGTGTTGACATGCAATTATTTATAATGAATGATGATGACAGCACAAATGAGAAGAGTTTATATCCAGGCGGGGCTTTAGTAACGCCCAGACAAGTGTTCAGAAACAGCAACGACATGTAATTTTGATGACATTGGAGGAATAGAGATTAAGTCAGTGGGTTTTTCGCTTTTGAGCGAACAAGAGGTGTTCTCCTTTCATGTGCATTAGGCCCATGCCACCTTATTCTTGGAAGTGGAATAACCACTGATTTGTGTATCCAAGTGCGTGAAATCTACTGAATTCTTATTGATGTATGTAAGCTCAAGGTAGGAGCTGCTTAACTTTAACATGTTTTTTTTTTCGTTTTTGTTTAAAAAGGTGATGAGGAAGATGAGATGGCACTTAACGGCTGACCATTATTGCCCCTGTTCTTCCACCATCTTGGTCTACCCTGTTCAACCTAAGATTTGGTTATAATTAGGGTATTTAGTGTCATTTTATTTTCAGTTTTGTATTATATTTAAATAACTATTGTCTTTTGTAGTTTTTGGTTTTAATTTATATTAGTATTTGTTGTTTTTAAGTTGGTGGTTTTTTTTTCCGTTGTCTTTCCTTGTCCTATGCGTAGTCCATAATGTTGCTTTTTTTTCAATGATTTGTTAGTTTTTGGTGATTAATTTCTATTTGGTTAAATTTCTATTCTGAAGTATTGTTATTATTATTACCAGTATTGTCACTGTTATTAACCTTATATGTTTTCCTTTGTTTTATGTATATATCGTTTAAGTATTGTTTGGGCTTCCCCTGGGGCATCTATACTTAAAACCTTATCACCTGTCATGTCTATATTGTGATTTCTAAAGTATGTTTTTAATTCTAGCCTCTGTTGCTCGTATTTTTTACAGTGGATCAGGTAGTGGTCTATGTCATTTTCTTCCTGACATTCTTGGCAGTGTGGTTCCTCCATCATAAAGTACGCTGCACCGAGACGGAGACGCCACAGCTTTTTGTTCGAGGGTACCTTTAATTCTTCTCTGATCTGGCACGTCCTTGTTGGTTCTTTCAGCAGTTTGAACGTGTTTCTGCCTTTACTACTGTCCTTCCATTCCTTGTTTATAGTTAGCTTAACTTGGCACTTGATCTCCAAGTTAAAGCTAACTATAACTTTATAACTTTAACGTGATGGCTTACTGAAGTATTTATATGTTCGTTAGAGAACATTCTTTTATAAAAGAGGTGCTTTATCTGCACAGAAACCAGGGCTTTCTATAGCCGGGGACATGTATTGTAGCAGTCGTATATATTATGTGTGATTATTCGCCCGTGAACTGAGGTTCAAGTGGCCAGATGAAAGAATTTTGTGTGCTAACTGCACAAACTCATCTCATATTTTGGTAGATATCACTAGCGTGAGTGCTGACGTACCAACCTTTCATGTTTAGTGAGACTGATATATAATGTATGCTGTATGGAGCTGTCGTGTATTATGTGGCAGAGTACCATGTACAATGTAAATAAATTGGTTAAGTCGTCCACGCCAGGCTTCCGAGGACATTTCATTTAAGTATGTGTGGTGGTCCAGAATGTGTCGGTAGACTGTAGTACAAACTGAGATTTACAGAACACCTCCAAACTCAGTATCACACCAAGAGAGAGCCATCGCAATGCAACAATAAACACTACAGCCAGGAACTACCACAATGCGGTCAGATGCATACAACCCCTTAACATGTGAGAAAATAATGAATCCGCAACAATCTGTTCTCTGTATACTACCTCCATTCCCCACTATGATGGTCTCTGAGTTCTTTGGTTCTTTCTTGACCAGCACACTTATCCTTCTATAGCCACAGACACTCTTCTCTGTCTTCTCCATTCACTTTAATGGTCCTGACCACCATGGTCCCATCGACATCCAGGTCACTGCAATCAGATCCTGCTCCTCTGATACTGCCATCTGAGTCCAGCTTGAGCAACGTCTCATTTACCTATAGGGTGTCTCTAACCAGGCAGTCTACACTCCTCCTTTGTCTGAGGTGACCCATTCCACTCCTATTCTATTTCTGCATTGATCCCCCCCCCCCCCCAAATCAATTTACTTATTTGTTATTTCTTATGTTTTTATTTATTTCCAACTCATTATGTCCTCTTCTATCTCCAGTACTCATTATTATTACATTTGGGTAGTTTCTGGTTCAGTTTCGTTTCTTAGCTTCTTAGCATCTACTGTTTACATCTGGAAGTGGCAGCCATTATATTTTCTAGTGGCAGGATCTCCCTTTGCCGGGTGTGCTAGGTCTTAGTCGCCTTTAGGGAAGTACCCAGATTCTATATTTATTTAGATTTTTATACGTGTCCTACTTAACCCTCACTATCTTTCCTTTCCCCAATGAAAGCCCTGTGGCCACAACATTGGCTATTTTCTATGTCCTTGAAAGATGAATCACCTTTTTTCTATTTTTCTTCATACCCATCCCAAGAGAAAAGTAGACAATTATGAGAATAAATTTGGAACATGATAGCCAGACTGCACACGGAGAAACACTCCTTCAGTATGTGAACTCAAACATACATCTTGGCAGCAATGTAGACAAAGCTAGAGGGAAAGTGATATCAAAATAACAATATAAAAGGCAAGAGAAGCTTGCACTACATTGAGAATAGATGGAAAAACAAAAAAAATAAGCATCTGCAACTCAGAATGTCATCCTACTGGTCAGCTCAGAAACGTGGAGAACAACAAATTGACCACAACAGAGTGGGTGCTTCTACAGAATAGGACTACAATGGCATAACAAAATAATCCATGTAGAATTGGAAAGAACCAGACAAATACTGGCAGAACAAGGAGGTGAGCAAAATACATCATCTTGGGAAAAACCAACTGACAGCATTACAAGACAATCATTCTGGAATGCCCAAGGTAAGAGAAATAGGGGGACACACGAAGAAGGAAAAAGGAGGACGATTAAACAAGAATATAGAAGATGATGACAAAGCCCCAATAGATGGGTAGAGGACAGATAGTCTTGGTGGGAGTTTGTTAAAGGCTCCACAGCAACTTAAGGGTAATGTTTGTGCTCTAATTCTGTCCCCTTTTATTTATGATTGTGGGCTTCATTATATTACATTTAATTGATGCTGATAACCCATGTTAGCTGCAAGAAACACAAAAAAAAAAAAAAAAAAAAAAAAGGAAGCAATCATTGTGACATGAGACGAGAAGTAGCAATCACTTGGAATAAGACTGACCCACATTCCAAACAGTTCTATCAGATATGTACAACCAAAAACTTACTGCCACACCCTGGATGTGTAGTCCTCATATGTTGGTTGAAGTCACGGACTTCAGTGCAGCAGATTTCACACCTGACAGCACAAGGCAGCTCCAGTCTCCAGCGCTGACAAAATACAATGTGATAACTGCTGAGGTTTACTGACATTTAAATGTGATGTTTCCTGAACACAGTGTCCACTTATAACACTATTTGTTTTCGTGCAAGGGACGTAACAAAGTTGACAGGGTAAGACAGGACAAATGTTGTGACATACAAGTTTTGGATGACTGCAACTTAGTTACACATTTGTTAAGTGACAGAAAGTTAATCAAATATCATCTTTACTTTCTATGATTAGTTTTATAGTGACTCCCTTCATTATTTATAATTCTGTAAGTGAGAATACAGAAGAGAATGATTCAGCTAAACAAAGTGAATGATTTACAAGAAGTGAAAGACTTGTATGAGGTGGAAATAATGAGAAATAATTATGCAAGAAGTATGATGCTGAACAGAAGTCTATGGTCACATGACAAGAAGGTTAAAGAAGAGAGTTGATCTGGTCACTGGACGTTCAGCAGATTTCCAAGCAGATACTAGTTTATCTGAAGAGTTGAAGAATGTGATCTCATTAGAAGAAACTAGTTCTAGTAACATATTATTCTAGAAGAAATAGTTTCTATCAAATGTAAAGTTTCACAAGTGTATCTTCATTGTGGTTATATATTCACGTACAATGACTGCAAGTAGTATGACCCTTATGATGTATTGAAAACTTTCAATCATGGAAGTTTTCTCTCCCAGTACTCATACTTAAGACTTGCAGAAGTGGTTGATCAGCTGCCATTTTCACATAAAAATTCAGCGGCGATTGATCTCTGTCTCTTGTCTTGATGGTACACTCTGACAAGACTCTTTCCTGTCCACCTCTTGATGTTATCTTATCATTTATAGCATTGTCATCCTCTTACACAATTACCTTCAACATTCCCTTCCAAAATGGTCTTCATTTATGAAGACCAAAATATTATATGACCAAAATATTGTATCCACCTAACTTTCATCTTACTCATTATTTATCTTTTCACTCCTAGCTTTTCTAGCATTTCCTTATTTGTTTTCTTCTCATTCCATGAGATGCATCCCATTCCTCTGTGTATATTCACATTTCATGGGCTTCAATTCTTTCTTAACAGCTTGTTCATTGTCCATATTTCTACATCATATAGTAATGATGAGAATATGTTCAAGATATGAGCAACTCTTTGACTTGTTCTAGCAACTTCCAATTTTTTCTCATTTTGTACAGTAGGCTATTATTTTTTTTTGATAATTTTCATATATTTTGCTTTCTCAATGTTCATTTCATATTCATAAGTTACCTTGCTTCACTAGTTCTTGTAATTCTGTTCACTTTTAGCTAACAACACTGTATCATTCCCATACGGTATTCAATTAGTTTATCTATAGTCAATGAAGCATATCACCCATGTGTTACCGGGGCCTGAAAGGGGAGCAAAGAATAGTAACACTGTTCCCTTCCATGCATGTCATAGAAAGTGACTAAGGAGGGTTGGGCATGGGGCTGGTTACCCCATCCTGTAAAAAAGTTAAACCCCAAAAACCTTCAACAAACATGGACAAGTCAATTAAGGAAAATAAAACACAGCCATCCAAGACAGGGGAAGGTCCTCTCGCAGTGAGGTGTATGATGCAACACAGAGAAAGCTGAAAGGAGTCTGTGTTACTGACTAACCTTTTTTCTTCTAGAACTTCCAGATTTGGCACCTGGAATGTTCGGACACTAAACGAACAAGGGAAAGTGGCACAAGTAGCAGCAGAAATGAGGGAATATAAAATCGAGGTTCTGGGAATGTGTGAAACAAAGTGGAAGGGGGTAGACAAGAAGAAACTCATCACAGGTGAATTGGTGCTGTCCTCAGGACATGAAGACGAAAGTTCACACCACAGTGAAGGGGTAGCTCTAATGTTATCTAAAGAAGCACATAAAGCACTCATTGAATGGGAAGCTGTTGCACCCAGAATAATAACAGCTACTTTTAAAACAGCTAAAAAGAAAATAAATGTAAATGTCATCCAATGTTATGCACCAACTAATGACAAAGAAGAGTCTGTGAAAGAAGCATTTTATACTAGACTACAGGAAATTATGGAAAAAGTAAAAAGAAGAGACATCACAATTTTGATGGGTGACATGAATGCAAAGATAGGTACAGTCAACACCGGATTTGAAGAAGTCATGGGAAAACATGGGCTAGGAATAATGAATGAAAATAGGGAACTATTCTCAAAATTCTGTGCTTCAAATCAACTGGCTATAGGAGGAAGCATGTTTCCACACAAGGCAACATGGATATCACCAGACCATAGAACAGAAAATCCGATTGATCATATATGCATAAACAAAATGTTTAGATCATCATTGCAGGATGTAAAGGTATATAGAGGAGCAGATGTGGCATCAGATCACCACCTTCTGATAGCCAAAGTAAAAATGAAACTCAAGAGATATGCAACAATGCAGAATTATAGACAACAATTTAATGTAGGACATCTAAGAAATCAAGAAACAAGAGACAAATTTGCGGTCACAATATCCAACAAATTCCAAGTACTCCAACAGCTGGAAGATGTAGAGAATACAGAAGACTATTGGCAGCAAATCAAAACTGTATGGAACGAGACATGTGAAGAAATACTGGGGAAAAGGGAACAACAACAAAAAGCATGGATAACAACAGAAACAATCAATAAGATAAAAGACAGAAAAAAACAACAAGAAAACAGATTTAAACACAAGCAAAACCAGAAGTTCCAAAGCCAAGGCTCAAGAAGTGTACACAGAAGCAAACAAAGAAGTAAAAAGAAGTATCAAAAGAGACAAGAGGAAGTATATTGAGGAGTTGGCAAGAGAGGCAGAAGATGCTGCAGCCAAAGGAAATATGAGAAAACTGTATAGCAGCACAAAGAAGCTAACAGGGAAATACTAGCAAACAAGTTGCTTCATAAAAGACAAGAATGGAAAACTGCTCAGCAATATACAAGAGCAAATGAAGAGGTGGACAGAATATTTTGAGGACCTTCTCAATAGACCAGCTCCACAAAACCCCCTAGACATCCAGCCAGCAGAAGAAGAGCTACAAATTAACGGTGAAAAACCAACGAAGGAAGCAATAAAGAAAGCCATAAAGCTTCTAAGAGATGGAAAAGCGTCTGGACCTGATGGCATTCCAGCAGAGGTCATCAAAGCAGATATCGACATGGCTACATAGATGTTATATAAATTACTTGGTAAAGTCTGGGAAAAGGAAGAGATACCAGCAGAATGGAAGGAAGGATATCTGGTTAAGTTGCCTAAGAAGGGAAATTTACAAGAGTGCACAAATTATAGAGGAATAATGTTACTATCAGTGCCAGGAAAAGTATTAAACAGGATTATCCTTGAGAGATTAAAAGAGTCCATAGACAAGAAACTGAGAGATGAACAAGCAGGTTTTCGACAAAATAGATCATGTACAGACCAGATAGCCACTTTGAGAATAATAGTTGAACAAAGTCTGGAATGGAATTCACCACTATACATCGAATTTGTGGACTACGAAAAGGCATTTGACAGTGTAGACAGAGAATCACTTTGGAAATTGATGAGTCATTATGGAGTTCCCCTGAAGATCATTAATTTAATAAAGAAAACATATGAAGACATGACATGCAGAGTTCTTCACGAAGTGATGACTTGGCTTTTCTGCCCCATAACAGTAATCAGATGCAGGACAAATTGAAAACACTCGATGAGAGGTCACAGCAATTGGGTCTGAAAATACACAGGGAAAAGACAAAAATAATGAGAATAAATGCAGGTAATGATAACAGGGTTGAATTTGAAGAAACACCAATACAAGATGTAGAATCGTACACATATCTTGGCAGCAATATAGACAAAGTTGGAGGGACAGACAGTGATATCAAACTAAGAATACAAAAAGCGTGAGGAGCTTTCATTGCATTGGGAAATATACGGAGATCAAGAGAAATCGGATCCAACACGAAATAAGAATCTTCAACTCAAATGTGAAGTCAGTCCTATTGTATGGCTCTGAGACATGGAGAACAACAAAGACAACAACCAAAAAGCTACAGACTTTCATAAATGGGTGCTTGCGTAGAATAGAGGGATTAAAATGGTATGACAAGGTTACCAACGTGGAACTGAGGACAAGAACTAGACAAGTGCCAGTGGAACAAGAGATGAGAAGAAGACGATGGCGATGGATAGGACACACACTGAGGAAACCTGTTGATAGCATTACAAGCAGTCCTTGTTCTGGAACCCACACGGCAAGAGAGGCAGAGGTAGACCAAGAAGCACATGGAGAAGAGAGCTGGAAACAGAGGTGAAAATGATGAGGAGAACGTGGAAAGAACTTGAGATGATGGCATGTGACAGGAGGACTTGGCATGTGTTTGTTGAAGGCCTATGCTCCTTTGGGAGTGGAGGGTTATGAATGAATGAATGAAGCACATATAAATGCTTTTTAAGACTTTGCATTTCCTCCCCCACAATTGTTTTGTCATAAAGATAATCAGATCACAAAGTTAAGTGTTATCAGAGAGTAAGACATTTGACTGAACTCAGTGTCAAACAAGAAAACCCCTATACATGCACTTACAATAACAGACATGACCTTGGCAGCATCACGTGCAGTCTCAAGAGTCAAATTGTCATCAAAATCCAAGCCATCTTCTGAGAAAAAATCTTCTTGAAGATCAAAATCATCATAGATGTCAAACATAGGCCTGGCTTCTCCAACTTCTTGCCTTCTCTCTGGGTGATTGCCTCTGCGGTCTCTAGCAGCTGGGGAAAAAATTACACTAGCATCTACAGCATGTCCAGACAGAAGCAGACACACTGAAGAATGGCATGTTCCATTTAACTTAACTGCTTCTTCCACTGTCTGACAAACTGACTCAATGACATACACAGCTGCTCAATTAAAAAAAAAAAAAAAAATTGTCTCATAACTTCTGTAACAAACGGAAAAAAAATCAGGTAAAACAGAAGCAGACCTGGTTAGCTGAATTCAGACTGATCATGTGACGTATTCTCTCCAGAACGTTGTCTCCATTACATCTGCTCTGAACGCATCACGATTCTGGGCAACTCGCCCTGCATCATCCAAAGATAAGTTCAGACTCTCTGTGATGTCCTGGATCCACCGTCGTCTAGGTCATCCCCTTTCCCTTTTTTCAGAGACCATGCCTTCCAGTACTAATTTTTCCAGACTATTATGTCTTTTTATATGACCGAAAAATTTCAGCTTCCTTATTGCGATGGTATTTAGGAGCCAATTTTCCTCTACATTTAGTGAGTGCAGTACTTCTCTGTTGGTCTTTGTTTCTGTCCAGGGTATTCTCAACATCCTTCTGCAGCATTTCATTTCGAAAGATATAATCTTTTTTGCAACTGTTTTATTGGGTGTCCATGTCTCGCAGCTGTATGTTGCTACTGGGAATATACATGCTCTAATCAGTTGTAACTTTGTTTCTTTGATTGTGCCTTGCCATAGGTTTTTCATCTGTATTAGTTTATGTGAGGCAATTGCAAGTCTTCTTTTAATTTCTACTGTTGTCAATACTTTGGTCTTCTTGGTATTTAGGTATAAACTCTGAGCCTAGCTGTGTTTTTTGGTTGACAGAATTAATTGATCAAGTCCTTCGGAGTTGGTCGATAGGAGGACTGTGTCGTCAGCATATCTGATTTCTGGGATCTGGTACCCCCGATGTTAAATGGGTCAAACTCTGTGTATTCTTGGTCATCTCTTACGTTTCTCATGATATTCTATACATTCATGTTGTTGTTATGTGCCACTTTGTTTATTTCCTTGTACATTTCTTGACAGTACTCCTTCCATCTGTTCAGAATAACTTTACGTTCTGTTAGAGCAGCAATTCCCAACCATTTTTCACTTGCGTACCCCTTGGCAGCCCATTTCTATAAATTGTACCCCTAATATTAGCAAAATATTTGAAATTAATATAGTTGCAGTTATTCAAAATTTATAGATTATAACCAGAAATATAGGGGCCAACATAGGGATTAAAAAACAATGTAATAAAAAGGTAAACAAACAGTGCATATATGTTTACATTTAAAAAATCAGAAGTTACAATAAAAATTAACACATTTAATTTATTAATAATAATAATAAAAACGTTGTTATTGTTAAAAGTTGAAATCACTTTTTATAACACACGTCACGTGACCATGACAAATGTTCAGTGCAATCCTTGAGCTTGTTTTGAGGCACATAATTTTTTTTAAAAATCAGGTTCAAGTGATGTAAGATACAGTCTCAATTCTGGACCTGCATTCAGTTTACTACGGTATTTATTTTTTATAAAGGTATAAGAAGAGAAAGCCCTCTCCACCAGCTCAGTATTTGTAAATGGCAACAGAAACTTAAGCGCCTTGTCGGTCAGCTGTTCATATTCTCTGCTGATGTCTCCCCAAAGGTTAATAAGGAACTTTCCTTTGAATTCAGCTCTTAAAGTAGTATCAGTCGTAAGTTCAATCAACTTCTCTTTTTCGTTGATTGATAATGTGGCTGCTTGGAAATATTCTTCTTCAAAGGGATTTACAATCCAGTAGTTCTCTTTTCCAGGTTTCGGAAAGTACTTCTCGAAAGATGATTTTAGCCCTTTCAAGTGTTCAATTATTTTCTCTCTCATTTCCTGGGAGAGGTGCAGCTCGTTCTCAGATAGGAAATTGTGCAGAGTTTCAAATACCTCAGGCTGGCCTTTTTCAATACACGACCTCCAAAAATCTAATTTTTTAATCATAGATTCAATTTTGTCTGAAACATTGAAGGTCGTTACCGAGCTATTCTGAAGTGCCAAATTTAGTTTGTTTATTTGTAGGAAAATATCCGATAAGTATGCAAGACTCTGAAGCCAATCACAGTCGTGTAACTTTGAAGTAAGTTGGAAAGGATGGTCTTCAAAAACAAAGTTGGACTTCATGTCTAAGTTCGAACAGCCGGGTAAGGACTTTACCACGAGATAGCCACCTTGCTTGTGTATGAAGGAGCAAGGTAGAATGAAGACTATTCATCTCTTCACACAGTGCTTTGAAAAGCCTCGAGTTTGTAGACTTTGACTTTATAAAATTAACCACTTTCACAGTTTCATCGAGAACGACTTTTAATTCACCAGGGAGGCGGTTAGATGCAAGGCTTTGCCTGTGGATGCAGCAGTGGCTCCAGGTTATATTGGGGGCTACCTTCGTGACACGAGCGCGAAGACCACAGTAGCAACCTGACATAGACTTGGCTCCGTCAGTGCATAGTCCACAACAATTAGACCAATTAATGTCCTTTTCTTTGAAATAAGAATCAATAGTATGAAATATATCCTCACCTCTTGTAAGCCCTGACAGAGGATGACAAAGCAAACGGTTTTCTTCAACTTCAATGCTTTTCAAATACCTCACAATAACAAGCAAAATAGCGAAATTAGCAATATCTGTGCTTTCGTCAACTTGAATTGCAAAGAATTTACTATTTTTAATTCTACTTATTATTGTCGCTTCAACATCGTCAGACATATCCTGCATTCTTCGAGAAAGTGTATTGTTCGAAAGAGGGATAGCGTTCATTTTGCGAACATGTTCCTCTCCGAGCATGCACAGAACAGCATCTTTTATACAAGGAGAAATTAAATTCTCAGCTATAGTATGATTTTTACCACATTTAGCAATACGATAACTAATACGGTAGGAGGCTTCAACCGAATTTTCGTTATCTTTGTTAGCTGACGACAAATACGATGTCACATTCTGTTGTTTCGATAGGCGCTGAAAAAAATTGCGTTCCTTGTTTTCATAACTGGGGTGTTGTGTTTGTAAATACTGCAAGAGTAACGAAGGTTTCATGCTATCATTGGATAATACTTCCCGACACACTACACAGTGGGGCTTAGCACAGTCCTCATCTCCTATAAACGAAAACTCATACTTCATGTATTCGTCACTGTATTTTCTCTTTTTAGCTCTATGTAAAACTGAAGATCGTGTCTTTTCACTATCCTGCACCAAAGTCTTAGGCGTGTCCTGAGAAGTACTTGGTGATTGATCACATTCCACATTATGTTTCAGCTTTTTTACTGTGCCGGTTTTCAACCACTGATCCATATCTGATAATACACGAATTGAACAATTAATCACTTTAAGTTAAGTTAAAACAGTGACAAAAACTACTGTATATATACTATATAGAAACACTGTCTCACTGTCTCACATTTGTAAAATTTGGGTCAAGAATTGACACTATTACTTCCGGGACATTAGACGTTCATAGACAGTGTGAAGATCAAACAAGTCATATTTTTGATGAAATATTCAACGGCACAACTATAATCCCATAGTCATCATAATGAAGTCTATTGTGTAAAAATATTAAATTGTGGGCATACGAAACGCCATAGATTTTCACACACGACAGTCCAAGCAGACAGCACGCCAGTGGCGCGAAAGAAAAACGGCAGAGATTATCTCACACAGTTCATGTTGTACAGTATAGCGTTGAATTAATTTCACAACTGTTGACTTGTCTTTTACACTGTTGACATATGTATCTTTTTTCCGCCATTACTCAATTTTTTTCGCGTACCCCTGAACGTCCTGTCGCGTACCCCCATGGGTACGCGTACCACAGGTAATATAAACATCTCTGATGTTATTGGCAAGTTCATCTGGTGTCATTTCCTCCTGTACTGCCATAAGAACGTCAAATTTGTTCTGAATATCGACACTGTACTCTTCTGGTATGACGCCTGTGTCATATCGTATTACCTTGTCGCTTGTAATGACTTTTTTCAGTTTGATCTTGAAGTTTGCGGCAAGAAGTTCATGGTTGGAGTCACAGTCTGCTCCTGGGAGTGTCTTGATAGATGTGATACATGATCGCCACCTCTGTTGTATTAAGATGTAATCTATTTGGTTCTTGCTTTTTCCGTCCGGTGACATCCATGTATATAGTCTTCTAGGATGTTGCATAAAAAGAGTATTTGTGATGACTAGGTTGTTTTCTAGGGGGGGGGGGGGGGGGGTAGGACTGGAGTGTGTAAGGGATAGTACCTCACAGTGAGAGGCAGCCACTTTTTGAGGAAGGCCCGGATCCTATTTGGTTCCCCCACTCCAGTTCAGCTCACGTATGGCTCCTCGAGTCTGCTTGTGTACGGCAGTGCCACCCCCTGGGCAACAGCTTTGGCTGGCCAGCAGAACTACGTGAGTAAATTGAAAAAGGGAGGTCCCCCTTAAAGAGTACACACAACTGCTGGCCGACCGGGCGAATGATCAATAATACATTGACAACGGCTTCTAGGGCAGGAGTTGGAAAGGCCTGGTATCGGGCTGAGGGCGCACCATGGACTGTAATGGTAAGCGGCCAGAACCATCCAGAAAGCAATGGCAAACTACTGGATGTACAATGCCAAGAAATCCATAATGGCTAATCTGAATATTACTCAAAGATCTGGTGGTGAGTCCCCCGGGTCAGGCAGATCATATTTAACTGGGGAAGAGATCGTTGGCAGCATCAGCACAGGTAATCGTGATGACGGCCAAAAGCCTGACTGTGTTACCACGGAAAACCGTGTCATCGGTCATAGAAAAATAATTGGACAACAGGTAAAATGTATCCGAGACAAAAGTAGCTATTTTAAACTAATTTGGACATGCTGATCACGAATATAAACTTAAAAATCGCGAATTAGCTTTAGTTTTCAAGATCGGTGGCTTCACCTTCCCGACGCGAGTGACCCAGTCCTTCTCTTTTCTATAGCCCTGGCACGTGATTCCCCATGAGACGAATAGCCTTGAGCGCCAATTGGATGACGCAATCTGTAGCAGTCATGCAACCACATTTTCTTCTTGTCATCATTTGTGTTGTGGATTCTGTGAGTGCAGACGTGTCGCTCAAGATGCCTCGTGAATGTGTGAACAGTGCAGGTTATTTTTGCTATATTTGGGGACAAATAACTTTGCTATCACAAAGGCAACCCATTACACTGATGATAAAGAAAGCTTAGAGCCTTTATTTTGGTTGTGAGATCGGTGACCAGGACATATGTTGTTAATCCTGTGCAACGAATCTGCGCTGCTGGTTGAACCGAAAAGGATGATAGATGCGTTTTGCAGTTCCAATAGTGTGGAGGGAACCGACAAACCATCTTAATGATTGTTACTTTTGCATGACTCCTCCAACTGGACATGGTATTTCTAAGAAGAAAAAGCGGCCTGTGATCTATCTGAATATTCTCTCTGCTATGCGGTCAGTGCCTCATGGGGAAGGACTTCCTGTTCCAGACCCACCAGAATCTTATACTCTGGATGATGAAGAAGATAATAAGGCCAGTGGACATCCGTCACCTGTGAAAGCATCTACATCAAGAGATCCTGATTTCTTGCCTATTGAAGAGTCCACAGAGCCACATAAAATTACCCAGAGTGAATTGAATGATCTAGTGAGAGATCTGGAATTGCCAAAAAATAAAGCAGAGCTGTTGAGGTCCAGACTGCAGCAATGGAATCTTCTAGAAGAGAATGTCCATGTGTCTGTGTTTCGTGCTCGGCAAAAAGATCTGCTTCCATATTTCAAAATGACAGATAAACTCATTGCTTGCGTTGATATAGTGGGTCTGATGGCAGCACTACACATCAACTACAAAGACGACGATTGGAGGCTGTTCATTGATTCGTCCAAGTTGAGCTTAAAAGCTGTGCTACTACATAATGGTAATGTTTTACCATCTGTTCCACTCAGGTATGCAGTCCACATGAAAGAAACGTACAACAACATGAAACAACTGTTACACACCATCAACTATGACAAGTATAAGTGGCAGATTTGTGGTGACCTGAAGGTCATTGCCATCTTGATGGGGCTACAGCAGGGTTACACAAAGTTTTGCTGTTTCCTCTGTCTGTGGGACAGCCGTGCCAGGACTTCCCACCACAAGAAAAAGGATTGGCCCCAACAACAATCACTTGAACCGGGGAAAAAGAATGTACTTAACGAACCACTTGTAGAATCCCACAAGATCTTGCTCTCTCCTCTCCACATCAAACTTGGACTAATGAAGAATTTTGTAAAGGCCATGGATCGAAATGGGGCAGGATTTTTATACCTTCGTGATAAATTTCCAAGACTTAGTGAGGCCAAAATCAAGGAAGGTGTATTTGCCGGTCCA
Organism: Oreohelix idahoensis; assembly: GCA_024509875.1. Lineage (NCBI taxonomy): Eukaryota > Metazoa > Mollusca > Gastropoda > Stylommatophora > Oreohelicidae > Oreohelix > Oreohelix idahoensis. The sequence continues at coordinate 1,205,842 of JAMPIV010004368.1, forward strand.
CAGATACGTCAGCTCTTCCGAGATCAGCGTTTTGATGATATCCTCACAGGTGATGAAAAGTTAGCTTGGAATGCTTTCCAGAAATGTGGCCAAACTTTCTAGGAAACAAAAAGGCTGACAATTACCAGGAGCTTGTAGAAACCCTCTTGCAGCACTACGAGAGACTAGGGTGCAACATGTCTTTGAAATTACACTTTTTACACTCTCATCTGGATTTCTTCCCTGCTAACTGCGGTGCTGTCAGTGATGAGCATGGGGAACGATTTCATCAGGACATTACTACCCTCGAAAAAAGGTATCAAGGGAAATGGAATGCAGCAATGCTAGCAGACTATTGTTGGACCCTTGTGAGAGATGCTCCAGAAACTCATTACAAGCGACAGGCAAAAAGGCGTCACTGTGAATCATTTCCGCTATGAGCATTATTATCATATGGTATGTATATGCAAATGTGTAAAACTTGTTTCATAGATATTTAAAAACTAGAGCTAATCTGGTGTTTTAACGGCCATTTTCATATTCAGCAGCCCAAACAACATAAAGGTTTAATCTCAGATACACACAAAAAGTCAAAATTTGTTGTCCAGTGATCAAAATAGGAACATGGAACGTCAGAAGCTTATACCAAGGAAAATAGCACATAGTGAAGAACGAGATGGAAAGACTAAACATCGATATCCTGGGCATCTCAGAGCACAGATGGTCGAGCCAGGGACACTTTTTGATTCCATCAGGAGGAACTTTCATATACTCAGGCAGAGAGAAAGGAGGTCAGAGTGGCGTCGGCTTCTACCTGTCTAAAAGGACAGCTGCCTCCCTATCAAGATATAATCCCATAAATGACCACACTGTCACAATCAGACTGAAAGGAAGGAGAAAGAACATTACAATTATACAAACATGTGCGCCAACAGAGCTGCTGAAGAACATGAAATTCTACATCTGTAGAACTGCAACACGCATTAGAGAAAGCAAATAAGCAAGATATTAGGATAATAATGGGAGATTTTAATGCCAAAGTTGGAAATGAAAGATCAGAGCATGAAAAAAGAGCGAAAGAAAGTTATGGATTGGGCCAGAGAAATGAGAGAGAACGCCTGACGACTTAAGACTAAACAATGAAATTACTTGATAGATTCTGGAAACTAATACAAAGGGCTATAAAGATTATGCTTTCAGATGATGAGAAGATGAATAGGATTTTCAACAGAATCTAAAACCGTGCTGTGTGACAGTGCAGATGGCAGTGAGAGGCCTGGCATCATAGTTATGGAGAAAGGACAATGTCTTCATAATACAATAAATACAGGGACAGTGTCTGAGGCAGAGTATACTTGTCTCCAACAAAGCTGCATTGTGGGCAGTCATAAACAAAATAATGAATAGGATTGGTCTAAACATTAAGGAACTGAGTAAATAATACTCAAACAAGAATTTTCATGCTCTGTGGTTTCACAGAAGAATGTTAAGAACACCATGGACAGCTAAAAAGAATAATAAGGATGTCCTGAAAGAGGCCAGTGTACAAAGGAAATTTATTACTCACATCTGAAAGAAGCAATCCACTTTCTTCGGGCATGTGATGAGAAGAAGAAAGCTGGAATATATTGTAACAACAGGTAAGATTGATGGACAAAAGAGACAGAGGATACAAAAGAGAGAAAACGCTAAACAGAATGGCTAAACAGTTGTGGAGAAACTTGATCAACTTAAGCCACCAGGCATTACACAGGACAAACCTTGAGAAAAGCATGAGGCTGACAATCTCATCTGTAGAACAAGTTGTCTGTACACAAAGCTGTCTGTACACAAAGCTATCTGTACACCAAGCTATCTGTACACCAAGCTATCTATACCACAAGCTGTCTGTACAACAAGCACCTGTACAACAAGCTATCATCTGTACAAGCTGTCTTTATAACAAGCTATCTGTACAACAAGCTATCTGTACAACAAGCTGTATGTAAAACAAGTTATCTGTAAAACAAGTTATCTGTACACAAAGTTATCTGTACACCAAGATGTCTGGACAAAACGTTGTATGTACAAGTGGCTATCTGAACACCAAGATGTCTGGACAAAATGTTGTATGTACAACAACCTATCAGTAGAACAAGCTATCTGTACAACAAGCTATCATTTGTACTGATAGCTGTAGAACAAGCTGTCTGTAGAACAATTTGTCTGTAGAATAAGCTTTCTGTACTAAAGGCTGTCTGTAGAACAAGCTGTCTGTAGAACATGTTGTCTTTACAACAAGATGTCTGTACAACAAGCTGCCTGTACAAGCTGTCTTTACAACAAGCTGTCAGTAGAACAAGATATATATACAACAAGCTGTCTGTAGAACAAGCTATATATGCAACAAGCTGTCTGTAGAACAAGCTATTTATACAACATGATGTCTGTATAAGCTGTCTTACAACAAGCTATCTGTAGAACATGCTATATATACAACAAGCTGTATGTAGAACAAGCTATATATACAACAAAATGTCTGTCGCACAAGCTATTTATACAACAAACTGTCTGTAAAACAAGCTATAAAAACAGCAAACTGTCTGTAGAACAAGCTGTCTTTACAACAAGATGTCTGTAGAACAAGCTGTCTGTAGAACAAGCTATATATACAACAATTATAACATATAAGGAAGGGAAGCCCGAGGCCTGTAAACGGTAAATTAATATGAAACAAACATAAAGGTATGTTTTCAGGCACTCGTAAGAAATAAAGAAGTAGAACACTAGACAACAGAAGAACAACAGACATGAGTGGCTTACCCAGGATTTGAACACTCGACCTTCCGTGCGACAACCCTGCCTAGCTATGCAAGCGAATCACACTATCCTCTCTGCCATCTACGCATCACTAATATATACAATCTGTCTTTACAACAAGATGTCTGTAGAACAAGCTGTCTGTAGAACAAGCTATATATACAACAAGCTGTCTGTTCAACAAGCTCTCTGTACAACAAGCTATATATACAAGCAGCTGTCTGTAGAATAAGCTGTCTGTACAACACGCCGTCTTTACAACATGTCTTTACAACAAGATGTCTGTAGAACAAGGTATCAAATGAACAAATGTACTTTATTTTCAAAGGGTTAAGAATTGGGCACACAGGCCTGTCTAACATTCTGCCCTTCCTCTCTGGGAATGAAAGGATATAGTATGCAAGATTAATGAGAGTGGAAGGGCAGAATGTTAGACGGGCCTGCGCGCCCAATTCTTTACCCTTCGAAAATAAAGTTCGTTCGTTCGTTCTGTCATCTTGCATACTGTATCCTACAAGCATGTGTACACCAAGCTATCACCTGTACACCACGCTATCACCTGTACACCAAGCTATCACATGTACACTAAGCTATCACATGTACACCAAGCTATCTGTACACCTAACTATCACATGTACACCAAGCTATCATCTGTAACCCAAGCAATCCTCTGTAAATCAAACCATCACATGTACACTAAGCTATTATCTGTAAATCAAGCTATCACATGTACATCTAGCTATCATCTGTACACCAATCTATTTGTACACCATGCTATCAACTGTACACCAATCTATTTGTTTACCAAGCTATCAGATATACACCAAACTATCATCTGTACACCAAGCTATCACATGAACACCAAGCTATCACTTACTTACTTACTTACTTAGTCGTTCCCCTTTACCGTGAGGTGTAGAGGTTTGGAAGAGAGAGCGCCAGACCATTCTATCAGCTGTCTTCTTCCTGGCCTGGTTCCATTCTAGTCCTCGGTCCTTCAAAGATTGTCTAATGTTGTCCTCCCAGCGGACTCTGGGTCGTCCTGGAGGTCTGGATCCCTGGCTCTTTGTTTCCCATGCTTGTCGTGGTAGCCGATCTTCTCCCATTCTGCAGACATGGCCAAACCATCTTAGTTGGGACTGTTCTATTTGGGTCTGCAGCGGATGGGATTTTAGGCCTTGACGGATCGTCTGGTTGCGGACCATGTCTCTTCTTGTTACTTCAACCACTTTCCTCAGATACCTCATTTCTGAGGTTTGGATCTGGCTTTTGTGGGTTGTAGTCATTGCCCACGACTCGCATCCATATGTCAAGACTGGGACATAGGTGGAGCGGTATACAGCCATCTTCGTTTTCTTACCAACCTCTTTCTTGCTGAGGAATCCACGATTTATGGCCTGAAAAAGTCTCCCAGCCGCTGCTTTTCGAGTGGCCAACTCTTCTTTGATGCCTCCCTTTCGGTCTATAATAGCTCCGAGATATTTAAAGTGGTCGACCTGCTCCAGGACCTGTTCTCCCAACTTAATCTGATGTTTTCTTTCTTCTCGTGATATCACCATGGATTTTGTTTTAGAGCTGCTTATGACCATCCCTCTCTTCTCCAGCTCTTCCTTCCAGACTTGCAGGTTGGATTGGAGATGTGCCTCTGATTTAGCAATCAGGGCAACATCATCAGCAAATGCCAGCTCCGAAATATAGACCTGTCTCATCTTCCAGTACCCCACTGAATACTTTCTTGTTCTCTCCTTACATGCCTTGATGACATCGTCCATAAGGAGTATGAAGAGGTAAGGTGATAGGATATCACCTTGTCTTACACCAGTGGTGGTCCTGAACTCTTCTGACTTATGGTTTGCTGTCCTCACATAATTTCTGCCAAGCTATCACATGTACACCAAACTATCACAAGTACACCAGGCTATCACCTGTACACCAAACTATCACATGTACACCTAGCTATCACATGTACACCAAGCTATCATCTGTACACCAATCTATTTGTACACCAAGCTATCATCCGCAAACCAATCTATTTGTACACCAAACTATCCCCTGTACACCAAGCTATCATCTGTACACCAAGCTATCACCTGTACACCAAGCTATCATCTGTACACCAGCTGTGCCAGCATCTTATTAACACACAAATATATAGACAAACTGTACCAGCAGTCAAGAAGCTGCGGATGTCAACATGCCGACCGCGAGTAAGACGTCTGGGTCGCCTGGACAGACTAGGTCTTGGTAGCTCATCATATTCCTCTGCTTCTTCATCAGAGTCTTCACTAAGCATCAGACTGTCCAGTCGCTCAGACAGGGCCTCAATAGCCATTTCTCTGTCAGAAACAGCACATGAATTGTGTCATGTATTAACTGCCTTCATCCAGTTCTAAAACATTAACTTGTTATGTCAGGTAAAAGCTGGAATCTAATTCTCTGTCAGAAAAAAAAACATGAAGTGTGTCCTGTATACCATCCCTTTATTAGACTAAAAAAATAATTTGTTAACTATGGAGTATAATCCAAACAAAAAAACTGAGTAACTGCACTAGAAGTGGCATATCATTTAAAAACAAAAACCAACTTAAAGGTAAATATAAAAAGAAAGTAAAGAAGCGGTCACAGTTAAATTGTGACTGGGTGGTCAACATAGACGTTCTAGCCGTCTCGTGAATCATATAGTGCCCTAAGCTCTTTTTCAATTTTACTGATGTTCAATTTCAACTTGATACTTTGCCTTAGCTCAGACAAAGAACACTTAATGTAGATTACTGAATCTAAGCCTGATGTGTTATCAAGACTTTATTCTCAGTCCTTTGAATGAATATATTTACAGAGATCTGGAAACAATACAAATGCAACATGCCTTTCATTCTTCGTGCATCCTTACAGGTCATGATTTTTTTCTTTGACTTCTTGTCTTCATGAATTTGCATCAAAAATCATAGCTACTTGACTATTCATTTCTGTAGAACCGGGCTACCACTGGGGAATATACTTTTATCAGTTGATAAGTTCTTGCTCTATAAAAATGTTCTTCTCTACACTCTTGTCTATCTGCTACACGTTCTCTAAGTTTCACACAAAATTATTATCTAATGTCTTTTTCGGCACAAAACTCTTGTTTTGTTGATTCTAGAGAGTTAAATTCTTTGTTACATAACAATGGATCGTTGACGAGTCTCTTGATATAATCTGGATCATATTGTTAATGATGTCTCTATGTCGCATCTGAATACCACAGATGGTGGCGTAGTTTCACAGCAACGTGTCTGGACTGAGTACCACTACCTGTCTAGTAACTTACTGCAAGCACAGTAATACCACAGATGGTGGCGTAGTTTCACAGCAACGTGTCTGGACTGAGTACCACTACCTGTCTAGTAACTTACTGCAAGCACAGTAATACCACAGATGGTGGCGTAGTTTCACAGCAACGTGTCTGGACTGAGTACCACTACCTGTCTAGTAACTTACTGCAAGCACAGTAATACCACAGATGGTGGCGTAGTTTCACAGCAACGTGTCTGGACTGAGTACCACTACCTGTCTAGTAACTTACTGCAAGCACAGTTGTAACTCAAAATCTCCAGACCTAAAGGTCTTTTATATTTGGATATGTGCCCTAATATAACCAACTAGGTTGAACGGTACGCGCCTCGCCAAAACGAGGCAAAATTTTATTTTAAAAAAAAAAAAGTTTTAATTGCACAGTTTGTAACTTGACAGCCTTGTCGCTCAGGAACATCCTTATATAAGGGACCGTACGTCACTATCCCACGTGACCTCTATAACTCTGGTCACTATGTTATCTCTTAATACCTGAGTCACTTCCCTTACACCGTCTTTCTACATAGTACTTTCTCATCATTATTTTATAATGGTGTGCTAATTCGGTAGTGACAAAATAATAACCTCAAACATGCAATAACGATAGAATATAATTGTAAAAATAGCTTATAAACTGTTAAACAAAATGGAATATATAGTTAAAAGTTTCACAAATGTTGTCATGCTGTAAAGACAGAAATTGAAAAAAATAACGTGGTAACTCAGATCAAAGATTAAATGTAAATTTTAAAATTTACTCCATAACCCCAGTCAAGATTAAATATAAATTTTAAAATTTACTTGGCAACTCCAGTGAAGATAAAATATAAATTTTAAAATTTATTTCATAACTCCAGTCAAGATTAAATACAAATTTAAAAATTAACTTGGTAACTCCAGTCAAGATTAAATATACATTTTAAAATTTACTTGGTAACTCCAGTAATTATGGAAATAGTTTGGTAAATGCCATAAAGGTAAAAGGAGGTAAAGGATCCCGTTATTTGTCCATTGAGGCATATTGGGAATATGGTGTTACACCCATATTTTCTTGACCATCAGCACACTAGGGGTGATATCGTCAGCATCACGCCTGCTGCCTTAACGTTCCCAGAGTTGCTCTGGTACCCAATTGATGTGGCTGGGTCGACCCTGGAGCCGCTTGCCGTCTAAAAAATCCCACCTCAACTGGGGATTGAACCGTGGATTACCGAGCTAGGAAGCCAGTGCACTAACCACTGCCCTACCGTGGCTCCCCCTAAATGCCATAAAGGTGGAACATACTGTTACAATTAACAGCACATTCCAAGCAAGCAATTGTCAGCTTACAAATTAGTCTTGATCGTGCAAACTACTAGGACCTGGACAAGGAACTAATCTCTCTCCCCCCCCCCCCTTCCCCCCCCCTCCCCCCCCCCCCCAAAAAAAAAAAAAAAAAAAAAAAAAAAAACCATTAGACAGTCTCAGAAATTATCAGGTATAATGCTGCACCACTTCCTATCATCATACCAGATTATAATGATTCAGCTGATAGTGCCATTGAGTCCAGATTAGTGGACAAACAAGCTTTTAAAATGGCCAAATGTTAATGACCCGGTCACAGAGATAACACGAGGGGTTCACAGCAAGTCATAGCTGTTGAAGTAGGTGCAAGGTCATCTGATCAACTCAGTATGTGATCTACTGAAACAGTTGCACCTGGAGGGACAGTCAATGAAAACATCCATTCAAAAAAACTTGGTGAAGCTGCAGGAAAGGCCTCATGCTAGCTGTGACATAACCATTAAGGCCAACAGAATTCAGGACAGTTATAGTAATATACTATAAAACTGTTACTATCATAACTGTCTCAAGTTGACAGCATGGATAAAGCTAGGTGTGAACAGCTGGTTCAGCAATTGTGAACTAGGTAGAGCAGGTTCAACGCCCCCAGTAAAGGCTTAACACATTAACTACCGCAAGCCGCTGACAGCGGCTCACAACATAATCACATTTGGACCGCAAGCCGCTCAGAGCGCCAATCTAATTTTAGTAATAAAACGAATGAAAAATGTACTGAAACACTCTCTGATCTGGTTTGAGATTTTAAGTTGCCACCGGAAAACAAATTCCCAAAGCATGGTTGTTGTAGAACACTGGAAAATTGATATTATGTTCATATTTTTCAGCGTTTTGGGTTAGTTACCAAATCGTGTAAAACTGTTTACCGTGGCAACTAGTGATAGGACTACAAAAAATGCGTGTACATCTCGTCTAACGGCTGAATAGGATAGAAACGTGTTTCAACAATTGACTGATAGATCTAGCGACGAGGACAAGAGTGAAAACGGTGTGCACATTGATTTAAATTGTGATTTTGATAGAGATGGGGCGCAAGCAGTTATAATTATGAAAATATTGCAAGTCCTCGACCATCGGAGGGCCGTTAAATAGCAACTACCTCTATTAGAGTTACAACCGGTATTTATTATAATAGTACATTCATTTATCTTTAAAATGACGTGTAATTCATAAAAAGCTGTAAAAAATTACGAAAACTACAGCTTACTTTGTGCAAACACCTACAGGATGAAAATGGGAAAAAAATTTAATTCGGCCACAGTGTGTTTTTTAATTCGGTAGTTAATGTGTTAACAAACAAAGAGGATGACCCCCATCGAGGCCAGCTCCTTGACTGTGATTTTATTTTTTAATAGGCCCCATTAGTCCTCTATAGATAATTATTTATGTTGTTATGAGACCATTCTTCTTCTTTCTGTAATTTTGTTCTATAACTGAGTTTAGTCTTCTTCTCTTGGTAATTAATTTCGTTTTCAGGAGGGATTACTGTAGGGTTTAAGTTTATACTCGCACCAGTTTTCTTTTCTCTAAAGTAATTGCGTACAAGTAGTCGTATTTCCTTTGTTAAATTAATCGCGGTCATTTTATTGTATTTACTAGGCGTTGTAGTTATTTTAGGCTGGGTAGATTTTTCAGCTCGGATGAAACCGAAAAACCCGCACCTACCCAGGTAAATTGGGGGTGCATGAGAAAAAGCACTACCCAGGTACTTAAAGAAGCAGAGGTGAGGAGAAAACGTCGAAAGGAGCACCAGGAAAATAAGCAGCTGAGGGCTGTCACCTCAGGGGCGCATTCCCATAGTCATTTATGACTGAAGGGGCTATTATTATTATAGGTACTTAAAACTGGCGCTAGGATCGAATTAAAGTAAATTTTGCTCACACGGTCGTTGTAACATTATCTTAAATGACGCAATTTTTGGACGTGCGGTAATGGTAAAATTATGAGTCATGAGTAGCTTGCTTTATCATTGGGGGATTTCAATAGTTTATGAAATGCAGGAATATTATTGGTTTAAGAGTGACGCCAAGCGATGACGTAGGGCGGGGGTTCTGGCGTGGGGTCCCTGGGATATATAATAGGGTAAATCATTAGCGAGTCTCTTTTGTCTCCAGAAATTCAGCCGTGAAAACAAAGTCATTTTCGATGGCTCTTAAAGTGGGAAATTCGAATTGGGTATGTTCATATTTTAGTTTAGCGTGGTACTTATAATTCAATTCTTAATAGAACCTTAGCACGATAATGTAAGTTTCTCTTCAGGGAGTTAAATTAACTTTTATATAAATGAAAGCGCCATCAATTACTATCTTAGAGATAAAATGTAAATGTAAGTGTGCATATAATGTTTTTCTAGGTTAAGCTAGTTCGATCTTTGGTTGTTGGGGTAGCTTTGTGATATTATCTGTGTGGGTATAGCGTTTAGATACCCGGGCGCTTTGTCATAGGTAATTGGTAGACGCTTGCGAAATTAATTGTAGAAGGTTAAGTCCTTAGGCTTTATCAATATGGTAATTGCGAGGGTCCGATATATATATATAGGTAACCTCGATTTGTTTATAATTTTGCAGTATAAATATACTTACTTACTTACTTAGTCGTTCCCCTTCTACCGTGAGGTGTAGAGGTTTGGAACAGAGAGCGCCAGACTATTCTATCAGCTGTCTTCTTCCTGGCCTGGTTCCATTCTAGTCCTCGGTCCTTCAAAGATTGTCTAATGTTGTCCTCCCAGCGGACTCTGGGTCATCCTGGAGGTCTGGATCCCTGGCTCTTTGTTTCCCATGCTTGTCGTGGTAGCCGATCTTCTCCCATTCTGCAGACATGGCCAAACCATCTTAGTTGGGACTGTTCTATTTGGGTCTGCAGCGGGTGGGATTTTAGGCCTTGACGTATCGTCTGGTTGCGGACCATGTCTCTTCTTGTTACTTCAACCACCTTCCTCAGATACCTCATTTCTAAAGTTTGAATCTGGCTTTTGTGGGTTGTAGTCATTGCCCATGACTCGCATCCATATGTCAAGACTGGGACATAGGTGGAGCGGTATACAGCCATCTTCGTTTTCTTACCAACCTCTTTCTTGCTGAGGAATCCTCGATTTATGGCCTGATAAAGTCTCCCAGCCGCTGCTTTTCGAGTGGCCAACTCTTCTTTGATGCCCCCCTTTCGGTCTATAATAGCTCCGAGATATTTAAAGTGGTCGACCTGCTCCAGGACCTGTTCTCCCAACTTAATCTGATGTTTTCTTTCTTCTCGTGATATCACCATGGATTTTGTTTTAGAGCTGCTTATGACCATCCCTCTCTTCTCCAGCTCTTCCTTCCAGACTTGCAGGTTGGATTGGAGATGTGTCTCTGATTTGCAGTATAAATATGCTAGCGTATTTTGTGTACGTTATTTTATTGTGCATTTTATTGTTGTGTAGTCCGAAGACAAGAGAGGTAATTAATATTACTGAGACGGGAGTTCATCTTTCCTAGTTTTATTTTGATGAGCATCAAAAGTCAGCCTGTAAAAATAAAGTAGGGCTAGGAATTTAGTACAGGAGTTTCCCTAAGTTTGAATTGTTGTGACTCCGTGGCTAGGCGGGCGTAACAAAAGATTTAGGTCAGCCGTGTCTGGGAGTTTTATTACCAGACCGATGTTTACTTTGAAACGGGGTAGAGAGATCAAAGAGGGAATTGTATGGGAGGCTGACTCTGGGGCATAAATATTTAATTATCGCTGTGCATAGTTGAGTAGGGGATTGAGTGGAGCGGTCTTTATTTAGGTGGTTATATGCTATGGAAATCTAAAAATGTGCAAGAACTACAGAACCATTAGCCTTATTAGTCATCCAAGTAAGGTGATGTTAAGGATACTTTTGAACAGAATAAAACAGAAATCAGAAGAAATCTTGTCAGAGGAACAGGCTGGCTTTAGACCAAAAAGAAGTACCTCAGAACAAATCTTCAATATTAGATTACTTATCGAAAAACATCTCCAACATCAACACGATTTATACCATAACTTCATCGATTTCACAAAAGCCTTCGATCGAGTCTGGCATGAAGGCTTATGGCAAGTAATGAGAAAATTCAATTTTGATACCAACATCATAGATATCATTGAAGCACTATACAAGGACGCAAGCAGTGCTGTTTTTGCAAGCAACGACATTGGAGAATTTTTCAAAACAACTGTAGGAGTTCGGCAGGGATGTATCCTGTCCCCAGTGCTCTTTAATATTTATCTAGAACATATTATGCAGGAGGCTCTCTACGATTATAAATCAACCATATCGATTGGAGGCCGACCTCTGTGCAACCTACGTTTTGCTGATGATATTGATCTGATAGCTGGATCAGAATCAGAACTTCAAGACCTTACCTCTAGACTGGAGAAAGTAACAAGAACGTATGGGATGGAAATTAATATAGAAAAAAGCAAGATATTGGTGAATAGCCATAAGAAACATGTTCCGACCAACATTACGTTAAATGGGCAAACGTTAGAAGAAGTTAACACCTTTAAATATCTCGGGTCCACTATATGCAGTGATGGAAGATCAATTAAAGAAATCAAGACAAGACTTGAGATGGCCTCAGCTGCCATGACAAGGTTGAATGTGATCTGGAAAAGTAACATCAGTTTTCCTGTGAAGATCAAATTATACAAATCACTTGTATTATCTATTCTCTTGTATGGGTGTGAGAGCTGGACACTCACTGCAGATACGGAGCGAAGGATTCAGGCTTTCGAGCATAAATGTTATAGAAGAATTTTGCGCATTTGCTATAAAGAGCACAAAACAAATGTCTATGTTAGAGAGAAGATAAACACCTATGCAGGCCACCAAGAACCACTTTTGTCAACAGTGAAACGCCGAAAGCTTGCCTGGTTTGGGCATGTAACTCGTCATGACTCCCTTTCGAAAACGATCCTTCAGGGAACAGTCGAAGGTAAACGGAGAAGAGGAAGGCAGAGAAAATCCTGGGCTGATAACATCAAAGAATGGGCAGGACACGGTTTTTCCACACTTGTACGCATTGCTGAGGATAGAGAGCAGTGGAGGACCCTGTCTGCTGATGCTTCCACCATGGCACCCTACGACCCATGACCGGTTACGGGCTGAGATGAGATGATGATGCTATGGTTGAGATTTATTGGAAGTTGTTGTACATTAGTTGTTATTTGTTTTGTTTTCAGCAGTTTCACAGCACGAATTGGGAGGGTGTAACCTGCCTTCCAATTTACAACTGAAAGTTGTCGTCTCAGGAGCCCTGGGCTCAAGATATCGCCAGAGGTGAAGAGCACTGGTGACACAGTGGTTACCGGTGTCAAGTACGTCTGCAGCAAAAAAAAGAAGCAGTTCAATGGCAGTGAAGCATTCTTCAGCGTGAACGGATTTCTTAAAATCCCAAGCTCTAAGCTCATATCCACACACCGAAACAAAGGCGCGTGGCCTGGTGTTGTCGTTTAAATTCGGTCACAATAAAACCGACGGCCCTAAACCCAAAGAGGGGTAACCGGGCAAGTGAATTAAGTTTCGTCAGTAGTGAAGCAGCTACATTCCGAGTCAAGTATCCAGTCTAAAAAGAACCCAAGTCATCAGCTACAATATTCGTTTGGAGAAGAGAGGGTCAAAATTCCTTCCAAATGCACTAGAGAGAGAAGGGGAGTAGCGGAGAAGCCTCTCAGTAGGAACCAGGAGTGTCAGACAGGCACTGAACAGAGACATACTTATAAATTAGTCATTCAGATTGTGTAGGACTTTGAAAAGTTCAAATCAGCTTTCGATGTAGGCAGTTAGTTAGGTCTACAGCTAGACAGTGGTGTTAGTTAGTGGCGTGTATATCGCCTACAGCATTTGTAGCTGTGTAGGTAGTTAATTTAGTCATCGTCAGTAGGACAGTGACAGTGGTAACCTTAATATAGGACAGTAAAAAAGATGGCTACAGCAAAAAATTAGAGCTCGAAAATATCTTGAATGAAGAGCAAGTAAATGTATGCTGCTTGCAAGAAACCCACCTCAACAAGGACATAGCCTTCAAAATCAGAGGCTACAAGTGCTACCGATCGAACAGAATAGACAGGCAAAAGGGTGGAATACTGACACTTGTGAGGAATAACATCAGTGCATGTCAGCTTGAAACATATATGGAGGGGGCGGAATACCAGATGCTTCATCTCAGGACAGAAAGTATAGAATTCCACCTGCTCAATTACTACTGTCCGAGCGATCGCCCACTGGCACTAAACACAATCCCAGCAAAAGAAAGACTGATTGTATGCGGAGACTTCAACAGCCACTCACAGAGCTGGGGCTATGATCACATGGACAGGAGAGGTGAGGAGCTTGAAAACTGGCAGGATGACAATGGGCTTATCCTGATAAACCAGCCAATCGACCCACCAACCGTCTACTCGAGATCATGGCACACCACCTCTACACCAGACCTGGCATTCCACTCACCCAGCCTGGAGTGGAACACCACACGCATTGTAGGGAAACAACTTGGAGGCAGCAATCACCGGCCAGTCTTCCTAATTGTGGAAAATGAACTTGTCAAAGAGAGCAGCACTCTCTCTAGGTGGAACTACAAGAAGGCAGACTGGACAATGTACCAGCACCGTACTAGTATACTGGCTAGAGATCTGACTGTAGACAATGACATCAATAAGCTAGTTGATGACTTCAGCAGATGCATATTACAGGCTGCTCGTGAAACAATACCTAGAGGGGCTCGTAAGCACTACAAACCATATTGGAATAGTGAACTAGAGCAGCTGCACAACGACGTGGAAACATCTCGAAAGCAGGCAGAGACCAGTCCATGCCAAGAACACCACAATAACTACCAGCAAGCTAAGGCCAAATTTCAAAAGGGCCAAGTTGCAGGCCAGGCAGGGAAGCTGGAAGGAGAAAACAGAGTCCTTGAACTTCGAAAGAGATACAAGGAAACTGTGGAAGCTGGTAAAACAACTTAACGATGAGGGTACAGGGAGAAACTCAAAGATTGCACTGTACAAAGATGGAAACATCCTCATGGGAAAACAGGCAGCTGATCACTTTGCAGACTCCTTTGCTAAAGACAACAACATCGAAGTTAGCCCAGAGAAGCAACAGGAGACTCGTGAGAAACAACAATACGCAGGACGAGATGGAACCATACCTGAAGTTATGGAGGCACCAATCACATTCAGAGAACTGGAGCTTGCAATATCCAAATTGAAAATGAGAAAGTCGCCAGGAGATGATGGAGTGTCCAATGAAATGATTAAGAACTTGGGAACCGCAGCAAAAACAAAGCTGCTGCAGATCTTCAATATCTGTTGGAACTCAGGCAGAGTTCCACAGACCTGGAGGGAAGCAATCATGATACCACTCCTAAAACCAGGAAAAGACAGTTCCACGGCCTCCAGCTACAGACCAATCAGCCTTACAAGCTGTCTCTGCAAAACAATGGAACGTATCATCAACCTCAGGCTACAGTGGTACCTTGAAAGTGAAAACCTTCTTGTACCACAGCAGGCGGGCTTTAGGCAGTGTTACTCTACCGAAGATCAGGCAACTTACCTTTCCCAAGAGATTGAGGATGCGTTCCAAGATAAGAAACTGGTACTAGCAGCATGGATAGATCTAAGGAAAGCATTTGACAAGGTTTGGAAAGAAGGGCTTCTGAAGAAACTGAGAAATTGTAGAGTGAATGGTAGGATGTACAAATGGGTGAAAGCATACTTGCATAACAGAAGAGCCCGAGTACAACTAGATGGCCTCAAGAGTAAGAAAATTCTACTGCGTCATGGCGTCCCTCAGGGAGGGGTTCTGTCCCCCACACTTTTCCTAGTCTACATCAACGACCTGGTTGCTGAACTACCACATGGAATGAAAGTGGCAATGTACGCTGATGACCTGGTAATATGGTGCACAGATGAGCATGCAACAGTGGCCACCAAACTGCTACAAAGAGCTATAGATGCCTTAACCTCATGGGCAAATAGATGGTGTGTCAGCATCAACACAGACAAGTGCAGCACTACGCTCTTCACCCTCTCTCCCAAACAAAAAGCTGGTGTCATCAAGATAAACAAAGAGCTCCTGAGAGAAGATAAACAACCCACCTATCTCGGAGTTACATTCGATGATAGGCTGACATGGAAGCAGCACATCAACAAGGCAGCAACAAAGGCCAGGAGGAAGTTAGCCATCCTGAGAAAACTAAGTGGAACCACATGGGGAGCCAGCGGGAAAATACTTAGTAAAGTTTACCAGCAGGGCATACGACCACACCTGGAATATGGGTCAGCTGCGTGGTGTCCAGCATCAAACACCACATTACAAGAGCTAGATAAGGTGCAAAACCAGGCGCTTAGGGTCATCACGGGGGCAATGAAATCAACGCCTATAGTGGAGATGGAGAAAATGGGGAGGATACAAGCACTGAGAGAACGCAGAGACACGAAAGTGCTAACACAGGCAGAAAAGTTCCTCTGTATGCCGAGCCATCCAATGAAGGACAGATTCCAAAACCTAGCAATGGGGCGATTGAAAAGAAGCAGCTTTATCCACCAGGCCAAACGATTTCGTAGACAAACCTCAGACCTGCCTGAAGTTAACAGCCCCCTAAAGTCTGTGCCAGAACAAACCCCTTGGAGAGAGGAGCCTGGACTACCAGTACACATCCAGACAAAAGTGAAAGGAATATTCGACAGGGATGAACAGAACAGCGTGCAACGTAGGACAGTCACTCTCAGTTTCCTGGATGATGAATACCCACAGGACCTCTGGGTCCGAGTATACACGGATGGGTCAGCACAGAATGCAGTAAAGAATGGAGGAGCAGGAGTGTACATAGAATACTCAAACAACACTAGGGATACGGTCAGAGTACCAACGGGGAAATTCTGTAACAACTATGATGCAGAAATCCAGGCAATCAAGGTGGCAACTGAGAAACTGTTGAACACCAATTTCGGTCCACAGCCTGTAGTATTCCTGACAGATGCAAGATCAGCACTCCAAGCACTTCAGTCCAGAAAATTGCCAGGTATACAAGCCCTACTTTCTGAACTGTGCAACCAGCGCAGGGTCGCCATGCAGTGGATACCGTCTCATTGTGGAATACCAGGAAACGAGAGAGCGGATGGACTGGCTAAAGAAGGTGCTGCAGACAAGCAACCGCATGTACCAGTTACATACCATCAGAAGAAAAAGATGATCAAATCAATCAGAAAGACACCAACACAGGATGACTACCAAGCTATGAACAGATCAGAACAAATTGTCAGAACAGGACACAACCGACTCCGCAGCTACATGTATACAAAATTCAAGATTGGCAATTCAGCCATGTGTACAGGCACCCCAGACTGCGGAGCACATACTTCAAGATTGCCCCGAATATGATATATTGAGGCAAACCCACTGGCCCAGAGAAACAACACCGGAAGCAAAACTATACGGACGTCTGTATGAACTACAAAAGACAGTGAAGTTTATACAAGAAACAACATTGCAGATATAGACAATATATTTCAAGTGAACAAAAGAAGAAGAAGAAGAAGAAAGAGGATGACAGACTTGGAGAGTAATGACCCAAGCGCCTTCCCTCCTCAAAGGTAAGAAAGTGAAAAGACCCAAAACAACGTCTGATGAGTAAGTCAGGTGGTAAAGCTGGATCTGAAATAAACTCCTTGACTTGCCCTAATTACACACACATATTTTTTACTGTTTTCCAGTGGAGAAAGATTCCATTTTCTATGCTTGGCCTTGTCTGTATAAAGATATAATTGTTACCACTTGCAAAATTTCTTATCTGACACCAAACTGCTCATGTATAATATATGTGGACTATTGTGCACATCTCACCTGTCTGACAGCAAGGGTGCTATGCCAGCCTCCTCAGGGAGCATACTGAAGGGTGGCATGCAAAGTCCTGACTCAAGTTCTCGAAGGTCTGAGTCTTGTGGTTCAGATTCTATTGGATGCTCCAACATCCAAGTAGCCAGGAGGTTAGTTGATCTTGCTGAAACTTCCCGGCCAGTTATGCCTGTTAAAGTTATCAACTGTGAGGAATGTGCTGATAATTGTATGGTTATCAGCTATCATTAGAAACTGGCACAAAGTATGATCACACACAACAATTTCAAATCAAGAATGTATAGTATCAGCATTATTTAAGAAACGATTATTATGAAACAAATATGAATAAATAAATGACCACTACAGGAAAACACTAACTAAATCAATAATCAAACTAGGAAAACTCATTAACAAATCAATCAAAACTACTGGGCAACTGTGAGTCAACAATGACAACTTGTGGACAACTCTAACACAATGAATAAAGAGTCTTTTGCAAATGAATATCCAATTTTCAGTAACAGAATAAATGAATGACCTGTCTTCAGTAACAGAATAAATGAATGACCTGTCTTCAGTAACAGAATAAATGAATGACCTGTCTTCAGTAACAGAATAAATGAATGATCTGTCTTCAGTAACAGAATAAATGAATGATCTGTCTTCAGTAACAGAATAAATGAATGACATGTCTTCAGTAACAGAATAAATGAATGATCACTCTTCAGTAACAGAATAAATGAATGATCTGTCTTCAGTAACAGAATAAATGAATGATCTGTCTTCAGTAACAGAATAAATGAATAACCTGTCTTCAGTAACAGAATAAATGAATGACCTGTCTTCAGTAACAGAATAAATGAATGATCTGTCTTCAGTAACAGAATAAATGAATGACCTGTCTTCAGTAACAGAATAAATGAATGACCTGTCTTCAGTAACAGAATAAATGAATGACATGTCTTCAGTAACAGAATAAATGAATGACCACTCTTCAGTAACAGAATAAATGAATGACCTGTCTTCAGTAACAGAATAAATGAATGACCTGTCTTCAGTAACAGAATAAATGAATGACCTGTCTTCAGTAACAGAATAAATGAATGATCTGTCTTCAGTAACAGAATAAATGAATGACCTGTCTTCAGTAACAGAATAAATGAATGACCTGTCTTCAGTAACAGAATAAATGAATGACATGTCTTCAGTAACAGAATAAATGAATGACATGTCTTCAGTAACAGAATAAATGAATGACCTGTCTTCAGTAACAGAATAAATGAATGATCACTCTTCAGTAACAGAATAAATGAATGATCACTCTTCAGTAACAGAATAAATGAATTACCTCTCTTCAGTAACAGAATAAATGAATGACCTGTCTTCAGTAACAGAATAAATGAATGACCTGTCTTCAGTAACAGAATAAATGAATGACCTGTCTTCAGTAACAAAATAAATGAATGACCACTCTTCAGTAACAGAATAAATGAATGACCTGTCTTCAGTAACAGAATAAATGAATTACCTCTCTTCAGTAACAGAATAAATGAATGACCTGTCTTCAGTAACAGAATAAATGAATGACCTCTCTTCAGTAACAGAATAAATGAATGACCACTCTTCAGTAACAGAATAAAGGAATAACCTGTCTTCAGTAACAGAATAAATGAGTAACCTGTCTTCAGTAACAGAATAAATGAATGACATGTCTTCAGTAACAGAATAAATGAATGATCTGTCTTCAGTAACAGAATAAATGAATGACCTGTCTTCAGTAACAGAATAAATGAATGATCACTCTTCAGTAACAGAATAAATGAATGACATGTCTTCAGTAACAGAATAAATGAATGACCTGTCTTCAGTAACAGAATAAATGAATGACCTGTCTTCAGTAACAGAATAAATGAATGACATGTCTTCAGTAACAGAATAAATGAATGACCTGTCTTCAGTAACAGAATAAATGAATGACCTGTCTTCAGTAACAGAATAAATGAATGACCTGTCTTCAGTAACAGAATAAATGAATGACATGTCTTCAGTAACAGAATAAATTAATGACATGTCTTCAGTAACAGAATAAATTAATGACCTGTCTTCAGTAACAGAATAAATGAATGACCTGTCTTCAGTAACAGAATAAATGAATGACATGTCTTCAGTAACAGAATCAATGAATGACATGTCTTCAGTAACAGAATAAATGAATGACATGTCTTCAGTAACAGAATAAATGAATGACATGTCTTCAGTAACAGAATAAATAAATGACCTGTCTTCAGTGTGACAACTTGCCCAATCTTCTCTTCATTTTTTTTATTATTTACGGACATCGTTTTTTTTCTCATCCTCAATGCATGATCGCAAAGTCCCGGGAAGTGTCACTTGCGGAAATTTCCTAGTATTCAGTATTTTCTCCTCGCTATTTTTAGATACGACGTCATTGTTGACCAATGACCTCGGTAGCTAGGAACCTGTTTTAATTTAAGACTGCTTAAGCTGATAAAACCAGTTTATGCCACTTTAGGAAGACCCCACGTGACTTTTAACGCTATTGATTGGAGCGTTTATTTGACGCTAATGTCACATGATGCACGCTATGGATCACGTGTCCAAGCGGAAATGACCCGCTAAAAGGCGGCAACACAAGCAATCTTCACTTGCCCGGAACCCTTGAGACAGCTAGGTCTAACCCAATTATCGGCGAATTCTCGCATTAAAAGCACTGAAGCCACGTGTCTAATTGCGGGTTAGCGTCCATCTTTGAGTAGGTAAGTGAAATCTCGCTAGAATATAATGTGATGAAATGTGTAGTACCTTGCAAAATCGACGCAAGATTGGTATGTTTACTTTATTCATATTTTTGTTTTACGATCACATCCAGCCACATGTGATCGGGTATATTTTATGATCCCACGGGATATGTACATGTTCATAATAATGTATAACGGGAATATATATATATATAGCTATTAATTTCCATATTATTTGATTAATTTCGACCCGACGTTTAGACTAACGGAAATTAATATTAACGATAATGTTGACCGACCGTGACATATATTCATTATAAATTATATGACGAGGCGACCAGACATGAAGTGTGTGATAATGTTGTCAGACAATTCTAAAACACGGATGTCCAATTATTTGTTAAATTCATCATAATGACATGACGATTAGGCTAGAGGCACAGAACTAGAATACTGTTGCCGACATTTCTATGATAAATTTGGTGGGTTTAACTGACATTTATAATAATTCATCGGGTTAAGCTGACGATAAATCAGTCTAAAGAATTATAATACTGCCACTGGGGCAGAGTAATATAATAAAGGACAGACAGGAGAAACTTGAATTCAAGATTAGACTCTAGACATATGATGTTAGAGACTAAAATCTGAGGTGACAGGCAGAGGGACGGCTTTAGGGAAAGACTGCTTTCTAAAGCTAGAAAATTAATGGAGCCGTCGTATTTGTCTTCAGTCTATGGTGGAGCCTTGCACGACAGTCCAATCTCAGCGCAGAATACGGAGTCGAGCACAGAGAAGGCAAATCCGAACCATTCAAGACCTACCGGGGCAACGTCAGGAGACCGGAGAACTAACCACACTTCACTATCAGCCGGGGGCTGAAAAGCTAAGTCCACGACAAAGGAAACTCACCTAATCAATGCCACAAAGTTTAGTCATCCATGATGAAAAACACGTGAATTGTGAGACACATAATACATACAGCAGACACTAATTCCATCGACAATACTATCATTCACCATCTATTCACTTTATTGCAATAAACCAATTGGGTGTATATACTGTACCCCACGCTTTGTTCCTTCCATTAGATGTTGAATATTGTCTATGTTTATCTTCCTTTATAAGGGAGGGGGGGCTCGTAAAATATAATATAATTTAAAGAATAATAATAATAGATAACTGAGAAGGGGACGACGGTAGCGAGAGACCAAATATCTCCTTACAATCTTTTCCAGACCTGTCGAGTTAGGAGAATTTACCCTCTTCGTCACCCTTTGGAAGTGGGAAAACCCAGCAGGGATTCCTTGAGCCAAATCTTCCACATCAGATCTATTATTTCCTCTAAATAATTCTCTTATCCTTTAAACGCTACGTGACACTGGTGTCTCGGTCCGGGATTTGAACTTATGTATTTTATCATACCTCTGGGATAGTATCATCCATTCAGTCATTACAGTATACCATTTTAACACATGTATTTTCACACAGTGAGCTCTAGAAAGACAGAAAACATTTTTTCTAGAAATTCAGGCATTGATTGGTGAATCCCTTTATATATGTTGTGTTTAATTAAGTTAGTTCTTGATTTTGTATTTCATTGAATTACAGACCTTAAGTCTCCATAACTGTAGTAATTTCATTCTACAGCAGTCGGATAAATAATTAGTATTTACTTGTTGCTAGAAATACTATTGGAAGGTAGCACTAGCTTACTCAGTGTGGACTTTAACTGCAAAAGATGGCTGAAATAGTTAAGCTTAAGGCAGCACTAGGGGAGGCCGGTCGAGATCTAGGTTATAGTGGGGTGGACCTTGCAAATTATGTCAGTGTCGAGACTGATAAGTATTACGCTCGAGAAACAGCGAAAGCTGAAAGAGAAGAGCGAATAAAGTTAGCAGAAATAGATGAGAGGATAAAAGCTGTAGACGCTAGAGAAAGAAGCGAGAGAGATGAACGCGAGCATGCATTGAAGATGAAGCAGTTAGAGATGCAGGGACAAGCTCAAAGAGTTGAACCAGTAGCCGGTGCGACCGCATCTACCTCCTCAGGCAACCTATCGCCACGGTCAGATGATATGCCCTCCTTGCACGCAGGGGGCACCGGACCTTTGCCATCCTCACTCATGTCAACTTTGGGACCTTTGACGTTTCCATTTGAAGCTTTCTCGGAACAAGCCGACTCGATCGATAGGTATCTCGACAAATTTGAGAAGTTTGCCACCACGTTTGGTTTGGAGAAGAGCAAATGGAACCTGAAACTGTCGCAAGGGCTTAGAGGAACTGCTTATGACGTGTATAGCAAGCTTCCTCCAGGTTTACAGGATGACTACGACTCTTTGAAAAAGGCACTATTGGTTCGTTATGAGCTACATGCTGACGCCTATAGGAAGAGGTTCCGTAACTCTAGGAGGGAAGTCGGAGAGAACTTTGCTCAGTTTGCTGCGAGACTGGATTCCTACGTGGAGAAGTGGGGTGCCCTAGGGAATTTTACTCATGATTGGGAAGGCCTGAAGGAAATGGTCATGATCGAACAACTGAAGGACACCATGACTTCCGACATGAGAAGATTCCTGACAGAGAATGGGGCCAGCACTTTAGAATCCATAGTCCAGTTAGCGGAACGATATCAGGCAGCACTATCAGAGAATCCACCACCCAGACGGAAACAACCAGATTACGTACCTAGACAGACAGCTCAGTCACACATGGACCCCCAAGTGAAACCACCGTATACTAACTTCAAAAAGCCTGACAAGCCAGACTACAAGACTACTCAGAGATCTAATTTCCAGCAGCAGAGGCAAGGGGAAAAATGGTGTAAGCACTGTAGAACCATCACCCACAATACGCAGGAGTGCAACCGGAAAAACCCACCTCATCATGCTGCCTGCTTACGTAAAAGTGCCGCAAGGGGAAATGGACCGGAAGAACCTCTGGACAAACCCCGACATCCCCCGGTCGTTGAGACAGTCCTCGTAAATGACCAAGAGGTGACTGGGGAAATCCGTGCAGCGATCTTGGACGACCCTATTTATCCCTTGATCTTAGGGTGTAGGTATGTGTTCTTGGGAGAACCCATTCACCCTCTGGTTGTGGCGGCTGTCACCACTAGAGGACAGGCCAAACGGAATACGGAGTTGGAATCCCCACCCAACATCCTTCCTGAGGAATTAAAAAAGGCACAAACGGAGGATCAATCTCTAGCACCCTGCTACAAAAAACTACCGAGAGCGCACACTCCTCTCCAAAAGGGAGACTTCTACAAGAAAAATGGGCTGTTGCATCGGAAAGCAGGAAATGGAGGACAGGAACATGGGCAACTTGTGGTTCCGTCAGCATACCGAGCCCAGGTCCTAGAAATGGGCCATGCCCTTCCGTTTAGTGGCCACATGGGCATAAGTGCCACGATTCAGCGTATTTCATGTCATTATTATTGGCCAGGTATCAACGCCGATATCCAGAGATATGTGAAATCATGCCCGCAGTGCCAGAGGACAGCGCCGAAACACTGGACGGCCCCAGCCACTCTGGGAGAAATGCCAATCTTGGGCACACCCTTCGAACGAGTAGCGGTGGATATTGTGGGTCCACTTACTCGTAGCAAAAAGAGAAACAGTTATATACTCACGTTAGTGGATTGTTGCTCCATGTGGGCAGAGGCAATTGCTATGCCCGCCTGTGATTCTAAGCATGTTGCTGAGGCTCTGCTCACCATATTTACTCGGCTAGGGTTTCCGTCACAGATCCTGACAGATAATGGTTCCCAATTCCGAGGAAAACTCACCGAGGAAGTGTTTAGGATATTTCAGGCCCGACATATCCACACCTCTCCCTACCACCCCCAGGCAAATGGCCAGGTGGAGCGGTTTAACGGGACCCTTATTTCCATCCTTCGGAAACTTGCGCAGGAAAAACCAGAGAGCTGGGATCAATACTTACCCGCAGCACTATTTGCTTACCGCGAAGTACCCCACAATTCTACTGGGATGCCTCCTGCCACATTGCTGTTTGGTAGACCTATAAAAGGACCTTTAGAGGCACTGTTACGTACTTGGACAGATGATAAAGCTGATGAGACGGTCACCTCTGCATCCCAATACGTGAAGGAGTTGACCCAACGCCTTAAAACAGGATGGGAACTGGCAAAGGAAAATGTACGCCGTGCCCGTCGTAAACATGCGCGTTACTACAACCGCACTGCGAAGGATAGGGAGCTAGAAGTAGGAGAACAGGTATTATTACTCCTGCCCAGTAGCAATAATAAATTGCAAATCGGGTGGAGAGGTCCATATAAAATTGTTGAGAAAATGTCGCGCACCAATTACAAGATTGCCATAAAGGGGAAGCAGAAAATTTACCACATAAACCTGCTGAAGCGATATTATGAAAGACCAGGTGCAGAACCAGCACATTTCCTGACACTGGCTATTGCGACGGAAACTGAGGCAGAACCCCTGACCTCCTGTGAATACCCTCTTCGTCAGTAATTTCAAGCGGAGCCCTTACCGGATCAGAATCAGCTTTTCACCAAGCTGAGTAGAGCACGATACTTTTCGAAGATAGACCTTAGCAAAGGGTACTACCAGATCCCGGTAAAAGAGGAAATTCGACATATGTTAGCATTTAGTACTTCTGAAGGCCATTACGAGTTTAATGTATTGCCATTTGGGCTAAGCAACGCCCCAAGCGTCTTTACTCGTATGATGAGGAAGCTACTGGAACCCCTGAACCACCCTGGGATAAGTAATTTCATGGACGACATACTTATTGCCACGAACACCTTTGAGGAGCACCTGGACGCAGTTTCCCTACTCTTCGAAAGACTTAGAGAAACAGGACTCACCGCTCGCCCTACAAAATGTCAAATTGCCTGCGAGCAACTAGAATTCCTGGGACACACTATCTCGCATGGATGCATGTTCCCAGATGCGCGTAATATTGAGAAGTTACAGCGGGCCCCACGACCCCAGACTAAAAAGGATGTAAGGTCATTTGTGTCTCTATGTGGCTTCTACCAGAGATATATTAAAGATTTTAATACCCTGAGTGCGCCATTGACCGCATTAACCAAGAATGGGAACCCGGACAAAGTAACCTGGACAGCGGAGTGCGAAAATGCCTACTCGCTGCTGAAGGAGAAACTCACAGCTAGGCCAATTCTGCGACTGCCTGACTTAACTCTGAACTTTACGCTGCGAACAGATGCTAGCAATATAGGGATAGGAGCCACTCTCCTGCAGCCTAGTGATAGACCTTCTGCAACTCTATTCCCCATCGCATATGCTAGTAGGAAATTGAACCCTGCTGAACAGAACTACTCTACCATCGAACGAGAATGTCTGTCGCTAATATGGGCTGTGCAGAAGTTTCAACCATATTTATACGGGAAAAAGTTCACGGTGCAGTGTGATCACCAACCGTTGATATTTCTTGCAGCGTCGAAGAACCTTAATGCCCGGCTTATGAGATGGTCACTCCTGTTGCAGCCATATTCCTTTCACATAGAATACATACCTGGGAAGAACAACGTAGGGGCAGATTTTTTGAGCAGACATCCGGACGCAACCGAGGAGATATGAGAAACTGGAAAAGAAGAGGAAGACAGGACAAGAGGAGTTGGACGGAACGTC
This sequence comes from Oreohelix idahoensis, assembly GCA_024509875.1. Classification (NCBI taxonomy): domain Eukaryota; kingdom Metazoa; phylum Mollusca; class Gastropoda; order Stylommatophora; family Oreohelicidae; genus Oreohelix; species Oreohelix idahoensis. The sequence goes on from JAMPIV010004368.1 coordinate 1,231,520, forward strand.
AAACTTGAGGAGGGGCTTGTGTGACAACTTGCCCAATCTTCTCTTCATTTTTTTTATTATTTACGGACATCGTTTTTTTTCTCATCCTCAATGCATGATCGCAAAGTCCCGGGAATTGTCACTGGCGGAAATTCTCCTAGCATTCAGTATTTTCTCCTCGCTATTTTTAGATACGACGTCATTGTTGACCAATGACCTCGGTAGCTAGGAACCTGTTTTAATTTAAGACTGCTTAAGCTGATAAAACCAGTTTATGCCACTTTAGGAAGACCCCACGTGACTTTTAACGCTATTGATTGGAGCGTTTATTTGACGCTAATGTCACATGATGCACGCTATGGATCACGTGTCCAAGCGGAAATGACCCGCTAAAAGGCGGCAAACACAAGCAATCTTCACTTGCCCGGAACCCTTGAGACAGCTAGGTCTAACCCAATTATCGGCGAATTCTCGCATTAAAAGCACTGAAGCCACGTGTCTAATTGCGGGTTAGCGTCCATCTTTGAGTAGGTAAGTGAAATCTCGCTAGAATATAATGTGATGAAATGTGTAGTACCTTGCAAAATCGACGCAAGATTGGTATGTTTACTTTATTCATATTTTTGTTTTACGATCACATCCAGCCACATGTGATCGGGTATATTTTATGATCCCACGGGATATGTACATGTTCATAATAATGTATAACGGGAATATATATATATATAGCTATTAATTTCCATATTATTTGATTAATTTCGACCCGACGTTTAGACTAACGGAAATTAATATTAACGATAATGTTGACCGACCGTGACATATATTCATTATAAATTATATGACGAGGCGACCAGACATGAAGTGTGTGATAATGTTGTCAGACAATTCTAAAAACACGGATGTCCAATTATTTGTTAAATTCATCATAATGACATGACGATTAGGCTAGAGGCACAGAACTAGAATACTGTTGCCGACATTTCTATGATAAATTTGGTGGGTTTAACTGACATTTATAATAATTCATCGGGTTAAGCTGACGATAAATCAGTCTAAAGAATTATAATACTGCCACTGGGGCAGAGTAATATAATAAAGGACAGACAGGAGAAACTTGAATTCAAGATTAGACTCTAGACATATGATGTTAGAGACTAAAATCTGAGGTGACGGGCAGAGGGACGGCTTAGGGAAAAGACTGCTTTCTAAAGCTAGAAAATTAATGAAGCCGTCGTATTTGTCTTCAGTCTATGGTGGAGCCTTGCACGACAGTCCAATCTCAGCGCAGAATACGGAGTCGAGCACAGAGAAGGCAAATCCGAACCATTCAAGACCTACCGGGGCAACGTCAGGAGACCGGAGAACTAACCACACTTCACTATCAGCCGGGGGCTGAAAAGCTAAGTCCACGACAAAGGAAACTCACCTAATCAATGCCACAAAGTTTAGTCATCCATGATGAAAAACACGTGAATTGTGAGACACATAATACATACAGCAGACACTAATTCCATCGACAATACTATCATTCACCATCTATTCACTTTATTGCAATAAACCAATTGGGTGTATATACTGTACCCCACGCTTTGTTCCTTCCATTAGATGTTGAATATTGTCTATGTTTATCTTCCTTTATAAGGGAGGGGGGGCTCGTAAAATATAATATAATTTAAAGAATAATAATAATAGATAACTGCGAAGGGGACGACGGTAGCGAGAGACCAAATATCTCCTTACAATCTTTTCCAGACCTGTCGAGTTAGGAGAATTTACCCTCTTCGTCACCCTTTGGAAGTGGGAAAACCCAGCAGGGATTCCTTGAGCCAAATCTTCCACATCAGATCTATTATTTCCTCTAAATAATTCTCTTATCCTTTAAACGCTACGTGACATTCAGTAACAGAATAAATGAATGACCTGTCTTCAGTAACAGAATAAATGAATGACCTGTCTTCAGTAACAGATATAAATTGATTGATCTTCCTTCAGAAACAATAAATAAATGAATGACCTGTCTTCAGTAACCTGAATAAATGGATTATCTGTCTTCCGTTAACAGAATAAATGAATTTTCATTGTCCTTCACTACACAGAATAAATGAATGACCTGTCTCCTCAGTAACATGCAGTAAATGAATGACCTGAATTGCAGTAACAGAATAAATGAATGACATGTCTTCAGTAACAGAATAATGAATGACCTGTCTTCATCTAGTAAACCTCTTACACAGAATAAATGAATGACCAACTGTCTTCAGTAGACCAGCCTGAATTTAAATGAATGACCTGAGTTTTCAGTAACTAGAATAAAAATAATGACGCGGTCTTCAGTAACAGAATAAATGAAAGTGATCTGTCTTCAGTAACAGAAAATAAATGAATGACCTGAATTCAGTAAACAGAAACTGTCCATGAATGACCTGTCTTCAGTAACAGAATAAAATGAATGGACCTGTCTTCAGTAACAAATAATATGAATGACCTGAAAATCAGTATGACCTAATCCTAATGAAAGTTCACTCTTCATAACCAGAATAAATGATCAATCAGTGCCTATTCAGTTCCCAGAATAAACGAGCCCTAATTGGAAAAAAATGAAAACCACTCTTCAGTAACAGATCTAAATGATATTGACCCTGTCTTCATGTAACAGAATTAAATTCTGAATGACCATTCTCTTCAGTAACAGAATAAATTGCTTCCCTTATGATCTGTCTTTTCACGTAACAGAATAAATAGAATGACTCTGTCTTCAGTTCAAGAATAATGAATGACCCTGTCCATTCAGTACCAGAATAAATGAACTCGCTCACGTGACCACTGTCACTTCAGTATGGCCAGAATAAATGAATGATCATGTTCTTCAGTAACAGAATAAATTGTATATGATCACTGTTTCTTAATGCCAGTGTAAATGATTTTCTTCACCTCGTGTTCAGTTGATCAGATTAAATGAATGACATGTTCTTCAGCTAAATACAGAATAGAATGAATGAACTGTTCTTCAGTAACAGACTAAATGAATCAAGATCTGCACTTCAGTAACAGAATAAATGAATGGACCTGTTTTTCAGTAACAAAATAAATGAACTATGACCTGTTTTCAGTAAAGAATAATGAAATGACAATCTCTTCAGTAACAGAAATAGATGAATGGACCTGTCTTCAGTAACCAGAATAAAATGTACTGATCACACTCAGTAATACAGAATAAAATGAATGCTAACACTTCTTCAGCAAACAGACCCTAAAATGGAAGAACCTGTCTTCAGTAACAAAATCTAAATGCATATGACCAACTCTTCAGCAACAGAATAAATGAATTACCTGTCTTCACCTAACTGATAAGTGCAATCTTGGGAAATACGTGTTGAGTAGAGTTAATTTTGGGTTAGAGTACTTGCTTACAGATTGGTATGGATTTGTTTAAAGATATCTCCTCTTAGTTTCGTGGAAGACAGTATGTCAGATAGCAGGTGAACTCTGGTCATAATGAACTGTTTCTGTACTGGTTTTAAGTGATGTGTGAATAGCTCTCGCGGCTAGTGTCCGCAGGGATTTTTGAGAGCAGTGTTAAGAGAACAGTAGATTCTCGTGACTGTGTGAACGGGGTGTGTTCCCGTGGGTTCAGTGTGTGTGCAGGGTTTTTGACTGAGGTGGTCAGCCCTAAGGTGTTTTTTGGATAATGTATGCCTGCGCAGGGCTATAGAGATTTTGTAGGCCTTGATTATTATATATCTGCCGTAGATGCAGTATTTGTGCACTGATGTGAAGTATAGAGATTTTGTAGGCCTTGATTATTATATATCTGCCGTAGATGCAGTATTTGTGCACTGATGTGAAGTATAGAGATTTTGTAGGCCTTGATTATTATATATCTGCCGTAGATGCAGTATTTGTGCACTGATGTGAAGTATAGAGATTTTGTAGGCCTTGATTATTATATATCTGCCGTAGATGCAGTATTTGTGCACTGATGTGAAGTATAGAGATTTTGTAGGCCTTGATTATTATATATCTGCCGTAGATGCAGTATTTGTGCACTGATGTGAGGAGTAGAGATTTTGTAGGCCAGGATGTGTATGGGCCGTATGTTAACTGCATTATGAAGATTCATGTTTCGATGTAACTGTATTCGTCTAGATCTACGTGATGTTATAATTGTAATAAACCATGGTTAAAATATCATCAGACGTTACACCATTCCATGACTTGGTGTGTACGCTACTGTGAGTGACTGTCCCAAAACACGCTTCACCATACTTCTTCACCTTCTTCATTCTAAAAAAAATCAAATTGAGTTTTATCAGTGGTGGACCAAATCAACGGGTCGTAACACCCACATTACATTCGCGTGACAAGAGAGGAAATTAGGTCAGATTCTGGAGCAGTCATTACAAGTGGGAACGCGGAACGGCGGTAGGTTTGGCGCGGGGTGGGCATGGCTAATTCAACTGTACACAGGTATCAGCTGACTGCGCATATCCATCCTCATATCTTGGCGTGTGTAGCAACTAAACTAACTTTATCAGTTGGTTTCGATATCAAATAGCTGTTATCTGATAGCGACATTGATGCCATAATTGTTACAGTGCTTGTTCCAGTCTTTCCATATGCAGATTCAACTATAGGTGCAGTATTTTGGAGAGTTCGTCTGCACGTATACCTCAAGTGATTGCGGGGTTGCTGTGATCGGTTCCTGTCGTCTGATGCATTGTTGAGGACATACTGTACAGTGGCAGGGATTTGAAGACAAGAGTGCCTAGTCCTTCTACCTTTCTGCAGTGGAGTGTTTTAACGTCAGAACTTTGTGATATCCGTGTGTTAGCGAAAGGGTCAGGATTACCTTCAGTTAAGTGCTTTTGTTGTGTGTAAATGTTGCCACTTCTGTCCATGTCAACGAGCCTCAATCTGCACTATCCTATTCTATTGATAACTATTGTTGTTGTTGTCGATAATTATATCGATTAATTATAGAATATGATGATGTACAGGGATTGATGATACAATATTTGAGATCTAAACTTGATTTGGTATAATGAAAGTTTAATTAAGACATATATGGTTGACTAAGTAAACAAGTCACAATGGATTCTGATACAGATCCGGAGGATATGAGACCTGTGTTAGAGTATCTGTTTCAAGAGGGGACAGATTATCAGAGATTAGAAGGCCCAGAGCTTGAGTCACATGTTATGGACAGGTTTTTGGTTTGTGCATCAAGAGCTCTAAGAGAGTTTGCTGATGAGAGATTTAAGTCAATTCCTCATGTGAGTATGGCTAAGGATCTAGCGAGGTTGTTAGTTTTGGACCTTCGTCTGTTCTTGGACAATTATATTAGTATTAAACGTGATAGCATATTGAAGAGTATGCGTACGTTATTGCTCGACGGCATATATAGTGACCAGGAAGAAGAGTTAAAAGAGAAGAAGCAAATAGGAGACATAAAACAGAGTACACATGAGCAAAGGGAAAGTTGCTTAAAAAGTACTACTGAAGTGAATAAGCTACAGGAAAAAGTAACTAAACTTACAGGTGATTTATGTAAATCTAATTCTGAGCTTGCTTGTGTTCGAGCAAAATTAGACTCGGCATTAGGCAAAATTAAAGAGATGGAAGCTCAGATTGGGAAAAAAAAATGGCGAAGTTAGAAATCTGACTCAAAAAGTTCAAGAGAAGACGGAGATTTGTGGAAAATTAGAAGTTCAGATTAAGAAATATGAGAAGTTGTGTAATGAAACACTTATTGATCTGTTAAGTGACGATGAGATTTGTGGTCGCCAAATTAAAGAAAAGGATACTATATCCCTAGAGAAGGTTGATAGGCTTAAGGATAGCCATGTTATTGAGATTGAGAGGGTTGATAAAGAGAGAGTGAAAGAATTAATGATGGAGAAAGACAAATTGATTAAGATTGAAAATTTGCTAGCAGAGGAAAGCTGCAAGGTCTTAAAAGCTGATAGTTTAAACAAAAGATTAAGTGAACAGATTGCACTTAGAGACATTGAGATTGCAGAAGCAAGAAGAAGAATAAATGGTTTGCTTGACGTAGTCTTGAATAGCAATATTTTGTCTTCTGTCAATGGTGACAGGGATAGACAGAAAGTTTCTTATCATCAGAACACTAAAGCAAAAAGCCAGCCTTCTACACTTTTTGCGGATTCTACGGTCAAGAATGGTGGACATAGATCTTTCCGTGGGAGATATAACTTCTCACGCAATACAGATGATTCCAATGATAATGATTGCTGGCGGCAGAATAACAAAGGAAAATCTACAGTAATATCCAGTCCTGTAGATAAGGAAAGAAACAGTGCTAAATCTCAAGTCAGTGTGTTAAAAACCAACAGCGTATTTATTGACAGATCTGATAAATTAGTAACAAGTAACAAACATACTACTGCTTGTTCCATGAAGGAAACAAATGTTGTGAAAAAAAATAAAGAGATTGTCAAACCTTCTAGTCATACCCAGTCAAGGCAGTGTGACTCATTTTTTAAACACATTGCCACAAGCAAAGAAAAAAATAGTTGTGATAGGAGACATAACCCTAAGGTTATAAAGTACCAAGGGAGTTCATCCTACGGTAACGTTTCTTCGCCTAAAAACAAGAAAAAATGTGACAGATCTCAACATTGTGATTCTAAAAGTTTTGAAAACTATAGCAGAAGTAATTATATGAAAGTTCATCAGTCTAGTAATAATTTTTCTGCTAAAAAGCCAGTTCTATCTGATGGACATTGTTATCTGGGAAGAAGTATTAAGAATAACTATTGTAACTGGGATTTAAATCAGTACAACGGTGTTGATAGAGCAAATAACAATGCTCTCAAAAGAAATTATACAGATCGCAACCAGGTTAACTGTGCTCCACATAAGAGCAAGATTATTAGCAATCAGAGTAATAGGAACGGTAATAGGTTCTTAAATGCTTTTGCTTGTCATGCTGATAGATTTGAGAGATCATCTCGGTCTTGTGAAGGTAGTAAATTTTTTTCAGCATACCGCACTGACAGCTGTGAATTATAGGTCAGGTTGTCCCTGAGACGTCTATGTTTGTCTGCTATGTGACGAGAGTTGTTGACATCGCAGGAGGGCCACAACCTTACACCACGGAGTTCGGGTAATTGTAAAGTGAATTTTCCGTGTTCACTCATAATCTTACCATGGATTAAAATAGATATTTTCATTTGTATTGTCTCACAGCGAGCGACTTTGCGAGGGGAATCACCATTCTAATTTTACATTACCTGGGAGAGATGTAGATCACTGTGTACCATTTAACCATTCAAGCGAGCCTAGCCAGTACGTTAACCCACCGTGTCATGATGTCACCTTGCGTGTTGATGAGATGTTCGCAAGACCTCGAAGGAATTTTTTTTTTTTGTTTTTTTTCAAAGGTCCTGTTTATTTTTTGTTCTGTTTACAAACACTGAATGTTATTGTATTCTTTAGTATAGAACTTTATATGTTGTTAATGAATATTATGTAATCTTTGTAACATTTGATTGCCATAATTATTTTTGGTTGTTACTTATATGTGACTGTATTTTTTAATTATGCATTAGTTCATTTCTATGCACAAACTTATTTACTGAGACGATGTAATAGTCATTTGCATAGATAGTCCTGAGTGCTTTTATTCACTACTTAAAATTTTGGGTTTGTTTTTTCATCATGGGTTTGATACCATGTTTAATTAACATATTTATATACAGATTATTTGAATTAATTGTTTAGTGAAAGGTAATTTTAAACATAACTTGTATGTATTATTAATGATTTTGCGTTGAAGTTAAGGACGTATTCTGAAACTTGGTTTTCATTTTTTCTCAATTATGACATTTGATAATTTAAACGATTCGATTTTTTTTTGTCAGCTAGAATTAACTTAAATTTCCTATTAAATTAAGTGGGTAGAATTAACAGCGACGGCTGATACTCTTGTTCATTTAAAGAATTTAAATATCTGATTATAATACATAGTTAAGATAAATAATATTACACTTATATATATTTATAACTTTGTTTGTAGTTAACATTTTATTACCCAATGTGACGTTTCTTTGATGTATTTTTTTTTTTTAAAAAGAGAGAAAAAAAAAAACTTACACGTTTTGATGTGTGTCTATTTAAAGATAAGATTATTTTTATGTTACTCAGCTAATTTAATTGTTAGTTATTAATTATAGCTACATATTACTTAGAAATAAAAATACTATTTTTATTTAACCTAAAGAGAAGAAACATTTTTTGTATTGTAGATTTTTGGAAAATCAGTTTTGAACATTGTGATATTTATTTTTTTCTGCGCCAGCGCTAGATTGTATGTTAGGGTTACTATTATGTAGTGACATTAATTCTTTGAAAATGTTGTGATGTTTGGATGTATTTTTTGGTTGTTAGCGCTTGACTATGCGTCAATGCGGAACTTGTGTTATCGTTAATAATTTTTTTTTGGGTGATATTTGATGTAATTTATTTTTAGTTATGTATAAGTTTATAATTTAGTTAAATTACTTATTATGCTATGCTTGTCTTAAGCTTTCTTTTTTGTGTTAGTATATAAATATACTTTAGCATTTTTGTATTTTACAATACGTTGTTACATTTAGATAGTTATTGTTAGGTGTTGTTACCAACTTTCTTTACATTTGCATCTTTACTTTCATCTCTCTTTGTTGACTATTCGTCATTTCTTTACATCTTGTCTGTTGTCTTTTCAATATTGTCTGATATTTTGTTTATGCTTCCGTGTTTCATCTTTGATGTAATTCATACTTCTTGTATACTTTTTTTTTTTCGTGTTACGCTATTTATACTTTCATTCTTTGTAGTGTTAAGTTAATTATATAACTTTAGATAATGTAATTGGTTCTTATAATTCTATTTGTTTTACATGTATGGAATTGTTGTCTTCATTGTCATCTTATGATTCTATTTGATTCTTATCATATTCCCATTTCATATTTTGTCTTTTCTCGTATGATAATTTATTTTCTGTTTAGTTTGTACTATGTATACTTAACTTGGGTTTTGTATTAGATTAATTTTTATTTTGGTATGTTTGAATGATTATGTTGGATGATTTAGTCGTTATCTTACATTTATTGATGATATTTTTGTAGATGTGCTATGTTCTCTTGTCATAGGTATATTTTTGTAGGTAATTGATAGAACTTCATTAATTTTTAAAAAAAATTTTTTTGGGAAGTAATTTAAGAGATATTTGATATAACTTCATTGGGTTAAATTTTTGGTAGTTAATTTTTGTACGTATTTGATATAACTTCATTGACCGTTAAATTTTTGGGAGTTAATTTTCAACAAAAAAAAAAAAAAAAATGATATAATCATTTTTTTTTTCCCTGGGAGTGCGGCAAACTGATAAGTGCAGATGTGATGAAAGGGAAATGATCTTGGGAAATACGTGTTGAGTAGAGTTAATTTTGGGTTAGAGTACTTGCTTACAGATTGGTATGGATTTGTTTAAAGATATCTCCTCTTAGTTTCGTGGAAGACAGTATGTCAGATAGCAGGTGAACTCTGGTCATAATGAACTGTTTCTGTACTGGTTTTAAGTGATGTGTGAATAGCTCTCGCGGCTAGTGTCCGCAGGGATTTTTGAGAGCAGTGTTAAGAGAACAGTAGATTCTCGTGACTGTGTGAACGGGGTGTGTTCCCGTGGGTTCAGTGTGTGCAGGGTTTTTGACTGAGGTGGTCAGCCCTAAGGTGTTTTTTGGATAATGTATGCCTGCGCAGGGCTATAGAGATTTTGTAGGCCTTGATTATTATATATCTGCCGTAGATGCAGTATTTGTGCACTGATGTGAAGTATAGAGATTTTGTAGGCCTTGATTATTATATATCTGCCGTAGATGCAGTATTTGTGCACTGATGTGAAGTATAGAGATTTTGTAGGCCTTGATTATTATATATCTGCCGTAGATGCAGTATTTGTGCACTGATGTGAAGTATAGAGATTTTGTAGGCCTTGATTATTATATATCTGCCGTAGATGCAGTATTTGTGCACTGATGTGAAGTATAGAGATTTTGTAGGCCTTGATTATTATATAACTGCCGTAGACGCAGTCTTTGTGCACTGATGTGGAGTAGAGATTTTGTAGGCCATGATTATTATATAACTGCCGTAGACGCAGTCTTTGTGCACTGAGGTGAGGAGTAGAGATTTTGTAGGCCAGGATGTGTATGGGCCGTATGTTAACTGCATTATGAAGATTCATGTTTCGATGTAACTGTATTCGTCTAGATCTACGTGATGTTATAATTGTAATAAACCATGGTTAAAATATCATCAGACGTTACACCATTCCATGACTTGGTGTGTACGCTACTGTGAGTGACTGTCCCAAGAATAAATGAATGATCTGTCTTCATAATAATAATAGCCCCTTCAGTCATAACTGACTATGGGAATGCGCCCCTGAGGTGGCAGCCCTCAGCTGCTTATTTTCCTGGTGCTCCTTTCGACGTTTTCTCCTCACCTCTGCTTCTTGTGTGAGCCTCTCTTCGCCCAATCTGAGGTGGTGCCGTAAATAGCATCGCCACTTAGTGCGATCAGCAGCTTCATCCTCCCATGTTGCTGGATCCATGTCCAGTGCCCTCATATCTCTCTTGCACACATCTTTGAACCTCAGCTGTGGTCGCCCAACTGTTCTCTTGCCATCTGCTAATTGTCCGTAGAAGATATCTTTTGGGATGCGACCATCTTCCATGCGGCGAACATGGCCAAGCCAGCGAAGTCTGCGCTGTCTAAGCAGCGTATACATACTTTGAAGGCCAGCACGTGACAACACCTCGACATTTGTCACTTTATCTTTCCACGAGATGCCGAGGATGCGGCGTAGACCCCGCAAATGGAAGGTATTGAGCCTTCTTTCTTGCTTAGCATAGGTCGTCCAGGTCTCGCTGCCATATAGGAGTGTGCTGGTGACGCAGGCATTATATACCGCAGCTTTGGTCTTCATTGTGAGTTTAGAGTTTCCCCAACCACGCGATGTGAGGCGGGCAAAGGTAGCTGCAGCTTTGCCAATGCGGCTGTCGATTTCTGTATCCAGTGAGAGTTTGTCATTGATGGTAGACCCTAGGTATGTGAAGTGGTGCACCACTGCCAATTCATAGTTATCGATAGTGATAACTGGTGCAGCACCCACATCCTGACTCAGCACATTCGTTTTCTTTAGACTTATTGTGAGGCCAAAGTCCTTGCATGCTTTAGTAAAGCGATTCATCAAGCTCTGAAGCTCCTGTTGGCTTTGAGTGACGACGATCTGTCTTCAGTAACTGAATAAATGAATGACCTGTCTTCAGTAACAGAATAAATGAATGACCTGTCTTCAGTAACAGAATAAATGAATGACATGTCTTCAGTAACAGAATAAATGAATGATCTGTCTTCAGTAACAGAATAAATGAATGACCTGTCTTCAGTAACAGAATAAATGAATGACATGTCTTCAGTAACAGAATAAATGAATGAACTGTCTTCAGTAACAGAATAAATGAATGATCTGTCTTCAGTAACAGAATAAATGAATGACCTGTTTTCAGTAACAGAATAAATGAATGACCTGTTTTCAGTAACAGAATAAATGAATGATCTCTCTTCAGTAACAGAATAGATGAATGACCTGTCTTCAGTAACAGAATAAATGAATGATCACTCTTCAGTAACAGAATAAATGAATGACCTGTCTTCAGCAACAGAATAAATGAATAACCTGTCTTCAGTAACAGAATAAATGAATGACCTGTCTTCAGCAACAGAATAAATGAATAACCTGTCTTCAGTAACAGAATAAATGAATGACCTGTCTTCAGTAACAGAATAAATGAATAACCTGTCTTCAGTAACAGAATAAATGAATGATCACTCTTCAGTAACAGAATAAATGAATGATCTCTCTTCAGTAACAGAATAAATGAATGATCACTCTTCAGTAACAGAATAAATGAATGACCTGTCTTCAGTAACAGAATAAATGAATGACCTGTCTTCAGTAACAGAATAAATGAATGATCTCTCTTCAGTAACAGAATAGATGAATGACCTGTCTTCAGTAACAGAATAAATGAATAACCTGTCTTCAGTAACAGAATAAATGAATTACCTGTCTTCAGTAACAGAATAAATGAATGACCTGTCTTCAGTAACAGAATAAATGAATGACCTGTCTTCAGTAACAGAATAAATGAATGACCTGTCTTCAGTAACAGAATAAATGAATGACCTGTCTTCAGTAACAGAATAAATGAATGACATGTCTTCAGTAACAGAATAAATGAATGACCCTCTCTTCAGTTACAGAATAAATGAATGACCTGTCTTCAGTAACAGAATAAATGAATAACCTGTCTTCAGTAACAGAATAAAGCAGTGATGATTCTTGTTGCAATTTGTTTTATACCATGAGGCATGCAACAACTCAGCTTAGTTTGCCTCTTATGACATGTCTGGTGGGAACTTCCCATTTTTTCCTTAGGCCGCTTACACACGAGCGTTTCTTGACGCGCGTTTCTCACGCGTGACGAATGAAGGAGTAAGGTATTTACAGGCTGCTCAGCCGAGCGAGACTGTCTGTAAATCCGTACTCTTTCATTCGTCACGCGAGAGAAACGCGCGTCAAGAAACGATCGTGTGTAAGCGGCTTTAGTCTTCTCAGATAATCCTAGAATCACAAGAGGTAAATCCTTAGTCTCCTCAGAGAATCTTGGAACCACTTGAGGTAAATCCTTAGTCTCATAAGGGAACCCTGGGACCACATGATGTAATTCCTTAGTCTCCTCAGAAAACCCTGGAACCATATGAGGTAAATCCTTAGTCTCATCAGGGAACCCTGGGACCACATGAGGTAATTCCTTAGTCTCCTCAGAGAACCCTGGAACCATATGAGGTAAATCCTTAGTCTCATCAGGGAACCCTAGGACTACATGAGGTAATTCCTTAGTCTCCTCAGAGAACCCTGGAACCACATGAGGTAAATCCTTAGTCTCATAAGGGAACCCTGGGACCACATGAGGTAATTCCTTAGTCTCCTCAGAGAACCCTGGAACCATATGAGGTAAATCCTCAGAGAATCCTGGAACCACATTAGGTAAATCCTTAGACTTCTCAAAGAATTCTAGAACCACATGAGGTTAATCCTTAGTCTCCTCAGAGAATCCTAAAAGCACAAGAAGTAAATCATTAGTTTCCTCACAGAACTCTGGAACCACATGAGGTTAAAAAAATGACTGCAAAGGGACAGCTCTTATGTAACATATTGTAATTTACCTGTGGCTGCGAGAGCTTGCTTGATGTGCTGAAGTCCAAAACCCATCTCCAGCAAATGAGTCACAATAGGTGGTGGGGGAGGAGAAGGTGATCGTGATCGAATGGGATTAGCCGGTTGGGGTCTACGCGGCGGAGTGGGTGTAGAGGTGCAGATCACGGATGTACCACTTGGCTTCAACACATTAAACATGCGCCTCGTAAACCCCCGCATGTCTTCAGCACTAAAAACAGATAGTAAAAAGTGAAGAATCATCACTTCCACACATACAACTGAGGTTGAGCTAAAAGCTATCAGCAAGACACAAACATCTAATCAGGTTTAGGTTTACATTAAAGTATTTTTAAAAATATTTTGAAACAATACCAAATAATCTATCAATTATAAAAGTTTGAGTTAACAAGTTCCAGTAGTGACCTTTTCATTTCTTAAGTTTAAAATAATGACCATAATCTGGATTCACACAATCTCACAAAGAAGGCCAATGTGCAAGGCACATCTAATCACTAGTCCTAGGTAAAAGATGAAGCTAGGGATACTATTAAAACATTAAACAAATGTAACAAGTTTTTATATGATGTTATTCTTCTTTATTTGTTTGAAAATTACGTAATGCAATATTGCATAATTTATGTTATTCTTATAAGGGACCAAGTCAAGACGACTGGAGATGAAGTCAGGTGCAGTGGATGACCAGGGCTTTCTACGTGCCTCGCCGTGCTCCTTACGCTCCACAGCGCGTTGCTGGTAATCGCCGTCATGCCCGTTGAACCAACAGGTGGTTTCTTCCGCGCAGTCTATCGAATCCAGTCTTCGCATGCATGGGTAGGCAGACCCTAACTCACCGAAGGTTTATAACCATTCGGCTATCCTCACCTAGTTTAGCCGGCCTGTCAAAGCCGTTGTCCGGGGGTGGCCGCTGTCGCATGCTGACAGCTACGAGGAGCCACAGGTGAGAGCTGGATGCCAGGTTTGGACCAAAGGTGGCTGAGCTGCCCTAAAAAGGGCATGACAGCTCCTTCACCAGAGGTACTACCAATACCTGACTTCCCAACACCCCACTGGATTGAGATGGACCCAGGCGAGAGAGTGAGGTCGACGAATTGCGCAACTCTTCCTCACTTTAATCCAAATCACCGCGCAAGTCACTCTTTCATCCATTCATCCATCCACTCACAACAAGTCCTGTGGCGATGGGCGAGCGGCGAAGCGGCAGGCGTGGGTACGCTGGCAGTCGTAGTCGCAGACCTACACACAGGCGGCTCAGGCCATATGGTCGTCTTCCACTGATCGGAGCAGCAGTGGGATTCGGCAGCCCCCTGAGTGTCTGAGCAGCCCTCTTTAGGAAAGCACTGCTCACCTCCATGGCATGAGGAAGGGGCTAGAAAAGGTGCCCTAAACATTGCCTGCTTCACCATTACCTAACCAGCTTACCGCGGTTGGTGGGTACCCTACTTCGGCGGTCGACATATAAGAAAAAGAAAGGACAGATTTTTCCCCCTCATTCTAGGCGCATGGAATGTGCGCACTTTACTTGACAAAGACTTTAATGCAAACAGACCTGAGAGACGAACTGCCCTGATTGGGAGAGAACTGGCCAGGTACAACATTGAAATAGCAGCACTGAGTGAAACTCGACTTGCAGGCGAGGGCCAACTTTGCGAAAAGGGTGCAGGTTATACATTCTTTTGGAGCGGAAGAGGAACTGAAGAAAGACGAGAAGCAGGGGTTGGATTTGCAATCAAAACAGCAATTGTCAGCAAGTTAGCGGGGCCCCCAAAGGGAATAAATGACCGACTCATGACGGTCAAGATCCCTCTGTTCTATGGAAGAAAACATGCCACCATCATTAGCGCGTATGCACCAACTATGACAAACCAGGATGATGTCAAGGATAAGTTTTACGAAGAACTACATGCAGTCATTGCATCAGTTCCTAAAGCAGATAAGCTCATCATTCTTGGTGACTTTAATGCAAGAGTAGGCTCAGATAACATCTCCTGGAATGGCACTATTGGTAGGTACGGCGTGGGTCGCTGTAACAGTAATGGACTTCGTCTCCTCCAGACTTGCGCAGAACATGACCTCCTTGTCACCAACACCATTTTTCGACTTCCTACCCGCAACAGGACCTCCTGGATGCACCCTCGCTCAAAGCATTGGCACCTAATTGACTATGTAATTGTTAGGAAGAAGGACAGGCAAGATGTCCGGGTGACCAAGTCCATGTGTGGTGCCGAATGCTGGACTGATCATCGCCTCATTGTATCTAAACTTAAAGTTCGTATCCAACCAGCCAGGCGCCCTCAGGGGAAGAAAACTCAAAAGAGGCTGGATGTCACCAAACTAAAGAAGACAACAATCAAACAGTCATTTACTGACACCTTAGAAGACCATCTCAAATCTATCTCGCTAGACGGCCAAAGTGTGGAAACAAATTGGGCAGCCCTAAGTGAGCAGATCTACAACATTGCTACAGAGGTCCTGGGTCCTTCCATCAAGAAACAAAATGACTGGTTTGATGAGAACTCAGATGATATAAAGCAGATGTTGGCTGAGAAACACCATCTCCATAAAGCATATTTAAATGATCCAAAATCTACATCCAAGAAAGACGCTTTCAACAACATGCGTAGAATCGTCCAACATAAACTACGCCAGATGCGGGATTCATGGCTGAGTAATAAAGCAGATGAGATCCAAGGCTTTGCTGACAGCCATGACTTGAAAAACTTTTACCTTGCACTCAAAGCGGTCTATGGTCCAACATCATCAGGATCATTTCCCCTCCTTAATGCAGATGGAAAAACACTAATTACAGACAAGGAAAAAATTCTCCAACGCTGGGCTGAACATTTTAATAATATCTTGAACCAGCCATCATCTATTAACGACGAAGCCATCATCCGCCTGCCCCAAATTCCTATAAATGAAGCATTAGATGATGTACCAACTCTGGAGGAAACTAAAAAAGCGATTCGTCAACTGTCTAGTGGAAAGGCCCCTGGCTCCGATTCAATTCCTGTTGAGGTTTATAAAGATGGCGGTGCAGTGGCAAAATACGGCTGCCCAAAGAAATTTATCACAATAGTGCAGCAACTGCATGATGGAATGCAGGCTAGAGTTCAGGAAAACGGTGAGCTATCAGAGCCTTTCCCCGTCTCAAATGGAGTTAAACAAGGGTGCGTACTTGCACCGACTCTGTTCAGTATCATGTTTTCTGCTATGCTGACTGATGCTTTTAGAGACGGGGACACAGGAATCGACATTAGTTATCGTATTGATGGAAAATTGTTTAACCTTAGGAGGCTTCAAGCAAAAACCAAGGTCAAATCACACACCATCAGAGATCTTCTGTTTGCTGATGATTGTGCCCTCAATTCCTTCTCAGAGGCTGATCTGCAGCATAGTGTGGATAGATTCTCCGAAGCCTGTGCCAACTTTGGGCTTACCATCAACACGAAGAAAACAGAAATCATGTACCAACCAGCTCCTGGCACAGTTTATACTGAGCCAGTCATCAAGGTTAATGGTGAGAAACTGAATGTTGTGAACAGATTCACATACCTTGGTAGCACACTATCCCAGAACATTGTCATTGATGATGAGGTGAACACCAGGATCTCCAAAGCCAGCAGCACATTTGGCAGACTATACACCAACGTTTGGCATCGAAGTGGCATTAGTCTACAGACAAAGCTGAAGGTATACAGAGCTGCGGTGCTTCCAGTGCTGCTATATGCATGTGAAACATGGACTGTATACAGGCGCCACGTAAAGAAGCTAAACCACTTCCATACAGTCTGTCTCAGGAAGATAATGAACATCAAATGGCAAGACAAGATCCCGGATACCGCCGTTCTTGACAGAGCTGGTATCCCTAGTATTGATACTATTCTGATGCAGTCACAAATTCGCTGGGCAGGTCATGTAGTCCGCATGCCAGACCATCGACTGCCAAAGATACTCTTTTATGGTGAGATGCAGAAGGGTAAACGCTCCCATGGTGGCCAAAAGAAGCGCTTCAAAGACACGTTAAAGACGTCATTGAAAACCTTTGACATAAACCCAGACACATGGGAAGCTGCTGCGCAAGACCGAACTGCTTGGCGCACATCTCTTCGTAAAGGTGCAGCAGCATGCGAATCATCCAGAAGAGCAGCAGCAGAACAGCGGAGACAAGCTAGAAAGGACCGTGAAATAAAACCTTCACATGAAGCAAACATTCCCTGCCCACACTGTCCAAGATCTTTCCAGGCACGCATCGGGCTCTTCAGTCACCTTCGTACCCATAGACTAACCTAACATATTCTTAAATAATTGGATGAACAGAGTGGTCTTCATCACCCGTGATGGACGAACAACCAACCATAAGGGACCACAGTAAAAACTGGTGTGAATAACATTAAATGTACTAACTGTGGCCATAATCAATGTATTTTTACTTCGTAAATGGATTACCTCGATGTCTGAAGACTAAAAAGAAAGTTTTATTGTCTACAAACAAGTAATTTGTCTTTGGTAAGCTCGTATTCTACAGTTAACTTTTTAGTGCTTTTCAATTTTACATGCAAAGTGTTTTAAGTATACTGAAACTTACTTGTGTTTAATACTACCAAAGACACTATATATTACAATTCTCTATTTATTTCCCTATAGTTTGGTATATAATAAGTACATGTTTGTCACGAAGTGGATTTACGACTAGAGGCTGTCTACATATAGTGACAAGACAATAGTGAGAAGAAAAACTGAAAGGATAGATTCAGATGTTCAGATGAAAATGACAGTGCAAATGTGAAAGTTCAGACCATCGGCTCCGAGGTTGAGAACCGAAGTTGACTCTTCCTCGCCTCTCCGGACGTCTAAATTGCTATGGCCTCAACCACCTCTAACTACCCTAAGGGGGATAAGGTTCAATTAAGATTCACATACACCACGATACAGACAACAGATAGCTACTGTACGTAAATAAAATGACTGGTCCAGACTATAAATGTACAAGTTTTATTTATACACACACAAAAAATCATCAAAATACATGTCAAAAGAAATAAAGTGCAAGACGTCCGCACACCTGGAAAAACAAGAAATGCACAGTTAAAACGTGATTAAACATCAACCCAACCCTTTCCCCACAATTTGCCACCTGTATGGGAAAAGAAATTTAAATTAAACCAAACCACAATGCACTTGGTGGGGTCTCAGATGTCGAGCCTCCACTCCTACTAGCTATTCTAAATTGCTAACTCTAATTTCACTGATAGCTGGAACGATAGACTATGAACGTCTACACAAATCTCTGCAAAAGCCCTATGGTACTACACAGCTAAAACTGGAACTCCTGAACACTGCTTCCTATTACACTAACTATTCTACAACTCTTCAGCAGCTGTCCTTGTTATGATCTACACAAAACTATGTCTCAGTTCTGTCTTTTGGTCTACCACCTGTAGATTAAACTTCAGCAGCTGTCCTCTGCTCTAAAATGGGTCTGTTAGAGAGGATTTTAACCCTGTTACTGCTCTCCACAATTCTGTAAGTTGATGACTAGGTTTAAACACTGGATTTCTGGACTGGAAAACTGTAGATGGCTTGCTACTACGAATTGTATTTACACCTGCCCGCCTCACCCCTCTAACTGGGCTGTGGGCCTTTGGCTTTATTATGGCCGGGACAAAGCGACATAAATTACAACCATCGCTGGCAACCTGCCGATTTGCGTGTGTAAGAAGATTGAGCATCAGAGCTCTGATTTTTCCACCAAAATCCCTTTCAACTGGAGATTGTCTTCCGACCTTGGGAAAAACGTATTTTTATAAAAAACTCTGTCCCACCCTCTGGCCACTTAACGCAAAACTTGCAAAACTGATTACCCAGAACAAAAAGATGAAATTTTTACGCCAAGTCTGCGATACCAGCCAAAGTTATACATAACACCCAGGTTTACCAATTAAATCTCGGGTAAAAAATTAACAAACACGTGCTTTGACAAAATCTTGACAAAACGTGCTTCGCACACATTCCTCCTCATCCCTCTGAATTAGTTCTCGAATAATATTCAATAAAAAAACACTCACCACCCCGTGATCCCGTCTAAATATATATAAGTAACATATAATTACAGAATAAAATTGAAAGTTACCATTGACACGCGCTCCAGCCTTCTGTAAAATTAACGTAAAACAAGGGGGTGAGGTTTTTATTCCACAGACCTACATTTGAAATACTACCAAGCACAGTCAGACAACATCTTCAACTCCTATAACCATCCTAGATTACCGTTATTCCTTCAATAAGAAATATATGAACCTCTTAGTATTCCCAGTTTACACTCACTAAGATAGTATTCGATGGCTCTGGCGTTAAGAATTTAATAAAAACAATTAACTTCCCAAGAAAACTACTGATCGGGCTAGGACTCAATTAAAATCAAATAAAGTACCACGCTAATAACTATTATGCTTACCAAACTCGAATTTCCTACAGTGAAAGGCAAATTGATGTGTCTATGGTACACGGCTGGCAATTTTCCATCAAAGCAGAACCCCCCCCTATGAACAACCCCTCCCTCCATCCCCCGCCGAGCCCCTACCCTGATCATAATCCTACACCAGCACACTCCCTCCATCCCCCCCCCCTGACCCTACCCATACACAAGATCCTCTGGACGTCATTAGCGCGCTTTGTTTTAAGCCCCAATGATCGCCTCGGGCCCTTTTCAAAGCAGTTAGATCTCGGCCAATAAAAATTGTAAACAATCACTGACTCATCCTGTTACTGTGCGCATGTGGTCCCAAGGTCACTACCCCCATTGAAACATCAAGGATCGGGAATTAAGCTCAGCCCTCTACTGTTAAATGAAGCAAAAAAATGGCCGAAAATTAGTTTAATACTCCCGAAAATACGTCTATGTGCACGCAATAACTTCAAGGAAGAAGAAACCTGGTTGACAATTCTGAAACTAGCTCTACCGTCATTCCTCTAGAATAAAACTGCAACATTTCCCCACACAACAAACAATAAACACCACCTTCACTATACATAGAGAAGAATCATAAATGCAGATAAGCTAAAACTCCCAGCGTAGATCCCCTCCTTCTGAAAAATACACGAAAGTAATAGAAGGAGGAAGAAGTAACCTGGGGGGGAGTACTTGTAATCCCTACAAGTAAGTATTGTGAAAATAATCTTTTGCCATTGGAAAAAAATATGACATGGGGCCATTTGAATGGTAGAACAGAATCTCAGTACTGTCCATTTGTGGTACATCGTTTCACAGAAAAGATTAACATAAAATTTACTCTATATGATCAGTAACTTCAACCATTAAGAATTCTTCAAACAATAATTACGGCACAGGGTGGAAAATTATACGGAGTCAAAGAGTTTATAGAAATATGGCAACTCAGACAAGTTATAAACAAAGATAAAAATTTTGTGAGATTCACTGAAACAACAGACAAAATATATCAGGGAGGTGAGAGACAGAGAATGACAAAGACATAAGATACTGGACCATATTTTGGCATAGACACAAGTGAAGCAAAAGAAACTGATAAAAACAACAGTAAGAGAGGAAGTTGTGGAGAGACACGATCATCTATGCCACTTGGCATGGCACTTTAATAAGAGGCCCAAAATGTCAAGATTATCAGCAGACATCTCCTGCTTTTTTTTTTTTTTCAGAAAGACATGAACAACAACTCTAAAGTACAGTAAAAGTCAAGACCTTGTTTCACCTTTGAACTGGTGCGCATGTAACTGCAGGATTGGATGTCCTGATGACCTGATTCCAAAACCTGCAAGTGCATCACTTCCATTCGCTGATGAAGCCATACCAGGCATATGTGTTTCACTCAGTTGTATTTTCTTTGGGGCTGCTGCTGTTTTTTTTCTGGTTTTTTTTATCTTTCAGGTGTAAGTCCATGCCATGTTTGGTGCTTGCTGTCGCTGTTAAATTTTGATATTTTATCTGCAACAAAAAGAATATGTTCTGTTTTCCACTGCCAATTTAGATATTGTATCTCAACAAATTAATGATCGCCTGTTAGAGAATGACACGTGCAATAGATGAAATTATCAAGGTTAAGGGGGACTGTTGGTATATGGCATCAAACGTAAGGATAGCAGAGATGGACACTATGATAGAGGATGCATCCGTCCGTGTATTACAACCAAGCGACCTACAGGAAACAGTTAGCATTCACACTCTTTCGACATTTACTGAGGGAGACTGAGTACCTCATTATTGGGGTTTGCCCAGTGGGCAATGATGTCGATTCTGTGTCAACAATAACAATAATTATCTCAATCAGAAAAAAAAAAATTTCTGTTTTCACTGCCCAATTTAGATATTCTATCTCAACATAAAAAAAGAATTTTCTGTTTTCACTGCCAATTTAGATATTCTATCTCAACATTAAAAAAGAATGTCTGCTTTCACTGCTAATTTAAATATTACTAATCTCAACATAAAAAAGAATGTCTGCTTTCACTGCTAATTTAGATATTCTATCTCAACATAAAAAATGAATGTCTGCTCTTTCACTGCTAATTTAGGTTATTCTATCTCAACATAAAAAAGAATGTTGCCTGTCACTGCTAAATTTAGATTATTCTATCATCAACATAGGTTGAGAATTTCTACTTTCACTGCCAAGTCAGCTATTTTAGTTGTAATCTTCTTCCATTTCCCCATATCGGAGCATGGAGACATCACTGCAGCTGATTTTTCTTTAGCAGGAAGCCTGCGCCAAAGATTAGTGATTTTCCCCCTCTATCTAAATATTGTTGCAATTCCAATTTATTAGAACATTATTTTTTAAATGTGTGTTTTGAGGTTGTAAACACTGTATTCTTAAAAATAGAAATTGTACTTTACCTTTGAAGAAAACCACTGATTTCTAAGAATCCCTTGTTTTGTGCTAGTGGTTCCCTTACAACTTGCTTACTTATTCATGAACCAACACGAGATTCTACACTAGAAACTTTCCATTTTAAAAATAAAAATTCATATTATCTGTCTATATCAGATTTCTGACATATAACAATTTTGATTTTACCGCAAAACACATCTGAAATTTTTTGCGAATGATGTACCATTTTAATGATCCTTATACTCAAGATTTTTTCTACAGTTATCAAAAAATCTATTCTGATTTAAAGTTTTTAAAAACTACCAGTGATGAGCTTCCAATTCATAATTTGGTGCTCACATTGAAATACAGTAATGTTGTTGTTTGCTTCTCGCTCTTTTGCAGCCAATACCAAGTTGAAGACTCTTTGGTATTATCTACTGTAGATCTATACTTTTCCTGTGGCTTTTCTGCCATTCCAAAATGTGGTGAGTTGAAGTCATGATCTCCAGTTATTTAAAGGATCGTCACATCTTGGATCCCAAGCTAGGAGTAAGTAAACCGCATCGTGCGCGGCATATGTGCATTCCCTGCCATCTCAAAGGGCCTCTCCAACTATGCAGAAGCTAAATACTTGTGCTCTGGTTTCTGGGGGCTCTCCCAAGGAATTGTCACGTCCTGCACAGAGCCACTTCTCAGCTCCCCCGGCCTGTCATTGTGTCCATAGTGAGATTCTCCTGCATGCAGTCAACCAGGTAAAAGCAAAAGAATCACGTCTGAGGCTCAAGTGACTTCTCCAAGCTTAGTGTGCAATGCTAGGTTTACTCAACAAGTTTCAAGACAGGGGTAATTATTCCTGGAAGTGTGTGGATGATTTTAAGAGTCAGTGAGGGTGTAATTAGCCTCACAGACAGTTTCACATCCACATATGTATTTTGTGTAGTATTGTGCATAGCTGGTGGTCATAAAGAGATGACTCCAAACATGAAATACAGCATTAAAATCCAATACATTTCCATAGTAAACTGTTACAAAGTATGGTGACAATAGTTTCCCAGTGTTTAGAATGCTATGCCCCATATTTCACTGCAGAAGGCCATGAGTGAGGTACTGTGTGTCTCCAGGCACATTCAGTGCCTGAACAAGATAACTAGAACCAACGGAAGTACTCATTTGTATGTTGTCCCAATACCTGGGTGGTAACAGTTCCAAAAAAAGGGGATTACACTCCATCTCTGTTCTATTCCAACAATAAAAAGGCATACCCCATAAATTGGAATCAGCGGAGCCTAGATATCTGAGTCAAATATACATATACTCAAAGTAAATTTTTAAGGCAAACTAGCCTGCAACGATATAAGAAGAATGCCAAATACCAATATCCAATGAAACCCCAACAAGCAAAACCATCCTATATGGTAACACACAAGTAACCACTACTGTGACACAGTTCAGCATCAACCAGCACACACAAACTTTCATCTGGAGCAGGGTACTCTTAAATATATCCTGCTGATTCCTTATCAGCCACAATAATCCTTACAAGTAGTTACCTTTCACTAGCGTAATAATTATATGCATAGCTTTGATCTAGATTTCATCACTCGTGCAGGAACATTGGACATTAGGACAATTATGTGGAATCTGAAACAACAATATCTCAAAAACCTTGACCAACTTAACCCGCTCGATCTTAATGAGATAACCAACTCACGAGTTAATTAGCTAAGTTGATAGGAATCCTTAATTTTGTCCTCCCAGATGGGCTCACAGGTCATTCGCTGGTGGTTCCTGGATCCCTGGACTCTTAATTTTCCTATACTTGTCCACGGTACTGATATTCTTCCCACCAATTGCAGATATGGCTCCAAACCATTCTTAGTTGGGACTGTCCTTCAGGGGTTTGGGTTTTATCATTACCATGGTCGTTTACCGTCTGGTTTGCGGGACCATGTCTCGTCTTCTGTTACATTCGACCACCTTACTCAGATCAACCTCTTTATCTGAGGGTTTGGATCTGGTTTTTGTCGGGTTTTAGTCTCATTTGCCCATGACACGCAATCAATAACCGTCAACGACCAGGAAACATAGGTGGAGAGGTATTCAGCCATCATCGTCTTCTTTCCAACTTCTATTTTGCTGAGGAATTCTCAATTTATGACCTGAAAAAGTCTCCCACACTGCTGTCTGTTGGGATAGTCAAACCTTCTTTGATGCCTCCCTTCCAGAAGTAAAACTCTGCTTAGGCGCGCCGGCCACAAGCCCATTTGAAAAAAGGAGGAGGGTGGCCTGCATTGAGACGGTAACGGGAGGCAGCCCCTGAATCATGCAAAGGCCAACAGCATGACATAACACCTTGATTTCTCTTAAACACTGGATTACATGAAATGCAAAGAGTTAGCCAGAATGTGGGGAAGATGCTACTTAATAATAATTATATAATAACTTAAATTCAACATAGCGTAACCCTTTCCAATAAATTTACTCCCTAAACTTCCTCCGCCGCAATGTGCTGTATGACAGGAAACCATGTAAAACATTGAATGTGACTTCTCTCTAATCGTCACTAGAGGACCTGCTCCTTTTAAATGGAGATGGGAAAAGTAGATCGGGGTAACGCAAAGCTTCATCATTTGTCGGCAGTGAACGCCTTCATGTTCTCATTTCTGTGAATGCCAAGTGAGTCAAAAAACTGTTTATCAGCTGTGGTCTGTCATTTCATAGCTGGAGCGGGGAACCAGTAAAAAGTTTCCACAAAATTTAGCACGGGTTGCCATAGGACTGACATTGCTTTGACTGCTGACAGCTGAATGAGCTGCAAAACTTGTAAGTAACGTGCATTTCCTTTTTTCTCTGTGCATTTTGTCCCAAGGTGAGGTCTGGCAAGTTGTGAACGAATGTCATACTGGGTGCATCTACAATATGAGGAAGGCCGATGAGTTCTGTCATTCATCTGAGGAACCAGACATGAAATTTAGTTGTTCTGGAAGTTCTCCTTACTTTATGATACAACTAGGAAAGTCTCGTCGTTCAAATCGGATGGTAATAATGGAATCATGATCCATTTCCGAGACTTACGAGAAGGATGAACCTCAGGTGTATAATGAGCAAGGCCATCCAGGGTGATGAGTAAGGTCTGGCTGCCAAGCTGAGACAAGCGGGTCCAGGTCTGAGTTACGATTCACTCAGATTAAACTAATGGGCTGGTTTGACTCTTGTGGAGCATCTGCTGAGGATGGGTCTGTCATTGTGTCTGCAGAATCTCCACTAACTGCTCTCTTTTCCTCCTGAACATGGCCTCCACAGCTGGCTCAAATAGATCTTATGTCAATATGGTGATAAACCTGCCAACCTGACTTCCTCAGTTACTGACTTCGTTATCTGCAGTGTTGATCGAGGGCACCCCCAGGTCCTCATCCAAACCATCCGTTCAGCAATGGTCTCGGTCACAGTTCCTCTCATCGACTTCTCAGACACCTTTTCTTTGCTTCTTTGCTTTGCTAGGGGAAAATTGCAAATGATACAAACATATGAAAAACATACAGTCGGTTTCGTTCTAAACATTTTCAGAGTA
Organism: Oreohelix idahoensis; assembly: GCA_024509875.1. Lineage (NCBI taxonomy): Eukaryota > Metazoa > Mollusca > Gastropoda > Stylommatophora > Oreohelicidae > Oreohelix > Oreohelix idahoensis. Next base: position 1,257,228 of record JAMPIV010004368.1, read on the forward strand.
AAATTATTTTTTAAATTAAGAATTTCTAGAGACTTTATGAACTCCAAGAAATACAGCTTCTTTTATATATCAAATCATCAAAGAACCCAACAATACAGCTGTTTATACAAGGAGGACATAATGAACCTAACCAATACCAAGCTGTTTATTACAACAGCCTTCATGACATTTACAATACAGCAGGTTTATACAACAGACATCAAGACATTACAATACAGCTGTTTATACAACAGACATCATGACCATTAACAATACAGCTGGTTTATACAAACAGACATCATGACTTTACAATACATCTGTTTATACAACAGACTTCATGACATTACAATACAGCTGTTTACTACAGTAGACAAGGGGTCCAGCGATTTACAGCTGTATTAATTACAAACATACAGCACAACATTACAATACAGCTGTTTATACAGTAGAACAATCACATTACAATATAAGCTGTTTATACATACCATGACATCATGACTCAACAATTAACAGCTGATTATATACAACAGACATCATGACCTCATACAATGGCAGCTGGATATACAACTAGGACAATTCACTTGACATTACAGCTACCTGATACAACAATTATGAACATCCTGCCAGTGGCTGAATGAAAAAACCATATAAAAGAAATAAAGTTAATGAATTGCACACCACACCAGCTGTGGTATCTGTGTCATGCAGAACTCTCCCTGTACCATTATGAAGAAGACCAGCAGTCTCTGCACGGTGTCCTAGCATCTTTTAATAAAGGCCAACTTGACCAACTTCATCCAAGTGTTAGGACTGTAAGCCAGTCTGGCTGGTACACATCAAAACAAGACACCTCTCCAGAGGGTCAAGTTGGAGAGGGACTGTGTCACTGGAATCACCAGTATACCAATTAAGCTTGTCAACATCAGTTCTCCCTAGAGCAACACTTCAAACTTGCCTGTATTATCCTTGCATTTGTATTAATGTGTTGCCTCCAAACCCTCATTAATCTGTCAATCGCTCTCTCTCTCTCATCTACTCACTCACTCTACCTCACACTACAGATGAGATTACAAACAGACAAAACATGCTTGGAGTGCTGTGTCGATTAAATAATAATCCAGAAATATGCGTTGGCGCAAGCAAAAAGCCTATATGCGAGTATCCACAGACAAACGGCACCGCTCTGCATGGTAAGACATAGCTGACATTAAGGGAGTCAAGAATAAAGAGCAGGGATGTCGTGGATGGCACAGGCAGAGACAACAATCAAAGCAGGTGGTGGGCCACAGTTGACAATATATTTTCAAGGGGGAAGAATGGTGTATGTCAGATGAGAAACTGGGATAACTACAGCGGGTCCATCATCAGCCTTGGGAGAGAGTGTAGAAATTGGGGAACTGGGAAGAGCAGAACTGGGAAATAAATCAACTGATACATGATCATACCAGGGATGGTGATGCTATCGTATATACAGATGGGTCGGTGATCCGGGGTGAGAAATCCAGTTGGGGTTGTGGTCTTCTCTGCTCGGGTACAGGCAGAATCGTCGCCGAACTGTCGGTCGCTTACAAGATCACAACTTCCAGCATGAGAATGGAGGTCGAGGCTATTACTGCAGCCTTAAGGTGGATAACTGAAACTTCATTAACAACGGGCATCATTTTGTCAGGCTCTCAGTCCATGCTTCGGAAGGTTCAAAGTTGGTTGGTTGCGGCATGAATGGAAAACATTCATAGAAGCGTCCAGTCTACAAGAGCTGGTGTGGTATACTGTCCTGGTCATGCTGGGGTATGTGGTAATGAAAGAGCTGACAGACTGGCATCAAGAGCACCCATAAGTGGGGACACTGGATATGGATAAGGGAGATATACTGAGAACAATTAATGATCGCCTGTTAGAGAATGACACTGCAATAGAATGAATCATCAAGGTTGAGACTGTTGGAATTTTGGCATCAAACGTAAAGCTAACAAACGTAGAGAAGTGGATGTAATGAGAGGATGCATCCATCGTGTTCACAACCAGCACACAAGCTACAGGAACAACTAGCATTATCACACTCTTTGACATATACTGATGGAGACTGAGCACCTATGGTTTGCCCAGAAGTGCAATGATGTCAATTTCTGCATAACAATAACAACAAGAAGTTCAAAATTAGGATATTCTTGTCTGCCTAATTAAATAAAAAAGTATATAAATATGTCTGTAACCTTTCAACCAAAACCCCCCCCATTAAAACTTCGCTATGAGTATGTTTCAGAGACAGGGATTTTTCAAATTTCAGATGTCACCCAACTTGTGATTGAGAAGTAGCCCAACTCTTCATACATAACATTGTTGTTGTTTTTATTCTTTAATGTCTATTGTGCATTACTATTATTTTTTGTAAGGCCTGAAATAGAATTAGGGTACTATTGTTCTGTCTCAGCATCCTAAGCCTTGGCCTAAATGCTAACCCACTTTATGTAATTCATAAACGACAATGACCTCGCAAATCAAGGGAAATAACTTCATGCGAGAAATCAAGGGAAATATTCAAAATGATAAAAACATTCAATAATTTTTGCAATTAACCAACCAAAATTTTTATTATTTTTACAGTGCAATTTAAGATTTTTAACTACACACTTTAAATGTTTTTGAAAGTCTTAGTTACTTTACTTTTTCTTTAGTATTAAAGTTATTATTTACTCTGTATATCAAACTAAGGTAGTTTCTCAAAGTTTAAGAAATGGTTCATAGTTTTTAGAAGACACTGAATAACATATGCATACAACTTTGCTCACTAACTGTTGTGCCTTGGTGATGGCAAATTTCCAACAAATTCAACAACTAATCTGATTTAGTTTCCATTGATTTTTGCAATGTGTCACTCAGTTCATGCATTACAAAACAGTGTTTTCCTAAACATCCACAACAACTGTAGAAACCATGAAGGATCCTGTATCGTCACCTTCCCCTCCTCCAAGCTGCTCCAAAGGCGCGGGTAGTGTTTGTTGAGCCCCCCTTGCTGGCATATAGACGGGACAATAATTTGAGGGTCCTCCTAGCCCACAGCCGTTTGATAACCGTCAACGATGGCCACTTAGGGACCAAGCCATGTAACCGAACACGATGTAAGACATGTCAGTATGTTATCGAAACACGTTCAGTCTCGTTCCCTAACGCCAAGTTCACCATCACACATGGCTTTACATGTAAGTCACGCAACGTCATCTATGCATTCATATCAAACTTGCACCATTACTTACATCGGCCAAACGGCAACACGACTGGTGACCGATTCTGCAGACCCACCTCTACGACATACTCTCAGTTTAAATCCACACCTGTGGCCATCCACTTCAATGGCCCGGACCACCACGGTTTCCACTGACATCCAGGTGACAGCCATCAGATCCTGTTCCTCGGACGCCAACAGTCGGTTTCGCCAGGAACAACGCCTCATCCATCTTATGGGTTTCCTTAAACCACACGGCTTGAATACCCAACATTCTTTTGTCTGAGACGCCTTTCTCTATCTAGTCCCTATTGTATTATGACTGTCTACTTTGATGTGATCACCCATTTTTTTTTTTTTTAACTTTTTTATTTTTTAAAAATATTTTTATTTTTTTTATTTTTAAATAATATATATATATAATATATAATATATATATATATATATATATATATATATATATATATATATATATATATATATAGTTAGTTGCTATATATACAGGATATATATAACTATATCTATATATATATATATATATATATATATATATATATATATATATATATATATATATATATATATTTTTTAAATTTTATTTTTATTTTTTTTTTAATTTTTGTAAATTTTTTTTCTTTTTTTATATTTTTTTTTAATTTTATTTATTTATTTTTTATTATTTTTTATATTTATATCTATTTTATTTTTATTTATTTTTTTATTTTTTATTTTTTTTTTTTTTTATTTTTATTTATTTATATTTTTATTTATTTATTTATTTTTTAAATCGCTTTTCCCTCACTTTAAAAATGTATTTATTTATTTTTTAAAAAATTTTTTTTTCACTCTTTTCCGGTCCTTATTTTCATTATTTCTTATTTTTTGTTTTTAATGTACTATCGACTTCCGTTTTCCGGTTTAGTGGCAGCCATCTTGCTTCTGTGACTGGACATGTGACTGGACACATAGGGAGTTGTTTTTCACTAATATTTTATTAGTTTTCATGTTCTCGTACTTAATTCTCATTTTCATTCTTCTTCCCTCCTGTCTTGTTTGTCTGTCCTGACGAAGGCCTTGTGGCCACAACGTAGGTTTCTGTCCTTGTTTCCTGTAAGACGTATGACTAATTTGTGTTTTTTCTTCTTTTACCTTCCCCCCCCCCCATTCTACTGTAAAAACCAGAATGGTTTTGTCAAGCGAGCGATGCAGGTACCTAACAAATGATTAATTAATTTAATCTGGATCGATGTCATTGCATGCCAGCAAACACATAGTGCTCAGTCTCCCTCAGCAAATGTGGAAGGGTATGCATGCTAATTGATCCTGTTGCGCACTGGTTTATTCATAACGACCGGATGCGTACCTCTCATATACGTCTATACACTGCTGATCTTCTGTTTGACGCGCCAAATTCCAATCAATGTTTAGCCTTGACGAATCAATCGATTAGCCAGTGTCGATTCATCTAATAGCCGATCATGAATTGCCCTCCAGTATTATTCTCCTCTTATCCATGTCCTATGTGCACCTTTTTATGGTGCTCTTGAAGCTAGTCCTGTCAGCTCCTTCATTGCTGAGCAGACCCCTAGCATGACCAGGACAGTAGAATCCACGTCAGTGTCCTTGAAGAATTCGATGCCTTCTATGGAGGTTTCTATTCAAAGCCAGAGCCATCCAGGTTTTTGGACCCTTTCGTAAGCATCGACTGATGAGTCTGATACAATAACAGCCTTTTGTTAATAAAGTCTCAGACCAGTCATTCTTAAAGGCAGCAGTAACTGCCTGCTACCTCTCCCATTCTCTATGCCTGGAGGTTAGTTATCATGTAAGCCCCGCTATGTTCACGACGGTTCTTGCCCTTTACTCTAGCAGAGAAGCCCCACCCTGAATTATTACCATTGGATTACAGACCATCAGTGACACAATGGCATCATCATCCCCAGCAATAACCTTCTATAAGCTGAGCAATTTCCAGCTCTCCTCTCCCATTGGCCCAAGTTCTGCACTCTCTACCAAGGCTGATGATGACTTGCTGGTAGTTCATCCAAGCTCTCATCTGACTTACTCCACTCCGCCTCCATTGAATATATTTCAACTGTGTTTCTCTATCTTATAGACTCCTCTGCCAACATCAAATTTACAAAAATGCCTGGGGCGCTGGATTCCATATGAAATTTAACTTCTGCTTTAATACTTCATTAGATACCTATGGATAAAAATATATGATGGCGCTTTTTGTCAATTTGATGTTACAATTTGTTACTGCAAGCAATAACCCCCCTGAACAATTTATTTATTGGGATTAGTGCACGAAAAACCTGTGGTTTAAAAAATTTTTAGGGTCGGGAGAAAAACCACATAAATTCATGCAGATGTAACACAAAAGGATAAGGATATAATAAGACTTATATATTCCTATTTTTTTTTTATGTTTGTAAAAAATTTAGAGGGTTTTTTATTTATTTTA